>OU824113.1:22400000-24800000 GCA_917499265.3 Mimumesa dahlbomi | reverse complement strand
TGAAAAGCTCTTTTCATTTCTTCTATTATACCTTGATCCATGGGTTGAATTAATAATGATGTATGCCATGGTAAATATATTACTTTGAAATAGTCGTCTTCTAACCTGTCATTCGGTAGATTGTGTGCAAAACTACTACCTAATAACAAAATAACTTTTCCAACTATATGCTCTCGCAATTGGTATTCCTTTACACTGGGCTTAAAATTATTCTCAAACCAATCTATAAAAAGCTTCTGGTTCATACAGGCTCTTGAGTGTGCTTTAAAATGTACAGGAAGCATGTCCATACAATGCTTCAAAGCCCGTGGTTTTCTGGCGTTGTATACAACGAGTGGACTGATCTTATGGGAACCTGATGCATTTGTACATAATCCTACAGTAATGCGGTCTTTTCTCATTTTCTTGCTACTAGCAAATTTTCCTTTTGTTTCTGCTAACATTCTTTTGGGTAGAGCTTTCCACATTAGCCCTGTTTCATCCATATTATAAATATTTTCCAAAGATATATCTTCTGTTTCAACAAATTGTTTAAAACGTGCAATAAATTCGTTCGCCGCATCCTCGTCTTCATTGGCTTTCTCGCTATAAACATCATTGAATCGTATGTTATGTCGTTTCTTAAAGTTCTGTAACCAGCCAACACTCACTTTGAAATTTGTGTATGATGGGTTTTCGGCCTTCAATTCCGCTGCTTTTTCTAGAAGCGCGGCCTTCGTTAAATAATCGCCAAGCTGTCTTCTGTTTTTATACCACAGAAATAAACTATTTTCTAATTCCTCGTATAATGGTCGTCGCAGAGTACGCCGCTGTTTTTGAAACTTATCCTTATCTGCAAATGCAGATATTTTACTTGCATTTTGACGAATTCGCCGAACTGTCACCGGGTGTACACCATATTTGGCAGCGACGACAGGGACCGATTGTGTATGCAGTTCTTGTAGAATATGCAATCGTTGTTGCATAGTCAAATTAGGTTTCTTTAAACTTGCCATAGTACGTTAATATTACATTGTCATACGAATGAGTCCAGTTTCAGAGTCATATATTTGTACGAGGAAAATCGGGCCCCAGGACACGATTTTTGCACGATGCTCCATACACTTCCAGTGGACGTCATTTTCTAAGTTATAATTGGCTGCCGACAGATGACCAATTCACATGCAGGATGCAGTTATGAGTTTATTATAAAGCGTTGGCAGCACTGAAACCCGCCACAGGTGCAGTGTCTGTAATGGCGTTGTGTAGAATATAAATTTAAAACAACAATGGTCAACGACGTTTCTGTGACTGAACATTATACGCGTTCTATTAAACGGTGTGCAGTTTCATGTAAACTTTACATTGTAAAGTATACAGGGTGTCCCAAAATTATGCAACAATCGGGAACATGGAGATTGTTTATAACAAAAGAAATTGGAAAGTTCTTTACCCTTTTGTGATCCGAGGTCCCGTTTTTTAATTACGAGCTTCCAAAATATCGTGGTCTGACTTCTGGCTCGCGCGGTTTAAACATCAGTTGGAGGCATATACGCGGAGAAAAGTGCTGACGATCGGTGAGCGGGATAAGGGGGCACAGCTGTCGTTTGGCGAAATCTCAGCTGAGCGTCGATGGATACTCCTCTCCCTGTTGACCGCTCGTCTATACTTTTCTCACGTATGGCTCATTCCATACCAAATTGATCACTTTTCAGAGCGACATCTCGGAACATTTTCAAAATCACTAGCGTTATAGCCCTTAACGTACCACATATGGAGCTAACTTTGTTTTTTCGAAATTTTGAAAATTGTCAAAGTTACAGCCGTTCAAAGTTTTGCATTTCTTGAAAACTCTACTTTTTCAAAAATTTATATCTCGGCAACGGTAAAGTGCAACAAATTTTTTTTTTCATTTTCACCGGAAAGGATCAAAATTTTCAATAAAAAATACAATTTGCATGACTATCGATGTTAACTAATATTTCCAATTAGTTTTTTTAAACAATTGTGCATAACTTTTGAGATTCCAGTGTTAAAAATTCAGGCGTATACCTTGAACCTTCCTCTTCAAGTAACCGCAAAAACAATAACTGACAGTTTAATAACGAGTCTGTAAACAATCGCGAAAGTTGAACATGCAGTCGTTTGACGTGCTCCGCCTTGCAGTTGCCGGGACACCATACCCCCACTCTCACCGCACTGCTGCTACTTACTGCTACTTACTTACTGAGCGCCGCTCAGCAACACAATCAATACAAAGAAAAGTTGTGTCAGTTAGTTAAAAAATTTGAAAAAAATTAAATAAGCAGCTTAGACTGTACCCTTCCAGAACATGCTACGAAAAAGACGATCAGTCTAATAGTTGACGAATAATAATTAGTCAAAGTGAACCGTAGTAGGCGGCACAGGGTACATCGCTTACCAGTGCTACATTTATTATCGGTCTTAGTTTATCTATGGTACCTCTCGTTTAAAACTCTGGAAAAAATTAAGTGGTGAATAATATTTGGTTTAGGGTATCCTTGCATAATAGAGTATCTTTGTACTTCGGGTTTTTTCCAACCATTTCCCTAAACCAAATAGTAATGGCCACCTTTTTTTAATAATTTTTTCCAGATTTTTAAACGAGAGTTATCATATATCTATAATCTTAAGGATTTCGGAGTTTCGATTTACAACGGTTCGATTAGATTTATATATGTCGGAGTATTCCGTAGGTCCGAATATTGTGTACTTTTAAGGAACAATTATTTACCTAACAATTGACAATGTAAAGATATTATAAACACTCATAAATAGTAAGGTTATAAAGTAAGACAGGGTGTTGCGACTTTTTCTATCTTTATGGCAATACCTGGTACAGGGGTGATAACGGTACCATCACGAAACGTAGCCTCGACCACCGAAAGGAAGGCAGTCGAGAGTAAGCATTCGTAGTAGCAACACAGTATTATTATTGACTAACGATATGGTTGAGAGGGCTTCTGCGACATGTATTTCTTTCAATACCATTTGTCAGCCTCGACCAAGATGGCCGTAGTGTTCTTTCTTGGAGGAATTTACAAATTTTTGACGTGCGTCGACCTAGCATTGAACTGACAAAGGGCGCTTAGACGCGGGGACGTAACAGTAGTTTAGATTCTAAACTTTAGAATATATGCATTTTTCAAAAAAACCTTGCATGAAAGACTAACTGTTACTCAACAAAATATCGATAATTGAATAAACCAAATATCTAATCACCAATATCCCGTAACTGGCTGCACAGTTTTTTTTTCAATTAGTCGTAAACTTTTGCTTTTAATGCCGTTTAAATGTCTTAATTCATACGGGGTCAAATGACCCCCTATGGTAAGACTAGGTATAGAAAAATGCCGGTACGTTTAGTGGTAAAAGCCCTGTCCTAGTCTTTGGTGTAAAAGAATTCACAATATATCAATATAATCAATATAAATAATAAGAGTATAAGAGTATATATCAATATGTCCGAGATTGCCACTCCTCCTCGATCGGTCCTTCCCTCTCAGCCATCGTGTCTCCTAATTGTAGTCAATCGTAATAACGTCTTACTGCTACGAACGCTTACTCTCAATTGCCCCCTCTCCAGGTGGTCAAGCTACGTTTTTATAATGGTACCATTATCACCATAGTCCCAGGTATTGCCATATGGTTTAGACAAGATCATAACACACTGTCTTCATAAACTTACTCTTTATGACCCTTTATGATATCTCCATAATGTCAATTGTATACCAGGTAAATAATTATTCCTTAATGTATACACAATATTCCGACCTACGGAATACTCCGGCAAATATAATAAAGGTCTATAATATAAACTCTATATCAATCGGGGACTCTTGTTCACCAGAACCATCGGATCTTATTTGACTCTTTAGGTCGGAGTTGCGGTCATCTGATCAGCTACGTTAGGCTATCCGTATTTATAATAATTTGATGTGCATCCTCGTCGCACCTTACAACATGGGCCCACGTGACACACATTGGGACGAAACGGCTGAAATCGGGACATGGTGCTGTGATGGGAAAGTTAAAAACAATATACGTATGGCTCATTTCATACGAAACCCATAACATTTTGGAGTAACATCTCGGAATTTTTTCAAAATCATTGACGTTATAACCCTTGGCGTGTGTTGAGTTGCACCGTTTGAATGAATTTTCAAAGGCCAACTTGTGTATCGCACAAGATGTCGTGCCTATATAAAGTGATGCTCGAAGGACCACCCTTTTAATGACCGTGAAATGGGACACGAAATGTAAACTGGTTTTAATAATCAAAACAAGAAGTTGTATTTAAAAACTTTACAACGAAAACTTAACAAAGTTGTACGAGGTATAAGGTGTGTTTTTATATGTTTTTCCACTACGGATTTTAAATTCCGTCTATGTGTTCACTACGCGTTCTGAATTGTATCTGTGTTGTGCTTTCTTTGCTTACTAGAATGTGTCTGCTTAATTTGTCTTGCAAAAATTCCTCCGAAACTGCGGAGCTCCCCTCTCTTGGTGATTTTTCGGAAAATCCAGTTTTCTGTAGACAGGGATGGAGACTTTGGAATATTCAATTATTGGCTAATGAAAATGTCTCCACCCCGCCTACAGACCAAGAGAGGGAGTGATTTTCTGTGACCTGGTTGGTCGGCAGATGTTTGTTGTCGCCGTTCGACAAGTTTTACTAATTTTCGTTAGGGTCTCTGGCAGGCACGTTTTATGACATAATCCCTTCGCGGGCATGCGAAAACGTTGAATCTATGCCTGACCAGAGCCCTAACGGTAGGTGGTAGGATTTTTCTGAACCTCTGCTTTCCACCAGGTATTTCGATCCTATGTGTGCTATTGATTGTCTTAACACCGTGCCAATTATGGAACTGTAGCTACGTAGTATAGAGAAAGAGAAAGTTTTTCACGATCATCTCTGGCCAAGGAAGGCATGACTAGTTTTAGCACTCGCGACTGTCGGCAACTTCTCCTACGATCATCCACGACGTTTTCATTGTTAAAACAGTCTTTCGAAGTTGAGCATTAGAAGAAACGTTCATTCTCGCTCAAACTTTCTCATAACTCGTCGGTGTTAACGCGAATAACTCCATATTGTGCACGTATTGTTAGTATACAGTTCTACGAGGCAATAGAAATAGCTTAAATCAAAATACATTGGAAGATATTTTAACAATTAAAGGTAATTTTCACCTATTTTTCATTTTAAATAAATATACCCAAGAATCCTGAATACATTTATTCCTTTGTTTGTTTGTTTAATCCGCTAATCCCTTGGGGTTACAGCACCTCCTCCCTTACACTATTCCTTATAGTATAGTATAGTATAAGGCTTATACCTATCTTATTATACTTAACTCTATCTTAATACTATCTTACTCTATTGTCGCTTGCTCGCTCGCTCGCCCGTCACTCTACTTAAGTTCCTTCTGTTCCTATATTTCCTTTCTTTGCTCTACCCTCCTTTATCCTCCTCCTTCCAACCCTCCCTTTCTCTCTTCCATTCCTCGACTTCCCTCATCCACCCTTCCCCCCTTCCATCTTCTGCCAGAATCTCCTTTACCCATTCCTGCCATCCCCCTTTTTTCTCCCGTCCTCCACATCTCTCCCACACGTGCTCCCACGTTTCCTCTTCCACTCCACATACCCCGCATGCCCTCTCCCCTTCGCTCTCCCAGTATCTTCCCTCCTTCACCTTATTTCCCATCCTAAACTTGGCCACCCTTTGCCATTTACTCTCCCCCCACCCCTTTCTCAGATATTCTGCTCTTCCCTCTCCCTTCACACATCCATACCACTTACTAAATCTTCCTTCTCTAATCCTTTCCCATCCCTCTTCTCTCTCTTGCTCCCTCCCTCTTTCCTCTATTTCATCATACCCTTCCTTTCCCTTTTTGCTCAATTCCCTCACCTCCTCTATCTTCAAACCTCTTTCGCTAAAAAACTCTCTCCTCTCTTCCTCCCAAACCGACAAACCCTCTTCTTTCCATTCCCTTTTCTTCACTTCCTTCCAGCACTCCCTTGCCCATCCGCTCCCTCCTCCCTCCGCCAGCCTTATCTCGTAATTCCACGCTCTTCTTCCTGCCCTCCCCATCTCTTCTCTAACCAGGTACTCTGGGGTTCTCCAATCCACCCCAAATACCCAACGTAGGAATTTTTCTTCAACCCTCTCCACTGTTTTCCTCTCTTTCCACCCCCACATCTCCACCCTATAACATGCTACTGACCATACCAGTGCATCAAACAGCCATACCCTCTCTTCTATCCTCTTCCCAAACAATCTTTTCCCTATTCCCCACACTTTGCGCATTGCTCCCATGGCCTTTCTTCCCCTGTCCTCCACCTGCCCCTCCTGCCTCCCCCCTCTCCCCAGTCTGTATCCCAGATACACGAATTCCCTTACTTCCTTGATCCTTTCCCCTTTCCACCACCACTCCTTCCTCTTCCTTCTCCCTCCCTCTTTCTTCACTCTCATTATCTTCGTTTTTTCCGCGTTTAACTCCAGCTTCTTCTTCCCCAAATATCTTCCCAGCGTCCCTAACATCCCCTTCATGTCCTATTCCTTCATCGCCAACAGTACCGTATCGTCTGCGTACGATAGCGATTTATTTTTCCCTCTCCCACCCTTATCCCTCCCCACCCGCCCCTCTCTAGTTCCTCTTCCAGGTCCGCTGTCAACAGGTTGAAGAGGAGAGGGCTCAGCGGAAACCCTTGCCTCACACCTTTCTCGCTCCAGAACGCCTTCCCTGCTTCTCCTCCTACCTTAACCCTGCTCCTTGTCTCCTCATAGATCCTCTTCACCCTCTCTCTCAGCCCCTCGCTCACCCCTCTTTCTTCCATTGCTTTCCATAATACCTCTCTGTCCACCGAATCAAACGCTGCCTTCAAGTCCACAAATGTCGCCACAACCAGCCCCCCCCTTGTTTTCAATTTCCCTGTTCACCAGGTAATTCAGCACATAAACGTTGTCTATCGTGCCCATACCTTTCCTAAAGCCTATTTGATTTTCCGGGACCATTCTCCTCTCTTCCATCTCCTTCCTCAGCCTTTCTGCCAGTACAATCACATAAACCTTGTACCCTGTGCTTAGCAGTGTCACACCTCTGTAGTCTCCCGCTCTGTCCCCCTCTCCCTTTTTGACGATTGGTACTACCAGCCCTTCCCTCCACTCCTCCGGCCACTCTTCTCCGTTTCATATCCTGTTTAACACTTTCCACAGCCACTCCTTTACCTCCCTGCCTCCATACTTCCAAACCTCGTTTGGAATCCCGTCTATCCCCGCTGCCTTTCCGACCTTTAGCTTTCTTATTGCTGTCTCCATTTCTTCTCTTCCTATCTCCCCCACCCTCTCACCTACTCACCCCTCCTCCCCCCTTTCCCTCCCTCCTAATAATTTCATAAAATGCTCTCTCCATTCCCCCATCTTTATTCCTTCCTTCGCTCCTTTCCTCCTCTTACTTCCCCTATTCATCACCTCCCATACTTCCCCTTCCGACCTCGCCCTCTCCGCTTCCTCCAATATCCTCTCTGCCTCCTCCCTCTTCTTTTCCTCGCATACCTTGTTATACCTTCTCCTTGCCTCCCTGTAACCTTCTACCTCGCCATTACCCTCCCGCCATTCCCTTAGTTTCTTCCTCGCCTCCTTCTTCTTCCTTCCGCATTCCTCGTCCCACCAACCCCTCTTCCTTCCATTTGCTCTTCCCTCCTCTTCCTCCGCTTTCTTCAATCTGAATACATTTATTCCTTATATTAATTCTTATTATATTATGTTATTTTTATATAATGTATACTTCTATTACCAATTGTTATATGTTTTATTAACACATTGCGTACGGGAGACGAGAATTCTCGTCTTTAGCAAACCGAACGTTGAGGCCGGGAGACGAGAATCTCGTCTTCAGTTTTTTCGACTCAATCGACGATTTAAGGAACTAAAAATAGACTTTCTTGTTACGTTACCAAGGTAACGAAGTCTTGCGTATCCCCTTAACAAATGATGAGCAAAAAAAATGAATGTCAACTTTCTGAGAGCGTCAAAATTATAACCATTACATATAGGACTAAAAATGCGCGGGCCCTGGGAGCGCGTCGCGCGAACAGAGCACCGTACGCAATGTGTTAATTATTATTATTATTTATATTATATTTATTTATATATAGTACTGTATTAATTTATGTAGTATGCGTTCTACAATAGAACGAGTAAAATGTATTAAACGATGATAGAAAATAAATATTAAAATTAATTACTCAGAACTGAACCGAAAACCGAAAAACGAATACGAAAAACGAAAAAAAACATTTTTTCCGGAATAAAAACCGGAACACAACCGATATATTTTTTTTTAATTGCACTCGAACGAAAGCCAAAACGAAAAAAATTACGGTTGGAAGCCCTGGAAAAATTATATGCTGATACCTTTGCATTACAATGTATTAAACATTGGAATAAATATTGTATTTTTTTCCACATTAGGTCCACTTCTTTCTTAGCATTATACGCATGTGTAATTCACATTCTAAATTTGTTTTCAGGTCTATCACCTAAAAAGTAGTCCTGTAATGTGTCTACGAACTTTCCGATATGAACCGGTGCACTTGAACTATAATACGTGAAACGAGCAAATATATATTGTAATTCATCAATTGACTTTTCATCAGGTGTTCTATGATTCCTGAGTCTTTCACACTCATCATAATCTTCTTCCTCTTCTCCTCCTTCTCCTTCTCCTTCTCCCACTTCTTCTTCTTCTTCTTCTTCTTCTTGTTCATCTTCTTCTCCTTCTTCTTCATCTTCTTCTCCTGTGCTTCCTTTAAAAATTTCTGTGCCCTGAGTAAAACTTTTTTCTGCCTCTTCACACACAGATAATAGATTCGAAACATCCTTCCAGTTAACAGTTTTTTCTGAGATACTGCTCATTATCTCGTTAAGAAAACTTTCACTTGTCTTTCTCATCTGAGGATCTCCTAATACTGGAACAGGGTGTGAAAGCAGTTTATGCCAAGCATTCATAATACTTTCAGGTGTGATACCTTCCCAAGCTGCTGCTACCATATCGATACATTGTTTTATATCATATAATTTGAAAAATTCAGTTATCCCTCCATTGTAGATTAAAATGTTCCGTAGCACTCTGTAGTGAAAAGCTCTTTTTACTTCTTCTATTATACCTTGATTCATAGGTTGAATTAAGAATGTTGTATGCAATGGTAAATATACTACTTTGAAATAGTCGTCTTCTAACCTGTCATCCGGTAGTTTGTGTGCAAAACTATTATCTAATAATAAAATAACTTTTCCAACTACACCCTCTCGCAATTGGTATTCCCTTACACTAGGCTTAAAATTATTCTCAAACCAATCAATAAAAAGCTTCTGGTTCATACAAGCAGTTGAGTGTGCTTTAAAATCTACAGGAAGCATGTCCATGCAATGCCTCAAAGCCTTTGGTTTTCTGTATTTGTATACAACGAGTGGACTGATCTTATGGGAACCTGATGCATTTGTACATAATCCTACAGTGATGCGGTCTTTTCTCATTTTCTTGCTACTAACAAATTTTCCTTTTGTTTCTGCTAACATTCTTTTGGGTAGAGCTTTCCACATTAGCCCGGTTTCATCCATATTATAAATATTTTTCACATGTATATCTTCTTTTTCAACAAAGTGTTTAAAACGTGCAATAAATTGCTTCGCCGCATCATCGTCTGCATTGGCCTTCTCGCTATATATATTAATTAATCGTATGTTACGCCGTCTTTTAAATTTCTTTAACCAGCCTTCACTCACTTTGAAATTTTTACATGATGGGATTTCGGCCTTCAATTCCGCTGCTTTTTCTAGAAGCGCGGCGTTCGTTAAATAATCGCCAAGCTGTCTTCTGTTTTCAAACCACAAAAATAAACTATTTTCTAATTCCTCGTATAATGGTGGTCGCAGAGATCGCCGCTGTTTTTGAAACTTATCCTTATCTGCAAATGCAGATATTTTACTTGCATTTTGACGAATTCGCCGTACTGTCACCGGGTGCACACCATATTTGGCAGCGATGATGGAGACCGATTGTGTCTTCAGTTCTTGCAGAATATGCAATCGTTGTTGCATATTCAAAGTGGGTTTCTTTAAACTTGCCATAGTACATTAATATTACACTGTCATTCGAATGAGTGCAGTTTCATGGTCATATATTTGCACGAGGAAATTCGGGCCCCAGGACACGATTTTTGCACGATGCACCATAAACTTCCAATGGACGTCATTTTCTAATTTACAATTGGCTGCCGACAGACGACCAATCCGCATGCATGATGCAGTTATGAGTTAATTATAAAACGTTGGCAGCACTGAAACCCGCCACAGGTGCAGTGTCTGTAATGGCGTTGTGTAGAATATGAATTCAAAACAACAATGGTCAACGGCGTTTCTGTGACTGAAAATTTATACGCGTTCTATTAAACGGTGTGCAGTTCCATCTAAAGTATATAAACAATATATTCAGTATCAGTTTGTTTCGCGTATAATAAACGCCGCAATTTTTCGTTAACTTGTGTCAAGGAAAAGTATATGAGTATGTCTGATATTTCCGAATGGGAACCAACTGTACAGAAAACTGTTCTAATACTTCGAAATGTTTTGGGTAATTTGCATGAAGTGTGGGAAGAAATCGGATTTGCCGAAAACACTCGTAAAATATACTGCGAACAAGCATACAGTCATATCGAAGATTTGTTAAATGATATGGTCACAGAATCGAAACACAGAAGGGATGCGCTACTAGATAGTGTCAAACAATTGATGGAAGAAATCGCGTTAGCATCCAAAGAATTAGGTACAAATTTAGAAACTACTGGCTATGAACATTTACCATTGATAAAAGTAGAAGAAATACTCTGTTCAGACTTACAGAAACTTGAATACTGTAGGGAACAGCGTCTTGCACAATTAAATAAACTTCTCACAAAAGAAAGAGGCATTTGCAAGACTCTGGGTTCGCAACCGATAGGAATTAAGGAACATTTACCATCGGAGGAAGAATTGAATAGTTTCAAGTTATATCTTGAAAAACAAGAAGGAGAAAAAAATCGTTTGGAATCCATTTTTAAAGAGATGCGAAGGACAATAATCAAAATGATGGATGATTTGGGAGTCATGCCATCTGTAAATTTTGAACATCTTGCCTGTAATGACCCTGATAATTTTGTTCTTAGTTCCAACAACATGACTAAATTAAGGCAACTTCAAGATCAATTTAAAAGTCAAGTGGAAGAAGCTAAACAACATGTAGAGGATTTGAAGCAAGAGCTAATTACACTATGGAAATATCTTGATGAACCTGTACATGTTTGTCAATCATTTCTTGATAGTTGTGTAGGATATAATATGTCTACTATAAATGCATTGAGTGCAGAGTTGAAGCGATGCAAAGAAAAAAGAAGAGAAAATATTGCCAAATATGTATCCCAAGTTCGAACTGAATTAGTGAAGTTATGGGATGTGTGCAAGTATAGTGAAGATCAAAGGAAATACTTTACCCACTTTTATTCAAATACATATACTGAAGAATTACTTACATTACATGAGTTGGAAGTAGAACGAATGCAAAAGTTTTATCAAATTAATAAATCTATATTTGACCTCTTAGAGGTGCGTGAAAACTTGTGGACAAAAATGAAGGAACTATTACAACGTGCCAATGATCCAGATCGTTTTTATAACCGTGGTGGGCAGTTGTTAACTGAGGAAAAGGAACGAAAGACAATTCAAAAGAAATTACCAAAAATAGAGGAAGAATTGCTGTGTTTAATAAAAGAATATGAAAATACCCATGGAGAATCGTTTAATGTAAATGGAACATCAATAGAGGAACTGCTAAAAGAATCATGGGAAAATCTTAATGAAGAAAAGAAAACAGTACAAAAAGCTAGAAAAGAAGGTAAAGATAAATCAATAAAAAAGATAACTTTAAGTGCTTCTAAAAAAGCTGCCTTAAGTGGATCCAAAAGGACACCGGGTATATTGAGCACTCGTCGTCATACACCACTTAGCACTTCCAAAAGGAAACTCTTATTCAGTCCTTCTCCAAATACTTCAACAAAACGTACAAGTCTAATTGTACCAGGCAGTGGATCTGAAATCAGAAAATGTGGGAAAATTTCCAGAAAACTTTTGACACCTGGATATAAAAATGTTAGAAGTAAAAGTGTTAAAAGTAATCAGAAGAAAGAAAATTCTGTGTCACATAATTCAACTGCCACAGATTCGACTTACAGTCTATTCAAGGAGCATTTGGAAGAGAGAAGAGAGCTTAGGAGTTCTTTACTGCCTGAACAAGTATTAGCTAATGCAACAAAGTCAAGCATCAAAACACCAATACGTACACCTATTAAATCATTACAGAAAAATCTGTCTTCTGCAACAACACCTAGTGCAACACCAAAATTATCACAATCACAATTAGCACACATAACACCTCAAAGTCCTAGGATAGTACAATCATCAAGGCTAATTCCTGCCTCAACCCCATTGCCCATCATTTTTTAAAGTAACAATAGACCAATAAATTTTATTTTGTAAAAAGATTTGTACTGAAATTCTGTTAAAAACAGATAGCCCTTAAGTATTTAATATATATGTTATATTTATGATTCAAAAACACATATTATGACTAACACAGATTCAGTTTTTAGAAAATTTCATTCACAATTAGTACAATTAGTTTTTTGTATGTATATTAGTTATGTTAACATCTTTTACATTTTAATATTTAATTGCAATGTTTATATAGTAATAGTAATATAAGTTATTGATATATACATGAATTAACATATATAAGAATGAAATTGTAAATAAAAATTCATTTTCACAAAATTTATGCCCTAATGATTGATAAAATATACATATATTGTCATATTCAACCATTACTCCATATACATGAGTCAATTTTGTCTACACTACATGTAAGGGAAAACATTTCTTGAAAATTAATGTTAACAGTCACAAAAAACTCATATTTCAACAATTTGCACATGTTCTTCGCAGGTAAAGAAATTATATTTTTCCACTAAAATTTGTTTTTTGGCATTATTAAGAATATTTGTACCGATTTGTGGTTGAAGAAATTAATTACTTACATTAATAGCTATGTTCATGAAAATTGTGCTTCCAATGTCAATGTACCAAACCACAATAATACTAAACATAATGACATTTACATGTCACAATCTATTTTTTTACAGGCTTCTGATAAATTATAAGTAATTTAAATTATGTTCTATTTGATATCATTTTAATTAAAAAAACCTTATCAAGAGTTATTGAAATTTTCATTAAAAAAAATGGAAAATTCAAAATGTTTTATTATTGTACTAGGTATTAGCTCATCACTACGCAAGAATTTAATTTTTATTAACTTTCTGGACTGTCAGTCCTCTTTGTTTTTACTCGTCAACCTTGTCTATGATCCTCACTGTCGAAGGAAAACCAAATCGATAGTCAAGCGAGAGTCTGTAATTTACGGAATATGATATTTGTATGTACGATTCGCCCAGTTAAAGATGAACCATCTCAGGGGATAGTGCGACGAGGGGATTGACTTTGCCTTTGTGCCGCGCCACGACGCCGCGTCACGACAAACGAATCGCGCGAGGCATAATCAATCCCCTCGCCGCACTATCCCCTGAGATGGATCATCTTTAACTGGGCGGCTTGGGTCCTCCGCATTATAGTTTTATATATTTTACTCAGTCCATTATAAAAAAATTCATATCTTGCTCATAACTTTATCAATTTGCAAAAGTATATATATACTTTTGTAGGAAATTGAACGCTCTACAAAAAAGGTCTCTTATATTTTTACCGTCAATCTCACCATTTAGAAGATATTGACGATTGAAGTTTGATTATTTTTAGACAAATTTGTTTTTTGCTTATGAATTTTTTAACTCGCGAACCAATATGAATTATGAAATGTGCAAACATAATTTTGTAGGAAATTTAATGCTCTACAAAAAAGTTCTCATATGTTTACTCGATAAAATTAAGCGTTTAAAAGATATTCGTCGTCAAATTTTAATGATTACCAATCTTAGCAGTTTTTGATAGCCAAATATACTTACGTCTGAAAATAAAACTTGAAATATCAGTTGAAGCATTTTTCTGTTGGTAAAAACTTAAACTTCCTAAAATTTTTCCATGACTCACGAACTAAATTGAAATTTTTCGAATTACTTATCAAAATATAAATTGTCACAAGGATCCCAAAGGTATTGATGAGGTTCATAAATTGTAATGATGTTATATTGTCCCTCTTCCAAAACGCTTTGGTCATCTTTATACGACAATACTGTACTTTTACACGAAGCAATTGCACAAAAGACTTACTACACTCAATCAATCACTCAGCTTCAGCACAAACAGTCACGAACGAAACAAAGTTCGCTCTGATAGCAAAATTTTCGCCCAAATAAATCCTTCGCCGTTTGCCCCGTTGCCGCCTGCTCGAGCTATTTTCGCCACGCGTCCATACCGAAAAAATAACAAACACTGTTTGTCGAAACACCAACAAATTGTTTGAGCCAACACTTTGTCAAATGTTTGCCCGGTGTGGACGAGGCTTAAAGCTACAATTAGTTCAAAACTTGCGCTTCGTTTTTATCTGTATTTAGCCTCTCCAGCTTGAAGCTAAACTCTTCTTTCGAGCAGCAAGACAAGCAGCATACATACATACAGTCGCGTCGGTAAGTAAGTTAAGGGGGGCGCCTTGTGTAACGGGGTCAAAAAAATATTTTTTGATTCTATAATACTATATTTAAAGAATATAATCCTAAAGTTCCGTAACGAAATTCGAAGGATTTATGGAATTGCAGAAAATTTTGACTTGCTCGACCTAACGGTGCGCCGGGCTCTGTGGCGCGTTAAATTATATCGGTAGTGGAGACACAAAAACGTTCAAAGCTATCATTGATTTAAATCCTTATGGTGATGATTTTAAAGTTGTCAAAAGTGAGTGCATAGGACATGTGGAGAAGAGAATGGGTAGTCGCCTAAGGAATGTAAAGAAGAACGAGAAACTTGGAGGGAAAGGCAAATTGACGGATAGTCTTATAAAAAAATTGATAACATATTACGGCTTAGCTATTCGAAGGAATATCGATAGCGTGGATAACATAGTAAAATCTGTGATTGCAATCTATTACCATGTAGGCTCCACAATTGAGTAACCCAACCATGAAAATTGTCCAGCGGGAGCAGACAGCTGGTGCAAGTGGCGCATTGCTGAGGCTACTGGAAAATTAAATGAATTTGACCATTGCACCCTGACGCGCAAAAACATTTATTACCAATTTATATAGATTTATCCAAACGAGATTTGCTCGAAAGGTGTCTAGGAGGACACACACAAAATCAAAGCGAAAGTTTTAACTCGACTGTCCGGCGTTTATCGCCAAAACACTTACACTCAGGCATCAAAATAATTGAAGTCGCTGCGTATATAGCTGCAGGGATATTTAATGAAGGATATTCTGCAGTACTCAAGATAATGGACAAACTAGAAATCAAAATTGGTCAACAAAGCAAATTTTTCGCCGATGCGTGCGATAGAGAGCGACTGAGCAGGCAGGGGCGTTGAAGCTTGAGCAGTAGCAAAGAGGCTCGAACAGCTCGTAGGATGATGTTACTCGCAGAAAATGAATTCTTTGAACAATCGGCGAGTCAACTGTATATGCCAGGAGTAGTTGATTAGCATCAAAGAGCGGTAAGCATCCAGAAACTTGTTTTTTTTGTACCGAAAACTTTAAACGCGTTTTCCTCAAAACTAAATTTTTCAAGTGCAGCATAACTAAAAAAATATTTGTTCGATCATGTTTCCGCTTTTAACATATGCAGATAACTGAATTTACCTCTAGATATACCTATTCGTTTGATGATATCAGTTATTTAAATAATGGTTATTGCATACTAAACACTTAAAATTTCCGTGATAAACGCAATTTATTCATTGGAACCGCATAAAACGATTAATTTTGCACTTTTATTTATCGGTTTTAGATATATCCATAGCGTAATTTTATTAAAAAAAAAAACAAATTTTCTTATCTTTTTGTTCCAGGATAAAAACCAGAGAGTCTACACTTCACGCCGTTAACGCATGTCATCGCCGACGCTACCGGAGAACAAACGTCATTACATTTAAATTAACTTATAGTTCTAAATAAAAAAATATTTTTTTAACTCTCGAAACATTGTACCTACATAATATACAAAAAAATTAGAAAGGTCTTTTCAGCCATTTCTTTAGAAAAAATTCCGGAAAATTGTCTTATTTTCAGAGGTTTACACAAGGCGCCCCCCTTAAGGGACAACATCTATTTGAAACCTGGAAAAAACGTGTATTTTGGGGATTTTTTTTTACAAAACTAAATAAGCAATCAAAAAATCCTCTTGGGTATCCATTAATTACACTTTCAAGTATACAAACATTTTTTTTATTTTTATTTAAAAATAAAATGGCAGCTGTGAGCGCTGCGATCGAAGACGTCCTCTTCGTCATATGCTTTTGCGGCTGGCAGTAGAAGTGCCGTCCATCATGACTTAGAGGAATACAAAAAATTTTTTCATTATCTATATGAGTTTTGCTAGTGATACACAGGATTATTAAAAAATATTGATTTTTGTCCATTTGACACTGTTTTGAAGAAAAAGTTTCGATTTTGTCCAAAAAATCGACACTAATTTGTTTATAAAAATCGTAATTGTTCATTAATCATGAAAATCCTGTGTACTTCACTAGATAATTTATCTAAGAAGGTACAGTTAAAATTTCAAGTCAATCGGTTGAAAATTGTTTGAGATCTACTGCCAGCCGATTGTGAAAACATGGTTTCGAGATAATCGCGCTTAAAGTTTCAAAACTACTTATCAACATGAAATTTCTAAAATAATAGTTTGCTGATTTTTTACCTTTACCCAGCGGTACCAGGACCATATACAGGCCCTTCCAAACTGAAATAAAGGTCTTCCATTTATTTTCTTGACGATTTTAAGTTAGACCGAGCGGCTTCGGCGGCATCGGATATTGAGCGCTCTGCAGACGTGGCACGAATAGCATCGGCTTCCATGGCAAAATCGTAAAAATTTCGGCCCACAACTTGTGCAAGACAATTCAACACGTACATAATACTTGAGAAACCATCGTTGAAAGTTATAAAAGCAATTTCAACAATAGTTTTGCCACTATCGTCAGTGCTAAGTTCTTCGTATACAGGGTATAACAAAAATACTGGGACACTTTTCAGCATCGAAAGTACGCACCAAAAGATGAAAAAAAAAGTCTATAAAGTTTTGTCTAAAAACCATCCCCTATCGAGATACAACCCCTTTTGTAAAAAATTTTTAAAGTATCATATCTCCGAAATGGTATGTCGTAGAGGACCGATTTTGATTGCAATATAACCGGAGAAGATCAATGATAATAGAAAAAAATATAATTGCTGCGATTATTGCCGTTAAAAAGCATTTATTCTTGTTTAATCCAAACAACGTCGATTACCTATATCGTAGCAGGTTTGTAACAACTTGGGAAAAATTTAGGGCATTCACTAAATCTTCCTTTACGTAGATAGTGACATTTTTTTCGTAAATTTTAGTCTCTTTCGGTTATATTGCAATCAAAATCGGTCCTCTACGACGTACCATTTCGGAGGTATGATTTTTTAAAAATTTTTTACAAAAGGGGTTGTATCTCGATAGGGGGTGGGTTGTGCCTACAATTTATAAGACTTTTTTTCTTATTTTTATGCGTTCTATCCATAAACCTAAAGTGTCCCAGAATTTTTGTTACACCCTGTATAGGCTTAACCCTTTTAGTGCCAGCGGGCCAACTATCGGCCCGGGGTCCTTATGCGAAAAGTGCCACTGGCCGATGCGTTGTGGTCGGCCGGCCGGCCGGCCGACGGACTTACTATACGTGCCGAGGGACTTTATCTCAGCCTCGTTTGTTTACGTTCAGATCATTGTTTTTCTGAGTATCAAATGGCATTTGGTTACACTTAGTCCTTATTTCCTTTGTCAGTATTATGGACTACACCATCCTTCTGTTCATTTGGTTTTTCTTCAAACTTTCTTTAGCGTCAGTTAGTATAACTCGAAGCGTTTTCCTGATTTCTTCCATTCCAAAATTTGGTTTTAATCAGCGCATAAATTATTTGGAAATACTATCTCGGTCAATAATGCCAGAGCAAATTCAAAAAGATAGCGCAAAATTTGTGGTGCCATCACATTTTAACAACAGCAAATCAGAGTTTTGTTCCTTATAATGCGCGCGTACCAAATCGGCCCGTGGCATTCTTCGCATGTACTCCGTAAAATGCTTGACACTAAAAGGGTTAATGCATTATAAACCTCAATATGCATTGGAAAGACACTCAAAAGAGTGTCGATTTGGCTGTTTCCTGTTCGATACTTTACTCTTTTTGTTATTCTGTGAATTATATTTCGCGCCCTTCCGGCCACTGTACACTTTGTCACTCATATTGAGATATAAAATTGTAGACGTTAGCACGTAATTCACAGTCGCGATTGTTTATATCCTTAATTTCTATTGAGAGAATGAACTGGAGATATCACGATAGGAGAGCAAAGATCTAATTATCTAGACTAGCATCACATATAAATTTTTATGTTTAACGTCAATTAGAGACACAAATACCTACCTTTATAATCATATCAGGCATCGGTAATAAAAAGAAATCGCGCTATTATGCTTTGGAATTCAAAAATAAACTATGTGTAAGTTCGCGACACTTTCTACGCTTCTGAGCGCCAGAGGCGCTTCAAAAAATGAACTTAAAAAATTGTTTGAAAATTTTACCCATGAAAAATTCTTATTGCATATTATTTTTGAAATATTTATACATCATTTAAGCCAATAAAAAAAAATGGGAACAAATTTTTTTTCAAACAGATGTACCTTAAGTGCCTATATCTCGGAAACTATAACCGAGCGCCGATTTTCGCTTTCGGATTCGTGTTCAGCAGCACAAAACACACTTATAAACAAAAATTTAAGCGGAAAATCGGATATGTGCTTAAACTGGATATGTTCCCCGAGTATAATTAAAAAGTAAAATTAAATAATCCTTTAAATAATAGATCCTATGTTACACTGCCTAAATAGATACTTCTCAAGGCGGTTTTATTCCAGTTTCAAATTTTTACAAATTTTAGAGAATTTAGTCGACCCAAGTTTGTTTCCCTGATTAACGTACACACACGTACACATCCGTCACTGTCCGTCACCATTGGTCACCATCCATGTATTCATTCGAATCACATTTCAATCTCATAAAACATGTCTCTGATTTCAACTTTTCGGTTTCTCTGGTTTCCGAAAAGCCTGATTGTTCCGTTACAGTCTGCAATCCAAACTAAAAACTATGCCGTTCAAGGTAAATAGATGTGTAATTAATGTTATGTTGTTTCTTTAGATGTTTAAAGTGTTTTTTGGTGTATAGGTTAGAATGTTTATTTACGTTTATTGAGAGTGACTTCTATTCTTATAAATTTTTGATCTTTTAAAAATTATTTCTCATTTTTTTTCATCATTGATATACAATAATTTATTTTGGGACTGATGGCGTTTCCAAATTTATTCAGAAACGATACTTACATGCCATAATAATGAAAATTGATAAAAAGGAGAACCAATGGTACCATTTCTTTATTGGATATGTAGTAAATATATATAAATGACATGAGAATGCTTACACTGTTATGTCTCTATTATTGTTGTCAATGTTATTAATTAACAATTAGATGAAATAGAAGAATGTTATTGTTAGAGCATACAAAAAAAGCACATTATGAATTTATATACACTGCATGCATTTCAGAAAGATTATCATAAAATCTGCTAACTGAGGAGTAACTAGAAAAAATATTCTTTATGACTTTTAATACTTTGCCATTGGAATTGTTTCCAATTATACTTCCATCTGAGATATGAATTTAATATATTTAGATATTAGTATATTTTTTATCGTTTACACTTGGTTGACCAGTGATGTATTTCCATGTTATTAGTGAATATGTTACTAGTTTCAATTCGCAAAATAATAACAGTTCTTTTAATTCAGACCTAATGTTAACACAGTTTTATAGCCATTTATCTTCTTAACTTTAACACTAAAACTACCAAGGGGGTCAAAATGACTTGTTCCGAATTTCTTCTAAGAATCGCTGAAGTTTATAACACTGCGATTTCCAAAATTCTTCATAACCATGTTTCTCTATGCAAATAATTAAATCGATCAATTTATTATCCCCGTTTATTTCTTTGTTTTAAACATATTTATCCACTGCTTCTAAATATACCGAATTAATCGTTGATAGTTCTAATGTTAAAGTATTTAGCTCTATATTTGTTGTTATGGCATTTGATCAAGGTTTACTAAAAGATATTCATTCAAAATTATTAACTGAATTCTTTTGATAGACGTTTAAAGTAAATATAGCCTTATTGAATAGTACAATTTTATACTTTTATAATTGTTTCTAAACATTAGCGCCAAAGTACAAAAAACCTGGAAAGAAAGGAATGGCAGCACAGGAGAAGAAGATTCTCCCAGTTGAAAGTGATGTTAATAAACTGTTAACATACGTTTGTGGAACAAATATTTATAAAGAAGGAGAAGACATTAAATTGAAACCAGACTCTGAATATCCTGATTGGTTATGGTCTATAAGAACTAAACCTGTACGGCTGGACGAACTAGATCCAAATACAAAAGAATATTGGCGATTATTAAGAAAACATGCATTAAGGCGGAATAATCGAATGCAAAAGTACAAGAAATTCTAATCGACATGGATTTCATATCCTTTCACATGGATTCATATCCTTTCTTAGTAGCAAATGTTATAGTTTTTAATATCATACTGTTCAAGATTCATCTAGTACCAAGTAAGCGTCATTTAATTATCTTTAACAAGAATGTGAATACTAATAATTAAAAACAAGTTAACATATACTCAATGTATTTCTGTTATAATTATTTTGTATATTTTAATGTACCACTTGTTGAGAAATACAGTTTTTTCAGCTTTAAATCAGAAGCAACTGCGTTGTATATCTGTGTACTGGATGTTTGATTACTACGCATTGTTTGCTTTAACATTCACTTTCTCATTTTATGCATTATTGTAGCTGTAGAGTACGCAATTGCCATGCAGTTTTTGATCTGATATATGATTATACAAACTTCGTCAAATTGATGCACCCTAACTCTGATCATTTCTTTTCATTTCTATTCACAACTCATTTATGTAACATTTCAAAAATATTTTTTATTGATTCCTTTTGAAACAGAATATTGATTTGCTAAAAGCAAGGTGCCCTTCTATTTCTAATTAATTAACTCTTTCAGGATTGAACAAACAATTTTTTTCATCACTTCCACAATAGATTTACAGTAATATAAGATAAATTAATATTTTCATTTTTACTGTTCTGACAAAAACGAGTGAGAAAACAGGTGTTTTCGCATCAGTACTCCATATTAATAATGAAGAAAAATGTGGAATGACATTCGACACAAGACCCACTGGATATAAAATCAATGTCGAAACAGATTCAACGTAGGACCAGAAAAGGTTAATATTACATGTAGAATTAGATTTGTCACATAAGAGTAGTGTATTCATTTTTTGCTGAAGAATTTATTAACATGAATAACGCAAAAAATATATAAAAATATTTGTTGAACATTATTAAAGAACAATAGATATTCCTTTATATTGTGTGTCTTAATTAAAAACTCAACTGGTATGAAAATACTATTATTTATATTCAGTAAGAGTAATTGGATTTCATCACAAAACTCAATAGAATATACATATATACAATTATACCATTCATTTTTGTAATATGAAACTGAATAGTAACGAGTATAGAAATAAGTAACGTGAGAAAGAATAATGTAAAACCAGTTTTATTCACATCTAAATGGAAACTTCGAATAATGCAGAACTTTCCTATAAACTAGGAATACCACTTGTAAAATTACAAATAAAACAGGACAATGTGCTAACACAAATACAGGCATTCCAGATAGATTATCTTACGTCAAACCAAACTATTTTAATCGAAAACGTTTTTATTACATCTTAACGTCTTGGAAGATTTTCAAAACGTTGGACGTTATAGCTCTTGGCGTACTATACGTGAAACTAACTTTGTTCTTTCAAAATTCTGAATACTTACAAAGTATTCAAATATTAATAATTAGTAAATAATGGACTTTTAAGAATATTTATATGTCGAGAAAAGTCAAGCGTAAAAACCAAATTGTCGATGGTTTTCATCAGAAAGAACCAAACTTTCCAATAAAAAAAAATTTTTAACTAACATTTACATTTGGTTTTGCGAAACAATTGTGCATACTTCATTAGTCTAATTTCTTAAAAGTCTAAAAAATTCAGGCATAATATTTCGAACCTTTCGCTTCAACAAGGTGTTTGGAACGAAGTAGACATTTTTGTCGTAAATCTGTATACATTATTCTTTATTGTGAACATAATTAAAAACATCGAAAGATAATTATTAACGACGCTATTTTTAAAAGTAATTTGTTTCTTCCCCGTATGTAGGAAAAAATTTTGTATTTTTTATGTACTTTCTACAAAAAGTAGGAGAAATCGGGTTTTGGAGTTAAACCTATATTCAGCCTCCTGCCTTAGATGCACACACTCAAATTGTAGCAATCCGTACCGTAGTTGTATCTAATTAGTATCTATCAATCTCAGATAACGAACTTGCCAAACCGATAAGTCAATAGGCGGTAAACTTGTATGATGTGCATGATTCATGTTCAGGCCGATTATGGGGAGCGTTCTCGAGAATTAAACTGATATGATATGCGTACCAAGAGGAATACACGACTCCGCCTTGTATACACGGGCAAGCCTTTATACTTTAATACCCATTGGACGATAGCAATTTTCATCTTCCTGTTTATTAATGTTTACCATAAAGACATATACGAATAAATTATTTTATCTTTTATTTGTTCAATTATCGCCGATTTCGTTTTTTATGTGTATCTGGTTGAATATTCAGCAATCGACGAAATTAATTGAACTGTCATTTTAATACCTTAGAGCTAATCTTTTTCACCATAAATTTTCCTAAGCGAGTGATGTGTGCATGAGATACATATACGGTCAAACAGAATTAAGGAGAAATATAAAAACTGAAGATCTATTGATGTCGTTCGTCTTAAATAAGTGAAGTTAATTTTCTTCGCTAGGAAAATGATGAATACATTCAATAAAATACGATGTATTCATCCACTTTCTAATCGAAAAAGTATCTTTATGAATTTATTCAGTAAATATTGAGAGTTTCGCTGTGGATGCGAAAACATTTGATCACAACCAAAATAATTGATTAAATGTTGTATACATATACACTCTATTTACGAAAATGTGATGTATGACATACAAAATCCGAAACCGAGATAATTAAGCTGTCTACACGAAATTCTGCTCCCGCCCCTTCGTTGCTAGGGGTGTAATTTCATACTAAATTATACACAATTTTCACGAACGTTGAGCGTGCCTAAAAACCATAAATATAATACACGTAATTAAATCAAAATATATCGAACTGGAGAATAACAATTAAATATGGTCTAATAACAAATTCGTGCAAACTTATGTATCTTCATTTTTGTTCAGGATATGTCTTTTAATTCTTTTTTATAAATGTTTTCTCAAATTTTGTAGTTTAAATAAAATGAAGAAAGAGGCCCACCTGGACAAGAGTTGGTCTAATTACCCGAATAGAGAATAATACAATATCCAATATGGAACGGGTTGAACATAGAAAGATCAAATCTTCGAGCGAAAGTATAACAAGTAATTGAATAATAATTTTTTTACGATAGAGTACCGTCTTTCGATGGGGTTGTTGGTGGGTCTGTTTTCTTCATTCTATTCCAGCGACAAAATTCGAAAAAACATGTATGAAAAGAATAACGAAAGATGACAGCGTGGATTTGAACAGGTAAAAACCCACTATGCTGTGCAATAGTTGACTGCCTACTTTTCCTTCTGAATATGTTTCCCTTCACCTCGAAGAGCACGAGTATTTCACTCTTGCACGAGATTACGTTAAGTCGCTAACCAACAATTGCCTATGAAACACTTTCGTTTTGGACTTCATAATTAACTTTTGGACACGAATTGTAGTTATATGTGAATATTAACGTTAATCCGTACATTCGCTGTTGAACTCAACAATATTGCGTAAAAGTTTTCTGCATTTGGATCGTTAGAACTCGAGTTCCAACACCCAAAATGGGTTTAGTGGGTTTTCGTAATCAATGGAACCCTGACCTTTGAGTAAAAAGCTTACATCAAATTTATACTTTCCTTCTTTTGGCAGAAAAAAAACAGTTCTTTTCTAACACCGTGTAATCGCAAGTCTGAACATTTCTTTTCTCGTGATTCAAAACGTAAGAGGAAAAATAAGCAAAAAATTGATCATGAAAGTCGTATTACAGCAGAAAGAATTTATTTAGACTAAAATAAAACATTTTCTCTAAAAATTGTTTGTGTTTTCTTTTCTTAAAACTTTACGCACGTCCGACCCGCCGCTCAGCCGCAGATTCTCTCTGGCGCCGGTTGTTTTTCGGTTTAGAGTCTAAACTTTAGATCGTCGCACGAGAGTATCTGTTTGTTTCGTATGCTCACAACTTGTCAGATAAAATCGTCCGCTTTCTGTTAGTATAAGATAAATAGATTTAATAAAATGTTTTATTTTCGTGATATTAAGACCAAAATATATTTATTTTATCTATTACAACGGTTTTCAGTTTAATAATCATCTAATATACCGTAATCCATTCATTGACATATTTGAAATAAGAAATAGTTAATACTTTTTTAAGGTATGATACCGTTCATAACAGTCGCCTTTGTGTAATGGAACATTGCAAAATTTGCAAACAAAACATGTCCTACTTCTTTTCTTTTTAACAGCACAAACTCTGCATTGCCTTTGGGGTTTCACACTTCGGCCGCTGGACACTATATTTATAAGTTTATGTTTTCCGAAATTCGACAGTCTTCCGGGATGATCAGATTTGGGTACTCTCCTTGTGGGTGAAGAACTAGGTAGATCGTCATCTTCTTCCATAGAATGAGTTTCATTATCCTCTATCCATAAAAGTGCCACCTTGTGCAGGAAATTCTTGTACGTAATTTTTTTTCCGTTTAAAAATGTGTATGCTTTAAATGAATTAAAAAGCGCGCAGTTGATAAAAAACATGACAATCCGTTTAGTCCATTTTTTTGTTTTTCTGAAAATGGAATAATATTCTAGGTATTGGTGTACGTGATCTACGCCCTCCATATATTTCTTATAATTTACGATGGAATTAGGCTTTCGTATTGGGGCATTTGATTTTTTACTTCTGCTTTTGGATTCCGTCAGTTGTGCAGAATGTATTGTTGAAATCATATTGATATTTCTTTTGCCATTATTCCATACTTGTAACAAAATTTGATGATTCCTACGAAATTCATGCTGACCTCTTGACAGTCGTAATGTTTGGAGTGGCCGAGGAAGATCGCTATTTTTTAGGATGGTTCCGCATACGCGCACTTTATTTTTCAAGAGAATTTTAGCCATTTTAACACTGTTGAAATAATTGTCTTGATAAATATGGTGCCATATGTTCTTATATGGTTCAATAACCGTTAAAACGGTATCTTCTAATTTTTTGTCATCAGCGGCACACACGTGAAAATTGCATACGTATCCTGTGACAGCTTCACACAGCACTCTTACAAGTATTCCGTATTTTCTAATTTTTGCAGGATTATACGTTTTAATCGATAGTTTACCTCTCCACGGAATTACACATTCATCCAAAGATAATTGTTGTTCGGGTTTATATACATCGTTAAATTTTCGCTGAAAATAGTCAATAATTGGCTGGACTTTAGCAAGCCTATGGGCATTGTGAGGAATGTTGTCATTGTTGCAAAAATGCCAGCTCTGCATTATTTGCAGAAATCTGTTTCTGCTCATAACTTGCGAGAAGAATGGGGTTTCTATACTTGGATCAGTGGACCAATAGTCGGAGAGAACGTCTTTTCTTACCCGACCCATTAGAACTATTAGCCCTACAAATTTTTTCATTTCCGGTACCGTTACATCTGTCCATTTTTTAGCTTTCAATGGAATACTATATTTTTGAGTAACCTGGCAATGATACCTGTTGGTTTCTCTCACTAAGTGCTCGAAAAAGTCATTTCCAATGAATAAATTTACGTTATCTATGACATTTTCGGGCAAACTTGGCATAATTTTTATTCCGGGGCTGCCTTCGAAAGGTTCCAAAATTATTTCTTCGTCGTTCGTCGACCATACATCATCGTCATCTTCCATATCATTTGCATTGTCTAGGACGATAGGTATGTCCTCGTTTTCTGAATCACTCAATCTTGGTGGCGATACATAACCTCCTTCCCGAATTACTATAACGCTGGCATCACTTTCGTCACCACTATCACTTCCTGAATAATTGTCAGGACAATCTGACAAGTCGTCTAAATAAAACTCTCCAATACCTTTTTTTTCACTCATCTTGAACGGTAAACTTTTTAAAACGCTATAAAAATATACTGAACACTAAATTGTGTATCGCCGATTAACAGGTTATCGGTAGGTAAGCGTCGTGAGAAAAAGCCGAATAACAGGTTACGGGTCGGTACACGTTGCCGACAAAAAGCCGATTAATATGCTACCGGTCGGTAAGTTTCGGCGACAAAAAGCCGATTACTAGGGTACCGGTCGGTAAAGTGTTAAAATGATCCGTTATAATCCGAAATTATTGTATAATTGTGTGTAGAATGCCCCGATTATGATGTTTTTTTTTATACTACATCTAAACTTTGACTTTTTATGTGTTTCATTCAATCTTTTAAATAAATTTAACTTTTGAGAATACAACCAATCTCGCAAAACATCAGTTCAAATTTTTTCTCACTGTTTTGAAAGAAAAATCTGAAATGTAAACCAAATTTCATTGAATTTAGTTTATCCCTTGAAGAGTCTAGTCTTCCAAACATGTAAGGCGTGCGTGATTTCCGTTAGAATACCAATTTTTTACGAAAAATTCTATGTACTTATCTATTCTCATAAGTTTTCACGATTACAGAAATCCGTAATTTAAAGTCAGATAAAATTGCAAATTTCCCGTTAGTGGACATTGTATTAAATGGATAACATTGACATTGTTCTGATATCCGTTCATAAGGAAGAAACCATCGGGATTATGATAATGTGACACCCGTGGCGATCACTCTGTTTGCGTTTGGTGAAACAAATGTCGCAATATCTCTATATAAGCGTCGCGGCTTTTCTACATCCTTGTTATATTAGACGGTTACCTAGGTAGTACGCTCATCTACTATCATCGTTCGTTATATACGATAAAAAATCCAAAGATAACTGGAGAATCTACGAGAGACAAGTCGTCTGCGATCTGACAAAGTATTAAAGTCGGAAAACCAGCTGAGCTCACCGCTTGTGTATGTTTTTGGCGTTAATAATCCCAGGTATGTCCGTATTTTAATACTTTCTACGATCCGTAATTGTGAAGTTTGAAAACGTTTAAGAAACTATTATATAATTTCACTCGTTAGTGAAATTACTTCAGGCAAGTGTGAAGCATGCAACAGGATTTTGTTATTGTACTTTGAAAGTAAATTTAATTTTGGTAAGGAACATAAACGGTTTTATCGAGATTCTTTTTTTCTGTTTTTGAATGACGTTGGCACATAATTGAATGTCTTTTAATCTTACCTCAGTAATAAAAATAGTAATATGTATAGTAAAAGCTTTATGCAATATTGCCAATTTCATCTACCAACTGAAAAGTATCAATGATTGTTCATCATTAATTAAAGAATTTAATAACATTCATTTTATTAAATTTCCAATTTCGCGTCTGAGTATATAGAACATAAATATTGTGTTTTGAAGGGGTTATTTCCTCCGATGACTTTCACGAAACGTCAATCCTTGTTATTCTTCGTTTCTATTGAATAGTTGCTATAATCTTGATAAATAATCTTTTGATTGATTATGTTACGAATAGATCGTCATCCAAAGATAATGAATTCCGTATGAATCATAAAATGCATTAATTGTATCAATTTAATAATTCTTTATTCTTTTTCATTGAAATTTCTTGTTAGTAAAGATTTTGTGCAATTTATGCGACTATAGAGCATTTTGTACTTTTCGCGAAAAAAATGTCTTTGAATTCAAATAATGTCCGTAGAATTTGTGGGTGTCTTGTACTTTTACGGGAATACTTTTATATCCTTCTTAATAAAATTCATATTACGAATCCTTCAGCGAAAGCAACGAATAATAACATTAAAGATCTTATAAAAATAGAATAATTTGATATAATAAAATATAAGTATCTCTTATTAACAACCAACTTCTTCTCCAACTTTTCAACCACAATCACTACACAAAGGATGTGGTGAACTGCAGAAAATTCGTGGTAATTCGCAATGAATTCAGTCTCGTGTTCATTTTGTCCATTAAAAATATTCAATGTACCATAATCATGTAGGTCAAGAATCTCTGTTCGTTTTTGTATTTGGAATCATCTTTGAGGTTCATTTCTTGATTCCTACTAAGGATTACTTACGGGATTTCCTTTCAGAGCGTCTATCAACGCACTTTATCTCCTGCTTCTTTTGTAGATACGTTAAAATTCACAAGAATATTTTAAAATGCTGTAGATTGACCTGTCATATTTGAAAGCAATCGGTCAAAAACCTTTCTTTCCAAACATTCTCAAAGGGATAATAGTTATCATAATCCCTTTAAATAAAATGGGGAAATCTGTTATTTCATGTATGGATCATTTCAAGTCAAATTGATCACGTTAAAAATCACTTGTGCTGTAGTGCTTAGCGTACCATACATGGAACCAATTTGATGTTTGTTGTAATTTTGAAATTTGTCAAAGTTACAGCCGTTTAAAGTTTTGAGTTTTGTTAAAACATTTGAATATAAAAAAATCATATTTCAGTAACGGTAAATCGTAGAGAAATTTAATTTGTGTGCATTTTTATCAGAAAGGATCAAATTTTTCACTAAAAAATACAATTTGAATAATTAATCCTAGTTCTGTTAAATAATCGAATATAGCTTTTGCAGGTAAATTTGTTAAAATTTGAATAAATTCATACCCATTTTTTGAATCTTTCTCTTCAAGAATGCGGTTTAAAAAGAGATGTCACTCTTATACATCACCCAAAAAAAAATCGAGAAAATTCACCGTGTAACCGTTTGACACCTTCTGACAAGCAGTTGCTGGGCTGCCAATTACCCCTCCACTCTTACGTACATGCAGAGTTGCACTCTTAACAGTGGCTAGTTTATGTATGCGGATTAATGACTAAAAATAGTGACAAATTCAGGGAGGTAGCTTAGGATATTCCCTTTCAGTGGATACCATGACAAAGAGTGTCACTCGTCTAATTATCGAGTAACAAATGGTCGAAGTTACCATAACCATAAAAAATTTCAAAACTCACCGAAACCGATCAAAAAGTAAAGTATTTCAGCCAACATCAGAACAAATTTTATTCTGATTAGTGCATTATGTAAAAAAACACTTGAAACAAGTTTGGGTGGAAATACAAATGAAATTTATATTTATATTGCCCTAAGCTTGGAACATGTGTTTTACAATATTAACAATAGTGACAACTTATCTCGGTGTTCTCTCTTGTACGAAATTCTGTTTTTTATAATTTAACTGGGTAAACTTTCGCTGGTGGTAAAATCATTAAAATTCTCAGCTTAACAAACACAGATTAAGCAAACGGGTTTTCTTTAGTATGGAGAAGGTTCTAATGGTAAGCTTTGTCTAAAGCAATACTATTGACATTGCTATGAATGACGGAATATGGGACCACATACGAGTTACACAAGGTTGTTCCCAAAAATAGCCAAACTTGTTGAAAATGGAAAACACCATTGTAATATCGACACCTGCACACAATTTAAATGTCATAGAGAAATCGATTCTTCACTGATGATTGTGTATAGGCCATTTGACATTTAAATCATTAAAATCCGAGTTATAACATTCAAAGTGGCAATAATTTTTCTGCACCAGACGATGAATGAGCTCCGAACAGGAGGCCACAAAGAATTATTAATTTTCTTTTTTCACAATCCCAACATCTAAAAACAAGGTCTTGTCTCGTTAGAAGAAAGATAAAAGGAAATAGAGGAATAGAGAATAGAGGACTATAGGAAAGATAAGGGGTTTTCAGGGTTTTGAAACGGCAGTGAAACCGAAATTTTCCCATAAAGTACGATGACGTTCGGAAAAGCGTCGTTGAGACGAGTAATTTGAGACTAATTACGAATACATCGGTTTAATTATTTTCAAGATATTTGATCTGAAATGTAGTGATTTTGTTTATTGTAAGGAACGTTCTTCTCCTTGGTTTCCAGAAATTTTATTTATAATGCAGCCAATGGTAGCCACCTGATGGCGCGATTGTTAACTTAATGGTATGCAACGACGATCATAACACCACAGATGAGAGATAGGAGTCTATTTCTCGTCTGTGATACCACTGATTTGTATATGTATTTATTAGAAGTAATGCCTGAAAAAAGACAATATAAAGGAATTTTCAAAATATTCGACCCTTTCTTGAGTAAAGGTAAAGTTTAATACAACGGTTAATTAAGAAATGGATAACCTTGTAAACTACGATATAGACGTCGGAGTTAACGAAAAGTAATTCAGAAAACCTTAAAGTATTATCAATAATTTATAAATCTAATACAATAGTGTTTTAAATTATTGATGAAATGTATTTAATTTTTAAAACTTGAATGCATGTCAAAGCCAATCTTTGAATTTCTACAAGATTGTTTATAACATAGTTTAAACATAGCTTTTAGCAAAAAGGGAGCAGATCTTTGTTTGTCAGTGTGTCTGAAGATTAGTGCCTACTTAGATCTCTGGTGACATGCATAGTTACTGGTATTGTTGAAAAACTTTGTGAACATTCTCTACGTATGTACAATTGAAACTTTACAATCTCGGAAACCGAATCTCTGGTTTGTTCTTTATCTGTTTACAACAGTATAATGATATTCTCTAAAGATATTAACAATCAATATTTAAGGTTGGTATATTTTTTCTGCGGTTATATTGTAACATTAAATGTATAAATAATGTATACATTGGAGCATATTGAAGTCCTAGAAATTAAAAACATTTTTCAACAATTCATACAAATAGTTACGTTAAAATGAAATATTTTTAATACGACTATTTTTGTTTAATTGAACCGTTTTTATCTATTTCTATTTTTCTTATAATTTTTGAATTAAGAATTTTCGAAGCTAACGTACACAAAACCATTACTGTCTTGCAATAATTAAATGTTTAATATTTTGGTAATTGCTACAATTGTGTTTTGTTTTTCAACATTACCAACATTATATGCAAGTTTTTAAACAATCTCTGACATACTGTTGGAATTTTGATCACTTGATAGAAATTCACCTATGCTGAAATTTCACTGTCTTCGGAAGAGTCTTTGATGTTTTTTATTCATTTCGTCAAAGAGTTTCTTGAAATCTCATAAACACATAATTCCTAATATTACATTTTTTTAAATTAAAAGGCGCTTAAAAGATAATTTTTTACATTTCTCCACACCATCTTTACGCTCTTAACTATTTCGTCGAATGAGGTAAGTTCCACAAGAAACCAATAGAAGTGCATAAATATGCGTAAAAAAATATAATGTAAAATGAATATATTCAACTATTTAAGTAAAATTTCACAAAAATGAATTCTTTTCAATGCAATAATAACTCTGCCTACTCTTCTATATTCAATGTATGTGATGGCCGCGTTTTACGAAAGTTGCATGATGAAAAATTCGTAAAGTACCAACTCGTCTTAATTACATAACACTACGAATGAAGTGAAATCCTCAAATAAGCACAAAAAATGCAAAGATATGGGCCATGTACAAGAGGATGTAACTTCAGAATCGGTTGCTCATTAACATACACTCATCATGCAAAGTATTTGTAATCGAATTTATGTGAATAAGTACAAATTAATGTACAGATAACGGGAGGTATAGGTGAGATGATACGGCCGGAATCGCCGGCCAAATATCGATGCCGCGGTACATAGAAATTCATAACTTGAAAATTATTCTTTGTTACAATATGCCTCTGGAAGTTACGTTTAGAGAACATGTCGACGTTGAGGGAAACAATGGGGAAAAAGTTTTGAAGATTCACATTAGACGGAATTTAAATTTAAAACATTAAATTATTGGTAGTTTGAGAATTTTTTTAACAACAGTTAATTTTCAAAAAAATTCTGTACTAAACTTTGACTGCCCGTTTTTTTTGGTTTCGGCATTACCTACAACGCATTAAAATGTTATTAAAATTCATGACGTGGCTGCAAAAACCCTTATCACTTGACGTGGAACGCAGCATACAATTTCTTTAAAATTTGAATTTCGATAAGATGTCTTAAATAAATCTTTGTGGGCCTAAGTTTATTTCGTTCTATACACAATACAATTGTCAGCAATTTGGTTAATAAATTACATCTAAACATATACGCTGTTGAAGATCAATTAACTGCTCATTAAAAACAGCAGCATGCTCATTAAAAACAATAACATAACGCCACGGAATGCTTCCAGCGATGGAAATTGCAATAAAAATAGCATATAAGCACGGAATAGAAAGTAGGCAACTTAAAATTCTTTCAGGCACTTTCTATGGCGTTAATAAAATACAAGTAAATCGAAATTAATCGAAATTAACTGTGGAACTTTAAATTTATTTCTAGTATTAATTAATATTATATACGTATCACTATTTTTCTCTGCATTGTAGCTGCCATTTTTTATAGCATCATTGTATTGCGCAAAATGAATAAATACTTTGATATTATTATAGTTAATACGAGAAGGTACATCAAATTATTAATATCAGCAATACTATCTTATCTAAATATACTCTAAAAATTAATATCAGTTATCGCGAATGAAGTTCAATGTTATCGTAAAACTTAATTTTCATATCTTCATGCTCTTCCTCGGAGTCATTTAATTTATCAAGAACGTCACAATTCCAACATATTATTTCATACGTTGCCTGCCATGGGGGTCATCTGTGACTGGCCTCGTCGAACATATTACCGCTTACACCTGAAACCCAACGACTGTAAAATTTCCAAAAACTCAAATGTTGTGACATCTCTCTAAAAGAAGTGCTCTGCGGATGAATTAAATATTCTGATTATTAATAATATATTGAGTAGCCCAGATCATTTTTTTAGTAGTAATTTGTTGTTTGCAAAACCAATGAGGAATTGTTTTTTTTACATTAAACGGAAAAAGAAACGGAGTATACAGTTTAAGAATTTCGTGGTAATTTTATTAATTGTTATAAAAGTTTTCTGAGTAGAAAAAATTAAAACTTTGACAAAACAGAAAATTCGAATGAAAATAATCCAGTGGAAGATTCCATCAAATTTCTCGAAAACTTTTGACGCATATTCTATAAATTGAAATAAATAAAACTGCAGAAATGAAAGAATTGGTATGAAAGTTTATGGCGATTTTGCTTTATATTTCATGTTTTACATTATTATAAACACTGTCTACTCTACCGTATTTATAATACTTTCACACAACACTTTCTTATTTGTATAGAATAGGGTTCGAAGCTTTGGTTGAAAACCCTGTACGTATATCAAATTCAGTTACAAGTTTTCAGGAAGTTCAGTAAATTTGTAATTGTGACGTCAAATGCGCTTTATTGTCTACATAAATTTTATTACACCACTTTCAAGATTTCGCGGGAAATCCGAAATAGTCCACACATACACCAATCTCGCTATAAAAATTGAAAGTGTCTAGGATAAGATATTCCAATCATTTTGGTGTTAGGAGATTCGCAGTCCTTCCAATTAATTGAAATTTACTACTTAAATGGATTTTACTTCGAATTTGGAGAGGTACGACTACTCACAAAGTATACGTAGTTTATGACAAACTAACAAGTGTTCGCTAATCTTTAATGTAGGATCAAGTGTTTCGCGTACGCCATCAGAAGTCTGTGTGCTTTTAAAATTTCGGCACGATAAGCATATATAAAGTAATGTGCGCAGTGAACGTACATATTTACACCTACCTATGAATACTCATGTACTTGCTTAAATATTTACTATTTATTTAATTTATCGATTAATTCAAATTGAAAAGACGTTGCGCGTGGGTCGGGTATAAATGTGATCGTGGGAGCAAATTTGGGTATTGTACTGCTAAGTGTCGAGGAATCCACTTGGGAGTCAAGGTAAGAATTTTGCGCCGGCGAAAAAAAAGAGTGGTGAACACCATATGCATATTTTAATAACTTCTCATTACCTTTGTAAAAAGTAAAATATTATTGACTTTACAACTATTACGAAGCTATTAATTAATGTTACGTTAATACTTGGTCTTCGAAGCTCGATTTAAAAAAAAATAAGTAAAGAAAGGAAAGATTATATTTTCTATCGTGGTATTATTCGGATTTTCAAGTAATTTTAACTAATTAGAATTGATGTTGGCAAATAAAATTTTGGCGAAAAGAAAATTCTCCGTAATTTCAATTAGTTAATATCAATTGTAATTGTTTAAATAAATATCGAATAAAATGAAATCTGTTATGTTTCGGAAAAATCTTATAATAAAATTGATTCTTAATGATTCTTGTGATTCTTTTTTGAATATACATGATGATATATAAGACCTGCTTTGAAATGGGTGTATGCACTAAATGTTCGTATTGGTCGTATCGTAATTTTTTTATGTTTTTCGATAACAAGTAATTTATACATGGTCGTAAATACAAGTTATGTTCAGTCAGTGCACGTACAAACATGGCTGACCCATATATTAGATGCGTTCCGCCTGTGAAAGCCGCAGTGCATCTCAAATTCGTTTTTGTTTTTATGTATTCTGAAAAAAAAGTGTATAAATTTAATTTTCGTGTGTTATTTATATTGTAACAGAAGATTTCTTCTGATATTCTTCCAAAAAATTCGCAGTGGTTTCTTCCGATTAGATAAAGCACTTATTTTTCTTCTTTTTACAGATGAGCAAGTTAGTCTTTCTTGTCCTTCTGGCATTCGCCGCCACGGCACTTGCCGCGGAAAGTAAGTATCCTTGTTCTACCGTCAGTAAAAAATACTTTTCCAGATAGTGTATCTATGGGTGTGTGTCACTACTTATCTACGATAGTGTATCTATGAATATCATATGTACGTGCTTAAATTAATAATATCATCGTTAACAATGCTTTTTCCGAGAATTAGAATAAAGCAACAGAACACGGAAATTAGTTATAAGCTAAAGCTGTTCACTATAGGGAAAATTGTAAACGAATGGAAATAACGTGTCCCCACATTACCGTAGTTGCCCTAGAGTTGATCTGGGCATTTTTTGTTTGTTTCGTATCTGTCGTTTAACGTACAAGACAGATATACCCATACAGTTTTTCACTCGCTCTAATGAAATTAAAACACGTGAGGAGCATCTCTTTAATTTTAATGAGGTGTCGTCGTCGTAAAAGTGCGGTCAAGGGACGTAATCAATACTAGCTCAAAAGTTGGGAGGTTCATGAATTTAATCTGTCACTCGTATGTTAATCCTCTCACTTTAACGTACTTTTCGCTTTGACATATCTCTTTGACACTAATTATCATGGTCTTTTTGTTCATATTTAATTATGTAATATTTTAATATTTGTAGTAATGATAAATAAACCGTACACCGGGTACATTGTTGCATTATTTTCACTTAATAAATGTAAAACAACCATCCAAATTAATCGTCAATTTTATTGACAAAATTTTCCGGGGAATACGGTGGTAATTTTTAAAAATATTAAACACGTAATCTCATGATAAAAATTGTAAGATAAAGATATTTTTTATTTCTTATATTAAAAAATGAATAATTATTGCAGGAACGAGATTTTATCGAGAAGTCTATGCCTTTACCTAAAAAATATATACATATGTACGGAAATGTTCATAGTGTGTGTCTGTCCTGTTAGTCGTTGATAATAATCAGTGAAATAATTACTAACAGACCCCATTAATCTCACAATATTTTATACATTGACCGAAGACTGTGTACTCGATGATTAAAATGGTACTTGAATTATCTTCACAGAAAAGGTCGTATGCTACTTTGGTAGCTGGGCCGTCTATCGCCCAGAGCCTGGCAAGTTTGACATCTCCTACATTGATCCAAAGATGTGCACGCACATGATCTACACATTCGTTGGAATCAGCACCGAAGGAGACGTCAGAGTATTGGACGGCTGGCAAGATCTGCCCGACAACTACGGAAAAGACGGTTTCGGAAGATTCAACAAACTTCGCGAACAGAGCCCTGGCACCAAGACCCTTGTTGCTATCGGTGGCTGGAACGAGGGATCCGTGAAATACTCGCAGGTTGTCAGCGACCCAGGCCTCCGCGCCCGATTCGTAAAGAACGTTGTTGCTTTCGTGAAGAAATACGGCTTCGATGGATTCGATGTTGACTGGGAATACCCTAACCAGCGTGGTGGCAAAGAATCTGACAAGCAGAACTTCGTCCTCCTCCTTAAGGAACTTAGACAAGAATTTGACAAGGAAAATCTTATCCTCAGTGCTGCCGTAGGTGCTGCTGAATCTTCGGCCTCCCAATCGTACATTATCTCTGAAGTCTCCAAGTACTTGCACTTCGTTAACCTTATGACATACGACTTCCACGGTGCCTGGGAAAACTTTGCGGCCATCAACGCTCCTCTGCACTCTGCCAAACGCGAATCCGGAAACCAAGCTAAATTGAACGTCGTAAGTATAATAACGGATACTGCTATTTCCATAATGTCATCGAGTAAATATCATTTAATAATCTCAACCATGTCTGATTATAGCACTCAGCTGTCCAATACTGGCTGGATCAAGGTTGCCCACCAGAGAAACTGATCGTTGGTGTTCCATTTTACGGAAGAGCTTTCACCTTAGCTAACCCAAGCAACAACAACATTGGTGCCCCCACCACTGGCCCTGGTACTGCTGGACCCTACACTCGTGAAGGTGGTATGCTTGGATACAATGAAATCTGTGAGCTCCTTGGTCAAGGCGGTTGGACCGTTAAGCGTGACGATGAACAGCGTGTACCATATGCTTACAAGGGCAACCAATGGTTTGGATACGACGATGTCCAGTAAGTACTCGATCTTGCATTGTGAACCGAATTGTATTAAATAACAGGGAAAGTTTCATAACAAATATTATTCTCTTTAGGTCCATTAAAGAGAAAGCAGAATACATAAACAAGATGGGTCTTGGTGGTGCTATGCTGTGGAGTATCGAAACCGATGACTTCCGTGGTAGCTGCGGTCAGAAGTACCCTCTTCTCGGTACATTAAACCACGTTCTCAGACAAGGTGCGCCAGTACCAACAGATGCACCCCGCCCTAACCCACCTGTAACAGACTCCCCTGCACCACCAGTAACTGAACCAAAGCCACTGCCACCACCAACCTCTGTTTGTACACAGGAAGGGTACGTTCGGGATAGTAATGACTGTGGAGTATTCTACTACTGCCAGATCGTCGGAAATGGCTACCACGTCTCTACTTTCCATTGCCCTACCGGACTTGCTTTTGATCCAAAAATCAATGCTTGTAACTACAAAGAAGCCGTCCCTGGATGTTGATTGATCGTTGTTATTATTGGATAGGTAATCCAAATAAATAGTGCGACCTGTTAGCGTTTTATTGTTTAAGGTTATAATAAATCAACATAATTTAATCGCCGTATTTCTTACTATAGAAAATGAAAACCCCTTTCCAGCAATACAAGCATATGTCATCGATAGGTTGTTTAAGAAAATGTACACTTTTACTAGTGATTGTGACCGTAAGGAGTACTTTCAGATCAAGCGTAAAACTGTTATGTCAACACACGGCAGTCTGTTGTTGAAGAAGCATAATATTTTTGGCCCACAGATATGGGCCAAGTCATCATACGAAGTACGCAAAATCGAACACATGTGAGCAAATACAAACTATTGTATAGCCACCATACAATAGTATCGCTAAATGAACATATTTAATTAACTTTAATTAAATTAACAACGAAATGATTGCTTCACATTTAATTAAGATCTTCAGTCCGTCCAGTAAGAAGGTCCCTTTGTAGTCTGTTGTAATGTCCGAATTGAACTAAGGAAAGTTCAAAGTTGACATTATCAACAGACAAGGTCTTGTCCCGGACCAAATACAGGTGGGGCCTGGCAGATACCTTGACTCTTTGTAGCAGTGGTGCAAAGATCGTGTTGAGTTGAGCCTAAACTGGAGGTACTATCCACGACGTGTTTTTCCGAATAGTATTTCAATTATTTTTCAGTAGCTATAGTTTGTTTTTAAATTTATGGTTCAGGTATATTTTGTAAAACTAATCAAATTAGTCTATCAGGTGGATTAGGCCTATTGGGGAAGCCACTTATCAAGAAACGCATCAGAGAGAAGACTTAGCTCATGGGTGATGTGGAAACTCGTTGAGTGCTAAAGCTACTCACGCATACTCACTGACATGAGGTAGTCGCACCTGAAACTCCACCACAATAAGATCCCTACCAGCAAACATAGGCACACGGAGACCTGGGGTGTGATACGCGACCATGTCGCGCGATAAGCCGGACCCCATACCTGGGACGCAGAGCCTGCAAATCTGTAGCGGTGCTCTCACAGATTCAGCAAACGGTATATTTGTCACTCTTAGTTGTAGTAAGCATGTCCGGCGAGCAGAAAATTACCTTAACAAGGTAGTGAAATCCTCTCCAAAGCCTAGATAATGCTACCATGGAAGAGGTCTTTCCAACTAACAAAACTATTTGTGGGATTATTGTTGTGTGTAACAAGACGATGATTGTCTAAATAGTTTAAGAGGTGTTTATTGCTTATCTTTAACTCTCACATACAGTCTCCTCGCAACACTTCCCACTACTATTGTTCGGTTCGCAATGAACAATTTCCTATTAGCACGAACAGCACCAAACTGACACCCCAAAGGTCCCCCGCTACTTATGCACGGTGTGCTCTTGGACTCCCTCAGCATTGATCTCGCTCGACGGAGTATCACAGCTTTCAGACATTTAACTAACAAGTAGGGATCATGGTAATCAAGGAGTAGTTCAGCGTTAGTCTCGGTTTGATAGCGAAACCAGTTGGCTCAAACTCGCGGTATGTGTCACCGCGAGGTGACAAACTCAACTCAAACCTGAAGGTCAGCAAAGCCTCTAGTGGGTATGTGCTTACATAGGGAATCGGTGGGAGGAACCCTTCTTTCGTCCGGCCGTTAAACAACATAATACAAAAACTTGTAATACAGTTTACGTAATATAATATATACAAATAGCTTAATAATAGGTCAATACTTTTGCACAAAATTTTAATTACTCTGTTTATTGGAAATTTGAGTTACATTAAAACGTGCAAAAACATCTCATTGTTATACTACCTTTTAAAGAATTCGATTCGAATTAAATACGGAATATCCATTAAATCACTGGCTTTATTACGTTCTACCATTATGATGGATTGTCATGGACTAATTTAATTTTATTGTGTCTTAAGATGTTTTTTGTAGAATATTTTGTAATTTATGGCTTGGCACACTGTAGTCTCTTGGAAAGTTGCAGGCATTGGTATGTACGGGCTACCTGTGACTACAGGTACAACACTTTTCTCCAAGAATACAAGCAAGAGATATAAACGCATGAAACAATGAATCACGTAATCAATGAATATATAAATATGCATTTAATGCAGTTTACTGAGAATAATCAATGAGTCACAAGGGGAGGTCGCGAAGTGGAATTCGTGGAATTTGCTTGGACTAGGCGAAACGATAGGGGATGACGAGTACGTAAACCGTACAAAACATTAACTGCTTGTAGTCAGCTATTTTTGCAGAAAATTAGTTTAAACATACCAATTTTTGGATCGCCAACTTTCGCCTGAAGTTTTTTTCTCGTGTAGCGCATCCCAAAAAGAATAAAAATCATTAATATTGATTTTTAGATGTAAAAATAGTTAAGTAACAGTTTAGTGACAGTAGTTTCAGTAATCCGCATCAAATATATGTATATTTATTTATTCGTTGATCATGTGAATTTATTGTTTCATGCATTCCTATGCCTGTCCCTTTCCAAGGGACAATAGTATATCATGTCATAAATTACAAAATATTCTACTAAAAACCACTTAATACCGATTACAATTAAATTGGGATTTCGATCACTAGTTTTGTATTAATTCCAGCGTAATGGTTGAACGTACTAGGAAAGAACGCATCACTCTTAGCTTACAACGAAAAGTCGTGAGAAGGTACACTAATTCTTATAATGAAATGCATACACGTCAGAAGGCAAGAATATTGACTTCAGTGCATTGCAAGGGTTTGGCTCTTGCTCTCTCACGTACAGTGCAATTCGCACCGGATTTTAATGAACTTGAACTTATTCGAAAGAAAAGCGATGAACGCACATGATGATTTCTTTTGATTTTTAAAAAACAATTTCCTTATTGGAGAAAATAAGCCGAGAAAATTATTGATTTTAAGACATGTTCCCGTGTAGACAGAAGCACTTTTTTGAAAATCAAACTTAGTCAACTTGTGCATTCATTCTTTATCTGTCAAATAAGCTCAAGTTCATTAAAACGGGATGACAAATATGCATGTGAGAGTTTATGAGTTAAACCCTAGCTATACCCCGGGTGGTGAGGCCCCTTAGTAGACGCAATTTTATTACATTTTCTTGTTTCTTATTCTTCTTCTTCTTCTTCTTTTTCTTTATAGTCGCATCAACGTCTAGGGTTATTAGCGACTGTGTTTCATAAGAAATCAGTTGTATCCACTTGAACTAAATGATGCGCAAAACTACGCTTCTTCTATGTCTGTATACATATAGCATTTTTAGCATCATTGACGGCATTGAGATCTGTCAACAACAATTTTTGATTTAGCCAAAACTTACGTCTAACGAAAAGCTTATATTTCTCATTATGAGTGACAAGGGATTGTGTTGCCATATAGTACTTGAGGAGTCTTAATTAAATAATCTAAGAGTTGAAGAGCTTTAATTATTTACTTTTCTACATCCTTTAATACTTTCGAACCTCTAAGAAATAAATAATCTATCTAATGTGAACAGTCAATACATTGTAGTGTTATGCAAATTGTGATCAGCTGGAAAATTCAGAAATAATAGAATAATAAAGATTGGACCACTGTCGTTCAACTACGCAGAACTTGCGGAACTTTAAAACTTTGAGGATATTTTGTGAATGTTGACAGATATCGGCTCGTTGACAACGGTAGCATGGTTAATTGCGCAATGACAAACAAGAAGTATAGTTTTACATTTTACGGTCAACTTCGATCAAGTTCGACTACCACTACGTTTAAAATTCAGCTTTACAATATATTATGTATACGTTAACATTTGTTAAAGGATCGAAAGTAGATTTATCATTTTGCAGTATGAAACGTTGATTCTGGTATGGTTTGGTTATGTGATGCCAGTAAGCAACAATGCAGCAGCGCGGGTAGGTTTAATCTCTGCAATTTACGGATTAAAATATCGAAATATTTGTAAATTTAATTCTGCATGATAACGTGTTATAGTTCCTTAGAAATAAGCAATAAAACTTGTATATATGTACATTATAAATTATGCGCGTTTATTAAGCAAATGTTAAACATTTACAGCAAAAGTCAATCGGCTTCGATATTAAAGGAATAAAGGGAAAATCTGCAGGATCTCAAATAGGTATCCAGGAAGACAGTCAATTTTTCACAATCGCTTCTGCCTTACCAATTTTACCTGGGGCACCAGTACCACCAAAACTTTCTCAACGACACAAATTGGTTAGGTAAAGATAAGTAATATATCTTTGTATACATTAATGCGTTTTATAAAAGAATACATTCTATACAAAGTGTAATTATACGTCAGGCTCTTTTTTCTGGGATCAATAGTAGGTGTCAAAAAATGAAATAAGTCAATAAACATTGGTCTGTAAGTCAACCGATGTTTGAATACATGCTCTTTTACAAAAACTGAAAAAATATTATATCTTAAAAGTGGTAGGTCGAAGGTTGCTCTTTTTCAGAATTTTGTAAAGTTTTGTATTTTTGCAAATTCTTCCAGTGCTATTTAATATTTAAGAAATTAAAATGTACACAAATGTGTAAAATTTATAAAAAAAATATAACTATCTTTAGAAAGCAAGTCTCTTAAGTTGTTAAACACCTCCTATGGTATAACAATCTATGTTAGTTCAAACAATTAAAAATAAATGCTATTTAGCAGCTGTAATCGAAGCAGTAATATTTTTTTTTAAATTATGATCTCCAATACTAAAATCAAAATAAATCCTATACGACCTACCACTTCAGAAATATAACTTTTTAACAATTTTTCAAAAAGTGGATGTGCTTTGACAAGAGGTGGTTTCTTGACCTTAGTTTATTATTTTTTTTTCATCTTTTGATGCATTTTACGAATCCTAAAATTCCTAAAGTATATGGAAGCTTTGAAAAATCAGGATCCATTTGAAAGCTATGAGCTCTTAATTAAAGGCTACATTGTGACATTCCCATTATGAGAACTATACATATATGAGATCTTTATGCTACAGAATATGCTTCTACTTCCCTTTTTGATGTTTTAAATTTTTTACTTTAGTTAGTTAATGCATAATATTATAGTGGCGAGTTAATATTCAGGGCTGTCCATCTCAATATAAATTCTGAGCGATTATCCTATTGTGTTCAGTTTTGCTGCAAGGAAAGTAATTGTGTTTTCATTTAAATTATATTTTGGTTTCTCTAGCTCAGCTGAATCTGGCTTTAATACAGTACATGCTGAAGTTGGAGGCTCCAATGCGATTACTTTGCAATGGACAACAGAAGGACGTACAATTGTGGCAACAAGAACAGCTGCCGAAAAAGAAAAAAATCCTGATAGGATATGTTTGGATAGGAGAGGTCTAACAACATTTCCAAATATACTTGGGGAACCAAAATTACGTTTGCTGTCACTACAGCATAATCTTCTTAACAAGATTGAGACTTGCAATATCACTCAATTAACAAAATTGGTATTTCTCGATTTATACGATAATCAAGTCGAAAAAATATGCAATCTTGCTTCACTTGAAAATTTAAGAGTATTATTGTTTGGAAAAAATAGAATTAAGAAGATTGAGGGTCTAAAGCAACTTTCTAAGTTAGAAGTTTTAGATCTTCATGGTAATCAAATCCTGCAGATATCAAATTTGCAAGATCTAACGTCTTTGAAAGTACTTAATTTGGCAGGAAATAACATCAAGACAATAAACTACAATGATTTTCAAGGTTTAATTTCGCTTAAAGAGTTAAATCTTCGGCGTAACAAAATAAAAAAATTGTTGGGTTTTGCTGAAACGCCACAATTACAGAAATTATATTTGAGTAACAATGAGATTCAAAAGTAAGTAGTTTAAAAAGAGTCATCTGTTTCTTATTGGTTTTCAACGTATATCCAAATTATCACAGAGGCAGATAAAAACATATAAGTTAAAATTTAAAAAGCTAGTGACAATAAAGAGAAATCATACTGAAATAAAGTTGATACTTGTAGGTGGACGTTTAAAGATTGTAGTCTTATTTGAAAATCATATTTGTCCTTTTTTCATTGACTTTTTGAACCCAATTCACAAATAATTAAGAGTATTAACGTTATAGAATTGTTTGTGGACAATATGTACGAATTCAAGAGTGTAACTTTACCACCAGATAATTTCTTTAAATATTTCAATCTAGTGAAAATGGTATAAGTAGTGTAATAGAGAATTTTGGATAAATGTATGGAAATTTTTCATGATGTAATCTTTTTTATGCAAAGACGTGCATGCCTCGAAAGTCTTTGTATACCCAAAAAATTAAAAATTTTACTATTAATACTTATAACACTCATTATACTTTGAAAAAAATTCATCTAAATTAAAAAATAAAGCGCTGTATAGATATGTTTCATTTATTAATGTTCAATATTACAGGATCGAAGACATGGGAAGTCTTGTAAAAGCTATACAAATCAGAGAAATAACAATTGATGGAAATCCTATAACATTAAATTGTGATTATGTTTCCTTTCTTGTATCATATTTACCAAATTTACAATTGTTGTCAACTATGCAAATTACTGAACAAACACGCAGGACAGCTATGGCTTGGAGAACAACCAAAGAACAAAATAATTCTGTTTTTCTAGACCTTAGCGCTCAAGTTTGTATGAATGTACGTAGAGAAGAAGTTATATCAAATGCAAAAATAAATTGGGAACTTGTTAGACACCGTTCAAAATATTCTACTGATAGTACTAACAATGCAAGTGCTGGAAAACATACTAATACCAATGTACTCAAAGTACAGAGACCAAGTAAGTTTAGTACATTGAAGCCAAAAACCTTAGAGAAGGCGAAATCGAAAGGTTTTGGAAGTTTAACATCCATAAATGAAAATATAGAGGCAACAAAAATAAATATAAAACGAAGAAGTAATTCAAGCGACAATTTATTTCGATTGAAAGACACGACTAAAGCATATCCGTTGGAATTCAAACTTCCACCTATATTAGGTTCAATAGTAGATAGTTTAATAAATAATAGACGCGAAGAAAAATTATGCAAGGATGGCAAAAATAATATAATGGAAACAAAACCTGATAGTAACAATGACAGTGCATCAGACAGTGATTCAGACAGTTTGGAAAGCCATGAAAGTTTGAAAAGCGGTTTGAGATCTCATTTACTGAGTTCAAACAATCACATTTATCCTAGAGATGTTGATAAGCTTCCAAATGATAAGAAATTTCTGGAGAACACTTCTCCATCTACGTTAAAAACATCCATAGACATGGAACAGTATAACAATCAAATACTTTTTGTAAAAAATCACACATTTCTGAAATCTACTGAGCTATTGGAAGATAATAACGAAGTCCTAACAAAACTTCCAGAAAACACAAAATCATATAATCAAGCTGGTGTAAATGATTACCAATCAAAGTCAAATACCAGTTCGTCTGGATACGGTTCTTTAAGTTCAAAAAACAGTAGCATAGATAGCTATAAATCTGTGCTGAGTGATTCTAGCAGTTCATCAATTACTAAAAATGATGTGATACATAAGCTTAAAGATTCAGAGAAAGATAAGAATAGGGTAAAGAGTGCTCAAGTAAAGAAAACAGTATGTTACAGAAGTAATAGAGCTGCAACTGCTAGAGCTAAATATAAAACTTTAACACCACCAAGTCCGCCCCCTCCGCAAAATCCATCAAGAGAAAGAGAGCAAGGTATGAAATACTGCTAGCAGTAGGTTTAGTATGTGTGAGATTTAATTGATATTTTAGTAATATGCCACAACTTATTATATTAATGTCATCTGTTTTGTAGGAGGGGATTATTTAATTGAAATAGTCGGTCGATGTTTAAATATTTATGGTCAAGGTGCACTACGTTTTATCGACCGATCGTGGGACGCTTCGAAAGCTCAAGATGTTAATGTTGTTAAATTTCATTATGTACAGTTTAACGATGTGGCCAAAGTTTTAAACAAACTGAAAAATAAGTTTCCAAATTTGGAGCATTTTAAGTTCAAAGAGACTAACATCAGTTATCTTGGACAACTCAATGCTTTGGCGGAAGTGCAAGGACTAACAAGTATCCACATAGAAATGGGAAATCCGATTGTATCAAAGGATTGGAAGCCTTATGCTATATTTCGCTTAGGCCATTGGGGACTTAAAATGATTAATGGCAAAGAGGTCATGGTCTTTTTACTTCATTTAATTTTTGTTGTATTTCATCTCATTTGATTTTTTTTATAATATTTGGAATTTAGAGATTAATAATTGTCATTTATGTTACTAAAAAAATAAATTTTATCTTTGCCTACAGATTACAGAAGAAGAGATCAACATAGCAAACAAAGAATATTCTGGTCTTGTAGATATTGTAATGTGTTCACTGCCAGAGGCTCTGCTACAACCTTTGCTACAAAGACTTCATTTGGAAAAAGTGCAAAGGCGAAGTGGGGAACAAATAACTGCAAAACAATTTTTATTCAAAAGTGACCCTGCACTTAGAAGCGTGGTGGCTAAAGAAGCACTGCAGTGGAGAAAAGGAAATGTAACACAGGTAAGCATAATAAATATATAACTATAATATGATATAATTAATATAATAAATATGAATATAATATAATTAATATAATAAATATGAATATAATATAATTAATATATCAATGAATATTGATATAATATCAATTAAAGATAATCATATCCTTTATACATTTTTTACAGGAAGATCTTATTTGGAGACATCGGGGGAAAATACATCTTTTAAATTTTATCAGTTTGACTGTGGAAGCTATACAGAAATTACAAACTTTCGAAAAGGAATGGCCAAGTATTCTACACGAGATAATTCGCACCACATTATCTGACTTTTCTCAAATGGATGTGTATATGAAACGTTGTAGTAAGATGTTTGAAAGTCACAAATAACTAATAAGGAAAGAAAATATGTCCTGTGTACTTCCACAATTTCTTATTCTAACACTTCAATTTAAATATCTGCTACACGTATCAAGAGTATTCATAAATTCACATGAATATAATTTCGTTTTAATACTAAGAAACATTTTAATTCTATGTAATACACCTAATTCTGTTTTTACACGATTGCTTTAATTTAACACGAGTTAGAAAACAAATAATTTCTATGCATAACTTATTTCTGTATGATATATGTATATTAGGGTAAATATATATCGACGCCCCCCAAAAAGCTTCCTTATGATGCAACAACACTGGGGAAATTTTTTTTTGTTTTTTTTTAAATTAAAAACAACACGTGCCTCGAGACGATCTAAGTTAATTTTTGGTATAATCAAGTCTTTTCTGAAAATATCTGATTAAATATGGAATAATAATTGTTTTGAGATTTAAAACTTATTAACAATGAAATATCTTCAGTGTTATTATTTTTAGTGAGGAATTTTAACCGTTTTAGTGCCAGGGGTTTTTAAAAATCCGTGTCAAATAGTATTACGCAGCGCGATAGCGCTGGTGCTCGCGCATCATTGTAACTGTGAATTAAGTAAAACAGTTACAATGATGCGAGTGGTTTACGATTATTTGAAAAAAGAAATAGTTTTTACTTGCGGAAGGTCTGATATTATTCCTGACAAACTACATTTGGTATCGGAATTGACAATTATTACCAAACATTGCGACACATTTGGCCACAGTACGCGAACAGCGCGATCGCGCTGCGTGGAATTAAAACGGTGAATGGAAGATAAGAAAGAAAATATATTTTTGATCGGAGAGACACAGCATGAAATTTCCGGATATCAACTGCCATCTAAGTCACAATAATTGTTTATATTTCGAATAAAATCGAATTCTCATAAAAATTCCCAAAAACGTGATTATACCAAAAATTAACTTAAATCGTCTGGAGGCACGTGTTGTTTTTAATTTAAAAAAAAAAAATTCCCCAGTGTTTTTGCATCATAAGAAAGCTTTTTGGGGGGCGTCGCAAAAGATTTAATTTTTAACGACCACCCTAATGTATATTCATAAATGTGTTCCTACATATGTGTTCATAGTACTCTTGTAACCTTGATATACATATCATAGGACAATAATAATTTCATAATTTTTGCTTACACGTTTGTAGTATAATTCTAATAAGGAGTAGTAAAAGTTTCCTCTAAATGGTTGTAATTCTGAGTTTTAATATCATTATTCACGTTTATATAGTAAACAAGTTTATTGTAATGTTAATGTACAATAATATATTTTAAATATATGTGTAAAGTAGCACTTTAAAATGTTGAGATATTATTAGACAAATATCATTCACTTAACATTTTCATCACTAATTTTTAGTTTATTCCATGAAATTTTGTTGAATGTGCCAAATGATTAATGGGCCAATAGATGTTTCTTTCTGCCGCCTTTTCTAAAAATGTACTTATGTACAACTTTTAAGCAAGAAAATTTCTGTACAGACTGCAATATAGTCAATACATTAATTCATAAATCTGCTTATATATCATTATTGATACTGACGGATGAAAGATTCTACTTTGTATAGATCATGTCAGTGTATCATAATTTTACACTAAATACTGGGGGTTCTTAAAAAGTCTGACTAAATATTGAATGTGCCCCTCACAGTAACAATGAAAAGAGGTTATACAAATATACAGGAATTCAGATGAAACTCTTTTCCAGGACTATGTCTATACAATTTTTTTTGAGCCCAAGAGTTAGTAAAATGCATTTGAGCTTTACTCACACATGTAGACTCATTTTCATGGGTTTAATTTTTTCTCAAAAATATGTGCATCATTTTACATTACAATATGTATAGTTAATTTAATTCATGCTATATATTAAACAATTTTTAACTTATTATTCTTATATTAAATAATTCCATTTAATAATAGATTAACAATTTTTAATTCCAATAGAAAAATGTGTAATTATAAACAATTGGGTGTAATGTTTTTATTAATAATTTGAAGAAATATGATTTTGTACAACTAAACGAAATAGTAAAAAGTTTTCGATGTGCAGCTTATGCTAACGAGTAGTGATTAAAATAATATGAAACATTTCTTTTTTTAAGATCATTTTGACCCGATAATGGATTCCACACTAAACGAAATTCTTGATTTATTGTCTAAGCAAGATCCACTTATGGCTGTGGAGAGCTGGTCCAGATTTTTTGTGGCGGTAGTAACGTTATTAAAACTTTTTGTTGTTTTATGGGTTTCTGGTATGGGTTTAAACCATGAAATTCCAGAGTACATAGAAGGAAAAGGTCGTACATTCACCGCATTTTCAGATTCTTGTTTATATTCTGGATTTTCCTCAATAGGTGATAACCCAGTCAGTAGTCGAGTATCTGGAGAAACTGAAATATAAGAAAATTAAGTTTAATTTATAGAGTTATCGCAGTAAATTCATTTTTTTAAATGATTATACACGTGTGGTATGAAGAAATATTTGAATCAAGGATTGTGTCTTCTCACGGAGGACATAGAATGTAATATGACATAAAATGGAATTTCTCGTAATTGTGAAATGTAAAGGTCATCTTCAATTGTAAAATGTGTTGCTCAAAATGTTTTCCTGAATTTTATTTCCGTATTGCAATGCTAATTCTTCTTGTTATGAATATTCCCTTGTTCAATACAGATGAATGTATACATGTATTGTATATTGGACTCCATTTAGTTTATCCTATTTTAAACAAGAAAAAATTTGTTCTTGCGTTTTTTCTGCTAAAAATTCATACATTCCAGGGCTCAATCAATATATAAACTGAAATTTCTTTAAACATTTAACTTATGTCGTTTTTCGATAGACTGACTTTTTTTATTGGACATGAAGGAAGTCATTACTTTTCAATTTTGTATGCAAATAAATACTTCCTTACATTTTAACTAGTTTTTGTTCGCTACAACTTATATATATGGTTTTTCATTATCCGTTATCGGAGTTTTATTATCTTACTGAAACATTTACTTCGATTTTTTAAAAGTTAGAATTAAAAATCTTTATTGTTGGTGTTTCTGATTATCTTTTTATGATAATGAGTTACTATCTTATATTTCTTAGTTTTTTAAAAATAATCCCTTCGTAACATTTCAATCATATCAATCGAATTTTGTTTTTTTCTCTAAAAATTTGGTTCTTTTTGTAAATTGCGTATGAAAATACTGTTTGACCATACACATTCGAATTTTGCGTATTAATTAATTGTGTTTTAAAATAGTGTCCAAAATTTCGGGCATTACTAAAAGAAGGAGAAGGGGGCCTGAAATTGATTAAAAATTTTAAGATGTTATTAGTTCACTCTGTTCGAAACTCATCTATTTTTATACCCTTCTACCAGCAAAAGTCACAATTTCGTAAATTAAATATATATTTTTGCTGTAATATTTCTTTGTATCCAGCACTTCCACTTTTTGACCGGCCCCCAAAATACATAATACATACTTCAAAATGGAATAACATATCCCGCTAAACTCAAATGTAATCGCTGAAATAAATTTCGTGTAAAAAATAATGATAGAATTTCAGTCTTTTGAAGGGTGAGAGTTTACTTAACACTAGAACGACGGAGGCAGTCAAAATGACTGGTTCCGAAATTCTTCTAAGAACCGCTTAAATTTAAAACATTGCGATTTCCAAAATTCTTCATATCCATATTTCTATATGTAAATAATTAAACTGATTAGTTTACTATCCCCCTTTATTTCTTTGTTTCAAACATATTTATCCGGTCTTTTTCAGTTCATCCAATTAATCCTCCGTCGTTCTAGTGTTAAAAAGGTATTCTTCATCATGCGTCCGAAAAATGGACGTTTTTCATTGATTGTTTTAATCTACATGACTTTCTTCTGTTTGGTGTGGGTAGTGTCTCAAAATGATATGAACTGATTGGTCTGTTCTTTGACACTGCTCTTTATATGAACAGATTGGCTTGTTCTTTGGTGCGAATATCAACTGAAGGCCCTCGTATTACACGAGTTTGGGCAATTCTGAAATATGACACCATTTTTTACTGAATAAATAAATATGAAAAAACGGCCCATCTCCTTAAAATTATCCCCGTTGTTTAATCTTTTGAGTTTTTCCAATTATGTAGTTTATGCGCATCTATGAATTCTCGATTTAAGGCTAATAGGAACCGCATTACGACCGATTGTTCACCACCATATTATTACATCTTGCCAGAGAAGTAATTAAGTATAATAGAGAATTTACGACATTCTCAATCGAATTATTTTTTCAGTTTAAATATATAAGTGTAAACGCACTAACCAAATAGCTTGTGAATAAAATATAGTGTACATAAACTATTTTCAGGATAAAAAATTTCCGAGAATCATCTCTTTGATCCAACACCAGTGAACACTCCATTAAATAAATCATTCCCGTAAATAAATTGTTAATAATTCGTGTACTAACATTTTCCGGGTAAATTGTGAACAGACTTCAATCCATAGAATCCTTGCGTAACACTGATGCTGGTTTGCGTGAAGTGCAATTGGTGTCGCGGGGAATTCTTCGGTCTCCGATAAGGTCCTTGATTGTTTCTCATCAGGTACGGCGAACTGGCTATATCCACCGGAAGTCGGTGAACAGCAGGCATATTCTCGGTGAAATATGTTCCCTGTGCTTGCTGCTGTCTCCTCAGGGCAACTTGCGCTGCCATGACCCGTTGTCTCTCCACCACCAGCAGACAGCAGGGACAACGACAGTCTTTCCATGCGCACGACCTTTTGTGACCTTTCAAGCCCGAGATCACCCCGTGGTTTCTGCACCTAGCGCATTTCGGGCTCCTGAGACGCTGCTCCAGACCCGGATTCAACTGACCCGTGGTGTGACTGTCCGTTTTCATTCTTCCCCAAAATTCTACGCTTCTGAAAATTCTATCTATATTTTTCTAGACAACTTTCGAGGTTCTACTAGAAACTTGTCAAACATATCACTGAACACCGGTTCTTCAGTATCTTCACGAACAGTCACTTTTATGGAGTTGGTAATGCACGTCTGGTAGCTACGAGTTACATCACTCCCCGGATATCTCTATTTGCTGAGTGAACAACGCTGGGGATGCACGGTGCTCTTACACAGGGTGAAAAAAGGTGGAGCATGGTGTGCGTGCTCGTTTGATATTCTTGATCATCGGATTTTTGGAGAACGGATTGGAACAATAGTGCTCCGCGTGATCAGAGTCTCCGGCTGCCTGCTTAGGGGAGCTCTCGCTGACGACTACTGAATGAGTTATGTTTATGCTTACGGGGATCTTTTTTCCCTAACGAAGGAGGTGTCTCCGCATCTCCTCCTACCGATTCGAAATGTATTTTTAGAGAAGCAAGATATTGGGATTGGCTCGAGACATCGAGAAACCCCGCCATTTTCGCCGGAAGTCCGCCAATAGAGGTCGGCTATGGGTTTTCGGGTTCTTATTGCGTGTTGGTTGTATCATCTCGGGGAAAGAGAGATATTAAAGATGTTCGTTAAACGAACGGTTTTTTGTGAGATCTTGTGACGGCGGCCTATCGATCTTCTACGAATGCATCTTTGACTGTAGCTCACGAATATGAGCGCGATGTGGAGCGATTTATGGAAAGTATGTTTTGCCGCGAGAAATTTTTGCGCGAATTATTTTATGGTAATTTCCACGTCAAGCGATCAAGGGTTTTGCAGCTGTGTTACGGAGTTTAATAAAGTGTTAACATGTTGTACGTAATATCGAACAGAAACTCCATTTGAAAGAATTTTTAAAATACCCAATATCTTTGCGTTACAGGCAGTTAAACTTTTGTACATGTTTTTTTTTTAAATTTATAAATTTTCAAACGGAATAGGCACAGAAATTACCAAAAAACAAATGACATAGAAAATTTCAAAGTTTTAGAAACAAAAATTGTTTTTAAATTGTTGAATAAATGTGTTTATAATAATTTTTTAAATTCAATTTTCGTCCAATGTATATTTCAAATTTTGTTCTTTTCACTTTTTTTCATTAAGGTCAAAATATCTTCTAAACATAACTGCTATCCGCATGTTGGAAAAAAGAATAGTCTTCAAGTTATGAATTTTTATTTACCGTGAAGCCTGTATTTAACGCGCCACTTCACATATACCGTGACGTAGACACATATGCTGCCTCTATTGAGACAAACCGTTGTTCAATGTTGTATGTGATTTTCATTTCTCAGTATATCTGCAGGATATCACACCTCGATAAATATTTGCCATGCGCTGTGATAGTCATACTTTAAATTTGTTTTATTTACTGGATTTCTCTTAGTGTGTTTTCGACCTTACACGGGTAAAATGAAGAAGTGTAGAAATATACGTCTGTTTGCTTCAATAGTTGCGCACAACTTGGGCAATGCTATACAACCACAAACGTCTGACAACTTTAACTTTGGATGTTTTTCACTATAGGTGCGTTCCACGTCAAGTGATCAGGGTTTTTGCAGTCATGTCACGGATTTTGATAAAATTTCAATATGTTGTAGGTAATGTTGAAAAAAAAAATCCAGTAGAAGGAATTTTCAAAAAAATTAATATTTTTTAAGTTACAGACAGTCAAAGTTTTGTGCATGGGTTTTTTTGAAAATTTATAGCTCTCAAACCAAAATAGATACAGAAATTAGCAAAACACCAAATTGTTCGGAAAGCTTCAACGTTTTAGAAAAAAATTATGAATTTAATGCAATTTGTTTCTAAATTGTTGAAAAAATGGTTTTAATTATTTAAACTTAAATTTCGTCCAATATGTATCCTCAAACATTTTTTAAACATTTTTTTTCATCATTGTCGAAATGTTCTCTAAACATAATTTCCAGCCGCATCTCTGGCCTCGGAAAACTTTTCGACTTATGAATTTTTATGTACCGCGATGTCCGTATTTGGCGCGCGACTTCGCCCATACCGCGACGCGGATAGCAGCCTCTATTGTAACAAACCGTTGATCAATGTTCTACATTTGCGCATCAATATCTTGGAAAGTGTATCCCTCAATTGTTTGGTGATTTTTTTACAGCAATGTCATAATGTTTTCTAAACATAACTTTTAGCTACAACTTCGCACAACGAACAGTTTTCAACACTCATGGGGTCGCAATTCCGCAAATTTCGAAAATCCTATTTTTACTGACGGATATGTTTTTTTAAAGCATTGATATAACTCTTTTAAATTATTCAGAACTAACCGCTTTTGCAATTTAATTTTTTCACCGTCACAGTTAACCGAAATAAAGTCATTTTTTCCGGGCATTATACGACTAACGTCGTCTTTACGATAAAATTCTTTAACAAGTTGAACAGTTTCGTCGGGTAACGTCTCACCGGGCTTTGGGTTCGGAGAAGACAAAATACCTTTTTCGGCAACTAATTTTTTTACGTTTCGCGCCATGCGGTTTGAAACACTAAATTCGTTTTCTATACGCGTTAATGACCAACTAATGGGAAGTACTGTTAAAATCTGCATTTTGGTGGCTCTATCTGTTGTCTTCCGAAACTTTTCTTTTAATTGAAAAATGACGGAATCTTCGTCATCACTTGAATCTGAATCAATTATTTTTCTTTTTATGACACTTTGTACTTTACCAATTTTTTCTTTGACTTGAGAAGGCGTTCTTAATTTAGAAACTTGCACGGGAGATTCTCCAAATTTTGGTAATACCTCATTTAGAATATTTATACTGGACGTTCTATCTACTTCAGGAAAATTAACAATACTAGAACTGGAGGCGGCATCACTACTTTTATCGTCCGATTCTAATGCTTGTTCTAAATTACTCGGACCTGCTTCATTTTCGCGAATAATATTTGTTGTACTTACCACATTTCGCCTCTTTATTTTACTAAAGCAAAGATTGCAAATGTATTCCCCGAATTCTAAATCTAAATTTGAATTCCGCAAATGTTTGGAAACATGACGGATATGTTTTTTGCACCACTTGTGATTTGATAGCTTCAGGGGATTGGAACAATATTGGAATGGCATATTGTCTATAATTAAACCAGAAAAACTGTATAAAGTACTAAAAAAATGACAGACGTATATTTCTACACTTCTTCACTTTACCCGTGTAAGGCCGAAAACACACTGAGAGAATTTCAGAAAATGAATCACATTTAAAGCATAACTATCACAATGCATGGAAAATGTTTATTGAGGTATCTTTTTCTGCAGGTATACTGTGAAATGAGAATCAGAGAGAACCCTAAGCAAGGGTTTTTCCCAATAACGGCAGGTATACGTGTTACGGTTCGGCCGAGATCGCGGCCGAAAATCCAAACGCCGCGGTAAATAAAAATTCGTAGTTTGAAAACTGTTCGTTGTGCGAAGTTGTAGCTAAAAGTTATGTTTAGAAAACATTATGACATTGCTGTAAAAAAATCACCAAACAATTGAGGGATACACTTTCCAAGATATTGATGCGCAAATGTAGAACATTGATCAACGGTTTGTTACAATAGAGGCTGCTATCTGCGTCGCGGTATGGACGAAGTCGCGCGCCAAATACGGACATCGCGCTACATAAAAATTCATAACTCGAAAAGTTTTCCGAGGCCAGAGATGCGGCTGGAAATTATGTTTAGAGGACATTTCGACAATGATGAAAAAAAATGTTTAAAAAATGTTTGAGGATACATATTGGACGAAATTTAAGTTTAAATAATTAAAACCATTTTTTCAACAATTTAGAAACAAATTGCATTAAATTCATAATTTTTTTCTAAAACTTTGAAGCTTTCCGAACAATTTGGTGTTTTGCTAATTTCTGTATCTATTTTGGTTTGAGAGCTATAAATTTTCAAAAAAACCCATGCACAAAACTTTGACTGTCTGTAACTTAAAAAATATTAATTTTTTTGAAAATTCCTTCTACTGGATTTTTTTTTTCAACATTACCTACAACATATTGAAATTTTATCAAAATCCGTGACATGACTGCAAAAACCCTGATCACTTGACGTGGAACGCACCATATAGTTTTTGGACTAACTGCTTTCTAGATCCAGCGAGTGGCACAATAATGTCAGTTGTCATTCATGACAATATGTGTCATGAAGCTCGCCTCGAAAATATGATTCTATGCATTTTTTCTGAAATGTGAATACTCGAAACTTGCGGAGATGTATTAAAGATGATAAAATTTGCCAATGCCATTAATGTGATATTTATGAAATGTATTCTATTTTATTATCACCTTTCGTTATTATCCTCAAAGCAAATTTTACTGTTTTAAAGTAAATACGATGTTGGGGATAAATAAGTACGATTTATGATGCTGGTTCCCAAAATTGTTCTTTTTGTACAATATTAAAAATAGGATTTATGGATAATGCGTTCTAAATAGATTTTATCTATCATTTGTTTAAAAAAGTATACCAAATATCGCCTCACACCCACCATTTCTTACGCAGTATGATAGTGGCAATTTTCCCGAATTAAATATTGTCCAACTTAAAAAGATTAAAAATATAATTAATATAACAGATGAATATTTTCAGAAATTAATGGTAATCATACAAAAGCAGGGAACTCAATCAGGTGAACCGCTAACCGAATGGACACAGTTTCGATATCGTGAAAAAGGTATTTCAATTTATTCATCACTATTTTATAGCACCGTAAAGCTGGTCTCTCAACATATTCGCCGGGAAAAATTTATTTCTCACAACGGTTTTCAAGTAATAAATTTGTTCTGTTGGATACAGGCTTATTCTGCGAATGTATTTGGCGATTATAAAAAATCAGTGGCTTGGAAAATATTTCCTGAGTTACTAAGATTTCGAAAATTGAAAACTGTTTCCAACAATTAAGATAAAGTTTTGATAAATTTTTCAATTTTTTGCATTGAAATGTTCTATAAATCCTATACATTTATCGCCTTATCAGAAATGATACTACCTATAATGTAGAGTTCCTAAAGATTCTAAGGTGACAATGCGTCACTGTAGAATCCAGGATAGAAGTCTGGGATTGGAAAACTGGAATCCCGAAAGAACAGTCATACGTTAAGAAAACATACTCGAAACTAATATTAACTGTGCGTTGGCAACATCCGAGTGGAGCGTATTAACGAGCTCTTAGAGCAAGATCACAGAAAGAATGCCATGTGGTCGCAGCTGGCGCCGTATACTGTTGTTAGTAGAACAAGATTTTCTCTCTTCTATTTCTGCAGCAAGCAATAGCACCAGGAGGAAAAGGAGGGACGGGAGAAGATTGCACTATCTTCCGCTTTCCGATACACAAACGATATTATATTTTTAGTTGTCATCGAATGTGATCTCAGTTCAAATCAAATCCGTCAATCTTTTTCACCCGCGAGTCAAATAGGCCGGTGCAAAAAAGTTTATTGAGCGTCAATGAAGTTTTATATCGTTTCGCAGCACATTTTGTGGACATAGCTCTCCCGGGTCGCATTTTTAAATTTGTTGTGTTTAATGATATTCTTTTCAACTATTGGTTAAAAATTCTAGAGCGAAAAGTGATGACGAGAAACAGGTTTTCTAGTTTAAACGAAGGTCATTTTGAGGCAAAAGATGTCTCGCATTCAGGTTAAACATGCCAGTCAACTAAAGCACTTGTAATTCTCATTTATAATTATTTTGTATACTATTGATTACTTCTTTCATCTCATTTGCCCAGAAATATGCAATCACAGTTTTTAATTTATTTTAGACTTTGGGCGGAAATACGGCTAATATTTGTATAATATGAGCACTCTTGAGTCTTTTTGACTCTGATATTCTAGTACTCCTTTCCCTGGTGAAGCCTTCATTCCTTAAAATCAGAAAAATACTTCTTGGTTAGTAAACTCATGTGGTTGTCCGCTAGCATATCATAAGTGACGTGTCGTTCGAAAAATACATACATTAAATAATACTGATCGGAATTAAGTTTTGAATTGAAATGATCTTGACTGATTTACTGTAGAAAATCGCGCGATTTATTGGCTCATAGCAGGAGGATGGTTTTGGAAAAAGTTCACAATTCGTTTGTTGGATTCTTCTTTCTTAAATAACTAGGAAACAGGTAGGCCTTTTTCTTGAAAAATGCCCAGAATTGAGGACTTATTGCGAGAAATATTCGATTATTAAAACTGTGTAACTTTTTTAATAAAAATTTTCGCAATTGAATTATTAATAATTTAAATGAAATTTACTCCTAGATGTGCTGTACAAAGTAACAAAATCATCGTAAGCAGCGTTTCAATATTATAATATACAAATAAAAATTATTCGTCACTTTTATCTCTTTTACCTTAAAAAATGTAATTATACATATAAATGACATGTAATTATTCAAGTAGCGTCCATATCATTTACTATCGATAATTAATAATTAATAATTATTATCCTTGTATAATAATTCATCTGAATTCTTCGATGAAAAATGAATTCCCTCGGATAGTTATTTTAAATAAACATTTATTCTAATCTGGATCACTTGACGTGACAGGCCAACGTGTATTCAGACATATATCTGCTCTATGTATTCTTGAATTATTGTTAGTTTCTCTTGACGCAACAGTTGGAAGCCGTTCAAAATGAGAAAACGCACAATGTAATGAACTAAATTAACTAGATTATCTAAATGCAACGAAGTGTGAACGTGGAGGAATTATAAATTAATTAAAATGTAAAATTTCAAAAATTTCAAATATAAATTGTAAAGGATTAAAGAGTTACAAATGTTTAAATAGCCGGCAATTATAATGCACAAAATATGCCAATTTGTAACTTTTACCGAATTTAAGAATATAAAAATTTATTAGTTCATATTTTTACATCCATTAAGAGTAATTTTCGGTTGATCAAACAACAATGTCAGATTTCTTCCGTGGATGCTGTTTTCCCGTACTAAATACCGTTTTTACTTTACAAAATATTTACACGAAAACCGCAATTTCTACGCTCTTCTAATAAAATTATGTATGCTTTTGAAATTTAATTATAACTGTTTGTATAATGAATCGAAGAAAATTAAATTTTTATGACATCAATTAAAACATTTATCTTTCCAAGGTGTTTCATCGAATTTTGAAATACTCCCAATTTTCTAAATTACCCTCAAATTTACAATATTTAGCATACACTACCTAATGACTTTTGCCGTCTTCAAATAAACATCGAAAATTAATGGTTCAAAGTGTCACGTGTGCAGAAATTGCATCAAATAAGATTTAGATTATTCGCAAAATCTAAACTGTCAGTAGTTATTTTTACGACAACGAATTTGAAATATCATTTATATATAGAAACAGTGCTTCATTGGGGTATCTTTCAATCACTTCATTTAAATAGATATTTTTAAAAACCGACTGCACTTTTTGGTAAGCGAGTCATCGTAAAAAACAGCGGTCGGACAAGTTTAAATTTACGTACGTCAGTGGGCACGCGTAAAACGCGGAGAGGAATTTGCTCTAATGAGTGTGGAACGAAGGCGTGTCATTTCCGAGGATCCTTCCTTTAATATGGGTTGCTTTGCCCGAGGGTGTTGTCAGTACGGCAAATATGTTGACAGGTCATTCAACATCTTCCCACCGTCAACAACGGATCCGACGCGGTGAGGATGCGTGACTGAAATGATGTTACATCTCAGAATATCCATCGCTAAGATTATCTTGCTCTAGATTCTTTTTTAATTAGAAAACTGTAAAAGGAAACTTACAAAAAATAATACAGGGTATATGTTACAGGGATTGTATATTCTGCTTTTCATTGGGGAAAGACGTCAATCAACGGTGTGAAAAGAAGATATGTTTTTTAAAGAGGAAATAATAAGTAACTTTTATTCATTGTTATAAAAAGTAGACATTGAGAAACCTATCTTTGTCCACATAAAAGCTCCAGAATAATTTGAGTAACTTTTAAATAGTCAGGCAATCTATTCCATTTAAGGCAGGATACCAATGTGACTGACAGTTTGTGTGAAAACTATAGCGCAACTGCTTTACAAGATTCGTTGATTTGAAAAATAAAGCCAAAAAGTTAAGGAAAATGTGTTTCGTTTTCTAACAATATTTCGAAAAGTAATTTTGTAATCGAAAAAGGCTTAATTTAAGGTCGCATTATTCTACATATAATACATATTTTGGTTAAAAAGAGACTTTTGAATTATGATACTTTAAAATTTGAAAAATGTAGTTTTCGGATAAATGTATTTACACTTTTTTAATTTCTTTTATGAATTCCATTTTGTCTCTTTGCAAATCCATTCCTGAATATGCACAAAAAATGTAAGAAAATATCAATATTTATAAACTACCCTATTGCTTTTCTTTAAATTGCATCAACCGGCGATTTACTTATTTTTATAAGGTTTAGAATAACTCGGTACTGTATACCACTTTAACACTTAACGGACGGGTCGAATCTGCTCTGTCTTTCCTAGTTTCCGGGAATTTTTCAGGGAAATTAAATAAACATGAATGTATGGATTTAAAGCGTTGTAACTACAATAAAACTTTATTAAATCAATTATATTTCTTATAATATTTCATAACAGTATTCATTAAAGCGTTTAATATTTTTTAAGCGTGTGATATGCTGTAAAACATTCACCTTTATGCAGTGGAACCTGCATGTAGCTTGCTGCTTGCCATTTTTACCGTTATAAACTTATTTAGAAATATTTCCTAAAATCAAAACTACGCCATAGGAGTAACAGGCAGATAGTACTATAAACAATAGCATCAAGAAAAAATAATAGTGTGCATAAAAGAAAACCCCAAATGCAACATACTAAAGTTTCATGCAAAAACGTAGATCTACGTGGCCCGTCCTAGGAAGTCTGAATGGAAAAACGTAAATCTACGGGGCCCGTCCATTAAGTGTTAAGTTATGTTATTGTAAAGTACAGAAGAAAATTCTCATTGAAACTTTTATCATTGATTATACAATAATAATATACGTCGTGAAACTGCAGACGATAAAAATTTGCGGTTAAATGCATTTGTTCGAGATAGATAAATACGCAATCTTCGTAGTTTGAACAAAACTATCAAATCTGTTTGACAGTCGGGAAAAGTAATTTGTGAAATTTTCGCGGTTTCTGAACGCATCTCAATGCAAATCGGAAAAGAGAGACAGTGCGTCCGTTTCGTAGCCGCAAATATGTTACATAATCGGAAATTCAAACGATAACTTACGTGAACTTTAAGAGGAGTTATTGTTAATTATAATCTCTAAATTGACACTAATTATTGATAGCAAACTTGCTGGGAGAAACTGTTTTTACGCCATATAATGCGGTTTATACATAATACATAATTAAAACAAATTTAGGCAGCGACAAAACATTTCATTTCCCCAAGGTAAGAGTAAAAGCTATTGTTAATCTTTTTGATATCATTTCTTGTAATTCTCTAGTGCGAATTAATGAAACATAGACACGCATAAGAATCGAAGGCAGCAACAAATTGTTTTTCACCTTCCATATAATTTTTAATGCAAGTGAATTAAAATTGTTGTGGTAATTACGTGTTGCTTTTGAAGAGTTTTAATTTCATTACCCATTTCTAATGCGATCGCTGCTACTTATTTGTTAAAAATATTACAACATATGTAACCATTCCTTTCAATTTTCTAAGAACTTTCACGAATTTTTTCTCTTAAAATTTTCGCACAAAAGCACATAGTAGTACATACATACCTTTCTCTCGAATGCATTTCAAAACTTCTTTGGGTCTTATATTCTCGTTCATTTTAATAATGAATTAAAGAAATATTTATTTAACTTAATTCTCTTGCTTCATTTTCCAAGAAGAGCATTGGTACCAAGAATGAGAGAAACAAATTCAATTTATTCAACTTTTTTTGAATTTGGACGGCAATCAAACGTTTTTGGAGCTTTTACGTTGATGAAGGAAGGCCCCTGATCATTTAGGTCTTATGAAAATTAATAAAGTTTATTCGAGTTATTTCTTTTCCAAATTTATATTCGTTCACATTTAGAAAGTAAGTAGGGCTGTCCTTTGTCTCGCTAAGACACTCCTAACCTGCTAACTGGGTATGCCGAAATTTTTCGTCATACACGAAACACTACTGCAATGGGTATGACAAGATTTTTCGTCATAGAAATTTTCCGTAATATTTTGCAATATTTTGAAATATTTTGAACGCATTAAGTTTTACGGAGTTCTTATCTATTAAATCCTAGCGTGGTTATATGCGAGCATATAGTTTAGCATTTATTAGCTAGCATTTATTCTTGAAGAATAAATTTAAGAATAAATGCTACAGATTATATTGAATAATAAATGCTATTTAACGGTCCTAACCGCAGCTGTTATATTTTTTTCATAAACATTGATCTCTTCCGATTATATTGCAATCAAAATCGGCCTTCTACGACTCACCATTTCGGAGATATAATTTTTTAAAACTTTTTTACAAAAGGGGTTGTATCTCGATAGGGGGTGGGCTTTTTACAATACTGTAAAGACATTTTTTCTTATTTTGGTGCGTTCTATCAATTTCCAAAATTATCACCGCATGTTTTGTACTTATGAAGAAAAAGTCCTCATTGCGAAACGAATTTAAGAAAAGTTTATTCCCCAGTTAGGAGGCTAAAAACATTTGTACATACATTAAATAGTCCGTATATGTCTATCGTTACAATTTCGCAAATTTGGTGTGTTTTACATAATTATTCGAGATAATCGATCGCGATAAAAAAATAACATATTGCAGTTACAGGTTTGACAAATCCCACAGTAATTTAGTGTGTGCCATGCCACACTGCACGAGTAACTTTGGTTGGTATTTGGGAAAATTTATTGCCGGCTTCACTGGAATGCTTTTTGTTTACACGATTTTTTTAAAAAATAGGTAAATATTTAACTTGTCTCTGAGTAGAGCTGAGTAAAACTATCATTTTCTATAGTAAATCGTTGATTTCGTTTGACACTCTGAACGTAAGTATAAGAGTCAAATACTTTATCGGTTTAGTTGTGTTTTTAAAACTTGTACTTAAAAATAATATTTTACAATGATACTGAAAATTGTGCGACCCCGTTTTGAAATATTTAATGTGTTTTCATTTATTTTATGATAAGGACTAAAATAAGAGTGGCTTTACTTAGAAAAAAGATACATAAATTTAATTTTGTTAAAATACAGGACCAGTCATGTTTATAACAATTATAGATATGTTCTTATTGTTTTTCAATTTCGATGGAAATTAAATATTTTTATGTCAAAAACGTCTTTGTTTATTCAAGAATATATATTTTGAAATCTTATAAATTATTCACAGTTTGTGAAATTTTACTAATCGTAATTTTCAAGATATATAGCGCGGTTCATTTAAATCGGCATACTTACATATGGTGCGTTCCACGTCAAGTGATCAGGGTTTTTTCCGTCATGTCACGGATTTTGATAAAATTTTAATATGTCATAGGTAACGCCGAAAAAATACCCATTTGAAGGAATTTTCAAAACATTAAATATTTTTTAAGTTACAGGCAGTCAAAGTTTTGTGCATGGGTTTTTTTGAAAATTTATAACTCTCAAACCACAAGAGATACAGAAATCATAAAAATACAAGTTGATTCCGAAAACCTCAGTTTTAGAAAAAAAAATATAAAATCGATGCAACTTGTTTTTAAATTGTTGAAAAAATGTTTTTTATTTTTTAAACTTAAATTCCGTCCAAAGTTCATCTTTAATTTTTTTTAAACATTTTTTTTTTCATCATTATCGAAATATCCTCTAAACATAACTTCCAGCGGCATGGTGCAACGATAAATAGTTTTCGAGCTATGAATTTTTCTACACCGCGGTGTCGGTAATTGGCGCGCGACTTCGCCCATATCGCGTCGCAGATAGCTGCCGCTAGTCAAACCCGACCGTTGATCAATGACCTACACTTGGGCTTCAATATCTTCAAAAGTGTACCCTTCAAATTTTTGGTGATTTTTTTATAGCAATGCTATAATGTCCTCTAAATATAACTTCCAGCGGCATGTTGCAGCAATGAATACCTTTCAAGTTAGGAACGTGCATTTTCTATTACGATATCACATTCTACTTCGAAAAAACAACTTTTATTTTCGAAACAACGACTGTTATTTACCAAGATATTTAACAAAATTGTAAACGATGATCAAACCTTTCAGTAAAGTTGTAAATTTATATTAAGGACGGCATCCCTTTGGTGGGTATAAAACAAATATTCATTTCACAAATCAGTGTCAGGTAAACAAATTTCTTTAACCAAAAAATAAAATGTATGTATTATTCTAGAAACACTTGACAACATTCACAGAATATTTACGATTAAAATAATGGATAATAACAAAATGACAGTCGTTATTCTGAAAACCTTGGATCCAAAAAGAGGGCGTTTGCAGTACTATGGATATTTCTGTGATGTTCTAACTGGAATAAATGGACAGAATTTAGCATTGAAGTACATAGAAAAATAGTTATAGGCATAACAGACTTGGTTTTTATCTATAACACAATATTTTTGTCATTTATTTCAAATAAATCTTACTAAAATAGTAATGGTATCGCAAACGACTTTTGTGGGTACAAGGTCTTGGGAAAGTGCCTAACAATTTATTATTATTCATTACTTTAATTTCAACTTTTGTGTGGGTGTGATAACAGTTTTACAATAATATGTATACTTTGCTTCCTGATTAAATAAATTTATTTACCCAGTATCGCAACATTTTTACTTTATTTCTCGAAAATAAGAATTTTTCGAAACTTTCTTTAAATTGTTAATCTTTCTATAATTTGCAACTAATCCATACATCTTAAAAGTAGATTTTCTGCAATTTCAATTGCCTGCTCACAAACATTTTAAGTTTATTAATGACAAAAATTTTCAATAACAGCAAGTTCTATAAACTACTAGTAACCACGGAATTTGCTGAGTTTTAAATTCACTGTAGTGTAGCCACACAAACGTTCTTTTAGTTTTCATTTCGTCTTATTCAAATATGTAATTCGAACTGATATTTGTGGTTTAGTGCAAAAATAATTGCACATCTGCTCTTTGAAACCTTTCTCTAGACAAATGTATAGACGTATCAGCTAATCCTTTGAATCTGCTACCAAGTGGCAACTGAGGTAATTTCAATACAGGGATGTAATGTATTCAATGCCCGATGTTGATCTGTGGCTCACAAGTTAGTTACTAACACGTTCCGTTCTGTGTGACTTTTCGTTCAGGCCGTACATACTTTTCCTCAAAACATATATACTTTTTAAAATTCGTTATAAAATCATGAATAGCTGAATAACATCTAAAGTGCAGTTATCATACTGGATGTCCTTTGCGCCATTTTTTGTATAATTATAATATTTTTACTGTTATACATATTTTAAGAAATACCTCAGAACCAAAACCTAACAGCAATAGCGTTGCCTGAATGGAAAGTCACCAAAACACGGTCTGTACGAAAAGGGAATTAAATTCTTATTTTTGGTGTTGATCTATTTGAACTTGAAGCACATTTCCCAGAGTATCTAAATTACTAGTATGTGAGAATTCTATTATGACTTGGTATCAAAGACTTGATTCGATAGCAAGAAACGGCACATTGTATCGAACCTGCTTTCGAAAATTTTGAAAAGAAATGTAAAGCCTATTTTACCCTGATTCATGTACGAAATCGAAACGCTGTCTCACAATCAGTGAAGCTTTTGTCGAATTCAAAGCCTTGCCTAATATTATTGCTGTTGAAGCAACTGACAATGAACACAAATCTCTGAAGTATTTCTTGGTGGACGAGTTTATGGCTCTACAAGACTCTATCTCACCACATCGTACTATACAGCGAAGATTCTGGCTGAGTTCGAAAATAACGCAACTCCAGGTTCATCTTCCTTGAGCTCATCACCAATACAATTCGCTAAGGGGGATCATGCGGATATCTCGGAGCGTCTGCCAGTTATCCATCCGCCCAACTTCTCCGGAATTTTGACAGAGTGGGAGAGTTTCCGTGTACATTTCACTGACATGTGTTACAATTTCAATAATGTGAGGACCTCTTCTTCACGTGAGGCGATAGAATTTGTAAGTACTTGAGTTGTCTGCGGCGTTGTATTGTCTTCAGGGGTATATTGTTCTAATTCTTGAGTTGGTACTTGGAGGTAGAATTCTTTGTCTATCGTATTGAATATCTTGATGAATGCGCGTCCTTTGCTGTTGGATACTACTGCGCTGCCACCATATACGCCTGTTGATAGCTTAAACTCTGGTATGTAGCCTTTTTGTATCTCTGGGTTGGGTTAGATATGATTTCCAGGGGTAGAGTTTGGATGTCGGTCGACAGACTGATCAAGTAACTTGATCGATTTACCGCGGCCTAGTTGCCTCTCCTCCGACAGCACTACTACTTGATTCGTTATTTAACCGAATTAACGTGACTTCTTATTTCAATCGAACTGACTTAAGCTGCTCCGCGGACTCCTAATAAATTGGCTGTTAGAGTTGATGTGACGTAGGTAACTTCGGGTATCGAGACACTGACGCGACGTAGTGTTTTCGGGTATCAAGTTGCTGATGCTTCGTCAGCGCCGAACACACGGCAACGTTCGATCTTCTTTTTTGAGATCTTGTGGTTATATCAGCGGATGTTGTTGTTAAGCTTCCGGCAGCGCGTCTTTGGTGTTTACGAGTAAGGTAAATAATATTATAACTCGTGTATTTCGGATAACGTACATAGGATTAATATTTATATTGCAACTTAGTTTAACTATAGCGTATGTATGGTAGTCTACTCCATATTATTGCTTGTATTCTACATTTTGATCCTCGACTTCAACCTTGAAGTCAGAGTCGTAAATTAACTGTTTCTCCGGCAAATTGTTCTTCCGACAAACTGTTTGTGTAACGATTCTATGTACCCGAACGCTCTAACTTCTAGGGAAATAAAAAATCTATCCCATCCTGGTTTGGGTGTATTATGTAAAGTCTATACGCGGGGAAAATCCAATGCTTAACAAATAAAGCTCCATTAGCATGGCAAAGTACAGTTTTATCTCTGAACAAATACTTCGGTAGAGGACTAGGTCGCGTGGTCGGGTAACTCAGAAATGCAACATTACTCAAAGAACCCAAACATCTAATTATCCTCGTCTCTTATCCTCTTGTTACACTCCTCATTAAACATTTACACCTTAAATCATTACATCCCGGTCCACATTTAACTATCCATTGATATGTACAAAGAACGTAAAAATATTCGTAAAAAAAGTGAGTCGCTATAGAAGAAAGTGCTACAGGTGTTGATTATGCGTAGCTGTTGCACTGGCCATCCCAAATAGACAAATCATGGACGCACGGTAGCAAATTACTATGGGTACGTTGCCCTCGAATATTTCCTCAAGCCCTCTGAACTGGAAATCGTTCCGATACTTTTTTCGAATGAATTCGATTCCAGTAGTGTCTACAGAGACCATTGCTGTGTAGTAAATTCATGATAGATGAACAGGTTATCGTGAAAATGGAAAAATGTTGCATGGGAATTGCGCATATCATATCTGTTTTATACATTAGTGGCCATTTACAAACTCTAAAAACAACAGAATGAGATAACAGTGTACACTAATATGTTCGGGAAACTCTCCCCTATATTTTAAGACTAAATTGAAGTACTTACCATTTGTAGTTTTCACTTGATACGTCATTTTTGCGAAAATCGTCCGGTTTTTTAAAAGCTTGTGTTTTTCAAAAGTGAGAGTGATATAGGAATTCTATATCGGCGTTCTAATTGACGGCATGAAAATCTATAATGCCCACCCAATTACATTCATGAAACAAAATTTGGGATTATACAGTGTAATCTTTGAGGACAAGAAGAAGACACATTAAAAATAAGATTATTAGAAAATGTTTAACGCAAAATATTGACTCTCAACGTTAATTATACTTCTAAATACCTTAAAAATAAGTAGCTACTAAAAGAATGATTACAACAAAAAATATTGCTTCTTCAGTGTAATACATATGTGACACTATAATACAAAATATGCGATACCATTAAAAAATACAAATTTGGCTCAATTGTTCTTGAAAATAGGATTTTTAAGGTTAAACGATGTTAATATCGTTCCGGCCTCTTCAAAACATTGTATTTTTATTTGGAACCTTTGTTCCATATTCAATCGTATTCCGATTTAAATGAACCACCACCTAAATCTCAATACTTTATATTAAAATTGCTGCATGTCAATATTGATCTCGAGAGTTTTATTTATCTAGATCAGGTAACAGATAAGTAGTCTCATGGGGATAATTTATGCAGATAATTTATACCATAATTATGTATCAAAGAAGTGTTTGAAGCAGACGATTTATGCACAAGTTTTACATATCATATTTATGTTTTTTTAAAACATTTTTCTTCATAGTGTTGCATCTATTATTTTAAAACAGTATTCGAAATATTCTGTTTTTGAATTTTACTCAGCTCTGGCTCTGAACGAGAATATGAAATTACGTAAGAAATGAAGTATAAAATAGTAGCGGGAACAATTGATGTCATAGGGAATACAGTTGCCTATGCAGAGCAAGGAGGAGAGAGTTCATGAGGCAAAACCAAGAAACGTGAGTATTGTTAGTCATATGCGCGAGAATTCTTGAAGAGTTCGTTCGTAATGTAGTACATGTATTGCCAGAGTAATTTCTGTCTGAACTTTACTACTCGAAACGAGTATCAGCTTGATCATTATTGTATTTCAAAAAAGAAAAGCATCCTTCATATTAAATTGTAATTAAATATTACGTTACGTCCAAACTGCGTAATTTACGCTGAGTTTTCGGATATGATGCTCTTGCAGGTGGTATTTCCACTTTACTCGGGACAAAGCAGATAGATACGTGCTATGGCCAGGTCACTGCTTTGCACTATTTGTTGCGGAAAAGAAATTTGTTTTTAGTTTTTACTCGAAGCGATGTTTGCTCTACTTCTGTAGGACTTGCTTGTTTTGTAGAAGACTTTGCGTATCTCAAACTATGTAGCAGCTCTTACGCTTTGGAATCTATGAAGTAGCAGATTCTGCCTAAAACTAGATCGATTATAAAATATGACTAGTCCCTAGGGTTATGAAGGTACGATACTTTTGCAGCTACTTATTCTTTGACTTGTCGAATATCGGACCATATTTGTATAGCTCATTCCATACGAAATCGATCACTTTTCGGAGCAACATCTCGGAACATTTTCAAAATCACTGACGTTATAGCCCTTGGCCTACCAAATATGGAACTAACTTTGTTTTTTCGAAATTTTGAAAATTGCCAAAGTTACAGCTGTTCAAAGTTTGGCATTTCTGGAAATCCCTACTTTTTCAAAAATTTATATCTCGGCAACGGTAAAGCGTAGCAACAAATTTTTTTTCATTTTCACCGGAAAGGACAAAATTTTTCAATAAAAAATACAATTTGCATGACTATTGATGATAACTAACATTTCCAATCAGTTGTTTTAAATAATAGTGCATAACTTTTGAGTCCTCATTATTAAAAATCTGAAAAAATTCAGACGTATGCCTTGAACCTTCCTCTTCAAGTAACCGCAAAACGAAAACGGACAATTTAATAGCGAGACTGTAAACAATCACGAAAGTTAAACATGCAGCCGTTTGACGCACTCCACCGTGAAGTTGGCGGGATACCATACCCCCACTCTCACCGCACTGCTGCTACTTACTTGGTTACTTACTGAGCGCCGCACGACAAGTAGGCCCAGCTCCCCATAATATAAAAAGGGGCACAAATCCCATCTTAGGCACTCTAAAGACAACCAGCAATAGCTACAGTCAAAAGTACTAAGTGATCAGCCTCAACTTAAGCAAAAACAGTGAATACGAAGATGGAAGGAAAAAGTGGTAACATTTCTCCATCAAGCTCCAGCGTAAGGGACGAGGAGGAGTTCAAGATCCTATTTCAGGATCTCACTGAAGCGAGCTACAATCCAACAGACCAGGATAGCCCGGTCTCTGACGTTTTAGAGGAGGAAATCAGCACCGTGTGGAGCATAAAAGAGTGGGTAAGAGAATCCCCAGATCCTGCGGCATCAGTGAGGAACCAACCGAAGAGGGTTAAGGACTTTACTACGCCAGATAGCCTCCCCTGGAGGAAAAGAGCTGAAGAAGGCCCATCACGGCACAACGGCGGAAGGCACGGTCAGAAAAAGGCAGCACAGGACAACGCACCAAGCCGGAGACCTTTCAGTCCAAGAAGGACGCCGCTTGCGGACAGGGCAGTGGTCGTCATAAAGAAGGACCACCCAAAATCCACCCTGACAGAAAGTAAAAAGGAAGCCATTCTGGACACAGTAGCTGAAAAAATATTAGAAGACGTCAAGTCAGGAAAACGTGGTATAGAAATAGAAAGGTCCTACCTTAAAAACGGAGGACTAATTATAGTAGGTAGGAACGCCATCACAATAACTTGGCTGAATTCGACTATTGACCACATATCAGAAGTTGAAGAATTCAAAGACCTAAAGAAGGGAGGTCTTAGTGACCTGAGATTTAAGATACCATGCACGGTAAGATCCTTCGAATCTGAATCAAATTTCTCCACGATAAGAAAATGGTGTAGCTCTAGCTACCCAGAGCTCTTAGCGGAGGAATGGGAACTGAAAGAAGAGGTGGAAGATACAAGAAAACGGAGATATAGAATGAAAATCCTGATCCCAAGAGAAGATCACCGCTTCATAAAAACTAGAGACTACAAATTATCTTGTAGAACATTTACTATAAAATTTAACTTTAAGTCATGAGTATCTGTAAATCAGTAGGTTAGCGTAATCTTTAAGATAATAATGTATAATACAATTAATTAAATATGTCCATATCCAATTAGAATATAGATAAAAGTATAAATAATGTAAAAGTACAAACAAAGTACAAATAAATACCTCAACAAAACAAATGCAATTTCCCCAATATATATTAAAAAAAAAGGGGGGGGGGCCCTAACAACCCAACCTGGTATAAATAAATATCCACCTCCCATCACATAACCTCAAATAATTTTACAATAAACCAACTCCAGTAATTAATAACAATAACATATAAGCCAATGGCTCCTATTTTATAAATACCATGTTATCCACCTAATCCAATCCTGCATTCATTCACTCATTTCAAGAAGTCGGTAAACAACCAACGCTGCAACACCCACAACCAAGTTCCCGAAAACCACAACATGGATCTAAGGATTCTACAGATTAACCTTCACTGAAGTCCTACCGCCACGGCTATAGCCACAGAATTTGCCAGAAAGGAGAACATCGATGTAATCCTCGTTCAAGAACCATGGGTGTCCCATGATAAAATAGCAGGATTAGGGACAGCCGGCACAGTCATCAGTGCCACCTCACAAAGTAGGAAAAGAGCATGCATAGTAGCATGTAAAAAGAACACCTTAACACTACTACCTAATCTCTCGAATAGTGACCTAGTGGTAGCCAGCCTGGAGATAAACACACCAGGGCAAAACAACTCAACACATAAAACACCTATAATAATAGCATCAGCCTACTGCGATGGCAAAATTAAACCTAGGTACTTCCCAGAGAACCACCTAATCACACTAGTAGACTGGTGTGATGATAAAAAATATGAATTAATCATCGGAATGGATGCAAACGCAAGAAATACCGCTTGGAACAGCACAGACACAAACCTTAGAGGCAGAAACTTAAAAGATTTTATAGATGTAACAAACATCGAAATATTAAACACAGGCCATCAACCAACCTTTGTAACCGCACACAGAAGTGAAGTGCTTGATATCACGCTAGGCACAACCGAAATAGCGAAAAGAACAAAAAATTGGAGAATATCAACGGCAAACTCCATGTCAGATCATAAGTACACACGGTTTGATATAAAAGAAGCTGACGCAAAAGCTCATACTCAAATACATAATATAAAACACACCGATTGGTCGAGGTACATAGAAATCCTCGAAAACGAGTTTAAAAAATTCCCTAATAAATACGGGAACGAATTAGAAATTAATGCAGCAATAGACTGCATAAATCATGCGATTAAAACAGCACTAGAACAGAGCTGCGAAACCAAGGATCCTGCCAGACGTAGGAAGGCACCTTGGTGGAATAAAACAATAGAAAAACATCTAAAAATCAATGAGAAATTACGAAGAAAAGCCAAACACACTGGCACAAGCAACGACATTAACAAATTCAAATAAGACAGACATGCATTAAGAAAGAAAATACTCTATGCAAAAAGAGAATCATGGAGGAAATTTTGTAAAGATATTTCAACCATCCCGGAATCCGTGAGACTGAATAAAATCCTAGCGAAAAACCAGCAGGAAATCCTCGAGCCTTGCGAAAGAACCAAGGTGAATATACTACAAGTAACAAACAAATCTTAGACATGCTGACAGAGGAGCATTTCCCAGGCTTCTACAGAAGCACAGGAAATGTATTCCTGTGTTGAAATTCCAACAGTATACAAAATAAAACCAGAGACAACATTGAAGCACCTGCCTCGGGCACAAAATGGTATGCTGACTGGAAAACAGCAGCAGAGGTGGTCACCACCGAAAGACTAACATGGGCAATCAAATCATTCAGCCCGCACAAGGCAGCTGGCCCAGACGATATTACGCCAATACTTCTACAAAAAGGAATCGACAGCTTAAAAGGTCCTTTAACGAAGGTCCTACGAGCCTGCTTGGCTCTGAACATCTTCCCATCCAAATGGATGGAAACAAAAGTTATTTTCCTTCCCAAACCAGGGAAGGGAAACTATGAAACACCAAAGTCCTTCAGACCGATCAGTCTAACATCCTTCATGTTAAAAACCATGGAGAGACTGATTGACAGAAGAATAAAAGAAAAATATCTAGCGAACAAACCGCTACATAAAAATCAATTTGCATTTAGAGCAGGCTACTCAGTTGAAGCTGCCCTACACAACCTCACTAGGAAAATAGAGGAGGCTATCCTCTCACAAAAATACGCCATGGGATGCTTCCTGGATATAGAAGGAGCATTTAATACGACGCCAATTCATACAATAATGAATGGCATGAAAAACTTTCAAATACCCACAACAATATGTAGATGGATCTACAAGATGTTAAACAATCGCCATATAAAGGCGTCAAGGGGCAATACGACAATTACAGGCATAGCTGCGAAAGGATGTCCCCAAGGGGGAATTCTATCACCATTATTATGGTGTATTGCCGTAGACTCCCTAATAGTAACCTTGGAAGACTGCGAGGTACAGATCCAAGTCTATGCTGACGATATCTCCATACTAGCGTGTGGAGGCTCCCTACACGAGGAGAAAATCAAAATGCAAACAGCCATTGACAAAGTGCAAGAATGGTGTGACAACACTGGTCTATCGGTTAACCCAGACAAAACCGAAGTGATGATCTTCACGAGAAAACGGAAGCCAGAAATAGTACATAAATTAAAAATGTACAACAAAGAAATCGATTACAAACAAGTAATCAGATACCTGGGACTACAATTCACCCCGGAACTAAGATGGAATAAACACGTAGTAAATCAAACTGCCAAAGCAGGCAACTACTTAGCTGCACTATGTAGAGTAGTGGGACCAACATGGGGACTAGAACCCAGAATTATAAAATGGATGTATGACGCAATCGTACAACCACGTATCCTTTTTGGAGCTGTCATATGGTGGTAAACAGCACACCTATCCAAAGTAAAATCAAAACTAAGCTCCATCCAAAATAGAGCCCTAGAAGAGCCCCAAGAAAAATATTAGGAGCTATACGCACAATACCTACCAAAGGTATGTAGGTCCTTCTTAACGAGGCACCCCTGCACATTAAAGCTACAGAAATAGCAATCAGAACAGCCCACAGAATCAACACCTGGGGTCTATGGGTTGAATCAAAGAACCTAAAATCACATGCAAATGTACTACAATTTGCAGGACCAATCATGGAGGGCACACAATATATACCCTCTGACAGCATGACGGCCAGACATGAATTTGGCAAAAAATTCAACCGTCTACATGCCACTAGAGAAGACTGGGCAAATAATAAACTGCCCTCGAGAGACTTCGACCAGGTATGGTATACTGATGGATCAGTTACAGGTACAGGAGTGGGCGCCTCATGGACCACAGAAGACGGTAATAATTCAGAATACGTCACCCTATGGGGAGGTTCCACCATCTTTCAGGCGGAAATAACAGCCATGACTGGTTGCGTGGAGGACCTTACAAACAGGAACACCAGCCAGAAGAAAATTCTAATATGCTCTGACAGCCAATCCGTCCTAACAGCAATAGAAGGACCGGTCTTCACTTCTAAACTGGCACATAATTGCCATAATAAAATTAACAAACTTGCTTCCAGAGGCAACAAGATCACCCTGACATGGGTACCGGGACACAGAGGCATCAAAGGGAACGAATTGGCAGACACACTGGCCAAACAAGGTGCCAGCAACACATATATCGGCCCACAAGCGACCACGGGTCTAGCACTAGCAACCTTCAAAAGGTTACTTAGAAAAAGGAGTACAGCAATACTTGAAGAAGCTTGGGCAGACGAACCCGAATGTAAACAAGCTAAAATTATGCTGGGTATGAAAATCAACACCACCATAACAAACAGTTTAATAAAATATGAAAAAGACCAAGTAAAAAAATTGGCCACTATATTAACAGGCCATGGTCACCTGGGAAATATGCTCTTCCACATGGGGCAAGTAAGTTCTCCGTTCTGCACACACTGCAAACAGGAAAACATTAAAGAAACTGCCACACATATAATAGGAAATTGCGAAGCATTCCTAACAACCAGAAATCAAACCCTGGGTAGTCACATCATACCAGAAGATGAACTATATAATCTAGACATAAGTTCAATATGGAACTTCCTTCGGAAAACAAAACCTTTCCGAGAACTACAATAAGTAGACAGATGAGCAACAGCAATCAAACACATCACAAAGATGTAAACATAAACCGTCTAAGATAGACCGTTAATTCACCCATCAAAAGTTTGATGTAAAACAAAATCACAAATGAGCAAGATTAACAACTAATTCTCTCATTTGACGTTGTAAATAACCACATAACCTCCTTCAACACGGCATGACAATCGACCGTTAATACAATTAACAATAAACCATAAACAAGCCTGGGATATATGTACATCTAAAACATAACCCAATGGATCAAAAATGACACAAATCATTTAAAAACTAAACTACTTAACCTAATAGTCAGACCTAATCAAACAACATAACCTCACTAAAAACAGAGGATGACACAATATGTGTCCAAGATCAAAACACAATAAGTATAAAATGTCAACCTCAGCGACAACCTACCCTCTATTCCCAGAGAATAATACCGTCAGGTACGGAAAGGAGTAAGCGGAACATAAACACTATGTCTCACTTCGAATCGAGCATCAGTAAAGACCTCTTGATCCGTCTAAATCTGTCTAGAACCAGTAAGAAAAACATCACTGCAAACCAGAGGATATCACGTACAAAGACACGTCTATAATTACACCACTCCTCTCAATTCAAAGAGTAAAACCACGATCGACAATCACGCTGGATGCCGATACACCAACCGTCAGCGGGATTTGTCACCTCTTTGGGATGTTTACTCCTGTTTGTTATCGGTCCTTGCAATTTTGACAGCACCAAATCAATCCTCGGCCATATGTAGAGTGGGGGTGACAGGTTCAGCATCGTATATAAGGGGGGGGGGACCGAAATCAATTTGTCAACCGCGCTAGAAGCCTGAACAGATAAACTAGACTCACATAGGTCGAGTCTCATTTAAATGGGCATCAGGGAAGGAGGGACAGGGTTTGCTTTTCAGTGAACAATCTCCCAATAGAACAAGCAGGAACAAAGTGACTCCCAAAGAGTTCCCCGCCACAGGCGGCTATCTGAATGACCACAACACCGAACTGCCCGACGTAAACCAAGGCCTTCGCCCATCAGCTAACAAAGTAGGGAGCATGGCAGTTCGGAGGTTATTGCAGAGTCTTTTCCATGTCCGTAGGTGAAACAAAGTGGTTCGAATCCGCGCTATGTACCACTTGGAATAACCGAAAGTCTTAGAGCAAAACTTAAGGTGAGCAAAGCCTCTAGTGTGTATGTACTTACACAAGGCCTCGGTGGGGGGAACCGTTCCCTCACCCCGCCTACAAACCAACCTACTACTACTACCTACTACTACTGAGCGCCGCACAGCAACACAATCAGCACAAAGAAAAGTTGCGTGTCAGTTAGTTCAAAAATCTGAAAAAAAATTAAATAAACCGTTTAAACTGTCCCCTTTCAGAATATGCTGCGAAAAAGATAGTCAGTAATATTTGGTTTAGGGTATCCTTGTATAAAACTGTGTGGAAATACCTGTTGGGAATGTACCTGGTACTACCAAGAATTTGGAAATACATACCTACGGTGGTGTTCGATAACAGGTAGTAATATAGTATGCGACTCACTCTTTGCCAATCACGATTTACATTTACAGGAACAGGTTTACCTGTTACATCTTGTGCGCAAATTTTTATTGCCCTATGTTCATTGGTTGAAATATTGTCGTAAATATTTTGTCAGTACCCCTGACAGGTATTTAAGGAGCTAGACATTTATTCTAACGTTTAGTGTATCGAAGTAGAGCAGCGCGTGTACATTGGCAATTTAAAATCGTTGGAAAAATCCTAAGTGTTACGGAAATCCGTTTCAACTCCGGAATCACCGTTTTTATCATAGGGGAATTCGTAGAGTCACAAAAGGTTTAGCTAATATTTCACTCTTAGTTAAGGAAGGGGGATTTGTTTGTAGTACTTGTCGCTCGAAATTAATTCGCTCTGGCCAAAATGTCATCGTAGAATCAGTGCCACAGAGACGTCAGAAGAGGATATCAACGTAGCACCACCAGCACCCTCGACTTCAGACGCTAGGTATGTAGAATCTGAAATGTCATTGGAACAGTCGGTCAATCGCGAAATTATTATTCCCATTGTAAATACGGCTCTTACTGCGTTAGCACAGTCGCTAATAAGGTCATACCACCTTGAAAGGAGATCTGTTGTTAATAACAAATTGCAAAATCTTCGTACTAATTTAAAACGTAAATTAATACACGACTACACAGACGATGACGAAGTCAATTTTCCGGAGACATTTATATCCGAATTAAAAGAGAAATATAAAAATTTAACAGACTACAAAGATCGGGTTCATTTACTAACAATCTTACCAAAAACTTTGAGCCTGCGAAAAATGATAATAACAATTGATTGTACCTATCCTATGGCAGAAGCAGCCAAACAATTGCACGAAGGGAAAGGAATACTTTCCTATCCCGACCCAAAATCGGGAACTGTTTTTCCGGAATCTACCGCGGCACTAGTTTAATCGTGTTATTGCACCGACGAAGTAAGCAGAGTAATGCCAGGAAAAAATGATTTTGTATCAGTAAAAAGAAACTGAGTAAAGATGCATGTTCAGAAACGGTTGGTCCTTAATAATTTAAAGGAATTGTATACATTTTTCAAAGAACAAAATCCTACTACTATGTGTATTAGCTGGTGCTAGCGGAACACATTCTGTTTGCGTTTGCGTTCTTCATCAAAATGTAAAATTAATGCTAGATAAAGTTAGTCACATGATCAGTTCATCCGATATTCCATCATCTTACAAGCTAATGCTTTTGCAGTTGATGTGCGAAAATCCAAATTCTAATTGCCATTTAAGAAAATGTATTAATTGTCCCGGTTTTGAAAATATTGCTGCTAATTTTGAAAAAATTTTGTCGGAGAATTCTGTCCAGGCCATTCAATACAAGGAATGGATACAAACGGACAGATGTTCTTTGGAGTATGTTAATTATAGTGTCTCTCAGTTTGTTAATACTTTAAAGAACAGAATAATTAAATTACAAATTCACGATTATATTGCGAAAACGCAAACAGAGTATTTCAATTCCGCGAGATTAAATTTAAAAAATAACGAATTTGTGGTAGTAGGAAACTTTGCCAAAAATTATGCATTCCTTATTCAAGATGAAGTCCAGAATCATCACTGGTCTCAAAAGCAAGTAACGACTCACATGTTCATTGCGTATCGTAGAGAAAATAATGAACTCAAGCATGACAATTTCGTAATATTTTCAGAATGCTTGCAGCATACTACAGTCGCAGTTTATTTATTTAATAAAAAACTCATTAATTTTCTTAAAAATAAATATGGAAAAATTCTAAAAAATTATTTATTTTTCTGATGGCGGGTCAGCACATTACAAAAATAAATCGAATTTTATTAATCTTTCACACTATTTTGAAGATTTTCATATTCAAGCTGAATGGCATTTTTTTGCAACATCGCACGGCAAGGGTGCGTACGATGGTATTGGAGGTACCATCCAACGTCTTGCAGCACGTACAAATTTGCAGAGAAATGCTGATCAGCAAATAACAACACCATGCGAATTATTTAATTGGGCGAAAGCTAATTTAATTAACATCAATTTTGAATATGTAATGCACACTGAACAGATAGAACAGGCTAATTTTTTAAAACATAGATTTTCAAAATCAATTTTAATTATGGGCATCCGAAATTGTTATGCTTTTATTTCGTTAGAATCTAAAACTCAAATGAATGTGAAGTTCTGTTCCACCTTAGATAGTTCAAAAACATTTAGAATTATGTAGCTGGCATGCAATATTATAATCATTTTTGCCGTATCATACTCCTTACTGTTCCATAGTTTTATATTTATGTATGATGTACCTACCATAATCCTATCCAGATTTCCAACCCATCATGATGGAAGATACTCACCACCTTCCCGTGGTTTCCATCGAGCAATAACAATTTACGATCGATATAGAGCAGGTAAACCTGCTCCTGTAAATGTAAATCGTCATTGGCAGAGAGTGAATCGCATACTTTATTACTATCTGTTGTTGGCCACTACCGACCTTTCTTAACCCATTTACATCACACGGAAAAGTAGAAAATAAGCCCTTATCACCAAAATTTTTTTGATTGTATTTAAATGAAAATGTTTCAAAATATGAAAAATAAAAATAATATTACATAAATAAACAATTTTAAAGAATTTTTATTTTAGTATGAAGCGCACACACATGTGCGCTCTGGTGATAGTGGCCAGGCAAAATGCACGCACATATGCGCTTATGATGGAAACGGGTTAATTAATGACCGTAGGTAGTTCCTAATTCTTGGTAGTATCAGGTACATACCAAATAGGTATTTCCACGCAGTTGTATGCAAAGATACCCTTAAGGAAATATTACTGACCATCTTTTTCGTGGCACATTCTGAAAGGGGGCAGTCTAAGTTGCTTATTTAACTTTTTTCAGATTTTTAAACGAGAGGTACCATAGATGAATTAAGACCGATAATAAATGTAGCACTGGTAAGCGATGTACACTAAGCGGCAAAAAAGATGACCGGTTAACCCATAGCATGCTCTGGATTAACCGGTCATCGTTTTTGCTGGTTAGTGTACCGTGTGCTGTCTACCACGGTTCATTTTGACCAATTATTATTCGTCAACTATTAGACTGACCATCTTCGTTGTAGCATATTCTGATAAGGGACAGTCTAAGCTGCTTATTTAATATTTTTCAGATTTTTTTCAGTGCGGTGAGAGTGGGGGTATGGTGTCCCGGCAGCTGCACGGTGGAGCGCGTCAAATGGCTGCATGTTTAACTTTCGCGATTATTTACAGATTCGCTATTAAATTATCCGTTTTCGTTTTGCGGTTACTTGAAGAGGAAGGTTCAAGGCATACGTCTGAATTTTTTCAGATTTTTAATAATGAGGACTCAAAAGTTATGCACAATTATTTAAAACAACTGATTGGAAATGTTAGTTATCATCGATAGTCATGCAAATTGTATTTTTTATTGAAAAATTTGGTCCTTTCCAGTGAAAATGAAAAAAAAATGCTTGCTACGCTTTACCGTTGCCGAGATATAAATTTTTGAAAAAGTAGAGTTTTCAAGAAATGCCAAACTTTGAACAGCTGTAACTTTGGTAATTTTCAAAATTTCGAAAAAACATAGTTAGTTCCATATTTGGTAGGCCAAGGGCAATAACGTCAGTGATTTTGAAAATGTTCCGAGATGTTGCTCCGAAAAGTGATCGATTTCGTATGGAATGAGCCATATGAGTCTCGGAGTAAATAGGTAAAGAATCTACGATCTTCTCTGTTCGAACGATTTTTTTTATTCTTAAACCTACGATGGATCTACATTCATGTTCTATTCTCTACATTCATGTTCTATTCTCTCACTTATTCTACGATCTTGCCTTTAACATAATACATACATATATACATTAGGGTGGTCGTTAAAAATTAAATCTTTTGCGACGCCCCCTAAAACGCTTCCTTTTGATGTTAAAACACTGGGAGATTTTTTTAAATTAAAAACAACACGAGCCTCAATACGATGTAAGTTAATTTTTTGGTATAATCACGTTTTTGGGAATTTTTATGAGAATTCGATTTTATTCGAAATATAAACAATTATTGTGACTTAGATGGCAGTTGATATCCGGAAATTTCATGCTGTGTCTCTCCGATCAAAAATATATTTTCTTTTTTATCTTCCATTCACCGTTTTAATTCCACACAGCGCGATCGCGCTGTTCGCGTACTGTAGCGAAATGTGTCGCAATGTTTGGTAATAATTGTCAATTCCGATACTAAATGTAGTTTGTCAGGAATAATATCAGACTTTCCGCAAGTAAAAACTATTTCTTTTTTCAAATAATCGTAAACCACTCGCATAATTGTAACTGTTTTACTTAATTCACAGTTACAATGATGCGCGAGCACCAGCACTATCGCGCTGTGTAATACTATTTGACACGGATTTTTAAAAACCCCTGGCACTTAAACGGTTAAAATTCCTCACTAAAAATAATAATACTGAAGATATTTCATTGTTAATAATTTTTAAATTTCAAAAGAATTATTATTCCATATTTAATCAGATATTTTCAGAAAAGACATGATTATACCAAAAATTAACTTAAATCGTCTTGAGGCACGTGTTGTTTTTAATTTAAAAAAAAAATCCCCAGTGTTTTTGCATCATAAGGAAACTTTTTGGGGGGCGTCGCAAAAGATTTAATTTTTAACAACCACCCTAATGTACGAGGATCGTTTGATAAGTTTGGTAAAAAAGTAGGTAAACATTTTTTTTTAACAAACCTTTATTTGTCAGCATAGTCTCCTTCAAGGGCGACACATTTAACCCAGCGAGATTCTAATTTTTTCATCCCGTCAAAAAAGTATGATTTGTCAAAGTCTGCAAGTACGCATTCACGGCATCGATATTTCCTGCATTCGACGAGAATCTCTTCCCACCGAGCCATGTTTTCAAGTTGGAAAATAAAAAAATCACAGAGAGCCATATCAGGAGAGTAGGGTGGATGCGGAATCAATTCCAAGCCCAATTCGTGTATTTTCGACATTGCGATTGCGAAAGTGTGAATTGGTGCGTTGTCCTAAGAACTACTAAGTCGCTCGTTTGAAACGTCTACCAAATATAACGAAGTGTCGCTTTTGGGCAAAACGTGATATTTATCAGCCAAATGAATGCCACTTTGAGCTTATGTACTTCAAAATTTTTTGCGATGCGACATTGTTCAATTTTTACCAGACTTATCAAACCACCCTTGTACATACATATGTACATCTTGCTTAAGTTATTTCTAAGTCGCGCAGGCACACACACCGGTACTCTCGTACCTATTCAGTCACTCGCTCTCACATGCATTCACTGCTCGTATCACTTACAGTTCATATGATCAATTTATGGCTTTAAATGCCTGTGTTTTTATGTTTCGCACATACATTATGATGCGCTTTGCACGTTCGTCGCAGAGTGAGCATAGGAAAGGTGTGTATAGTCCCCCTCTCATTACAAAAGAGTTTGACAAGGCGGAACCGAGTAGATCAGTGGTGTCAAGATCATGCACTTTCGGACCTAAAATCAAGATGATTGCTTCCTGCCTCACTACTTCTAAAAAAGGACGTAGAAAAAGGATGTAGGCATTAATTGGGAGTCAATTTCTTGGCACATACGCTCCCTTCCCCTCCCGCTTCCTCTCCCTCTCTCTCTTTCTCTTTTTTTCTCTTTCACGCATTGTTTCGCTCCACCTAATCTGACTGTTAGCTTGATTAGTTGATATTAGCGCGTTGCATCTTTATTGCACTTCAAGAAAACCCTAATTCTATGGAAGCACGTCCCAAAGATATCTAGCTAACTGAGGGGTATTAATAACAGGAAAATGTTTAAAATAAACAATAATTGTTGAGTTTGAGACAACCTATATGATACGTGGATACGACGAACTCGCAAAGAATATCGCGCAGTTTATGACAGACTCTATTTTCTATGTATATGACTTAATTAAAAGTTCTAATACTTAGTACTAATTCCTGTACCTTAGACGACCTGGCAGATGTGGATGCAAAGAAGGGTAAGTGGTCAATTTAATAAACATTATAAGCCAGGAATAAGGACAATGGTAAAAGAGTATCGAATAGGATCCAAGGTTCCAAACTCTTATATGCATACGATCCTCAGTGCTCGCAGTGAACTGGTATTTGAGCTAACCGCCTTCTCTCACCCAGCAACTAACTAGTTCATCGTATTGGAACAACAGATTTTTGGTTCGAATTCAAACGAGAAAGCAGAGTACTAATGTCCACTTAAAAGAATAATATAATGTTATAGATACAAATAATTTGTTATTTTTCTGGCTTTCGATGCTATCTCGTTTCAACTAACTATAATAACTATAACTAATTAGTTGAAACTAGATATTTTCGCGAGCCAGAAAAATAACAAATTGTTTGTATCTAGTTCATAATGATCATTAACAACTATTTCTATAATATAATGTTAAAAGTGGGAAATTTTATAGGATAGCGTAGATGTCGAGACTAATGTATGCAAAACAAAAAACAATTTACTTCATGCATTCCTAATGAGATACATATTAATACCTTGCTGTATGGTAACAATTTTATTACAATTTCACATTGTGACAAATAACACTTACGTATAAGTAGTACTCACGCATTTTATGTTGTCTGTTATACTGTATGTCGGTATCTTGACCGTTTCACATTTATTCGCGTAATGTTCTAAATACGCCATACAGATAGCAATGTAAATTTAGGAACTATCGTAATATACACAATACGACATTTCACTTTGTATCGTTTATTAATCAATTTTGTGAAACGTCTAACAATTCCAAGCTAAACATTAACGGAAGAACTACTGGAAAACTGTTCAGCTTTTATTCGTCCGACCAATCAAAAGATTCCGCGGACCAAACTGAAGTGTGGGCTTTGCATCTATTCGATACTCTTTGCCGATAGTTACATACGGGCCACCACAGCATATCGATATAAACTAGATTTCGACTGAAACGTGCAGTATGTCATCGACGCTCATTGACCCACTCCTTCCTCCTAGACGAGGTTCGTGTCGCACAAATTTGCATAATGCTCTTCCAGATACCTATGTCACAGAAAAGTAGATTGCGCGCTACATTTCTGAGGTAAAGCGTCACGTGATTTGTCTACAGTGTGTCCCAGCTAACGTGCACGTCCCTGAACCAGATGATAGCTGAGGTAATTCTAATATAGGGAAGTGACATTCGTAATGTCGTATCTTAATTCGTGACCGAGTTATTAACGAAAAACGATAGCGAATCATAGGGCTCCGTTGGGCCCAACGGCGCGACAGTTCCTACTGGCACAGTACCCTACTGGTGCAGACCTGCCACTGTCACGCCGCCAGGCCCAACGAAGCCCTCTGATTGGCTATCGTGTTTCGTTAATAACTCGGTCAGGAATTAAGATACGACATTAGGAATGTCACTTCCCTATATTAGAATTACTTCAGCTATCACCTGGTTCAGGGACGTGCACGTTAGCTGGGACACCCTGTAGAAGCGTTCATCTCTTCGATCATCGCATATGCGTGAAAGATGTGGAACAATAGGTGTCGATCACGAAAACTGATTAAGAAGTGCAATTAACCCTTTATACTATAAGTTAAGTAGTATAAAGATATACTACTTTAGTCTTGAGTTATTTTGTGTTTAGGTGGACCTGCTATAAATGCCGCTTCTTAAATTAATTTAATCATGTGCTCTACTGCTTTTTCGATTTTACTTGACTTTTGTAGATTTTGTTTAAATTAATATTTTAATTGGTGTTATTTAGTTTAAAATTGGTATTTTTTATTAATGAAAACTTGAAATTCTTTCTAACTTGTGTGTTTAGTTGCCTATAGTTTTGGATGTGGTGTTTTTTAGATGAGATTTGTACTAAGCGTTATAATGATAGCGTAGTCGATCGAATTTGATGCATTCCATGTTAAGTGATTAAGGTTTTTGAAACCATGCCACAGATTTTGATAAAATTTTAATATTTTGTAGGTACAGTAGATTCTTGAATAGTGTTCCAAACTCGGGTCCGGCGGCGTGCAATTTGCAGGTTTAAGGAAGCTATTTTTTTATGTGGCGTTCGCTATGTTATACTAACAATAAGATAGCGGCGAATGTAAACACGTTCGGCGAGCGATAGTAAGGGGGGACCGAGTTCGAGGTAGATGATAAAAGTTAAATCCCTGCGTATCGGTGAGTCACTATTACTAATGCAACGATGAAACTTTTTCATTTTTGGATTTTTTTTTATGAAAATGTTTTTAACGGGTCGGTGAGCTTCTTCTGATGAAAATGATACCAAATACGGCATAGTTTGGATTATTTATAATTTGTCAGGATTATTTTAATAAATGGGTAATGTTATATAAATGTTATCGTGTTTGGTATCATTTTAATCAGAAGAGCCTCACGAATATGTTAGTAAAATTTTCAGAAAAAAAAATCCAAAAATGAAAAAGTTTCATCAATGCATTAGTGTGTAACCACCGATACATGGGCCTTATCTGCGATCTCACAGTCTCGCTTTGTTTTTCTTGCGTCGACCTTTGTAAGACCGCCACTCGGAATGGTCGAGAAAAGTGCGGTTTTCAAGAATTACCCGCTATTTTGGCGTGCGAGATGCAAGTTCGTTCTGCTTTTGGCATGCGTCTATCAAGAACAAGTCTTGAATTCTCCTCCATAGTTAGACTATTCAATAGGGGGTTTGTAAACCGTTAGAAGGAAAATATTCAGTTAAGGACGAGCCGCATCCATCCGGGTACACTTGTAATATATACCCATAGAAACGCTTATTAGTTATGTAAATATTATCGAAATTATATCGTGTTTGGTATCGTTCTAATCGAAACAATCTCGTCGATATGTTAATCAAATTTTCGCGACATAATAATTAAAAGTGCAAAAGTTTTATTGCTATTATTTGTTTGGGGGCATATCGCAGCTCGTCAAAGGATGCCGCTGTCGTGTTACATTAATCGCTTGCCTGGTTCCAGGAGGAACTCCCCCGGTGTTTGTCGCGTTATTCTCGAACGGACAATTATCCCGAATTTACTGTATAGCCGAAAAAAGATCCATTTGAAAGAAGTTTCAAATTATTCTATGTTTTTTAAATGACAGGCAGCCAAAATTTTGTGTAGACTCTTTTTTGAAAATTTATAACCCTTCAATCACGATATATATAGAGATTGGCCAAAAAAATAATTAATTCAGAAAATCTCAATGTTTTAGAAAAAATGATAAATTTAATGCAACTTATTTTTACATTATTGAAAAAATGTGTTTTATTTTTAAACTTAAATTTCGTCCAATGTGTGTATTTAAATTTTTTTCTTATTTCTTCATCATTATCGACTTTCCCTCTAAACATAACGCTGCATTTTGGAACAAAGAAGAGTTTTCGTGTTAAGTCGGCAGTTTTAATCTGTATTCCTAGACGGAATGCCTAGCGTTCCATTTTTCTGCGATAAAGAAAGGTTGGTTTATATTGTGAACCAATTCTTTTGTATTCTGCTACTAATATGAATTCTTCTCTTATTTGGACGACAGTGTTTTGTATGTTGGTATATTAAGATCCTGGGTTTGATTGAGTCTTAGGGCTTGGATTTGGTTCATTTGTGCTGTGTGGTATTTTTCTTGAGTAGTTCACATCTATCGTTGGCTTTCTGAGGAAACTATTTAGTGTAATTAGTCATTTTTATAATTTATTGTCTGTTATGATGAGGTTGTTGGCTGAGTGACTTGAGTATTGTGTGTGTTATGATGATATAACGAAAAAGCAGTAGATTTTGGAGCATAAGGCTGGTAATATTATCGACTGATGGATACCTAGTTTTGAGTTGTTTGAAATTGTGGTTGGTTTTGCGTCGTTAGTATCGTATGATGTTTGAGTAATTGCTGATTAAAGCAGGTATAATTTCGGCTGGAAGCATCTCGGACGTTTTCGAAGGTTGCTGTGGTGGTTCGAAGCGCCCCATACTGTCCTTCTCTTTTGGCTAGTGGCATACAACTGATGTGCGTTGCTGGTGAAAGTTCAGTGGAACAAAGTGCGAACTGAGATAGTAGCTTTTTGCGACCACTTCGCAACATGCCCATCTCAAGCACTGTACATTAGGGTGGATCTTATTTATGACGACTGCACTTGTTCACAACATCACCCGAACATTTTTCCTTCTGCAAACAATTTGTCTGCAGAGTTTGAAAACGGTCGGGTGATAGAATCGTTTGACGCATTTGGCTTCAAGACTTTCTAACTCATCTCAACTACAGATCGTTACATATACCACACATTCCACAGCGACTGATAATTTTTGCACCATACGCCATTTTTTAAATGTCAATGTTGAAAACTATGAATATATACATGTATATGTGGTCATTTAAAAAAATACCGATGTAATTGAGTTTTCGACAAAACTGAATATTAGGGTGGTCGTTAAAAATTAAATCTTTTGCGACGCCCCCCAAAAAGTTTCCTTATGATGCAAAAACACTGGGGATATTTTTTTTGTTTTTAAATTAAAAACAACACGTGCCTCAAGACGATTTTAGTTATTTTTTTATATAATCACATTTTTGGGAATTTTTATGAGAATACGATTTTTTTCGAAATGTAAACAATTATAGAACCCAAATCAATAAAAAAACATTAGTTAATTAAAATAACAACAAGTTTAAATTTTTGTTTATTGTTATTTTAATTAACTAATGTTTTTTTATTGATTTGGGCTCTATAATTGTTTATATTTCGAATAAAATCGTATTCTCATAAAAATTCCCAAAAACGTGATTATATAAAAAATTAAGTAAAATCGTCTTGAGGAGCGTGTTGTTTTTAATTTAAAAAAAAATATATCACCAGTGTTTTTGCATCATAAGGCAACTTTTTGGAGGCGTCGCAAAAGATTTAATTTTTAACGGCCACCCTACTGAATATCAAACATTTGCTGTTGTGTCTTCGATATTTTTTAAACGACACGTTTCCTAATTTCGTATTCTAAAAAGAAAAGGAATTCAACGGAATAAAACAATCTATAGTAAACGTTTTAAAGTCAAATGCACAACGAGCTTTTTTATTCGATAGATCGCAAATTTTTTTGTTATGAAAGAGAGCTAATTTGGGGAAAGTAACAGGGGATGGGGGCGCCATGAAAAAGGTTCTATGATTGAAAGTAAGGTCCACTCCAATGTCATTAAATACCATTGTGTTCTGCATATTTATATTAAAATAATCGTATTTATTAATATTTTGAATGTTTTGACGTGACAGAATGCGGAACAAAGTGTATGCTTGTGGATGTAGAAGACCTGTGGACATGTAAGTATTTAAAAAATTAATAGTATTCTATCGCTAGTATTGTACTAAAAATTAGTGTAGCTGATATTTTGAGTTGCTGAACGAATTTCTGTGGAAGTCATAGAGATGGGCTCTGCATCGTAATTTGCTGGGATATTCCATTTATGAGAAATCAATATTTTGAAGTCGTGTTAAAAGAAACATGCTGCTCGAATCATTTCGAAAATAACTTCAAAAATAAAGTTTTAAAGTTCCCGTTAGTTTTGTAATTCTTTCCATTAATATGTTTTGAAGACAAGTAAATTTCTTCAGAGCAAAGGCAATAAAATTATTCTGATTTTTTAAAAATTCATTTATTTTACGACACATTTAGCTTACTTGAGGTTATTAGTGACTATTAAGTTTCATAAGTTTTCTGTTGAAAAAAAGTGAAGCAATCATTTCGAGATACTTTTGGTTATTATCTTTCAAATACATAACATTAATTCAATTTTTCCATAGTAACCTAACCCTGTTCAACTCATTACAATATTTCTTCTTATTTATTTATGACTCAAAGAGTGCTTCTCTTTCCGCAAATCATGGTAATGCACAAATTTTGTGCACCTGGCATCTGACTTAAAAATTTTTTTATTTTCTCAACGGCACTGGATTGGCCATCGTTAGTACCCATTTTCACCATTTTGTAGTTCCTACCTTACTGTAGGCCTTACCTGTAGGCCCAACAGGGTAACAAGCCAAATATATATATGTATTCGAATTCCATTAGCAGTATTTTCAGTTCGTCAATTAAAACTGTTTCAAAAATGTTGAAATCACACTTCATCAATTTTCAACACCTCGTAGTTGCATTTCCTTTGAGGTACAAACAAAACTAAATGTGATGCAAACAGGTACATACAAAGAATGCTCATTCAGTCCCGTTTACAGAAATTTAGGTTGGGTGCCACAGTATATTCTAGACCCTTCTAGAGAATGATAGATGATGTAATTCGTATTTAACAATAAGAAGGTACCACTTGTAATATTTTGTATCTATCTGTGGATGGATTATTAAACAAAAAAGGACGGCTAATTGAACGGTTTCGATCAGGTCGGGTGCGCGACAATTCCCACTGGTACATACAAATATAGTGGCTTCAGGTAGCATACTGTTTATAGTTCCGCGTTAATGTCTCTTATAAGGGACAGTAAAAAAGCACAAATACACAAGCATAAAAAATGTATCGATGAGTTCATGTGACTGGGTCACTGTACTCCCCGGTGTCACCGAAAAAAGGTCTAATTTATAACTATATCTCTTATATGTAGCCTACACAATATCAACGTTCATACATTATCGGTTTGCAGAGCACCCCGCAATAAATACACATTGGAAACTATGATCAGTGCTCAATGATTTTCAGTTTATTTGCAAAAGCATTTGCACTTTATGTTACGCTCATAAAGCAATATAATTTGAACGGACTAAAATGTAATTCTGCGGACATTAATTTTATTTATTACCAGTCATTTTCTTAACATTTTATGAACATATGACGAGTTATTCCTTATTTTGTGCGTGTCAATCAAAATAGTTGACGACTAGGTGTGGTTTGTAATAAAATGTCTGGACAACAGAATTCCTACGTCTAGAGTAGAGGGTCCTAACACTGTATCCGCGAGTGTACACCACTTCAAAGTCACTCACAGTCTTGTTAGGCTGCCTCACCGAAACTACTCACATCATGACTTACACGTTTCTCCTTTGAAGATGCACGCATCGTGAGAGGAGAAACCAGCAAGGAATCATGATAGCAGTAGCTATGATGAATCAGCACGAGCCATCAGCACCCGCGCGCGTAGCAATGGGCACTTCTGATCTAGATTCTAAGCTATCTATAATACAAACGATCAACTTCACTAAATTTCATTTTATTTTTCAGGGTACAGTACGATAGTGGAATGGATTTATATGAAAGGTCCGGCGATGAAGTCGAAGACTGTAATTGCGCCAGAAAAAGATCTTCTTAATGACAACAATGGTAATTTCGACTTCTCCAGCGAATTGCTGTAAGTCCTAGTATCGTGGATGACTTAAATCATGAGACGAATCAACGATCCTATTGGTAATTTTAGTTACAGATACTGTGTCGATAAGAAGGCCGTGCTGCACAACTGCAACGGATGGGGATACAAAGGTACACTATTGAAATTATCAAATAATGAAGTAGCCACGATTTATACTAGGTTAGCTAAGAAGGAACATCGGGTTTCTGGAGTACATATATGGTATTTCAGTTTGTTGTGATTTAATACTGACCCTATGCTACAAAGTACATATACACTCTGAAAGATGACTCTTTGATGCATGGAATTTTAGAAAATAGCAAGCCGTATCTTGCACAGAAATATTAATGTAATCAAATATAACAAAATACCCTTATTTCAATTACTAAGGAATTTGCATTAAACATATAAAATGGATAAAAAGAAATGAAAGGTTATTTAATAAGAATAAGATAAATGTACATGTATAGCGCTATGGTTTAAGTAATTTTAATTTTTCGAGGTTGTATGAAAATATCTACTATGTACATATACTTATTTGGGTATTGAATGATTGGCCATTTTTTACACACCATACTGCAAAGAGGTAACAGCGAAATCATTACGTAGGGTTAAATTTTCTGTTATTTATCTGGTTTGTAAAATGAGATACGAGATTTGTGTTTTTAGAGAATCCCGGAATTTTATTTCCGAACAATAAAAAGCGATTTACGCGTTAAAAAAAGGTTACTGACCCGCATAGCGATGGTGCTATGTTTGAATGAATTGTTCACAGACTATTTAGAACAGTTTGCCATGGTGATGTTAGTTCAGCTGATAAGATTTAATTTTTGAGAATTACTTAGCATGTGTACCGACTGAATATTCAACCTGAAGAACATCAGAATTAGTTAAAATGAGTGGTACACTCTCCCATGTAATGAAAGACCACTTGAGTCTTTACAGACTCGGTGAAAATTGAACGCGTTGAATTAGGATATTCTATCTATGCATTACATTCATCTGATGTCGCACTTTCATTATTAACAATGTTCAGTTCGATTTTTTGGAAGACTACAAAACGCTCCTATCAAGATTTTTTGCTGAAATAGATGGAAGGGTCTCATAAGATGCAGTTATGTAATTGTTAGGGTCAACAAGTTATTAAATGAGATTTCGTATATTTAAAAAAAACGTTTTTTGTTTTTTAATGAAAAATCCGACGTTGTTTGTTGGTTAACCCAGGACTATTCAGGCCGAATACTTGTGTTATTAATTAGTGTCAAGATCGATCAAATGATACTGAACAAAATTAAGTTTAGGTTACGATGTAAAATTTTCTAAAGAAAAGAACAAAGTAATGCTGAAAAAGATAATATCTAAAACATACTTTACTATTGTACGATAATTTACATATTTGCTTTACACAATGTAAAGCCAAGAGCACGCACGACTTTACGCGTATCGGTATAGCCTGAAAAGATCAGGCAGAAATTAAAAGGAATATTTTGAAAGATATTAGTTGTGGTGTCACACAGAACCCACGACAGGATCCGTTGTTTCGTCGTGGGCAAATAACAGTGGCATAGTTTAGGCTCGAGCACTAAGTCGTCCCAATTAGGTATCGTGCAACACTATTTCGTTTTATTATTTTCTGCCGGTTCTTGCACTTGTGGGTGTAGGTTTTACGACTGGAAATGCTGAAAAGCAGTCTCGATCCGAGCCGCAACCCTGTGGCTTGTCTTAGCATTGTGTAGATGTGTCGTTTCAAGTACGCAATCGATTGGTGTTAACTATTGTCTTGTTATTTGGAACCAGCAAAAAGAGACAATGCGATGAATAGTAAAGTCCATAAGTGCCTAAAATGGTAGAGAATAATAAGAAAACCACTGTTGCCCTTATCTCACTTGGATCGGCTCAGAGTCTGTATCTGCACGCTCCCTTATGCATAAGTAAAGCAAATGTATGTACACCAAGTTTTATATACGTTGTATAATACAGGGTGTCCCAGCTAACGTGCACGCCCCTGAACCGGGTGATAGCTGAGGTAATTCTAATATAGGGAAGTGACATTCGTAATGTCGTATCTTAATTCGTGACCGAGTTATTAACGAAAAACGATAGCGAATCATAGGGCTCCGTTGGGCCCAGCGGCGCGATAGTTCCTACTAGCGCAATACCCTACTGGTGCAGACCTTCTACTGTCGCGCCGCCGGACCCAACGAAGCCCTCCGATTGGCTATCGTTTTTCGTTAATAACTCGGCCATAAATTAAGATACGGCATTACGAATGTCACTTCCCTATATTAGAATTACCTCAGCTATCACCTGGTTCAGGGACGTGCACGTTAGCTGGGACACCCTGTATACAATTACTGGAATCCATCGGAATAAAGTCCTTGTGTCGAAGACCTACGCCCTGTTTAGTCGGTCTAATAAACGATCTATATAGTTAGAACGTGCTATGTAGGCGAGAAAGCGCCATACGACAATAGTTTCATCTTTGATGCGACAGTGTTCATATCCAATAAAGGAGAACTTTTTACTCGTTACGCCATTTCACGCTATTCCACCTACATCCCACATTGGGGTTTTAAGAGCTGGAAATACTTTCGCTAAAAGTACATTTTTTCAGAAGAGGTTATTTTCAAAGTTTGAATTATTTATTTAAAAATGTTTAATATGTTCTTTATAATCTATAATTATTAATATTAACATCATTTAAACTTGAAGCATATTGCAATTTTACAGAACATCCTACCGCTTCGCGAGATAAATGTCAGTCATTCGCACTTTTGTTAAACGCACTATGGTCCCAGTCAATTTTAAATTCCGCGCTTGAATTTTCGTTACTTCGCAGTTACAACATTTTTTATGTTATATTCTTCCATCTGATAATGAAAATTAATTAACGTTTTAATTTACAACCATGGTTTTATAAACATGTTGAAACAGGCAAAACATCATTGTGAAAATTACTTGACAATTGAAAAATGAATAGTTATTTTGTTTGGATTTGTAATTATGGAGCTACACAGTAAAAATTAAATGTAATCAGCTTGCAGAGTCAGCTAGTGGTGTGCAAAAGAAAAGACTGGAAAAGCGTTGTACTCTGCGTCATTGTACTAGCATCGTTTGTGCCGAAAAAGTGAAAAAAAGGAGGAAACGTAAACAGACTTCCCTCCGTCTGTCTATTTCTCACAAAATCGTGAGCGACCGTTGGAACATATATACAACTGTCTCAGAAAGATCAAATAGACATCAAGAAAAAATCACAAAAATGCCGGAAGGGAATCCAAACAACATTTATGAACGTGATAAAAAAAATCAATACCTATGTCATGAAATGAATGATGTAAAATCTGGTCTCGAAAAATTGCAAAATACAGAAAACCCCATAAAGGAAAAAGAAGACATACTGTTAAGTTTACAGATTGGACAAAAATATTCGACTATGTTTGGAGTACCTCCATCTTTTGATATGATTTCTGAAACGAAATATAGTACAAATTCAATTCTTAAGTTTGCTGCTGATGATATTTGTCAATTACCTTCATTAAGTAGTGTGTCGGTGGATAATGATAGTAATTGTTCACAAAATGTTAATGAGATTAATTCCGTCCAGCACTTGGACGAAGAGTATGTAATAAATAATGATTCTTCTGTTCGTGGACCGGATTCTTTGTTAAAAATGATAAAGAAAGAAAGCGACATTTCCACTAGTGAGGATTGCGTTACGGATAATTACATCGACTCAAGTTTGTATAGAGCATTAAAACAAAAGTCTTTACGAATGAATCGGAAGAAATTATCGATGGATAAAAGTATTAAATTTAATTCTGATTTTTAAGTTTCTTCCGAAAATCTACCAAGAATGTCTGTTTTAAATCGACGAGAAATTAGAAAAATAAAAAGTGTGAATAGTTCTTTTTTCAATCAAGGTTACGTGGATCATTTTTAATGAACCATAATAATTTCATTTTACTTTGTTACCCACTTGAACGAGACAAATTTATGTTATTATTTTCTTGTTGGATTATCGGAAGTAGACTGAATTCTTATTCTATAGATTTATTTTGTGCCATCAATTTTTTCGGGACGCTTAGCTTAAGTGGCATGGTAGTTCAATGATAATTAATAAAAGTAAATTGAAAAGCTAATGTACATTTCCCAAATAATATTTTCTTTATATATGAAATTACGCAGTAAAATTTCACGGAACGTGTTTCTCAACATGCATTGTTTCTGTTATTAAACGAAAGATTTTGTTTTCTACGAGTTTCAGTCAATTCTGATATTTTGAAATTACAATCGAAAATACAAAATGTACAAATACTCGCCCGAAAAATTCAATTTCGGCAAAACTTCATCATTTGTTGCAAAGTTGAGATTAAAATTAAAAATTTTAATTCAAAGTTCGCTGTTGCTTGTAATTTTCGTAATTTGAAAACGTGGCAGAATTACAGCTGAAAAACTATTAATGAATGTTGAAAAGTTTCGATTGGACGATCAATTGCTCAATACTTTTTCAGGTGACGTCGAAACGAATATCCGAAAAGAGAAACCAGAAGAAAATTTAATGTCACGTGTTAAATACGATAGGCCTGCGAATAACCATGATCTTTGTATAGACAATTATCAATCGATGTCGAGGAACCGAAGTAATTCACATTCCCGTGGATTTGAAACTAAATTCAGACTTCCACAACATACGGCAGTAAACGGAAGCAAGTTGGAAGAACATTCATCAATTCGCGAGGAATCCTCAAAATTTTATTGTAGAAATTGTGCTTCGGTTGTTCGGTCTGATGTTGCTTCACGAAGAACAATTTCTCATGACAAAAGGTTAATTATATCTTTTTTTAATTCGGTTTTTCTACCGTTATTCACGTATCCAACTTTTATGAAACTTGGAAGGTTTGTCGCTACTGACAATTTAATTTATAGGTATTGATCATCGATTTTTTTTATTCATATCAAAGAATATAATTTTAATAAAATTGGTTGTTAGTATGAATACACTTCAAAAGCACGAATGACACTTATACTTGACTGGCACTTACAAGTTTGATTTTCTATAAAATTGTTATATGTTTCAAGTTTAAATAATTGTCAATATTAAAAATTGGACATTGAAAAGGGCATATTAATGATTTAATAAAAAAAATTGAAGCGCGGAACTCTTTTAAATATATCATGACTTTCTCACGCCTTTCTTATCCTAAACTCTAAAAAATGTTCATCTTTAGCATTCTAGGTATTGTGGTCAATACCATGGCCTCAGCCCATCTTTTTTGAGGAGCATTAAGCGTCACTTCTCAATTAGTTCTCTACTAAGCCCGTTGTATTCCTTTCTCTCTTATTTATTACACTTTAATAAACCATATGTGACACAAATCCATGGGGAAACCAGTTCGTTTTTTACGCATCACGCAACCCGCGATGCAATAAAATCAGTGTGACGCGAACAGAAGACACTACTAGGCCAGGAACATGCTATACAGCCACGCAAAATCAGACTAAACATTCTAAATATCTTTTAAGCAACAATAGTTTACTCTACACCCTATCACCATGTCATATAATTTTCACATAAACAAAACTAAAAGAAAAATTACAATTTATACAATTAATACTCGTAATTTACATATATTTGCCACGAATATTCAAGGAATAGTAATACACTTACAACTTACTTGTTAGCAAGTACGTATTATGCAACTTAATAGATTTCTGCGGTCAATGCCGTTTATGACATCGGCGAAATCTACGCCAACGATATTCACACAACAAAACATATTTTTTAAATGTACGATAGTGTTCGAAAAGACGGTATCAGGGCTTGCAATTCCAGATTAATTATGAAAAAATGATCTAGCGAATTACGAGATATTTGATCTCAAATGTAGTCGTTTCCATTAAGGGGGGGGTAAGGGTTTCAGGGCAAAAAAAAACACTTTCTTTGCGATTTTTTTTCAGACGAACGAATAAAGCAAATTTGTTCGAACCTTTTGCACATTATATATTGTTATTTCAACAACATTTTGTAATTTTTTGGTTGCAAAATATCAACAAATAAGCCGGTGACGGAGCTTTTCCGAGAGCGCCTTTCGAAAAACACGTTTTGCGGTGTTCACTGTATCTCAGTCGAAAAGTATCAGAAATCAAAATAACAATAAAATTTAGTTAGAAGATGAGTAAATCCTCCCCCCAACGATCCCTAATTGTTATTTTTTTCATTTTAAAACTTTTGGTGGTCGTTTGAAGCAAAAATTGCGATTTTTCACTAAAATTTCCGTCATTTTGCTACTGAAAAAACCCCTTAATGTCAAAAAAAAATATCATACTAATCGTTGGGGGGAGGTATTTTATATATAGAAGGTATGTACCAAGTTTGAAAAGAATCGGTGAAGTATGTTTTAAATGGCAGTGAACACGGACTTTGAAAACATGGTTTCGAGAAAACCGCGTTTAAAGATTTAACTGTACAAAAGTGAAGATAAATTCCTTTTCCGCCGAGTATTTTACTTCTCCGTTTTTTCCTTAATTTTTTTGTCGCTTCGTCACTCAGTCTAAACACATTTCATTTACACATTACAATCCCGTATTTCAGATTTTCGTATCCCACATTACTATTATAAAATCACTGATGTGAGCGGCAAACGCCCGACCGAAAATATAACGACTAACTGGTCAATAACTTTGAGAGTTTTTCTCCGATTATCCTAAAATTTTGGGACAATACTCTCGAAATATTGAACTATAAGAAAAAGCAAAAAAAAAAAATCGAATTCTCGATTACGCAAACCCTTACCCCCCCCCTTAAGAAACGTTGTGTTTCTCCGTCTCCGTTTTCGTCGCCGTCTCCTTCTCCGTCCCCACAAAATATCTTGCAAGGGAAGACTAGAGTTTTGGATGATACTAGGCGAAAATGAATGTGGGTGATGAGCATAAAGATCCTGTAAAATATTACCTGTATTTATCCAGATATTTTTATAAAAAAATAATATAAAGTTGAAGTTTCGCTTTGAGGTACGGTAAAGACTTTAAATATTGAAAGGTTTCTTATGTACCACGGAATATTGTTTTGTAATTATCTATTACACTATTGCACTCTAATTGCTCTTGCTGTGATTGTAGCTTGTTTTCTGTAACTCATCTACAGTATTATTGTATTTTGCGTTTTACGAATACAATCTTATGAGAGAATTAATCACGAAATTAATGGATCAATACGTACATTTTATGAATTATGAAGGGCCCAACTTTTCCCTTATGAAATGAAAAATTCAATCAAGAATAAAGTTTTAGAATTATAATTAATTGCCTTTGCAACTACTAATAAAGTACGCTTTAACCACTAGTAAAGTAGTTTTCCCGATTTTATGGAGAACCGTCGCGAAAGGGTTACCTGGAACCTGATTGCCTTATGATCTTCAAGTGGAAGACGGAGACCGGCGCTTCACAGGTTGAGAGACTCTTTATTTGCTATCGCACTCATATACACAAGCAATGGGGATTGATCTCCCTTCCACAGCCAGCAGCCAGCAGCGACCAGCTGTGCACCAATCGCTACTTCTCTCCCTGCAGACCGTTCGTCTATACTTTTCCGGAAGTCAGATCATAATATTTGGAAGCTCGTAACTCAAAAACAGGATCTCAGATAAAAAAGTGGGAAAGGACATTTTAATCTGTTTTGTTATTAATAACCAGCATGTTCCCTTTCATCCTATAATTTTGGGTCAGTCTGTATATAAAAAGAAAGTAGATTGACTTCTTTTAAAACCATTCTACGACGATGGTTACTATTAACCAGTTAGGGTGTTTGATGACTGCATTCATTCATGGAGAAACGGCAGAACTTTTTGTCATGATGACTATATCCGTCATGCGTAAAATTTTCTTATAATTTGATATTCAAATGGTAATTTTGGCGATAACTAAAATATATTCGTAAATATTAATGTGTGCAGAATGTTTAGAGGTCAAGACGAAATAAAACAACAAATAAAAAGTATAAATAACTTGAGATGGATTCATGCATCAATGACTTTGTAACGTCATTACTTGATTCTCGTGATACACAGAGGAAGGCGTTCTGCAAAGAGGTCGCCACAACTGACTGATTAAAATTGTATTCCGGCCTTAAAATAAAAATCTACGAATTCTTTGCAGAGTTAAATGCTTAAAATGCAAAATATACAACGTGTCTAATATGAAACAATATAGAATCATAGCAAGAGTAAACGTTAAAGCGGAATGCATAATTGACAATTGAATAATGTTCGACAAAAGTGAACAGTCTTTTGATGGCAGAAGTGGTGGATCAATTAATGATGTGGATTATCATTCATATTTAATTTTGTTAAGCAATTGAATATATCTTTCGCAAGTAAATTTTTAAAAAGTTAAAAAAATTCATACGCATTCTTTGAACTTTTCTCTTCAAGAATCCGTTGAAAAATAAAGTTACACTTTTATGTGTAATCCGACAAAAATCGAGAAAGTTAACTGTGCAACCGTTTCACGCGATCCGACACGCAGTTGCCGGCTCGTTAAATCCCTCTCCACTCCTACGTACATATAAAGTTGCATTCGTAGCACTGCTACAGTCTATTGAGAACTACAAATTCTGAAAGAGTTCCTGGTTTAGCTGCTCGATGAAACACGACAAAGGGCTGCATGTTTAACTTTATTGAAACAGGACTTAAGTAAATAAACCCAGCACAAGGTACTAAGGAAACTCGAAAGCGCTATAATTTCAAAAAAATACTAGCCAACATACAGAAAGTCGCGGGGCAAAAAATTCGCCATACGTGGGCATATTCGAAGACCGGCCGAGAAATGATCTGAAATTGTGTCGTGGTCCGAGCCGACGGCAAAGAGAAACAAACGAAGAACTATCATACTAATCCAACAATAAAACTATTTTATTTTAGGTTCTTTCTTAATGAAACTTGTTTTAACATATTTGTCACATTTTTATGGTTAAAATGATACTAAACACGACGGCACTTACATAACGTTATAAATTCTTTTTCATGTTTTTCAAAAACCATAAATTATCGGAATTGTATCGTGTTTGGTACCATTTTAATCAAAAAAACCTTACCAATTTTTCAATACAAGTTTCATTACAAAAAATCAAAAATAGAAAATATTTGTCGTTGCACTAATGTGTCAGCAAAGTGATATACAGGCATTTAAATTGTATCGGCTTCCTCGACTAGTAGCCTCTCTTTATCTATTACTCGCTGACCTTTCCTGCATCCACCGTTGTCGGCAAAATACGTCGAACAAGTCGAACTACCAACAATCAATCGAAATTTATAAGTTGCGACATTGCTTCTACTTGACGCCCAAAATGTTCCGAGTCGGCCTCAAGTACTGTACACCTTGAAGGGGATTACTGTAGCTTGGAAATACACACTTAACAATTAGAAACTTTAAACATAAATATTCCTCTACATGTAAAACTCAAGTTACTGGTGCCTCAAACAAAAGATATAAATGGAGATAAAAATATTATACCACCGCTAAGGGTGAAATTCAACGTTTAATACAGGGTGTCCCAAAATTATGCAGCAAGCGGGAACAAGTAGATTGTTTATAACAAAAGAAATCGAAAATTCCTTTACCTTTTTTTTATTTGAAGCCCCGTTTTGGAGATACAAGCTTCCAAAATATCGTGGTCCGACTTCCGGCCCGCGCGGTTCGAACATCAGCTGGAGGCATATACGCAAGAAAAGTATAGGCGAGCGGTCAGCGGGGAGAGGGGTATCCATCGACGCTCAACTGAGATTTCGCCGAGCGACAGCTGTGCCCCTCTCCCCGCTAACCGCTCGTCTATACTTTTCTCGCGTATATGCCTCCAGCTGATGTTCGAACCGCGCGGGCCGGAAGTCGGACCACGATATTTTGGAAGCTTGTATCTCCAAAACGGGGCTTCAAATAAAAAAAAGGTAAAGGAATTTTCGATTTCTTTTGTTACAAACAATCTACTTGTCCCCGCTTGCTGCATAATTTTGGGACACCCTGTATATGTAAATTTCAGATCGCCACCAATAAACTATAAAAACGTCTGATAAAATTAAGAATAATGTCATAGTACCAAAGTCTGGTACTAACTTGCAAAGGATTCAAAGAAAACAAACCGTTCAGAACTTTGGTCAAACTCGAAATGAAAAGATACTCTTCCTATACCAAGCATTCAGCATTCATACGTGGAAATCGCACCTCCTGATAACTACATATTCCTACAATCACCCGAGTAGTAACAGACAAAACGATGCTCATTGACAGGTGTACACACAATTGTGGAAGAAACAGAATTTTACTTTCTCACTCATGACAAACATGCATAAAAAAACATACATATCAGACTCAAATATCAAAATGTCTCACAAAACTACTGTAAAAGACTTAACAATAGCACAATAATTATAGTATTTTCCGGAGCACGCAAAAAAATTAATTCCTCATTCATACGTATGCTCGTATGTGTACATACATTTTCTTTTCCCTGTGTTTTTAGCATATGTTCTTACAAATTTTTTATGGTACAATCAAACTAAGTTTTTATTTATATAAGCTCATAATAATAAGTTAGATACTTTAATTTACAGAGAAAACCCACCAATTCCACAACCCCGCATTCTCCAGTTCAACCAGTAGAGCGCAATATTCATAAGATTATTACAGAAAATTATAACCATAACAAAACATAATTCAGTTAACATAGGAAATTCATAATAATCACGTATAACACAAAGAAATTCATACGAGAATCATAAGACAATAGAGGATAACAAATACATAGCGAAGAAAGAGAAACACACGAACAATTCCACATACTTCTAAAAACCAATAGATTTTGTACTGTTATCATTACATGCAACCATAGTCGAGTAAGCTATCACTCGCTACTACCACATACCCCATAGCCCGCGAGCTACCGCTCACAAACATAGTACATCCACTTCGACCCGCTGCATCGTGCGATCTGTGATAGAATGATTTTCTACGCAGCTTTCTCGCGCAGCCCGAAACTAACAGCGAGAATAGGGCAAAGTGGGAGGACCTTCCACTTTGCTGTCTAGTCTATATCGGGTAACTTCTATGATCGTGCCCATATTCCCCAGATCTAGGGAACTATCGGTTGTAATTGCGAATTATTCAAATTTTAAAAATTATGTAAACATAAATAGATATGGAATTAGCGACTTTCGGGGCGGGAAGGTGGATGACTTTCTTACGCCTTATTTATACTAAAGAATGCCCAGTGAGGTATTGTGGTCTTTACTTGGAACCTGGGTCTAGCGAGATCCGGATTGCATACACTTTGATAAAATACATTTTACCAAACTCATCTCTCATTTGAAATTTATCACAAACAATATTTACCTTTTAAAGAAACATTTGTGTTTTTAAAACTCAAATGTCTTCAAAGTATATCAACGAATCTTTTCTCAATTTTTTGGCAGGTGACGCTTCAGTAAGAGGCGCGACGCTGATACGGGACGTCATGCTAAATAAAAATTTGTAACATAAAAATTATCCCGTGTTCGATATTTTTCCTAAATGATAGGTAGGCCATTATAGAATTGTTCTGTAAAAATCAAGAAAAAATGCGAAGATATGCTTTGGTAGAAATTGGAGTTTTAAAATTTAAAAATCCTTTTTTCTAAACATGCCAGAAAAGATAGTTGTGTCGAATTTATAAATGTTTAAAACAACATAGAGGGTTTCTGAATTAAATCGTTTTTCGTTCACTTCTATCTCGACTACAAATAATTCCAAAGATATGAATTTTTAAACCAAACATTGTACGTGACTTTAATAGTTTGTGACTCATAAATATTTAATATTTTTTAAATTCATGCAAATGGCACTTTTTCAGTATTAATGGAGATATTTAAATACTCAATTCAGTAATCTTACAAATGGCTAAATCAAAAGCACATCGCTTGAAACTTTTCAAATTCAAAATTATCAAGTATTGAAATATTTTTGAAGTTTTAATGATAATTTGCGTTGGAACGACAAGTGAAATGTGTAATTTTGAAGTATGTATTGTCAGAAAAATGGCCATTTTTGTAAACTTGCGTAATACTTTTAAGTTGGAATTTTTTTATCAATACAAACCTTCCAAGTTTCATCAAAACGTGAGGTATCTATGAAGAACTGCGTTAAATTCTCAACAAAAGTCAGTTATAAAATAAAAAAATTACACTGTTAAATTTCTGGCTGACAAATTCTTTGCACACTCTATATTTCAGAATACGTGATCATTTATATTGTAATACAACGAAAGGAGAACGTTCATCAAAATTCCTGTACAATGATTCATCATGGGAACAGACTACAGAGACATCGGAAAATCCTCAAACCCATTCGGAAGACGAAGTTCATATTCCCAAAGGCCAATCATATCTCGCAAAAGTGGAAAACGAGAAAAAAGAGACATCAATTATTTTTCAAAATAAGGAAATGTCCAAGAAACCACGGAACCTGCAATCAGGGATTGTAAAAAATCTTGCATGTTCTCCATGCAGTTCGTTACCTTCTACAAACCTCAATAATTTTCGCGAATCAGTCTATCTGCAACGAAACAAAAACCTATGGTGTAAAATAACGTCGAACAACCGTCGAAGAAAGTGTTTTTACAGAATGAAGAGGCGCTCGTCTTTCCGCTCGTCGTCGTCGAGTTTTTCTTCGTCGTCGCGTTCATATTCGGAAGGAGATTATCCGCAAAATTTAATTTTTCAGAAACGACACGTAGTGTGCCCAGCTTTCCATACTGCGGGGTTTGTTCGTGCATCAAAAACAGCGGGAGACTCATTACCCGGTGTGACATCACCGCTGTCGTCGACGACGACGTCAACGTATTGCAAATTGGATACAAGCGACACTGACGAAAGTTCCAGCGTTTCCGGAAGTCGATTGAAAATGAATAAAGTGACGTTCAACGGGGAAAGGGGAGAAAATAGAGGACTGCATAAAACATCATGGGAGAAAAAGGAATTTTGTAAAGAAATGAGAAGAAGAAAAAGGGTCTGGGATTAAATTTTATGTTTATTGTTTTATCGAAGGTATTCAGGAATAAGTTAAATGTAAAATAAAGAATGAGACTTTGCAGATAACGTATAAATTCCTCTTTGTTGGATTGAGATAGAAGGCAAAGTAAAAACTAGGGTTTTGTTTTCATGTCTTTTTGTGTTGCACCGAATTGAAATGTAATAATTGTATCAAAAATTGAGACTGCTTGGTTAATTGTACAATTAAAGAATTAATTTTACAAATGGCTTAATTTTATGCTCATTTTTCTTGCTGTAGACTTTTCACCAAGAATTCTAGAATCTTTAAATACAGGGTGTAACAAAAATTCTGGGACACTTTTTCAGTATCGATAGTACGCACCAAAAGATGAAAAAAAAGTCTATAAAGTTTTGACTAAAAACCATCCCCTATGGAGCTACAACCCTTTTTGTAAAAAATTTAAAAAAAAATCATATCTCCGAAATGGTAGGTCGTAGAAGACCCGTTTTGATTGCAATATAACCGGAGAAGATCAAAGATAATAGAAAAAAATATAATTGCTGCGATTATTGCTGTTAAATAGCATTTATTCATGTTTAATCCAAACGACGTCGATTACCTATATTGTAGCAGATTTGTAACAACTTGGGAAAAATGGAGGGCATTCACTAAATCTTCCTTTGCGTAGATAGTGATATTTTTTTTTCGTAAATTTTGGTCTCTTCCGGTTATATTGCAATTACAATCGGTCCTCTACGACCTACCATTTCGGAGATATGATTTTTTAAAAATTTTTTACAAAAGGGGTTGTATCTCGATAGGGGGTGGTTTTTAGACAAAACTTTATAGACTTTTTTTTCATCTTTTGGTGCGTACTATCGATACTGAAAAAGTGTCCCAGAATTTTTGTTACACCCTGTATAAGTTAACTATTATATGTATATACTATATTGGTTCTAAGTTTTTTGAAGAAATTTTATTTCATTTTCGGTTGTCTCGGAAATGCAGGACAAAATTGCGAAAAAAATATAAATTGATTCTTCCTTTCTTTAAATTGGTAGATATCTCGCCGCGGCATTTGAGACGAAATTGCCTATTAGCGAGCACTGTACCGTCTGCATATCTGTCCTGACACCAAAATTTCGGCAAATTGTGTCTTTTTTATAAAACTACGCCATAGATACATATGTCCCAATTTGAAAGAAAGAAAAGCAAAATTATAGAAGTGGCGGGACTTTGAACAAGAAATATTGATTTTTTTCAAATTCTTGTCGCAATTATTGGATAAGAATAATAAAACAGAATATCATTAAAATTTGCGACATTTTCAAAGAAAAATATATTTATCTACACTCCTGCAGGGGAGCAAATATATTGATCCAACAGTTTTTGAGTTACGATGGTCACCAATTTGAGAAGGTTGTTTCCTGTAAAACGCGTAAAGATCTTGGTACTGAAAAGTTATTGAAAACTTGCAATCTATTGTTTCCTAATCCAGGGCCATACAACAGTCCTTGTGTTTACTCATGGAAGTCATTTAGTTTCATTTGTGCCTTTTCTGGATATTTGAGCCGATCTCTGTGGTAGTTCCCTTTTCAAATAGTTTAATCTGGTGCAAAACTCTATTGGACTGATATTAAGATGCAAAATTTATAACTCCGCAACTGACAAATAAACACACGAACACAGGCATTCTTTCTTTATCGTACCAGAGTAGAATTATGGGCTGATTCAACTAAGATTCGAAGTCGATTGAAATTAGAGCGCTTCTTTTTTTCTTCCATTCTCTCTGTTCTTTATCATAAAGACTACCAGATCCTCCAATCACGAGCCTGGCTGTTCCTTATTTTTATTAAAAGAAACAGTGTTTGAAGAATGATACAGCAATTGTATCGATGATGGAAAGAAAGTTATGCACTCTAAGCTTGTTTTATGAAACTAATATTGATGTCTCATAGCGAAGTAAATTTTTTCGAAGAGTAATTTATTGTAAAAAATATTTTTTTGCGTTCGGTGGAATTCTCGCACTGTAGGATCGGCAATACATATACGTAATACCACAGTTCATGTACGTAATACCACACAATCATATTCCAAAGAAAATCTACTACTTAAAGATTGCGTTGATATGCGAACATAGAGCCAAATTTAAGTGAATCTCGTCCAACAAACAGTAACTCCACATGCTTAACCTTTTAGATACTAAACGCCACTATAGTGGCTTTCGCGGATACCATCTTTCAGGACGACACACCACTATAGTGGCTTTCGTGTATGTCACCTCTCTGGACGAGGTGCCACTATAGTGGCTTTCGCGGATGTCATATTTGAACGCTTTGTCAACTTTGAAATGGTACAAGAAATTTTATCCATCTACTTGACGTGGCAATATGGAATACGTATTGCCTATATATTTTTTTAAAATTATTATTTTATCATCAAATACTTCATTTGAATATATTCTTGCACAAAATGGCATTGCTCATTACACTTTGCAGTGCTGTAACGTTTTTACACTGTTCACGTCAGACTCTGCCGTCCAGGGAAATAGCCACGCGTAAAGTTCTGCCGTACCTAAAAGGTTAATAAACACTACCACACAAAAGAAACACACGGCACATATGCAACGGATATGCAGAAACGTATTACACATAATCATTTGTTGTGATATCGAAATGATGAAAATTACTGCGAATGTTCATTACGTTCGTGGTTCGATTGGATTTTCACCGAATATCTTGTGACAGTAAAATTATTAATAAAATTTATGCACTCATACCCAAAAGTTTTAACGTTCACTAAATTCCGAAAGTTATTTGTACCTCTGAAAATTTGTGCAAAACTTCCGGGAATGAATGTTAAAATGGACAGTGAAAATCGACAAAATAAATGTATATATAAGTATACAGATGAAAATGAAATTTGTTCCCACTAATAATGACTCGTCTTACAAAATTCTATCTGAAATTTAACTCGTGCCTTGAACAATTTTGGTAAAATCTTTGAAAAGCACTAGAACGAAAATAGAAAATTGATCAATTATATTCATACCGTACATATAGAAATGCCAATGAAATCAATGATTGCACTGCGAAAATTGTATCTGAAATTTTTGGCAACATCTCCCGCCGACGTCTCATGATATATCTATACGTCGTATCAACTACAACGGATATCTCGTTAGCGTAAAGGAAGGTCTCGTCTAGCAGGACAGAACATAATATATCCATGAATATGACTGACATCGTGTCCGTATGGGATCTACTTATAGACTCCTCACCTATGAACACGACGCGTATTAATCGAGTTTCAGATTTTCCAAGCGCCTAGAGGACCTCGTCGCTCTTAGCTCTTTGCTCTTTGTGGTACGTCTAATTTAGTCTAATTTATTCACGGAGTTTCACTGCTAACTGGGCACCGTCTAATTATACACACTCGTTACCATTTATTGTTGCTTATGTATCGTCGGTAGGCGTTAAATTTGCAATTTAACCACTCACGCTTCGACTTCATCCATCGACTTTAAAGTCACTAAATTAGGAAAGCGCAACTTTAATTAACTACGAATCAGTGGCTAAAAGATATCCACGAGTGGCTTTATGGTAATTGTTTCGTAGAGATTTGACATAAAACTTCAGTTTTATCTGACGAAACAAGAAACAAAAGGTGTATTTTAAAAATAGACTTAAATAAATACATTGTGGGTTATTTGATAAAATTGTCGAAGTTGTATACGAGCAAGTAATGACTGACAATGAATTTTCGTGCATAATTGCCCTTGCGAATTCTCGGATAATTTTTACGATATAAAGATCTGATGAATAAACATAAAAAGATTGAACTTACGAACTTGACGAATCTTAATGAATATATTCAATTACTTACAAGTGGTTAGTATGCTCCATTTAAAAAACTTAATTGTTACCAAATCATTTTCTTTAGTGACGAAAATAACGTCATTTCTAGTAGCAACCTTATTACTATAACTGCATCTAAAACATTTTTTCTACAGAGTCCCTTGTTTTTAGGAATATATTAATTACTTTGCAACTTCAAGTGAAACATCCTACTTGTGGATGCAAATATATTTCCGTAGCATATATTAGACACTCCACTAATAGATATTTCGGATATAGGGTAAGCGCAATAACAGAAAGCAAATCGTAATATTGAATTTATTTTTTATACTTCGAAATTTCTAGTTAATACATGAGTACCTGACGGGATACGCAAATTCATATTTTTTTCAAAAACAAAGCTTCAAATGAAAAACTGTTATATTTTATCCTCATTTTTGCATGCAGAAACACCATTCGGTCGGTTGTAACACGATTTTTAGAAAACCCTGTATATCTTAAGTCACAATACAGGTCAGTATTTTCTTTTTCTCTTCTCTTTCGCCTGCAGAGGATATACTTTTCGTCACGTAGTTACAGATAGTGTATCTCGCATATAATCATAATCTTCACGAAATATATTTCCTTAATTTAGCGTTAAATGTTGCGCCGTTAGAAGTCAACAAAAATCTTTGGTTTGATACTGCATGAAAGGATTTTTTATTTAGTCATCTATTTTTATATCAATCAATGTTACTTATTTGAAGAAAGACTTTGAAAGACACGTAATCTAAGTCAACTTTTTGAAGAAATTCATACATTTTTACTTGGATGTTTCGTTGCACAAAAAACAATACATTGCATATCATCTTTCTCGGAATGTATATCCACAATTGAATATTTGTAAATACTTTTTGTCCCTCATTTATGTTAAATTACTTCAAAAACACTTAACTAACGCGGCAAATATATTCAATTCGTGTTAAAACCACTCTACTTCGTATTTTCTCTTTGGAAAGAGGAAGAGAAAGATTCCGTCAAAACATCGGACTCGAATATAGGAGAATCATCGGATTTACTGACAAGTGAATTTTAATGCTAAAATAATTACCAAATATGTCTAAAAGCTTATTCACTTTATTCAAAATTCACTTAATAATTGACAAGTTAAATAAGTAAAACAATCAATCGTCACGATCAAAGTGTATTATCCGCGTCTTCCTTTGAAGAGATATAGTTTATTTTCATCTTACATTAGTAATAAATACAATTTCTCAGATGTACTTTTTCTCACTAATTTATTATAAGGTAATACCGGTTTAAAAAAATTTACAATTGAAAAAGTTACAAGTGTAATAAATTCTACAACCTGTTCGCCGTATTCTGACCGAGTGTCCACGGCAAGTTTCTTAAAAACATCACCTTGTTCAGTTTCTAATCCTCCCGATACGCAACATTACAAAAATCTCTTGAACGGTACGGTAGGACAGAATGCAAATTATATATTGTAATTCGTGCCTATTTTGCCCAATTTTGGATACCATGATTTTTATCGGAACGCCTTCCTTTCAAATTTCGGCCACGAAAACAATAAGTGGTTAATTTTGAAGTCCGACAAAAATCCAAAATAGAAATTTAACATTGCCTCTTTGTGGGAGGTTCGCTCTTTGACCTCAGTAATTTAACTTCCACTAATCCAAGTGTCATAACACTTTAACAATATGTTAATGAATGTCGTATTTCTTCGCGAAGAAATTTTCGTATTGCCACTTTTGTTTGGTATTTCAAAAAAGTTTACTCAATTTTACGAGAGACCTTGTATACAGACCATTCATACTTGGAAAATCTGTTTCTTTTTTTTTCAAACTTCTCTCGTTTTAATCTACCCGAGAATCTCACTGAATGGTGGGCTTTGTGAGGAAAACGTCGCAGCTGCAGCCCTTTCGCTTTATATTTTGCTTGCATTCCGATGAAATCAAATAAAAGCAGAACAGCAAAGGTGCCGGCTTTAACCGAGAAGAAATATTTCGAACGGGGATGTTAAATGAGCGAACTGTCTAACTGTCACTCCACGTAGTACTGAGTTTCTTAGCACTTAACGAAAATATGAGCCAAAATCTATCTATGTATTGCCAGGACCTATGTTACAAATATTCTTTGTGTACATACATGCGGTATATGCATGTATGCGTGATTTATGCGTCTCATGGTTTTTATCGAGTTTCAAAATATTAAATAGTTTTTCAGCCACTATTAAAAAACCATCGATTTACATTTGTAATAACTTATTACAGATATCGACATTTCACTACGTGAAGTGTATAATCGGAATGTGAAAAATTAGGAGTATTCCTTGTATTGCGATTTTCCAACTACATTTTTTAAATTTGTGTTTCGTATTAGAGAACGTTTTTAGTTTATTTCGCTATAAATTTAAGTTTAAAAAAAGCGTTTGTTTATTAAGTTTGAGAATGTTTTGAACAAAAGAAATTCCGTACAAGAAAACATCGACAGCATCAAATCTATTATACTTTTATTAGAAAACGAATTATTTTTAAATTTTGAAGAAGTAATTCTTTAAGAAATACTTTATTTAATTCAATAGAAAATCGGTGTGCTTAAACTAGTCAAAATTGTATAACACGGGTTTTCATATTTATGATATGAGCAACATTTTTTCATACAGTAAGAAACAAAAAGTTGAATACTTTATTGAAGTTAGAGGACTGAAACTTATGAACACTTTTTTTTGAGGTCTACAGAACATTATTTAACGAATTCAATGCGATCATTCATCCCAAAAAATAAATTGTGACCAATTTGAAATACGTTTCAATTCTTGAAATACTTTCTTTTAGTACAAAATCACGCCTATTTTGTTTTTTTTTTTAAATTGTAGATTTGTTTTGTACAAACAATAAGAGTATCAGAAGAATTGCAACACAAAGACATAACGTTGGTTTAGGCCGCATTGAATATTAGTAAATCCATTTTCAATTTATAAAGTTGTGATTGCGTCCTATCAAGAAGGAAGAAGATATTTTGATTGTATCCCGTTTTATAAATGGGTTCATTTCATGTCAAATCGATCACGTTCCGGAGCAGTATCTTCGATTTTGTTTTTCCAAATTTTGAAAATTATCTAAGCTACAGTCGTTCAAAGTTTTGAGTTTTGTGAAAAGAGCCGAACTTTAAAAGATCATATCTCCGTAATAGTAAATCGTAGAGCAATCGTCTTGAGAATGTTCTTCAGAAAGGGTCAAATTTATTGATAAAAAATACAATTTGCGTAATTAACGATATAAAATATCAATAATATCAAATTTTGGTAAACAATTGAACATAACTTTTGCAGGTCAATTTTTAAAATTTTGAAAAAATTCATACGCATTCGTTGAACCTTTCTCTTTAAGAATCCGTTCAAAACAGGTGACACTTTTATACGTCACCCAACAATAATCGAAAAAGTTAAGGGGCCTCACCACCCGGAGTATTGCAAGTATTTAGCTCATATATTATAGCGTACGCATTTTTCATCCGATTTTAATAAACTTAGGACCATTTTAAAGATAAAGGATGAATGCACGAGATGATAGAACAGTTTTTCGAAAAACGGTTTCCTTATCAGTGAAAATCAGCTGAGAAAATTACTCATTTTCTTTAAAATGGCCTCAAGTTTTATAAAATCTTATGCAACTCTTTTAAATTATTGACAACTAAACGTTTTTGCAATTTAATTTTTTCCGGGCATTATACGACTAACGTCGTCTTGACGATAGAATTCTTGGACAAGTTTGATGGTTTCGTCGGGTAACGCCTTACCTGGCTTTGGATTCGGAGATGATAATATGCCTTTTTCGGCAACTAATTTCTTAACATTTCGCGCCATGCGGTTGAAAACACTAAATTCGATTTCAATACGCGTTAACGACCAACTAATGGGAAGAACTGATAAAATTTGAATTTTTGCGGCTATATCTGTTGTTTTTTGAAACTTTTCTTTAAACTGAAGGATGGCAGAATCTTCGTCATCACTTGATTCTGAAGCTATTATTTTCCTTTTTATGGCACTTTGTAGTTTCCCAATTTTTTCTTTCATTTGACAAGGTGTTTTTAATTTAGAAACTTGTATAGGAGATTGCCCAAATTTTGGTAATACTTCATTCAAAACATCTATACTGGAAGTTCTATCTATTTCAGGAAAGCTAATGATACTAGAAGTGGAGGCTGTTTCACTACTTTTATCGTCAGATTCTAATACTTGTTCTAAATTACTTGGACCCGCTTCTCCATGACGTATAATATTAGATGTACTTACCGCATTTCGCTTCCTTATTCTAGTCTCGGAAAGACTGCAAATAAATTCCCCCCATTCCAAATCCGGATTTGAATCTCGCAAGCGATTAGAAACGTGGCGGATATTCTTTTTACACCACTTGTACTTTAAGAGCTTCAAAGGATTGCAACAATATTGGAATGGCATATTGTCTTTAATTGAACCAGCGGAACTGTATAAAATACTCAAAAATTACAGACGTATACTTCTACACTTCTTCACTTTACCCACGTAAAGCCGAAAACACACTGAGAGAATTCCAGAAAATGAGTCCCATATAAAGCGTAACTATCACAATGCATGGCAAATGTTTCGTGAGGTATCATTTTCTGCAGGTATACTGTGAAATGAGAATCAGAGAGAGCACCGAGCAAAGGTTTTTCCCAATAACGACAGGTATACGTGTTACGGTTCGGCCGGTATCGCGGGCGAAAAACCGAACGCCGCGGTAAATAAAAATTCCTAACTCGAAAGATATTCATTGCTGCAACATGCCGCTGGAAGTTATATTTAGAGGACATTATAGCATTGCTATACAAAAATCGCCAAAAAATTGAAGGGTACACTTTCGAAGATATTGAAGCCCAAATCTAGATCATTGATCAACGGTTTGGTTTGATTAGCGGCAGTCATTTGCCACGCGATATGGGCGAAGTCGCGCGCCAAATACCGACACCGCGGTGCAGAAAAATTCATAGCTCGAAAACTATTCATCGCTTCAAGATTTTTCTGGAAGTTATATTTAGAGGACATTTCGATAATGATGAAAAAAATGTTTAACAAAAATTGAAGATACACTTTGGACGGAATTTAAGTTTAAAAAATTAAAAACATTTTTTTAACAATTTAAAAACAAGTTGCATCGAATTTATATTTTTTTCCCTAAAACTCTGAGGCTTTCTGAATCAACTGGTATTTTTATGTTTTCTGTATCTATTGTGGTTTCAGAGTTATAAATATTCAAAAAAATCCATGCATAAAACTTTGACTGCCTGTAACTTACAAAATATTTAATATTTTGAAAATTCCTTCAAATGGGTATTTTTTTGACGTTATCTATAACACATTACAATTTTATCAAAATCCGTGACATGACGGAAAAAACCCTGATCACTTGACGTGGAACGCACCATGTATACAATATTTTTTAGGGTCAACAAGTATTCGGAAACAGTAGTAGATAGCAGCAATTTGCAAGCTATTGACATTATTTGCCAAAAACTTCTCACATCTCACCACGTGGAGGTAGCTGCTTTTGAGATCCAGAGTCAGAGCTGGCATTAATTACTGTCTCATAAAATAAATAATTGAAATAATGACTACTTGTACTGAAATATGCTTACAATTATTCTAGAAATAAAATCAAAATTTTTTTAGTGCCAACTGAGACTCAATAAGAAAAATTCTTCGGTATTATAAATAAATATAATATAAATTTAAAATCCACGGATTTATAAGTATTGATAAGCTATACTATAGAATTTAAGACGACTCGTAATAAATCGAGAGAGTGAAGTGCTAGTCAGTAAAAAGAGACGTACCGATACATTATTGTGCGGCGAAACTAATTTAAAATTTCCTATCACTCACCAGTGGCGAAGAGAACGCATCGACCTTCAGCGTGTAAACGACAATGGGAACAAGCGGTAAAAGCGGACCCGTCATTGCTGGTAAATAAAAAGGAAAAGCAGCGGGCTCTTCGTGAATCATTTGGACCCCCCCCCCCCACCCTCCCCACCTCAGCCGCACTAAACTATAAATTCAGAAAAAGCGAAAAGGCCCAAATTTCATAAGAAGAAGGCAAGGAAGGAAATAAAAAGGATTAAAAAATTGGCGGCATCGTTAAGGGGCTATCCTAGTGTGACATGCGAAAAATTAGGCGACTTTCTGGAATTTATAAAATAAAAACTATTACATCAAATTTGTCCAAACTTCGAGGATATATTCTTGGATATGTTGACTAATTACATGAATTTTTTTAAGTAATTATATTTAAATTTGGCAAATTTATGCGCAATCTGCCTGGGGTCAAAAAAAAAGTTGCTCAACTGCTGACACGATTGGCGCCTTCAGAGTGCCTGAAATCAAAAAATACAAAATGCCTGTTAAACTAGAAGATATTTCCCCTACAGTGAACCGCGGGTTTGAAAAAATATTAAAAATTGACAAAATGGCGAAGTATTGAAAAAAAAAATTGAATTTTGCCCGAAAAATTGGCCGTTTTTTGCATGGCAAATTGACAATTTTTGTCCTAATTAAAAACTGGCGGTTCACTGTATAGCAAAACATGTACTGAGTATGTTCAAAAAATTTCAAGATGATTCTATGATTTGTATTCGAGTTAGAGTGTTAGCAAATTTAAGAAAAGTCGTTCTGAGAAAAACACGTTTAAAGTTTGACCTACAGATTTTTTTCTTATAACGCAAATATTTTCATACTTACAATTAATCTGCTATCCCAGGCCCGTATAAGGAACCTTCCTCTTCTTCGAAAAGTGCCTGCTGGGCTGTAGCAGCTATCCTCCTAGCTGTCCGAGCCTCTTTTGAACTCTCTTCATAGCGTTTCTCGGCTAGCCGGATTCTGCTCTCATCGCGATGTTCGGCATATTCTTTGGCCGCAGAGCTAATGATTACTCCCATAACTTGCATGGTTCTTAAGATTGTTTGAAAACCATCATTAAATATATTTACTGCAACAAAATTTGCCACCTGTACAGTTTTAACACCGCTGTGGAGATGCTTTGGAGCGAAGTGCCAAAGCAAGCCATTAAATCTTTCATTATTGTTCAGGGTGTTCCTTCCCTTGCACCTGTCCAATAATTCTCGTCGGCTCAGATCTGTATACACTGGCTTTAAAACTTGTTGAATTTGTGGATCTAGCGGAAAATAATGGTGTTAAAACCTTGCCATATCTAGGCTTTCGGCCTGCGCGCAACGGTATTTACACTAGCTCTCCGCGCTAGCCGGTCAGTTGTGCATCGGATTTTTGTCTATTGAACTCAAGTGAAACTATGTAGCCCAAATTGCGTTGCACATAGCATCTACATCATCTTGATGCCTGGTGATAGCCAGACCGAGTATTTCTGAAGCTTATTAATGATAGCAATGGTTAATTTCACCGTATCTTTACTTTTCCGTCTAAGCCCTGGTTTTTCCGCCTAAGGTTGGCGATAGTCAGTGCCTAGACTAACCATGCCTCCCCCAATCATCGATGAGCGTGAGAAACTTTTTCTTTTTGAAAATGCGTCACTAAAGAATTTTTGTCTTCCGAACAACGGCGCTTCGAGAGCTGCCATTTCAAAACTATTTTAGATACAACTTTAAAACTTTAGGATGTCATTCTAGACATAATAAACTATCGAAAAATGAAAACAAAAAAAAATCGATTTCAAAAAATTTCCACACTAGGATAGCCCCTTAAAAAGCGATTACACCCAAGACAAGATACAGGAGGTTCGCCCCACCGGAGAGATATCTCTGCCTAATATTCCACCCGCACCAGACTCGGTAAACATTGTGGATTCGGAGGACAAGGGTGTAATTGTGGACGTTCACCTGGGATCCTTTAATTTGAAAGAAGCCGATATCCAGGCTTCACTGGAGCTAATTAGTGCAGGATCCTTTATCCAATTCTATGCACCTGACGGTATCCCGGCCCCTATGGCCATACCCACTACAATTGTAAAAGAAAAGTTTCGACGCCGGTTCCAATTTTCGGAATTATTTAACTAAATATATAGAAACAAAGAAAACTATCCAGTTTCTTATTCACACCATTTTCTTCATTACCTTTCGACTACAGTACGACTCAGCCCCATCCCGAGTAAATTGGTGCTACCATTGACTCACAAAGGGGCAAAATTCAGACATTGTGAAACAATTCGAAGCCGCACCGTTTCTGTAAGCTCGAGGCGTGACACATAGTCCTGACGTAACAGTGCAAACAGCGTTTGAAGAGGAAAAGGACGTGGACAAGGGAAATTTGGCGGAAGAAGAGGATACTCATCGATGCTGCAGCAGAGGATGCCGTAAACACTAGTGCGGGTAACTCAAGATTGCAGAAGGAGTTCACGGATGAACACATGGACGTACATTCACCAGAGGTACTTAGTTTAAGTAATTACGATTCCCCCCTTCCTCCTCTATGCGTAGATCGCGTTTCACTTTCAGAGGATGACGCGTTTCAGTTGTCAGGTCGTAGAATTATAGATATTTCGTTTTTTTTAAATAGCATCCTGGCGATAGGTGTGCATGTGCCTTTCGAATGTACAGTCGCGGATATGTATCCGGTTTCCGAATCCCGCAACGGTTTAGTTAGCAAAATAAAATAAAATTGTCGATTATGCGGTTTGATTCAATATATTGAAACCGACAATACCGCGGAAGAAAATGCGAATATCAACACCTGTATGGTATCAGCAATGGTGTCAACGGATGGTGGATATTCGCAGTTAGAAAAAATTTGCGCCACAGTCGACATGCCGTGCATGGCAAGCAAAGCATGGGTTAAACACCATGACATTGTTTCCCGTGCATTTCGCGATACAGCAAACAGATTAATGTCTGAAGCTGCAGAGGAGGAAGGTAAAATCGCCAGTAGTAAGGGGATGGTCGACAAAGACGGTATTCCGTGTATTACCGTCGTCTCGGACGGATCATGGGCCAAGCGATCATACAAAACAAAGTATGATTCGCTTTCAGGCGTTGCCGCGATTGTAGGTTTTGCAACAAAAAAAGTTTTATATATCGGGGTAAAAAATAAATATTGTTCATTTTGCGATCGGGCGAACCGTGCCAATGTAACTTCACGGGAACATAAGTGCTATAAAAATTTTGACGGGCCGAGCACGAAAATGGAAGCCGACGCTATTGTAGAGGGTTTTCAGTGTAGCGTCGAAATGCACGGTCTAAAGTATACAAAATTAATCGGGGATGGGGACAGTAGTGTACACCGGAAGTTGGTAGATGCATTGCCGTACGGTCCATCGCTTTTAATTGAAAAAATTGAATGCCGTAATCATATATTACGGAATTACAGCAGCCGTTTGCAAGCTGTCTGTTTGAATAGAAAGATCGGCAACATCGTACATCGAAATATTTTACGGCAGAATCTGAAACGCCTTCGTACTGCTGTAATTTCAGCAATAAAGTACAGAAAGGGGCAAGAAGATCTGCCCCATTATCAACGCGTGGAAGAACTGCGTAAAGATATTTTGAACGGGCCGTATCACGTTTTTGGACACCACGTAGAATGTAAAGATTGCGGATATTTTTGTGCCGGAACGCAAAAACCTGGCGAGAGTAATCTCGTACAGGAGATGCAACAATCGGGTATTTTCCCCGAAATTCAATCGGCAATGCATCGCGTAGCGGTCAACATATCAAGTTTGATATGCAACGTAGACATTAATTTGGCTGAATTATACAATTCCTTTGTAGCCAAATTTATTGGTGGCAAACGCGTCAACTTTGCCCTACGTGGTTCATACCAAACTCGATGCGAAGCTGCTGTAATAACCATGAATTCCGGTGGTGCACTTCTTCGGGAAGTTACAAAATTGACAAGTAAATGTCCGGGCAAATTTACTTCTCAATTTGTTGACAAAAATATTCTTGATCGGAATGCGCGAAAAAAACAAAACCCTCAGCGTCCCGCGAATAAGCAACGCCAACCAATCCAAACCGTCGACGGCGATTATGGCCCAGACGCCGCTTGTCCTCAGTAATCCGATTTATGTCCTGAGGATTTGAAACGTGCTAACGAAGCATTTTTACAGTTTTTAAAAGATCAAGATGTATCGAAATTCGAGTGTAAGACTCGTGGACAGTCCGCGTCTTCAGAATGGACTGAACAGCGTCGGAAACGACTAACTGCTTCAGTTTTCGGTTCGGTATGGCTCATTCCATGTCAAATCGATCACCTTCAGAAGCAGCATCTTCGATTTCGTTCAAAATCACATATGCTGTAGTGCTTGGCGTACCATACACGGAATCGGGTTTGTTTTTTTGAAATTTTGAAAATTGCAAAAGTTACAGCCTTTCAAAATTTTGAGTTTTGTGAAAACAGCCGAACTTTAAAAAATCAGAACTCTGCAACGGTAAGTCGTAGAGCAATTTTCGTCCGGAGAATTTTCATCAGAAAGAATCAAACATTTTAACAAAAAATATAATTTGCATAATTACCGATGTGAAATACCATTAATATCGAATTTTGTTAAACAAAAATATAACTTTTGCAGGAAAGTTTTTAAAAATTTGAAAAAATTCATACGCAATCTTTGAACCTTTCTTTTTAAGATTCCGTTTTAAAAAAAGGAGACACTTTTATACCGCACCTTGCAAAAATCGACAAAGTTAACCATGCAACCGTTTTACGCGATCCGACAAGCAGTCGCTGAGCCGCCATTTGCCCCTCCACTCCTACGTACATACAGGGTCGCACTCCTAGGACTACTACGTTTCATATCTCGGCTTGTTTATTTGTGCAGGTAAATGTTTAAAAATCTGGAAAAATTCGGGAAGGTAGATTTCGGTTCTACTCCCAGCCGCGCGACAGTAGTAGTTCTGCACCAGTAGGGTACCGTACCAGTAGGAACTATCGCGCGGCCGGGCCTAACGCAGCCCTCTGAGTGGCTGTCGTTTTTTTTAATAACCCGACCACAGATTCAGATAGGACGTTGAGAATCTTACATCCCTTTATTAGAATTACCTCAACTATCACCTGGTTCCGGGTGCGTCCAAATTCCTGGGACACCCTGTATAGAAATTAAGGAGACTAGTAATAAATCGAGACTGTCAAGTGCGAATACTTTCCCAATTCTTTAAACCACCTGCTCCGAACTCTTATAAAGGAAAGGCATGTTCCTCAAAAACATTGCGGGTTAGTCAGTAAAGGGACGTACCGTTACAGCTAGTTCTAGAAGTGTTCTGATAGCAAGAAACGGAGCAGCTTTGGTACCATAGGTGACAGTGGTGAGATTGTATGGTGTTTCCTTTGACTCTTCTTCAACCCACAGTATTCGTTGGAGTTTCCAATCGTCTTCATGGACTCTCACCTGACGGTACATCTTCGTGATGTCAGTGGCGAAGATGTATTTGTGGTGTCGAATCCACAACACGTCAGAGATGTTTAACAGTAGATTCGCACCAGTGTGCATCAAATCATTGACTGAAAGTCCAGTCGAGGTAATACTTGAACCATTGAAGACTACCCGCAGCTTCGTTGAAGTACGTTCGGGCTTGAGAACACCATGATGCGATAGATAGTATATCGAATGATCATTGGGCGAGACTGAGGTGGCTTTCACCATGTGGTTCAGAGATTTGTATTCACTCATGAACTTCTGATACAGCTCACAGTATTCAGGATTTTTCTTGAATTTGTAGAGGGTGCGTTGCAAGCAGAAGTGAGCTGTATTGTATGAATTGCCCAATGAATGAGGATCAGATTTCAGTGGAATTCGCACGATGTAACGGACCGTCGGATCACGTGAATGGGTTTTGAGGAAATGGTCTTCACACTCTTGTTCATCTGGTGACAGATGCGAGTATGAATCAGATGGTAACTCCTCTTGTACCCAGAATTTAGCTAACAATTCTCGAATCTAAACGTTGTCATTATGATCGAGTGAGACAATGTAGGACGAGTGAACTGGAGAATGATGAGCATTGGTTGGCCCGAGGATTAGCCATCCAAATATCGAGAGTTGTGCGATTGGCATCCTTGGTGCACCTTATATAAGATTAGGCTTGATGATATGCCCATAGTAGTCAGCGCCAATGATAATGTCGACTGGTCGGGGCTGAAGGAAGTAGGGATCAGCCAACTTTGGCTTGTCAAGATGTAGCCAGTTTGGTCGTGAAATGAAAAAGGAAGGAAACTTCGAGGTCAATGTTTGCAAAACATGAGCGTGAATTGTCACTGTAGTGGTGGAGTGGCGTGACTTTAAAGACAGTGTGGCGATGCCACGAGTGGAAGTCGAAGAATTTCCTTGGATGCCAACGATGGAAATGTGAGATGGTGTGCGTGGAATTCCAAGATTTTTAATTCGAGTTTCTGTAATGAAGGTCAACTCTGATCCGGCATCGATCAGCAGTCGCACGTTGTGGAATGCAGTAAGAGAGGAAAGATGTGCTATGGCTGTTATCAGGAGAGTATGGCTATTGCGATTGACATATGCCATGGATCGGCGATCCATGACGTTGGAAGAAGCTGAATTGGAAGTGAGCCGTTGGTTCATGCGAGAATGCGAATTTGTAATGGCGAACCGATGTTCGTCATTTGAGCGAAATGGTGTTTTGAGGATTGCACCGGAACCCTAGTGAGCTTTGGAGGTGCTCGCCGTTGGCTCACTCTCCTTCGCTGCTGTCACCTTAGCGTCGCTGGGATGCAGTATGGTGTGGTGCATTTTACTACACTGTTTGCAGTGATGAACAGATTTGCAATTTGCTGTATTGTGCCGTCCGCAACAATTCCAGCATAGGCCAAGTTTGGCCACTAGCTGCCTCCTCGCAGTTAACGGGAGTGTACGAAATTTGTCGCAGGTGACCAGGAAATGGTCGCCCTTGCAACAGCTGCACGGGTAGCGCTGCAAGCCCGGACGAACATACGTCGTAGTTCCCTGTGTCGCAGTGTGAGAGGTGCGCTGCCCCTTGGCGGGTTGGATCGGACCGCCCGGCGTTGCCTCCACTGACTCCAAGCCTCGCAACTTTGACGTGACAAACGCCACCAGCTCTTTCTTCGCAGGAAAGTTCTGCGCCATTCCGATCTTCGTTTCCCAGGCCTCACGCGTCGTCTTGTCAAGACTGCGTGCGATCTGGCGAACTATAAGTGCATTCCAGCGCTCTTTCGGCGTTACTAATGATTGCAGCGCAATATCGACATCTCGCACAGTGCCAATGATTTCGTTAAGGCACCAGACCACGGTGCGCGCGCGGTAAAAGGGTGTATTTTTCATAATTTTTTTCTGGAAAACGATGAATGATTTTCTTTTTATTCATACGAATATTCAGTATATACATATACAGGGTGTAACAGAAATTCTGGGACACTTGGGCTTTATGGATAGAACGCATAAAAATAAGAAAAAAAAGTCTTATAAGTCGAGGGCGCAGCTCACCCCCTACGGAGATACAACCCCTTTTGTAAAAAATGTTTAAAAAATTATATCTCCGAAACGGTAAGTCGTAGAAAAGTGATTTTGATTGCGATATAACAGGAAAAGATCAAAGTTTAATAAAAAAAATGTAGCCGCTGCGATTACTACCGTTAAGTTGCATTTATTCTTGTTAATAAAAAACAAATGTAATTATTTCTATGTTAGCGGCTGTTTATCACCTCGAGAAAAATGTGGATAATGCATCGGGACTTGCTTTGCGAAGACAGCTAAAAAAAAATTAATATTATTATAAATTATAGGTGCTAAAATTAGTAGTTTAACGCCCGCCGCGAAGACGCCTGCCGATATGCAGCCTCCGACACGTCAGATTGGTGATGTCTAGTTCTACTGACTACGTTTGACCTACTTTTTACATATGGTACGGACTCGCCCTGTGCCTACGGCTGACCTACATCTTACATGTGGCACCGACATGTCCTGTGATTTACACTAAAAAATGTATTTTCCGTTTTCACAGAGAATTTTCATCCTTTATGGGGGAAAAAAATAGAAGGAGGCCTTTTATAAAAAAAAACCCTACGTGGTGCCATAGAGACTGGAATTTCGAACATTTTAAGACTTAGAAAATGCAAATCGGATGAATAGTTTTTTAAATTTGCTGTCAACCGTGTTGAAAAACGTAGTTTCGAGACAAACGCGTTTAAAGTTTTCCTGAAGGATAATTGGACATACAAACTAAATTTTATACATGTATTTTTTGTTTTGTTTCTCACCATTAATCAGCTATTCCTGGACCATAGAGCAGCTCCTCAGTATCCAGAGACGCATCATTTTTTCCGTGTTTTGCACGCAGATGACACTCATGCGTGTTGCGTTCGGCTTCGTGCTCGGCGTCGCATATCCGTTTCTCATCAATATTTAGACAATATTGGTAGAGTGCTTCACCAAGTTTTATTTCCAATATCTCCAATGCATTCATGAGACCAATATGACCATTATTGAAAAGCATTAAAGCAATATTGGCGGCAGTTTTAACTGTGGGTCTGCCGCACGGAGATGTCTTTGGCGCAATTTTCCATATAACAGAGTTCAAACACTCGTTATTCTGGTGAAACGCGCCTAGACATTGTTCAAGAAGCTCGTCTTTACCCAGTCTGTACCCGACACTTGGCTTCACCGTAACAGAATCTAGTTGGCCACTGCTTAACTTTTTCGCACAGCTGCTGCTAGCTCTCCGCTCTTCTCTCTCCACTTTATATCTATTAGGTGGACCCGATTTCGGCCGTATCCTATCACTCCTTCTTGTTGGTCCTCCGACGACTTGTTTCTTTTATTTTTTATCTATCACGATACACAGAATACACAATACAAATCGAATGATAGATACGAATCGTACGACTGCCGAAAAACAACTCACTCTTTCGTGTCGGAATCTTCTAGGCTTGGTTATCGGGTTTCTATTCAATTCAGTAACGAGAATTTCCCACCTTTTCCCTCCTAGCGAATACAATACATTAACCGAAATATATTAAACTTTAATAATTAAAGGGAGGTTAATTAAAGGTTCATAGGGATCAACAAAGGATGGCCACGTAGCAAACCCGTGGAACAGCCGCACGTCTGCCGCTCGGTCGGTCGTGCGCTGGGAACGGTTTCACATAAAATGCTGTATCTCCATCAATTTCACGAATTTCTTCACAAAATTTGGCGAGAGCATTCTTAACAAATACATCTTTCAGAAAATGAAAGAAAAGAAAAAATGAGACAAAATTTTATTTTACCGTGGTCTGGTGCCTTAAGCGCAGCCGCGCTGCGCTGCTTTATCGGAGAAATGGCCAGCAGCTTGTCAAGCTGGGACTGTATGAGAATACTTTTATTCTGGAACCTGAGCTTCAGGTTCTCCCTGGACGGAACAAAGGATTTTCCAGTAATGGGCAGCGACGCTATTAGCTGCAGCGGTTCGCCACGCAAACTCCCTCGCATGTACTGCAGTTGCTCGACATCCGACAGCGAAGTGTTGCTTATGATAAGCGAACTGAATAACTCGCTGATGGCTGAGCACTCCAGATAGTCCCCCGAAAATGTCGGTAACTCGAGATGAGAGAGCTTTGAAGGCGCTGGCGTTGCCTGAGGTGCGGTGCATAAGGGAGCTGAGGCGTTGAGCTGAGCTTTCAGTTGAAAGAGCCTCAGCTTAATGTCAAAGGTCAGATCGTTGACAGCCTCTAGATGGACTCCCATGAAATAATCACGGGAGGCGCGCCCGGTGGGCTATGATGCCTCCAGAAAAGCGTGCTCCCTTTGAAATGTCGCACTAATATTTCCGACGTGGTCGTAAATCTGTTGGACCTCGTCATGTGTTAAACCGTTGGCTTCTGTTGGCAGTTTGCTCAAGATCTTGCGGAGTGATGCTACGCGACCTATTTGGGATCTCGACTTAACGAGATCAGGAGAGAGCCCGCTGGGTGACTATGCGCGAGTGCACCGTCCCTCTGCGCGCGGTGCCGGCACTGTCAGTGCTGCCGTATAGCTGGCCGTCGGCTTCGCTTCGGCAACGGAAGATGGCGGTGACGCCACCTTTCTTTTGGCGGCGCTAGGTGGCGGCGATGCTGCCTTCTTCATGGCGGCGCCAGTTGGCGGCGATGCTGCTGCCTTCTTCCCGGCGGCGCTTTTGGGAAGCTTCGCCATCTTCGTCGCTGACTCCTCTTTGTCGGCCATTTTGATATTTCACACGTTCGCGTCGCGAGCGATCGCTCCAACGAAATATCGATCGCTCCAACGATCGCGATCATGACACGGTGTGCGCGTGCTCGTTACGAATGGCCGGTGGCCGTTAGCTGCAGAGATTGTACGCTGCGACGATGTCCCAGATGTCGTATTTCAACTACTGCACTGTAAGCGTCACCACGCTCCGGCTCGAAGGACCAAAAAATGTTCGAGAACGAACGGAGATTGATGTGACTCGAGAGAGAGGTAGGTGGCCCATCAGATGATGGACACGGATCCCCCTCTCACGAGCACTTCTCCGGCTCGAATCGAACCGAGAATCGCCGGGATGGATGGAAGGCGTGGAGAGACACTATTATGCAGCAACGAGATTTAAATAACTATTCGAGATGTAGTATCAAAGGACTACAAGATTATATTAATTGTAGCCTGTACAAGATGACGGAAATTAATCGCGTCGCGTCGCGATCACGACCGCTACGTAATTATATTAATTACGTTGCGTTTTGCCGTGGCGTTGAAATGTGCGCGGCACTGATTAACACGGCACTAAGTAGAAAAGAGTCGCACTACATTCGTTGAAAAGGTAAAGTAAAAGTAAAGTAAAAGGTACTGCAACACGTGTTGTTCGCTCAAGAGTCACGATGAAGAATGACGAATGCGGAAGCATGGTCGCTAGGCCCGGAAAGGCCCGGGGTCCACACGCACGAACGCTAGTGCCGTCGCCACGCGGCGTTAGTGCGTAAGTGCGTGTGTCCAGCAGGTGCTGCAATCGTGAGAATGTGGCTGCTGTAAGCAACCACATTCTTGAACACGTAGAAATTTTTGGTTTATTAATTTGATGGTACTATGTTCCCGATATAATAGTTTGTTTTATATTTTTTTTACTAAGGGAACATAGTTTAAGAAATTTGTCCCTGATGAAGATCCCAAAAAGGACCGAAACGTTGGACGTTGGACGTAAGTGTGTTCCTCACTGTGGATGGGTGAGTCAATTAAAAATATTATTTTTCCGTTGTAAGTAAGTTTATGTTTATAGAGTTTGTTACGTCAGGACTACGTGTCACGCCTCGAGCTTACGGTAACGGTGCGGCTTCGAATTGTTTCACAAAGTCTGACTTTTGCCTCCTTTAGAGTCATCGGTTGAACCAATTTACTCGGGACGAGGCAGAGTCGTACTAGTAGTACAGGTAATGATGAGTGATTAAGGGCGTTGGGTACCCCAGCGTTTTGCAAGGGTTTACGCCATGTCGTTTTTAGGCCGCAATTCTAGACCGATTTTAACAAATGCGGTCTTATTTTAAAGATAAAGGTTCAAATGACACCTTGTTAGACCAAATCGGTCGAAAAATACGACCAGGAAATAGTATGGCGTAACTCCTTGCAAATACATTGTACGGTGATCGTCACAGGTTCACCATGTAGTAAGGGCGTTGGGTACCCCAGCGTTTTGCAAGGGTTTACGCCATTTCTTTTTCTGGTCGTAATTGTTGATCGATTTGTATGATTCAGGTCTTATTGTAAAGATAAAGGTTCAAGACACGAGCGTAGATTTTCAAATTTTCAAATCATCACGTTTTTCGCTGAAAAAATCGTCTAAGACAACATTAATTATTGATCCGCGCTATACATATTACTAAAAACTTTTTTTGAAAATCCGAAAATATACGCTCGTGCCTTGAACCTTTATCTTTAAAATGACACCTTGTTAGACCAAATCGGTCGAAAAATACGACCAGGAAATAGTATGGCGTAACTCCTTGCAAATGCATTGAGCGGTGATCGGCACGTGTAGACCGCGCTGTGTATTACAAGGATATGCGCCAAAAAAATTTCTCGTCCGTAATTCTTGACCAATACGGACGAACATGATATTAATTTAAAGAAAGAGTATGGTGTATCTATGCAATATTTCGAAATGTGGCAGCTAGATTGTATATGAAGTCCACAAAGAAGAGATGCCTTGAATTAAATATCTAAAATATTACATACTACAATAAAAGAATTTTACCTGAAATTGAATCAGATAGCTTGGATTTGAAGATGGTAGATTGGTTAAGTAATTTACTGTATTATACGATATATATATATAATAATAAATTGTTATCGAAAAGCGTTACATTAATTAAAGTATTATAATGATGTTGAACCACGTCTGCATCTAATAGAAAATCATATAGGATAAACTTAGTAGGTGCAATGGACCTACTACTTCTCAGATCTCACATTACTTTGCACAGTACCGAATAATACAATGCTTGTAAAAAATACATAGTTTAAGAAGTGTTTCATGGAAAAACAAATAGCTGTTTATATTGAGTAATAGTTGTTAAAACTTTATCTGTATAGCTATCTACCTGCGAATATTTGTAATTTAACACATGGACGATAATATGTACCCTGATGCACATACGCTAAGCGCCGATTTGGCGCCCATGTATCATCAGTCGCATATACTATGTAGAATTAATTTTTTACAAACATGTTCCTTCCTTCAAATTATTTAAAGTATTAATAGTCATTTCAAAATAAATAAATATATGCATTTTTTTCAAGTGGCAATCAGTAAAACATGTACATATATTATCGTTTATGTGTTAAACTGGTGCGACCCAATATTCGACTTTTGCAACACAATTTTGAATGTCGATATATGTATTGCGAAAGAAAGGGCTAGTATTTCTAATAAACGTTTTAAGCGCACTTGGTAGTTTCTTTTCGCTTTCAAATGTGATTGACGGATCATAAACTCACTGCAGTGATGGTATCGACGGCCGTCCGTCCACCATCAGCTGCACTCCAAATGTCGCTAAAACATGTGAATATCGGCAGAAACGCCTGAAGAACACTTTCGCACGTGGCCAGCACGACGAATTGAAGATTTTCAATTGTTAAAGGACCCGAGGAGAGAGCAAAAAACAGAATTCACTCAACCTTCGGGACGAACACTACTCTTTGCGTCTCGAGCATCCCGATAGTTGAGAAGAATATTTTTTGTAACATTTTAACCGGCTGTTCAATGTTTCGCGCGCTTATTATTATATTTGTGCCGATCTTTCCGCGGTTTGTGCCGATCTTTCGGCGGTATATTTGTGCCGATCTTTCCGCGGTATATATTATATATGTGATTGACTGTGACTGACTGTGACTGTGTGACAACATGCCTTCCGCGAAAGGTGTGTTGTGTAAAAAACGTTTGAAGAGGAAAGGGACATGGACAAGAGAATATTGGCGTAAGAAGAGGATCCTCATCGATGCTGCAGCAGAGGATGCCGTAAACACTAGTGCGGGTAATTCAAGAGTGCAGGAGTTCACGGATGAACACATGGACGTACATTCCCCAGAGGTACTTAGTCTAAGTAATTGCGATTCCCCCCTTCCTCCTCTATGCGTAGATCGCGTTTCACTTCCAGAGGATGACGCGTTTCAGTTGTCAGGTCGTAGAATTATAGATATTTCGTTTTTTTTAAATAGCATCCTGGCGATAGGTGTGCATGTGCCTTTCGAATGTACAGTCGCGGATATGTATCCGGTTTCCGAATCCCGCAACGGTTTAGTTAGTAAAATAAAATTAAAATGTCGATTATGCGGTTTGATTCGATATATTGAAACCGACAATACCGCGGAAGAAAATGCGAATATCAACACCTGTATGGTATCTGCAATGGTGTCAACGGGTGGTGGATATTCGCAGTTAGAAGAAATTTGCGCCACAGTCGACATGCCGTGCATGGCAAGCAAAGCATGGGCTAAACACCATGACATTGTTTCCCGTGCATTTCGCGATACAGCAAACAGATTAATGTCTGAAGCTGCAGAGGAGGAATGTAAAATCGCCCGTAGTAAGGGGATGGTCGACAAAGACGGTATTCCGTGTATTACCGTCGTCGCGGACGGATCATGGGCCAAGCGATCATACAAAACCAAGTATGATTCGCTTTCAGGCGTTGCCGCGATTGTAGGCTTTGCAACAAAAAAAGTTTTATATATCGGAGTAAAAAATAAATATTGTTCATTTTGCGATCGGGCGAACCGTGCCAATGTAACTTCACGGGAACATAAGTGCTATAAAAATTTTGACGGGCCGAGCACGAAAATGGAAGCCGACGCTATTGTAGAGGGTTTTCAGTGTAGCGTCGAAATGCACGGTCTAAAGTATACAAAATTAATCGGGGATGGGGACAGTAGTGTACACCGGAAGTTGGTAGATGCATTGCCGTACGGTCCATCGCTTTTAATTGAAAAAATTGAATGCCGTAATCATATATTACGGAATTACAGCAGCCGTTTGCAAGCTGTCTGTTTGAATAGAAAGATCGGCAACATCGTACATCGAAATATTTTACGGCAGAATCTGAAACGCCTTCGTACTGCTGTAATTTCAGCAATAAAGTACAGAAAGGGGCAAGAAGATCTGCCCCATTATCAACGCGTGGAAGAACTGCGTAAAGATATTTTGAACGTGCCGTATCACGTTTTTGGACACCACGTAGAATGTAAAGATCGCGGATATTTTTGTGCCGGAACTCAAAAACCTGGCGAGAATAATCTCGTACAGGAGATGCAACAATCGGGTATTTTCCCCGAAATTCAATCGGCAATGCATCGCGTAGCGGTTAACGTATCAAGTTTGATATGCGACGTAGACAATAATTTGGCTGAATTATACAATTCCTTTGTAGCCAAATTTATTGGTGGCAAACGCGTCAACTTTGCCCTACGTGGTTCATACCAAACTCGATGCGAGGCTGCTGTAATAACCATGAATTCCGGTGGTGCACTTCTTCGGGAAGTTACAAAATTGACAAGTAAATGTCCGGGCAAATTTACTTCTCAATTTGTTGACAAAAATATTCTTGCTCGGAATGCGCGAAAAAAACAAAACCCACAGCGTCCCGCGAATAAGCAACGCCAGCCAATCCAAACCGTCGACGGCAATTATAGCCCGGACGCCACTTGTCCTCAGGAATCCGATTTATGTCCTGAGGATTTGAAACATGCTAATGAAGCATTTTTACAATTTTTAAAAGACCAGGATGTATCGAAAATCGAGTGCGAGACACGTGGACAGTCCGCGTCTCCAGAATGGACTGAACAGCGTCGGAAACGACTAACTGCTTCAGTCTTCGGTTCGGTATGCAAGAGAAGGCCTCGTACCTCTTGTTCAAAATTAGTACAATCGATCCGTTACCCTTGTTTTTTGGGGAATTTTAGCACTAAGTGGGGAATTGAAAAAGAGCCATTGGCAATTAGACAATTCTCCACTGAGTACGGACTCGATATTCAAACATGCGGTCTCATTATTGACCAACAACTACCGTTCTTGGCGGCTTCCCCTGACGGTTTAATAAATACCGATTCTCTTATCGAAGTCAAGTGCCCGGCTTCGATAAGAGATATGACTCCAATTGAGGGAATTGAATTTAAGAAGATTAAGTTCATGCACCTCGAAAGTGGCGTGCCGAAATTAAAAGACTCTGATAACTATATGTATCAAGTTCAGGGTCTTTTACATGTCACTCAAAGACAATGGTGCTATTTTACTCTTTGGTCACCAAAAGGAATGATTGTCGATAAAATTGCACGAAATGACCGCTTTTGGTCCGAAAAAATGGAGGAAAAGCTTACGGTATTTTATCACGAATGCCTTCTGCCCGAAATCGTCGATTCCCGTAAAGCACGCAATCTTCCAATTCGCGAACCATCGCATATTTTAGAAGCACAACGAGTGTACTTCGAACAAAAAAATTCAATGGTTTCCAAATAACAAATCAGCGCCATTGTCTTTTTTATTCTTTGCATGTTAACTTAAGAAGAACATTTTTTTATTTCTATCCCGTATTGCTGTTTGATGAAATTCTTTTCAGGTATCATGTAAATACTTATATATATGTATATATGTATGTATGTATACATATATCATAATGTATATAATATTTTGTATAAATTCTATTTGTTTTATGTAAATAACATATAAATTCGTAATAGTATTAAACGGAGCATCGGGAAATAGAAAATTTTGTAATGAAGTCTGAGTTTGCGCTAAGTACTGATCTTGATTATCATAGATTTTTTCATGTGCTGTATTTTATGTACTTATATGTGTCCTGTAATATTTTCTATAGTTTATAGTAAAATAATTAGTGCCAGCTCCGACTTTGGGTCTCCAAAGGTAGCGACCTCCACGTGGTGAGATCTGGGAAGTTTTTGACAATATTGTCATCTACTTGCGAACAGCTGCTATTATGTAGTAGAATCTCACTATTAGATTCGACGAATCTCCTTACCTTCATACATACGTTCTATCTATTTATGTATTAGGAACGAAACACTAGAAACAATATGTATCTAGTAGTACAATCGCGAAATGAAAACACCATTTACACAATTTTTCTGAATCTTTACAAATTTTGGAGGTACAGCCAACCAAAGACCAATGCAACATTTATTCAAAAATAACTCATAAAGTTTAATAGATGTCGAGGTGTAAACAAAGGAACTTTAATGCCAAAATATAAAAGTTTAAAAATTTGTAATACTGTTACAGTTATTAAATATTATTCGAAGAGTTTAAACAAATTTTCTAAACCTTTTTGTATTGCAGTCAGTCAAAGTTTGGTGCAAGTTTGTAAATTCCAAAAATTATTTATGTAAAAGAAAAAGCTGTTTACTGAGAAAACATATAAGTATTATAAAACAATTATTAATCTATTGCAATAGTTTTATAAACGTAACACGTTTTATTTTTAACAATTGAATGCCTTTGAAGGATGATCTAATTTTTTGCATTTTATGCACTTGTGAAAACGTTGCAATAATTGTTTTTTCTATACAAACTTTTATGTTTATTAAAAAATTCTTTTATTTATTTATTTTTTTTTTATTTATTTTTACACATTAAAATTCTTTTGTTTACCCTTCAATTAAGAAACATGAATTTTGTTAATCAAATGTTGCATTGGTCTTCGGTTGGCCGTACTAAAAAGGTTTCATGCTTCAGAAACATTGTGCTTTCTGATACTAATAGGCGCTTCACCAAAATGCGTATAGGCATCGAGCGGGCCAGCAATGATCACCCATCGATAGTCGACTTTTCTGTTCCCCGCTCAGTCCCCCGATCCCCGCAATGACCGTGAGAGGGGAATAGCCGAGCTACAGACACATAGACACACCGATAGACGGGATAGATGGTGGGGACAGTGAGTCCCCTACTGCCCCTGTAGTTCGTATTTTCTCCGCACCCGTCGCTGAAGTCACACATGCCTCGAGCGAATCGTACCCAACGCCCTTAAGTATTTAGACCTTGTATTTAGAGTTCTTGGATTTTTATTCTATTATTAAATTTTTCCTTTAGTACATGCCCCGGTATATAGCATGGGGCTGATTCACCATTATTAAATAATACCCAATCGTTTGGGCTAATTTGTTCTACTAAATGTTGAATTTCGCTGGTAACCAAGTGATTGGTTAATTCAATTGACCAATACCTTGGTGGTTCATTGTCGTCAGGTATCTCCACTATTTCAGGGGAGGGAGGGGGAATTGTTTCTATAAAAGGTGGTTCTACCACCGGGTTTATCTTACTCGGATCGTAGATTTGAGCTGTAGCAGCTAATCTTTTAATAGCTTCAATTCGCCGCTTAGCTTTCCGCCTAATATTTCTATCCGATTTCTTTGTTTTCACTCTTTCAGGGGCCGGAGGAGCATTTTCCTCCCGAAATCTCCGTTGGTTCTCTACTCTGTTCTGGAGCAGAGTTGGATCTGCCTGTACAGCGGCCGCCCACTTCTTCCTCCACCCGGATCGATTATTAGGTCTTTTTGGCACTGAGGAAATATGATTATTAATAACTTTATCGGTCCGCAACGGATATCATCCTTAAAGAGTTTTTCACTGGATAGCTAAGCGATTTCCAGTTACTTCTTATCAAGATGATCCCACTTTGGAGATCGACGGTTATGGAAAGGAAGAGCGCCGTCCTTCAGAGCGTGTCATAGAAACAACAACGACTACGTCGAAAATCTACGATTTCCAACGACAGTCTGTTCTATTCCCGCCGAAGAATGACTTAGGTTAACGGATGCAGGTGTGTGGTTAATATTGGTATGTGGATACTCAGGTGTTTTGACCTCTTATCCTTGGGTTTCGGATTTTGTGAATGATGAATTTTATTCTACTCACTATTTCTTCCTGTATTGAAGTTGCAGCGCTGACTCGGTGGTTGGGTGGTTTCGGCTGACTGCTGGTATTCTGCCACTATAATTCTGATGCAGTTCAACTTCTTCTTTCTACTTTCACTAGTTACTTTTTACTGGATACTGTTTTGGATATACTTCCTGACACTCAGAGATTCAGTTCAATAATGCCCTGGCCCTGTCGAAGGGCCCAGTATATATACGAATTTTCAGGACCTCCCTCTACGTCAGTTTCCAATGCATTTTCTGTGGAAGACAATGTATTCCTTCTCTTCGCAACCTGACACCACCAGCAATCGAGAGTGTTCAGGAAAACATTTGTCTCCACTTTAGGGACGGTTGTATATTATTCCGCCAAGTGTCCCCAAAAATCAACACGTGGTCCGATGCCAGGTTTACGTTTTCACGTGCACAGGGTTTACATTGTCTTCAGAGTTCTTTCGTATCTGGAAACTTTCTCTTCATCGTATTTACGACACGGAGCATTTTAGTTATTTTCAGATGGTGTTTCGCTGATGACAACTGCCAGTCTCGGCCATGGCAATTCAAATCTGTTTTCCTTATGGGACAATTTACGATTTCTCTAAGGGTTTCTTTCTGGTTTTGACTTGACAAAGGCCATCAGCGTGTGAGGACGTAAGAAAGTTTTTGGATCGCATTATTGGCCGAAGCAGAAAATTTAACATTTATAATTTTTAGCGATCGATAAATTTATAAGTTTAAGACATCAGAACAAATCAGTGTATCAGTGTGAAACATAGAGGGACAATCAGCACGTGCTATGGCTTGTTTAAAGAAATCGACTTTAAATATGCAACAACGGCTGCATATCCTGGAAGAATTGGAAAGCCAACCAGTTTCCACCATCGTTACGAAGTATGGAGTGTATCCAGTGACAATCCGAAGAATACGCCAGAATAAAACAAAAATACTGGCATTTGCAAATAAAAATAAATTTGGAGCAGCAATTGTTTGCATGGTTTTCGACGAGAAAAGAGCTCGGCGATTTTTTAACGGATGTCTTGATTAAAGAAAAGGCAATATAATTGAAGGCCGAAATGCCATCATGCACAAATTTTAAAGAGAGTGTCGGCTGGGTGCAAAATTTCAAAAAGCGGTATAATATACGGTTGGTTTCTATACACGACGAAAACGCGAGTTCCGACGAGGATGCGGCGAAGGAGTTCATCAACTATTTTCAACAGTATATTGAAGAAGAAGATATAAGTTTGAAGAATATTTATAATATGGACGAAACTGGCTTGATGTGGAAAACTCTACCCGAAAAAACGCTAGCACAAGCGACAGAAGTGTGTATCAGTGGTAGAAAAGTGAAAAAGATAGAATTACAGTAGGACTTTGTGCGAACGCGTCGGGCTTCCACAAGATAAAACCCCTGATGACCTACAAATTTAAAAAACCAAGAGCTTTGAGGCATACCCTGGACTCACTACCAATAGATTTTAAATCACAGACAAATGCCTGGATGAACCAAGTATTCGTGGATTGGTTTGAGAATAATTTCAAACCGAGTGTAAGGGCGTATCAATTGCGAGAGGGCTTCGCAGGAAAAGTAATTTTATTATTAGATAACTGTTGTGCACACAAGGTACCAGAAGATAAGTTGAATGATGACTATTTTAAAATAATGTATTTGCCGCCGAGCACAACGCCCCTAATTCAACCCATGGATCAGGGCATAATAGAAAAATTGAAACGGAGTTACCGCCACCGCGTACTGAGAAATATTTTAACTTACGAAGGAGGAGTTCTGGAATGTTTTAAAGGATATAATATAAGACAATGTATTGACAGGATAGTAGCATCATGGGATGAAGTTACGTGCGAAAACATTAAGAATGCGTGGAACAAAATTATTGGTAGTTCTTCGCCAATATTAGAAGATCCTGAGGAGAGAAATAGAACAATGCGGTCTTTTGAAGAGATAATGAGCAACGTCACAGAAGGAGGTGTCAGCCAGCAGGATGTGACGGAACTTTATCGATGTGCGAAAGCGAAGAAAAAAGTTTTAACGAAGAACAAAACGTAACAGGAATGAACACCGGAAATCAAGAAGAAGAAGAAGAAGAACCAGAAGCAGAAGAGAACGATAGAATCCGGAACCGTCAAATACCTGATCAGGATTCCATTCAAGAATTGCAATATATATTTACTCGTTTACCCTATTACTGCCAATATGCTCCAGTTTTTATTGGAATGATGGTAAATTCGTTGCGGGAATATTTCTTGGGTAAAAGATCCACCAATAAATTTTGGATGTAAATTCCAAATTTATAATGCGAAGAAAAGAAAGGCACCTACTGTGAAAAAAGATATGTATAATATTTTATCCAATATATAATAAGTGAAGAGAGTCCCATAAAGGATCGAAACGTTGGACGTTTTATTTTCAATTAAATTACTGTCTTCCTCACTGTGGATGGGTGAGTTAATAATAATTTTCCTTATTCCTTTTTATGTAGTTTAATGTTTATAGAGTTTTTTGGATCGCTCAGTAGGCCAAAGTAACCATTACACAATTATATATAATAAGTTACAACCAAAAACACCATAATACTGTTTTTACTTTTTTAGGCATCTGGAGGGAGCACAGATTTGGGATGCGATGAAACAGAAAATAACTGTATCAAGAGACAAAGTCTTGTCTCGGGCCAAGTACGAGAGAAGACCTTGACTCTATTCCGGAAATATTAGATCGGGATTTTCGGGGCATTCAAACGGCATGAAAGCGGCAAATTTCCCCAAAAATGCGATGATATTCTTAGAGGCGGCGTCTTTGAGCCCAAACTCAGACACATCGACAGTGTCGATGATGATAGGGAATTGGAGGACCTTTTCAAAGAATGTCAGAACCTAAACGAAGATCCCAAAGAGAAAATACAACTGAAAACAGTAACAGATGTTACGTATGAATCGTATGATTCCTACGAAAATTCTCAGTCTGGAATTTTCTCTTGGCGAAACCCAGGCGCCTTAGTCCCCTTTTCTGAACGAAAACAGGATACATTAAATGCGATACGCACGTAACCTTTAGCCTCTCGTCTAGGACGCCCGGATAGCTACACTTGAGACCCCACGCCATAAGGAAAACTCGACCGCGAGGGTTTGCCTCCCCCGAAATTCCACAGTTTCCAACCGTTTTTTCCTGCAGCATCTTTACTCCCACCATAGACCAAATTTCCTAGAATTTTCAATCCCCACTGCTTTTTCGACCTATATAAGGGCCACGAAAATGCATCTCATCGGGTTATTCTCAGTACGACTCTTGAGCAAGATACTACGAGACTAGGCCCAGTTCCTACTCGAGTTTTCTTTAACCTTCGAAAGATTAGTCTTTTCATTGGCATTTATTCAACTCTTGGTCGGAGTTCCCCCGTTTCAATTCACGTTAGAATCACTCGCGAACTAGTTCGGAGTCATCATTATTGTGAAGTCTCGTCAACCGTTACTGCCCAAGGGTAAACACTTAGAGCTTTCAATTATTACTTACATTCATTTAAATTCATACACAAACACTAAATATACTTGTATATATATTCGGTTGAAAGAATATACTTGTTATACTATTACTAGAAACGTAAAATTCAAGTGAAGAATTATTTCTAGATATTAAAACCTTTCCACTCGAAGTAAATCTAAAACATAATCGAGTAACGAATCCACAAATTATTCACTCTAACCGCTCGGAGTGAAACAAAAGTTACGAGAGTTATTACTTTACGACCTTTACCATAGCAGGTCGAAACCACAAACAGCGGGTGTCGGACTGCGCATGCCCTTCGGCTTGCTTCCGTACCTGCGCGACCATTTGCAGTCCTAGCAAGTGCGTCGTTATTAACCAGAGAGTAGCACCTTGCAGTCCACCTGTAAGTACAGGATCCGGCGCGGATTCTGACCGGTTAACCCATAGCATCCTATGGGTTAACCGGTGAGAATTCGCGCCGGTCCGTGTACATGTACCTCGGGGTTTCACCTTACCTTAACATATTTTACCACTCTGAAGACCAGCACCCTATGGCTCTGTTTATAGGCTCATCTAGCTTCAGATTCCTTTAATTCCGACATGGGACCAGCACCCTATAGCTCTGTTCATAGACTCATCTGACTTGAATTAAATATCATTCCTTAGATCATACGTCGATTTGTAGCTCCCACTACTATTGACGTACGATACCCCCTGCTACAGTAAAGTTTAATAAGAGACGAAATAACGTCCCGTCACGTTTATTCCATAACGCTCGCCGGCCACGTTCTAGAAACCCGCCCGGCTCGTTACAAAGCTAATGTATCTATGTTTATAATATTTTATATATCTGATGTATGTTTGTATATAATATTTTATTAATCGTGTTTAGTACAAACTGAGACCCAATAAGAAAAATTCTTCGGTGTTATAAATAAATATAATATAAATGTAAAATCCAATTAGGGTTTCAGATGCCGTGAAAGGGTTTGCAGTGTATTCTTTACGAATAGTTAATTTCGAGCAGTCTAATTCGTACATGCATTTCAATGAAGAAGCGTTTATGACGAGTGCAGTAAATAGGTTACGGGTACTAATTGGCGTATCATAAACTACCTTGACCGCGCCGATCTAGTCATCGGTAACCGGTAACCGCCGCTGACGTATACGGTCCGGGAAAAACCCCGCGAGCGACTTCGCCCGAAAATGTAACGAGATTCCATTTCGCCAATTTGCCATAGTAATATGAGGGCGCTAATTAGGAAAATAGTGTAGGGTGGGGATGACCACCCCCAAAGTATTCTCGGAGTTGATGAACTCATTACGGAGAAGTCGATCACCAAGGTCGTTCGAAGTAGTAATTCGGTAAATTGCGGATTTTTTGGAGTGTTCGGCATAAGTGTCTATTTATATAAAATGCCATCGGCCAAAGGACAGCTCCACATTCAAAGAAAAAAGAGAAGAACACCGGTACAGCTTATAACTTGTTGCAAGAAAAAAAGGAGACGGGTGGGTATAGACGATTCACCTGCAAACGCAGGCGAACAAATTTTATCAAATGGTGGTGGTGAATATGTACAAGATGCGGATCCCTCCCTTCCTCCAATGCACATAGAGCGCGAAAGTAGCAAAAAAAACGACGTGCCTTTTGTAATGTCGGGTCGACGCGTCGTAAACCTACCGTTTTTTCTTGCACATATACAAGCTATTAGTGTACATACTCCGTTTTCGTGCACAATTGCGGAAATGTATCCGATAACCGAAAATCAGCACGGTTTTGTATCCACAATAAAATTGAAGTGCGGAGCATGTGGAATAATAGCTTCGGTGGAAACTGATGACATTTCATCTGAAACTGCAAATCTCAATACCTGTTTCGTATCAGGAATGGTAGCAACAGGAGGTGGACATTCGCAGTTACGTGAAATTTGTGCCGCGATTGATATGCCTTGCATGGCAAATAAATCATGGACAAGATACCATGAAATTGTTTCAGACAAGTTTCGCGATATTGCATGGAAGCTTATGTCTGAAGCAGCAGAGGAGGAAGCGGAAATCGCTCGCCTAACGGGAGAAGTAGACGAAAACGGTATTCCCTGCATTACTGTCGTCGCCGATGGATCGTGGGCCAAACGATCCTATAAAACAAAATATGATTCGCTTTCGGGAGTAGCTGTAATAGTCGGTTTTGCGACCAAAAAAATTCTATTCATCGGAATACGAAATAAATATTGCTCCTATTGCGAGCGTTCAAGCGCGTTAAATTTGCCGAATAAATCCCATTTTTGTTTTAAAAATTTTGAGGGATCCAGCACGCGGATGGAGGCTGACGCGATAGTAGAGGGTTTCGCCAAAAGTCTTGAAATGCATAATATGAAATATACGAAATTAATCGGGGATGGGGACAGCAGTGTGCATCGAAAGCTCATCGATGCATTGCCGTACAGGCCGCATACATTGGTCCAAAAAATTGAATGTAGGAATCACATTTTGCGTAATTACGGCAGCCGATTACAAGCTATTTGCTTAAATTGAAAGATCGGGACGGTTATCGATAGAAATGTAATTCGAAAGAATTTACAACGCTTACGAAATGCAGTTACTTCGGCAATAAAATTCAGGAAAAATGACCAAAATTTAACGCAAGCTCGCCGGGTTGAGGAGCTGCGTAAAGACATCCTAAATGGGCCTAACCATATATTTGGAAATCATTCAAAATGCTTAGAACGCGGATACTTTTGTGACGGCAAATTAAAAGTAGGCGAAACAAATATTGTATCACATTTACGAGAAGTGGGGATTTTTTCAGATGTAGAATCTGCAATGCATCGCGTTGCAGCGAATGCTTCGAGTTTGGTGTGGGACGTTGATAACAACGTCGCTGAATTGTATAATTCTCAGGTAGCAAAATTTATAGGGGGAAAAAGAATCAACTTTGCCCTCCGCGGCTCATACCAGACTCGTTGCCTCGCTGCAGTCGTTAGCATGAATTCGGGTGGCGCACTGCATCGCGAGTTTCATAGAGAATTATTTCAAAAATCTCCGGGAAAATTCACAACAATGTTCGTAAAAAACATGATGTCAACTCGGGGACAAAAGAAAAATAACCAGAAGCGCCGTGGAAAACCAAATAGTTTGGCGATACAATCCGTTGACGGCGATTACGGACCAGACGCGGCTTGCCCTATTGCGTCCGACGTATGCGAAGAGACCTTTCTTCGTGCACGCGAGACATTCTTAGATACGTTGCAGAAAGAAGACCCTTCCGATATTGAGGTAAATACTCGTGGACAAGTGTCATCGGTTGAATGGAATGAGCAGCGTCGGAAACGTCTCACTGCCTCCATTTTCGGATTAGTGTGCAAGAGAAGACCTCGGACTTCTTGCGCAAAATTGGTAGAGAATATTCGGTATCCGTGCTTTTTAGCCACTAATAGCACGAAATGGGGAATTGAGAAAGAACCATTGGCTATTAGTGAATTCTCCCGCGAGTACAACCTCAATGTCGTAGGATGCGGTCTGGTTGTAGATAAATTTTTGCCGTATTTGGCAGCTTCTCCCGATGGGTTGATTGGTAAAAATGCTATCATCGAAGTCAAATGCCCGGCTTTGCTGAAGTGTTTGACGCCAATCGAAGGCATTGAACAAGGCAAACTTGCGTTCATGCAATTGGAAAATGGGGTGCTTAAATTAAAAATTGATAACAATTATATGTACCAGGTACAGGGCCTTTTGCACGTGACCCGTCGGCAATGGTGTTATTTTGTTGTTTGGTCGCCTAAGGGCATGATTGTTGATGAAATTGAACGTGACGACTATTTTTGGGCCGACAAAATGGAAGAAAAGCTAACGATATTTTATCATGAGTGTCTTCTACCGGAAATCATTGATTCTCGTAAAGCTCGAAATCTTCCGACTCGCGATTCACCGCGTATATTAGAAGCTCAGTGTGCATTTGCTTCACTTAGTGGAAAAAAAGGATACCAAACAATAACATAGTTCCACCTATGCCTATGTATATATCTGTATTATATGTGTATATGTGTATATGTATACATATACCAGGCCCTTTTTATGGCAGAGAACATGCTGTGATGACAGCAATACGCTTTGTGTAGGATTTTGTAAACTATTGATGTCTGTAATACATTTAAATAAGTATTTCTTTTAATTTTTATGCAACGCGGCGTTCGATTGTTCGCCCTGTCCCGTTTTGAAACTCGGTAATATTAATAAAAAAAAACTAGAGGAGAATTAAATCTCCTCCTTTTCTTTATTCAATTACTTCGAGATTACAATAGTTTCAATATATTATTTATAAGATACACTCTCAGGCACTCACACCTGGTAACACTGGTCAGTAAACGATTACAGAGTAATATTGAATATATGTATGTGTTATCGGTTTGAGATTTCGTAAAAGTCTAATTCGCGGTCTGGCGTTAGTCGCCTCGTTGCCTAATTATGCTGATGGCGCGTTTCGCCAATTGCGCTATGGTCAGCGTTTGTGACACCTCCCCCCTATTTTTTAAGATTTTACTATTTTTCTTTGAATAGTGAAATCTATATTTGAAGACCTTGGTATTGGTGAAAGTGGGGTTTCAGACATTGAGGAAGTTATTGCTGCCGGTTCTTCTGGGTTGTAACGCACCGAATAGCTTGTATCTTTCAGTGTGTTATGAAAACAATTAATAAATGTTTGTACACATGGTTTGGTTGCCGGTGATAGAGTTCGTTTTACTAAATTAATTAACCTCAACTTATATGTTAGGTATCCTACTACAATCGCTAATGCGGTGTAACCTGCGTATTTGAGCTCGTCCATAGCCGTCTCGTAAATTGTCTTTGTTCTATTATGTTTGGATATCGCTTCTATTTGTCTGTCAATTTCGTCAAGTGTGTTTCCTAGATGCTTTAACTTATGCGAATCTAGGTGTTGCGTCGAATCAAGTCTGGTCAGGGGTAGATCAGTAATTTTTAAACGAGATTCTTCTAGTCGTCTATACAATTCGGTATCGTTAGTGCTGTCTTTTAGTAAAATATTCAATGTTATATTCGATGGGGTTATTCTTTCTGGTTTTAGGATAATATCTTCTGTGATTGCTTGACACTCCTGTCTTAGGGTGAGAAGGAATGTTCCAGTTAATTCTATGTTTCTAAGTTTCTTATCGGGACAAAGGATATGTAGTGTATCTACGGTAGCTACTGACGCTATCCATTGTACGTTTGTCTTTAGCTGTAACCATAATGTTTTTTGAAACGTCGCGTATCGTTTTGTGCATGAATTACGCTTGCCCTGTGATTTTAATAGACTAATTAGGCACGCGATTTTACTTGTAACAGTATAATCTGGAGTATTCCTTTTACATAGTTTAAAAGATTTTGTAGTTTTACATTTGTCAAGTCCGTCCTCGCTAGTCACCGTGAATGTGGTATGCAAAGTGTTTAAGATTATATATTCGTCAGGCGGGTCATAAAATGAAAACGTCGCTTCACCGACTTTATGCGCTATGGGTATGACCCTGTAAGCATCATATTGTTGATTTTCTAATATTGGAATAAGTAATATATATAGTAGGCGATTATTTATACACACTAATGTTGTTTCACTTATATCTACTAATGCCGTAAAACTATTTACTTCTAGGGGTACGGGAAACGTATCTTTTGATACTACGGCCTCTTGCAATGTTCGGAATAGTTCGTTAGGTGATAAAAGTTGTGGGTGTACAAGCGCCGGCAGATTAGTTGACCGTTTTTTTTTTTTTTATAAATTTTTCCCAGGAGTGGGGAGGTCCGTGCCTGGAGTCAGCGACTCCTCAACCGGAATTGAAACTGTAATAAGTAGGTTAATGATACATGAAATATATTGATAGTGGGTGGGCCCTCGTAAGAATAATGTACAGGGTAAAAACTTTCAAAAAACCTGAAACATGAGAAGCGTGTGGGTTAAATCTTAGAATGCATGATAGAAGTATAAAGTAGGAATTGTGGTTTAAGTAGAGAGAGAGAGAAGGGAAGGGGAGTGGGAGGATGGATATTGAGGTGGGTGGGTATGGTATGGGGGAATTTGGTGAAATTGGTTAGGAGATGTTCAGAGTGGTAGCACTGGTGGGAATTTTTCTAATTTTCCTGAATGGGAGATTGTTTTGGCTCATGTGTTTAATGTTTGAGAGAAGGGGGTTTGTATGTTCAGCGGAGGTTTGTAATAGCTTGTGGGTGATGTTGATAAGGTGGTTATGAATAAGAGGCAAATTAGCTAAGGAGTGTAAATCATGCGTATTGTAAGAGCGGGGGAGGCCAAGGATTATTTTCAGATATTTGTTTTGGATAATCTGAGCTTTGTGGCGGTAGGTTTTAGGAGCATTAATCCAAAGAGGAGAGCCGTAGGTGATGATGGGACGGACACAGGTGGTGTAAAGGTTAAGCTTGATTTTGGTTTTTAGCTTGCTTTTGGGGTGGATCAGTGGGTAAAGGGTGCGTAGGGGTATGTGTGCTTTGGCGGCACGGTCAGAGATAACTTGTTTCCAAGTAAGTTTATTGTCGAAGATGACACCAAGGTATGTAACAGTGTCGTTCCAGGGGATGGGTGTAGAGTCGATGTTGAGAGGATCGGGGGTTTTTTTCCTCTTAGATGGAAAAAATATGGCTTCTGATTTGGAAGGGTTTAGTGATAACTTCCAGGATTTAAAGTAGGTGTGTATAGAGTCTAGGTGGTTCTGAATGTGGAATTTAGCTAGTGCAGGTGACCAAGAGGAACAGTAGATGGCAGTGTCATCAGCGTAAACTGCGAGTGAGGTTTTAGGAGATTTAGGGATGTCATTAATGTAGATATTGAAGAGGATTGGTCCCAGGACTGAGCCTTGTGGGACTCCTGCAGGGGAGGGGGTTGGAGGAGAGAGTGAGGTGCCGACAGAGACTTGAAAGGAGCGGTTTGCGAGGAAGCTGGAGATGAGTTTGATTAAATAAGGGGGAGTATTGATGTTTTGGAGTTTTAAGATGATGCCGGCATGCCAGACTGAGTCGAATGCTTTTTGGAGATCTAGAAGAACAAGAGCAGAGGATCTGTTTTTATTTATTTCCAAGGTGATGCTTTCAGTGACCCGGAGTAGCTGGAGCATGGTGGAGTGTGAGCTGCGGAAGCCAAATTGCTCGTTGATTATAATTTTGTTCTGAGTGAGGTGAGTGGAGAGTTTGTTTAGAATAAGTTTCTCAAGGATTTTACCTAGTAAATTCAGGAGACTGATGGGTCTATAGTTGGTAGGTAGAGTTTTGGATTTTTTGGGCTTAGGAATAGGGATAATTCTAGCAGATTTCCAGGGGAGAGGGAAGTATTGTATTTTGAAAGAGTTTAAAAAGATATAATAGAATTGAATGATAATCTTTTTGGGGCAGTTCTTGGGGAGAATGGCGGAGATTTTATCAGGTCCTGGGGATTTATTGTTTTTCAGTGAACGGATGCATTTAAAGACGGCGGCAGGGGTGATGTCTGTGGTGGCCGAGGAGAAGGTGTTGTTACTATATTTAGAGTACGTGGTGGAGGCCAAAAGGTCGTGAGGGGAGTAAGAGTTTAGAGTAGCTAAGTGGGGTTTGAGAAAAGAGTTTGCTAGGGCAGCTGCTTTTTCGGAGTCTGAGTGGGCTAGTCCGTCTTGAAGTGTGAGAGGAGGAATAGGGGTGGAGCGGGTCTTAAGATTTTTGTGGAGTAACCAGAAGGAGTTATTGGTGGATTTGAATTTAGAAAGTTTGGCTTCCCAGAGTGAGTTTTTTAGGTTGGCTATTTTGGTTTTGATTTTGTTAGTGAGTAGGTTGGACATAAGCTTGTGGAAGGGGTCAGCAGTACGTTGATGGAGTCTTCGGTGCCTATTTCTACTTTGAATGAGGGTCAAGATTTCATTATTGTGAGGGATGGAGTAAGATGGTTGTGTAGTTTTGGTGGTGGAAATCCTGTAAGAGTTGTTTAGGTGTTTTGTGACTTTTGTGATTTCTTGATCTATGAGGGAAGGTTCCAGAAGGTTAGTATTGATGGAATAATTGTTGGAAATTTTTCTGAAAAGTTCCCAGTTGGTGCTTGAAAAGGTTTTTTGCGGGAGTAGAGGTTTGTTGGAGTGAAGAGTTAAGATTACTGGGAGATGGTTAGATGCTAGGTCGTGGGAGGAGCTGCATGAGAGCTGGAAGGTGCTGTTAGTGAGGAAAATATCTATGTTTGAGGTGTAGTGCGGGGTAGAGTAAGAGTAGGTGTCAGAGTGGACAATGTAGTAGGGGTTAGAGGCGGAGTGTTTTTGCAAGGTGTGTCCATTTCTGTTAGAGTGTTGATTGTTCCATTCTGTGTGGCGAGCATTAAGGTCTCCACCCAGAATGAAGCAACCAGAGTTAATTGAGTTGATGATTGTGTCGAGATCATTGGAGGTAAGTTTGTTTTTGGGTGGGTTGTAGAGTGCTGCTATGGTTATTTCTGGGGAGGTTTTGACTTTGAGAGACAGGAATTCTAAGTTGGTTGGTGGATGAGGGATGTCTTCAGTTTTGATAGAGGAGTGAACAAGGATAGCGACTCCTCCACCCTTGGACTGGGTCCTGTCGTGGCGGAAGATGTTGTAATTAGGTATACGAAAGTTGATGTTAGGAGTGAGCCAAGTTTCTGTGATAATAGCTATGAGGATATTGTTGTTCTAGAGAAATAAGGCAAGTTCCAGGGTCTTGGGGATAACACTGGTGGCATTCCAGAGGAGAATGGTGTGAGGGAGGGAGTTAGGGGGCATTTTGCATTTCTTGAGCAACTTCAAGGAAAGCTTGAAGTTGCTCCATCTCGTTAGATGCCTTGGAGAGTTTATTAATTAGAGAGTTAATTGCGGAGAGCATCTTTTTTAGGTTGCATAAGGAGTTTAGCTTATGAAGGCCGTTCATAATGGATGTGAAGTCGTTATTCGAGGAGGTTGGGGGGATTGGAGTGTGAGGATTAGGGGAGGGGGGAGGAGAGGGAGAAAGAGATACAGGGGGCATAGGGGAGGAGACAACCGCTGCATAAGTTTTGGTTGGCATGGAGTGGAGGTTAGAGGAAGTGATGGAGGAGGTGGTGGTCGCTAGTGGAGGTGGGAGCGGTAAGGGTGAGATGGTGGAGGGAGGGGGCGGGTATTGGGTAGTAAATTGGGGTTTGGGAGGGTTTTTCTTTGCTAGGTAACTCAGTAAGGCAGGGCATTTAGAGAAATTGGCCGGGTGGTCGCCTGAGCAATTGACGCACTTGGCCGGGGTATCGGGGGTTTTGGAGCAGGAGCGGGTGTCATGGGGTGAGGCGCACTTCAGGCATTTGTAGGCTTTATTACAATTTGCCGAAGTGTGTCCGTGTGCCTGGCAGCGAAAACACTGGATAAAGGTTTTCTGGGAGTTATATTTCTCCCAGTAGACTCTGGTATGAAAGAGGAAGCTGGTCTTCATCAGGGAGTTTAAAGTAGTGGAGGCGTTAAAGGTAAGTTTATAGATGGGGTGGAGAGGATTAGTTTTTTTGTCGTTTAGTATTTGACAAGAGAGTGGGTTGAGATGCTCGAGTTCAGTCATAATTTCGGAAGAAGGGATTTGCGGGAGACCTTTTAGAATGACTGCTGTAATTTTGTCTGTGTCAAGGGCATATGTGTGGAATTCGATTTTGCTTTTTAGGCAGAAATCTTTGAATAAGGAGTGGGTTTCCGGACAGGAGAATTGAAGCTTGGTTTTATCTCCGAGGAATTTAGTTTTAAATTCGCCTGAGATATTACTTTTAAGGGTAGATATGAATTTGGTGAAGTTAGTTATTTTGGTGTATAGATAGAAGGGTGGACGTTTGCGGATGTTAGGGGAGGTACTTGGGGGATTACTGGATTGAGTGGGTGGAATAGGGGTTTTTTTGGAGTTATTGGTAGATGTAGGGGGGGGGGGGTTGAGGTTGTCAGGAGCCATGAATTGTGCAAGATTCGAGAATCGATTGCTAGTGGGGATGTTGGCACTTACCTCCATGTTGTCTAATTTTTTTGAATCCGATGTTGGTGTGACTGAAGAAATGATGTTGGTTATTGTCCGATTCGCGTTGGCATCGGAAAGTGAGGTAGATCTGGGAATCCTTGGATAGGGAGCAGAGTCCCTGCGGGAGGTCCTTCGCTCCTTGTGGTCCGGATGGATTTTTCCTGAAGAATCCAGGGTTGTAGGTGGTGGTACGGCTTGAATGTTAGAGCCGCTTCACGCGCAACGCGCGTGAATGCGTAGTTGTCGAAGCACTAGTTAACACTAGTGGATTTTTTGTGCAGCTACTGAGGGTACGTAGTACCAGAATAATCACTGCACTTAGTGGCCTTAACTGAAGTTAGCGAGCGCAATTTAGTTATCCGATGCGTCCTGTACGGAGGCTAGGAAACCTGCGATCGTGATGTTCCTGCCGAATGATCTATGATGCACTTAGAGACACGTTTGCAATGTAAAGTGATTAGTTGACCGGTTAACCCACAGCATATAGGACCAAGGGAGCAGAGGAGAAGGTCCTCCCACTCTACACGCTTCTCGCTGCTAGTTTTGGGCTGCGCGACTAAGATGCGCAGGAAATCATTCCAACACGGATCGTTCGATACAGCAGATCGACGCGTCTAATAGATGAATTCTACGTCAAGTGATCAGTTTTTCCCGCCATGTCACGGATTTTTATACAATTTTAATATATTGTAGGTAACGTCGAAAAAAAACCCATTTGAAGGATTTGTTCAAAACAATAAATATTTTTTAAGTTACAGGCAGTCAAAGATTTATGTATGGATTTCTTTGAAAATTTATAACTCTGATACCACAATAGATACAAAAACTAGCAAAATACCAATTTCTTCAGAAAGCCTCAAAGATATAGAAACAAATTATGAATTTGATGCAGCTTGTTTTTAAATTAATGTAAAACTGTTTTTAATTTTTTGAACTTAAATTTCGTCCAATGTGTGTGTTCAAACTTTTTTAAACTATTTTTTCCATCATTGTCGAAATATCCTCGAAACATAACTTTCAGCCGCATCTTCGCCCAAAGTATAGTTTTCGAGTTATGAATTATTATGCACCGCGGTGTCCGTATTTGGCGCGCGACTTCGCCTATACCGCGACGCAAACAGCTGCCGCTATTGAGACAAATCATTGATCAATGTTCTACATTTGCTCTTCAATATCTTTAAAAGTGTACCTCTCAATTTTTTGGTGATTTTTTTGTAACATTGTCTTAATGTTCTCTAAACATATCTTTCAGCCACAACTTTGCACAACGAATAGTTTTCAAGTTACAAATTTTTATTTACCGCCGTGCTCGGTTTTTGGCCCGCGATTCCACCCGTACCGTAACTCATTCTTACTATAATTTAGAAGCAAGCTGCTTTAAATTCACAATTTTTTTCAAAAACTTTGGGACTTTCTGAATAAACTGGAATTTTTCTAATTTCTGTATCTATTGTGATTTGAGAGTTATAAGTTTTCAAAGAAACCCATATATAAAACTTTGACTGCCTGTAACTTAAAAAATATTTGTTATTTTAAAAAATCTTTCAAATGGGGGGTTTTCGAGGTCACGTGCAACATATTAAAATTTAATCAAAATCCGTGACATGGCGGAAAAAACCCTGATCGTTTGACGTGAAACATCCCAACACGTTTAACACGTGTCCGCTCTGCAGGGCCTGGCCGTCGTAGACGTTGCGTTTACGCGGTGTCGGACCTCACGGATCGGCCATAGACATTTCATTTTTATTACTCCGCCGCGCTGATCCTTGCGAATTGATTGTAAAACATTTTGTTTTCGAATATTGTTCAAAGTTATATAAAACTTTTGAGCATGAAAGTTAGGAGAGAGAGAGAAATTTTACAGGCAGACTATATTCCTATAATTTATAAGCACACGGCGATTCATACAGTCTTTAATAAAATATTTTTTATTCTGTTCTTTTTTTTCTATGTTGACAAGTTTTCTGTCTTGACAGCGGAGAAAGTTCTCGATTTTTCGCCTATTTTGAAGAGTTAACGGTCAGATCGTGAAAATAACCAGATGTCAGTTCTTTCTTTTACTGTCCCTTTTGTTCGCCAAGTGAAGGCCCTTTCCATGTCTTACTCCTTGCACATGGACAGACGCTACGTAGAAGATTTAATGAGATTGTAGTCGTGTATTTCAAGCGTTTACGGAAAATCTGTTATTTCGGACACTGGGAATTCATTCGAAAAGAAACCAGCGTGGAGTGAAGATCGCAAGAATTGTGCAAGACGGGATCATTTAAAATGTGTGCGGACTTTGTCTCAACCATCCGGAAGGAAAACTCTGCCATCGTGAAAGGCCAGGTCATCGGACTGTGGCAAGCGGGAAAATCTAAAAAAATAATATCGGATGTTTTGAATATTTCGTATTCGACGGTGCAATGCTATATTAAGAGATTCGAGTGCATGGGCCCTGAAGGCCTAGTAGATAGACGACTAAATAGTGGACGGTTGCGAAAAACGTCGGAAGAGCAGGATGCCGAAATCATTTCGGAAATTGAGAGGCAGCCCTTTCAGTATGTTTCGGAGCTACCGACTGTTTTAGCCCTTGCGGTGAGTGAGCGAACAGTGCGACGTCGTTTGCAGGAGGTCGGTGTCCGCTGTCGCCGACCTGCACACAAAATTGCACTGACGCAAGCTCACCGCGAAGCTCGGCTAGACTTCGCACACCGCGAGTTGTTAGTTCCGCAGTCTGAAAGGGAGCTGACAATTTATACGGATGAAAAGGTATTTCGTTCTTCCGACGATAGTACGCAACATGTGTGGCGTCCTATCGTGGCAAACCGATCTGACCCGCGGTATGTTGTTCCTCAGACGAACAGCGGGCGCATTTCGTGCTCAATGTGGGGGTGGATCAGTATCCATGGTCCTGGAGAACTGGTGGAAACGTCTCCGTGCATGGATTCTGCTGAATATATCGACATTTTAGAGCACGTGTTATTGCCGTCCGTTCGTGCCATATATTCAGCGGAAGACATGCCGGTGATCCGCTTGGTCCAAGATAACAGTGCTGTTCACACCTCCGCATTGACACGGGCTTGGTTCAGAGCGCATCCCGACATTAACGTCGTTAGCTGGCCTGTTGGCCCCCTCGTTAGTTTTCCCTTTAAACTTTTTGTGTAAAATTATTTCTTTTTTCGTCTTTGTTTTTTAATTTATTTCTTAATTGTTTTCATATAAATGCATTAGTTCTTGCTTCTCTTTTTTTAAAACATTAGCTTCTAATTCTCTTTTATTAACTTCATTGATTATTTATTCTCTTTTTTTTTAATTTATTGGCTCTTCTATTTTATAAAATACTTTTGTATTCCATCTTTCAAGATTTGCAAAACTTCATTTCTTTGAACAAAAATCGACATCGCCTAAACGAAAAGTTTAATCACACAATTAGTTTGCAAGAACCGTACACGGGGGTAGTCTAGGGATTGGCATGGTAGTTCACGTGTTAAAGGTATTAGACGCATCGATCCGCTGTATCGAACGAACTGTGTCAGAATGATTTCCTGCGCATCTCCGTCGCGCAGCCCGAACCTAGCAGCGAGAAGCGTGTAGAGTGGGAGGACCTTCTCCTCTGCTGCCTGCGATATATCCTGTGGAATAACCGGTCAACTAATCTGCCGGCGCTTGTACTATGCCGTGCCTACCGTCAGCGATCGCATTCATTAAATTATTAATGTCTTCCCCGTATTCATTTACAAAACTAGATAATTCCATTATCAGTTCTTCTAATTCTAATTCAATTTCGTCTTGTATTGTACGGTTTGCTAATTTTTCGTTATTACTGTCAATAGTAGCTAATTTCTCCTGAAATGTTTTCATATCTTTTAGATTGGCCATTACTTGTGTTTTTATGATCTGTGTTTGATTTTTGACAAGTTTTGCTACTGTTTTAACATCATTATGTAGTTTGTCTATTTCTGAATTGTAATATTCCGCGTCAGAATCTGATAATGATCCGAACAATATTTATCCTACTTCTCCCAATGGGTTAAGGAGTCTCCTTCTAACTCTCCTGTAACTGTTATCGGTTCGGCCTAGCATTTGGTCGATTAATTCTTTTTGTTCTTTAATCCTAATTATTCGGCGATTGAGTTGATCTATTAGTCTAATTGCTCTACATGTCTCGACTGTCTTATTACATAATATTCTTAATTTCATTATATATTTCGATAGGAGTAATTTCTTATTATCTAATTCGTTAAGGTCTATATAGCTCACGACTTTCCATTTCTCGTGGTACATTCGCACAGAAGACAGATGTTCCAGATAAACGGGTGCATTGGGCGGGATCGGTGTTATCTGGTATGTTTCATCCTCGGGAGGTGCTTGGCCCCGGGTCGTCGTAACCCATAGGAACATGAACATCCACGTCAGCTCCATCCGGTCTCGGGTTCGCTATTCGTAGCCTGTCAACGTGTATTAATTCTGTTTTATTAAATTTGTTTCAAATTCTAACATTGTATTTGGAAATGATTTCTAGGATAGGATAAGGGCCTATGTATAGGGGATCTGTTTTGGTCCTCCGACCATGATTCAGTAGGTAGACGAGGTCTCCCTTCTTGTAGCTCGGCATGCGCTTGCAGATTTTGTTATCGTATATCTCTTTATGTCTTTCCTTTGCTCTACGGATATTTTCTCTTGCTTGATCTAATTGCGTATCGATTTGTTGAAAGTTAGCTCGTATGGGGAATATCTAGTACTCTCATGAGTCGCTCTGTTGTAGGCTAACGCTGCTAGGTTTATAAATTCGTCCCAATCAGTCGAATTTTGGTTTACGTAGTGACGTAGGTACTCTTTTATTGTGTGATGGGCCCTTTCCAGGCTTCTGTTTGATTGAGGTCGATATGTGGTTGTCCTTATTGGTGTTATTTTGAGCATTCTTTCAAGTTCTGTCATTAATTTACCTCCTATGTTATATTGGTTATCGGAGAGAATTTCACCTGGGAACCCGTACTTGACTAAATATTCTTTAAGCAATTTGTCCGCTATTGTTTTCGCTGAGGTGTCCTCTAAAGGTATTAAACTTATGAATTTCGTTAATTGATCTTGTATTGAGAGTACGTATCTGCGGCCCTTTTGGGATATCGGTAGTGGTCCCAACAGGTCTATCACAATTTTTTTATGGGCAATCACTGGTGTATCCGTAATCAATAATTCTTGTCTTGGTTTGACCCTCTCTTCCTTGTTTTTCTTACAAGATGGACAATGTGCGATTTCTTTTATTATTTCTGATCTCTTCGTGTCGGGCATTTGTTCGCGTACTTTGTCTAATGTTTTCGTGATTCCGGCATGTCCTGCGATGGGCGATTGGTGAATTTCTTTTATAATGTCTTCTCTTGCCTTTGCGTGTACAGTAATTCCTCCCAGAGTGTAAAATATTCGGGACCGGCTCGGAACATTTTCAGAATCAGGGGGAACCAATGTCGCACATAATAAATTTCTACTGATTGTTGACAGTTCGTCTTTGTATTTTACCGACAGCGGCGGATGCAGAAAAGGACAGAGAGTAATAGACGAAGAGAGGCTGATACTCGAGAAAACCGATACAATTTAAATGCGTGCATATCGGTGAGTTGACACACTAATGCAAAGACAAATCTTTTCTAATTTTGGCTTTTTGGCAATGAAACTTTTTTTAACAAATTGGTATGTTTTTTCTGATTAAAATGGTACCAAACACGATGCAATTCCGATAATTTATGGTATTTTGAAAAACATGAAAAAAATTTATAGGTTACGCAAATACCATCGTGTTTGGTATCATTTTAACCAGAAAAATGTCACAAATATGTTAATAAAAGTTTCATTAACAAAAGGCCTAAAATAAAAAAGTTTTATTGTTGGATTAGTGTGTTGGCTCACACATACACAGCTTATCTCTTAGGTCGCTCGACCCTCGGCTCGACCCTCGGCTCTCCGTTTGTTTTTCTTTGCCGCCGGCTCAGGCCGGTGACGCTTTTTCGGGAACTCAGCATTGTCGGTAGACTACATTTTCGGATTCGACCAGGCCACTCTCTCTGGATTCAGCTGGTTTTTCGAACACTATTCGCGATGTCATATGGTACTTATGGATGTTTAAACGAACAATTTCGGAAATGTAGAAACGAATTCCATTCCATTGTCGACAAGTCACACAAACATATGTTTTCATATGTTAAGAAGATAAGGACAAATAAGTTGATCGCAACACGTGTTTGATTTCTGACCGATTGATTTTCTGTTTCGTTAACCCCTTCAGACCCGATTTTTTTTCGTTTAACAAAAAATGATTTTATACTAAAATTAATTTAATTCATGTGAATGAAAGCAACAATATACTTTTTACAAAAATATTTATTTCAGAGGTTATTTTTTTATATTAGATTCACTGGTAAGTACATTAAGTATTGGAACTGAGTTTAAACCTATACGTATTAAAATACAACACGAAAAGTATTATGTCCATTAAAATGTGCACAGGGTCCGAAGGGGTTAATTACGCAACTTTCTAAGAATAAGCGATTAAACTCGTGGTGTTCAAGGCTCTCTAATAATAAAAGTTATTGTCTCCAAGAAATCTGTACTTTTCCTTAACGCATTGGCGAACAAACCTTATTCATCGAAAGTCCAAAAATTGTGGACAATAGATCATGGACGTCCTTTAAAATAATTATTAACGCTTGTAGAAAGATATCCTTTACCGCTTTAACAACACTATCAATAAACCATGAGCCTGCCCATAATAAACCGCCAATGATGACTTGATCATGTGGCAGGTACAACTTTCCGCGTTCGGACATTATTAAATAAGTAAATTTTATCGAAATTGTATCATGTTTGGTATCATTTTAATTTAAATAATGTCACCAATATGGTTGTAGAATTTCCATTGCAAAATAACTAACAATAAAAATGTTTTATCTTGATATCATTATTATCTCGCCCATAAGAATGCTGTTTATATTTCTTGGGGTCCCGTCGGCTTATCTAAGGGAGCCGTGCTCGTGTTACGTTCTCGCTTGACTGAATCCAGGGGGAACCCCCCTGGAGTGGGGATGACGACGAAACATTTTGCGCAATGTGCCTTTTAAACACTCTGGGAGGAATTACTGTATTTTGTTTTCCTGTATGGCGTTTATTTTTATTCTTGAGTTTTTGAATATGAAGTCCAAGACGTTACTCATAAATTTGCGTTGGTATTCTGTAATTCCTTCGTACTTTAGCAATAGATTTTTAGTTCCCAATTCTTCTTCTTTGCTTTTGATTTTTGCTAGGTTCTCGAAAAACTATTGTTCTCCCTCTCTTTTATACAATGTGTTTGGTACTTTCCATAGTATATCTTCTCGTCGTAGATTGTTGGTACTTGTGGTAAGTATTATTTCTACATGTGGTTTGAAAGGGTGTCTGTTCATCTCTGCGAATGCAATTAGGGGTTTCTTTTCAATTAGACAAAATCGTTCAAAGGTTGGTTCGGCTGTTTCTAATACTTCAGCTATGTAGTCTTCTGGTAATTGAACCTCTTCATTTGGTGTATCTTCATTTGACGTATCATCCTGGAGGAGTTCCATGATGTCTGGTGATTCCGGTTTGTTAATGGGGAATATTCAGGAAAGAGCATCCGCGTTTGTACTATGTTTCCCTTTTTTGTATATAATTTCATATTCGTATTCTTCCAATTTGAGACGCCATCGCATCAATCGTGAACTTGGGTCACTTACGTTCATCAGCCAGACAAGGGGTTTATCGTCGGTAACAATATTAAATTTTCGGCCGTACAGATATGGTCGGAAGTGTTTGCAGGCCCAAACTATCGCTAATAATTCTTTTTCTGTCGTCGGATAATTTATTTCAGCGCTGTTTAACGTTCTTGATGCGTAGGCTACAGGTTTATCTTGGCCAATCGGTCCTTGGCTTAATATTGCACCAATTGCTTTGTTTGTTGCGTCCGTTGTCAAAATGAATGGTTCTTCAAAATTTGGATACTGTAGTACAGTAGATTCTTGAATAGTGTTCCAAACTCGAGTCCGGCGGCATACGTTTTGCAGGTTTAAGGAAGCTATTTTTTTACGTTGCGTTCGCTATGTTACACTAACAGTAAGATAGCGGCGAATGTAAACACATTCGGCGAGTGATAGTAAGAGGGGGGACCGAGTTCGAGGTAGATGATAAAAGTTAAATCCCTGCGTATCGGTGAGTCACTATTACTAATGCAACGATGAAACTTTTTCATTTTTGGATTTTTTTTTATGAAAATGTTTTTAACGGGTCGGTGAGCTTCTTCTGATGAAAATGATACCAAATACGGCATAGTTTGGATTATTTATAATTTGTCAGGATTATTTTAATAATTGGGTAATGTTATATAAATGTTATTGTGTTTGGTATCATTTTAATCAGAAGAGCCTCACGAATATGTGTATAAAATTTTCAGAAAAAAAAATTCAAAAATGAAAAAGTTTCATCGTTGCATTAGTGTGTAACACACCGATACATGAGCCTTATCTGCGATCTCACAGTCTCGGTTTGTTTTTGTTGCGTCGGCCTTTGTAAAACCGCCACTCGAAATCGTCGAGAAAAGTGCGGTTTTCAAGAATGACCCGCTATTTTGGCGTGCGAAATTCAAGTTCGTTCTGCTTTTGGCGTGCGTCTATCAAGAACAATTCTTGAGTTCTCTCCCATAGTTAGACTATTCAATAGGGGGTTTGTAAACCGTTAGAAGGAAAATATTCTGTTAAGGACGAGCCGCATCCATCCGGGTACACTCGTAATACATACCCATAGAAACGCTTATTAGTTATGTAAATATTATCGAAATTATATCGTGTTTGGTATCGTTGTAATCGAAACAATCTCGTCGATATGTTAATCAAATTTTCGCGACATAATACTTAAAAGTGCAAAAGTTTTATTGCTATTATTTGTTTGGGAGCATATCGCAGCTCGTCAAAGGATGCCGCTGTCGTGTTACATTAATCGCTTGACTGGTTCCAGGGGGGGGGGACCCCCCGGTGGTGGGGATAAAGACGTGCGTTTTTCGCGTTATTCTCGAACGGACAATTATCCCGAATTTACTGTATTGTGTTTGGGAAATAGTTCCCAGAGTGTCCAGTGTGGTGGCAGCACCACCTGGACACCGATCGCTCAAGCCAGGTGGCAGCATGACTTCGTCATGTGACGTAACGGTCATGCGCACTGGCTAAAATTGGCCTCGTGTCGCGGCAGCGCACGGAAATCGGCCAATAACGTTTCGTCGCCTGTTAAGTATAGTCGCTTTGAATTCGTACTGCTCAGCGTTTACGCACGCGCCGAAAGGCTTTGAGATTTTAACGGAATCATCGTTACAATACACCAGGCAAGTCTGCTCAATATATTATTAGTCAGCTCAACATGTATTTTCAATAACAATATACATGAAATAAAGTGAGACTGCTCGAGAGTAACACAATTCTCTCATTACCTTGCTGCCAAGACTTTTCAAACGTTTGGATGTTTCTCAAACATTTTTGGTCCTTGGAGCCGGATAGTGCAGCAAGGTCTTGAGTAGAATTGTGTAACTTCAGCGTGCTTTTAAGTGAACTCAGTGTGCGATGGGTCCGCGTTGTTGGTAACCGGAAGTCGTACACGTGTCATCGGCCATGATGCCCTCTCAGTTTCGCACGTGCGCTCAGCTTTGTTCACTTTCAGTCTTTTTATATTAACGTACGCTTTATTTCACTGATTGCTCATGTACCTTACTTATTGGGATTTATCATATTTTGTGAGTTTCTCACGTGCGGTCAGCCTTGGTTCATTTTCATTCACATCACCATTTATTGGCATGTGTTTCGTTTCATTGAATGCTTATGCATTTTCTTTATTGGTGCTTATACATGATAAATATTATCATTGTCAATTTTTGACTTACGCACATGTTCAGTTCATTTTGTATCACCTTGGCTGGCTACGATCATGTATCTTACTTCAGTGAATGCTCAAGCATTTCATTTATTGGTGCCTATACATGATAAATATTATCATTGTCAGATTTTGACGTGCGCTCATGTTCAGTTCATTTTGAATCACTTTGGCACCTTACGATCATGTGTCTTATCTCAGTGAATGCTCATGCATTTCATTTATTCGCATTTATACGTGATAAATATTATCATATTTTGTCATTTCATTACTCCCATGCTTAGAGCTTTCCGCATGCTCATTCAATTGTTCCTTACACCAGATTTCACTGAGAGGACCAAGCAGACTCCTTAAGGCACAGTTGGCCAGTCCAAGCAGAGGCTCAGGATGCCTCTCCTAAAGGAGGAGGTTATGAAGGGGAAGGGCGCCGCAGGGCGTACATCACCTATTCCTTCCATGCTATCTGTCCCCAAAGTGGACTTTTCAATGGCATGAGAAGTAGACCACCAGACCGCTCAATATGCCTCTTCTGGAGAGGAGTCTCAAATCTCGAGAGACAGCTCCAAGAGAACTACTAGGGCCCGCTCACCTGCGACATATCCTCGTGATATTATCATGAGACAATATGCGCAAGAAGAAAGATTAATACAGCTCTCAGAGATTTCTGATGAGTTTGAGACCGCTCATGATCTCACTTTGATGGGCGTGCAGGCCACAATAGAACAGGTCAAACAGCTGCACACTGTGTTCCTGTCGGAACACAGTTATTTAGTCAACAATGGGCCGCCGTCCCAGGTGACGCACCCGTACTTTGCGGCTCATATGTCGACCCAGGAGTCTACAAAGTACAATAAATTGATGAGTAGGCTCACGAAATTGTTGTCTGAGCTTTCACTAGCTCCAGTAGTCCCTCCACAGACCATGGACTACGCCCAGAGAGTCCGATCAAGGTTGCCTGAGCTGGCAGTGCCAACCTTCTCTGGCGCATATCTCAAATGGCCGGAGTTTAAGGCAATGTTTGCCTCGGTCATCTCAGACTGCAAAGATCTTTCCCCATTGGAGAAGTTCCAGTACCTGAAGGGAGCTGTCTCAGGTACTGCGTCTGAACTTATCTCCAACCTTCCTCCAGTGGGAGAATCATTTGAGACCGCTTTCAGACTGCTCACCACTCGTTATGAGTGTAAGCGATTAATTGTAAACTCCTACTTAGAGCGAGTTTTCAAGTTAACACCAATGACAAAGCGCAGCTCTGTGTCATTGTTAAAACTATTGAACATTGCAAATGAGACAGCTCAGGCACTGCTCACAGTGACCGCTCAGGACTGCTCAAGTTGTGTGATGGTTCATCTGTTCACACGGCTCCTGGACTCTGATACAAGAGAACAGTGGGAGCACTCAATTAGTGACTCCCAAGAGTATCCCACTTTGGAGCAGCTCACCACCTTCCTGACTACACGCGCTCGTGCACTGGAAAACATTGAAAGTACAGCTCAAGCTGCTGACGCTGTGAAAAGCAAGCCTCAAACAGCCACCTCCACCAAGGCTCCAGTGACACGGGCAACCGTGCATAAGGCAACCCCAAGTCAGTTCGCTCAATTCCAAAGAGTTCGAGAGCCGACTCATCTTTGCGACCTGTGCTCTCAACAGCATTTTGTGGTAAAATGCGAGAAATTCAGAGACAGCTCAATGGCCAAACGCATGGCCTTGGTGAGAGATAAGCACCTGTGCTTCCTATGCCTAGGTCGGCATAATTTTGGAAAGTGTCGGTCGTCTCCTTGTTGCAAGACGTGCAAAGGTAAGCACCACACAATGTTACATGGTGGTGACTTATCTATCCTGTTTGGTAGCTCCTTCTACCACAAGGAGCCACATAGTGAAACCGCTCAATCTTCTGCCTCTACAGGCACATCGTCCGCTCATTGAGATTTGAGTGCAATCCCTAAGAAGGCCGCTCATGGAGCGCACCACACAACATTGCTAGCCACGGCTCTAGCAACTGTCTTTTCTTCCACGTCTGCTCATCAGGTTCGCATGCTCATTGATCAAGGCTCTAAAATCACCCTTGTATCAGAAAGACTTGCTCAGCAGCTTAATATTCCAAGAGAACGCTCAAAGTTGGATATCATGGGAGTTAGAAACAAGTATACAGCACAGACCCGAGACATGGTCACGCTTACTCTCCACTCCAATCATAGACAGCTCACGGCCACAATAAAGGCCCACATTTTGAAGACATTGACAACTACATTACCAACACTAGAGATTTCTCAGCATGTTGATTGACCTCATCTTGAGAAATTGGCTTTGGCCGATCCTGATTTTCTCGTTCCAAGGGCAGTTGATATCATCCTAGGAGCAGATTATTATGGACTTGTCATCAAACCAAATATCATCAGGTTAAATGACACAGCTCCTATTGCTCAACTTTCCATCTTTGGTTGGCTAGTGATTGGCCCAGTTTTCTTAACATCGTCTGCTCTCAGACGATCTTATCATGTCAGTATGCAACGACATGACCACCATCTTGATGAAATGTTGGCTCGATTTTGGGTTAAAGAAGAGGCTCCGATTATCCAGAGCACTCTGCTCACTCCTGATGATTAGGAGTGTGAAGAGCACTTTAAAACAACCCATACGAGAGATTCATTAGGTAGATACACTGTACGTATCCCACTTAAGTTGTCAAGAAATGTTTTGGGCAGCTCATATGAGACAGCTCGCAAGTGTCTTCAGCGTCTCACGAGACGGTTTCTCAAGAATCCAGACTATAAGAATAAATATGTCAAGTTCATGCAAGAGTATGAAGATCTGAATCACATGGTGGAAATACCAAACGACTCAATAATTAGTCCAGTGCAATATTATTTGCCCCACCATGGTGTTCTCAAACCTGACAGCTCGACTACTAAACTTCGAGTTGTGTTTAATGGATCCTGCACAAGCTCATCAGGCGTTTCAGTAAACGATATAATGCACACAGGTGCCAACCTGTTGTTGAATATCATGGATGTTCTCCTGTGGATTCGGACTCATCGCCGATATATTCTCTACCGATATTACCAAGATATACCGTCAGATTAGAGTACATCCAGATGATTGGGATTTACAACGAATATTGTGGATCGATGAGAAACTTAGTGAGAAACATTATCACCTCACCACTGTCACCTATGGAACAAAGGCAGCTCCATTCCTGGCAGGGCGTACATTACAGCAATTAGCTGAAGACGAAGGTCATCGTTTTCCACTGGCTGTGCCATCTATCACTCGTGGGAGATACATAGATGATATCTTTGGTGGTGCAGACTCAGTGGACAAACTTACTGAAGTGGCAATTCAAGTCCAACAATTGTGTCAGTTAGCAGGCTTTCCTCTGGCAAAGTGGCACTCTACTTATCTTAAGCTGCTAGAAATAGTCTCATCACAGGAGCAAGCCAACTCCGAAATAGCCTTCGCGGATTGCAATACCAAAATTCTCGGACTATCATGGTCACCTCAACAAGACGTGTTTCAGTTCTCGTCTATGTCAGAACCACATCATGCCCTAATTACGAAACGCCAGATCCTCTCACAGGTAGCGACCATTTTTGATCCTCTAGGGCAGTGGTGTCAAGGTCGTTCACAATTCAGTCGATTTTCGAGGCGCTCGGCAGCTTCCCCACCACTCGAAATTTAGGACCAGTGAGCGAGCCGGAAGACGCTTAGGGGCCGAGTCGGCTCAGGAGCGTACCGCCAACATAAACGCACGTTGTGCCCTACCCATATTCAACCTTCTGAAAACTGCATAATAATTAACAAATTTTTATAGATGATAGTTTCCACATCACCCATGAGGTACTATCCATGATGCGTTTTTGTTTAAGTGGTTTCCCCGGGAGGCCTAATCCACCGGAGAGGAAAATTTAATTGGTTTTATAAAACGTAATAAAATTAATTTGCTAAGCAGGGTCGTGGTATAAACAAGCGAATACGAACATAGAATGAATTCGAATTTAGAATGAATGGCGTTCGGTTTTTCGCCCGCGTTCCCGGCCGAACTGTAACACGTATACCTGTCGTATACCTGCGAGGCCGCGCACGCTAAATACCGACACCGCGGTGCATAAAAATTCATTGCTCGAAAATTATTCTTCGGCCAAAAATGCGGCTGGAAGTTATGCTTAAAGGATATTTCGACAATGATGAAGAAAATGTTTAAAAAATGTTTGAAGATACATATTGGACGAAATTTAAGATTCAAAAATTAAAAACGTTTTTTCAACAATTTAAAAACAAGATACATAAATTTATATTTTTTTTCTAAAACTTTGAAGTTTTCCGAATAATCTGGTATTTCGCTAATTTCTATATCTATTTTTGTTTGAGAGTTATAAATTTTTTAAAAAACCCATGCACAAAAGTTCGACTGCTCGTAACTTAAAAAAAATTTATTGTTTTGAAAATTCCTTCAAATGGGTTTGTTTTTTCTCAACGTTACCTACAACATATTAAAATTTTATAAAAATCTGTGACATCACCAAATGCAGCTGGTGTGCAAAAATAATAGGACCTAAGATTATGCTTAGGATAATCTCTTTCGAAATTCTATATGTTCGAAATTCTATATGTATTCTATATAAGTACGGTCCCGCCGGCAATGTTGTGAAATTAATAACGCTGCTTTGGGGCATAAATGAAGCTATACAGTAATAAATGTTAATTACTTTAACTTTTACCTTAAAACTTCTATACCAGTAATATCCACAACGAGTAAAAGGATTTGCAAGGAGTATTTTAAGTTGCCCTAATTATCGTTCCGCCTGGGACACAGTAATAGCCGCGTCATAAAACTAATTTAAACTTATATGGTCGCGACCATAAAAAGGGACGGAAAAATGGTTCAACGGTCGCGCGAGGGTACCGTAACCCTAGCCGCTGGTCTAGTTACCAATTTTGCTGTAACCAATTATATTAAATTCTTATTTTTTGGGAAAACCCAAGTTTTCCGCAAGATATATATAATGAGGAAACCGAGCCCGCGGCTTCTCATAATTACTTACGCAGTGTTCTGATAAGTTCTGTGCTCTTTTACCAAATTGTCACAAGTTGTGTGCTATTTAAATTTTTGTTTTGTTTCTTAAAACTGTTTAAATTTACCGACGCGGATCTCTTCGGAATAGTTTCCAGCCGTTTTGCTCTTTTACCAAATTGTCACAAGTTGTGTGCTATTTAAATTTTTTTTTGTTTATTATTAAATTTAAATTTTTTTATTTTTTTATTAAATTTTTTTTTGGATCTCTCCGTTTGTAATAACGTTACCTCCGTTCGAAGTTTTTTGAAAGTTTTCGTTAATATCTCAAAGCAGTGAAACATGGATACACCCACGGTACAATTTGAAAAGGTATGGGAAGCAATATTTTTTACTATAATTAACAACGTTATTGTCTGCATGCTGTGCGGTTTCCGCCCCAAACATGCGGTAAACTACACAGTGCGTAGACATTACGCCACAAAACACGCCGCTGATTACGATCAGTATGTAGGCGAGGAGAGGATCAATTTGTTAGAAAGTTTGAAGTTAGTATACGGTTGCGATTCGGGATGTGTTAGTAATGATGAATCGGATTCATCAAAGGGTTTTACCGCGTCATGCGCGATTTCGATGTTATTAGCGCAACAGGATAGGCCGTTTGCAGATGGCGAATTTATAAAGAAATGTCTCACCGAAAGTGTTAAAGCTTTCGGTGGTTCGATAACTTTGTCCCAGCTTGACCATATTCACCTATCGCGGAATACAATCGCCTCCCGTATCGCGAATATTTCGGGCCACATTAAACAAAATATAAAACACTTATTATCGACCTGTCGTTATTTTTCGCTGTGTTTGGATGAGTCCACCGACATTCGACACGTGAGCCAGCTGAGCATTTTTGTTCGGATCGTGCAAAGCGATTTCTCATGTGTCGAGGAATTATTGGACTTCATCCCGATGCATGGCACTGCGACAGGTGCCGATATTTATAAAGCCGTCGCGGATTGTTTGTCTGCGTTCGGAGTTGATTTTTGTAAATGTTCCGCGATCGTTACAGACGGCGCGAGATGTATGACCGGGCGCAATGTAGGTTTTCTCGGCCAATTAAGACAACGTAATTTAACATTCCCCGTTATTCATTGCATTATACATCAGGAGGCATTATGCGGCAGAGCGGTGAAAATCTGTAGGGCCATGAAAGTGGTAACTAGAATTATTAATGCAATTAAAGGAGGCCAGAAATTTCTTTCGCACCGCAAATTTCAAACATTTCTGCAGGAGCATAATGCCATTTACAACGACGTGCCTCTGTACTGCCAAGTCAGATGGCTCAGTGCCGGAAAATTTCTTACCGCGTTTTTTAACCTACGGAAAGAGATTGTCCTTTTTCTTGAAGAAAGTAAAATCTTGTCCGGGGACACAGATGTCGAACTGTTAACCGCTGACATAGATTTCCTCTGCGAATTGGCCTTTATCACCGATATAGCCAATCATTTAAACGTTCTAAATTTAAAGTTGCAGAAAAAGGCCCAAACAATCTCTGAGTTGGTTTTACATATAGACACATTCCGACGGAAATTATCCTCCTTTAAAGTAGATATTGTAAATAGCATTTTAAATTCTTTCCCCGGCTGCCAAAACCTTTATGCAGAGTACGGTCCCGCCTGCAATTTTGCGCAGCAGGTTCACTTCATTAATTCGCTGATTACGGAATTCAATTCAAGATTTGGCGACTTCGATCGTCTTCGACCGGAGTTGAGTCTGTTTGCCAATCCGCGTACAGTCGCGGTTGAACATCAAAATTTTATTTATCAGGAGGAACTATTGAATTTGCAAGCAGACACTATGATTCAGGCGCGCCCGGAAACAGGTTCCGATTTCTTTAAAAATTTAGATGATATTACATACCCGACATTAAGGGACTTCGGGCTTAGGATATTCTCAATGTTCGGCTCGGTTTATTTATGCGAATGCTCATTTTCTAAAATGAAACGCATAAAAAACGATAAACGTGCCATGCTAAGCGATGCGTCTCTCAATTCATTGATGCGAGCTAGTACGTCTTCGTCCTCCGTAGATTCCGATTTATTTTCACAAATCTGCAAACGGCCTAGATATTCCGATTAGGTTTTTAATAAATTTTTTTTTTTTTTATTACGTTTTATAAAACCTATTAAATTGTCCTCTCCGGTGGATTAGGCCTCCTGGGGAAACCACTTAAACAAAAACGCATCATGGATAGTACCTCATGGGTGATGTGGAAACTATCATCTATAAAAATTTGTTAATTATTATGCAGTTTTCAGAAGGTTGAATATGGGTAGGGCACAACGTGCGTTTATGTTGGCGGTACGCTCCTGAGCCGACTCGGCCCCTAAGCGTCTTCCGGCTCGCTCACTGGTCCTAAATTTCGAGTGGTGGGGAAGCTGCCGAGCGCCTCGAAAATCGACTGAATTGTGAACGACCTTGACACCACTGATTTTTCAATCAAAAATACACGTTGCAGAATTCACGTTCTGGCCTACAGTTCCTATCTAATTTTTTGAGACAATGTATGTACGAACGTAACCGTTGGAGATTTCTATTGAAACTGAGGTCAAAGACATTGTCAGACAAAACACGATCAAATACATTTTAACTGTAGCTTCAAATGTTTTTCGACTGGGAACTAGTCATTCTGTGTTGAGCATTCGTCAGAATAATATCAGAAAAAGTCGCGCAAGTAAATCGAGTGAGCGTTTTCATTTAAAAAAATGTATTCCAACGGGGAATATTATGATATGTTTTTCGTGTACGGGCAGTGCAACGGTAACGTGTCTGATACAGTGCGTTCGTATAATGAACAATATCCGAACAGGGAACCTACAAGTAGGTACATAATATCGCGTTTGATTCGAAATATGCGGGACTTTGGAAGTTTTGAAGGGCAGCACCAAAACGCAGGAAGGCCGCGGACTTCGCGCAATAATAATGCTGAAGAACGCGTTTTGGAACATTTCGCGGAAAATCCGAGTACGAGTGTGAGAAGCGCTGAAAGAATATTAGGAAGTTCGCGGTCAACAGCGCACAGAATTTTACAAGAGGATGGCCAGCATCCTTATCATGTGCAACGTGTGCAAGCGTTAATGCCTACGGACATTCCAGCGAGACCTTCGTTTTGTGAGTGGTTATTGAGACTATGTGAAGAGGACCGGGAGTTTTTAAATAAAATTTTGTGGACGGACGAAAGTACATTTACGCGTTCGGGAACTTTTAACACGCGAAACACACATATCTGGGATCATCGGAATCCTTGTGCGATGAGGAATTATAATTTCCAGAATCGGTGGAGTGTGAACGTTTGGGCTGGAATTCTGGGGAATAACATTGTAGGACCGTTTTTCTTGCCGAATCGGTTAACCGCGGCTAATTATTTAAACTTTTTAAAAAATGATCTTCCGATACTTCTAGACGATGTGCCGTTATACACGCGAGAAAATCTAATATTTCAGCAAGATGGTGCACCGGCACATTTTGGTCGGGATGTGCGCGACTTTTTAAATAATAATTTCCGCGATCGGTGGATCGGAAGATTAGGACCGATATCGTGGCCACCGCGATCTCCAGACCTCACACCGTTGGACTTTTTTTGTGGGGTTACGTGAAGCAAAAAGTGTATGCAGTGGACGTTCAAAGTGAGGAAATTTTACGCGAACGCATAATAAAGACATTTGAAGAACTAAAGACTGAACGGGCATGTGACCGCATAATGGACGGTATTATAAGAAGATTGCAAAAGTGTGTGGAAGTGCGCGGAGACATTTTTGAACCGCTATTAATAAATTAAGTGACTGATAACAGTGAGTGTAGTGAGAAAAGTGTGTGCGCGTATCCATTGAACATCATTTGAAGAGCTCGGTCCACGAATTACAGGTTGAGAGACCCTTTAATTTTCTATCGCACTCTTCTACACAATCTCTGATGATCGCTCTCCCTTCCACAGCAGCAGCCAGCGGCAGCCAGCGGCCGCCAGCAGCGATCAGCTGAGCGCCGACCGTCCGAACCCCTCTCTCCGCTGACCGCACGCCCATACTCCGCTCCGCGTAGATGCCTCCAGCCGACGTTCAAACTGCGCGGGCCGGAAGTCGGACCACGATATTTTGGAAGCTTATATCTCCAAAACGGGGCTTCAAATCAAAAAAAAGGTAAAGGAATTTTCGATTTCTTTTGTTATAAACAATCTGCTGGTTCCCGCTTGCTGCATAATTTTGGGACACCCTGTATAAGGGCCTCGAAAATGCATCTCATCGGGTTATTCTCAGTACGACGCTCGAGCAAGATACTTCGTGACTAGGCCCAGTTCCTACTCGAGTTTCTTTAACCTTCGAAAGATTAGTCTTCTCATTGGCATTTATTCAACTCTTGGTCGGAGTTCCCCCGTTTCAATTCACGTTAGAATCACTCGCGATTAGTTCGGAGTCATCATAATTGTGAAGTCTCGTCAACCGTCACTGCCCAAGGGTAAACATTTAGAGCTTTCAATTATTATTTACATTAATCAAATTCATACACAAACACTAAACATACTTGTATATATATTCGGTTGAAAGAATATACTTGTTATATTTTACTAGAACATAAAATTCGAGTCAAGAATTATTTCTAGATATTAAAACCTTTCCACTCGAGGTAAACTTAAAACATAATCGAGTAACGATCCCACAAAATTATTCAATCTAACCGCTCGGAGTGAAACAAAGTTACGAGAGTTATTACTTTACGACCTTTACCGTAGCAGGTCAAAACCACAAACAGCGGGTGTCGGACTGCGCGTGCCCTTAGGCTTGCTTCCGTACCTGCGGGAGCATTTGCAGTCCTAGCAAGTGCGTCGTTATTAACCAGAGAGTAGCACCTTGCAGTTAGTCTACAAGTACATCTACCTCGGGGAAATACCGTATCTAAAAATCTAATTAACCACTCTGGGCGCCAGCACCCTATAGCATCTACTATAGGCGCATCTGGTTCCAGATTCCTTTAATTCCGATACGACCACCAGCACCCTACGGTTTATGCCGTAGGCTCATCTGGTTCGCATCACTCCAGAGTTCCTCTCGGACCTGAATGAACGTCAGCACCCTACAGTTTATGCTGTAGGCTCATCTGGATTCATTCATCCACTGCACCAACCGCTCTAGAGGCCAGCACCCTATAGCATCTACTATAGGCTCATCTGGCTCTAAATTTCCATTTAATTCCGATTCAACGCCAGCACCCTATAGCATCTACTATAGGCTCATCTGGATTGAATAACGTCATTTCCTGAATCATACGTTGTTTTGTAGCTCCCACTACTTACTACGTACGATACCTCCCTGCTACAGTAAAGTCGAATAAGAGACGAAATCACGTCTCATTACGTATAAACCATAACGCTCGCCGGCCACGTTCTAGAAACCCGCCCGGCTCGTAACAAGATCAAGAACTATGATTGGGACCTTATCTATAGATACTCGTCGTTCATGAAGCTGCTTCGAATTACGGTCCTGATTCACAGGTTTAGCTTAAATGCAAGGGCATCGATCACAAAACAACCGAGTCCGCTCATTCTGTCTAACATTGAATGGTCCAGACAGTTCTGGATCATGGCTACACAAGCCACATATTTCTCAGAGGAATTGAAGGTTCTCAAGAAACAATCTCAGTTACCTTCAAGCCACCCATTGAGCCGATTGACGGCCTTCATAGATCATCAAGGCATCATCAGAGTGGGTGGACGGCTCAATAATTCAGACCTTGCATATGAGACGAAGCATCCAGCAATTTTGCCACGTAGATCAAGATTGTCTGAGCTCATCATCGATTTTTCACACAAGCACACATTGCATGGAGGAACCCAAGTGACGCTCGCTCATATTAGACAATGCTATTGGATTCTCGGAGGAAGAGCCCCAGTTAAAGCTCATGTGCTTCGGTGTGTGGTCTGCGCTCGACAAAGGGGGATCCGTGCCCATCAAATGATGGGCCAACTACCTTTGGTTCGAGTGCAGCCATCCCGGGCATTTGCTCACACAGGCATAGATTATGCCGGACCGCTCACCTTGAAACCTTGGAAAGGGCGAGGCGCCAAGACTCACAAGGGTTGGATATGTGTGTTTGTATGCCTAACTACATCAGCTGTTCATCTTGAAGTCGTCTCAGACTACTCAACTGAGGGATTCATAGCTACCTATAGAAGGTTTACTTCACGACGAGGTATTCCTACTTCCTTGTACTCTGATTGTGGAACAAACTTTGTCGGAGCAGATACATCTCTTCGCAAGTTGTTTACACAGAGTACGCAGGAACACAAAAGGCTTATTGCACTGCTCATGGAAGACCGCTCAACGTGGCACTTCAATCCTCTTGCCGCACCCCACATGGGTGGGAAATGGAAGGCTGTGGTAAAGTCCATCAAATACCACATTAGACGCACAGTAGCAGAGACGCCTCTAACTTATGAGGAGTTGACGACTCTGTTGAGCCAGATTGAAGCTGTTCTCAATTCAAGACTCTTAGAACCTCTCAGTGATGACTCTCAGGACCTTTCAGCGCTAACTCTAGGGCACTTTCTTATTGGCACTGCGTTAAATGCCGTTCCAGAACCATCCTTGCTAGACATCTCAACCTCCAGACTTTCTCGATGGCAATTCATCCAGCAACGTGTTCATCAGTTCTGGGCTCAGTGGTCATCTCACTACATTCAAAGGTTGCAAGCCATCTCAAAATGGCATCACCCTAACAACACTATAAAACTAGGCTCATTGGTGTTGATTTCTGACGAGAGGTTTCCTCCCTGTAAATGGCCTCTCGCTAGGGTGATGTTACTGATACCCGGCAAGGATGGGCTCACAAGGGTGGCCGAGTTAAAGACTGCCACCACAACACTAGTGAGATCGATCACCAAGCTCATTCTCCTACCAGTCAGCTCTCATCCAGAACCCATCAGTAAAGATCATCAACAGGGTTGCTGATGGCGGAGGGAATGTTTGGGAAATAGTTCCCAGAGTGTCCAGTGTGGTGGCAGCACCACCTATGGTGCTGAAATAAATACATGGTGCACGATAGCACCTTATTTTGAATGTCTAAGAATTGGTTCGCAAACTGGGTGACCGTTTCGCTTTTCTTCAGGAAACAGCGTGACCTGCTATTTTACCAAACCTCAACGGGTTGTGTACTGGCATACATGAGTCGTAAGGCTTCGAAAAATTCTATATAAGTATCTGTAGCGTAAACTTCTAATTCGCGCGCTGCACTCCCTACTACACGTTTAGCTTTTACTAGCCTTAGGAAATAGGCTCTTTTATTGGCCGGCACCATTTGGCTTGCCTCCTCTACTTCGCTAATAAATGTTTCTACGCCCTGATTTTTCCCATCGAAGTCGCGAATGATCTCGATCGCCTCTCTGGGGTTGAGTTCTTCGCGCATTTCGTTTTCGTCCATACCGTTACCACTCCGGTTTTGCATGATTAGTACGTTCATCTCCTCCCCTAAGTCTGTTTTTGTGAGGACTTGTCTCAATTCGTCTAGCGTGATAGTGTCTTGCGCCATTTCAAAGGACTCTTCAAACGAGTTTGAGCTACTAGAGTCGGTCGTATATTGCGGAGAGTCCCGATATGAGTAATAATGGAACGTACTCACGCTTTGATTCTCTGGTTTCCTGGAGTTCTCCGTGGTGTTTACGGGTTATCCAAGTGTTTGTCCTGTAGGTCAGCTATAATTGGTCCCTTAGGTTGTAGCGAAGTCAAGTGTATCCCACCGCTGCCACCAATTTTAATTGTCACGTTTTGAAACTCGGTAATATTAATTAAAAAAAAAACTAGAGGAGAATTAAATCTCCTCCTTTTCTTTATTCAATTACTTCGAAATTACAATAGTTTCAATATATTATTTATAAGATACACTCTCAGGCACTCACACCTGGTAACACTGGTCAGTAAACGATTACAGAGTAATATTGAATATATGTGTTATCGGTTTGAGATTTCGTAAAAGTCTAATTCGCGGTCTGGCGTTAGTCGCCTCGTTGCCTAATTATGCTGATGGCGCGTTTCGCCTATTGCGCTATGGTCAGCGTCTGTGACAGCCCGCGAATGCGCAATTTTTTATACGGCTGGCAGTTGCAGATATGTCGTGGTGTGGTAAATAACAGCATGCATATTACACGACAAAAAGAAGGAAAGACACTCTTATGCGAGAAAAATTCGGCGTTTGTAATCTCGCATTTTTATTAAAGCCTTCCACGATCGACAAGCGGTGCCCGAAGGTTACATTTTTGTTTGTTTATTAATACTTCTGTAAAGTAGTTCCTCTTCAGTAACTATTTAATTACATTCTTTCTTAGTTTAATTGAAAATTAAATAATTTTTTCAACTTGATACTCGATGTTTCTCTTACATTGTATTTTTTACCGGTCATTTTTTGAAAAATTGCAACTCTCTGGCCACAATAGATACAGAAATCTTAAAAATGCCAGTTGCGTCAGAAAGACTCAAATTTTTAGAAAACAACTATCAATCTAATGCATCTTGTTTTTAAATTGATGAAAAAATGTTTTTAATTGTATAAACATCAATTTCGTCCGAAGTGTGTCTTCAACTTTTTTAAACATTTTTTTCCATCATTGTCGAAATGTCCTGTAAACATAACTTGCAGCTGCATTTGTGCACAAAGAATAGTTTCCGAGTTATGAATTTTTATGCATTGCGGTGTCGGTATTTAGCGCGCGACTTCGCTCTCACCACGACGGATCTGCAACTTCCAGCCGTGTAAAAAATTGCGCAATCGCGGGCGAACAATCGAACGCCGCGTTGCATAAAAATTAAAAGAAATAGTTATTTAAATGTATTACAGACATCAATAGTTTAAAAAATCCTACACTAAGCGTATTGCTGTCTGCACAGCATTTTGCCTGCCATAAAAAGGGCCTGGTATATCTCAAATGCAGACGTACCATTGAAAACGTCGTAAAGGCTCGGAGCGAGGATTGCCGATATTCTCATTTTCTTACATAGCGGATTGACAGGGAAAATCTGCACGCCAGATGCAACGTTGGTGAAAATTTTTTGAACTCCCACTCACTCAGTACCTCCCACTACCCTTGGTGCATCAAAGGGCTAGGTGGAGGGAAAAAGAAAAAAAAGAAGTTCTGCTGGACGAAGGTGACTCCAGGAGAAGCAGAATAGTTTTTCCTGTTGTCGTGTGCGCAAGTGAAAAAGCGAAAATGTACCCAGTTCATGTGTATTATAACATGCTCGCGATATTCTTCCGCTGCTGCAGCAATGCCGCGGTGGCAGCGCGGGAATACGCGGAAGTGTATGGTCCTCCGCATTCTGGACCAAAGGCATTTCGCGGCCTCGCTCACAGGCTCTACGCGACGGGGAGTGTTTTCCCCCCTGCGACAAATGAGAGAGGGCGGAGGGTGCGCTCCACGGACACGGAGGAAGCTATAATTGAAGAGTTTGAAGATGAACCGACCTCAAGCGTCCGCGAGGTTTCGAGACGATTAAGGTAAGTCCTTTGATAACACTGTACAATTAACGGAAAAAATGGTTTCACTGCGGGGTACGGGGTGCGCGCGGATAAACGAGAGGTACCATAGTTAAACTAATACCGATAATATTGGTACGTCAAGGGCTATAACGTCAGTGATTTTGAAAAAGTTCCGACATGTTGCTCCGAAAAGTGATCGTTTGCAAATAAAACAGTTTAATAATAAATAATTAATTTACTAAATAATTAATTTTTAATTAATAATTAAATTCATAAATAACTAATTTTTTGCACCACGCACTTGCAATAATGAGAGGATTTCCACTAATATCGCGATAAGTTTTTGCATTTATTTCAAAACTTAATTTTGCTGGATTGTTATTATCGGTATTAGTTTATCTATGGTAGCTCTTGTTTAAAAATCAACAGAACAGTTTTTTTTTAATTTATTATAAAAATTATTAAATTCATATTATTTATGATTTGTAGGGTCCCTCGTGCAACGGTACACCGCGTTGTGGCAGATCATGGTATGCACCCTTACCATTATGTAAGGGTGCATCACCTGATGCCCCAAGAATTCGATAAACGGGTGGTTTACTGTACGTGGCTATTGGGGGAAGTCCAGCGGAATCCTTCGTTTTATAAATACGTGCTGTGGACTGATGAAGCTACCTTCACACGGGAAGGTTGCTTCAACACCCACAACGCGCATTTATGGAGCGAAGAGAATCCGCTGGCGCTTCGTCCACGCGCAGCACAAGTCCGCTGGTCAATCAACGTCTGGGCCCGCATTTGCGGTACTCATATCATTGGGCCGTACATCCTACCGGATAGGTTGGACGGTCCAGGATGTGCGGGGATTTTAAAACATGTTCTTCCGGAATTGTTGGAGGATGTTCCTCTGCAAATTCGGAAGAACATGTTTTACCAACATGATGGTGCTCCGGCCCATTACGCCGCAAATGTCCGGGCACACCTGGATGAAGCCTTCCAGGACAGGTGGATTGGTCGCGGCGGTCCTGTTGCGTGGCCCCCAAGATCCCCGGATTTAAATCCGCTAGATTTTTATTTATGGGGATACTTAAAGGTAATTATTTAACATATAAAGTGCAATATTTACATATTTCTACTATTCTCTAATATTACAAATATTTTGCAATTTTTCGTTTTAGGCGCATGTTTATACCGCGGAGCCATTGACATGCAAGGAGGATGCGGTGGCACGCATACATGCAGCCGTTGCAAACATTTCGACGCAAACGATGGCGAATGTGGGAGACGCCCTCATTAAAAGGGCGAACTCGTGCGTTTCGCGTCGGGGTAGCCACGTTGAACCATACATTAGTTAGCGGGCGTATTATTTGATCGGCCTTTTTCACGGCCCAGCCTTTGGTGGTGAGGGGCGGTGGTTTTAGTGGGTAAAAATCCCACACTACCCGGCAACACCATCAAGCCGGGTATCTTTCGAAGATTTCCACCTCCTCTGGAACAAAAAAAAAAAAAAAAAGCCACGCTGCTGCCACAGCGAAGAAATCGATTCGATCGATTTTTGCAATAACTTTGACAAATCTAACAAAAAAACTATCGGGCAATGGTCAAATGACCTGGGAAATTCCATGCTGAACCGCTGCATGTGTTGTCGAGAAGACCAGAGCTCGACACTTGAATTCTTAACAGCGTTTTCATTGTTACGTTTCGGGTTTCAGCAGCCTCTTACAGGAATGTGTTGGAGCGATACCATGACATTTTTATAACAGAAAACGTACGGTCATGACAGCAATATGTTTTCTGCAGGATACTATTAACTATCAATATTATTAACTTACCGAATACGTTTTTTTCAGGGTCACGCGTACCCTCAACGTGGGGACGTCGAACAGATAGATTAAATTATCGGCTCTTTTCAGAACTACTCGTACTTTCAACGTAGATTGACATTGTGGCGGCTTTCTCCTGTGGACATCTGTGTACTGTTACTATTCTTTCGGTAACAGACGTCTCTCCTTCGCTACATCTATTCTTCGGAAAACGTATTTGTGTGGAAAATGGAAAGGGTTGGAAGTGCAACGACGAAAAAGTCACCACGAAATGGAGTCCGCGTAATTTCGGATGTATTGTTAATCGATTAATAATCAAACTTTCTCGTGGGTGAAGAATCTATCCCTTTCGCTGGATATTCGTTTCAATGTGTATTTATTGTGCAGTGTTTTGTAAAGTTTGCAGGGTAAACCGGTGGGGTGCGAGCGATGCTAGTCCGTAGGCTGTGCGCAAGAGGTAAGGTCATAAATTAGACCTTTTTTTCGGTGACGCCGGTAAGTACAGTGACCCAGTGACATAAACTCATCGATACATTTTTCGTGCTAGTGTGTTAGTGCTCGCTCTGTATCCCTTTCAAGAGGTCCGTTGACGCGGCGGCATAAACACTCCCGCCACTACAAGACATTAACTTGTAACAGTAGGAACTGTCGCGCTGCCGCGCCCAACGGAGCCCTCTGATTGGCTGTCGTTTTTCGTTAATAACTCGGCCACGGATTGTGATGAGACGCTGAAACTAATGATCCGTATCTTAGAATTACCTGAGCTATCCAAAGGTGCAATGAACGTCCTGGGAACTGGGACACCCTGTATATATTCGGTTGAAAGAATATACTTGTTACATTTTACTAGAACATGAAATTCGAGTCAAGAATTATTTCTAGATATTAAAACCTTTCCACTCGAGGTAAACTTAAAACATAATCGAGTAACGATCCAACAAAAATTATTCACTCTAACCGCTCGGAGTGAAACAACGTTACGAGAGTTATTACTTTACGACCTTTACCGTAGCAGGTTAAAACCACAAACAGCGGGTGTCGGACTGCGCGTGCCCTTCGGCTTGCTTCCGTACCTGCGCGACCATTTGCAGTCCTAGCAAGTGCGTCGTTATTAACCAGAGAGTAGCACCTTGCAGTTAGTCTACAAGTACATCTACCTCGGGGAAATACCTTACCTAAAAACATATACGACCACTCTGGAGATCAGCACCCTACGGTTTATGCCGTAGGCTCATCTGGCCTGTATCACTCCTGACTTCCTGTCATACCTGGATAAACGCCAGCGCCCTACGGTTTATGCCGTAGGTTCATCTGGATTTATTCATCCCCGATCTTAACCACTCTGGAGCCCAGCGCCCTATGGTTTATGCCGTAGGCTCATCTGGCTCTGGATTTCACTCTTTCCAATACAAGCCCAGCGTCCTACAGCATCTACTGTAGACTCATCTGGGTTGTATCATTCCTTACCTCAATTCAAGACCAGCGCCCTACGGTCTATGCCGTAGGTTCATCTGGTTTGAATTAAATATCATTTCCTAGATCGTATGTCCATTAATAGCTCTGTTGACGTACGATACCCACCCCCCCCCCCTGCTACAGTAAAGTTTAATAAGAGACGAAATCACGTCTCATTACGTATAAACCATAACGCTCGCCGGCCACGTTCTAGAAACCCGCCCGGCTCGTAACAACTGGGTTCCATCGCAATCCAAGAATTTTGGTGTTGCAGTCGTCAAGGGATACAGGTGTAGTCTGATCTTCGGTGGTTGGTGAGGTTGCGTGAAGTAAACCAGGGTGGTTGGAATGCCACTTGGCAAGTGCAAAACCGCCCGTGCTGCACAATTGCAGTAGCTGTTTTGCAATTGCAATAAGATCTTCACATGAATCAGCACCACCAAATATATCGTCGACATACCGAGCATGTTTTATGGATGGTACAGCCAATGGATATTTGTCACCTTCGTCCTCTGCTAGTTATAGAAGTGTTCTAATAGCAAGGAACGAAGCAGCTTTGGTACCGTAGGTGACAGTGGTAAGATTGTAAGGTATTTCTTTTGACTCTTCGTCAACCCACAGTATTCGTTGGAGTTTCCAATCGTCTTCATGGACTCTCACCTGACGGTACATCTTCGTGATGTCAGTGGCGAAGATGTATTTGTGGTGTCGAATCCACAACAACACGTCAGAGATATTTAACAGTAAATTTGCACCAGTGTGTATCAAATCATTGACTGAAAGTCCAGTCGAGGTAGTACTAGAACCATTGAAGACTACCCGCAGCTTCGTTGAAGTGCTGTCGGGCTTGAGAACACCATGATGCGATAGATAGTATATCGAATGATCATTGGGCGTGACTGAGGTGGCTTTCACCATGTGGTTCAGAGATTTGTATTCACTCATGAACTTCTGATACAGCTCACAGTATTCAGGATTTTTCTTGAATTTGTAGAGGGTGCGTTGCAAGCAGAAGTGAGCTGTATTGTATGAATTGCCCAATGAATGAGGATCAGATTTCAGTGGAATTCGCACGATGTAACGGACCGTCGGATCACGTGAATGGGTTTTGAGGAAATGGTCTTCACACTCTTGTTCATCTGGTGACAGATGCGAGTGTGAATCAGATGGTAACTCCTCTTGTACCCAGAATTTAGCTAACAATTCTCGAATCTAAACGTTGTCATATTGATCGAGTGAGACAATGTACGACGAGTTAGACGGAGGATGATGAGCATTCGTTGGCCCGAGGATTAGCCATACAAATATCGAGAGCTGTGCAATTGGCATCGTTGGTGGACCTCTTACAAGATTGGGCTAGATAATATGCCCATAATAATCAGCACCAATGATAATGTCAACTGGTCGAGGCTGATGGAAGTTGGGATCAGCCAACTTGAGCTTGTCAAGATGTGGCCAGTTTGGACGAGAAATGAAAAAGGAAGGCAACTTCGTAGTCAATGTTTGTAAAACATGAGCGTGAATTGTCACTGCCGAGGTGGAATGGAGTGACTTTAAAGACAGTGTGGCGATGCCACGTGTGGAAGTTGAAGAATTGCCTCCAATACCAACGATGGAAATGTGGGATGGTGTTCGTGGAATTCCAAGACTGTTAATTAAAGTTTCTGTGGCGAAAGTCAACTCTGATCCTGCATCGATCAGCAGTCGCACGTTGTGGAATGTAGTAAGAGAAGAAATATTTGCTATGGCTGTTGCCAGGAGAGTATGGCTATTGCGGTGGACATATGTCATGGATCGGCGATCCATGACGTCCGAAGAAGAAGACTTGGCAGTGAGCCGTTGGTTCCTGCGAGGATTTAAATGTATAATGTTAGAACGATGTTCGTCATTCAAGCGAGACGGTGTCTCGACGACTGCACCGGAGCCTTATTGGTTTTTGGAGGTGCTTGCCGATGGCTCACTCTCCTTTGTTGTCGTTGCTTTAGCGTCGCTAGGATGCAATAGTATGTGGTGCGTCTTCCCACACTGCTTGCAACGATGGGCGGATTTGCAGCTTGCAGTGTTATGCCGCCCACAGCAATTGAGGCACAGGCCAAGCCTGGACACAAGCTGCCTCCTCGAAGTTACCGAGAGTGCACGGAACTTCTCGCAAGCGACGAAAGAATGGTCGCTCTTGCAGCAATCGCACGGGTGGCGTTGCAAGCCCGGGCGAATATACGTCCCCTGCGTCGCAGTGTGCGCGTTGCGGGGCCCCTTTGCGGGTTGGATAGCAGTGCTTGGCGTTGCCTCCACAGACTCTAAGGCTCTCGCCTTCGAGCTGACAAATGCCACCATTTCTTTTTTGGAAGGCATGTCCTGCGCCAAACCCAGCTTGGTTTCCCAGGCCTCACGCGTAACCTTATCGAGGTTGCGTGCGACCTGATGGATCAAAAGCGCATTCCAGCGCTCCTCAGGCGTTGCCAAGGAACTTCTCGCAATATCAACATCGCGGACTGTGCCGACGATGTCGTGTAGTGCAGCCTTGTCCAGTTGTGTCTGGATCAGGATTTTTTTGTTTTGGTACCTAAGTTTTAGGTTTTCCCAAGACGGAGCAAAAGATTCTCCGGTAACTGGTAGCGATGCTATCAGCTGCAGCGGTTCGCCACGCAAGCTCCCTCGCAAATACTGCAAACGCTCTACGTTTGATAACGAGGCGTTGCCTATTATTATCGAACTAAATAGTTCGCTGAAATCTGACCACTCTAGGTAATTGCCCGAAAACGTGGGCAATTCAAGGTCGGGCAGCTTCGCTGGCGCCGGCGTGGCCGTAGGTGCGACGCACACTGGAGCTTTGGCGTTAAGTTGAGCTTTTAGGTAATCTCGCACTTCGAGGTAATCTCCCATGAAATAATCATGGGAGGCGTGCCCGGCGGGCCACAATGCCTCAAGAAAGGCATGCTCCTTTTTAAAAGTCGAGCCAATGCTATCGACGTGGTCGTATATTTCTTGAACCTCGACGTGGCTTAAGCCGTTGGCCTCGGCAGGTAATTTTGCCAGAATTTTTCGTAGCGATGCTACGCGGCCGGTTTGGGACCTCGCTGTCATCACGAGGTCGGAGGCAAGCCCGCTGGGTGACGGGGCGCGACAGCACCGCCCCTCCTCGCGCGGGCCGGCACTGTCAGTGCCGCCGCATAACTGGCCGTCGGCTTCGCCTGGAGAGCGGAAGATGGCGTCGTCGACTTCTCCTCCGTGGCGCCAGATGGCGGCGACGCCGCCTTCTTGATCATGGCGCTCAGTGGCGGCGATGCTAGCGCCTTCTTTCCCGTGGCGCTTTTATGAACTTTCGCCACTCTCGTCGTTGACGCGGCGGCCTCCTCGTTGTCGGCCATCTTACAATCGATCACCGATCGATTGCGTCAAGGCACGACGTGCGCGCACGGCACTAAATGCCAGTGGCCGTTGGCTTCACAAAACTCTGCGACGATGTCGATGTAGTTTTACTGCTGCACTTTCAGACGTCCCACAATCCGGCTCGAAGGACCAAAAAGTGTTCGCAACGAGCAGAGGAATTGTGCCGCGAGAGAGGTAGGTGGCCCACCAAAGGGTGGACACGGATCCCCCTCTCACGAACACGTCTCTATCTCGAGGCGAACGGAGATGCCGGGATGGATGGAAGATGCGGAAAACGTCCTTTTGTACAGCAGCGAGGTGTGGTCGTTGACGGGCTACAAGATTGTATTAATCTTGTAGCCTTTTCTGTGGTAATATGCGGTTGTAGATCGAGTCGCGTCGCGACACGACCGCTGCGTAATTATATTAATTACGTAATTATATTAATTACGCAGCGTTATGTCGTATCGTTCACCCGTGCGCGGCACTAGTAAAACGTATCACGACTCCGTGCGTCGCACTACTTAGATATACGAAGATGAAAAGGCACTAGATCGCGTGTTGTCAGCTCCGAGGTTTGAACAAGAGTGTGAATGCGGAAGCATGGTCGCAAAGCCTGGAAGGCCCGGGGTCCACACGCACGGACGCTAGTGACGTCGCTGCGCGCCGTTAGTGCGTAAGTGCGTGTGTCCAGCAGGTGCTGCCACGCGAGAATGCGGCTGCCGCTAGCAACCACATCCTTGAACAACTTCATTCTCAGTTTGTCCACCGTAATCGACGCACGTGTTGTGCCGTCGTGCGCGTAACATCACCGATTAGTAAAATCGTTTTGTGCCCACTCAGTGTCTACATTGCCAATTTAGAACAGCTCACCGTACAAAAAAAACGGCATAGCTGTACGACCACCCGTGTTGGGCACCTTCAGGTACTACTGGTTTTCCTACAGTTCAAACTTCAAGACCACTCTCTTTTCAACGTCACGACGTCCCGTAGCACAGGCACACCTTGTGCACAGACACACCACGTTTGGCACGTGCGACAAGCTGTATATCTATATGTATATTTGTTGAATAAAGTACTATTTAATTTTATATAGCCGGAGTATGGAAGGTTTCAAGGGCACCATGAAAACGCAGGAAGGCCGCGTACTTCGCGCAATAATAACGCGGAAGAACGCGTTTTGCAGCATTTCGCTGAAAATCCGAGTACCAGTGTCAGGAGCGCAGAAAGACTCTTAGGAATTTCGCGGTCAACAGCGGAAAGAACTTACAAGACGATGGCCAGTATCCCTATCATGTGCAACGTGTGCAATCTCTAGTACCTACAAACATTCCGGCGAGACTTTGTTTTGTGTGAGTGGATGTTAACACAATATGGAGAGAACCGAGGATTTCTAAATAACATTTTGTGGGCCGATGAAAGCACATTTACGCGTTCCGGAACATTTAATACAAGGAACACGCCTGTGTGGGATCATCAAAATCCGTGTGCGATGAGAAACTATAATTTGCAAAATCGGTGGAGTGTGAACGTTTGGGCTGGCATTCTGGACAATGACATTGTGGGACCTTTTTTCTTGCCAAACCGATGAACCGCGATAAATTATTTAAATTTTCTAAAAAATGATCTGCCCGTTCTCTTAGACGATGTGCCGTTAAACACGAGAGAAAAAATAATTTTTCAACAAGATGGTGCACCGGCACATTTTGGTCGGGATGTGTGCGAATTTTTAAATAACAACTTCCCCAATCGATGGATCGGAAGATTGGGTCCGATATCGTGGCCACCGCGAACTCCAGACCTCACACCGTTAGACTTTTTTTGTAGGGTTACGTGAAACAAAAAGTGTATTCGGTTGGTATCGAGAGTGAACTAATTTTACGTGAACGAATCATACGCACATTCGAAGAACTTAAAACTGAACGGGCATGTGACCGCATAATGGACGAAATTATAAGACGATTACAGAAGTGTGTGGAAGTGCGCGGAAACATTTTTGAACCGTTATTAATCAATTAGAGATTGCTACGGAGGTGACATAAAAGTGAAGTGTAAGGAAAAAACTGTGAGAGCGTAGCCCGCTCGCCATCATTTGCAGACCGCGGTTAGGTTACGAATTACAGGTTGAGAGACCCTTTGATTTTCTATCGCACTCTTTTACACAACTTCTAATGACCGCTCTCTCTTCCACAGCAGCAGCCAGCAGCTATCAGCAGCGATCACCTGAGCGCCGATTGGTAGGGCGAATCCCTCTCTGCGCTGACCGCACGCCTATACACTGCTCCGCGTAGATGTCTCCGGCTGATGTTTGAACTGCGTGGGCCGGAAGTCGGACCACGATATTTTAGAAGCTTCTTTCTTAAAAACGGGGCTTCAAGTCAAAAGAAGTAAAGGAATTTTCGATTTCTTTTGTTCTAAATAATTGTAACAGTAACCTCCAACTGATCTTCACTGCGCTAGTTGCGCACCGCTGACAGAGTCGGTGAGTCAGCATATGTTACATAATATATAAAAACCAATGTAGAGTTCATTGCTTGCAGCTTCATTCGAGGTTCCGTTTCTGAGTTATGGGCTTCCAAAGTATTGTGGTCTGACTTCCGGCCCGCGCGGTTGGAACATCAGCTGGAGGCATAAACGGTATGAGGAGCATACACAGGACCTCGAGTCACAAAAGCGTAAAGGACTTTTCCATTTCTTTTGTTATAAACAATCTCCACGTTCCCGATTGCTGGATAATTTTGGGACACCCTGTATACTGGTGCCCTTTGACGAAATCAACGCATTTTTATACCGAGTTCCTGAGCGTGAAGTAGTGTTCCATATCCAAGTTTCCGAAACGTGTTCAGTGTGAACTTTGAAAAAGTGATCAACTGCAGTAACAGCACAGCAACAGTTCAGCAGAAAAGACCTCATCACAGAGTTAGCTTTAACTACTTCGTTTCAAGAAAGAAATAGTGAGTAAATCAATATTTGTTAATTTCCAATTCTAAAGCCCAAAGATCAAAGATCTAAACCCCTTGAACATCCACACACCTGTTTCAACCAAACACCTGCATCCATTTACCGAAGTCATTCTTCAGCGGGAATAGAACAAACTGTCGTTGGAAATCGTAGAATTTTCATAGTAGTTGTAGCTTCTATGACACGCTCTGAAGGACGGCGCTTTTCCTACCCATAACTGTCGATCTCCAATGCGTGATCATCGGGACAAGGAGTAACTGGAAATCGTTTAGATTTTCGGAGAAAAACATTGTCGGTCGGCTGCGGATATCATCGTTGCAGAGTCTTTCTCCGAAAATCTAAACGATTTCCAGTTACTCCTTGTCCCGATGATCACGCATTGGAGATCGACAGTTATGGGTAGGAAAAGCGCCGTCCTTCAGAGCGTGTCATAGAAGCTACAACTACGATGAAAATTCTACGATTTCCAACGACAGTTTGTTCTATTCCCGCTGAAGAATGACTTCGGTAAATGGATGCAGGTGTTTGGTTGAAACAGGTGTGTGGATGTTCAAGGGGTTTAGATCTTTGATCTTTGGGCTTTAGAATTGGAAATTAACAAATATTGATTTACCCACTATTTCTTTCTTGAAACGAAGTAGTTAAAGCTAACTCTGTGATGAGGTCTTTTCTGCTGAACTGTTGCTGTGCTGCTATTGCAGACTCTGTAACGATGATATCCGCAGCGGACCGATAATGTTATACTAACCATCATATTTCTCCAGTGGCCAAAAAACCGAATAATAGATCAGGGTGGAGGAAGAAGTGGGCAGCCGCAATTCGTGCGGATCCAACTCTACTCAAGGATAGCTCAAGGATAGAGCAGAAAATCAGAAGAAATTTCGGGAGGAAAAAGGTCCGTCGGTCCCGGAACCGCTTATTAACACATTAACCACTTGCGCTACGATTTAACTTTGGGTAGCCGTGCCGCGCTCCACGATATAACTTACGGTAAGCTGTTACATTGACGCCGCACCGCGTTTGCAAGCGCTAGGTTTTCATTTTCGGGTTACATCTCCTATCGTTTTACTCGCGTAGCGATTACTTTCTGTAACAATAATATTCCAAAGCCGTTTTAAGCCGTTAGCCGACGTGCCACACACGTCGTTATTGTTTATGCGCCAAATGCCTATCGACGTTTTATACACGTCACTTTCGGTTTTGGAACAAAAGTATCTCGACGTGCGTGGCCCGTCTTTGTAGCGCAAGTGGTTAAAGGCGGGAGTCGTAGTACTACGATTTATCTCGACTGTAGCTTAAAGGCGGGAGTCGTATTAGTACGGTTAAGTCTAAATTTTTTTATGATTACACAAAATATCGCCCGCTCTAGGACGAAAAACGAGGCGGGGCGGTCGCCGCGTTATCTAGCATACTTTCGTCAAGATCCCCCGCCTTTAATGTGTTAAGAACCAGACAGAACAAAAGAACAGGAATAATTGACGGAAAGCAAAACGTAGGATAGAAGCAATCAAATGTCTAGCTTCTTCTGTCAAGAAGAATTACGACCCCAGTAAAATTAATCCAGTGGTAGAATCATCTGATATACCGACGGTTTCCCCTCCCTCTCCAGAAATAGTAGAGATGCTTGACTGCGACCAGCAGCCACAATATTGGCCGATACAGTTGCCTACTAATAAACTAGTCACTAGCAAAATACGGAATTTGTTAAAAGAGAAAAATCCAAACGATTGGGTTTGGTAATCTCCCCCAATGGCGAACAGGCTCCTTGCCACATACCGGGGCATGTATTATTAGAAAAATTCAATAATAGAATAAAGATCAAAGAACTTTAATTACAAGGTCACGCGTATATTTTATTAGTCTTCATTACCTATACCGACAATATGGCTCAGCTCCGTCCCTAGTAAATTGGTTTCGGACATTGACTAAAATGGGAGCAAAACTTAAGATTAACGTGAATCAAACCTGTAGTTGACCTGAACCACCACTCAGGGGCGTGACACGTAATCTTGACGTAACACTACATATGTTAAAATGACTCAAAATAAATTAGCGATCCTCAAAAATAGCTGTTGGTCACGTCTGCATCATAAACTCTTTCAAATTAAACTAACGGTTCAAGGAAGTTTTGAACAATATTTTTTCCGTTCCTGTCCTTGAAGTCAAACACGAATTGAGCTCGACGTGGTAAGGCTTCTTAATATTACGTTTTTTAAGAGATACGTCGATGATGTCCTATCCTTAGATACCAAGTATTACCCATAACCCATACCTTACATTGAGCCTAATGCGAACTGAACGACGAGAGTAATTGAGAACGTGTAAGTACTCAAAACAATCCTTATGTGATGATTTCTCGCCACCCTTATCATTAAGAGTGCTGTGATGACGTTCTCACGCTACCCTTATCGCGGAATGTCCAGCGTCAGCGCCAGGGGGGGCAAGCTCTTATGGAAAAATTAAACTCAAGTTACGCCGACTTAATATCCAGGCGGCAGGAGCGTCGCAGTCGATAGTAGCGCCTCTTACGGCTGCCTCGCATATTATTTTGGATTTGGCGGCATTTTTCCCGCGCGGGAAGGTGATCCTATTCAGACGAGGTCAGACCAGGACGGACATCGTGGGAACATCGTGGGACCATCGTGGGACAAGGATTGACGAGGACCAACAAGGATCAACGAGAAATCAGGACAGGAGCCACGTAGATTTAGACAAATATTTGCACTCTAAAGAGACACGGCATTAATTAATTTAGGTATCCCTTTATCGCGAAATATGTCTCACAAAAAGTGCGTTGTATCCGTGTGTATGAATAAGGGTGGAAAAGTCCATCGTTTCCCAAATTATTTTAAAGATCAATCGCGATTTTTAAAATGGTTTGAAGCCGCGCAAAATTCCGACTTAACACATCTCCCACCCCACAAATTTAATCACAAATATATTTGCCAGTGTCACTTTGAGCGCAAATATATACTAAATACTAAGTTGACATGCAGTGCTGTGCCGACACAATTTTTGTCAGGTAAATTTTGCACCAGAAATTTAAATGAAATTTGATGGTCAATTTAATATGGAATGATTCTTTTACATTACGTAGCTTAGCATGTTTCATTTACAATGTATCTTATTTTATTCGCATTGTACATTATAGAACACAGGCAGCCCATTGTCTACTGTGGTGCAGTCAGCAACGTGGAGCAACCACAAGAGACAGCAACAGGTGGTAAGTACCAAAAATTATTTTATTCTTTTGCAATTATTAATTATTGTTTTATTTAATTCTAGAATCTACTGTAGAGGACATCAACCATGGCGTCAATAATGATGGGGGATGTTCTACATCTACATGTGGTAACTATCTAATATTTATTTTAATTGTATGAAATTATGAATTATTGTTTTACTTAATTTTAGAACCTACTGTAGAGCACATCATCCATGGCGACAATAATGATGGGGGATGTTCTACATCTACATATGGTAGCTATCTAATATTTATTTTAATTTGATGTAATTGTTAATTAGTGTTTTATTTAAATTTAGCAGCTGGTATTCAGTGTGGGGATGAAGCTGGGGACACCACTACTCCACTAGAATTGGCGGTCCACGGGCACACAACCTGCCAAACAGTACCTGCTGTGCGAAAGTCACGAAAACGTAAGTCATTTTATACATTGTTTTCTTTGTTTGTGTGACATGCTTGTTTTTATGCATCATTTTTATTTGGTGTTGGCACTAAATTGCACTGTCCTGCACAGCCTCTGCGTTACAGGTGCTTAACCTAACACGCAAGCGTTATTTGTCGTGTCATGATATCAAGGTTTATAATAAGTTAGCAGCCCTAATGCGAAAGGTTCGGGATTCAAGAAAGAAATCGGGGTCTGCGCGATTGGTATGTGCGAGTCAAGCATTAAAAGACGGAGCACTAACCATATTTGAGGCTTTGCCAGAAAGCGCGAAACAATTTTTTGCTTTACAAATTAGAAATTTAGGACGAAAGAAGTTTAGTAGAGTTTATACGAAAGAAGACAAAATTTTTGCTCTGGCACTTCTTAAAAAAAGTAAAGTAGCTTATAAATTTTTATCGGAAATGTTCGTCCTTCCGACCACCGAAACTTTACGTACATTGGTACGCGATATGGCTATTAAGCCCGGTATTTGTGACAATTTGTTTGCTGCACTGAAAACCAAAGTTTCTAGCATGGACGGTAAAAGTGCTAATTGCATATTAGTTTTCGATGAAATGGCATTGTCTCCGTCTTTAATGTACAACTCATCGTCGGACATGGTGGAGGGTTTTTGCGATGACGGATGTGAGCGCAATTTGAATTTCGCCGACAGTGTTGCTGTATGGATGCTGAAAGGCATCCATCCATATCCTTCCTGGAAGCAACCGATTGCGTTCACATTTTGTCACGCAAAGACAAAATGGGAAGGAATCGCCGAAATGTATAAAACGATTGTTCGTAAAGCCCATAATAGTGGCTTGAAAATCGTTGCTTCGATATGTGACCAGGGAACCACGAATGTCAAAGCAATTAAAAGTTTAATTGCTTCTGCCAGACGTGAGTCTTTAATACAAAATATAGAGTCCCGCGACGCGGTAATCAGAGTTGATGGGGCAGAGATCATACATTTGTATGATCCACCCCATCTTTTAAAATGCGTTCGTAATAATTTACTAACAAAAAATTTAATTTTCCCTAACGAAGACGGTAAACTATGTACCGCAAACTGGTCGCACATCGAAACTGCATTTCGTGTTGACAAAAGGCTTGGCATGTTTAGCTCAATGCATAAATTAAATGAATGTCACGTGATTCCTTCCAAAATAAAAAAGATGAAGGTTTCTTATTGCACGCAAGTGTTTAGTCGCACTGTAGCGTCAGCAATTGGTGTTTTGAGTAAGGGAGGCACTAGCATCTCTCATTCAAATAACGTGCCACCGGAGGCTGTAGACACAGCTTGTTTATTATATTTTTTTAACAACCTTTTTGATAGCGTTAACGGGAGAAATGAACGCTCTTCCAAATTAAATGATTTTCGTACTGCCGTAAGTACTAGTGATTATGTTTGTAAACATGAAAAATTGTGGAAAGAAGCAATTCCTGTATTATCAAAAATGCGGTTTGTCAAGAAAAGGCCAGGGGACCGGGAATATCCGGAAGTATTAAGTAACTGGGTACATACTCTTCGCGGATTCATATTATTAAAATCGAAGTTGCGAGATCTCGGCGTATCCCAGTTTGCGCCACGCGTTTTTAATCAGGACGCGTTAGAAAATTTTTTCGGGCAAGTCCGTCAGCATGGCGTTAGACACGTAAGGCCCAATTGCATTTCATTTTCTGCATATTATAAATCCCTCTTAATTAGGAGTTATAGTTCACCGTGCGTTGGAGGGAATTGCCAAAAAGATGAATCCTCTAACCTTTTTATGGATTTGGATGGTTTACTTTATTGTAATACAGATTGTGAAACCTTCCAATCCATGTACAGCGTATGTGATGTACCTGCATGACCAGAGACTTTTAATCTGGATGCAGTATTACCAAATACTGTGTTACAGAATTTTCAAAATTATATTATCAAATTAGCTTTAAAAAGAAAATTTGTTTGCGATGATTGCCAAAAAGCATATGTATCAAATGTTGATCATGCTATACTTAGAGTAAAAAATATTTGCGAATTCTATTTTCCGCAGTGCTTACATTTTCCTCGCGTGTCGAAGTTTTTAAGTGCAATCTGTAAAAATTACATAGTTTTCTCATTTACTTGCGAGCATGCGGATAGCCTTTCAGACTTAATTATTATTGAAAGTGTTCGTTATGTAATTGTGCGATACACTAAATTAATTCGAAAGTCTTTGGTTGGTGCAAATACATCTCTACAGACAAATGATAAATTGCTTCTATCCGCAATTGCGTATAATAAGAAACATTCATTTCACAAATAAAATTTATTTGAAAATATTTATATTATTTGTACAGTATAAAATTTTATGATATGTAAATATAAATGTAAATGTAAATGTACATATACTAAACCTAACCAGTCGGGAACTCTTGATATGTAACATACGCATGAATCATTTTAATTTCTGTTAATTGCACGTTTTGCATATGCATAATAAATATTATTTTTTACTTTGCGCTGACTTTGCTATTTTTATCTGTGTTGTTTTTATGTACGTATCCCAGGCCACAATGACAGATTTATATATTTGAAACATATATGTCTTTCTTTCAGGAAAACTCGACCCAGCTGTATTTTAGTTATTTAAGGATTTTTCAATAAATGGATATATATTTTAATAAACTTTGACTAATTTTGTACCCCATTTTAATTTTATTATAGATTAGTTTAGTTTTAATATATATATATATATATATATATATATATTTTAATATATATATATAGTATATATATAGTATATATATATATACTGTACAGAAGCGGGCAATACTAAATTTGAATAATATAGTACCTAGTTCGGCCACTATGTCGCCTCGATCGATGCGACGGTCCTGCCGCCTGGATATTAAGTCGGCGTAACTTGAGTCTAATTTTTCCATGGGAGCTTGGCCCCCCTGGTCAGCGCCTAGACACCGCGGTCCCACCGTGGGACCGAGCGAGGTGGTGCCCAAACCGCCTTCGCGAGGCAGCTTCACACTTCACTTCTCAGTCAACTACCGTCTAGGCAAGTCGCCCCCCTCTTATTAATTAGTCTCAGTCGAATAGTCTCTTACTTCCTTAAACGTACATACTTTTCATTCCGTCGGACCACCTACCATTTTCCTATCACACTTAATATCTGCGAATAACTAAGGTGCAGCGGAATCCTGTCTGTTTATAATTCTGCTTAGATCAAAACAGTTCGGAGAGAGTGATCGACAGTAATAGTCAGTGATAACAATATATAAATTTCATTATAATTGGATTAGGCGTTTTTAGGCGACATCGAAGCAAGTAGATAACCTGACAGGGAAACCATACTTCAAAAAATCATATATATTCATTCAACATATTCGCAGTAACGTATTATTAGAAATCTTAATTATCGCAAGTTTAAGCAGCGAAACTTTCACCGCCCCCATCTCCCATCCACTGACCAACTGACGCCAACGACGGAGCAAAACTCAATATTTTTCATCCTCGTCTATGATGCGATAAAGAAGCAAGTCATTCAGGAAGAGATAATTGCCAGCAAATCATAAGTTCAATTCGTGTCTACCTTTAGGACGAGAAACAAAATATATACAGGGTTTGTCCGGAAAGTAATAGGACTGAGTCGATTAAAAAAAATTTATTTAGCCAATCATTACAATTCTTTAAAAACTTTCAAAAAAGGTTCCTGCGTCGTTACAGCGCTGCCTTGGACCCCCTCTGTTTGCGGCGAGTGGAAGTGTGCCAAGAAAATTTGGACATGTGTAAAAGTGACTCCTAATTTTTGGATACCGTAATCACAGGTGACGAGTCATGGATCTTTGAGTATGATCCCGAGACAAAGAGGCAATCTTCCGAGTGGCACACGACGGCGTCTCCTCCCGCAAAAAAGGCAAAAATGAGCAAATCCAAAGTGAAAATGATGCTCATTGTCTTTTTTGACATCAAAGGCATCGTCCGCCATGAATTTGTTCCTCCTGGACAAACGGTCAACTCCAAGTTTTGGTGGAAGTGCTCAAGAGACTCAAACGAAGGGTCAATCGGGTCCGAAAAGACATCGCAGTCGCCTGGAAGTTGCACCACGACAATGCCCCGGCTCACACCTCCTTTCTTGTGACCAGCTACCTGACCCGGGCAGGCACCCCACGCTTCCCCAGCCACCCTACAGCCCAGATTTGCCCCCCCCCCCCCGGACTTCTTTTTGTTTCCTCGCCTGAAAAGATCGATGAAAGGAAAGCATTTTGAGGCGACAGAGGGGATCCAAGCAGCTTGCACCGCGGCTCTAAAGACTATTCCGGAGAATGCCTACCGTGACGCCTTCAATGCTTGGAAATCGCGCTGGCAACGCTGATCGACGCAGGAGGAGCCTTTTTTGAAAGTTTTTAAAGAATTGTAACGATTGGCTCAATAAATTTTTTTTAATCGACTCAGTCCTATTACTTTTTGGACAATATTTGCATTTCGTGCAATTATAAGAATTTCAAAAATATTGGAATCAGCCTTCATCAATTTGCAACAACGCGTGTAGTTCTATCCCCTTTGAGGTACGAACACTCGTAAAACTCAACTTACGATATCTTCTCACGACACTAATTACTACACTTATTTCTATACTCCACATTGTTTATGCATTCCTTTCGGAATATCTTTAAGGTATGAAATATAGATATATAATAATTAAGCCATTCGAAATACATTTATTTTTTGGATTATTTCTTAGATTATTACATTTAACATTTCATACGTGGAACGGGCATACATTTTTTAAGAAAATATAATATTATTACTATACACATAGGTCGGTATTTAATGGGACAAGGTATTTTTCATCGGAGACTATCCTATTACTGCGGAAACAATCTTCAATCCAGCTGCTTTTAATTACTTTTAATGAATTTGGTAATCCACTTTCACTTATATTTTTCAATTCGGAGGTGATGAAGTTTTCATCGATAAATACATGCGTCACGGAGTGATCTATCATCTTTTTCACTGTACCGGCCATAAATCGAAACTCAAAATTAGTACAATCTGATGGATTACTAAAATATCCCACGATGTCTCGAAATATCGAGTACGGAGAAATTTTATTGCCAAATAATTCCTCGTCAATACTTTTTACCTGAGCAGGATTCAACTCCACGGTATTTACCTGAAATATAATTTCATATAAGACATAATATTATGGCGTGCTACTTGATTTTTAAACTATTTTCGATAATCAAAGGACAGTTCATAAATTCATAGGAATATTGAGTGTTCAAACAAGTTTAGGGAATTCAAGTAATGCTCGAACACAATGAATCTCCGTGAATTAATTTTTACGACATCTGGTATGGTTATGGTTATATCCGTTTCATAAAATCCATTTTCGATCCCATTATTTAAAAGGTAACTGACTCAAACTTGTGTGGATTGTTTGATTATTCAGGAATTTGCAACAGTTTCTGCAGGACAAATTTTGTCGCTTCGCACTTAGAATCTTCAGAATTAACATCAAACGCGTTCTTTCAGATTTATAGTTTTAAAATGGCGGGTGCACTATATAACTAGTCTATTCTATCTCCCTAAAAAACTACAATTAATTATTGAAATTCAAAAAGTGGAGTTTTCAAAAGTAATGCATCTAATATTAAAACGAAGAATTGAAATTCAAAAAGAAAGGTTGTAAAAACTAATGCATGTAGTATAAACATGCGAAAAATATTTAATTAAATTGAATGATAAAAGGATTTGAACTTAAGAATGGAATATTTATAAATGGGGAGAGGGGGACATAATAATTAGCATTGTATTTATTATTATATTAGTTGCGAAGTAAACTTTGAGTGAAAAACTGTCCCATGTTTTGCTTACAATAGTTTTTTCTGTATGGTGGGATATATTTTATTTTTAGGCTGTTTTATCCGACTTTGACTATTTTTTTTTTATTTTGTTGAATGGTCGAAAAGTTGTTATTGCGAAAATTCGATTTCTAACGATACTCAAGAGTTGAGAGTAATGTCCACGTATTTCCACTGTTTCTTACCACCTTGATATAGAAACACACAACGAAGTGAAACACGACAATGTATTCAGACGTTATCAAACTTCTATTGTTTTTCAGGTTCGTGAATCTTTATTACAACAGCGAACAGCAAGCTAGAGACATCGTTAACAAAATGTGTGTTGTCCAAGCCAAGTTGAAGAAAAAGGAGGCCGTATTGTCCCGTGGGGAAATCATCGGTCTGTGGTAAGGCGGATTAACAAAGTCGGCGATAGCAGCACAATTGAACTGCTCGCTATCAACAGTGAAAAAGTATGTTCGGAGGTATCACGAGATGGGAAAAGAAGACCTGGTGAATCTCTGGTGTTTCAATTCGGGATCGCGGGTAACGTCACTGGAGCAGGATCCTGCCATCGTGAACCATATTTGTCAGAATCCCTTTGAATCCCCGGCAAATTCGTCGCGATTGCTAGACATCCCAGTTTGTCGCGAAACTGACCGCAATCGCCTTCGCAAGGCCGGTGTCCACTGTCGCCGATCCGCAAAGAAGATGGCATTGACAGATGTGCATCGCCGCAATCTGGTTGTCTTTACACAACAGGAGCTCGCAATCTCTCAGGTTGAAAAGAAACTGATGATATACACGAACGAGATGGTTTTCTATTCGAATGATAATAGGACGCTAAACGTATGGCGTCCTATTAATGCTCACCGGAACGATTCTCGCTGTGTTGTTCCGCAGTCAAACAGTGGGCGCATTACATTTGGCGTGTGGGGATGGATGAGCTTCTATGGTCCGGGAAAACTAGTCAAGATTACGCGGCATATGAATTCTGTTAAGTATATTGATATATTGAAAAACGTTCTTCTGCCCATGGTTCGTAGTATATACCCAGCAGAAGATGTGCCGATAATTAGGCTTGTTCAGGACAACAGCACTCCCACTTGGCTGGCATCTTGACGTGGTGTGGGAGCTTAAGTAACAGTGATGACGTTTGAAGCCGAACCAGCTGGAGCTCATCTGTTTGCGGCTCCTGGCAGAGGAGGCTAGAGCAATCTAGCGTGACCGAATGCTAGGGCGCTTCAATGTTTTAGGTGCTTGGAGGACCTGACCTTTCACTCTCAGCTCCAATGCAAGAGCGCCGTGGACAGGTCAGGGCGCTGTTACTCCTGAAGCTCGGAAGACCATAAACCTGGGGACTGTACGGAGGGTCAGCTTTGCCCCGTCTGCAAAGACCTTGGTCATCCTGCCAACCACAGTCTGGGTACGAAGGGTTGCAATCCCCCAAAAAAGAACAGCAGAAAATCTCCGACAGCAAATAGGGAAAGTACTCTAACATTGCAATAACGGGGATCTCTTCCGTAGATAATCCAAATATGGTGGTTGACCAGGAGGCGATGATAGTTCTTCCGTGATACATCTAATACTTCAATCGAACCTCAACCATGCTGCTGGACCTTAAGATCTGCTCGCTCAGTCTATGGCTGAGCTGAAGATTGGGTTAGCAATCGAATATTTTACAATTGCTTCATTTGTAAAGTGCAAAACTTGCGACAATGATATAAAATTTGAGCCTGCAAGCAAGCCAAGACTTGGTTTAAAAATAACAATGATATGTGAGACACCTAGGTGGCTAAAATGGACTATGAGCGAATTCATAATGTCGAACCTCGAGTGCAAGGAAGTACAAGAGAGGCAAGAATGTATTGCAGGTAAGAGCAAATTGATGTTTTAGAGGCCCTTTAGCAGCAGATGAAGCACAATATATGCCTGGAATCGAAGATTCATTTTAAGGTATGAAGTAAATACGTTATCACCCTTAAAACTAAATCGAAAACTTTAAACGCGTTTTTCTCAAAATCATATTTTACCAAAAGTTGCAAATCGATGAGCAAGATATCTCGAAAACTGCTGTACCGATTTGCACGAAATTTTGCATACTTGTTCTACATCTCAAAAACTGATCGACGAATGAAGGAATTGTATGTTTTATGATAAATTTTTTATGAACAAAAGAAGACAAATTTTAACACGAAAAATTCGTATTTTAGCTTCCAACGTTTGTCACATTGTCAAAAATCAAGTTTTTGTAAAATCGTTCGTTCATCGACTAGATCAGTTCATACGAAAGCTAAATCCGTTTGAATTTTTTATTTCAGATTATCTAGTACTGAGAAATTGTGCTCACCGCCGAACGACTCCGAAAAAACCTGTCGCTAGAAAATAGCTATAGTGGTTACAGTTTTCCATATTTTAAATGAAAGAAATTATGAAAACATCTTTGATAGATATACATTGTGATAGGCTATCGAACAAATAAAAATACCTAACATTTTTTCTATTTTCATTCGCAAGAAATACGTTTCTTTCGCGTTCCTGACTAGGTATAACCCCTTAAGGCAGTGCTGTCAAGGTCGTGTATATTTCAGTCGATTTTCGAGGTGTTCGCCCTTTTTTTTTTTTATTTAAATATTTTCCCAGGAGTGATGTGGTCCGTGCCTGGAATCAGTAACTCCTCAACCGGAATGAATACTGAAATGGTAAGAATTAAATCTTGGAGGGTATAGGGAGTGGGTGAGCTCTCTTGTGAGTTTTAGCACAGGGGAAAACTTTCAAAAAACCTGAAACTTGATTTAGAAGTTGATTGGTTATTAGTGTTACTAGACTGTAGATAGCTTTAGTCGATTGTGAGGGTGGCAAGACTGGTAGGAGTTTTCTTGATTTTTTTAAATGGTAGATGTTCTCGGTGCGTGTGTTTGATGGAGGAGAGAAGGGGGTTAGTGTGTGAGGCAGATGATAGAAGTAGCCTGTGAGTAATGCTGGTTATGTGATTATGAATAAGCGGGATGTTTGCTAATGAATGGAGATCGAAGGTATTATAAGAGCGTGGGAGACCTAGGATTATTTTCAGATATTTATTCTGGGCTATTTGTGCTTTGTGTCTGTAGGATTTGGCAGCATTGATCCAGAGGGGAGAGCCGTAGGTGATGATAGGGCGGACACAGGTGGTGTATAGGTTAAGTTTAATCTTGGTTTTTAGCTTGCTTCTTGGATGGATCTTTGGACAGAGCTTTGGCCGCTCTGTCATAGATGGCGGGTTTCCATGTGAGGTTTTTATCAAGGATAACTCCTAGGTCAGTGACTGTGTCTTTCCAGAGGATGTTAACAGAGTCAATATTGAGGGGATCTGGTGGTTTTTTCTTCTTAGAAGGAAAGAAAATTGCTTCTGATTTGGAAGGGTTTAGGGTTAGCTTCCAAGATTTGAGGTAATGATGTATGGAGTCTAGGTGATTTTGTAGATGGAGTTTGGCGAGTGCGGGTGACCAGGAGGAGCAGTAGATGGCGGTGTCGTCTGCGTAGATTACAAGTGAGGTTTTGGTGGATTTGGGGATGTCATTTATGAAGATGTTAAAGAGGATAGGTCCCAGGACGGAGCCTTGCGGTACCCCAGCAGGGGAGGGGGTCAGTGGCGAGAGTGCTGTGCCTACAGAAACTTGGAAGGTTCGGTCTGCAAGGAACCTAGAGATAAGTTTTGTTATGTAGGGGGGAGTGTTGATGCTGTGGAGTTTTAGGATGATGCCTGCGTGCCAGACGGAATCGAAGGCTTTTTGGAGGTCTAGTAGGACTAGAGCGGAGGATCTGTTTTTATTTATTTCTGCGGTAATGTTTTCAGTAACCCGGAGAAGCTGGAGCATGGTGGAGTGTGAGCTGCGAAAACCAAATTGCTCGTTGATGATGATTTTGTTTTGAGTGAGGTGAGTGGAGAGTTTGTTTAGGATTAGTTTTTCTAGGACTTTGCCTAGAAGGTTCAGGAGGCTGATGGGTCTGTAGTTATTAGGTAATGTTTTTGGTTTTTTGGGTTTGGGAATAGGGATGATTTTAGCGGTCTTCCAGGGAAGTGGGAAGTATTGTATTTTTAAAGAGTTGAGGTATATGTAGTATAGTTGTACGATGATTTTTTTGGGGCAGTTTTTAGCAGTATGGCGGAGAGTTTGTCAGGGCCTGGGGATTTGTTGTTTTTTAGTGAGCGGATAGTTTTGTAGACTGTGGCAGGGGTGATATCCGAGGTGGTAGGGATAAAGGTGTTGTTTAGGTATGTGGAATGTGTGGTGGTAGCCTGGAGTTCGTGGGGGGAGTGGGAGTTTAGGGCTGTTAGGTGTGGATTGAGGAATGTGTTTGCTAGGGCTATTGCTTTTTCTGAATCAGAGTGGGCTAGACCGTTCTGGAGTGTGAGAGGGGGAATGGGGGTTGCATGTGTTTTGAGGTTTTTGTGTAGTAGCCAGAAAGAGTTATTGGTGGATTTGTATTTGGAGAGTTTAGATTCCCATAGAGTATCTTTTAGTTTGGAGATTTTGGTTTTGATTTTATAAGGATTGGTTTCAGCGTGTTTTTGGAGGGTGTAACCGTTTCTGTTGGAGTGTTGGTTGTTCCATTCTGTGTGGCGGGCATTAAAGTCGCCGCCCAGAATGAAGCAACCTGTGTTGATTGAGTTGAGGATTGTGTCGAGGTCATTGGGGGAAAGTTTGTTTTTAGGTGGATTGTAAAGTGCGGCTACTGTGAGCTCCGGGGAGGATTTGATTTTAACAGATAGAAATTCAAGGTTAGTTAGTGGCTGAGGGATATCTTCTGTTTTGATGGAGGAGTGGACTAGAATGGCGACTCCTCCACCTTTGGAATGGGTTCTGTCTTTGCGGTGGATTTTGTAGTTAGGAATGCGGAAGTTGGTATTTGGGGTGAGCCATGTTTCTGTAATGATAGCTATTGGGATGTTGTTGTTTTGTAGGAATAGGGACAGTTCTAGGGTTTTAGGAACGATGCTTGTGGCGTTCCATAGGAGAATGCTTTGGGGAAGAGAGTTAGGGGGCATTTTGCAGATCCTGGGCAACTTCAAGAAAAGCTTGTAAGTGCTCCATTTCATTAGATGCTTTGGAAAGTTTTTTAACAAGTGAGATGATTGCCAAGAGCATTTTTTTAAGGTTACAGAGTGAATTTAGCTTATGCAGGCCATTCATGAGTGAGGTAAAATCGTTATTAGAGGTGGCAAGGGAGATTGAGGAGTGAGAGTTGGTGGTGGGGGGAGGGGAGGGAGAAAGTGATGGTGGAGGTGTGGGAGTGGAGACTACTGCAGCGTCAGACTTAGTTGGGGGGGGGGGGGGGAAGGGGGTTTGGTGAGTAAGTGGAGGGTGTAGTGTTTTGAGGTTGAGAGTGAGGAGGGGGGGTAAAGGTAGGAGGAGGAGGGAGGTATTGGATTTTGGGCTGGGGTTTAGGTGGGGATTTTTTTGCGAGGTAGCTAAGTAAGGCTGGGCATTTGGTAAAGTTGGCGGGGTGGTTTCCAGAGCAGTTGACACATTTGGCCGGTGTGTCAGGTGTCTTAGTGCAGGAGCGGGTATCATGGGATTGGGCACACTTCAGACATTTGTATGCTTTATTACAATTAGCTGAGGTGTGACCGTGAGCTTGACAGCGGAAACATTGAATAAAGGTCCTTTGGGAGTTGAATTTCTCCCAGTAGACCCTTGTATGAAATAGGAAGCTAGTTTTCCTCAGGGAGTTGAGGGTTGTGCTGGCGCTGAATGTAAGTTTGTAAATGGGGTGGAGGGGGTTGGGTTTTTTGCCATTTAGGAGCTGGCACGAGAGAGGGTTAAGGGATTGTAATTCTGCAAGTATTTCCTGGGTCGGAATAAGTGGGTGGCCTTTTAGCACAACTGCCAGGATTTTGTCAGAATCCAGGGCATAAGTATGGAACTCTACGTTGTTTTTTAAACAAAATTCTTTGAATAGGGAGTGGGAGTCAGGGCTGGTGAATTGCAGTTTTGTTTTGTCTCCTAGAAACTTGGTCTTGAATTCGCCGGTAACTTCGTTTTTGAGGGCAGAGATGAATTTTGGGAAATTGTTTATCTTGGAGTGGAGGTAGAAAGGTGGGGGTTTTTGGGGTGTGGGTGAAGTGCATGAGGGATTAGAGGGTGATGTAGATGAATTTGTAGTTTTTTTGGAGTTGTTTGTTGGGGTGATGGAGGGGGGTTGGAGGTATCTGGTGCTATAAATTGCGCAAGTTTGGCAAACCTGTTGGTAGTGGGAATGTTGGCGCTTACCTCATTGTTGTTAGTTTCATCAGTAGATGCAGTAGGCGTGATGATAGTAGAGACTTTCGTCCGATTCGCATTGGTGTCCGAAAGAGATGTGGATCTAGGGATCCTAGGATATGGTGCGGAGTCCCTGTGAGAAGTCCTCCGCTCTTTGTGATCGGGGTGGATTTTGCCGGCTGACTCCAGGATTCCGGTTGTGGGGCGGCTTTAACGATAAAGACCGCCTCACGCGCAGTGCGCGTGTGAACACGTAGTCAATGAAGACTTCCACTGATTTGAGTTGAAACAATTATACTTAATTATGGTTGTTCTTTTGTAATCTTTTAGACTGGCGAGCACAATTACAGGTCAACGATGCGTCCTGGTCAGGAGCCAAAACACGAATCCAATGAACTGCAGGTGCTCGCCCACTGCCCCACCACTTTTAAATGAGGGCAAGTGACCGAGCGGCTAGTCGTTTCGGGGCCGCTTCGGTTCAGGAGCGTACCGTGAACATAAACGCACGTTGTGTCCCTTCCGCATACGTCCTTTTTAAATTTGTGTCTACCTGTTCACGGTAGGCTCCTGAGCCGAAGAGGCTCTGAAACATCTAGCCGCTCGCTCAGTGGTCCTTATTTAAAAATGGTGGGGCAGTGGGCGAGCACCTCGAAAATCGACTGAAATGTGCACGACCTTGACAGTACTGCCTTAAGGAGTAGCGGCTGGCCATTGCGGTCAGACCCCGATCTCATCCATCGTTCCGCGATCCTTTCCCCACTCTTCTAACGCATGAGACAAGTGATAGAACAAACGTGTGTGGCATTTAAGGCCGAAAATAGACTAAGTCAAGTGTGAGTGAGACGACGAAAGACAAGTGAGAGAAAGAACGAGCGAAAACAGCGTCGCCTAACAGCTATTTGAGTATGCGTGTGCGGGTAATAGCATAAGAAAGAGCGTAGGAACTTTTGTATATATTCATCAGTAGCGCAGGGAAATAGATTTAAAGGGAATAGAAATAAGAAAATGCGAAAGGTATGAAGGAATGAGGGATAGCGTAGGAAAATAAGAAAATATACAGTTAGATATTAACGAATTTTGAATAAATGTATGTAAGTGATAAAAGTTTCCTACTTCTTTATCGGCCTACCCTAAACCTATTCATAAAAGTAACGTCCGTTCTCGTGGACAGTGGTCACTAAGGGGCCGTAACGTTCAACAGTTTACTATTTATCTATACACATTCATCTATACACAACGCAATTTTATTACATTTTGCCATTATCCTGCAATTTGTCAAAGTATTTGAGCTTTTGGGTATTGAACGGTTTTAACCGTTGAATTTCATAGCAACCAAACGATTTCTTTTATGTCGTGTTAGATATGGTTTGAAACCGTACAAAGTAATTATTTGAGTGTGCTCTTGGAGAGTGCACCGGGTTCTGTTTTGGAATCGCAGAAAGGTGTTAAACAAAACAGCGGACACGGCGTAGTTCCGAAAAATCAGTCTTTCCTTTCGCTATTGCACTCAATTGAATTATAAGTGGTCACTACTTACAAGCTTTAACTGCTAAACCGCGCGGGATTATATTAATTCCCACATAGTGTGTTCAGTGGGTGGCCCTGAGTGGTGATCCGTTCGCACGTGGCCGGCACGCCACGTGGAAATATATATTTAAATGATTCGCACTGATGCTGTGCAGATTGGTGCAGAGAACACCAATTGCTAAATGAGTTTTCGCTGAGTGCACCTTACTTAAACTACTGGGTTAAAATTCAGTTTAAGCACCACTCCGATTTTCGACCTAAATTTTTGTTTATAAGTGTGTTTTGTGCTGCTGAACACGAATCTGAAAGCAAAAATCAGCGCTCGGTTATAGTTTCCGAGATATAAGCACTTAAAGTTGGCCAAATAACGTGTTACAGCACCACCATTTTGCGCCCGCGGAACAGCACTGTGACGGCACTGAGCATGGATATTTCGATACGCGCATACGCAACAATCGCTTTAGCTGCGTTTTTACTGTAGTCTAAAAGCGGGCCTTTCAAATGTTTGTGGCCCATTCATTTACTGTGTTTCTGATATGAGCCGTTTTAAGCACATTCAAAATGCGTGCTTAAGCTGCACCTTTAGTGTGGTCCTAAAAAGGTTCTAGTTAGGTTTGCAGTTCTGTTTTGGTTGGGTTTGATTTGGTTAAAATAAACCGTTTAAGTCCTATTACATAAGGTCATTGAAAGGCATCGAACGTAGAGAAAAGCGATAATAATTATGGTTTGGGTAGAAAGTGAAACATACGCTTATAGTGACGCTGCATTGGCGCGAAATTGGGTTCTTTTTACAATTGATTGACTTGCAAGTCTTACAGCGTCAGCTGGACCTTATGTAACACGTCGCTGAATTCGTTTTCAGATCAGCTATCATAATACGGAAGCAAAAACATACCGATCCATTTAAAAAAATGGAGGTGACCTTCAAATGTCCGAAGTACCTCCACCTGCAAAAAAAATATTATCGCCACCGGATGACCCCATTCGTACTGTGTAATTTTATGTCAGCAAATATTTCTGTGAAACTTATAGTTTCGAAGATATCTGTCGTCCTAATAGTTATTCTCCACTCTGTATATTTGGGAGACCGTATATCGCGCAGCCCCACTTTTCTTCCAGCAAAAGTTTTCCTTAGCGAGCTTCGTTTGTTTCTTGACAATGAAGCACGCGGGCTTACATTGTTCCTTAGTCTGTCTCCACGTTCTATTCGTACGAGTCAGTCGATTTTAGATCTTCTTTTCACTTGATATTTGGTAAAATGGCAAATACAAAATACAGGACATCGGAATTAAATTCCATTTTCAAACAAGAAAATGAAGGAATTAGTAATTCTGCGATAGAATTGCTACGGGAATGGGAATTAATCCCAAAAGAAGAATCTTATTTATGCCCAAACGGACATCCGTTTAAATTAATTAAGAGTTCGAGAGCCATCGATGGCTGGATCTGGAAATGCGGTGCAAGAATCCCGGTGCAGAAGAGGAAGGCGAAGAGATGTGACACTAGGTAAAAAAGGCTATTCTTAATTATGTGTCAATAATTCAATAATTTCCATTTTCTAATATTTTAGCATTTCATTGAGGAAGGGGACATTCTTTGAAAAAAGTCATCTGCAGATACAACAGATTGTACTGTTTGTTCATTTATGGGTCCAAAACTGCAGCATGGTTTTGATTATGAATGAATGCAGAATATCACGGGCTACTGCGACCGATTGGGGCTCGTTCTGTCGCGAGGTCCTTGTAACAAAAATTTTTAAGGACAAAGAAAAGATTGGTGGTCTGTTTTGTTTTTCATTTTTTAATTGTTCAACTTTTTAAGTATTATATTTATGATGTATTACATTTTGTTTAAATATATACAGGCCCAGGAAAAATCGTAGAAATCGATGAGTCCAAATTTGGACGCCGCAAATACCACCGCGGTCATTATGTTGAAGGACAGTGGGTATTTGGGGGATACGAACGGGATACTGGGAAATGTTTCCTGGTTCCCGTCGAAACTCGTGATCGTGCCACATTGTTAGAAGTAATCAAGGCACATATTGAACGTGGCACTACGATAATATCAGATTGTTGGAAAGTAAGTAATTCATTTTTTAAGTATAGTTTCCTCATCTTCATAATATCTTTCTAATTAATAGGCGTACGACTGCTTGGAAAATGAAGGGTATAAGCATCTGACAGTGAACCACTCGAGAAATTTTAAAGACCCGGAGACTGGAGCCCACACGAATCATATTGAATCGACATGGAGACATGTGAAGGCACAATTGCCTCAATACATGCGGAAGAAGCAATTTTTTTGCGGCTATTTGGCCAAATATGTATTTACAAAACATTGCAAAGCCAATAATATAGATCGATTTGTTGAATTTTTCAGGTGGACCCGGGACGTATATAACCCACTGCGACAAGAAGACTTTGTGTTGGTAGAGGACCCAGAAGAACCGTTAGAAGAGAGCCCTCTATAAATTGGAAATCGAGCCGCTTTTTATATTTTATTTTGTTATTATATATTTTCATATTTTAATTATGTTCATAAATAATTATTGTAAATAAAGAAACGGCTCTTTTCAGGGCCACAAAGATTAAAACGGCCCTTTTCAGGGCCACGAAGATTTAAACGGCCCTTTTCAGGGCCACAAATACTTAAACGGCCCTTTTTAGGGCCACGAAGACATAAACGGCCCTTTTCAGGGCCACAAATACTTAAACGGCCCGCTTCTAGATCACAGTAAAAACATAGCTACAGCATGCATTGCGCATGCGCGTATCGAAATATCCATGCTCAGTGCCGTAACAGTACCGTTCCGCGGGTGTCAAAACTTCATAACGAAAATAGTAATTAGCAAGTATGCATTTATTCTAAATATTTTCTATTATATTAAAGTGCTGAACATCCATGTAAAGTGTAAAGTGTAAAGTGTCAAGTATCAAGTTTAAAGATTTTAAAAATGGTCTTCAACACAAACCGAGACGTTTTTTCCCATCAAAGGCGAGTAGGAAGGAAAAAACTTACAAAACCTTGAAGTGCTGGAATCCACATTAATTCGACAGTATGCAGTTACTACGGACGATGTAAAACGACAATTAAAAGTATCGATACGAAAATTTATTCGCGTACATGTTCGTTGGATGCAATGCTCATATAACGAAGCAATATTATTCGAAAAGCAGAAGTCATGGTTAGACAAAGAATTTGTTATGCCACACTCGATGAAAACTGTGCAGAATCGACCACATATGCCCAAAAGGACTTCAACAGTTATTCGAGGAGACAACTATATCGAGCAACCGAAACAATTCGAGGTGAGCACACGACTGAAGAATTGATATATGTCGGAAAAATTAAAGCAAAGACGGAAGACAAAGAAGTCATTGCCAAAATTTTGAATTATTTATTGAAGGATCCCGAAGAAGTAAATAATGTGCGAAAATTCTCTGAGAAGAAAGAAGAACAAAAAGATTATTCCACAAATAAGGCTTTAGGGATCGTTGCTTCCTTCAAACTGACGAAATTTCAATACACTTGTCTAAGGAAAGAGCAGCCCTCGAAGAAGAAAGCCATATACATATATCCGTCGTATAAGCGTATACAACAGGCTAAAATGCAGTATCATCCTGAGAAGCAGGCTACTGTAGTGAACAAAAAAGGTCCTAAAATAGAACTACAAGCCCTATTAGATCACACACTTTGCAGGATACTACTATTGGCCCAAACCGATGTACTTGCGGAAAACAAAAATTTGACATTCTTCAGCAAATGGGGCTGCGATGGGGCAAGTGACACAAATGTTGATGAGACCACACAGTTTCCAGGATATGATTGCTGGTCCAAACCGATCTTCTTGCGGAAAACAAAAATTTGTCATTATTGAGCAAATGGGGCTGCGATGGGGCATCGAGGCAAGGTATATATAAGCCACAATTTGCAAGCGACACATATGTTGGTGAGTCAAGGGTCTTTTTATCAGCGTTAGTCTCCATTAAATTATATGACAGGGACACGAATGAAGTAATTTGGAAGAATAATTATAATTCATGGACACGATTTTGCCGTCCTATAGCATTCACATTTGAAAAAGAGGCCATAGCCACAATAAAGAATTTTGTAAAAGACATGAAAAGTCAAATTACAAAATTAAAAACAACTGCATATGGAAGGCATATGCATACATTAATTATGTATGACAATGATAGTTGCAAAAGTTTGCAATGCATTATCAGGGACAAGTTCCATGAGGTGCTACATCTGTAATGCAAAACCGACAGAGATGAATAATTCGGACCTCATCTCCACGAAATAGCCTGCAGAAAATTATTACAAATTTGGAGTGAGTTCATTACATACATGGATCCGATGCTTCGAATGCTTGTTACTGTTATGTCCCCACGATCTGATGCCCTTCGTCAGTTCGAGGCCAGGAAGATGCAATTAGAAAAATCATAAATTCTTCCTCAGAAAAAACACATTTCGATTGCCCTGGTCGAGACTGGCAGATGGCATCGGGATAACACATAAAATAGTTAAAACTCTTAGAGTTGTAAACACGGCGTCTCTCTCGAGAGAAAGTTTCCAGGCATCAAACTTCTTCAAAAACAATGCAGACCTTGTACACGCGAAAATGTAAATTTGGCACCAGACCCCGTGCTGACTTGGGGACACTGGAAGGGATAATAAACAGCAGACCTTAAAGTGGAGACTAACATTTTTTTAAACATTTTCCCTTGCTGTTGGTGTCGTGTTGCAAGAAGAAGGCTGCATTGTCTCGTATGGAAAACGTAGAAACTGATGTAGTGGGAGGGCCCAAAAAAGCTGGTGCCCTTCACCCTAGTTCGCATATTTGGTACTGAGTTTCCGAGAGAGAGAGAGTGTGTTCCGTATCGATTCCGAGTTTTCCAGACAAGATCAGTTTAAACTTCAACAAGTGATCAACTACAGCAGCAGCACAGCAGAAGGATCTTATCAGGTTTAGCTACTTCACTCCAAAAGAAATAGTGTGTAATTAAATATTTGTTATTCACAAATTCTGAAGTACAAAGATTAGAGGTCTAAACCCCTTGAGCATCCACACACCCATGTCAACCAAATACCTGCATCCATTAACCGAAGTCATTCTTTAGCGGGAATAGAACAAACTGTCGTTGGAAATCGTAGATTTTCATCGTCGTTGAAGTTTCTATGACACGCTCCGAAGGACGGCGCCTTTCCTTCCCATAACTGTTGATCTCCAAAGCGTGATCATCGGGACAAGGAGTAACTGGAAATCGTTTAGATTTTTAGTGTAAGACTCTAGAACGATAATAACCGCAGCGGAACGATGATGTTATATTAATTATCATATTTCCTCAGTGGCAAAAAGACCGAATAACAGATATGGGTGGAGAAAGAGGTGGACAGCCGCGGTACGAGCGGATCCTAGCCTATTGAAAAATACAATAGAGGATCAGAAGAGATTTCAAGAGGAAGGAGGTTCTCCGGTCTCTGAACCATCTTGTCTGAAAACCACGGAAGGGAAGAATAGGAATAACAGGCGAAAAGCAAAGCGAAAGATCGAAGCCATAAAACGGCTAGCTACTTCTGTCAAGCATAACTATGATTCAAGTATGATTACTCCGGTGGTAGATTCTGTTAAGGGCGTTGGGTACCCCAGCATTTTGCAAGGGTTTAGGCCATGTCGTTTTTAGGCCGCAATTCTAGACCGATTTTAACAAATGCGGTCTTATTTTAAAGATAAAGGTTCAAGACACGAGCGTCGATTTTCGAATTTTTGAAAAAAGTTTTTGTTTATTCAGAATACGGCTTTGAAATATAACTTTTTTTTAGATACGATTTTGTAAATGAAAATGTTATTTTTTTAAAAATCCGAAAATTACGCTCGTGTCTTGAACCTTTATCTTTCAAATGACATCTTGTTCGATAAAATCGACCAACAATTACGACCAGGAAATAGTATGGCGTAAACATTTGTAACTTACTACGTAGTGAACCTGTGCCGATCACCGCTCAATGCATTTGCATGGAGTTATACAATATAATCAAATATATCAGAAGAGATTTCAAGAGGAATATAATATAATATATATATATATATATAGCGGTCAATATATATATATATATATATACAGGGTGTCCCAAAATTATGCAGCAAGCGGGAACAAGCAGATTGTTTATAACAAAAGAAATCGAAAATTCCTTTACCTTTTTTTTATTTGAAGCCCCGTTTTGGAGATACAAGCCTCCAAAATATCGTGATCCGACTTCCGGCCCGCGCGGTTCGAACATCAGCTGGAGGCATATACGCGAGAAAAGTATCGGCGAGCGGTTAGCGGGGAGAGGGGTATCCATCGACGCTCAGCTGAGATTTCGCCGAGCGACAGCTGTGCCCCTCTCCCCGCTAACCGCTTGTCTATACTTTTCTCGCGTAGATGTCTCCAGCCGACGTTCAAACTGCGCGGGTCGGAAGTCGGATCACGATATTTTGGAAGCTTGTATCTCCAAAACGGGGCTTCAAATAAAAAAAAGGTAAAGGAATTTTCGATTTCTTTTGTTATAAACAATCTACTTGTTCCCGCTTGCTGCATAATTTTGGGACACCCTGTATATATATATATATTCATGGAAAAACGAATAGCTGTTTATATTGAGTAATAGTTGTTAAAACTTTATCTGTATAGCTATCTACCTGCGAATATTTGTAATTTAACACATGGACGATAATATGTACCCTGATGCACATACGCTAAGCGCCGATTTGGCGCCCATATATCATCAGTCGCATATACTATGGAGAATTAATTTTTTACAAACATGTTCCTTCCTTCTAATTATTTAAAGTATTAATAGCCATTTCAAAATAAATAAATATATGCATTTTTTTCAAGTGGCAATCAGTAAAAAGTATATGTTATCGTTTATGTGGTAAACTGGTGCGACCCAATATTCGACTTTTGCAACACAATTTTGAATATCGATATATGTATTGCGAAAGAAAGGGCTAGTATTACTAATAAACGTTTTAAGCGCACTTGGTACTTTCTTTTCGCTTTCAAATGTGATTGACGGATCATAAACTCACTGCAGTGATGGTATCGACGGCCGACCGTCCACCATCAGCTGCACTCCAAATGCCGCTGAAACATGTGAACATCGGCAGAAACGCCTGAAGAACACTTTCGCACGTGGACAGCACGACGAATTGAAGATTTTCAATTGTCAAAGAACCCGAGGAGAGAGCAAAAAACAGAATTCACTCAACCTTCGGGACGAACACTACTCTTTGCGTCTCGAGTATCCCGATAATTAAGAAGAATATTTTTTGTAACATTTTAATCGGCTGTTCAAAGTTTCGCGCGCTTATTATTAGATTTGTGCCGATCTTTCCGCTGTATATATTATATATCGCGGTATACATTTTATATATATATTATATATAAAATTGTACCACACGGTACAATTTTTAACGGGGCACGGGGACTTCGCGTGGAATCTACAACGCTTCCATCTGGCGGATAGCCCGCTGTGCGACTGTGGCGAAATCGATGCTTCCGCCCACGTTCTCCAGGATTGCCCATTGCAAGAAGATCTGCGCGATGAACTTCGTACTCGAACCAGACACACGGGACGATTATGGCCACCGAACAATGAAGATCTCACCTCTAAGGAACTGTTCGGCGCACTGACACGATTCGCGAAGAGAGCCCTAACGAGAAAAGAAGAGAAATGGAGCACCGGTAACCGAAAGTGAAAGACGAGCCATCTTCATCCTCCGTCCATTTCACTCCGTTCCACCGCTGACCTCTATATATTCTCCTCGCCACCCCTCCCACTTTCGCTCCCACGGTATCACCTCCTCCTCACCATCTTCTCCTTTTCTCCACCATTTTTATCCCTCACACTCTTCCCGACCGTGGAATATCACAGCAGGCCGTACCTCGTACGGTGATATTCGCGATCGGACAGTATCACTTCTGTTACTGTCGAAACGGCAAGGATACTTCCGCGCCAACCTGCTCGGGATCGGGCATAAAAGCCGGCGGCTCTACCTCCTCGTGGTCCCCGCTGGACATTCCCCCCGCGTTGCCTCGTGCAACGTGCAGCGTTGACTAAATGAGCCGCTTCCCCTTACGGGTAGATCCAACTTGTCCGATGACTCCGCAAGGATGAGAGCAGGGTTTTTCCAAGCCTTCTAGTATAACATCTACGCTAGACGTCTCCCTCGACAGTGGCCGCTAGACTGTACAATTTTTCGCTAATTCCATCTTACTCGCGTAAGCCGGTATAGGGGAAACCCGAAGGTACGGCGCGTCGCTCCTGCGACCCATTGCACGCAACAATCGTTGTGATTAACTGTGACTGACTGTGACTGTGTGACAATATGCCTTCCGCGAGAGGTGTGCTGTGTAAAAAACGTTTGAAGAGGAAAGGGACATGGACAAGAGAATATTGGCGTAAGAAGAGGATCCTCATCGATGCTGCAGCAGAGGATGCCGTAAACACTAGTGCGGGTAATTCAAGAGTGCAGGAGTTCACGGATGAACACATGGACGTACATTCCCCAGAGGTACTTAGTCTAAGTAATTGCGATTCCCCCCTTCCTCCTCTATGCGTAGATCGCGTTTCACTTCCAGAGGATGACGCGTTTCAGTTGTCAGGTCGTAGAATTGTAGATATTTCGTTTTTTTTAAATAGCATCCTGGCGATAGGTGTGCATGTGCCTTTCGAATGTACAGTCGCGGATATGTATCCGGTTTCCGAATCCCGCAACGGTTTAGTTAGTAAAATAAAATTAAAATGTCGATTACGCGGTTTGATTCAATATATTGAAACCGACAATACCGCGGAAGAAAATGCGAATATCAACACCTGTATGGTATCTGCAATGGTGTCAACGGGTGGTGGATATTCGCAGTTAGAAAAAATTTGCGCCACAGTCGACATGCCGTGCATGGCAAGCAAAGCATGTGTTAAACACCATGACATTGTTTCCCGTGCATTTCGCGATACAGCAAACAGATTAATGTCTGAAGCTGCAGAGGAGGAAGGTAAAATCGCCCGTAGTAAGGGGATGGTCGACAAAGACGGTATTCCGTGTATTACCGTCGTCGCGGACGGATCATGGGCCAAGCGATCATACAAAACAAAGTATGATTTGCTTTCAGGCGTTGCCGCGATTGTAGGTTTTGTAACAAAAAAAGTTTTATATATCGGGGTAAAAAATAAATATTGTTCATTTTGCGATCGGGCGAACCGTGCCAATGTAACTTCACGGGAACATAAGTGCTATACAAATTTTGACGGGCCGAGCACGAAAATGGAAGCCGACGCTATTGTAGAGGGTTTTCAGTGTAGCGTCGAAATGCACGGTCTAAAGTATACAAAATTAATCGGGGATGGGGACAGTAGTGTACACCGGAAGTTGATGGATGCATTGCCGTACGGTCCATCGCTTTTGATTGAAAAAATTGAATGCCGTAATCATATATTACGGAATTACAGCAGCCGTTTGCAAGCTGTCTGTTTGAATAGAAAGATCGGCAACATCGTACATCGAAATATTTTACGGCAGAATCTGAAACGCCTTCGTACTGCTGTAATTTCAGCAATAAAGTACAGAAAGGGGCAAGAAGATCTGCCCCATTATCAACGCGTGGAAGAATTGCGTAAAGATATTTTGAACGGGCCGTATCACGTTTTTGGACACCACGTAGAATGTAAAGATCGCGGATATTTTTGTGCCGGAACGCAAAAACCTGGCGAGAGTAATCTCGTACAGGAGATGCAACAATCGGGCATTTTCCCCGAAATTCAATCGGCAATGCATCGCGTAGCGGTCAACATATCAAGTTTGATATGCGACGTAGACAATAATTTGGCTGAATTATACAATTCCTTTGTAGCCAAATTTATTGATGGTAAACGCGTCAACTTTGCCCTACGTGGTTCATACCAAACTCGATGCGAAGCTGCTGTAATAACCATGAATTCCGGTGGTGCACTTCTTCGGGAAGTTACAAAATTGACAAGTAAATGTCCGGGCAAATTTACTTCTCAATTTGTTGACAAAAATATTCTTGCTCGGAATGCGCAAAAAAAACAAAACCCTCAGCGTCCCGTGAATAAGCAACGCCAACCAATCCAAACCGTCGACGGCGATTATGGCCCGGACGCCGCTTGTCCACAGGAATCCGATTTATGTCCTGAAGATTTGAAACATGCTAATGAAGCATTTTTACAATTTTTAAAAGACCAGGATGTATCGAAAATGGAGTGCGAGACTCGTGGACAATCCGCGTCTCCAGAATGGACTGAACACCGTCGGAAACGACTAACCGCTTCAGTCTTCGGTTCGGTATACAAGAGAAGGCCTCGTACCTCTTATTCCAAATTAGTACAGTCGATCCGTTACCCTTGTTTTTTGGGGAATTTTAGCACTAAGTGGGGAATTGAAAAAGAGCCATTGGCAATTAGACAATTCTCCACTGAGTACGGACTCGATATTCAAACATGCGGTCTCATTATTGACCAACAACTACCGTTCTTGGAGGCTTCCCCTGACGGTTTAATAAATACCGATTCTCTTATCGAAGTCAAATGCCCGGCGTCGATAAGAGATATGCAATTGTTTACCCTTTAATTAAGAGATATGAATTTTGTTAATCAAATGTTGCATTGGTCTTCGGTTGGCCGTACTAAAAAGTTTTCATACTTCAGAAACATTGTGCTTCCTGATACTAACAGGCGCTTCACCAAAATGCGTATAGGCATCGAGCGGGCCAACAATGATCACCCATCGATAGTCGACTTTTCTATTCCCCACTCAGTCCCCTGATCCTCGCAATGACCGTGAGAGGGGAATAGCCGAGCTACAGACACATACACACACCGATAGACGGGATAGATGGTGCGGACAGCGAGTCCCCTACTGCCCCTGTAATTCGTATTTTCTCCGCACCCGTCGCTGAAGTCACACATGCCTCGAGCGAATCGTACCCAACGCCTTTAATATACCTCCGGTTTCCCCTCCCTCTTCGGAGGTAATGGAGGTATACGACAGTGACCAGCAACCCAATACTGGTCAATACAACTACCCACGAACCGTTTATCTAATAGTGAAATTCAGGTGACCATAAAAGATATCAACCCTAACGACTGGGTATTGTTAATTGAACCCAATGGCGAACCGGCCCCTTGCCACATTCAGGGGCATGTATTGTTAGAAAAATTCAAGAACAGAGTAAAAATTAAGGAACTTTAGATTCAAAATCTTTCATATGTTCAACCTTCATCACCACCTGTACCGATAATACGACCCGGCTACGTCCCGAGTAAATTGGTTTTGGCCATTGACTCAAAAGGGAGCAAAAGCTAAAGGATTACCGTGAATTAAACCTGAAGTTGACCAAAACCGGGGCTCAGGGGCGGGACACATAGTCTTGACGTAACATTACATATAGCATATAATCATGATTTTAAGAAGTGGTCGGCCAGCACAACAGAATTTAAAATAATGCAAATGAACGAAAGAAGGGCATACAAGAAGATTTCCGCAAAGAAGTGGGTATTATCATCGATGTCGTGAAACCAGGAACGGGAACCACCAATGACGAAAACACTGCCAGAAGATTTTTTGAAGATCCGCAGAAAACAGTCAGAATTACAGGTGTAGAAGAAACATTTCTGTCGGTTCACCGTCATTCTATAAGCTATTGCATGTGACGAACATATTAACGAATAAAATTTGGCGAATTCAAAAAATATGGCAGAACTGTACGTAGAAAAGTACAGATGGTACTACATGCCGACTACTGTGCATAAAATTTTACTGTATGGTGAGGATATTATAGAAAAATCAGTAGTCCCGATTGGACAGTTGTCTGAAAAAGCCCAGGACGGCCGTAATAAAGATTTTAAAATCAATCATGAGCACAATTCACGTAAATACGCTAGAAGTGCTACAAATGAAGATATTTTGCACAATTTATTAATATCGTCTGATCCCTATCTATCCGCAATACGGCCGTACTTGCGCAGCAGACATAAACAGATTTTATTTCCGGAAGCATTAGACCTGCTCCAAGCAATTGATACTGAAAACAGCTGCAGACAATTGAACTGAAGGGGAAGTCGCAGAAGAAATGCACCTGGACGAAGACAAAGTGTGATGTATCATGTGCCAAAAGTGCATTTTGTGAAGTGATATTTAGTGAAAAGTGAATAGTGTCGAAAATATGCACTTTCTCTTTTGTAAAACGAATAATATGACATTATTTTTTATTACAGGTTATAATTTCATAACATTATTTATTATTTCTGTTTATAGGGTGCTTAAAGAAATTTTTACGCTTCTATGAATATATATCATAATGCATAGGCGTTCATATTTATTTCATGATCCCTGTAGTGGTCCACGAAATATACTGACTACCAAGAATTTTCTTTTTTTCAAACAGAAGTAAATGAAGACGGTAGCAGTTACCGATACCACGTTCGCACTCGAATACTGCATTCAGAGGCATCGGCGCGCTCGCAACGCGATAGTTAATGTTTAATAACGTTCGACCTCGGCGCGTATATGATTTTGACAGGGTATTAAACTAGAAGAAACACAGAATACGGTGATGTAAATCAAACCGCGCGATCTTTTGAAACTTTTTCTAACAGTCTAAGAGAATATTTGAATGCTTGTTTTCTGAGAGACATTGTTTTTCTGAACGTCTCCCATCTAGAATTTTTGCGAAAAGGCAAAACTACGAACACGAGGGTAATCCTTGATATCCTTTCTCTTTCGATTTCTATATTTATAAATGAGAATCGACCAATCCATTATGAAGATATTATCGTTTGTGTATATCGATTCCCGCGGTCGAATATTCGCGCCAACGGTAAACTAGCCACTTTGAACCTCATTTTGACAATGTTCTTGTTAGTTAATGAAAAAAAATATTGTTAGTTTCGTATGTGGCAGCAATTTCTGAACGTAACCCAGTATTAGTTTTCCAAATATTAAAAATTTTATTTTTTGACACGATTGTCCCTGATTTCGTCGTTTGGGCCCACTGTGCAACGCTGGTACACGCGCGCTCGTCGTAAGGGTACTCATTCTCCTCTTGAACTAGATGCCGTGTATGTCGAATACAGACAGCGAACTAGAACTCTCCAACTGGCCATCGAAGAGGGCAAAATATCCGAGTGAGGAGATCTACTGGCCGCTTTAAACGCCGACTCTTGGAGTCGACCTTATAAGTTGATGCGTGGTCGTCTTCGGCCGTGGGTTCCTCCCGTAACCACGACTCTGGATCCCTCAATTCTAGAACGAGTAGTGAATGGTCTCTTTCCTTTGGGAATGAAAGGCCCTGCTCCTAGGCGTCCTCCTCCCGTTGAGTGGGACCCTCGCATGGAGATTAGCATTGTTGAGATAAGGAGCGCGATTAAGAAGTTGCCAAGTCGCTACACGGCGCCTGGACCTGATCGCGTTCCTGGGAAAATTCTCCTCAAAGTCCTGCCGGCTCTGGGTTCTCTGATGAAGCAGCTGTTTGACAGCTGCCTGGAACAGACCATTTCCCCCTCGGCCAGGAAGCTGGCCTACTTAACGCTCCTCAGGAAGGATGGACGTCCGCCGGACACCCTGTTGCGTACAGGCCTATCTAACAGCCTATCAAGACCTTGGAAAAGATCATCGCTACTCGGCTTGTCGACCATCTTGACTGGGTGGCTCCCAACACTGTTTCGCGCCAATTTGGATTTCGACGTAAACGCTCAACGGTGGACGCCATCCATTTGGTAAAGAAGTTAGCGGAGTCATCCGTGGTAAGGGGCAAAATGCCGTTAACAACCTCGCTTGATACTGCTAATGCCTTCAATTCCTTGCCCAGGTGGGCCATTCGTTCGGCACTAGTCTACCACGAGGTTCCGCTGGTTCTCCGGTCTCTAATTTTTAACTATCTTAGCGACAGATCTATCACGATTCAGGGACGGAACAGTCCACTAAAGAAGAAAGTCGTATGCTTGGGATTCCCCAGGAGTCTGTCCTAGGACCATTGTTGTGGAACTTCGCATATGATACCATTTTGCGAATTTCCACAACAAAAGGAGTGTCAGTCGTCTATTATGCAGACAACACTCTGGTAGTAGTGGAGGGTGAATCTTGGTTTTCTGCCATTCAATCTACGGAATTGGGGGTTGTGTGTGTGATCTCCAGCATCCAACGTCTGGGATTAGAACTGGCCTTGGGTGAAACCAAGAGCATGTGGTTCCATAATCGATCTTCAGGGCTAAGCCCGCTCCTGCACGTGGTGAGGCTAGGAAGGAATTATATCACTGTGAGGGAAACTCTTAAATATCTCGGGGTTACCCTGGACAGTCGTTGGCCCTGCAATGCCCATTTCGAGTGCCTTGTACCCAGGATGGAAAAGGCCACGGCTGCCCTATTGCGACTCCTCCCGAATCTCAGGAGGGGGGGGGGCTCGTGAACGGATTCGCAGATCGTACTCCAGGGTGATCGGTTCCACGGTATTGTACGGCGCCCCGATCTGGGCTGAAACTGTTGGCCGGCTATACCGCAGCGGAGCTACGGTAATATTACTTCGCGTATAATATTATAATATATACAATCCTGCTTATTATGTCGCGCTCTCCTAATTTATAAATATTCCATCCTTCATTTCAAATTCCATTTGTCATGCAATTTAATTAAATATTTTCCGCATGTTTATACTTCATTCATTAGTTTTTACAACCTTTCTTTTTGAATTTCAATAATTAGTTGTAGTTTTGTAGAGAGATAGAATGGACTAGTTACATAATGCGCCCGCCATTTTGAAAACTATAAATCTTATGTAGAGTTCCTTTATGCAAAAGTCATTGTTTTTCGATTTATCACACTCACCATAAATATTAAATTTTGTTTTTAGTAGGCTTTCCAAAATACCTCTAATAAAATGTTAAATAAATTCAGCACATTAATAACAATTGGTCTATTATCTACCTATAAAGCAAGTATACAAATTATAATGTATATTGTCAATTGTAATGTCCTCTGCCAATCAGAGAACTCCGTTAAGCCACGACTGATCCTACTGGTACAGAACATTTACTGTCTCAACCAAAATGATCATAACATGTCATCTCTTGAAAAAATTTACGAGTTTTTAGCACGTTGAGTGCCACGCCGATTTTAAAGGAACTCCTCGCCAGGCCACGCGCGGCTCTTAAAAGTGCTGGTTTACGCTTAGCTAAGATGCTTATAAATATTCACTCAACACGTTACGCGCCAAGTCTGTTTTGTTTTCTTTACCGTTCGGCCCGCTAGATAAGATTCTATCGAAATGGATTCGTGGACGGTATTCCTTTTGTAACATAGCAGTTCGTTACAGTTTTAGGCTCATTCCAGACAACAATTTTTTTTAGCCCTGAGCGTCATAATGTCCGTAGAAGAGTGTGAAAGCGATAGTAGCAATGAAATGTTTTGTGCTAAAAAACGGCCTAGAGTAGATATAATTTTATCATCTGAGAAAGTTGGAGAATGGCATGACCCGAGAGGTACTCAGCCAAAGAGTGAGCCATTTACACATCCTTCTGGTGTTGTACATGAAAATTTGTATTTATGATGAGATATAGCTGTAGAAACCTGCTATCAATTATTTGTGCTGAATGAATTGATCGAGGAAATCGCAGTACAAACACACTTATATGCATCAGAGAAATTAGAAGGTGGATGCACGCAGCGCTCGGAAAAGTGGACAGAGACAAGTAAATCTGAAGTGAAGAGATTTTTTGGACTAATTCTATCGATGGGATTAGTAAAATTACCAGCTATCTCAATAATCCTGCGTATATGCAAACATTCCCGAAAAAAGTCATGTCAAGAAACATATTTGAACTATTACTCAGAATGCTACATTCTGTAGATAACAAAAACCGTAATGGTTCCGATCGTTTATTCAAAATATAATATATCCAATCATAGACACTTTGGAAACCAATTTTCGAAAATATTGCAACCTAACCGAGGACATACATGTATGTATTGATGAATCCTTGATTCCTTGAAATATGTAAAACAAAAGCGTCACAAATATGGTGCTGTGGAGCGGGATATACGTATGCTCTTCGTGTATACACGGGGAAAACTTTAGAAAAAAAAACTCTACGACCACTAAAATTGTAATGTCTCGTTGCCAAGATTTATTTGATAAAGGACACACGCTCTATACTGACAACTGGTATACGAGCATAGAATTAGCGGAAAAATTAATCATAAAAACACCCATTTAGTAGGAACATTGCGTTCAAATCGACGAGAAAAGCCACAGCAAGTGATATCGACAAAATTAAAACGAGGAGAAATCGTAGCAAAAGAGAATAAACAAGGAATAACCATTTTGAAATGGAGGGATGAGATCAGAAGAGAAGTCCAAGCCACAAATTGTAATAGACTATAGCAGACGAAAGGCAGCTCTCGATTTATACGACCAGATGAATACTTACAATAATCCGCTACACAGGACCATGAAATGATATAGAAAACTAGCCTTCGAATTGTTATTAAATACTACGGTTGTAAATAGTTACATTTCATATAAAGATACATATTATGACGAAGAATATCAACAACACTGAATTCCGAAAAATATTAGCAGTGTCCCTTGCAAGTTGCGGAAAAGAAGACATCCCATCGAACACTACTGCAAGAGCACCTAAAAAACAACACTGACTCCAAAGAAAATCTGGAAAAGTGTCTGAAGTACGAAAATATTGTAATCATGTTAGTATAAAAATTCAATAAAATATGATAGAGCAATGGCCAGAAATGACTAAGCCAGTTCTCACATTTTGTGATATCTGTAAAGGAGAACCGTTTTTATGTTTGCCGTGTTTTAATACAATCCATTAATCCTGCAATGAGTCAAAATTAAGTAAACTTTAAATAAATTTTCAGTAATTCCTTAAAACACTGTAAATTTTGTAGTTATATATCATGTTATACGCTATCAGCCATCCATGGCTGACGCGGACTAAACGGAAAGTCCAGTGTCAGCCACCGATGGCTGACGTGGCACTCAACATATTAACACTTAGCCGACCGATCGGGTAGATCTACCCGTTTCCAGGTTAGTCGGCGGTCGACCGATTTTCTTTCTCTTTTCTCTTTTCTATATTTCTTATTTCTATAGAGCACAACATATAATAAAATGCATCAATTTTGAAAGTCTTTTATTGCCCAATATTACGACTCTTTATGTTCAAAATTTCCGAATATGCCTCTACCAGCGTACTACTTCAGAAAAATGCTCGGTGGAAACTGTACAGGTCTCTGTGGGGCGTGCAGTCGGCTAAGTGTTAAAATGCGTCGTGCTGACCTGAAATGTATAAAGGTCGATAAAATCCGAGGACGTAGCAACATAGTTTAAATAATAAAATATTATAATTCCTATCGAAGTTGCAGATCATGACAAACATATCTGTTTGAATTTAACAATGTCTTCTAAACAGTATGTTAAATTTGCCCTTGTTAGATCAACATAGGTGTCTTTTCTTAGTCTTTTGTGAAAACATTGTTAGACCGTTTACTTTAAAATTTTACATGTTAACTATGACTATGATATGATGATAAATATTTGCAGACAAAAAAATAATAATACCACTGATAACAAGTTCTTACGAAATACCTTTTCTTCTGCTTTATTGAAAGACCGGTTTAAACTTGTTTCGTCCGCATCAGTAATAAAACTGTCGTAATACTCGTCGTAAATTTTAGCTAATCTATGCTTGGTCGACTCACGGGATGATAACAAATCCCATGGTAAGAAATCTTGAAGTGATGACCAATTTTCTTCTTTGGTAACTCTTTTGAACCAATTTAGTGTTACTACATCATACATCTGCCTTTGTATGACACTGTTTGCCCTTGCCTAAATGAACAATGCGTTTCAGTAAGGTCATGGTTTAAATATCCACTGGAAATATTCAATAATGTACAATGAAATGTTACAGCATTTGCACGGTTAGCTGTCGCGGAGTTTTAACCACTACTAACACTACGATATTGCATCCATCGTGCGAATCACCGAAATAAAATTATAAAAATTTCATACCTGTTTTTTGAAAGTATGGAATTATTACAATCAATTTGTTAAAGTTTTTCCAATAAAAATTATTCCAAGTGTGACCATATTTGAACAATTGGAAACAAAAGAATTTAATTTATTGTCAATTTTATTGGAAAACCTTTCGAATATAATTAAAAATATTCCAAAGTTAAGCAAGATATATGGAAATATTATAATGATTAATTCAATAACGTTGTACCCTCTCCTTTAAATTATTTTGGTGACCACACTTGTGTAAAAGACAGTGATTAAAACAATGTTGAAATCTTTTTATTTGTGGTCCTTTGTTAATAAAAATTTTATTATATTATCACATAAAAAACATTGGTCTGACCATAATGACACTAAATACATAAAATTTGGATCATTTCGACTGTTCTTTAGACTCATACTTCTATACAGGGTGTAACAAAACTGCGGCGACGGTTTTTCAACATCGATAGTACGCACCAAAAAATGAAAAAAAAATCTTTAAAGTTTTGTCTAAAAACGACCCACTATCGAGATACAACTCCTTTTGTAAAAAATTTTTAAAAAATCATATCTCCGAAATGGTACGTCGTAGAGGACTGATTTTTATTGCAATATAACCGGAGAAGATCAAAGATAATAAAAAAAATATATAATTGCTGTGATTATTGCTGTTAAATAGCATTTATTCTTGTTTAATACAAACAAATTTGATTACGTTGTATATCGTAGCAGATTTGTAGTAACTTGGGAAAAATTAAGGGCACTCACTAAGGCTTCCATTCCGTAGATAGTGATATATTTTCGTAAACTTGAGTCTCTCCCGGTAATATTATGATGAAAATCAGTCCTCTACGACATACCATTTCGGACATTTGATTTTTTTTAACTTTTTTACAAAAGGGGTTGTATCTCGATAGGGGGTGGTTTTTAGACAAAACTTGAGAGGCCTTTTTTTCCTCTGTTAGTGCGTACTATCGATACTGAAAAAGTGTCTCCGCATTTTTGTTATACCCTGTATACAGTGAAGAACCGGATAATTCAGCATGGAAAGCAACTCTTACTCATTCGTGCTGTCGTTTCGTCAGAAAACGCGACGATGCACATTACAATGGAATGTGCAACGGTATTTTGGCACTCTTCGTTTCATCGGGTCTACGATACGTCTGTTGTTGTGCATGGCATTGCCATATGCACTGCTGCGTTAATTAACGTAGCACCACCGTTTCACGTTTACAATGACGCCGTATAGCTTGTGTGCGCCCGGGTTTAACCTTCCATTACTGTATAATATGTCTCAAACCACTGTTTTTCATGTAAACCACAAAATTGAGGTTTGATTACTCTTTCAGGTCTAAAGTCTGAAGCTACGATTACTGGCCTCCTCTGTAGTGAGAATCGTCATACACAATATCCCAAAGCTGGTGGAAACATTTTTATTTGGTATAACTTCTAACTGTTAATTAATAATACAATTCAGTTTTGAAGTTTGTATTATCATTTAGAGAATCGATTTTGTTGTATTTCCTTGAAATTGAGCCCTTGCGCTAATTCGAAATCTAGTGCCATGAAAAAGTTGACAAATGAAAAAAGGTGATTGGCTTGCTGTTTAACATGATTAAGGTCAAGTGTTGCCTGATTATCTCAAGTAAAGATCTTTCTACGAAATGAACCGTGATAATTCTCAAATGTGTAACTGCTTTTTTTAAATAACGCAATTGATTAGTTTCCAAACAAAAATTACTAAAAATCATCTCTTGTTTTACCTGAATAATGAGAATAACTCATTAAGCAGCTGCATTGTATTTTTTGTATTAATCTAGCATTATTTAGAAGAGGAATGTACTAACAACTATAAAACAGATTGTAACTCACAACTATACGATAATGTGTAGGACGATTCACGTTTGTAGTTTGATGGGTCCGACGTCTAGTTGCTAGGATACGCGAAGACACGGCGAAGCAGTAGGCGTTAATCACGAAAAGGGCCCAAAAGGTGCGGATTGTTTATATAACTTATCAAATTCATGAACAGTATTTGAAATACAAAGAGACTAACAACTGCAAATAAAAATATATTTCATATATTTTACCGTTTTGACATTGCCGATAATGACGCAGTAATTTCTCTTCAATTCATTCTGAACGATTTTTGCTCCATGTTGCAGAAGAATTTGTTCGATTTGTTCTTTAGAAAATTCATCGTCTCCGTTTATTACACAAATTTCTTTCCCATCAAATAATCGACTATATAGAACCAATGGTGAAGTGTCAAATTTACTCGTCTTTGCAATGTTTTGTTCGACTTTTATCGCACGTGGTCTGCTTCTTCTTGGAATCTTAACATCAGGTGTGTCGTCTAAATCTTCATAATTTATTTCCCGTTTCGTTAATTTCTGGATTGGCCCAGCATCCTATGAGAAACAATTTTTACAAGATGTCACACATGACTGTGAACATTTTAGAGGTAGGTAGTACTGAAGGGATAATATATGTATACGTTTCAATGTTCTACGTTACTCCGTTGTCGAGTATCTCAGAAAAACTACAGGCAATTCAGATGACCCGGTTGGACCTAACCCAACCTCTGCTTGACTGTTGTTATTCATTAATTATTCGTTAACGGATCAGCGGAAATTGCGCTTGATGTTAATCTCCATACAACTATGTCAACCTTCCTCTCACAGTAATGTTTCCTTATTCTATCTTATTCATTCTAAACAAAAGTTGTTAACATCAAGGCAAATCCTCCTGAGTCTACCTTACTCTTTTGAGAGAAAGGGGAGAGGAGAAACATATCGGCTAATAGGTGTGTGGTGGAGGTAAAGGTGTTATACTTTATCTACCGAAGTCGACATTTCGATAATACCAGTTATAAACCGATACCTTATTAAGTAGCTGTAGAAGTTTGTCAAAGTTATATCATTTGAAGAAAAGTATTATTCCGCTCAAGGTTATTATACAAAGATTATTAAGTAGTTTAAATACATATAGTTATATCGAGATTACTAGATCGTTAAATTAGTATACGCTTCTATCGCGTTAACCGAAATTGATACGGTACTGACGACGGATCCGGACAGATCTGAATCGGTTATTAGCTAGTAAGAAATTCCATCACGAACGATACATAAAGTGTTAAGCCACTGAAGACTTATTACATACGAAATCAATCACTTTTTGGAGTAACACCTCTGAACATTTTCAAAATCACTGACGTTATTAGCCTTTAGCGTTACGAATACGGAGTTACTTTTGTTTTTCGAAATTTTGAAGTTTGCCAAAGTAACAGCTATTCTAAATTTAGCATTTTTTAAAAACCGCACTTTTTCAGAAATTTATATCTCGGCACAGGTAAAGCACAGGAACAATTATCTTCAATTTTCACCAGAAAATTTCCCCATACATATATCTTTTACCCTGATACATTTGGTCCTATCCTCGGCTCCTATTCCCTAGTGTTTAGTCCGTGTAGGCCGGAGAGCTTAAAGGACTAAAGAGCACAATCGATTTCGCGAGGCGGAGTAGCCACGTCGACGACACGGCCGGGATTGCCAGAGCCATAGCGTATCACAGGTCCTGGTCGTCTTGGCTATCCAAGACGTAACAGTGCACAGCTCTTACTACTTACTCAGCACTGGTCAGCAATACACCCAACAAAAAGAAAAATTGTGTGGCAATTTGTTTAAAAATCTGGAAAAAATTACAAGAGTAATGTAGACTGTCCTCTTTCATAATATGCTACGACAAAAATGGTAAGTTAATACTTGGCGAATAATAAGTAATCAAAGTGAATCGCAGTATGCGGCCCTGTTTTTCTTGACAAATTCTCAAATAGGACAGTCGAAACTGCTTATACCATTTTTTCAGGTTTTTAAACAAATTGCAGTACATTTTTTTCTGTTGAGTATATTGCTTACTGGCATTGAGTAAGTAAGTAGCAGCAGTGCGGTGAGCGGTAGGTGTGGTGCCCCAGTAACTGCTCGGAGGAATGCGTAAAACGGCCGCCTGTTTAACCCCTTAGCCTACAACTACGGGCATAGCCCGTACGAAATGAACTAAATGGAACGTAAATCGTAGGTTAAGGGGTTAACTGTATCGATTTTTGCAGTTGCTATTAAATTGAGCACTCGTTTTTTGCGGTTTCTTAAAGAGGAAGATTCAAAGAATACATCCAATTTTTTCCGTTTTAATTAAACCAATTATTTTTGAAATTAACGTACCTTAATCAATTGTAACAGCTCCGTAGTTGTACACGCTGTGTACCACGGCTTGTCATATTTAATATTTGTAACTCTAGGAAACCGCAAACTATATCCAGCTGGATAATCCTTACTTCTTGTCAATTCAGTCGCTCGAATTGTTAAAATAATGGAATCTTCGGGTGAAATCCATAAAGTTGGTGGATTCAGCTAGAACATGAATTTATGTGATTACAACCTTCGTAGTAATTATTGGATGAATAGAAAGTCAAAATTTCAATTTTTGTACAAAACTAAAATGTGATGTGCGAAAGTATCGATGAGAGCATTTCAAGAAGTATGGTTCGAACGCATAATATTGTTACATTCACACATTTTACCGCCTATTGTCAGTTTGATGTCAGTTCGTAGCCGCTACGCAATTCTAAAAATCGTGAACTCCTTTGACGATTAATATATTGCCATCGTCCTGGTTTAGTGCGGCAACCTTCACGGGGATAAACGCATAAATCTAAACAAACCCTCGCGAGCGTAAACCCGAAAACTTTCGAGATTAGAAAGTCCTCTACATCAAACTTCAACGAATACAATGGAGACTTTGTCCTCTTAGAAGTGTATACCTGACACAATATGCTGTATTTGAAGTGCATCCTTGCTAAGGGTATTTGGTGGCCTAATGAAGTCTCATCATTGTCACGCCTTGAAAACATTACAAACTGACGGGGTAGATGGACCAAAAATCTTGTATACAGGGTGTTCCAGCTGGGTGTTCCAACGTGCAGGTCCCTGAACCAGGTGATAGGTGAGGTAATTCTAATATAGGGAAGTGACATTCGTAATGTCGTATCTTAATTTGTGGCCCTGTTAATAACGAAAAACGATAGCTAATCAGAGGGCTTAGTTGGGCCCGGCGGTGCGACAGTAGAAGTTATGCTCTAGTAGGGTACTATGCCAGTAAGAACAGCCGCACCACTGGGCCCAATGGAGCCCTGTGATTCGCTACCGTTTTTCGTTAATAACTCGACCATAAATTAAGATACGACATTACGAATGTCACTTCCCTATATTAGAATTACCTCAGCTATCGCCTGGTTCAGGGACGTGCACGTTAGCTGGGACACCCTGTATATTTCTTTTTAAATGTCTATTATTCTTAGAAATGAAAGAATGAATTTAAATCACATTTTCATTAAAACGAGCAGTCAAAGTCGGATGTTTTTAAGACAGTCCTTTTCGCATGAAAAATATGATTCTCTTCTTCGAATTGTTCAAATAAACCTGTTCAATATTTTCGCTTCGTTTTTTTAAAACTTAAGCGCAGTCTTTTGCGATAAAAATCATATACAGGGTATAACATATCATCGGGGACCCTTTTTCAGGATCGATAGTACGCACCAAAAGGTGAAAAAAAGGACCAAGGAAGTTTGGTCCGAAAATCACTCCCTAACGAGATTCCTCACCTGAAGCTGATCTTTGAAGTTCAAAAGTGTGTTACCCCTTAAAATTAATTTACAGTGAAGGATTTAATTGTCCAATTTCAAACTACTTATTCCAAATCCATTGACTCCTCCGGTAATACTGGATTACGGTGTCAATCCTTATAGATAACAATTGTAATACAAAGCGAAAAGATCGGGGTCGAGTTACCGGGAATCATATGATTCCAGGTGAGCGATCCTAAACGATCAAGAGTAGCGGCGAAGCGAATATGTTATAAATCGTTTCGACACTCCACCAAAAACCTGAAGATTTCCACAGTAATTCTGGACACCCGGAAATTCCTAATTAACCACCGTCCTGCAAAGCGAAGTGATTGGGGTCGAGTTGCCGGGAATCATATGATTCTAGGTGAACGACCCTAAACGGTCAGTAGTAGTGGCGAGGCGAATACGTTTATCCATAACAATCCATTCCTATCCCCAGTGGCAAGAAAACCTAATTCACGTTCGGGGTGGCGAAGCAACTGGGCTCAGGCGGTACGGGAGGACCCCTCTTTGAAAATTAATTGGAGGCACAAGCAGAAGCTTATCCGCGAAAAATTACAACGAGAAGCTCCGCCAGCTGAGAATCGACCCCCATCGAAAACACCCAAAGTCCACAAGAGGAAAGCTAGCAGAATATTAGATCGCATACAAAAATTGGCAGCTTCGGTTCCGAAACATTACTCCAGGGACAAGATTCAGGAGGTCCATCCGATAGGGGAGGTTTCGCACCCGGATATACCTCTACCACCTGGCGTTGTGGATATTGTTGACTCAGAGGAAGAGGGGCGGTTGATCACCATACCGCTCAATTCTAACATTCTAAAAGAATCAGAATTGCAAAAAACACTAGATATATTAAAACCGTCGGATTTAGTTTTATTGATTAGTCCTGATGGAACAAAAACCCCTATGCATGTCCCGGCAACATTTTTAAAAGAAAAGTTTCGACGTAGAGCACAAATCACAGAACTTTAAATTAAGCCAAAAGAAATAAACAACTAAGAAATAGACTGTTAAAATCTGAAGAATTTAATTATAACTCCCTCGCGAATCCTGTAATGCAACTCGGCCCCATCCCGAGTAAATTGTTTGGACCAATGACTCAGAAGTGGGCAAAAACTGAGACTTGGTGAAACAAATTGATAGCACATCTATATCGAGGCGTAACACCTAGTCCTGACGTAACAAATTATTAAGAGAAAAATGGAACTCTTTATCCACCAAGGAGCAAAATTCAAATTACCGAAATACACGCAAAAGTGGAATTACAAAGCTTATTAGACCGCACTGCTTTTCGAATTATACAAACATTAGATAAGGAAATTAATAATGTAGAATTAATGCTTATCTTCAAATGGGGGTGCGATGGTGCACCAGGTCAATCAAGGTACAAACAACTACAACATCAGAGTGATGAGATAGACGACACTTCAATATTTATTTCAAGCTTAGTTCCCCTACGTCTACAAGAAAAATCAAGCCAGGAAATTATATGGGAAAATCCGCGACCATCAACACCTTGGTTCTGTAGACCCATAAAATTTCAATTCATAAAAGAGAGTACAGAATTCATAAATCATGAAATTTCTGAATTAAATCGCGAAATACAAAATTTAAAATCTTTAACTATAGAATCTATAGTTAAAGTATAGATAATAATATAACCATCGCATATATGTTAGGCTGTTATTGACTATGGTGGACAATAAAATTCGCAATTCAATTACGTAGACTTCATCAGCGATGAAATGTTATATTTGTAAAGCCACGCTTACGGAAATGAACAATTTAAATTTGATAAATTCCAAATCTTGTAATAGCTCCAATTATACGTTTGGAATTTCATCACTCCGTGCGTGGATACGATGTATGGAGTGTTTGTTACATGTAACTTATAATTTTCCATTCAAGAAGTGGTCCGCCCAAAGTGCAGATGCTAAAACTAAAAAAAAATGAAAGAAAAGAGTATATACAAAAACAGTTCAAAGAACGAATGGGATTGTGTATCGATTATGTGAAACAAGGTTGGGGTTCATCTAACGATGGAAATACAGACCGTCGATTTTTTTTCGAACTTAGACATATCAGTTGAAATCACAGGCTTTGATGAAATATTGATAAAAAAACTTTCATGTAATACTTCAGGTAATATTGTTTTCGTTGCACTGCATAGATGTATTGAAAAATAGTAATTCATTATATGACATGCTCGGGGTACCAAATGAGGTATGGAAGTATGGAGGCGAAGAGGTAAAGGAATGGTTGTGGAGAGTGCTGTATAGTGTATGGCAGTGATGTCAAGGTCGTGCACTTTTCAGTCGATTTTCGAGGCGCTCGCCCACTGCCCCACCACTTCCAAGCTAGGGCCACTGAGCGAGCAGCGAGACGTTTCGTGGGGGCTTCGGCTCAGGAGCGTACCGTGCACATAAACGCACGTTGCGCCCTACCCAGATACAACCTTCTGAAAACTGCATGATAATTAATAAATTTTTACAGATGATAGTTTCCACATCATCCATGAGGTACTATCCATGATGCGTTTTTTTTTAGTGGTTTCCCCAGGAGGCCTAATCCACCGGAAAGGCTAATTTGATGGGTTTTATTAAATAAAATTTAAAACGAAATATTAATTAAAAATCTACTCGGAACGCCTAGGCCGTTTGCAGACTTGAGAAAATGAATCCGAATCTATGAGGAGCGAAGACGAACTAGTTCGCATTAATGCAGTGAGTGACGTGTCGCCAAGTAAGTTACGTCTGTCGGTTTTTATGCGCTTCATTTTAGAGAAGGAACATTCACATAAGTAAACCGAGCCGAACATTGAAAGAATCCTAAGCCTGAAGTCCCTCAATTTTGGATATTTGTTTGTATCTAAAGTTTTAAAAAAATCGGATCCTGTTTCCGGGCGCGTTTGAATTGAAACATCCGTTTCCGCCATCCGTGACGATCGCGGAACACTTCGAAAAATCTACTCCAAACTTTGATAAGCAATCCGCGACGGCTCTATAAATATTAGCACCTGTCGTACTGCCATGCATTGGGATAAAATCCAATAATTTCTCGACACATGAGAAATCGTTTTGCACGATTCGAACAAAAATGCTCAATTGGCTCACGTGTCGAATGTCGGTGGACTCATCCAAACAGAGCGAAAAGTAACAACAGGTGGATAATAAATTTTTTAAATTTCCGACAATGCATTCTGAAATGCTCGCGATGCGGGAGGCCACTGTATTTCGCGATAGGGGAATGCTTTCTATTTGTGCTAAGGTAATCGAGCCACCGAAAGCTTTAGCAAATAAAATTAAATTATATTTAATTATGTTTAATAAAACCCATCAAATTAGCCTTTCCGGTGGATTAGGCCTCCTGGGGAAACCACTAAAAAAAAACGCATCATGGATAGTACCTCATGGATGATGTGGAAACTATCATCTGTAAAAATTTATTAATTATCATGCAGTTTTCAGAAGGTTGTATCTGGGTAGGGCGCAACGTGCGTTTATGTGCACGGTACGCTCCTGAGCCGAAGCCCCCACGAAACGTCTCGCTGCTCGCTCAGTGGCCCTAGCTTGGAAGTGGTGGGGCAGTGGGCGAGCGCCTCGAAAATCGACTGAAAAGTGCACGACCTTGACATCACTGGTGTATGGAATAGAGGAGAGTGGCCGGAGGAGTGGAGGGAAGGGCTGGTAGTCCCAATTGCCAAGAAAGGAGAGGGGGACAGGGCGGAGGACTATAGAGGAGTGACGCTGCTGAGTACGGATTACAAAGTGTATGCAATGGTGCTGGCGGAAAGGCTGAGGAAGGAGATGGAGGAAGGAAAAATGGTACCGGAAAATCAAACGGGATTCAGGAAAGGCATGGGCACGATAGATAACGTGTACGTTCTAAACTTTCTGAAGAACAGGGAAATAGAAAATAAAGGGGGGATGGTGGTAGCAGTGTTCGTGGACCTAACGGCAGCTTTTGATTCGGTGGAGAGGGAGGTGTTGTGGGAAGCAATGGAGAAAAGAGGGGTGAGCGAGGGGTTAAGAAAGGGGGTGAAGGGGATCTACGAGGAAACGAGGACCTGCTCCTCCTCCGTTTCTTCGTTTACCCTGTAAACTTTACAGGGTAAAGATAGGGGGAGAGGTACGCAAGGCTTTCTGGAGCGTGAAGGGCGTGAGACAGGGGTGCCCGCTGAGTCCTCTCCTTTTCAAAATACTAACAGCGGACCTAGAAGAATTAGAGAGGGGCGGGTGGGGAGGGATAAAGGTGGGAGAAAGAAAAATCAGATTACTCTCATATGCAGATGACACAGTACTAGTGGCGAGGAAGGAGGAGGACATGAGGGGGATGCTGGGAACGTTGGGAAGGTACTTAGAGAGGAAGAAATTGGAGTTGAATGCGGGGAAAATTAAGGTAATGAGAGTAAAGAAGGGGGACCGAAAAGGAAAAAGAGAGAGTGGTGGAGGGAAGGGGAAAGGGGAAAGAATTGAGGAAGTGAGGGACTTTGTATACCTGGGATACAGGATTGGAAGAAGGGAGAGGCAGGAGGAGTAGGTGGACGACAGGGGAAGAAAGGCCATGGGAACGATGCGGCAAGTATGGAGAATAGGGAAAACGCTGTTTGGGAGGAGGTTAGAGGAGAGAGTCACGCTAGGCTGGAAATGGAGGAGGTGAGGGAATTGAGGAAAAGAGGAAAGGAAGGATATGTGGAAATAGAAAGTGACAAAGAGTTGCCAAATTCAGATTGAGAAATGAGGTGAAAGAGGGCACATACAGTAAATGATAATATTTCTGATCACAACATTGGGACAACTGTTGACGAATTATACTCTTTCCTCGCATACACGTTGCTAATGTCGCGAAACAAAAAATTACGACTTGGCGAGTTTTGATCACGGGATAAACTTTTAAAAACAGATATTTTTACCGATATTATGTCTAGAAATAGGTATTTAACATTATTGCAAAAGTTACATTTCGTAAATCATAATGAAAAATCTTCTGACCGTTTCCGTAAAATCAGCAGTGTTTGCAAGAAACTTCAAAAGTCAGTTAAAGATTCATTTTTGCCATTTCAAAACTTATGCATAGACGAAAGTCTGTTATTATTCAAGGGCAGACTCTCATTTAAGCAATACATACTATGCAACTGCAAAACAGGCTACGTACTGGATGTAAATATGTATACAGGGTGTCCCAGTAAGTTGGACGTACCCGGAATGTTCTGGATACATATGGCGACGAAATTTATAAGCCCAACTGCATATTTCAGCATGATAATGCCCCTATACATCGGCTAAAGATAATTCATACCTGGTTTCAGAGGGTAAAAGTTAAAGTTTTACCTTGGCCATCAAGAAGTCCAGACTTAAATCCTATTGAAAACCTTTGGGGGAGTCTAGCACTAAATGTTTATGCTAATGGCAAAAAGTATTGCAATGTCTCTGAATTAAAAAATGGCATAGATTTATATTTCGCCTTATTTGCGTAAAGCAGTTGGTAATATCTTCAAACAATGTTACAAATGTATTCTTTGTATTGGCAACATTCAACACGTATTTACCGGTTGACCAATTGTTATACCTTTATTAACCTGTTAACTGGGGAGTTCCCTTTTTAACTACGCAGCATATAACGGGCGCGAATTATTTCACTAGGACGCCCGCTAGAATGTAATTTCATATTATTCTTTTTCTTATTTATGCTTAAAATAAATGAAAAGACTGTGAAATAGATGTGCCACCACTCTCAACAGCGAAATGATACTGATTTTCTCCGCGTCTTAAATTCATGCCGAAAGACGTATCAATGACTCATATCTTTGTTCTACAAAACTATAAGTTGCATCCGTTCCAGGGCGCAGCATATATTTCATGGAGGTAATCAAATGTCCTACCCGTACACGCTATTGTTTACGTTGGACGTATTTATACGTCCCGCCCGGTTAACAGGTTAATAAAAATATACCAATTTTGTTTCACTTAAAACCCGATAAAATTCCTGTGCAACATAGGTTTATTTTTGATCTGAAATTCTGTGATTCAAAGAGTTAATTCAATTTTTCATGTAAAAATATAGTATGAACCTATATTTATTTCGCACCTAAAATTCCAATTTTGTGATAAAAGTTTGTAATTAGCACTAATAAACATTCTATTATTTAATTTATTTGTGTTTTTTGTTAATTATATAAGAAAGAATAAATACTAATAAATAAAATCAAAAATACTACGCAAAACATACTTTTCTGTTAGGACATTGGAGTGAACCTAAGATTATTTCGGCCACTGTATAAGTAGAAATAAATTTATAAATAAATCAAATTCTAATAAAATATAAATTTAACTTCAAAATTTAGTAAGAAATAAATATTCCAATTGTTCAGGATTTCAAGGTACATTCATTAACGATATTACCGGTTTGAGACTTCGATTTTGTATGAAGTCATTGTCGCTTAGCCATAAAATGGAGAAGCTTAGGAATGATGCTCAATGTAATGAGAGTAGTGATGATGGATTGCAAGCCGAAGAGTATAACGAAAATGTGAAAAATTTGTTTATGTATGACTGTCCACAAGATATTGAACGTGACGCCAGTGATTGTATAGCTCCTCCTAAAAGATGGAATCTAACAAGAATTGTTAGTGGAAGTGAGGAAAGTCAAGACGATGAAGAAGATTCTGAACAAACAGAAAACTTAAAAAACAATAAAGAATGGGAGGACGTCACGGAAAAAGGCGATTTGCCTTTTAGTTTTGCATTCAAAACTTCTTCCGGAACAGTAGGACGACAAATATCTCGGGACATGATCCAACCACTAGACTTCTTCAAGGTGTATTTCACGCACAATGTGATGGACCATACATACAGGGTGTATCAAAAATTCTGGGACACTTTAGGTTTATAGATAGAACGCATAAAAATAAGAAAAAGTCATACAAGTTGTGGGCGCAACCCACCCCCTATCGAGATACAACGCCTTTTGTAAACAATTTTTAAAAAGTCATATCTCCGAAATCGTACGTCGTAGAAGACACGTTTTGTTTGCAATATAACCGGAGAAGATCAAAGATAATAGAAAAAAATATAATTACTGCGATTATTGCTGTTAAATAGCATTTATTCTTGTTTAATCCAAACAACGTCGATTACCTATATCGTAGAAGATTTGTAACACCTTGGAAAAAATTAAGGGCATTCACTAAGGCTTCCATTCCGTAGATAGTGATATTTTCTTTCGTAAACTTTAGTCTCTTCCGGTTATATTGCAATTAAAATCGGTCCTCTACGACCTACCATTTCGGAGATATGATTTTTTAAAAATTTTTTACAAAAGGGGTTGTATCTCGATAGGGGGTGGTTTTTAGACAAAACTTTATAGACTTTTTTTCATCTTTTGATGCGTACTATCGATACTGAAAAAGTGTCCCAGAATTTTTGTTACACCCTGTATAAATTCATGGCATATATTCAGTTTAAGTACCCCTCCGAATTTCGGCCTAAATTGTTGTTTATAAGTGTTTAAGAATTAGCCTTAAGGCCACATGGTGTTGCTCCCATAGAAGACCGCTACGGGGCAACACCTTGCGGGCACACATGCTTTCACCGCACAATCGAATCATCGATCTATAATCAATATTTTAGGCGGTTCTAACGGTCGGCCGGAAACGGCCATTCTCGTCTTGGCTTGGCTCAAGAATGAAAGCTCTCCAAGCGATTGGTGCGCTCGGCACCAATCTGCAGCCCGGTGCAACTCATCTTTAAAAAAATCTTTGCCACTCATCGCCACTCATCGAGAACACTCACCGCGTGGGTATTAATATAATCTCAAGCGGCATTAGGAGTTAATTGTAAGTACAGAACACTCGTACTCAATTCATAGAGCAAGAGTGAGAATAAAACAGTGATTTTTCATCACCACACCGTGTCCGCCATTTTGTCATAACACCTTTCTACGACTCCGCACAGGACCGGTGCATTCACCTAGCCTATTCTCAAACATTTTGGTCCTTCGAGCCGGTGCGTAGAAAATAAGGAACGAGTGTGGTGTTGTGAGGGGTCACAATCACCCTGGACTCACTCATAGGCGCACTCAAGATGTCAGCGAAGGCATCAAGCAGCAAGACCACGGAGGCCCACCCAAAGGCCACGGGGGCCCACTCAAAGGCCTTGGAGGGCCAGCACACACTCACCCTCCTCGTAGAGAAGGACTCAACCATTCAGAGGCAGACACGGAGCACCTCACCCAGCCGGCTGCCCACCAAGCTGGCACTCAAATATAAAACTCAGCTGAGTAAGTTGAGGAGCATCCAGGAGGTGTATGAAAGAGCACTCACCCCAACCGAGGGACGATCCATTGAGGATATGGAGGTCGACCTGGAGAGGATTGGGGAGACTCATAAGGAGTTCCGTGCACAGCTCGAGTACTTTGAAAGCCACTGGCCAGCACCTTGTTTCGATCATCCTTATTTTAAGGATGATCTTTTTCACCAGGATACCACTCTATACCGCAAAGCGAGACTCTCACTCAGCAAGGAAAAGCGAACACTCATAGGGGATGAGGAGGCAACCCCAAGAAAACTGGTGCACTCAAGGGGCGGGCCAAAACTCACAGATATTTCGTTACCCAAATTTTCTGGGGATTACGCCTCATGGCCTGGCTTTAGAGAGCTATTCTCTTGTCTCATCTTAGAGAATCAAGGGCTCTCAGAGGTGGAGCGTCTGCAGTACCTGAGGAGATGTGTGGTGGGCGCTCCCCTCAAACTCATCTCAAATTGTCCACTGGCTGGCGCATCTCTTAAACCGACGTACTCATTTCTCGCTATGGGAACAAGCGCCTACTCATTCAGGCGCAGCTGGAGCACCACAACGAGAGTCAGCCACTCACCCAACGGTCAACACTGGGACTGACCAAACTCATCTCCAGGGTGTCTGAAGCACGGAAGGCCCTGGAGACCTTGGGTGTCACTCACAAATTGGGAGATTGTCTACTGGTGCACCAGGTGGCAAGGCAGCTGGTCCGTGTCACCAGGAAGGCATGGGAAACATCATTGGGCGCCTAAACCGAGTACCCTAGCTTCACTCAGTTGGAGGCCTTCCTACGCACCCGAGCAAGGGCACTCGAGCACATCGAGTCGCGTCCCTCTCGTGCCTAATCATCAAGTTATTCTCAGGCCACTCAGATCCGTAAAGTGACAGCTCATCCAGTCACTACTCACCGAGGGGCAACTCACCAAGGGGCAACTCGACCAGTGATAACTCCACAAGGAGGCAGCTCACCCGGAAGGGTCATCCCGGTTCCACTGCAACTGCTGTGCTAGCAGCCACTTTATGGTGGTGTGCCGCAGATTGAGGGCTTTGGACGTGGCGACTCGAAGAAGCATTGTCGTAAACAAACGACTGTGTTTTAATTGCTTGGGACGACATAGTGCGCACTCATGCCGCTCTGGAAAGGGCTGCGAGCACTGTGCGGCAAAACACCATACCGTGCTGCACGACTCAAGTCGTCACAGGCCCACTCAACCAGCAGCGACGGCACACTCAACAGGTCTGGCATCTTCTTCCACCACCTCAACCTCAACGGCACGGCGTTGAAGGTCCGGTGCAATCGTCTCAACCTCATGGCACACTCAGCACTCAACACTCCTCGCAACAGCTATCACTCAGATCCACTCCTCATCCACTCTTCAATAACTCATCCTGCTCGACTACTCATAGATCCTGGTTCTGAACTCACCTTCATCTCGGAACGACTTACCTCCCCACTTAAGCTCTAACGCCAGCACTCATCGATTAAGATCATTGACATTGGAGGACGGCAGACCACTCAGACACGGGGTATGGTATCACTCACATTGGGTTCAAACCATACGAGCAAAACGGTAACTATATTTGTTCATATCTTAAAAACTGTGTTGTCTGTCCTTCCATCATTTCACTCACACACGCAAGTGTGGCCACATACCCCCAACTTGAAGTTGTCTGATCCGGAATTTCTCAGGCCTCGTGCCATTGACATCATCATCGGTGCCGACTTCTATGGGCAGATCATCAAACCCAACATAGTTAGAGGCTCATCATCTATGCCAATAGCGCAATTATCTATTTTTGGCTGGCTTGTGCTCGGCCCAGTACACTCATCACATTCCTCATTCTGTACAGCTCACCACGTGAGATCTCAAAGGGAAGAAATCAATGTTCAGGAGTTACTGACAAAATTCTGGGTTCAGGAAGAAATACCATCTGATACTCACACCAGAAGAACAAGAGTGTGAGAATCACTTCCGTTCCACTCACTCACGTGATACTACAGTGCGGTACATTGTAAGGATACCACTCAAGGGGCCACTTAGTCAGTTGGGAAGCTCTCACACCTCTGCTCATCATTGTCTTCAGCGCACGCTCAGGAGACTGCAGCGTGACAGCGCACTCGAGCTACTCTATACGGTCTTCATGAAAACATATGACGAACTTGGTCACATGAAACGTGTCTCATTACATTCAGCAGAAACTAATGGAGTTAAGTCAAACGTTGGTGTGGCGGTCGGTGGGAGGACCTTAGCCCCGGAAGCCTCAAAAACATCCGGAGGGTGGAGGGTCTCACTTGGCAGCTCATCAGCTCAGACTGATACTTCAGCGGTGTACTACCTACCACATCATGGTGTACTCAGTCCTGATAGTACGACCACAAAGTTACGTGTAGTATTCAACGGCTCATGCCCAACTACCATGAGACACTCACTGAACAGTCTCATGCATACCGGACCGAATGTGCTATTGCATATCTCGGACGTACTCATATGGATTCGTCATCACCGTCACATCTTCGCCACCGACATCACTAAGATGTATAGACAGATTAAGGTACAGCAGGGTGACTGGGACCTCCAGAGAATCCTGTGGGTTGATGAAGGACTTAACGAGATTCCATACCATCTCACTACAGTGACATATGGCACGAAAGCAGCACCATTTCTGGCAGTTAGAACACTGTTACAGTTGGTGGAGGATGAAAATCATCGTTTTCCATTGGCTATGCCGTCACTACGGCATTCCAGATATGTCGATGACATATTTGGAGGGGTCGACTCAATCGAGCAGCTCATTAAAATCGCACATGAGCTCAGAGCCGTGTGCGACGCGGGAGGTTTTCCACTTGCAAAGTGGCAAGCAACAGACCTGGATCTGCTTAAAGCTGTTTCATCCAAAGAGGAGTATTACTCGTCAATTTCATTTGACGATTGCACCACCAAAATTCTAAGTCTCAAATAGTTTCCTCAAGCCGACATGTTCACCTACGCATCCAAGTTCACGGAACACTCTAAACCAATCACGAAGCGACTCATCTTATCTGAAGTAGCACAGATATTCGATCCACTTGGTTTCATCTCACCGGTGGTAATCAGAGCCAAAATGTGATTACAAGAACTCTGGTTACACGAAATTAGTTGGGACGAACCACTCCCTTCTCATATCGTATCGAGATGGTTCACCATCAGAGATGATCTCATTGGCCTGGCCACGATCTCAATTCCCAGATGGTTTAACACCTGAGAGAACTCAATAGTAGAACTTCATGGTTTCTCTGATGCCTCTCAACTTGCACTCTCAGCAGTGATTTACATTGTTGTAAACTGACCGTCCACAGGCGCCAAATCGACGCTCGTTTGTGCAAAAACGAAAATCGCAGCACTCAAACAACTCACAATCCCGAGGTTGGAACTCAGTGCAGCACTGCTCTTATCTCGATTGATGAAACATGTTCATGCATCACTCAAGCTACAAGTTGAATCTATTCATTTGTGGACAGACTCTCAGGTCACACTCACGTGGATCAAGGCACCTACTTCACGGTGGAAAGACTATGATCGGAACCGTGTCTCACAAATTCAAGAACTAACAACTCAAGCTCAATGGAGACACGTTCCTGGAACGTCGAATCCAGCCGACAGCCAATCAAGAGGCGTAACAACCCAGCAACTCAAGGACCACTCCCTGTGGTGGACGGGACCACCATGGTTCATAACCACCATGGTTCATAAAATCGCGGGACCCGTGGCCAAACCCACCTGAGCCACATGATTACTTCGCTGTTCAGGAAGCTCGCCCAGGCATCGGACTCTTCGTTGCGGCACCCAGGATGGGATATCACTGGGATCTCATTGATAGATACTCTTCATTGCATAAGTTGCTTAGAATGACAGCAATTTGCATCAGGGTTGTTACAAAACTCAAAGGGAAGTCTGACACGTCATCAGCAGGGAGGCCAAGCTCTTATGGAAAAATTAAACTCAAGTTACGCCGACTTAAGATCCAGGCGGCAGGACCGTCGCAGTCGATAGTAGCGCCTCTTACGGCTGCCTCGCATATTATTTTGAATTTGGCGGCATTTTTCCCACACGGGAAGTGGATCCTATTCAGACCAGGGCCAGACCAGGGCGGATATCGCGTGAACATTGTGGGACGAGGATTGACGAGGACCAACGAGGACCAACGAGGGCCAACGAGGACCAACGAGGACCAACGAGGACCAACGAGGATCAACGAGGAATCAGGACAGGAACCACGTAAATTTAGATAAATATTTGCACTCTAAAGAGAAACGGCATTAATTAATTTAGGTATCCCTTTTTCGCGAAACATGTCTCATAAAAAGTGTGTTGTGTCCGGGTGCATGAATAAGAGTGGAAAAATCCATCGTTTCCCAAACTATTTTAAGGATCAGTCGCGATTTTTAAAATGGTTTGAGGCCGCTCAAAATTCCGACTTATTGTTAGCATATCTCCCAACAATGATGGGGGATGTTCTACATCTACGTGTGGTAACTATCTAATATTTATTTTAATTGTATGAAATTATTAATTATTGTTTTATTTAATTTTAGAACCTACTGTAGAGGACATCAGCCATGGCGGTAATAATGATGGGGGATGTTCTACATCTACATATGGAAGCTAGCTAATATTTATTTGAATTTTATGTAATTGTTAATTAGTGTTTTATTTAAATTTAGCAGCTGGTATTCAGTGTGGGGACGAAGCTGGGGACACCACTACTCCACTTGAATTGGCGGTCCACGGGCACACAACCTGCCAAATAGTACCTGCTGTGCGAAAGTCACGAAAACGTAAGTCATTTTATACATTGTTTTCTTTGTTTGCGTGACATGCTTGTTTTTATGCATCTTTTTTACTTGGTGTTGGCACTAAATTGCACTGTCTTGCACAGCCTCTGCGTTACAGGTGCTTAGCGTAACACACAAACGCAATTTGTCATGTGATGATCTGAAGGTGTATAATAAGTTAGCAGCACTAATGAAAAAGGTTCGCGGTTCAAGGAAGAAATCGGTGTCTGCGCGATTGGAATGTGCGAGTAAAGCATTAAAAGACGGAGCACTAACCATATTTGAGGCTGTGCCAGAAAGCGCTAAACAATTTTTTGGCTTACAAATTAGAAATTTAGGACGAAACAAGTTTAGTAGAGTTTATACGAAAAAAGATAAAATGTTTGCTCTGGCACTTCTTAAAAAAAGTAAAGTAGCTTATAAATTTTTATCGGAAATGTTCGTCCTTCCGACCACCGAAACTTTACGTACATTGGTACGCGATATGGCTATTAAGCCCGGTGTTTGTGACAATTTATTTGCTGCACTAAAAACCAAAGTCTCTAACATGGACGATAAAAGTGCTAATTGTATTTTAATTTTTGATGAAATGGCATTGTCTCCGTGTTTAATGTATAACTCAGCGTCGGACATGGTGGAGGGTTTTTGCGATGACGGATGTGAGCGCAATTTGAATTTCGCCGACAGTGTTGCTGTATGGATGCTGAAAGGCATCCATCCATATCCTTCCTGGAAGCAACCGATTGCGTTCACATTTTGTCACGCAAAGACAAAATGGGAAGGAATCGCCGAAATGTATAAAACGATTGTTCGTAAAGCCCATAATAGTGGCTTGAGAATCGTTGCTTCGATATGTGACCAGGGAACCACGAATGTCAAAGCAATTAAAAGTTTAATTGCTTGTGCCAGACGTGAGTGTTTAATACAAAATATAGAGTCCCGCGACGCGGTAATCAGAGTTTATGGGACAGAGATCATACATTTGTATGATCCACCCCATCTTTTAAAATGCGTTCGTAATAATTTACTAACAAAAAATTTAATTTTCACTAACGAAGACGGTAAACTATGTACCGCAGACTGGTCGCACATCGAAACTGCATTTCGTGTTGACAAAAGGCTTGGCATGTTCAGTTCGATGAATAAATTAAATGAATGTCACGTGATTCCTTCCAAAATAAAAAAGATGAAAGTTTCTTATTGCACGCAAGTGTTCAGTCGAACTGTAGCGTCAGCAATTGGTGTTTTGAGTAAGGGAGGCACTAGCATCTCTGATTCAAATAACGTGCCACCGGAGGCTGTAGACACAGCTTGTTTACTATATTTTTTTAACAACCTTTTTGATAGCGTTAACGGGAGAAATGAACGCTCTTCCAAATTAAATGATTTTCGTACTGCCGTAAGTACTAGTGACGATGATTGTAAACATGAAAAATTGTGGAAAAAAGCAATTCCTGTATTAACAAAAATGCGGTTTGTCAAGAAAAGGCCAGGGGACCGGGAATATCTGGAAGTATTAAGTAACTGGGTACATACTCTTCGCGGATTTATATTATTAAAATCGAAGTTGCGAGATCTCGGCGTATCCCAGTTTGCGCCACGCGTTTTTAATCAGGACGCCTTAGAAAATTTTTTCGGTCAAGTCCGTCAGCATGGCGTTAGACACGTAAGGCCCAATTGCATTTCATTTTCTGCTTATTATAAATCCCTCTTAATTAGAAGTTATAGTTCACCGTGCGTTGGAGGGAATTGCCAGAATGATGAATGCTCTAACCTTTTTATGGATGTGGATGGTTTACTTTATTGTAATACAGATTATGAAACCTTCCAATCCATGTACAGCGTATGTGATGTACCTGCATTACTACAGACTTTTAATCTGGATGCAGTATTATCAAATACTGTGTTGCAGAATTTTCAAAATTTTATAATCAAATTAGTTTTAAAAAGAAAAATTGTTTACGATGTTTGCCAAAAAGCATATGTATCAAATGTTGATCATGCTATACTTAGAGTCAAAAATATTTGCGAATTCTATTTTCCGCAGTGCCTTTATTTTCCTCGCGTGTCGGAGTTTTTAAGCACAATTTGTAAAAATTACATAGTTTTTTCATTTACTTGCGAGCATGCGGATAGCCTTTCGGACTTAATTATTACTGAAAGTGTTTATTATGTAATTGTGCGATACACTAAATTAATTCGAAAGTCTTTGGTTGGTGCAAATACGTCTCTACAGACAAATGATAAATTGATTCTATCCGCAATTGCGTATAATAAGAAACATTCATTTCATAAATAAAATTTATTTGAAAATATGTATATTGTTTGTACAGGATAAAATTCTATGAAATGTAAATGTAAATGTATATATACTAATATGTAACAGAAGCATGAAAAATAACATTTTAATTTCTGTTTAATTTGCACGATTTGCATATGCATAATTATATTATTTTTTACTGTGTGCTGACTTTGTTATTTTTATCCGTGTTTTTATACACGTATCCCAGGCCACAACGACAAATTTATATGTTTGAAACATATACATATGTCTTTCTTTCAGGAAAATCGGACCCAGCTGTATTTTAGTTATTTAAGGATTTTTCAATAAATGGAAATGTATTTTAATAAACTTTGACTAATTTTGTACCCCATTTTAATTTTATTATAGATTTGTTTAGTTTAACTAAAGTACAGAAGCGCGCAATACGAAATTTTAATAATATAGTGCCTAGTTCGGCCACTATGTCGCCTCGATCGATGCGACAGTCCTGCCGTCTGGATCTTAAGTCGGCGTAATTTGAGTTTAATTTTTTCATGGGAGCTTGGCCTCCCTGTTCTCTACGTTCCATTGGCACTGTTCGGAATAGTAGCGAATTTACAAGAACAATTTTCATTGAATTTTACTTCACGTAAAATGACCAGCAATTTTAAATATACCGCGGTTGAATTATATTCAATTTCTGAAACTAGTAATGGTGGAATTAGTCGTCTCGGAATTGAAAAATTGCAGCAATGGGAATTAATTCCAAAAGAGGGGACTTATTTTTGCCCGAATGAAGACCCATTTAAATTAATTGAGAGTTCAAGAGCCATTAATGCGTGGATGTGGCGATGCACTGAAAGAGTCACGGTGCAGAAAAGAAAAGCCAATCTATGCGGCACAAGGTGAAAAAGACTATTCTTAATTATCTGTAAATACTTTAATAATTTTTATTTTCTAATATTTTAACGTTTCATTGAGGAAGGAGACATTTTTTGAAAGAAGCCACTTAACAATTCAAAAAATTGTGGTGTTTGTGCACTTTTGGGTGCAGAATTGTAGTTTGGCTATGCTTATAAACGAGTGTCGCATTAGCCACACGACTCCAACCGACTGGTCAGGTCATCCTATTGCCGCGAGGTCCTCATCACAAAAATTTATAAGATTAACGACAAAATTGGTGGTTTGTTTTGTTTTTCCATTTGAAATTCTTCAACTTTTAAAGTCTAATATTTATGATGTATTCCAAATTTTTTACTATACATAGGTCCAAGTAAAACGGTGGAAATAGACGAATCTAAATTTGGACGCAGAAAAAATCACCGCGGTCACCGTGTGGAAGGCCAGTGGATGTTTGGCGGCTTTGAAAGGGACACGGGGAAATGTTTCCTTGTCCCGGTGGAAACCCGCGATCGTGCCACGTTGTTAAAAATTATTAATACACATATAGAAAGTGGCACTACAATTATATCAGATTGTTGGAAAGTAAGCAATTAATTTCTTTAAATATAAACTATACTACATGCTTATACCTCAACCTTATAATGTTTCGTATTAATAGGCCTACCATTTTTAAATATTATAAATCCACAAAAGTGGATGGACTTGATGAATTTTTTAAGTGGGCCGGGGAGGTATATAATCCTCTGCGCTCCGAAAACTTTGTATTAGTAGAGGACCCCAGTGAACCCTCTCCCGACATCGCAATATAAATCCAAAATCCGAAAATTTTTCCTGTCATATTATTCCCTCTCATTTTATCCGCTTAATTTAAACGGCCCTTTTCAGGGCCACAAACATTTAAACGGCCCTTTCCAGGGCCACAAACATTTAAACGGCCCTTTTCAGGGCCACAAACATTTAAACGGCCCTTTTCAGGGCCACAAACATTTAAACGGCCTTTTCAGGGCCTCAAACATTTAAACGGCACTTTTCAGAGCCACAAAGATTTAAATGTCCCGCTTCTAGATCACAGTAAAAACACAGCTACAGCGTGCAGTGTGCATGCGCATATCGAACCATCTATGCTCAGTGCCGTAATAGTGCCGTTCCGTGGGTGTCAAATGGTGGCGCTTTAACCTCGAAAAACGTCGACTTTAAGTGCCTATATCTCGGAAACTATAACCGTGCGCCGATTTTCGCTTTCACATTCGTGTTTAGCAGCACAAAACATACTTATAAACCAAAATTTAGGCCGAAAATCGGAGGGGATCTTAAAAATGAATATATTCCAAATTCGTTACACTACTGAGGTTATATTCTTCGGCGCACTGAATGGTAAATGACAACGATAATTAACAAGAGCGAAAGGTGTAGTACCACTAAACTTTGAAAAGTAGCAGAGAAACCCGGTGATACCGTTCACGTGAAGTTCACATGTGTTCTGCGAGCAACACGTGGGTCTCTGGTGAGAGACGGCCGCCTCAGGGCTTTTCCCCTTGAATTTATCCTCAGGTTGAATTAATCTAGGATAATGTGGTCGATTCCTGGTTAGTTAGGATATAAAGTGTTGATTTTCTCGTATTTATCAAGTATATTAATCACGACCTGGACGAAAAACCTTGGCGAGAGGTACGAGAGACCTACCACTACGGTGGATGAATCGCGACTGAGAAGGCGGCCAGGGATGCGCGTGGCGCGCATGGCGCACGTGACGCACGTGAGAAGGAACGTGCAAGATAATTCTCGAACATCCTCGACGGTTCGAGAATGCTCTGTGGCCGGAAGGTGCGCGGGGCCTGATTCGCACTGGTACTCGCCACGTGTTGTGCGTAGCGCGCGGTAACCTTTCTTATTTGAATTTCAATATTGAAGTTTTTGTAACACAAAAATAACACTGTTTTGAATCAAGTTCTTTGTTCATGAAACGTTTATTAACATGTTGGAAAGTTTTTTCTGATCAAAATGGAACCAAACTCGATACTATTACGATATTTTATCTTTTTTGAAAACCATAAAGAATAATTTATAAAGTTAGGTAAATGTCATCTTGTTTGGTATTATTTTAACCAAAAACGTCACCAATATGTTAATAAATGTTTCATTAACAAAGAACCTAAAATAAAACAGTTTTACAGTTAGACTTGCGTGTTGGTTCACAGCCGGCGGCTCTAGCCTGACACACGCTTTCAGAGCGAGATGAAAGGTTTCGGATCGAGATATGCCATTCTATAATAATTCGATTTAACTGCTTTATTGAATAGTTTTGGCAAGGCGAACAAAAATTTAAATGGCACTATGGACTTTTAAAACGGGTTTAGATTAACTGTATCTGTGTAAGAAGAACGGATTCCATTTTCCTATTGACAAGTCATTCATATATCTGTTTACACATTTGAAGAAGATAAGAACAAATTAATTGATCGCAATGCGTGAGAAAAACGCTAACCAAGCGTAGTTCATTTTGTTCTTAACTCCCCAAAGGGCCTAATTATTACCATTTTTTGCATAACTAGGTTTCTCCTATTTCCAGCTTGAATGCTATACGATTTGTTTAGATTTTATCGAAATTGTATTGTATTTGGTATCACTTTAACAAAAAAGGCGCCAATATGATTGTAGAATCGTCACAACACAATAATTAATAATATTTTATCGTTGTATTATTCTTACCTTGCCGATAAGGAGGCTATTCATCCTTTTTTTTTTAAATCGCGTCAGGTAGTCAAAGGGCGCCACGGTCGTGTCGCGTTCACAGTTGACTGATCCTGACTGATCGCAACGGCCCCCCCCCCCTTCCGCTCAGGAGTGGGGATGATATAGAAACTATTTAATCAAGGAATTTATTGAACCGTTTTGAAGCGATTACTGTACCACCAATCTGTCGAAGAAAGGTGAAACGAATACGAACACTCTAGTGTCTGATGCTATACTTCTATGCTCTTGAATACTCTACTTATTAAGAAGAAAAAGAATGTTCTGCCCTGTCTCTGTAAAATTCACCAACTTTAAAACCCATTATCTCTGAAACTAAGAGATCTACAATCTGCAAATTTCAGCAGTATTTATCTAAAGTTATTGTTACTATATCAAACCCAATCGTACATCCGCATACCTGGTTTAATCAGTCATTCTAACCTTGAATTACGAAAGTAATAGGGTAAGGTTGCTCAAGTCGTACCCCTTAAGGAAAATTGGTATAAATCTTAGGATTTATCAAATTAATAGAAATTAAATGTGTTATTCAAAACTTGGGTTAATATTGTTGTTATTTATTATAACGAAATTGGAAAATCTATATGCTTTCATGTAAAATAAACCAAATCTTTAAAACGGTATAAAATCTTTAAACGGTACGACTAAAGCAACCGGTTTCCTAAGTCGTATCACCTAGCGCACCTAAGAATTCAATTAAGCAACAATAATAATTAAAACGTATTTTTTATTGATCTCTTTACGAATTATTTTCGACTTTGCTACGTGTTCGATGGCTCGTCGATTCGCATTTCGGATCGACGTACGAAAACGACGAAATTCCAAACACCACAACGTATCGCTCACAACGTATGAATTCGTCTTTGGCTCTGGCGATACAATGTATCGTCTACAAAAGCAACGCCAGTTGAGAGTAGGTGAAGAAAAAACAAAATTTTTTTCAGTCGTACCAGTATGATTTCGGAATCTCATATGATACGACTTAGGAGACGGCACAAGTTAAGTTTAAAAATAAATATAACCTAACATTAAATAAAATTAACACGATTTCGTTTCGACCAAACGATTATGTAAACCCTACTAAATTTATATTTCATAAGGAACATAATTTTATTAGCAAGATTAACTACCCAACATATGCAAAGAATTATAAGAAAATTCAAATAAATTTATTTGATTAGGGAATTTAAAACGAGGCGGATTTACAGCACAAAACAATACCTAAATCAACTTGGTTGAATCAGATGTATATTCTGTTGCCGTTGTACGTGCTGTTGTTGCTATAGTTTATTCAAAATTCAAGTGGTACGACTTAGGAAGTGGTACGACTTGAGCAACCTTACCCTATTTTCTAATTCAACATTTCAATATTTACGATATGTTTATTCTTTGATGAATATTGAAAACATGATAGATGACTTTTAAATTTGTAAAAGCTTACCCTTGGAGGACTGACATTCTCTGGGCAAGCTTGTAACCAACGTCCTTCAAATCTTTTCTTCAAGTCTTCTAGATCTTTTTCGGAAAAACCGTTGCTCACTGACACAACGGAGACAAAGTTCGATGGATTGTCTCCAGGCACAATAGGCGGATCAGCAACTCCCATTAAAAAACTACCAACGAAACCCATACGTTTTCCTTCACCGTAGTAACCACCAAGAATAATTAAATCTACATCTTCCACTAAATTATCAGAGTACTGAAACGTCAAGAGGTCCATAAATATGCATATTACACAGTTACAAAAAACAATAATTCGAACTGTTATAACATATATCCCAAAATTACGAGACAAACTGGAACATGGACATTCCTTGTAAGAAAAGGAATTGAACAGTTCTTCATCAGTTTTTTATTTAAATCCCTGCTTTTTATATACGAATTTCGAAAGTATCACGGTCTGCATTTTGCACATCAGCTGAATGCGTAGAAAAGTTAAGGCGCAAGATATGCGAAAAGGGGTGCAACGATCAACTTTCCACCGTTTGTGGAAAAGAAACAAGTTGGTACAGGATCCTGCGCGGATTCTGACCGGTTAACCCATAGGATGCTATGGGTAATGCATAGCATCCTATGGGTTAACCGGTCAGAATCCGCGCCGGTCCGTGTACTCATGTGTAAGAGTGTGATAACAAATGAAGGGATCTGTCAACCTGTAAAGCGGTAAACACTGCCGGCAATGAAATTCCCGTAGAAAATAGAGACGGGCACTTCACAAGTTGAGAGACCCTTTTATTTGTTAATCTACTCGTTCACACAAACAATGTCGATCGTTCTTCTTTCTGCGGCCAGCAAACAGCAGCGATCAGCTGAGGGCCGAAAAATAGTAAATGACTGGTCAATTTCTTCTGCTACAAATAATCTATAATATAGATTCTATATGTTCCTGTGTGTCTCATGATTCTGGGGCACCCTATTTATGTGTGTATAGAAGGTGTAAGGCCTCATCCTTCTGTCTCTAAATCGGGTAATAGCATAGGTATTTCTCATATAGGGATGCGATATTTCTAATGTCGTACCTTAACCCGCCAACGCAATAGTCCCTACTGGTACAAATTAATTAATCTTGTAGAAGGGAAATTGTTTATATAGCCATGTCAACGGACCTCGTGAAACAGATAAGGAACGAGCATTAACATACATGTAGAACCACGAGAAATGTATGGATGGATCTATGTCACTGGATCACTGTACTCCCCGGTGACTCCGAAGAAGGGTCTAATTTATGACATAAATTTTTGAACGTAGCCTATGGAATAACACCGCTCAAACACCATCGGTTAACAGAACACCGCCAAATAAATTCACATCGAAAGTATGACTATTGCCTGATAATTATCACTTTAATATCTGTACACAATTACAAAAAATGTATACACTCGTACACTTGTTTTATTTCCTTCGTCTGCTGATGGTTTCCGGATGGCGTTATTTCGTGGTCTATAGGCTAGAGGTTCGTTCGTAAATTAGACCCTTTTTCGGATGCATCCGGGAATACAGTAACCCAATGCGATAGACTCATCGATACATTTTTTACGGTTCTTGTTAGTGCTGGTTCTGTATCCTTTTCTAGAGATCCGTTGACGCGGGGGCATAAACAATTTCGGTACTACAAGATATGAACTTGTACCAATAGAACCAGTTGCGCTACAGGGCCACAACGGGACCGTCTGATTAGCTATCATTTTTCTAATAGCTCTACCACGGATTAAAATACGACATAAAATATGTTACATCCCTATCAATAGGATAACCACAGTTACCACTCGATGTAGAGACAGAATTGGATTCCAATTGGAACATACATCAAACAGTAAGATATATTTTAAACAGTACCTCAGCTTTTATTTTGAAGCAACCACTGCCATCTCGTACATTCGGCTTATAAGTGACATCACATCTCTTCAATACAATTCCTTCCTCTTTATTTTTCATACTTTCATTGAATATTTCACATAATTCCTGCCTATGGATAAATAAAGTCAGATATGAACTAAATTTAACTGCTCAGAATTGAGTATAGTATCAAACATACTTAGTCGAAATTTGTTTAGATTTAGACAACATTAAACAACCGTCCTCTTCCGCGAATGCGTCTTTCAAAAATCTCAATCTTTCTTCATAAGTTTTATTTACAAGTAACTCGTCGTTATACATAATGATATCAAATGCAACAAAACATGGCTGATGATGGCTGTTTTCCGAAAGCTTTTTAACATCAAAACTCATGCCTTTCGAACCAAACACCTTCTTTTCTTTGTTCCAACCCATCAATTCACCATCAAGAATTATGGATTTACAATTCGGGTTCAAACGTCGCTGAAACACTCCACTTAAAAACCCTAAAATATTATGTAAGTCACAATTTGTCCCACTTCTTGTAATTATTTTGTTAGGTCTAATATCTAATTTGGGAATATCTAATTTGTCCTTCATCTCTTTACAACAGTGTCATTATATTCTCTAAGAATATTAGCAATACCAAAGAATGGTGGTACATTTTTCTGCGGGTATCCTATAAACTAGAATCAGGTAGATTATTGTGCATGACAGCTATAACGTTGTACGGTAAATACAAAACGTTATGATAATAAAAAAATTCGTAACATAAAAATTATATTTTGCTCAAATCTGCCGCAGACACGTTCTTTTTTGCACGTGAAGATAAACCAATTTTGGAAAATACACATCGGACGATATTGAAGTTTTAAAAATAGAAAACGTTTTTTGAACAACGTAAAAAAAAGATTGTGCATTTCTTTACCGAGATTTTCTTTTCTAACATTATCTACAATATATTATACTTTAAAAAAACCCTCCCATAACTGTAAAACGCTTGATAACTTGACCTGAAACGCACTTACACCGAAAGTTCTCTGTTTCCGAAAGTGCACCTTTGATTATTTATTTACCTTTTGAAGATTGTTATAATATTTTCTAAACAAATTAACAGTGAAAATGAAGGGTTCTGAAAATGTAACCGCGTCAGTATTTCTTATTAGTACATTATTCAAATTATTCTTTAAGAAATAATTTGTATATTTTTCCACACAGTGTTGCAGTAAAAATTTCATTGATAATAATAGTAATGTGTAGACAATATTAAAACAGAGACCAAAATGTAATTTATGCTTCTAGATATTTCTATAATTTGAGTTAAATTCAGAAGGAACCATTTCTATGGATCTTATCTACTGTTTCTTTTTTCAGAATTATTATCAGTTAGAGCACCTGAAGAGCTTTCACCAAAACTGGTATTATTTGTAATATCGTATCCTTGTCTAGTGAAATATTTGTATTTGCCATCTTTCATGTGCATTTGGGATCTCTCGCCATCATACTTCAATTGCACAAAATATTGTTCTCCTCTATGGAAAAGTTTCTCTGTGTTTTCGATGTTACATCTTTCCAGAAGCATGGGTTTAAAGTGAGAAAACACTTGAATATCACGATGATATCTCATCTGAATATTGTGTAATGAGTCGCAGACTTGACGTAAGTTAGTCGATACGCTGAACAACGCATTAGCATCTGGATGTAAAGCTAAAACATCAAAAGTTCTTGATCTATGTTATAGCAGCATTCTCGAACATGATCGTATTCAATATCACCTTGAAATATTCTCTTGGTACCAATACCAAGCTTCATATCCTTAAGAATAATTCGCGTTATCCATTTCAATTCTAATGCATTTGTTTGTTTTATTAATACTCTGAATGCCTCATCTTTCTGTTGGATAGATTGATTTTCTTTCGAGATCTCATCAAGAAACATATTTATTTTCTCTACAGAAAATCCAGTACCATCTTTGGATAAACGATTTTGTAAAACCCAATAAACTCTTCCGGCGAAATCGCTTCCTGAAGATTTATTGGATGTTGGAACACTACAAAAATCATTACCATATAGATATGCAAGAATGCAACTGTACAAAATTATTATTTTGTTTTCAGTTATCTTCCTCTATTGCTATCCTACTTACACCACCTTGTCGTGGTTTGATACAAATACACCATTGATTCAGGTAAGGTGTTGGGCTGGGGGTTATAATGATTGTAAGATATCTTTACTCATTAGTAATTGGGGTAAGTCTGTACAAAAAGTAGCTCAAAAGTGTTCACGGTGAAAGAAATTGACGACAAAGTGATATAATAGGCCCCAATCTATCTTATACCAAAACAAAGATTAAATGACTATCTGACTTGTAGTGCACCAGCTTGTTTGCGTCCTTGCTCCCTTTTCCCAAACAAAAGATGCGAACGTAAAGGTTTGCCAAAGACTTCTCTTTTAAATTCTGCGGTCCACGGTCTCGTTCAAGATGTGGTAAAATTAATCTTAATACAGGAAAAAGCGAAACATCCTGCAAATACCAATCTAATTTAAATGTGTGCCAGCATTGCAAATACATCTCTGATAAAAATCATGAGTCCGCACCGGAAACGAGTTCATGCTATTTAAGAATATTATTGAATGATTTGCTTATTTATAAATAAAATGATATTAAAAGGCAATAGAAAAAAGTATACCGCGTCTGGATATATTGTTCTTAATTTATTGCCAGCAGTACGGCATTGGTCAATGAACTTTTCCAGAATAGTAGTTTTTTCCTGAGTTTTCGCGAGTGAAATTTTGTCCAAAACATTACATAGTGTTTCAAATCCAACTTTTGAACCCAATGTCACGCTCATCTCTTTTTATTAGAATGCCTGGAACATCAAAATCATTTATTTTTAAAAATGCAATGTTAATTGTAGAAGTAATTGTTGTAGTTTTCTGAAACCTAATGTTCCGCAAATGTGATCAAATAAATGAACATACACATATTATAACGGGTGCCGTATAATTAACCGGACTTCTGGTCAAGGCCGAAAGTACGCACCAAAAGACAAAAAAGCAAAGAACTTAGGTCCAAAACCCACCCTCTGTCGAGATAAAATACCCTTTGTAAAAAAATTTTTTAAAATTATCTCTCCAAAATAGTAAGTTGTAGAAGACCGATTTTAATATTACCCGAAGAAATCAAAGTTTATGAAAAAAATGCACTATGTACAAAAAGGAAGGTTTGATAAGTGCCGTTAATTTTTCCCAAGTTGTTGAATGATATAGGTAATGAAAGTTGTTTGGAGTAAACAGGAATAAATGCTACTCAACAGCAATAATCGCAACAATTATATTTTTCTTCATAATCTTTGACCTTTTCCGCTAATATTACAATCAAATTCGGTTCTCTACGAATTACCATTTTGGAGATGTTTTTTTAAATTTTTTACTAATGGATTTGTATCTCGATAAGAGGTGGGTTTTGGACCTAAGTTTTTTTTCATCTTATGGTGTTTACTATTGGCCCTGAACAAAAGTCCCACTACTTATACAGTGCCCGAAATTTCCATAAAGCCACCACGATTTTTGATGATATCTCATAATTTTTCTATATTTATGATTATATTTGAGGATATTCCATTTTAGGAGTATTAAAAACACATATATATCAATTGAAACAGTAGAAATAATATTTATTTAAAAATACAAGTATAATTCTAATTATATCAAATATATTTGTATCAAATAAAGTGCGAAATTTCTATAAAGCCGTATATTTTTGTTGACGAAGTTACTTCAAAATTAACAATAATTTCTTTTTTATTTCTATATTAAGTACGACGTAAAAGAATTATAAGTCACAGTGTCACGTTTAAAATCGAATATAATATAAGAATGACGTTCACATGTTACGAATCGTAGATGCAAGAAGAATCTCGAAGAACATCGGAATTATGAGAATGAGAACCGCGGCGGAGAGCACCAATATATCTATATACAGCATTTTGGGCCCCTCCACTACGTCAGTTTGTAACGTTTTTTGGGACTAAACAATGGTGGAACCTCATCTAGAATCCAAACACCTTTAACGAGAATGCAGTTGAAAAAGAATCTAACAAATCTCCGCGATATTGTCCGCCATATTCCTACTGTTTCAAGTGTCCCTTGCACTGGACGAGGTCTGGTGCCAGATTTACGTTTTATTTAGCCGATTGCGAACAATTTGATTTCTAGAACTTTCTAATTTTCAGAGTTTTTGAGTTTTGCGTTCGCAATGGCTCAGTAAAAATTTACGTGTTTATTTCGACACCATTTGCTAGTCTCAAGCAAGACGATTGAAATATTTGTCGAGTTTTGAAAGTGCATCGCCCTGGCGTCGAATTTAAAATATTTAATAATTTGTAGTAGTAGTAATAAATGTTATTTGGATAAATGTTTCTTTCTCTAGAATATGGGTTTATTTTGCCTTTCATATGTAACTGTTTTGTATGAGTTCTAATAATAAAATTATATTCTGAGAGATATTCGCAGCCTCTTGTATCATAGTGTCCAACAAAAAACTATCCTCCTGACAAATAACTATAAAAGTCTTTAACAAATACAAGCACAAATAAAAAATATTTGTTATTACGTATATTTTATATGTATATTACTAATTTTATCAAATTGTCTTTCGTTAATAGCTGATCATGTTATCGGACCATTTTACTCTAAAAATAGTTTTAATTAGAATTTTGACATGAAATTATAAAATATATGTATGCGTCATGAAAATTATAAATTTCATTGGTATTAGCACAGATGAGGTATAGCCCCGCCTATCTTGACTGTCGAGTTAATAGCAAAATTGTGCGAATTTATTAAACAATTTCATGAAAATTTCATAATTTGTAAAAGTAAGTACAGTAAAAGCTCGATATTTGTCCGTTCGAAAGGGGCTCGATAAATGCACGTCTATATTCCCACTACTGGAGAGTACCCCCCCCCCCTCCCTCCCGGGACCAGTCAAGCGAAAAATGTAACACGGCAGACGCATCCTTTAACGAGTAGTGTGATCACAAAGAAAAATAATAGCTTTAATTATTTGTCGCGAGAAATTTATTGATATAGAGGCAAAGTGTTTTCCATTAGAATAATACCAGACACGATATAATCCGAATAATATTTACTTAACTACTAAGTGTTTCTATGGATATGTATTATCCGTAGTTCGAGCTTGTCTTTAGCTGAATATTTTCCTTCTCACAATTAATAAACGTCCTACTGAATAATCTAACTCTACAAGAGTATTCGGGACCAGGGCTAGATAATTGCACACCAAACCGGGAACGCAAAAGGATGAACATTAACATCGACGTCATCTTGATGAATCAATCTGAAGTGCTTCAGTTAGAAACTTTTTGCAGGGAGAACATTGATCATTGATTATTTTATCATCGATATATTGACCTATTAGCATTAGAACTAACAACTAATATGAAACGTCACATCACACATTACGTGCCAAAGATGGACATTACTGCGGATGAGTGTTACTTCGCAGAATAAAGGATCAATAGCATAATCTGCGAAGCGTGATCACAGAGTCAAGTACATTTTGAGTTTAGATCATTACATTAACATTCACAAGACAGGAATTCTTCATAGTCAGCCGCTGATGATGGCAGTAAAAAAAGTTCTTCGACGCGTGTGTTTCCATGACAGTTGTTGTTAGTTAGTTAGTGCATATCTCGATAGGGGGTGATTTTCGGACCTAACTTTATTGGTCCTTTTTTCACCTTTTGGTGCGTACTATCGATTCTGAAAAAAGGTCCCCGATGATATGTTACACCCTGTATAATAATGGCACGTATGAAAAACTCCAAAACGGGATTTGCCGAACTCAAAATCTAAAATAACTGATGACAGTACACTGGCATTCTTAATTTGATTCTTGATTTGACTCTTAAATAAAGCTTTGACACACACTTTGATGTAATACTAATAACAACACACTATTACTCTAATTTCATTAAATATTTGATTACTATATCCATTGCGATTCGGATTTTTCATAGTGTATTACTGTCAGTCTGAATCCAATATCACACTAATATTCTCTATTTCTATCACCTTCTGGTCGTCACTATATTGTATTCACTCTATTACGGATCACGATATCACGATATATCGATTTATTCGTAATGCATTTAATGTACATAATTATCGAAGTCCAAATTAAGATAGAGTAGGATGAATGCCTAGTAAGAGCGAAAGAGAGAAGAGAACCTAAAATAAAAGTTTTCTCAGTGTTCCGTTTACAAATTTGTTAGATGAACAATTTCGGCGAGGTAGAAACGAATTCTATTCCACTCTCGGCAGGAATATCAAACATATGTTTACATATGTTAATCAAAATTGTATCGTGTTTGGTATCATTTTAATACAACAAATGTGAGCATTATAATTATAGAATTTCTATAGCTCAATAATTAATAACAAAAATGTTTTACCGTTATATTATTATGATCTTGCCGATAAGAAGACTATTAATCTGTTTTCGAGTACCGTCGTAACACCCTTACTCATACCTCTATATACTACAATCATTCATATTTACAAATATATACATCAATTCAATTAAATTGTAATATAATCTTCGAGGTACATCCGTGCAAGAAGATAATTTTCCGACTGCAAATAAATCAAATGTAAGTTGAAAGCAGCCTCCTTTGTCAGATCCAAGCAATTTATATTCTGTTGAACTAAATTCCCAGGAGATTTATTAAGCACCATTTTGTAGAAATATACAGCGGCTGGTAGTAAACCAATTTGATGAAATGCCCGTGCCATATTATAATAAGTTTCATGTTCAACACTTTTACCCCTCAATTGTGAATATTTTTTCAGGAATGCAATAGCTACAGAAAAATAAAAATAAGATTACAAACACGAAGTCATTTTAAATAGGTTTTTTTCAAGCATTTGATTACCTTGAAGCACAAGTTGATTTTTTTTGGCAGACAATTTTTGACACGCCATTTGTAATAAAGTTACACCAATCAGTAATGCCAATAATGCACTTGGTGCTACTTTAAAGAGAGAAATATAATCGTTGAGAGCATATTTATATGTTCCAGACACAAGACAATTGTTTGCGTGCATTATATGTAAATATGAAAATACATCTTCTCTGCCAAGTAAACGCATTATAAATCTGTTATGCCTGGAATCTTCTGCTCTTTGAATAATTATATTCAATAGATTCCAAGAGTTTGATCTTTGACAGACACGCACCAACTGTCTCACAATATTATATCCATGGTAAGAGTCATTATTGTAAATACACGACAATAAGCACAAAAACATAATATGCGAATTTCTCTTCTCAAACTTTTTCGACGTTAAAGCACTGAAACATATCCTTTGAAGCAGACCATACTTCTCTAAACGGCAAGCAAGTTTACACATTTCTAAAAATAACAAAAACTCATTCTTCTCACTTGGTTCTGTACTGTTAAGAAATATTGGTGCATTCTCTTCTTCAAGTTTTTCACCACGTGATAATCGATGAAGCTGTAAAGTCTCAAGGCGTTGACGTACTCCATTGGCTCTGGTTAATGCATTTAATTCAACTTTGCTACGTATATACGTACAATGTCGAGAAAAAAGCAAAATACCTGATTGAAAATATTCATCGTATCTTTGTACTTTGAAAAGAAGAAGTGTTCTTCGGTAAATTATCAAAGGATCTAAAGTATCAAATTCAGAATCTTGATTAAGAACATCAATTGCTTTATTATATTGACCCTTTAATTGATACAGTTTTGCCAAAGCTGTTCTTGCACCCAAGTATTGGGGTGATAACTTTCGAACAACTTCATAAGATTTTATGGCTTTTTTCAAATCTTTACATCCAACCCAACATTCTGCGTGTCTTAACCACACTGCAGCTAAGCTGAAGTTGTTACTATTTACTAATGGATCTAGTAAAATTAACGCTCGTTCAAATTCTTTTTTTCTCATTAAAGCCTCTGCTACATCCAAAAACAGATCTCCAGGAATTTCTGAATTTTCATGTACATAAAACTTAGGTAAAAGTTTTTCTGCCATTTTAATCTGATTTAATTCAATTAGTGTTATGAGAAACTTTGCTTTTAAATCAACTACAACATCATCTGGCATATCGCAATTGTCTATTTCACATATTTCTTGATTATCCAATTCTTCTTTCTTTTCATTTCCAGCTTGTTTTGTTGTTGTATCAAAAACCTCGTTATGATTAGTGCTTTTATACTGCACCCTAATGCTGGTGTATTTAGTTAAAATATTCAAACATCTTTTAAATTGTTTCAATGCGATTAATATCTCAGTCATAATATTCACTTCCCCCAAAGAAATGAAAGTTGGGCACTTTGTAAAAATATTTTCCATTGCTTCTAAGGCTTGGTCATGATTACTTTCCTGCATATATCGTTTAGCTAACATTTTGGAGTATTTTACTATATTTTCACCATCCTCGGGTTCTAATTGATGAATCAATTTTGTATACCCCTTTAGACATGCTCTCTTATCTCCATATTGCTCTTGAAGTTGTGCTCGTCTGTCATATAAATTTGTATCTTTTGGACTTGCTTGAATAGCTTTAGAGTAACATGTTATAGCTTGTTTTATATCACCACTTTCTAGTGACAGATTAGCCAATCGTACCCATTGATCAGCATCTTTTGGACTAAGATGTGCTGCTATTAGCGCGAATTGTAAAGATTTTTCTGGCTGATCAGACTCATATATCATAGCCAATGTTTGAAATGGTTCTGGGGCACTAGGTACTTGCCTAAACAAAATTTGAAATTAGTAAATTCTTCTTTGAATCATATTGAACATGTATACTGTACTAGTATTTAAATTTGAATTAATTATTAATTAATAGAATTAGAGTATTATTTAATGAAACACATCTACAATTGAGTAGAGATTCGCTTGCCTAATTATTTCCATACACATCTGTGCTGCCAATTGTATCTCTCCTCTTGCAAATCTCAAATTTGCTTCACCCATTAACCCTTGCAGAACAGGTGGCAGAGTTCTTCTTTTTCGTTTTTGCCGAACTTGTCCAGCAATTGATTTTTGTACCTTACTTTGAATAGATTTACTAGCTCCTACATCTTCGCTTTCAGATTCTTTTCTACAAAGAGGCAGAATATTGCACATTATGCTTTATCATTTTAAGTACAATACTATATGATTCTATAATTACTACCTAGCAGGTTCAATTTCTGTAATTTCCAAATCTATGTCACGATCCATTCTTGAAGAATATTCTGAGAACGTTAATTCACCATTCAAAAACTGTTTTGTTAATTTATCCTCTTCATCGATAGTTAATAACATATCTTGATCTTCTATATCTATTGGAAGATCTGCAGCAGTATTGCATTGTTCAGAATAATTGTAATCTGGTACAATGTTGTCTGTTAATTCTTCAACTTCCAAAGCTTTTGCCTCCACAAATTCAGTCATATCTACATCCATAGTATTAAGGGCATTTTCATCTAATTCCTCGATGATAACTGGTGCTATTGTGCTTTCATCGTTTATAATTACTGAATTCCCCTTATCACTCGGTGATTGTACATTTATCTCAATAACTGTTTGTTTATGTTCATTTGTGCTGTTAATAGACTCCATGATGCCACTTTTATCACAACGCACTACACACAATGAATCTTCAATGTAATATTTTGATCAAGAATATTTTATAGGCACATTATTTGAATTAGGAAGCCCAAGTATACCTGTTAGAAAACCGGAACAAATTAAATTTCAGTACATTTCTGATTTCTGACATAAATGTGTCAATATACATATGTAATGTTTTATGCTGCTGAACATAAATCGACAAACGAAATTGGCCCTCGATTATAATTTTCGAGATATAAACACTAAAATATAACGAAAGGAGAGATTAAGACACCACCATTTTACACCCGCGAAACGGCACTGTTACGGCACTGACGATGGAGACTTCGACACACGATAAGCAGTGTTCGCTTTAGTTGCGATTTCACTGTGGTTTAGACGCGGATCTTCGAATATTTGTGATCCATAGAGCTACACTAGACATTAATGCATCATTAAACACATTCGAAATGCTTGCTTAAATTGTATATTTTCTGTGTCCCTGAAAAGGGCCGTTTATATGATTACATCCTTATAAGGACAACTTTAATTAATTTCGTGCTAACGGAAATGTAGATTTAATGTTGTCATTTTATTTTAGCAGAGTAAGATATAAATAAAGTTCGATGATGGTTGTATGGTTTCACAGATATATGACTAATAACCCGCAGATATTAATACGTTAATACGATATCCCAATACGTTACCAAAATTCATTCGAAAAATATTTCGGAACAGACATTTAACAGATAACAATCGCATGGCGTTAGTCAAATTTTGCTGATAAACATAAACGGGATATAAACGTCGACGACAGTATGAAATATCGGCATGCTTTAACTCTGCCAAGCCTGAAGCCCTGAACCTAACTGTCCTGTATATTTGTCACGTGTGTACGAGGGTCATCCGTAAAGTAATTTCTCCAATTTTCTTTAGCATACAAAACTCATTTAGTTTCTAATATATATATACATCATTTTAAAGCTTGAACCTTTATCTATTTTTCGACATAATCGCTATTTCGATCGATGCATTTTTGGAGACGCTGCGACAGTTTTTGTATTTCCATATTATACAACTCGCCGCCGTTGGAAATTGAAGGTCTGCTGATCCTGTTTTTATCGTGAATGTTTGTACGGCCGGCTGTAAACTCTCTACACCACTTGTGAACGCTTTGACATCAATACATGATTTTCCATACACTTCCGTCAATTTTCTATGAATTTCAATCGGTTGAGCATCTTCTGCGCATGAAACCGCATACCTGCCCGAACGTTGTATTTGGCGGTAACGATCAGCGGGAGCTCCATTATAAACGGCCAAATCAAAGTTAAGAGAGCCAGAGAGGTGCAGGACTGTTTATAGTATAAACTTTATACGATAGTGAGAGAAGTAACAATCACGACAATGCTGCATAAAGTAACAATAATAGGTTCTGATCGTCGCTAGGGCTTTGGAGACCTTACTTTACGGAGGACCCTCGTAGTAGACAAAGTACCGAAAATTGGGTATTTACAGCATATAGTGGCACAGTCGGAAATTACTGAAAAATCGGTACGACAGTCTGATAGAGTTAAGTATTTGATGGATCCACAATACGGTAGAGTTTACCGGGTAAACAAAAACATGATCGTACTTATTCTTCCTGCTTGTTCAATAAGAAAAGTATGTCATTAAATTTTCATCCCCGTTAATGCTAAATTAAGGGAAACAGTTTTTGTAAGGATACAAACACTTAAACGTAAATTCAATTTAAGCAAGCATTTTGAATGTATTTAACCCATTATTACAAGACAGGCATCTGATCAACATTTCGAAACAAACATGAATTTAGTTAATTTACGTCAGGTATGAATGTTTGGAATGGGGCCGCAGTCCCAATGCATGCCATGTGCTACAAAAAAGCATTATCGCGTAGAAATAAGAGCTAAAACCTAAGCAAACTTAGGAACTATACATATAATATACGTGTATAGATATATCTGCGCCACGGTGGCTGCCTTCTCGACCATTCCGGCAAATTACGTGGAGTAACCTACTTCCGAATTAAATCGTACGCCAATAGATTAATAATGTAATAATGTGTAGTGTACCTCATTAAGCAACAAAGATTTGAAAGGCCCGCTCCTAGAAATATTCATGAGCAGTGCCGTAACCGTCCCAATCCGCGGGTGTCAAATAAAGGGGCCTTAACCTCTCATTCCGTTAACTATAAGTGCTTATATCTTCGAATCTATAACTAGACGCCGATTTTTGTCTGCAGACTTGTGTATTCAAAATGCAAAGATTGATAGTAAAATGATTGAGGTTGGAATGTTATTTCGAACGATACGTTCATGATTCCGTGTATTTATTACATGTACTTAATTTTCACGCACAGGTGCCTGTTGATTTCAGTTTACCCTAAAAAAATTATACAAATAATTCTTGAATAAATACAGTACGACCACAATAAACAAACCACATGGTAATTTGAGTGTTGACAAATGTTTCCCAAATCAAATGACAGATTTTTAAAAAAACGTAAAAATAACCAAAGTATAGAAAAATTAATTAAATTAGGTAAAAATTAAACTTAAGCATATGTCCGATTTTTAGTTCAAATTCTTTAAAAAATGTATATCTTGTGCCGCTGAACTCGAAATAGTAAAAAATGTGGTTCCATACACGTAAAGTAGTAACGTCATAACCTCTCTTTTCGCAAACTTTAAATGCTTATCTGTCCAAAATTATAACCCAGCGCCAACTTTTTTTTATGAATTCGTGTTTAGCAACACAACACACATTTTGACAAAGTTTGTGTCAAAAATTGGACATGTACTTAAATTGATTATGTTGAAAAATTTGAATAAATAAATAAATACATGTTTATAAAAGTTGTATGTGTATTGAAAGTAAAGTCGTTGCATAAAATGTTTACCTTTACCGAACTTGATAAAAATCAATTTAAATTCAATTCCAATTAGACAGATGAACGTTACATTGCACCTCAAATTCACGTTGAACTCAAATAACTGACGGATTCAAACTAATTCTTTGCCAAATAGAAAACTACTGAATGGTTTTGCACTACACATCAACACTGATTAACACTGTACTTGTGAAGTTACGACCATTAATGATGATGGTAGTTTACGTTTACACTTAGCTTGGGGATCAAGAATATTGTGTTCTGATACTAAATGACATTAATAGTGTGTATGATTACACCGCGGTGAAGTGTGTAACTGTGATACAAACAAACGTGGACGTACGAAGGTGTGAAGGTTGATAAACAAACTGTGCTATGATTTCTTTTATTATTATCACAACTTACAACAGTAATCTGTTCAAAACACAGCACAACGACTACCTTCATCGCTACAGTTCAAAGGAACACAGGGAAAACGCAGAGTTATTTATCGAAAATGCAAGTTTTGAACATTACGAAATTTATACGCGAGATATAATAAAAACTAGTGAGGTTATGATTTCAAGGCAGAATTTCACAGAGTAGAAAACAACTTTACGTTGTTTTTAGCAAACTATATTTAATATAATTAAAAGCAACAAAAACAGAATCTGTTCATTTCGGATTCCTGAAAATATTGGAAAGAAGCACGATGATTCAATAAATTATGCTTATCTATATACTTGTAAGTTCCATGAAATTAAGAAATTCCTAAATTTATATAACATTTAAATTCTACAGATTTTACACTATTAGTGATCTTAGCCCATAAAAACTATTATTGTAGTCAGTCTACATATTACAATGTAAAATTTACAGCAGTAGGAACATGTAAAATAATAGAAACAGGATAAGATTTATATTAATATTATACATAATTATTGGACCTAGTCATTATTTCCACTTTAACTAACATATATTAAAATTTTACTGTTTTTGACAACATTGATTATCTAGACTATTTATTTTAGTAGGTTTAATATGTTGACTGTGACTCATGTTTCATGTTACATGTTTTACTTCGAGATGGCTATAATAGAATTTCTACTATTTACATTGTCGGTTACAAATCATTAACATGACTCCAATATGTAGATAATTGCTGCATAAACAGATGAGTTCTATGGCAGTCAACTTCTTAAATTTAAAGTAAAAGACATTTATGAAATTAATATAGAAAAGTAATAAAATTCATACTGTAATAAAATGAATACTAGCTTGTAGTTATAACAAATAGCGAAAATTGTAGTTAAATAGTACTCACTTTCTTTTTAATACCTTGTAATACATTATATATTGCACTACCAATGAAATTTCTCATTCTGATGTCTTTTTTATTTCGTATTACATTAGAGCAATAAATGGGAAAAACGGACAAGGGAGTGAATTGTTCAAACCATTTGTATTATGTATTATCCTGGCTGGTCCTGGACTTATCAATTTCAAATACACAAGATTTTACTATATTACTGAAAAGGTATTAGTAATTGAAGGTATTGATTGGCGATTAAGATTTTCTGTAAAAGTGTACGAAATTGTACATGTAAATAATATTAATTTTTTGTACATACATTTCAGCTCATACTAATAGCATGAAGCCACACACATGCTGGCTATATGTTTCGTTAGTACTATTACTTGGGATTGTAATAGATTCCTCTCATAATCGAGTAAATTGCTCCATAGAGAACTATGATAGCACAAAATCAGAACATCATAGTGCTCCCGAAGTACCTTTATGCAATTCGTGCCATATTGCAGAACAAGTGAAAGTTCATTTTAGTAGCAGAATTGTGAAGAACGAGTATATTGTTGCATTTAAGGGTTATTACAAGCCACATACGCGCGAGAATTACATAAAAGCTGCTTTAAATTCGTCCGGTATCAATAATTGGAAAATTTTATACCGTAACAATTTGGCCAGCAACTTCCCTAGTGACTTTGATGTTGTCCTTTTGGAAGAGACAGACACAGGTAATGGTCTTGATGCCTTGACCGATCATCCCCTTATTCGAAGAGTGACACCTCAAAGACTTGTTCAGAGAAGTTTGAAATTTGTTAATACATCAGAAGATTCAGACTTTCCAGAGTATAAGAACTTTAAAAGAAAAATTAATAATTACGTAAGTCTCTATATTGCCCATTGTTTTATAAATCAAGTAGATATTACATCTTAAAATAAGTTAATTTTTTGAAGTAGATGTTGTAAACGGATATGTATTTTAGAATAATCAATTTTGGCAGTCAACCAATAGGCATACATCACGTAGATTATTAAGAGCTATACCAAAACAAATTACAAGCATACTGCAAGCTGACGCCTTATGGGGTATGGGTGTTACTGGAAATGGTGTAAAGGTAAATAAAACATAATTCCATGAAAGAATATCTAGTAACAATATTGAAAACATTTTTATAAATTTTTGTTGTTATTCCTTTAGATTTCCATAAGTATTACATTGATTAATGTAATGATATTGTTCATTTAAACAAACTTCACAAAATTATTTGAAGTATGTTAACATACGGTTCTATATGTTCTAATGCAGAATATTTTGCTTGTTTAGTAATTGTTGTTTATTTAATATTTGTTAGAAGACATTTATGTTTTCACGTGTAACATTATAAGTTTTACGGTTATTATTAGGTAGCAATATTTGATACTGGATTAGCAGCGAGTCATCCACATTTTAAAAAAATTAAGGAACGTTCCAATTGGACAAATGAAAAGACTTTAGAAGACGGTTTGGGGCATGGAACATTTGTAGCCGGTGTTATAGCATCATCTTGCATAGATTGTCTTGGCTTTGCACCAGATGCCGAACTTCATATCTTTCGTGTTTTTACCAACACTCAGGTATAGTCTTCCTGTCAAAACATATACATGATTGTAAAGCTTTAGAGATGTCTTATTTTTCATAGGTTTCATATACTTCATGGTTCTTGGATGCATTTAATTACGCCATACTTACAAAAGTTACAGTACTGAATCTCAGTATTGGAGGGCCAGACTTTATGGATCATCCATTTGTAGATAAAGTATGGGAACTCACAGCAAATGGTGTGATTATGGTCTCCGCGATTGGCAATGACGGACCTTTATATGGGTAGGTAAAATATATAAAGATAACTTGTTTAAGTTTGAAAATATGCAATGAATAAATTATTTTCCCTGATTTTTATAAATATTTCTTGCGAGAAATTGAAAGAATGTAAAACCAAAACGAATTTTAATAGTTCTGGCTTGTAACAAAATTCTGACAAAAAATAATTTGAATTTATTCAAAGTATTTATACATATACCACATCATTTCTTAAGTAATGAAACAATTTTGTTTTAAAATCAGGGAATGTAAATGATATTTTTAACGGCGTTGCAATACAAATACACCAGTTATTTCAGATATTCTCTTTTTGATCAGAAAATATATTATTATGTATTTAAATCAAATCTATTTTTCCACGCACAGGACACTAAATAATCCCGCAGATCAAATGGATGTAATCGGGGTTGGCGGTATCAACTGGGAAGATCAAATAGCGAGATTTTCATCGCGAGGTATGACAACATGGGAACTACCATCTGGATATGGACGGGTAAAACCTGATTTAGTGACATATGGATCAGGAGTACGTGGATCAGCTTTGCAAACAGGTTGTAGAACACTTTCGGGAACTTCTGTCGCCAGTCCCGTTGTGGCCGGCGCAGTAGCGCTTTTAGCCAGTGGATTTGTACAATTGGGTGGTGCTGAGACTGCTAAACAGAAAGTAATTATATACATAACTAATATTAGTTTATTACCTAATATTATAGCCAATATTTAGCTTAGCTTTACTCACTAAGAGATTCACGTATTTTAACTATTTCTTTTAACGATTAACATATCTTAATTTCGGAGATTCTTTAATTCATTCTGCTTGACGTGTCACATTTTCATGTTATAAAGAAAAATTTATTTCTGATTACGGTTTCTATTGCTACAAATACATACATACGTATATACATTTAAAAAGTAAATACTTTTATAATTTATGCACTGGAATTCATAGAAGTTGATTATGCCTATATTTATTTGTCAGACTTTTATTATCTATTTTACGTACTTTAAAATTTAGTGAGCAAGTTATCAGCTATACAAGATATTAAATTTAAGAAACTTGCACAATATTCCACTCACATAATATAAGCATATGCATTCCGAATGTTTGTGTTGATGTAAAAAATTTAGTAAGGGTTCAGATTTCAATCACATTTTAATACAATTTCTTTGGATCTATATAATATGAAAACATTCTTGTCATGTATTGGTAGCAGTTAATAGCTGGTTCATATTTTTCGGTTTAAGCACATCATTTGAATGTTATCAGATATACAATGTCCTATACTTTATATATATCTGTGTATTATATGTAAGGTAACACCAGCGAGTATGAAACAAGCATTGCTAGGTTCAGCACGTCGTTTACCTGGAGTTGGAATGTTTGAACAAGGTGCAGGGAAATTAGATCTACTACGAGCGTTCCATTTTTTACGTTCATATACTCCAATCGCTACACTCAGCCCAAGGTTAATGTTACTTCATATTGCATTAATCCTTTTATAAGTACAGTTTGATGTAAAAATTGTTGTGAGTAGTCAGTTAGTAAATCAGAATCATTATAAACAGTTATATAGATCTAACAGAATGTCAGTACATGTGGCCGTATTGTACACAAGCTGTATATCATACTGGTATGCCCACTATCATAAATATAACGATAATAAACGGCTTGGGTGTATCTGGACACGTAGCAGATGTCACATGGCATCCGTATACTGGACAGGGCAATGGTGAACGAATCGATGTATCAATATCTCATAGTGATCTTCTTTGGCCATGGTCAGGCTGGCTAGCAGTTGCTATAACAGTACCACCATCATCACGTGATTGGCAAGGATTAGCACAAGGTTAAAAGTATTACATATATTAAACCCGTCTATGAGCATGTTCATATTTTCCTTTAAAATAACTATTAAAAGTGCAACATAACGCAAAACTATTATCCTCTAATCACGGTTATGTTATCTTCAAACGTAGGTCATATATCTATTACCATTGAGTCTCCATCGAGTGATGGAGAAGAAAAGCCAAGGCAATCCAAAATAGAGTTACCATTAAAGGCAAAAGTTATACCAACACCTCCGCGCAAGTGAGTAAAAATTTGTGTATGTCATTATCTACAGATTCAGAAATAATATATTCAGTTAAATAACCAAACTACAATTAGTCTCATTTTCTATTTAACAGTAAACGAATTTTGTGGGATCAGTATCACAATTTGCGTTACCCCCCGGGATACTTTCCAAGAGATGACTTACGTGCAAAAAATGATCCCCTTGATTGGAATGGCGATCATATTCACACTAACTTCAAAGACATGTATCAGCATTTACGTAATGCTGGATATTACTTAGAAGTACTTGGTGTTCCGTTCACTTGTTTTAATGCTAAGAACTATGGCACTTTACTTATTGTGGATGCAGAAGAAGAATTTTTTCCTGAGGAGGTAACTTGTTACGCCTTTACTGATTCTAATCAAAAGACAACAATTTATCTTTTTATTTCATTTTCTGAAGGATTATAGTCTAAAACTATCAGAATTCAAAAATCTGTGCATTATTTTTTTCTGACACAATTCTTATATAAAATTCTATCTGTAAAGTAGCTAATCACATTTTGAATTAGGACGGATGTCTGATTTCTGATATTTAAATTGCTTAATGTTTAGATAGCTAAATTGAAGCAAGACGTTGAAGAAGAAGGTCTCTCTGTGATTGTATTCGCAGACTGGTATAATGTGACTGTTATGCGTAAAGTAAAATTTTATGATGAGAATACTCGGCAGTGGTGGATACCAGACACAGGTGGTGCAAATATACCAGCTTTAAATGATTTGTTATACCCTAATTGGGGAATAGCATTTGGGGATCAAGTGCGTAATGGACAATTTACTCTTGGTCAACATCCGCCGGTAACATTTGCTTCTGGAACTGTAATTACTCGGTACGATAATTTTATTTAAACTACAATCAGTTGTTTTTCTTCCTAGCAAATTTGTTACTTGCCTATATCTTGTTGAGTGTACATGCATAAGTTTTTTGTAAGGTAGAGCATTTTCAATGCAATATTTCTTTAACCTTGTGTTGAACTCTGACCTGCTTATTTATATGAGAGTTGTTCTATGTCAAATCAATTAGAAAACACTTCAACTTTACAGATTTTTGTCAAAATCAGGTATAGGATGTATTGTAACTAGTAGCATCCTTTTTGAGGATCAACAGTACGTATCAAAAGATGAAAAAGAAACAAAAAGCTTAAGTGTGAAAACACGCTAAACAAGATACAAGCACTTTTGTATAAAGTTTTTAAAAAAATTATATCTTCGAAATAGGAAGTCGTAGAGAATCGATTGTATTATAATCGGAGAAGATTAATGATTATAAACAAAACGTAACTGCTGCGATTACTAACGTTAAATAGTATTTATTTTTGTTTATTATAAACAACTTTATTTTTTTCTATGATGGCGGGTACTTAACAACTTGAGAAAAGTTTGAATAACGCGTCGAGACCTTCTTTTCGGAAACAGCCTCCAAACAAATTAATATTATTATAAAGTTTCAATATAAAAATTTATTAAACATCGTTACATCGCTCTGCTGCCAACCTACCTAATACTATTGACTACAGCTAATCCACATCAGATCTATACTATAATAGAATGCGTGATAGATTTATTAGTGTAAGGTTCACAGCGAATCGATAACATATCAATGATGTGAATCCGCTGTAGTCAATAGTGTTAGGTAGGCTGGTTGCAGGGCGACGTAACGTGTTTAACGAATTGTGAATCTTTATAATAAAATGAATTCTTTTTAAGGGATGTTTTTGAAAAGCAAGTGTTGACGCATTATCCAAATTTTTAGCTATTATAGAATAAATCAAAGTTGTTCGTAATAAATAAAACGAAATTTTACTTAATGGTAGTAATCGCAGTAGTTAAAGTTTTCTATAAACTTTTATATTTTTCGGTTACATGGCAGTAAAAATCGGTCCACTATGACTTACGATTTTGAAGATATAATTCATTGTTTAAGTTTTTACAAAAGGACTTGTATCTCGATTGAGGTGGTTTTCAGACTTAAGGTTTTTTTTCTGTTTCATATTTTGGTACGGACTGTCGATCTTAAAAAAGATGCCACTAGTTATGATACACACTGTATATTATTAAAATGAGAAAACTCATAGATTTAGAATGTTATTCCAGTTCCCTTTGTGCCTACGTGGGGTTTTCTGAGATGTGATACAATTACAAGATAAATTATAGGCTGCTCACACGTGAAAAGAGCGTATGTGAGATTCATACATGCAGTTTTATACAGGGTGTAACAAAAATTCTGGAACACTTTAGGTTTATGGATGGAACGCATAAAAATAAGAAAAAAAAGTCTTATAAGTTGTGGGCGCAACACACCCCCTATCGAGATACAACCCCTTTTGTAAAAAATTTTTAAAAAATCATATTGAGAAGGTCAAAGATAATAGAAAAAAATATAATTGCTGCGATTATTGCTGTTAAATAGCTTTTAGTCTTGTTTAATCCAAACGACGTCGATTACCTATATCGTAGCAGGTTTGTAACAATTTGGGAAAAATTGAGGGCATTCACTAAATCTTCCTTTGCGTAGATAGTGATATTTTTTTCGTAAACTTTAGTCTCTTCCGGTTATATTTCAACCAAAATCGGTCCTCTACGACGTACCATTTCGGAGATATGATTTTTTAAAAATTGTTTACAAAATGGGTTGTATCTCGATAGGGGGTGGGTTGCGCCCACAACTTATAAGACTTTTTTTTCTTATTTTTATGCGTGCTATCCATAAACCTAAAGTGTCCCAGAATTTTTGTTACACCCTGTATACAATAGAACGGGCACCAGAAAAATATCAGAAGGTCATCAGTAACAAATTATGCTGTGTTTTCCCACTATTTAATCATTTTATGGTACCAGAAAAGCATAAAAGATTTCTTACCAGTTTCTTAAAAAATTTAGCCTCCCCTGAAGTAAAATGTGTAGAAACTTAGGAAATGGTAAGGAACTTTTTCGGTGCTGGGCTATTGTAAAGTATCAATTGCATAATGTTAGTTTGCTCACCACTCAATGGCGATGTCCCACGCCAAAATCTGGGGGATTGAAGTTGCAATTCACTTGATTTTGCTGGCCATTCGTTAGATTACACATGGGTTTACTACCTTCATGTGTACTCCCTGACATGTACCGAACAAAATTTTAATTTTTACGGCTACGCATACTAAAGTTTAATATTTGATGAACCCGCGTCACGAGTATGACGCGTCACGAGTATGACCCGTCACTATATAGCAATTGAAATAGTTATCTACTGAGGAGAAATATCATCATTCATTATAAGGTAAATCTACCAATCTTCCATTGCTGATGAATAGCTATGGAAAATTAAGAGAGGTCGAGAAACACAGTATATAAATTTGTGTACCCATATAAAAATATAGAATGAATTTTTGTACAAAATATATAATGTACTATCATTTTCTGTTAATCAAGCTTTCCGACAGATGGAGTAATTCTTTATGCGGAATTACATGATCAAGGACAAGAGCTTTTACTAGAAACCGAATTGAAGTCAACAGCTGCTGTACCAGTTCTTGGACTTTTACAAACAAAAGATTATAAAAATAATAAGGAAAAGAATAATAACAATATCAATAATGATGTAATGATAGAAGAAGAAGATATACCAAAGGATAATGTGAAAGATCAAACAAACATACCTGGCAGAATTGTAGTATACGGAGATTCAAATTGCATTGATGATAGTCACTTACAAAAACGTATGTACCTAAATGATTTAAAAAATCATGCCACCATAAAAAAACATGAATATATGAACAATAAAGATGTTTCAAACATTTGTTAACGATTCTGTATATTTTTAGCTTGTTTCTGGATGCTTGATGCTATACTAGAGTATACAACAATGGGCCATATAGCAACTGTTTTTAAGGATGAAAGTAAAAAAGAAATACAAACTATTAAAAGACCTAATAATTTATATAATAGCAAATTACCAGAACGAATGGAAGGGAGCCATTTAAAACGTCATAGTAAAGTATTACTACCGGAAGGTACTAATACTGGACATATTCGGCCACTCCCAACTTGTCCCACTGTTGTGTTTGCTGTTCCAAAACCTCTCAACGAATCAGTCCCGATGTAAGTGATATATAATTTTGAAATAACTAAAATTTCAGAGTGCGAAACAATGGCTGTTGTATCAATGAAATTATGCTAGTTGCAATACAAGTATTGTATTCCAGTTTAACATAATTATGTTGCACGGTTATTATTACGTGTTAAACCAAAGTAAATTGGACATCACAGTTTTTAATATTAAGGACATTTGCATCTGTCATAGCAGTTACATGTTTGATAACAACAACACTGATCTCCCATATTGATAAAGTTAAGTAAATGAAATATGACTATCTTATAGCTTTTAAATTAATTCACTTATTTTTCAGGAATTTATATAAACCTCAAAAGCTACTTTCGGTGAAAGATACAATAGTGGCAGTGAATCCTGCATTACTAGATTCAAGTCCTTTATGGCTGAGAAGACGTGTAGGTGGTGCTAATATTGCTACATTACATCACGGAGAACTCGACGTGATTGAAAATATAGACCAAAGTGATCCAGATTATAGTGAAACAATTATAAGTAAGTGGAGTTATATGGCAGGAATTATTGTCATAGGAGGAATTATCCTCTTCGTACTGAATCGTTGGAATTGCTTGATATCAAAAAGACATTCTCGAAGAAAACGTGCTGTCGGCAGGTTACGCAGAGTTATACAAACGATTTCTGTGCGCAGAGTACCTCAAATGTAACTCTAAGTCTCAGACATTTTGAACAAATATCATATTAACATTCAATTACTCGGTAAACGCTTAAACTATGCGGATCACACTATATTATGTGCCTTTGATCAAAATATGCAGTATTCGATATATAAACTCAAAGAAAGCAAATTATTTTGATAAATGTTTGGTATTTCTATACACTCCGAAGCTCTGCATATTTTTATCGATATGCATATGTGATTATACAGAATTATATTCTGTATTGTTTGCTTATTTACCCATTTTGCAACATTAAAGTAAGGCGTAATTGTAACTTTTTCAGTACGGATTGCAATCCGGATATTTAGAAATAGCTATCAAACAATTATAATGATTATTTTGAATTATGCTAAAAATGACACAAAAGACAGAATCACTTGTAAACATAAGCGGAAAGCCGAAATACATAAATTATTCTTTTAATTTATGTACCACATAATTTTCAATACTACGAATATGATGAAGGATGTTAGCAAAATGAATTCAAATAAATATGAATTAACAGTTTTAATAGTGTCATAAAAAATATATATAATTTGCGTTTAGTTGTATACTATTGATGCAGATTTTAAGTTTTATACATTTATACTTGTTACACTCGTTATACATACCTCGTGACGTTTGAAATAATTCGTTAAATTGATTACCGTTCCCATAGGTAAGACTTAAAAATCTAATGTCTCAGACTACTTCATACGCACTTAAAATTTCTGAGTTTTAATCTATTTAGGTTTAGAAGTTTCACAACTGAAGCTTTTGTGAGGTAATTTTTGTATTTGTTATAAAGCACTTTAGATTGTCAGGATTGAGCTGAATTCAAATTGGTTTCAATCAATGCGACCGCTGATATGCGTTTTACTTCTCGCACCAAACATTCTTGCCGCGGCTCTCTACTTGAATTTGTATATTTCAGGTATATGTATAGGATAATTTTAATTTTTGTGACCGTTAAGATGTTATTGCTGCAATTATATTTTCTGCTTCCCATTATAAAAGTGTAATTGCAAAAGCATTAATATCTTTTACCTGCGATTCTTCTGTTACTTGTATAAGAAAATGTTCAGCTATTAATAAGAATCGAAGAAATTATGAAAACATGAGTAATTTTTGAATTATATGTGAAATTATTTATTTAATGAGTCGGTGCAATTAACACTTAACGTGTTATATGCATACATATATCTAATATCTTGTATGTATACAAACGTATTATTATTATTTATATGATACGTTAATGTTTTTTAAAGTAAGTATTACCTTAATTGTAAAATGGGTTATATGTAATCCAATGTGCTCTATTTTGCTCTGCTGCAGACTTATGGCTTGTAAAAATACTTTTAAAAACTTCTGACGCTTTAGGATCTTTAGCAACACTGTAATTATCTCTAACTTTCTTATAAGCTGGATCTTCAGCTTCGCTTCTACTACTGTTACCAGCTTTAGGAACCACACCTTTATCCTCTTTTTTAATTTTCTTTTTCTGTATCTCATCCTGCTGAGCATCCTGTTCCTGACCTTCTGTTCGTTTTTGTTTTTTAGCCTTTTTTTGAGATGCTTTCCGTTGTGTTAGACGATCTTCCATTAACGTGAGGTCGTCACCCTCTGCATTTAGTATAACAATATCTGCTTCCGTAAATGATTGTTGACATTGGTGACATATCTGAAAGAAGTCACAGCTCTATTAGGAAATATAGAAAAACAAATGTATAGTATTAGATACAGACTATACAGGGTGTCACACAAAAATCTTTTTAACATTTGCTACAGTGTGAAAAAAGCATTAAAGATTCTCTACCATTTTGTCAAGAAGCACCATCGTTTTTACGGAAAACAGGTTGTCTAGCAGCTTGAGGAAATTATAGGACATTGTCCCTTGTTTTCTACTTCAGAATTTTAGGATGATAAAGTTGTTGGAAAACAACATTGTTCATAAAATTTTCAAATTATCGCTACTTGAAGGAGTAGGATGTTAATTGGCTTATCAAACGCTCTGACAAAAATTAAAAATTATTATCAAATCTTAAATGGAAAAATCATTACTTACACATTCACAACGAGGACTAAGCTTTAATTTCGATGTTTCAGTTCTCATTTAGGAAAACTTTTCAAACTTGGTTCCCTTAGTAGTAAAAAAAGCAAAAACAAAAGTAAACCCAAATTGAAAAATATTATTTCAAAGACATTGCAACCACAATGTACTGAATCTTTTCATACCCTTAATGGTTAACCGTTATATTTGAAATAATATTTTTCAAATTTGATTTTCTTTTGTGTCTGCTTTATTCACTACTAAGGGAATCAAGTTTGGAAAATTTCCTGAAGAGGATTGAATGTGGACCAAAATGTCTTAAACAAACTTTTTTGAAATCAAAGCGTATTGCTAGTTATGGATATGTATGATTTTTTCAATTCAGATTTGATAAAAATTTTTAATTTTTATAAGATCATTTCATAAACCGATAAACGTTGATTTTATTTTTGATTAATCTATATAACCAAATTCCTATGTCTTCTATAATATACAGTGCTTTTTGTGTCAAGTAATTAGGGCTTTTGCCACAATATCCTGGATCTTGATGCAATTCTCATTTCAAAAATTAAGTTTAAGAAATTAAAAACATTTTTTCAACAATTTAAGAACAAATTGTATTAAATTTATAATTTGTTTATAAAAGTTTGAGGTTCTCTGAATTAAATGGTTTTTTGTCAAATTATGTATCTATTGTGGTTTGAGATATATAAAGTTTAAAAAAAACATGCACCGAACTTTACCTTCTTGTCACTTAAAAAAATACCTAATATTTAAAAAATTCATTCAAATGTTTTTTTCAACATTATATGTATTAGTATTAGTACGTAGCTGCAGAAACACTGATCCTGGACATGGAACGCACCCTACACTATTACTGAATTCGTTGTATGAATATAATCTACTTACTGTACTTTTAACTTCTTTAAGGGCACGTTCACTCATTACACAGCCACATGACCACAGAAAACAAAATTTATATTTTCCATTCATCTCTAATCCAATAACCGGACAAATATATGGACTCTTTCCACCATCCGCATAACAATCTCCCTTTTCTGCTTTATTAGCATCGAATGCTGGATTTGGTGTTAAATTTAAATTTTTCACATCCTTTAACGTCTTAATATGTTGTGCAGATTCTGAAAGTGTACTTCGATCGAGAAGACCTTCCAGGACAGATTCTTTACTATAGAGACGACCTAAGGTACAAGCAACTATCGGTGGTTGCAAGGGTAACTGCCTTATTGAACAATGCCTCCACTTAAATGCAAGTTCTGCTTCTTTATCTTTCTGTAAATTACAATCATGGAATCATATAGCATCACATGTGTTATACAAATATTAGAGGTATTTTATTGGATAAGTTACCACACAAAACAACAAGACTATACACTTAATAATAATATCAATATAGCTAAGTTAATTAACAATATTCCAAAAATATTGCGTCAACATTACTCTGCTCTGGTTCAATTGTCAATAAGAAGTTTCTGATTCCTAAACAAAGACTGATAATGTTCTTTACATTATTCAGTATTCTTATATCTTATATATTTGTATAACATTGTTGCACAATATCGTAACAAAAAAGATATAAATTACACTTTTCACTCCAAAGTTGAGACTGTATTTTATACATGTATAATACAAAGTTATTGCATTAATAAAGAGGTATGCAGTAAATTACCTGTTCTGGCTTCTTTTTGACTCGCACAAGCTCATCCCTACGAGGAATAGTTCCACCATCGCAACCCATACTGTGTTACAGATATTAAAAATCTAAAAGGGTAGAAATTACTATGAAACTATTCGGGTGCACAACAGGTCTGTAGTAACTGAATAGTAGTGTGTCTGTGATCACTTATTGGTTATGGTATTTATATCAAAATTGAAAATAGAACTTACAGGTATTTAGGTACAATTAGGTAGCTTATGAGTACAATTTGCAGCTTTGAACGGTTTCAAACAGTTATGAAATAATGAATATTGTTTGATACGTTGACGTAAGTAAATGGAAGTGAACGCCAAGAAACGGTTGTTTACTTGTATGTACTACAATCGTACGTATTGATCTCAACGTCACACTTGCGTGACACTGCCTGACACTACGCACCGATTTGCGAATCAGTATTACCAATTTATCAAGAACAAAACTATTTCTTACGACCACTTACGACCCATAGATTTTGGTGATATATCTATAGGTAAATATTAAAAAAGGGAAAAATCGTTGCGATTAATGAAAGTTATAATTTGAAATATATAAAGGGAAATAGTGAAGGGTTTAAGGATCTGACGGAAATCGATATACAGAAATTGGTAGCTTATTCGTAAGTCGTGGGTGTTGGTGGTGTTGGTGCGTGCAAGGAGTCAGCTGATGATGGTCCGTTCAGTTACCGGGCGGGTCGCGAGTAGTCGTGTGGTCGGATGGTGAGGCAGTAACCAGCAGCGTACAATTGTCATCACGTGAGGTCACAATGGTTTTTGATGGTTTCGGTTTCGGCTTCGGCAAAGAGTGATTGAAACAACGAATGTATTGAGATTTAAGCATTACCCGTGATCAATAAACAACTCTGGAATTCAGCGCGTTTGGTAGGTGACAAGATAATTTAATATTTCTTTGTCGCGATGCTTAGAAAATTGACTTTCAGTCGAATAAGATATGGACTGTCACAATCCTTGACACACGTTTCACAGAATTTTATTAGTTTTAATGTAACAGTTTTTGGAATCGATCCGTTTCAGCTTTTAAAAATTCAATATCTGATAATTGTTAATATAACGACGCATTTTGAAGACAGCAGTGCCATCGATGATACTATCGATTTTATGAATGATACAATACTAGTCGCCATTAAATTACTCCGATATTACTATCGTATCGATGGTAGCTCTTTATACGTTTACTATCTATTCAAGGACATTTCATTTCGTCTGCAGTTTCGCCGTACATTTGCCAGTTCTCTATATCGATCAGTAATGCAAGCACAGCGCGCCATTCTTGTACTAACTGTATGTCACGTGGAAAGCGCGCCTAATTACGTAATATCTTGTTCTGCCTCGATCCGCCTTGTCCAAACCTTGAGGAAATACGTCGTGCCACACCCCCTTGTTTCATTTACTATTTTTCTTTCTGTAACACGAAATACTTTTTATACTTTTTACGTTCTTTTCGATTGTACGCTAATGCTAACTTTATACGGACACGTAGACCAAATCGATGAACAATATTTTAAATCTCCGAATTATAGAGCAACTACTTAGACTCCCAATATTCAAAAGAGAAGCAGGTGGTTGTTTACGAAACTATTTTTTTTTAAATACACAAACACACAGGCACACAAGCCGCCCGCGAATGCATATGATAACGAAAGGTTTCTTAGATTGTTGAATGGGAGCATTCCTTAAAATACATTTTAACTTTTACAAATTTGCTCGAAAATTTCTACTCAAAAATGGTTTTATATTGCCGATCTGTTATTTATGGAGAATCACTTATATTCACTAGAATATATTTACTAGAATCTATAAGCAATGTAATTTAGTATAGTAGTCTAGTTTCAATCATTATAATTCCTACATGGTAAAGTAATAATTGATCATTGTAATTGTCAAATCATTCTGTAATATTATTATTTATGATCAGTAAATTACATAGTATCAAACATTCATGAATACGCAAATAATCATGTTCAGTTTGCCAAATATTCTCTGAAAGATGGAGTAAATGAAGATGTAATACATAGATAGTAGGAAATGATAAATAAAAAGAGTAATAAAATGCAAGTTCAGATAGATCTGATCGTTTCAGGTATAATAGGGAGTTAGTTTTGAAACTCTATCCAAGATGACAGAGTACTGGTTGATATCAGCGCCGGGGGACAAGACTTGTCAGGAGACATATGAAACTATGAATAATTTGACATCGAAACAACATTCTTTGTCAGTCAACTACAAGTTTCATATCCCGGATCTGAAGGTTGGAACTTTGGATCAACTAGTCGGTTTGTCGGACGACCTTGGCAAGCTTGACGCTTATGTCGAGCAAGTGACTCGCAAGGTGGCTACATATTTAGGAGAAGTTCTGGAAGATCAAAGAGACAAGCTTCATGAAAATCTACTGGCCAATAATAGTGAGTAGTACGGTGTTATGCTTGTATATCTAGAACTTGCTATTCATTTTGTTTCGTCATTTTACATCTATCCTCCAACATAGGGGGGTAGGTTACTGAATATTCAGGGGTCCAAATGTTACATTTTTCTAAAATTACTAAAAATTAAATCTATCTGCAAATTAGTACAGCTTTTTAGACACTAAGAAAAACAAACAGAAAAAATGATCTTTTGGACCCTTGCAGACAGGTATCGATCGATTGTTTGTCTATGATGTTCTAACATAAAATAATAATGGTTGACATAATTGTTGATGAATACTATACACAACACAAACATGCACACTACTTAGAACTTTTCTTTAATAACAATCGTAAACGTATGTAAGTTCAGTTGTTAAAATTTTAATTTTATCATTCGAGACTATAATAGCACAAGAAATTAGAGTCTTCGATCCTTATTCTCCTCAGTACCCTACAATAATAGAGAAATAGTAGATTTAAACTGAATTTTGTCTGTGTATAAAAGAAACAGTGTCAATGGAATTATGTTTAATAATTCGTTTAATTAATAACATATATTTATCGTAAAAATTATATACAGGCAAAATAATCGCTATAGAATGTAATAATTAAAATATACAGGATGTATCTGAACATCAGACCCTTATTTTTATAATATATCAGCATATGAGAAGATGTCCTATAAATACAGACCTATAAATCATTCCTTTTTGAGATGGATGTATCTTTAAATTGTAATAGGTGCAAGTTTTGAAAAAAGTAAATTTCTCAAATGGTATGTCAAAGAAAATCTATATTTATTTTAGTATTACCAGGAGAGATTAAAGCTTCTTAAATATGATAAGCATGCTATGGTTACTACCATTAAGTATTAGTTTACAAATGCTTCCAATCTATCTCGGATCGTTATACATTAACTTCAGTATAAGTAATGGACATGCCCTGTAAGAAATAAGAATAAATACTACTTATCCTTGGTAATTCCAGGATTCATACTTTTCTTTAACAAACTTTTATCTTTCGTTAAATATTATAATAAAAATATAGATTCTCAACAGTCACCATTTCGGAAATGTAATTTATCAAGAACTTCCTCCATTGCATGCAACAGTAATATTTTCATTGGACCTTTTTCCATCTTTCGATGACTAGAATTGATGCTTACCTGATGTATAGATACACCTTGTACAAGTGTGGTGTGTACCTTACATCTCAAAAGTGGAAACATTTTATAGTTCTCACACTCAACCTATAGAAATTGGATCCAATTCTATTTTTATTCGGCTTTGAAGAAATGTAGTAAAATATGTTATAGAATAATGAGACCAACAAGATTAACTTCCTATGAAAGTTTACACTCCTGTGACTGGGAAAATATTTGTATGATGTACATACATATGCAATATAATATAATCAATTATTGAAAAATGATTAAAAAATTGCCTATGTTAGCCATTGCTTACACGTACACTTTTATAATAAATTTTCTATGTGTAACACTTTTAAAATTGGTATAGAATAATTTTATAATTATATGAAATTAGATGTTTTCAGATTTTCAATATTTCTTAATATTTAGGATAATTATGTCCTGTTTTGCATACGAGATACTGGTGGTACACATCATATCGAAGCAAATAATTTATATACTTGTAGAACGCTTATTACTATAATTGGAATAGAAGTAATTATTTCATTTATTATGTATTACAAATAACGTTTCATACTTGTGGTGTTGCTTGGCTTGCTTTGTTTAATTTGGACCACATTAACCCTATTTCCCTACCTTATTATTTTATTAACAAATGCTCCTACATGTGCACCATCAAAAAATGTTGTACAAAGTACCAAGGAACTATTAGACACAAACATGCAGCGTCGCAAATTAAGGCAGAACACACGATCTAATAATAGATACTATAATAATTTAGACACATGGACCACATATAGTGATTCTTAAAAACTTACAAAGGACCCAAGGAGTAGCTTGGGTTACTGTGGTCATCAAGCTCCAATTAGCTGTTACACGAATTTTGTTTCTCTTCTATTTGTTCCTGTGTTATTACTTCTCCTTTGGTGTTGTTAATTATTTGCACTTTGAGTTTGAGTCAAGGCATACCATTTTGCTCGTACATTTTTTAGTTCTTCGTCTGTCCCATTATAATCACATGTATATAATTTGTTAAAAACTTTATTAGTATTTCACTTTTCGCTACAATTATTTTTCCTTTATTAGTTTTGCAATATCGGAGTATTTAACGGAAAATTTGATAAAAATTAGAAGATTTTTTAAACATTTGTTGATTTCTACGTTTCGAAATAGGAAATGTTAGAAGAATCCGAAGGTACACACAATTTGCATATTTTCTTCTACATATACATTTTCGGTATAATTGGGATGATTTCGGAACAGTACCTGTCCATTATGAGCATTTACCATATAAGATTTCATAACAGATAACAATGTAAGAGAAGAAAAGTAGAGTGAGAAATTCTAGATGAGTTGTAGTGTAATCGCGAATAATTGAGTGGGAAAATAAAAAAACAGGCATGCCAGGATGGAAGTATGGAAGGAGGAAAGGTGAATTGTCGGCGCTAAATACTCCGTGTGTTTTCTTGAGTTCTTTTGATTGAGTTTCGTCAGCATTGTCGTTAGGCATTTGCGTAGGACGCAATAATAGTTGAACGAGACGTAAGAAAAATCGCGTGGAGATTGGGACTGGGCTGTAATGGATAGGTCAAACGTCAATGGATGGGGAGAGCTCGAGCCCCGAAGGGGGCCCGGAAACCCCGCCAAACACCCCCGTCACTCCATCACACAAGACTTCGAAGGAGCACCACAGGCAGTGGAAGGAATCGGAGAAATACGAACCAGAACCGGCCGCCTGTTTAGGTCAGCATCATCACAAGCGCCATCAACACGCTCACCGTCATGACCATCATCAGCCGCAGCATCACCATCAACATCAAACTCAGCATCATGATCGCGATCACGATCACGATCAGGATCATGATCACGAACATCAGCATCAGCATCAGCATCGGCACAGTCATAAACATAAACATCATAATCACACTATCGAAAAGAAGTCATCGTGCAGTTCTCAAGGCACCTGTGTTGTCCGAACATCCAACGATCCTTTATCAGTGTATTCATGCTACCATGCACATTGGTGCGCCGCTTCTACCTGTACCACACCTGTTCCCAGTCCTACCCCCATAAGTCCGAGTCTTTCCCTCTCATCAAACTGTAGCAGTGAAGGAGAGACCGAATGTGAGTCGACGACGCGTCATCGAGGTACAGAGAAACAAGATCGTTCAACCACCGATCGCCAATCGTTCGCCGATCACGATGACGACCACAATGTGGACCAAAACAACGACCAAAACCAAGACCGAGACCAAGACCATAGCGGCAATTTGCCCAATCCAGGTACCCGTCCTATCTCCGCCAGCTGAACCCGTCGAACCTTTTCCTAACATAGCTGCGAGTCTTGTTCGAACCTGTTTCCCTCTGCACACGTCACCAGCTCGTTTAACGACCAGTGTTTTATCTCTTTGGGAGGTAGATATAGGAAAGAAAGAGAGGGAGAGAAAGAGAAAGAGAGAGAGAGGTTGTCATTTTCATGTTTACTGTATTACCGTATTACCACATTTCCGGAGTGCCGTACTACAGTTCTCCTGAAGAACAAGAGTAATTTTCGCATGCTCGTTACAGACGAAAATCCATGAAATATTATCTGAATCTTCTTCACTTATAGTTTCAGATACAACTTATACAGTTTATTTGTTTTACTGATATGGGGATATAGCGTCCTTATGATCCTAGTGCGCATTTCCTTCGATGTCAGTTTTGCACAACTGCACTACATATGCAATGTTTGTAATGCTGAAATATTTTTTGCCAAATTGTGCCTCCCATGTAATAATGTAATAAATAATTGAAAATCTTCTTTTACTGTTAATGTGCTGTGTCGAATAAGGAAGCATTGCTTATTACATATCATCTTTGGTTTCGTCACTGTAATTAAATTCCACACTATTGGTGTATTTGAATCTGCATCCTTTGGGCACAAGATTTCTGTCTTTCTATTAATGATTGATAACGTGCTTTCGATTTGTACATATTTGAATTATGAAAAGTGAAATGATACTCTACAAACGTCATGACAATCTCTCTCCAGTGCTTACAGCATACACCAAGTGAGACAGTACCAAAACGAAAAAATCGCCTTCCACTTAGTTCATTTAGCTTGTGAATCAATACGAAAACTTTAACGTATAGAATACTTTATTTTCTGCTGCAATAATTTCATTGATGCGTTGTTACAACATTTCATTTCTTATACACGCAGGAATTAAATTATTAGAGGATAACAAAGACAATTACCAATGTTCTATCATGCTTTAATTCCAGCAAACCTGCATAATTTTTAAAGTTTACTTTTTGGAAAATGGTGGAACCTGTTTCCAGTCCCCAAATAGTTCTTTTTTCACTCCTGTGTCCCGACTGAATTTTTTTTCACTAATCAGATGCATTAAAGAAGTCTACTATACATATTTGAAACTGCACTTGTTACAATATACAATTATTATGTTCCTTTTATACTTTTCAATATCCTTTTGTCAATTGTTCTAGGTGCTATCAACGAATGAATGACCATACGTTAATCATACTCAACACCTTTTTTATAATACCTTAGCTTCTTATAATTTTGTCTTTCTTGCTTCTTATCTTGTACCATACTTCATCACATTCGTTTTCTTTGCAGACTTTCTCTGGAGAGATTTTTATGTCATGATTATTTTATTAATTTTTTAAAAATTGCGCAATAAAATTATTTCTTACAGTCAATGAGATATATGTATGTGACATATCTATATAATTTAGGGATATCAGAATTACTTCTCTAAATTGATTCAACAATATCCCTAAAATTCTAATACGATGAAATTTTGTATATACATGGGTATAATATTTTTTGCAAGAAAACTTGATTATATTAACTACGGTTCTTCTTCCATTTTTTCTTTCGTAAATCATGTTTTTAGTAAAGTATGGTTTAAAAACAGCTATAACAGATTTGCAATTCGAAAAAGGTGTGATAAAGTACATTATATGTGTAACTATTTAGTTTCAATTTCTCTTTATTACATCTTTCTGATACCAAGCTTTCATGTTGCTTTTCCATCATTATTCCTTATAATTTGTATAAAAGGACAATACTGCACAAACTATAATACATGTATGTACAACACGTACATTATGGACGATAGTACAGATTACAGAACAGACACGGGTCACAAAAATTGAAAAACACTTATCGATCGGTACATGGTTAAAAAATACTGTTCCGCATGATCAGATAGATTTTGAAGACACTATGATGCTCGATATCCTTCAACACTACAACAGTTATCCGTTTCACAAAATGCATCTAATTGATCAACTTTGATGATGTACTAATATTCTTATCTAATAAGCAATTGGCATGAATCGCTTCAATATAGTATAGGCTAACCTACATATTTTATGACTGCGTTGCTACTGTTGAGATTATAATTATAATAATAATAACTGTGATTATTATAATTCTAATACTTGTAATTATAGTTGCAGTTATTATAATTATAATTATAATAGATACATTATAATTACAATTTAAATTGAACTGTAATTGTAATAATAATTATAATTCATCTCTTGCATTAGTATCACACGTAAAGATAAGAAAATTTTAAAATCCCATACAATTAATAATCTTTGGTTTGTCAAGAATCCAGGTTTTAAATTAACATTAATAATCATTCTGCATTCGTGGTACTCATTACATATGACTCATTTCATTCGAAATCGATCACTTTTTGGAATTACATCTATGAATATTTTCAAAATCACTATCGTTACAGCTCTTGACATGCCAAACACGGAATCAACTTTGTTTTTTTTCGAAATATTGGAAATTGCCAAAGTTATGCAACTTGAGCCAAATGGACTTTTTCCGAAATATATATATCTTGGACACTTTTCAATAAAAAATACAATTTGCGTGTCTATAGATGTTACCTGACATTTACAATTAGTTTTGTTAAACAATTGTGCATAACTGATGGAGTAAAGTATTTAAAAACTGAAGAATTCAAGTTCGTAAACGAGGGATGTACGCCACATATTGACCGATTATTACTGGTCACCTATTCAACTGACCACCTTTTTCATTATACATATATTCTGAAAGAAGACAGTCTAAACAACTCAATTTATTTTTTATTAGATTTCTAAGCAGTTTTCCGCACAACTTTTCTTTCTGTCGATTGAGAAGCTCACTGACGTTCAGTATGTAGAAGCAGTGCAGCGAGCAGGAAGTTTGGTGTCTCGGTGTAACTGTTTGTAAATTTTTCACAGACTTGCTATTAAACTGACCACTCATTTTTTACGATTTTTTCAAGAGGAAGGTTAAAAAAATGCGTCTGAATTTTTTCAGATTATTAAAAACATTGCCCAACGAGTAAAGCATAATTGCATAATGAAATTGAATATCAATGTTAGTTAACATCGATAGTCACACAAATTTTATTTTTTATTGAAAAGTTTGACCCTTTCCGGTGAAAATGAATAAAAATGTTTTTCTATACTTTACCGTTTCCGGGATATAAATTTTAAAAAGAGTCAATTTCTCACAAGTTACGTAACTTTCGAAAGTTGTAATTTTGCCAATTTGCAAAATTAAAAAAAAATAAAATTGACTTCGTGTTTGGTACGTCAAAGACTGTGAGTTTGAAAATTTTCCTAGATGTTACTGTAAATAGTAATCGGTTTTCCACGGAATGAGCCATACGTATTTTTTAAATTCAAATGTACTTGCGTATGCCTGCATGCCTGCGTGCATGCTTTCTCATCTATAACTTAATAAACCAAAAATTGTAGTGAAAATTGTTGCTATTTCGATTTAATATCATTACAATCTTTTTTGTATGAATATTTTATGGTAGGGGAATGATAAGTAATTGTTCCACAGATTTTCTCTTTGAAATGTTTTTTATTTTAATCGATATAATGTATTTACATAAGTACATGTATGAGAAATAAATTAAAAGAAATAGCTGGAATGTTATATAGATATGTATAATTTATTCAAATGTGATTTAAAGCTAATTCTATTTTTTCAAAATAGACGTTAATATCTATAAATGTATAATATGAATTTTCACAAGAAACAATAATGATCTAGAAATGTTGTACACTACGATAGCAGCTGAGTTCATATAGGATTACTCTTGTATAAAGAAAACTAGTTGATATACAGATATACCATGCTTATACGCATTAATGTTTGCATGTTGCATTTTGTTAATGTCTTGCTTCTTTTTGTAACGCTAATAATAAGTAAGGAGCGTACTAGAATCAAGAAATGAATTTTGTAGAATCAAAATCTTTCTCTGTTATCTCATTGTTGATAATACTCTCCCTATCACAGAGTTAATCTGAGACTTATCTTAATTATAGTCTAGTTAAAATTAGTTTTACTAGATACATAATCATTCGTATGCATATATATATTGTACATATACTTGCGTATGAATTACATTAAAACAGAATAATATATATTAAACATGTTAGGCAAGATAATATCTAAAAAGTGTAATTGTAATTATCAGTCATATTTTCGATTTTTAATTATTTTTTCTGGATAGAAGTATAGAATTTCTTTGTACTAGTTACAGTGTTTTAGAAAAGAAATAAGATTTTTTTATATGGAATATCCTATTTACATTTACTCTTTATCATAAAAAAAATTGTACGAATTGCATTGATTCAGTGAAATTTTATTCTTTATGCATTATATATGTCAATATGTTTACCTGAACATATGTATGTACAATATCTATACTATACAATTCAAGATAGCTTTACCTATTTTCAATTTTGCAATTGTAATATTTTGTTGATAATATACTAAATATTGTACTTGTAAACACACATATACGCACTTAGTATTACATGTAATAAAAAAGAATTGCATGACATTTATTCTTCTATACTTTCCGAATTTTGTGAGCTCTGTTCGAATAATGAAATAGAAAGAATGAAAAATGTCATAAACTAGACAATCACTGTAATATTTACAATTCACTAGGTGATCTGCCATCATATATAACTCGATTCCAGTGGGATATGGCTAAATATCCTATCAAGCAATCCTTGAGGAATATTGCTGATATTATCAGTAAACAAGTGGGACAGATTGATACTGATCTTAAAACTAAATCGACAACTTATAATAACTTAAAAGGCAGTTTACAAAATCTTGAAAAGAAACAAACGTAAGTTATCATTACATAAATTCTAGATAATTGTACTGAGGTTTTAATTGTTTATATTTTGATACAAGTGTAAACATGTATTAGTTTTTGTTTTACATAAATTTATTTTGATATTTAGTTGGTCTCCAAGTATCCTACGACTTTTTAAGCTATTATCTAATGTATGTTTATTTCGCTGATCCCCTTAGGGTTACAGCCCAAGCTATTATCTAATGTAGTTGGTTACTTTTATATTAATTTCATTTGTATCTATGTAAATATTAGATATGTCCAATTGTTAAATAAGAAAGGATTCACCTATGGTGTATTGCAAAGAAAATTTTCTTATCAGAAAATCTATCACGCATACATAATTTTTGTACTATTCCACAGGGGAAGTTTATTGACCAGGAATTTAGCAGATTTAGTGAAGAAGGAACATTTCATTTTGGATAGCGAATATTTAGCAACATTACTTGTTATTGTGCCGAGGTAAGTGAGGAAAATTTCTTCAATACTACTAGTTTTTCATACATATTTTGCGGTTATTTAAAATATTTAAAGATTCTAAGAATATACATTCATACACAGTCTATACGTAATAAAGTTTTTTCTATGAAAATTACAGAGCAAACTTCCAAGAATGGTACAGCGGATATGAAAAATTGACAATGATGATAGTGCCACGTAGTACACAGCTTGTTACGCAAGATTCTGAATATGGATTGTTTACTGTTACCTTATTCAAAAAAGTAATTGAAGAGTTCAAATTGCATGCACGTGAAAAGAAATTTATTGTGCGTGATTTTACATATAATGAAGAAGAACTTGCAGCAGGTATGGTTCTTTCCTACAATATAAATTTAATTAAATAACTACAGACACAACAACTAACCGTGTTTATAATAATTAATGTTGACAATAATATTCAAAAATTCATTTTAAGATTCGTTTAATGAAAACTATGATTTATTACGCTTTTTAAGGCCATAAAAATAGTTGGTAAATTATATTTCAGGGAAAAATGAGATCACGAAACTGGTTACCGATAAGAAGAAACAATTTGGACCACTTGTACGTTGGTTAAAGGTCAACTTCAGTGAATGTTTCTGTGCATGGATTCATGTTAAAGCTTTACGTGTATTTGTGGAATCTGTTTTGAGGTAACCAAGTTTAAAAGTAATAACTTGATATATAAACGTTTGCAGTATAATATCTAATCTGGTAAAACGAATGATCAATTTTCAGGTATGGCTTACCTGTGAACTTCCAGGCAATCGTACTTCATCCACATAAAAAATGTGCAAGACGATTACGTGATGTTCTCAATCAGCTTTATGCTCATCTAGATTCTTCTGCTACGGCATCTGGCGCTGCACAAGGAAATCAGGATGTAAGTTTATTTTAAATGTTTACCAAGATAAATAATCATGTTTCTAAACTAAGAATTGTTAAACCCTCAATGTTATATTACTATAATATTAGATATTGATGATTGAATATTTGAAAATAATCAAAATTTTTTTCTTTTATTGTTGTTCCAACAGAGTGTTGATATTCCGGGATTAGGTTTTGGTCAGAGCGACTACTTCCCTTATGTGTATTACAAGATCAATGTGGATATGGTTGACAACAAGGTTTAATCATCGTATTTCTGCCTACGTTATTTGTTCTATATTATAAATACTGTTTCATTTACACAGATAACATACTTCTATAACTCCAGGTACTTAAAATCAGGTGCGTACATACAAAAAAAAAGAACTCTTTGATTATATGATACATAAAGATACTGTTTCGTATTGTTAGAAATTTCCTACCATTGTTGATTTATAATAATTGGTTGCTTTCACATCAAGTGCAGCAAGACGAGTGCAGTCACGTCTGCAAATCAACTATAGTAGACGTCGGTCTTTGTTGTTCTTTGTATTCCCCACAGACTTAACATCGTTTTTAATACTATGGTGAATGATCGTCCGATAACCATTGCTATTAAATAGCGTAGAGGACCCACGAATACATTCTATCAAGAATAACAAAAAAGCAATTTATTCATTTATAATTGGGTGCGTGATTTGCACAAAGATTATAACCATTTTAAGATGAAATCTGATTTATTTGCAATAAATTGCTTCCTTATTACGTACTACAATAATGAAACGTTCATTACGCATGATATAGACTTTCTTAATCAGGAAACTGAACTCTGTAAATTAAATCAACCTATTTAGACGTGTTGTGATACTGGTTTCGAATGCAAAGAAATGGTTACGCTCTTAAACGTGTCAAGAAGTTTCTATCACGACTGAACTTGATGCTCTTGCGGTGAAATCAGCCTCAATGTAATTAGTATGAATTCACTTCCAGGGAAGTAGGCCAAATACTTAGGAAGAATTTATATTTTTATGGTACACCTGGAGAGATGTATGAACTCTGTGATATTAGCTCAATATAAACTGTGCATAATAGATTGTGACATCCATTTGCATACCATTCCTTTAAAATATGTTTCGTTAAATAGGAAATATTAACAGAAATACAATGATATGAGCTATGAATTACATAAAGAAATTCAAATAAATATAAATGCAAAAATGTTCGTCATAGCATATCTAGAAGCGATATGTTTATTACAACGCCCGCGTACAATAATTCATTGACCATTTTACAAGTAAATGTAGCACAATCTATTTTACATGGTATTAAAATAAGAACATGTATTGAGTATTGTACCAGAGTAGAAGTTCGTCAATTCTGCTAACTGTATTATTTCATGTATTAATTATAAAGATAAGCGCAATGTGAATACTGTTATAAACGAAAAAGTGCAACCTTTTATGAAAACGTACGATTAATGATATTAATCGAGTTAATACTTCTACCATTCATTTCACATTTTCTATTCAACAAATTTCTCGTACTATCTATTTGTTACTACTTATGTAGCAAACCCATGTAGTATAAAACGACTGCTGCCTCTCTAGAAATTTATTTCACGCAAGTTGTTTAAACGAGTGTACCGATAAAATATTCTATTCCGCCGTATCAGTTGTGCTTACTGTATATTATGGACTTACGAAACGTTGACAGAGCATTCAACTATAAATGTTCGAATTACGTTCCACGGGTGTAACAGTTATCTTAAACGGAATTTTAATCCCTTAATTGAATAAAAGTATGATTTCTAATTTAATAGCTGCAGAAAACTCAAAGTAAATAATCACTGCAATGAATGTTAAATGATGATGCAGTTTGTATCATACATGCTTTTCTAGTATAGAAGACATGCAACATTACGCAATATTATTTTAAGTATCATTTAATTTCCTTTCCATAAACATATAATAGTTTCAATATGTTTAAGTACATAGATATTATCATGTATTTGAATACTTCCTAAGTGCAAACTGGTAAATACGTTCTAAAAATAGAACAAATTACAGATATAATAATGGTTGTAGTGGTTTGAACAAAAATATTTTAATTTATGAACAAAACCAGATATAATTATAGACCTATGACTTTTGCTTTCATAGGTAATTATATTGACCGTTTGTAATTGATGCCTCAGAATTTAGCTAAATTTCAGATTGTAAATTACTATATTATTGAAGAAAAATTGTTAAAAAGCAGACTTTCAATGTCGCGGATTGGAATTTGTACAAAAGTGCAGATGTTCCTCTGTACGATAGAATATTTTACATGTTAAAGATATCATATTTATCTATCAAATTTATTGTTTTATATATATAGAGAATTCGTTACTGTAATATATTTAAATTACACCATTCTATAACACCATTGGAAAATGCCCTATTTCAACTATAGCAATGAGAAATACTAACCGTAAACCCATGTATTTTGATTTTATGAATAAAACGAATTCTTATATGTGATGATAAAAAAGTGTAAAAAGATTATAACTTGTAGCTGTGCTAAAGGAAAGATATTATTCAGTTAACTTGCTTTTATTAATTGTTTAGGTAAATGATCATGATGAGTAATAAATGTCAAATTTTATTGTCATTATTCTATATTTATTATGAATAAAATAACATATCCCTGACACCATCAATTAAAAAAAGGATCTGTATATAAGATATATAAACCACAATTGTTTATGAAATCTACAACAAGATTGTAAAGTATTAGATATGTTTCATGTAGCACGCTTTAAGAACGACCACTGCCAGAAACATTGCTGCTTTGAATTAGACCCTGAAAGGAAAAACACGTAAAAATTAAATGTCATTCTATGTATGTAGTAGAGAATGAGTACATGTAACAAATTCGTTCATCATCTAACATAAAAAAACGTTCCTTTAAATCATATTATCTGGAAGAAAGAAGCATATGTTTATAAAAATTACCTGTAAAGCATGGATGTCTTTATCCCAATTTTTCTCACCAATGATTGACACAGCTTTTATAAGTAAATTCTTTATTTTAGAAACATTTTGTTTAAATACTGCTATAACATCAGCTGCATGAACATTATCTTCAGAATCCCTCCAACAATCGTAATCAGTAGCCATTGCTATAGCTGCATACAAGAGACCAGCTTCTTTTGCTAAGTACACCTAATTTAGAAATATGTATTTATACGATTAAAGCTATACCAGAGATTCTGCAACTATACAATACAATAATAGTAATTGCTTTCATAATACATAAAATCTTCACTTTAATTTTCGTTAAACTCTAATTAAAATCATTTCTTAACTTCTGAGCACTAGCAAAGCATGAGTCAAAGAGAATTTCCAAGATATCAGGATCGAGGTCTATACTTAGTAAATCAATTTTTCGACTAAGTGGGTGTAATTCACTTAGTTTACATGCAAGAAGGTTTTATATGATTAGCTTACACTTGTTTTCTGTAAAATCTTTTAAATTGGAGGAAAACTTTATTCAATTAGGAGTGTAGTAAAGTATATGATTTTACCAACATACGAATCATTGATGATAAGCTCCTATAACTTTTAAAATGTCCGTATATTTTAAACTTAATTTTCCTTTTACCAAGTGAATGTGTATGTATTCTTTTACCTCTGGGCATGTAGTCATGTTAACCAGATGTCCACCCCAAAGGCGCAATGCATTACTTTCAGCTTTGGAAGAAAAACGAGGACCTTCTATTGTAACTACAGTTCCTCCTTTCCTAACATTGTATCCTAAAGATTGCCCAGCTTCGACTAGTGCTTCTGACGTATGTGGATCAAATGCTGGCTCCATTGGCATATGGCATACACCTAAAAATTATATATCAATTTGCATTTTTATTATGATAAATTTCCGTGTAATGTAAATGCAGAATGTAATTTAACTTTTTGCAGTCAATGGACTCTATATCGGAGCATAAAGAATTTTCAAATTAAATCGGTAGACATAATGCAGAGACTGTAATGTGTACTTATTGTTTATAAGGATTTTACATATCATGGTTTATTCTATACTATACATGATCTGCAAATGGATAATAATAGTAAGGAAAAAGTAAAATAATTGACCTGCATACTTGCACGATGTACCATCATAGAAAGTGACCTTTCTACATATTGTTCTATCTAAAAAACTGTCAGGCACTACTAATTGACCTCTGCAAATTGATTCTTCCAATGAACCACATGCTGTCGATGCAAGTATATGAGTGCATCCAGCTATTCGTAGTGCTTCAATATTTGCTCGGTAATTAACAGCAGTGGGACTTGTTGTATGGTCTGATCCATGTCTATACGTAATTGTTTTGTTTCATTTTATTTTAATTGATATTCCATGAAGCACAATTATTAAACGTTCAAACTATTTTCGTTTATCAAACCATAAAATTGTATATTATTATTGCACAAATCAGAATATCACCTCGATAATAATACTACGTCCACCCCATTGATTGTTCCATGATACAAATTGCTGGATGGCAATCCAAAATCATTTTCTGCTTCTTCTCGAGTGGTCGTTGTGCGGCAATTTAATATTTGATTCTGAGGATCATCTAGTCCAGAACCACCGATTATTCCAATCTATAATGTACGTATAAGTAATACTAGTACAGTCGTGTTGAAGTTTCATTTATAATCCTTTTATTTAAAACGATTATTTCTGCCAATTTATAGTATGAACCTTTGAATAATATCACGTACTACATAGCAATTTATTCGAAGAATAATACAGAAGGCACACGTTATTAAGTCGAACAAATTTGTGTCCTTCAGTGAATTACAGTAATTCAAACGAAACAAGTTTCAGTTTTCTCATCTCAGTTGAATCTTACCTTAACTGCGTACTTGTTCATTTTAAAAAAAAATAATAGTATTGAATTACGTATTTAGAATTCTAGTTTGATAACTTGATTGTCACCGTGTTCGTCGTTTAACCACTCTTATGGTTTTTATAAGTTTTCATGCTATTACTGAGTTTAAGTTAGCGTGCTTTAACCATTTAACGTGGAGAGGCGTGAAGTAGATATGACTAAACAATGAAACGATGGGCGCCATCTAGGACATAAAATATTAATAATTGTAGATAATATATGGTGTAAGATTCGTCAAATGTGCCCGCCTAAGAAATCATTTTTAATCGTACAGTGGAGGGGGTGCGTCTAGTATGGCCGGTTGTTGGCATACGTCCTTCAAAAGAATTAAAACAGTTTCTTTCAAGGGATTTGCGAACATTTCTTCGCGAGCTTTAACATGCAAGTGACGATTTCGTAATGAATAAATTATTTCTCCTCCGTTTCTTAATTATATTCTTAATATTATAGTAATTTTAAATAATTATTTAACCCATTCTATAAAACAATATTAATTGCACCCTGTCCTTATAGTGGTTCTATTAAGAAAGTTTGAAAGTTGATGAAACGTACCTACATACTTATTGTTAGCAATAATTTTACGTCTCTCTTTCATATCGCTCGATTGGTACGTAACACATAAACTTGTTCCTAAGCAAAACAATGAACATTCGATAGACAGGCATCAGTTAAAATGATGGAAGTATTGTATTAAATTACAATAATTATATTACAATATATTACGATAAACTTTCGCATATTTTGTAAATTCACAACACGTAATTATTTTGATTTCTGAAAGTAAAAAACATAAGAAATGAAGTTACCATATTAAATGTCGATACAATGAAACATAACGTTTGAGGGTCTTTGAATCCCATGCGCGATAGTCAATTGTAAATGTCATTTGATTGTTAAAGAAATCTTTCTAAAAATAGCTCAAATACGTGCCACTGCACACGTTTTGTCAATAAAGTACTTTTCAAGTTTCTCTGGATAGCAGGCGCGTTGCCAATGATTTAACAATTGTTTTCATGCCAATTTCATTAAAGTTCGTCCTCCTTCTAAAGACGTAAACATTAATTTTTGAAAGTGGACCTACACTTTAGGCTCATTTTCGGGTACTTCTTTTTCAGTTTTCCAATCGTTATTTGTTTAATACATAAGTTATAAGAAAACTAATTACATATTTTTATAGTTTTTGACTCCCTGTATGGCGTGGTACCATTCGTTCATTCAATTTCCTTTAAAAAAAATGGACCTATACTTATGACGCGGAATTATGTTGAAGCACGCAGTATACATTTTATCTTTTCCCTGATTGCTGCGTCGTTGATTCGTCGGTGTTTATTCTGTAGTTTAGTGTTATCATCTCAGGCGTGACATTATAATGATAAAACAGCCGTAAAAAGTGGGGTGTCTTCATGAATTTTATTGCGATATTAAAGTTGGGTTTAAAAAAAATGTCGTATCGTACAAAAAAGGATTCGTCAAATTCACATTAGAACGTACCAAAGTGTCCGGAGCCGATTTTTATGAAACTTTGTACGTTTGTTTAGCACGTGAAAATAATTGATACGTATTTTTTTATATCGGCCCAATCGCACGTTTAAGGGGTGAACACACCTTTTGAAGTTACACCAGAAATATGTTAACTCGTTAACTATCGTGAATAAAAAAAATGTGATAAAGAAAAGTGTCATTGTTTTTACATGCAAAAGGAATATGTTTACAAATTGTGTAACAAACAATTTATTTATAACTAAAAAATTAATTGTATCTTTTGTTTTACTCGATACCCAAATTTTTGTAACGACAGAAATGGACAGGAATTTGTTGCTGAATTTAACGATATATGAGATACTAAAGTTCCCTTTCTGCATTCGGCGTATGAACAGTGTAACAATTGCATTAACTCTGCTATTCGTTACGCGCAGCACGACGCTGTTTCGTTGATATGCGCAGTGTGCGCGTGTGTTATACAGATGTACGCCGAATTCCAAAAGGGAAGTAACACAGATCCGTACAGTCTTTCATAAAATTTTCCCTGTTTTTTCTTTCCTTTCTACGTTGACAAATTTTCTGTTTTGACAGTGGAAAAAGTTCTCGGAGATCGTGAATTAATCACATACCACTTCTTTCTTTTGCTTTTTATTTTGTTGACCATGTCAAGGACCTATCCATATTTTACTCCATGCACATAGACAGTAGCTACAAAGCATATTATATTTACTTCTTAATTACCTTTATTTCAACAAATTAGTTATTTCTTCCTTTTTTTAAGATATTAACTCCTAATTCTCTTGTATTAACTATATTCATTGCTTGTTCCTTTTGCGATACATTGCTCAGCTCTTTTATTTTATAAACCAGTTTTTATTCCATCTTTCATAACTTGTAAAACTTCATTTGATTGAACAAAAACTGACGTCGCCTAGACGAAATTTATAATCTTACTATTACTTTGCAAAGTCCGTATGGCTCATTCCACGTCAAATCGATCACGTTTTGGAACAGCATCTTCGATTTTATTCAAAATCACATATGCTGTAGTGCTTACAACGTACAATACATGGAACCGATTTTGTTTTTTCGAAATTTTGAAAAATGTCAAAGTTACAGCCGTGCAAAGTTTTGATTTTCGTCCTGACAATTTTTATTAGAAAGCAAAAATATTTTAACAAAAAAGACAATTTTGATTTGCATAATTAGTGATGTAAAATACCATTAATATCTAATTTTGTTAAACAATTGTTTGCAAATAAATTTGAAGAAACTTGAAAACATCATACACAATCTTTGAACCTGTCTTTTTAAGAATCCGTTTAGAGAGTAGGTGACGCTTTTACACCTAACCCGACAAAAATCGACAAAGTTAACCGTACAACCATTTTACGCGTTCCGACAAGTAGTCGCCGAGCCGCGAATTCTACCTGCACTCCATACGGAGTTGCACTCCTAGCAGTACTATGTTTCGTACCTCGGCTAGTTTGTTTATGTAGGTAAATGTTTAAAAATCTGCAAAAATTCAGGGAGGAAGCGTAAGATATTCCCCTTCAGTAGATACCTCGACAAAGAGGTACATATTAGATATGTCGATCCACTCTGTCGAACGATCTGTGTTAGATTGATTTTCTGCGCATGTTCGCCGCACAGCCCCGAACTAGCAGCGGGAAGCCTGGCGTAGTCATTGGCGTACCATAAATACAGCTACAGTAAAGGCTCGATATTTGTCCCTAACTGGGGTCCGGCAACGTGCAATTATTGTGCCCTGGGTCCCGCTTTTTTGCGTGACGTTCGCCATGTTATTCTCGCGATATCGACGAACGTAAACGCGGCCATCGAATAAAAACAAAAAAAGACTGACAAGGGGAGGCTACGAGTGCGATCAGCGGTTTTTGAATAAAATTGATGTCAAATGGTAGGGGATGATGAGTATAAAGACCCTGTAAAATATTAGCAGTATATGGCCAGCCATTTTTATAAAAAATTGACTTAAAGTTGAAAATCCGATGTCATCGAATCGACTCCAACTTTATTTTGGCCATAGGACTTGATGTAAAGAACAAAAAATTTTTATGAAATTTTGTTCCTAGAGCAATAATTTACTTAAAAATTGGTAGTTTAAAGTTAACTACCTTCACTTGTGAGATCGAGAAAGACGATAAAGATTAAATCGCTGCGTATCAGTGAGCCATCACACTAATGCAATGGCGAAACTTCTTCATTTTTTAATTTTTTGTATAAAAATTTTATCAACATTTGGTGGGTTTCTTCTGATTGAAATAATACCAAATACGACATGATTTGAATTATTTATAATTGATCCGTACCATTTGAAAAAAATGAGTAAGCGTATGTAAATGTTATTGTGTTTAATATCATTTTAATCAAAAAAGCCTCGTAAATATGTTAGTACAATTTTCAGAAAAAAATCCAAAAATTAAAAAGTTTCATTGTTGCATAGCGTGTACCTCACCAAGAGGGTCGACATGAGGAGGGTTCTGTGCTTTCGCTGGTGGCTTCAGCTGAACATAGATTCTCGCGGGTGAAACTAATAAAAAATTATCTTCGATCTTCAATAAGCGGAGCCCGATTTACATCTTTCGCCATTCTTTTAATAGAAAACGAAGTAGCGAACTCAATCAATTTTGATGACGTAATTAAATATTTTGCGGCGAAAAAAGCGAGAAATATTAATAATATTTATGTTGGAAAAAATATATGTAACCTCCCTTTCTACTTATAATAAATAGTTCCTTGTTATGAAATTTAAGTATAGGCTTTGAATGTGTATTCTGGCCTCGCAAAACCCCGCCGGCCCTGCACACCGATACACGGCCCTTATCTACGGTTTCACAATCTCGCTTTGTTTTTATCGTGTCGACTTGGTTTGGTGTACGACTGCCGTACCCTGCTCTTCGTTTGGCGCGCAGTTATCGTGACTTGGTCTCGAATACTATCGCACAGTTAGGTTATTTTATAAGGGGTTTGCAAACTATTAGAAGAAAAATATTCCGGATAAGTTCAATTCACTCCTAATACATATCCAGCATCAGTTGAATTTCACATTGGCCATCGCGAAAGAAAGATCATCAAAAGGATTTACGACGACAACATAGCTCTTACTATTTGTATATTTTGTAATTTATCAATAAACACTGAAAGAAATTTAGTTAACTGTATGTACAAACATAGAAACACTTATTAACTAATTAAATATTATGCAAATTGTATCACGTTTGGTATCATTCTAATCGGAAAGACTTCACCGATATGTTGATAAAATTTTGCTACATAATAAAGGAAAAATGAAAAAATTTCACGCGGCTTGTCAAAAGATGGTGTTCTCGCGTTATATTATTCGCTTGGCTGGTTCTAGAAGGGAATCCCCTCAGTCGTGAGAATAAAGACGTTCATTTATCATACCCCCGCGAATGGACAAATATTGAGCTTTTATTGTAATTTTATTTTTTGATATTTTTAAAATTGTTAAAGTTATAACTCTTCGAAGTTTCTGGTTTTGTAAAAATTGCTAAACTTAAACAAATTGTATCCCAGCAACAATATAGCACAGAAACAATTTTACGTGTTTTCATTTTTTTTCAAAAAAAAACATTTCAATTTTAAATCTACCACAATTTGTCCATATTTTTAAACAATGGCGAGAATGGATGTACGTACAAGCCAAAACACTGGTATGTACAACACTGGTTCAACAAATTCCATTATAAAAATTGTAATTTTTATTGCAAAATATATTTCCATTGTGATGAAAAAAATTATTCTGCGATATAACGTAAACAAGATATAATTTCGTTAAGTTTACTAGCGTCTAAAAAGTTCAAAAATTTTAAAAGCTGATTTATAATTTTTTAAATTTCCAAAAAATAATAATAGTTCCATTCACGGTACGTCAATGACTATAGCATACCTGCTTTAGCGCAAAATCCAGGTGCTTCAAAAGACATTCAATTCGATATAAAACAAGCTTTAATAAAATCGTTTAAAAATATTATCAAGCATGTTTAGACCGATTTAAAACTCTTTTCGTTCATCATTATGTGGAAGAAAATGTTGCTTGCTCAAATGTTTAATTTATTAGAAAAAAACTTTATTGTGTCAGTAAAAAGACTATTTCAATGATAATTCACATTCATATTTTACCAATCAAATTATACGCAGGCATTAATATAATAATAATAAAAACACAAAAATAGGGGAAAAATGATATTTCAAAGTTCTTCTGCATCTTCTAAACGTTTAATAACTTTTTTGTACTCCTCTTCCAAACACCTATACTCCTTCTCAAGTGTTTGTACACGTTGCTCCATTGCAGGCAACGCAATATTTGCGCGTTTATCGATATTCTTCAACGCACATTCCAATTTCTTCAAATCATTTTGCTCACGCCTAAATGGAATATTCAATCTTCTTTTTACATCTAATCTGTATTCACGATAGTCTTGTTCATTTGTTAAATCTGTCGCACGCAGTCTTAAGATCTCATACACTCTACGAGCTTGTTTCTAAAATTAAAATATAAATTTACATCGGAAATAGTTCAGAGAATGTATGTAATTAACAAATTGGCTGCCACAAGGTATTCTTATGTCTAGTACATTTTACTATATATAGAAAATTTATACATCATCAGGATTTTATTGAAAACGACCGTTCGTCCAAATATCCTGTCCTTTTTTGTATAAATCAAATTAACTGCTTGACTGATTCGGCAAAGTGAAATCTATTTATCAATAATAGGTATAAGCGCAACTTTTATATCACGTGGCAGTCAATCTGCCAATACAATTCAATTGGATTAAACTGTTGTACAAAAATATATTACTGATACCTTATTAATCTTGTATTTTTCTTTTGCTTCAATAGCCATGTTTTTGTTGAAACCTTGGAGCAGGCATTCACGTGAAAAACTAGGTAAAGTGCTGCAGTTCATTGCATCCACATAATCTCTTAATCGTTGGAAAGTCACAGAAGGATCCTCAACTACAAAAATGATGATAATGCCTTACCAAAATGAACTAGAATTACTGAAATGAAATTTATTGATCAGGATTTTTAGTTTGTTTTCATTTCAAATTCTCGTAACTTTGATTTTGAAAGTTTGTACACTGCATACATAAATATATGTGTACAGGAATTAAGTGAGTTACCTGTTATATCTTTAACATGGCTCCTTCCTATATATTCGCGATAAATAGCGTGTAATAAGTGAGTACCAAGACCCATATTTTGAAATGGTGGCAAAACCAGAACTTGAGCGATACGGGGTCTGGTATGATGTGGATATGCGTAATACTGATAAACAGTTGCAAAACTAGTAGTTGCATACCTAACAGTGCCATGTGTTGTGTGATATTTCTCAAACCTAATTTAAAGATCTATTAGAAAACATTTATTCCTAATATATGTGTACTGTGAGTTTAAGAAAGCAAGGAATATAAAGCTTACATGTTAAAATAATGCCATCGGTCATCATCAACATCAATAAAGTTTGCAGCATCTATATACCAGAGAAGAAATGTTTGAAGACGTTCGTGATATTCCTTAAAACCTTTGTAACTCATATCTGCCTTATATACTTCGAATTGTCTTGTACAATCTCCATCTATATTGGTTACAGGAACATTTTATTATGTGGTATATTATGTGTTTATAATATGATATGTGTAATTCAATATGTATCATAAAGCATTAAAAGTACAAGATATGTGGTACGTTATGTATCATAATTTACCATTAACGGAAAATGAATGCAACAGTTCACCGTGTGGTCTAAATGTATCATCTTTCTTAAGAGATTCTATAAATGTGTCTAAGTTGTCATGAACTTGCGAAGAAAGTCGCTCAGCAACTTTTGATAATACTTCATCAGCTTCAACCCCCTCGTACATTGACTTATTTACTTTTTCTGAATAAGTCATACCCAAATATGTTTCCAAAGCACCTGCTGAGTAGTACAGCTTCACTCTAAGGTCTCGGTAACCAAATATAGATTCACTAATAAATAAAAAGAACGATTAAAGTAATACATAAAGACTGTAATTTGATATATATCTGATACACACTACATTCGACCTTACATGATTACAGTCTGTACTAGTTAAACAATTGGTTTTCATAAAACTTTAACATATTGTACATTTGAAGAAAAAATAGTGTTTGAAGGAATATTCAGAATTTTTTAAAGAATTTGAGTTATACCTACTGAAATGTGCATAGCAATTTTTTTTTAACTCATAGCTCTTACACGGTAAAACATATGAAAAAATGTTATTACTGTCATTACAAACAGCCTTTAAGTATTCAGGTATTTTAGTATTAGTTATTAACAATCGCTGTTGACAAATTACTGGCTTTCTAAACAATCCTATGAACAAGGACCATTGTTTAGAAAGCCAGCAAAATAGTTATCTACTTATATGGCCTTCAAGTGTTATAGAAAAATTCCAAATTTAAAGCGATCTTTTTGTAAGTTTCCAACACAAATACAAAATTTTGGTCTTTCATTTCTTATATTTGTAAAGGATCACATGCTAAAGGCTTTCTAGATTTTTTGTGACATTCTTTAAGTACCTATAACTTGCCAAATAATTTAGACGTTATAAATTGTTACCTATCGTGGAATCAATAATTGTCATACAACGCATTGTATTATTACATTAAAATCGATGATTAAAAGAAGTCTGATGATAATTACAATGATTTAATACATATAGGCTATAATGAAGTGACATGGAAAGCATCATAATAATATTTCTATAAATCATTCAAATCAATAAAATTACTTGACAAGAAGTTTCAATTATTACACATATTTAATGAAAATATTATTTTTAATGGAATATGCAGTGAAGCAATCAAAACCACACACCTGTCACCAAATATTTGATGAGACATTTCTGGCTTAAATGTAGTTTCATCATCTTCTAAGTCTTCCACATCACGAACTAATTTAAATTCCAGAGCATCATTACTACTCACTACTAAGGTCTTTAGTCGTGCAGCAATTGCATCCTCCATGTTGATTTACAAAATTAATAGAAACGATATTTCTTAATATAAACTAATTTCTGAAACAAACCACACTTTTTTTATACAGAGTGTTTTTGGTTTTTCCAATCATACTTTTAGAGCAGATAATGTACATGGAAGTAATGTAATACAGATAATAACAGACTTTAAAGTCATTATGTGCACACAAAACCATCTATAAAATGGGCATTTAAAATATTTTATTTAAAAACATTATCAATCTTTTAGCGTTCTGTCTAGACATGTTAATCGGAAAGCATCTACATTGATAGTTTTATGGTAGACAGCTTTACGTACCTATGCAGATAAGATAAGCAGCACTGACTTTTTTTATTTCGAATTAAAATATCTGTTATTATCTATTAATTATTCATCTTTTTTATAACTTATTAACAAAGTTTTTCTGGCAGTCATTCGTACATTATCTATTCTTTATTTCTACACGTAGGAACTGCTTCCAAAATCTTGTTAGAAACTTGCAAATACCCTATAAAAATATAGGGTATAACAAAACATTAGGAGTCATTTTACAAGACCGATAGTACGTATTAAATGATGACAAATGGGACACTAAACTTAGGTTCAAGCACCATCCCTTGTCAAGATATCTTCTCTTTTTGAAAAACTTAAAAATGTATATATCTGAAATGATAAGACATAGAAGTTCAACTTCAATTTTAATATTACCAGCAGAATTTAAAGTTTATGAAAAAACATGTTATACTCTTTAAAACGGAAGTTTTGACAAATACTCCTAACTCCTGCTATGATATAAACAATCGGAGTTGTTTAAAAAAAACGAAAGTGAATGCTAAATAATGGTAGTAATCAGAGAAGTTATATTTTTGTATAATATTGTAAAATTTATATAATATTATTATTATATTTTTTGTTTAATATTATCAAAAATATAACTGTTGCGATTAATGTAAAGCATTTGTATTATGAATATAAATTCATATGTATTTACATTGTATTTTGATCTGTAAAAATTTGACCTTGATCACAGAAAACGATGAGCATCCTATAGGTTACAGAATGATTGATACTTCAAATCCGAGAAAATCCGTTAAGAATTAACAAGAATTAATTATATTCGTAATATAATTCAATAATGATGTAAACCACTACGTAGCTGATATGTTAAAATTTATATTATAATGTTTTACATAAATTGTGTTTGCTTTGGTCGTTAACATTTGTTTTCTATTGTAATACACTTGAAAATTACCGAAAAATTCCAGTATCCTTTATGTCGTTCGATTATTGTACCGTGCGTTAATGTTCGTACGTAATATCTTTTATAGAAAATCACTTTAGACTTCTTTCATTAAATACAAGCACAAAACCACATAAAACCGCTTCGCGCCAAAACTATAGCAGTTACTTAAGCGATTTCAAGATTGTTCAAGCTGATTCAAACTCTATTCACAATGAGACATACAGTACGTAGCAGACTTAGATAGTCAAATCTATATGTGAGGTTCGTCTGCAACATGGCGGTTCGACGTCATTGCATTCACCATTATGATTTTAACCGAGAAACATTTAGAAGAGAAAAGTAATTTATGCAGAGGGATTTGAATTTGTTAGGACGTATTTGCAGCTAATAACTATCATTTAGAGATCAATTGTCCTTTGTTGATTAATAAAACAATTCTAACCTAAAAAATTGGCGACAAAATTATATTTTTCAATATCAGACAATAATCAGACATGCATACAGGCACATACAGGTGCGGCAAAGATGTTGGCCGACAATCCCTCAGCATACATACATATGTATAGGATAAAAGCAGCAGGATTAAATCCGAAAATTCCTTAAAAAATACAATGATTTCAGAAAAGCGGGACTAATCACGAAAAGATCATCCAGCTAGATAAGAGATGTTTGAGTTCAAAATTATTTTTTTTAAGAAACATTGTCTTCTTCTTTGCTGCGTGATTTTCCTTGGTAACGCAGTCCGACGTAGCCACCTGGTGATGACTGCGTTAACTTATTGTTAGATCATATTATCACCACAGACGAGGTATTGGATAGACCACTCATCCCCATGCTATTCGATGTCACTGGTTTTGAGGGCTTTAGAGCCCTCTTACCATTTTAGTGTCACTCGCTACGTTACCATTTTCGGTTCGAATCTAGGATGTCCGTAGATTATTAGTAAGAATACGATATAGAAGTTATAGTTTATGCGTATTAATAATTGACCTTTGTACTGCGAAAGAAGGATAGTGAATTCGCAGGTATACAACTGTAAGTCACAGCAAAAGTAAGTTGTTTTATAGAGAAGAGTATTCAATTTTTCGGAATATATACAAAAGTTATGAATATTGACATTTTCCACTATTTTTCTTTATTTCTTATAAACAATTGTACTTTCTTAAAACCATTATCATTCTATTTGGTATCAATAATTCAAATCTTTTCCGATAATGTGAAACATAATACAGTCTACGTCAACAATTAACATGTTGGTGAGCTGTTTCTTATTAATATGATATCGAATGTAACAAAATTTGCATTATTTATAATTCATAAAAGTATGTAAAAAGACGGGTAATGTCATATAAATGTTATAGTGTTTGGTATCATTTTAACCAGAGGAACGTCACGAACATGTTAATAAAATTTTCGTGAATAAAATACAGAAATGTAACATTTTTATAGGTGCATTAGTGTCCAACGCACCGATGTACGGACCTTAACCCAATTCTCATTGTTCATTAAATAGAAGCTCTATATTACCCATTATAAAACAGCCCGTGCCCGGTTATACCTGCGACACCCCTTTAAAGACCCACACTTAGGATATACATTTCCTCTATCTTATCACCAAAGAATGAAAGTCGCATCCACGTCTAGGGCCACGATTGTTAGAAACATATTTTTTTTCGCAACAAAAAATTTATCTCTATCACAAAATTTTGCTCTACGCTTCGGTTGTCCGTACCAAAAGAAATATTGAACATTTCGAGAATTCTTTCAATTGTTACAATTGATAACCTATTATAATTTTATTATTTATCATTTGAAAAGTGAGTCAAACTTACTCGTCAATAATTAATAATTTTCCACAATTTTTAAAATAATTCACAAAGTGTTCGATTCGTTTTATCCCGCCTTACGTAGGGAAACATATATTTTTGGACAAATTATTCTTCATTATTTCAGATGTTGTGCAAAGCAGATTCACCAACCAACTTGAATGTTGATCGTTTTATATAATATGTATATTCAGGTTTGTTATGTGTAACAGTGCTTATGGGCTCCCGTCCATCGCACGATACTCGAAATTCATTTTCGACCCCGAGGACTGAATCTAGAAGTTGGTCCGACGTTGCCAAATACGCAGACTCTTTACATTTGGCAACAGCGGCAACATGTGGGCTTGTAACAACATCACAAAAGGGGGTGGGGTGCGGTGCCCGTTTCGGAACCAACGATACTCTTTTAGTTCAAAAAATTCTGCTCCTTCGTCAAGAAGGTGCTGCAAATCCTCTGAAATTTGAACGCGTCGGTAATTCAGTTTCGTGAACACCGAACCCCGTAAGGTGATAGGTCTATCCAATACCTCGTCTGTGGTGGAATCTATTGAAGACAATGCCGGAAAAAAATCAATTTAGCTATTTTTAAATTTATTTAATATATAATACTATTGAATTTTTAAAACTTAGGCTTAACAATAAATTGTATCAATAGGCTTAAAACCAATTAAATGCCGACGTTTTTTTTCAAATAGTAACGATTTTACCGAGGTAAATAAATAAATAAGAAATAAATTTCGCGAAATATTGAATCTTGAGGATATAACTCCAAATGTAAATAAGGACCATCTAATTACATTGTACGTACAATAAATTGCGAGCTATTTTAAATTTCGCGATATCCGTTGGGTAACCATTATACACTTTCTTGTCCTAAACACGAATCCGACACAGAGAACTTAGAGGTTTTAAAAAAACGATCCATTTTTTAGAAGTGAAGTATTACGTGAAAACTGGAGAATCTATGATTGTATTTAGTCTAAAAAAATAGAGAATAGTTTTCCGAATATGTTAGTCGAGGGTGCAAATACATAAAACGTTGGGTTATTTTATAATTTTGTACACCATGGTAATGGTAATTACTAACAATTGTTGTCTAATGATTGTTTTATAGCCAGGTAAATTTCTTCTCATTATTGAAATAATAATAATACGATCGGAAATACATGTACAGTTTATATCACAGACGAGGTATCCTATCTCTCGTCTGTATTTATACATATGTTAGTCGTATATTCGGTATATTCCGTGGGCACTCTACCGACAGATATTTTCTTCACCTGTTCGAATTGGAAACTGCTCTGATATTATTTCTGAAAGGATTCTTTTTTAGAAATGTCTGCAGAATTCGATGCTTTCTAATACCAGCGTAATACTTTATTTTTGCGAAAATTTACCGATTTTTCAAAAAGTCAAGTTTCTCGAAAACTAACGGTTACGGTGTATTTCTGCTGCCGAATTTGTGTTTAGGGCGAGAAAGTTTGTAAGGATCACTGTGTGCATATTGCGAGAAAATGGTGTTGTACAATGTTATCATTCTACATTGTATATTCATTTAATTAAAATTCAGCGATACTGTGGAATCAAGAATTAAAAATAAATGTTAAGGGGCCTTACCACCAGGAGCATTGCAAGGGTTTAGCTCATATATCGTACCGTACGCATTTTTCATCCCATTTTCATAAACTTGGGACCATTTTAAAGATAAAGGATGAATGCACGAGATGATAGAACAGTTTTTTGAAAAAAGGGTTTCCTTATCAGTGAAAATCAACCAAGAAAATTACTGATTTTCAATACATTTTTTCGCATAGAAAGAAACCGTTTTTTGCCCGATAAAATAATTAGAAATGTTTAGAATAAAATGAATGTATGACCACGGCCGAAGACGCACCGTGGCCGACGTTCTGTTCCGCGATCCGAGTGCGAGCGCGATAGACAGAAAAATTCGGACCATGTCCGATTCGGCATTTAATGTCTTTCTCTTGATGTTTAATTAACTAAATTTCCAAGAAAATGATTTCTCCTCGTTTGATTAATGAACCTGCTTACTACTCTATTAAATGTACCTGGTAGCACGTCTTTTACGAAGCTTCGATGGTGAAAAATACCTGTATTATCAACTCTGAACTCTCCTTAGTTTGAATAATTCGGGATGTTCGACGTTAAAAGAGAGTGATTAAAACAGAGTATAAAGTGGGCTTCTTGCTGTACAAAATAAAGAGCCAAAAGCCCTCTTGCAAGCCAAGCAAACGCTTATCTTGCCGCTATACAAGGACTCTGAATACCAGTTTTACTGTTTATTTAACAGCGCAATTCTAACGCGGAGAAATATGGTAATAGGATTCACTAACCCATGGACATCTAAATCGGAGTTGTTAAATGGCTTGGATTTAGATGAAATCGATCGAATTAGAATTAAATAAATGTCGTAATTTTCAAAATGTAAAAACATTTGAATATGCTTTTTGGAAAATACTCACATTCTTTGAAGAAAATTGGGAAACTGTTAACAAGTCGACTATTGAGAAATTGTACACGATAATGTAAGTACATATACGGCTTTGGTGATCAGAGGAGCTCACTCTTGAAGTCATTTCCCAATCTCGTCTTTCCGAAAAATGCAATCGAAATCAATCAGTGATCGGTTTTAATTATGCGCGTTCAATTAAGTTTAATACACACTTAAGCGATTCGACAATTCATTCCGGGAATTTACTTCTGCGAACGATAATTTTTAGTGTGTATCATGTTTGCTTGCAATAACATCATATAAGACCATTTTTATTCACCCTAAGCACGAGCCCAGCAGTAAAAGTACTCTATGACCCTCAGTTTTTGGAAAATTCGGGGTTTTTTAAACGTCGGATCATTTTCGTAAAAATTGAGTATGACGGGAAAAACTAAAAATGTTAAGTAGTTCAATTTGTGCATATTTATACAAATGTGTATGTGATGTATAATAGGAATGTATGTAAGATTGGTGATGTATTTCTTGCAACTAAAGTATTTTCAACGTATACATACATATATGTATATATTTTTTTATTTCAAAGCATACATTTTTATTTAATAATTATACATAACAAGACCTCCATGTAACAGATCCAAATATAAAAAAAATTAAATTATATTCAGCGATAGACATCCATGGACGTCGGGAATGTCCAGCGCGGACTTGAAGACATTAAGGGTGGAGGGTAAGTGTTTCAGGGCAAAAAAACACTTTCTTTGCGATTTTTTTGCAGACGTATGAATAAAGCAAATTAGTTCGAACCTTTTGCACATTACATACTATTATTTCAACAACATTTTGTAATTCTTTGATTACAAAATATCAACAAATAAGCCGGTGACGAAGCTTTTCCGAGAACGCCTTTGGAAAAAGGTGTTTTGCGGTAATCACTGTATCGCAGCAGAACATTATCAGAAATCAAAATAACAATAAAATTTAGTTAGCAAATGAGTAAATCCTCCTCCCAACGATCGCTAATTGTTATTTTTTTCATATTAAAATTTTGGTGGTCGTTTGAAGCAAAAATTACGAATTTTCACTCAAATTTCCGTCATTTTGTGATTGGAAAAATCCCTTAATGTAAAAAAAATTATCGTACTGATCGTTGGGAGTAGGTATTTTATATATAGAAGGTATCTACCAAGTTTGAGAAGAATTGTTGAAGTATTTTTTAAATAGCAGTGATCACCGACTTTGAAAACATGGTTCCGAGGAAACCGCGTTTAAAGATTTAACTCTACAAAAGTGAAGATAAATTCCTTTTCCGCCGAGTACTTTGCTTTTTTTTCTTTAATTTTTGTGTCGCTTCGACATTCAGTCTAAACGCTTTTCATTTACACTTTTCAATCGCGTATTTCAGATTTTCGTATCCCACATTACTATTATAAAATCACTGATGTGAGTGGCAAACGCCCGACCGAAAATATAGCGACTAACTGGTCAATAACTTTGAGAGTTTTGGTCCGATTATCTTCAAATTTTGGGACAATACTCTTGAAATATTTAGCTATAAGAAAAAGCAAAAAAAATCGATTTCTTGATAATGCAAACCTTTACTCCCCCCTTAATAATAAGTGACGTATTTCAGTTTATACTTTATAATATAAACTCAATATTATGTTCAGTCAAGTTTATGTAAGGTATTAATATATTTACGCACCGCAATTTGATGAAATATCTAGTAGAGTGTGCTTTGCACACGTGCTTTACTTTGTAAGGTTCATGTGGTTGTTAAAGAATGTTTATAGACATAGATTGAAAGCGCACAATTGCACACGTTTTGTCAGTTCACTATATTACCAATGTATCTTTCATGTTTTTCTGCGTAGCAAGTGTGTTTTCAATGATGGAATAATTGTTTTAATGCCAACTGCATTAAATTCGTCGTTACTTTAAACTTTAAATCTTAAAGATATAAGTATCAATTTCTAAAGTGGACTGTTACATCCACTATCAGACCCACATCGGGCGTATAGATATTTCAGAAACTCACGAGTTTACGATTCGGACGCGAGAACTTTGCTATTTTTGATAAAAAAATGAAATTACAGAACTTTTATTAATATTAAGAATCTTAGTTTTAATTATTTTATAAAGTAAAATTCAATCTTAAAATAATTCATACTCTCATTTCTCATCTCATTTTTTATTAATAAATATTTGAATTAAACAACTGTATTTTTAGTATACATATAAATTCTTGATTTCAACCCATAATCGCTATATCATAAAGTACAAGATAGCAAGGGTCAGGGCGTGACTTGGTCCAGCAATTGCGAATTAACAGCAAAACTGGCCATTCCTGATGGTTCATTTTGGCTGACAAAATGTGAGGTACGATCCCCAACAATTTCTTGCACATCCGATACAGTTGGGACAGGTGGACTTCACCCCAATATATCAGTACCTGTCAACATTTTCAGCTAACCAATAATAATTAGAGGTCTAACGTCACGCTAAAGGGAAATGCGAGGTGATACGATCCAGAAGGAACCCACTCATGGATACAATCGATCCAACATCGCATTTGTGTACTTCCAACTGAAGCGAAAATTAAACTCGCACCTCGCAGTAAAGTCGCATATACTTGACGATCCACGTAGTCGTGACATCTAATTTAAGAGTAAGACTTAACAGGACCCATATTTCTGCAAGTAACCTTTCTTAAACTTTTCGTTTGGGTAGAATAAAACTGACTACAGATTCTAATAATTTTTGACGTCCCAAATGGCATGATGTCATTGATTTCTTCAATTCCCTCTACAGCATATTGAAATTGACCGTCACAAATGGACCTATAATTATGTCGAGAGACGTATATTTACTTTTCCAACAAATGAATCTTAAGAAGTTCGGTTAAATCGTTTAAAAAGAATAAAAAGGTGAAGCACAATCATGACAACTCCTGTGAGTCGCCGAGCGGCGTGAACATTTCTACTCGCAGCGCTATAACTTCGTCAATTTTTCGAATTTTGACTAGTTTTTTAATACTATTGTCAACCAAAGATAATATAAAAAAGGATAAATTGGCTTGTCGACCATATAGAACTCCTTAAACTGAAAATAATAAGGTATTGATAATAAATATTGATCGTGTGCAGACCATTAACTCCTACGGTTTCGGATATAAGCATGCGCCTACGAGATAGCAACTACGCCATTGTCACTTGGGCAGGGTCACTAATCTCGAGCGCGGCTTTTATATGCAATTTTATAAAAAAACATGACTGAAGTAAAAAAGGATGATGTTGTTAAAATTTTTCACACTTATCCTCTTTGCAGAGTGAGTACGATTCACTTTTAATATATACATATATATATATGTACAAACATAGATAAATATACTTATATACATATAAGCAGTTACATACACATGAGTGTATACATAGGTCATAAGTAAGTATGTATGCATGTATGCAAATGAAATAGATTAAAAGAAATATGTTACGATCCATCCCTGTGTTTAACTGATAGGGGAAGTTGTCATGCAAAGCATACAGCGCTGTTATATAAATATGAGTTTTTAGATTTTACATCTGCATTTTTTCTTATAAACATTAAAGATCTAAAAGGGAAAATAGCCATGCATAATTTTAAATACAGTTTTTAACAAGAAATGTGCTGTGTAGTTCTGAGATCAGTTTAAACAATAAATAGTTTCTAAATAATTAAGTTATATATTTAAAAATTATGAAATTTTGTACAAATGTCTGTGTTATAGAAATGTGACATGCCTGACGAGATGAAACAAGAAGCCATGGAGTTGTGCGTAACTGCAGCTGAAAAATATGCTGACAATTATGAGAGTGTTTCTCGTATGATCAAAGAAACAATGGACAAAAAATTTGGCGCTTCATGGCACACTGTTGTTGGTGAAGGATATGGGTTCGAAATAACGTACCAACTTAAACACTTGTTATATATGTACTGTGCTGGCAATTTAGCTATATGCATATGGAAATCAGCATAGTAAAATATTTTTTAATATGCTTACGTACGAACTCTAAATAGAACAATCTTGCATTATTCTTCTTTTAAGGATACAATTTGCACAAATGAAAAAGCTACACATCTGTTTAAGTTTTTTAACTCATGAAGAAAGTTGTACAAATTGTTTCTAAGAAGTTGCGATTGTGATCTTAGTGAACTGTGGGGTCTAGCAATATTGTGGCATTTTATATAGTTTAGATAAGAATATATAGAGATTGATCGAAAGGAGCTGTGTCTAAGGTGAACTATAAACAGATTCACATAAATAATTTGTCTATACGTGTTATATTTATATAAATAAGATAGATGAGGTGAATTCATTATATTATAAATAAAAAATAAATGAACAGAAATCTTTAACTTTTCTACAGATCAAAGTATTAAATGAAGCAAACAAGAAATATGAGAAGTATAACATACATGGTTATAAAATTAGTATAAACATAACATGGCATCAAATTAGTTAAGTATAACTATTTTTAAACAGTAATTGCAAATTTATGATTTAGTAACAGACATTTAAATGGCTGTATACTATGACCAATAAAATTAATTTAACTGTGGCACATTATGTTGCTTAAAAACTTATTACTAACTCATAGATATATATACTTATGCATATTTCTTTTAATTGTTTAAAATATATAAAATCTTTGTTGTTCCTTGATTAACTACTACTGATACTGCTGTGTCACTAACATCATTTAGATCAATAGCAAAGAAAGAAAAACACATATTAAATTGAGAAAAACAAACAACGTAGTACTTAACCAAATAGAATGACATTTTTGACAATTATTATTATAAACATATGTTAAATATCATTGAATGAAGATGTACAAGTTATTGTGTGGAATTAATATTTTACATATACAAAGGTGATGTGTCCTTCATGTGTATAATAAATGTATCTTCTTAAATACAGACTATTATATGACAACCATTATATTTAATTAGTCTCAAACTGTATCATATTGCACATTGATTGGAAACATAAACAAGCTGATACATATACAAAATCTTGTAAACTAATTAAGGACAATGTATCAGTATAGTACATATGTAGTCACTTGTAGACAAATGTAAAACTTTGAATCAAAAACTTGAGATAGTTTTCCATACTAGAATGGCAATGTTACCACCAGTAAACATGTATAACAATGATTTTTCTTGATATGTAATAGCACAAGCATAAGCTTCTCCGACAACTACTTGAAATGGAGGTCCATATTTTTTATCTAAACTGTCTTTAATCATTTTAGCTGCATATTCATGATTTTCTGAAAATTTCTCAGTAGCAGTAACACATGTTTCCATTGCTTCTTGTTTCATTTCCTCTGGCATTTCAGTATGCTGGAAAAGTTTGAACTGGTTCATAAATTTTGTTTTTCATTTAAACTCACAGTTTTATATTTGTTCACCTTTACAATCAATATTATAGCAATATGCAGTAATGATATAGCATTCAAAACTTTCAATTTCCTTAGCATCAATTCATGATAATATTTTTAAACAGTTAAAATATTGTATATCAGATTTACTGTTGAATTTTTGAAAAAAATATTCTTAACTGTATCCCTTTAATAAAAAGTAAGTTATTGATTGCAGATTACAGAGCACTATTAAAAATAGTTTTAGCTTGTCTTAATTTGACTGAAATAATCGACTGAAAACATGGTAGGAGTGAGAAGTGTGCTGATATGACAATGAATAATCGTGTTTTATGGACACAAAGTGAAATGAAAAACAGTCTTAAATTACAAATGAGTATGATGTTGTTTTTTTTTTACTTTTTTATAGTATTTCTACATTTATCTTAAGAGTCAAATCCAAATTTATTATATGTAAAACTATTTCTTGAAGGTAATAGTACTGAGGCTCAACACCTAGATTATGATTAAAAAATAATCCAGACATTAATCTGATAGAGAACTATTAATTTATTGTTTCCAAACATTTAACTGAGAAAGTCACAAAAGTATAAAGAAACTATAATAAATATTTTTAAAAAGGTGTGATTCAAGCAAATGAACAGAGCTCACATTAAAAATTAAAATAAAGAATCACTGAAATATGAGTGACTCAATATTTTTTATGCGCAATATTGATAATACACTTGCCCTATAACTTATGCTTGATCATTAGCAATGTTGGATCTATTATATTTGATCCATAATAAAATTCTTTCGATTTATTACCCTAATTTCTATTTGGTTTTTAAATACAAAATCAGATACCATATCATTAGTATATGTTTCAATTAATAAACGAATAAAACGAGCAAATCATTAATAACTTTACTTTTAAAACATGTATGAACTCACAAAATAGTCTAAGCTCTAAATAACCATCAACAAAATCTATATGAGTGGATATTTTTTGAACCGTTTACATCTCTTTAAAAAATCGTATATTATTAAATTAGAATCTGGAATAAATCTAGTTTACGCACGTTTCTGATTTCCTGTAATTAATTTGTAATTAATCCAGCGTGTTTTGTGTTGTTCACATAAATCTGCGATAGTCGATAAGCGCATGCGTAATCTCACTTTCGCTGAGTATTTACTGTGGCCGACCAGCGCGCCATTTAAATCTTTACGGCCCTGACAAAGGTCGATTAAGTTTTTGTAAGCATGAGAAGGTCTGTTTGAGCGATCAGAAGGTCTTATTGTTTAAATTTATTTAATATTGGTGGGAATATGAAAAATATCGGAATATTGGAATTAAAATTCGACAACGTGTTCAAAAGGAAAAAGACATTAAATTTTTATTCTCACCAATGTTGAATTAATTAAAAGAGTCCTTGTAAGGACTCAAACAGCTCGCTTCTAGGCCTCAGTTAAAACACAGCTAAAGCGAAGCGTTGCGCATGCGCAAATCGAAATGTCCATGCTCAGTGCCGTAGCAACGTAACAGCGGCGTAAATGCCACGGGCATAAATTAATGGCGCGCAACGTGTCATTTCTCTAACCTTACGTGTTATATCTCGGAAACTATAACCGACTGCCTGTTTGTGTTTGCAGATTAATGTTCAGCAACACACAAGACACATTTACTCAAAAATTTGTAGTGACAGTCTGATACGTGGTTAATCTAAATCTATGCCTATTTTTTAATAAGGAGACACCGTAGAAATTAATTTTTTCTTCACCTCAAAACAATACAAGCTACTAAAGCTTTATTATCGTTGGTGGCTACAATAACAGCTACTAAAGCCTTATTATCGTTGGTGGCTACAATAAAAGCTACTAGCTTTACTTAGTTACTGTTGTAACTGAAAGGTAACGTCGGAACTAATCCGATTTCAATATGTACTTTTATGTGTTTGTGTTAACATAATGTTTATCATGATATGGCAATAAAATAGTTCATTTGTGAGCTCAGATATACAATTTGTTGCAATTCATAATACCAAATGCAACATACCTTGCACAAAGGATACGTGTGAATTGTTAATGGCACTTCGATTTTCTTTACTTCACCCGTTGACATTATGTATCTAATGAATTGTTTCTTTACATACTTTTTACACGTTTTTCAGCTAAATACTTTGTTTTAACATGGAACGAATATTAAGAAAAAGGAATCTGTTTAAAATCTGTCAAATCTGCATCCACTTCAAGTAATCATGAATGATTAAAGAGAAATGAATATTTGATATCTTTCATTTGTTATTAGATAAAAATAACGCAAATTACAAACAAAAATAAATCGTATTTGGAAAAATTTGTGCACAAATTCACTTCACGCATATGTTCGAGACAAGGTCTTGTCTTGGGCAAGTACAAAGACACCCTGATTGACAGACCTGTATTATTTCTGGAAAGATTAAATTGGGGGTTTTCGGGGTATTCAAACGGCATTAACACTGCACATTTCCCAAAAAATACGATGATATTCGGAAACGCGATATCGAGACGAGTAATTTGAGACTAACTACGAAAAAATCCGTCAAACCAATTACGAGATATTGTACCTCAAAAGAAGTGTTTTTTTGTAAGAAACGTCGTCTTCTCCCCCTCCCCCTCCTTTTCCGCCGTGACGGCAATAACATTAGATGTAACGCAGTCCCTTCTAACTACTCCTAGCCTCACGACGGATGACAACATGAGGATACTCATATTTTCACACCATGCGACGATAATTTTCCTACCGATAACAGTTTTTTTTTATGTGTAATCTGTTGAAGATATTCTTCTTCTTCTTTTTTTTTATAGTCGCATCAACGTCTAGGGTTATTAGCGACTGTTGAAGATATTGTTTTGGGTAACAGGTAGCATTTAATGCAAGGCTTTATCACAGATGAGATATTGGATTTTTATCGTTTATTAAAAAATTTATATCGTCTAAACTACGATAAGAATGATCAGGAAGATACCAACTTCAATGTATCAGAAAGATTTATGATTACAATTGGACGCAAATGATTGGAGATGAATAATATATGTATAGGTATAATGTTGAAATACTGACTAGGATCGAGCGAAATTTTTTTAATGCCACAGTGCTTCGTGTAAGACTCAAACAAATTTTGATTTACCGAGTCTTTGTATCAATGTGAATCTACCATTTCAAGTCAATTGCGATCAAAAAGGGCTCCTTGCACTCGAAATTTTCTCTTCTATAGTGTTCCTAACATTAATTTAGTAAAGCGAAATATGTAAAAATTTTTATTTTAGTTACTGAAGCAAGCTAAAAGTCGTAATAAGGATTATGGGAAATAACCGCGTTCGCGACAATAATGACATTATAAGGATATATATAATTTGACAGTTAGGAGATGCGACGGGCGTTAGGAGATGCGACTGGCTTTCGTCGGAGAACGTTAGACATCCTGTTTGATCGGTTGCTACACGTCCGGGGTCACAGGCATTTACTAAAGAGATCGTCGAATTCCTTCCATTTATTTAAATTCCCCCTTCTGTCATTTTTCTTATTATCCCTCTACATGAAAGAAAATCTAATAATATTTACAAAAATGAAGAAAATTTCGTAAAAACTAAAAATGCTAAGAACTTCAATTTAGTCTTAAAAAAGGAAAGTCTCCTAAATATATTTGTGTATACTTCTATCCTCAAAAAGCATAAAAATATTGCAGTGTGCAATTATACATAATTCTACGAATGAAGTGATATTTTCAAAAAAGCATAATAAATGCAAAGATGTACGCCAAGTACAAGAGGATGTGACTTTGGAATGGATTGCTCATTAAGATAAATTTCAATCCACGAAGTGTTTGAAACGAAATAAATGTGAGCAAATGCACATTATTGTACAGCCTCGACCCAATGTATTGCTAAATAAATATATTCAATTAACTAAATTTTCCAAAAAATGCTTTACCCTCTTTTAATTAATGAATATGTTTACTACACTATTAAATTTACTTGGTGACCTGTTTATCAGACGAAGTAAATGTTGAACGGTTTGCCATTATCCAAAAAATTCAAATAAGAAGTTGAATTGAACTTCTAAAGACTGGTGCACATCTTAACACTGGCAATAGAACTTGGAAATAGAATGAGGGACATTGTAAGCAAGTCCGATTCTTAATCAAGAAACTAATGAAGATCGATAAGTAAAAGGTTAACTGAAAGAAAACGATGGCTGCCGAGTATACACTCTCACAAATATTATTTCATTCGAAGAATCTTTTGGGACAGATGTTCAGTAGATATCAATCGGGTGGAGTCAGTTAATTTTGCTTATGTACATACATGTAAATAGGGTATCGGAATGTACGGTACATGAAACGCTGCAATTTATACTGTAAAATATAGTTATACACAAAGACGGCAGTATGAAATGACAGCATACTTTAAGACTTAAAGTTTAAGTACTTAAATGACCCACAATATGGAAGACAAAGGTATGATCGCATATACTCCTACTGCTTGTTCGAGAGGAAATTGGTGACATCCCCATAAAAGATAATTAATTAAAACAGTGCATGTAAGGGCTTAAGCGGTCCCTTTTAGGCCCACAGTAAATACACAGCAATACACAGGTTAAGCAAACATTTTGAATGTGTTTAATGACACAATAATGCTTATTGTTAGTGTACTTGTAGCCACAAACATTTGAAAAGCCCGCTTTTAGGTCACAGTAAAAAGTGAACAGTCTGTTCCGCGGGCGCAAAATAATGCAATCGGCGCTCAGTCAACTATAACATAACTGACTATAACCACTATAGCTGAGTACCGATTTTTGTTTACGTACTTGTGTTCAGCAGCGCAAAATATACATATACTGAATAATTTATGTCGAAAATCGGATGCGTGCTTAAACTGGATATATGACTCAAAGGATAATATCGGATAGTACAATACCGTGGTGAAGAATTATAAGGTTTGATATGTAGTATAAATATTTCTATATTTATATATGTATTTAGAAATAAGTAACGGTATAGGTTGATAACGTTTATCGATCAGTTAATTAATTCAATGTTAATTTTCGAAAACTTTCGTGGAGTTCTACGAAATTCTTTGAAACTTTGTATGTAATTTCCTGTTTTAGGTTACATACTTAATTACTCGATAACAATTTCTATTGCATTAAAGAATGTATCTGGGTTGATTAATGTAATGGTTTTGATTTATTCAGATATTACGGTTCATTATGTTACTCCAAAGACTGTTACGTATTGCAAGAAACACGAAGATAGTAGAAAGGTCGCTTGCGCATAAAAGTACACACTTTCCGCTAAAGGTAGGAAACTGAAAGTAGTGTTTAATTTTAATAGAAACATTTTCGCATAATCTGTTGTATTGTCTTCTGTCTGAATCATGTATTCGGGACATTTATAGCACTAGAATTATGATAATAATTATTTTAGAACATTTAACTGTATCCTTAGGTGAAGAAGCAGCATGTGTCATCAGCAAAGTTATTTATTGCATCTTCAATCACACCAATGGGAATTTGGAGTTTCGTGAAAAAGGAGAGTAGCAATGAAACAGTTATGACTACAAAGGAGGTTCTATTGTCGAAAGCTGACGCACTGTTCGATCAAGGACAGTACAGACAAATATACGACCTTTTGTCAAAGTACATGGTAAATACAGATGCTTTACTGATCCGATTCACTTCTTTAATTATAGATTGATATAGAGTGATGTAGAAATACATGACAGGTTTTTGTAGGATATGGATGATGTTGAAATTCTATGGCGTATCTGCAGAGCTGTGTATAATATGTCTAAGTCAGCCAGTGAAGTGGAAGCAAAGAACCTGATTTATGAGGGCTATGATTTAATATGTAAAGCTCATAAATTAAAAGAAGATAGCTCGGCTGTGCACAAGTGGATGGTGATATTTATTGATGCTAAGACCAATTACGAAGGCATGAAAGCAAGGATACAAGAACTGAACAATATGAAGAACCACTTGATGGTACAAATAAAAGACCATTTTTTTTTTAAATTTTAGTTTGAAAATTTCGAATACATCAGGTTTATTAAGTAAAGAGCTGGGTGTTACGTTAGCGTTTGTCTTACTCTGCATCTAAAAGTACTAAAAAGCGCGATTGCACAATTTTTTGTTTATAAGAATAAAAACGTGTGTACCTACAAAATGCAATATTACTCCAATTTTGTGTAAATTTACATAAGACTCGACGATAACTATAACTTCACGAATCGACAAAAACCGAACGTGCTGTTACTGTTGACTTCCCAGTCCAGAGCATCAGATATTTTTGGACGTAGGACAAAAGAAGCGCGATCGCACCGCTTGGTAGTCAGACATTTGGTTCTCCATGCTTTAATTTTTGTGTATTTCGAAAATTCTCGTTTTTCAGATTTATGAGCTATATAATTTTTACACTTTAGCCATTTCCATCTCTAGGACGTGTTATGTCGTTTGTGGCATCGCACAGGAGGCATTGTGTCGTGATTCAACTCGCCTGTGACTTTATACAAACAGTATTGTAATTGCAACACATAACATATCCCAGAGAACGAAATGGTTAAAGTTGCAATGGTTTGGAATTTCTATGCTACTACAGTTTCCAAACCTTGAAATGTCTTCGCTCAGAGTTTCCAGGCCATGTAATTCTTTAGAATTTTGAATTTTCATATTTTGATATATCTAATACTGAGCTTTCAAATTGTCAAAATGCATTTCATTTATGTAACGATTAACGTTAATCCTATATTATTGCAGAGAGCAATTGAACTAAATGAAACAGATGCAATGACGCTCTATATGCTTGGTAATTGGTGTTTCCAAGTATCAAATTTAGCATGGTATCAGCGAAAAATCGCAACGATAGTGTTCGCAGAGCCTCCGACTTCATCTTTCGAGGAAGCATTGAAGTACTTGGAAAAGGCGGAGGAAGTAGATCCCAATTTCTATAGTCATAATCTATTGATGCTCGGCAAAACGTATTTGAAGCTGAATCGGAAAGAAAAGGGGCTGGAATATTTAAAGCGAGCAGCTGAATATCCAGCTCGAACAGATGACGACCACAAGGCTCAGCAAGAAGCACAAAAATTACTAAATGATCTTTGACAAAAAGATCGCAAACGTCGTGGATTTTAACTTCGAATGATTCCATAGTTATAATGGATTTCGCACCGATATATGTTTATTAAACGAAGGTTATGGAATCTTCTATCCTCAATATATACATATTCCATAACCATTCCAATATATATATATTATTGTTTAAAGGTATAAATTGATTTTAAGAATTCAGGGAATACTCATTTATATTTTGTAGTGGGTATAAATATGTGAAAGATGTAATGTTTATGTTTTTTATTACATTTTGACTGTGAGAGAATTGAATATTTAATGCAGACATTTTTTTTAAATGTAATTATAGTTGTGTGATTTCAAGGGTAAAATAAGTCTAGAGAGTTTTATACAATGAAACTTTTAATATAATTGTGATATAATTGTACATACGTGTCCAATAGACAGTGTTTCGCATACATTTAAGTAAATGTTAAATTTTCAAGCTCACATTTATAAATAACTATAATATGTAAACAAAACACGTTTATTGTGATATAAGCATATCCATATATGCTGTTAGTCAAAATTCAATCAGTAAGGAATAAAAAAAACCTTTTATCCCTCGGAAACTGATATTATGATGTTAACGTTACGGTTTTAAATATGTCACATTATAAAAAACTAAACCATTCCATGCTGTTTGTAATTTATACAATGTTTATGAATATTATAATGGAATTTTATACTTTTAAATGTGATGTTGTTCGTTATCCTACATGTCTCCATTCTCCCAAATCTCACACCTTATTTATATGTTCAAATATTTCAGAGCATAGAAATTTCACTGCGTGGAGTCTTTGATGAAAGAAAATTGTCGTGTTTTGGAAATACTATATGTATACCAGTAGTCCTACACAGTGAGATTTCCTTGAAAACCTTGACGCCGTCAAATTAATTTGTATAAAAATTTGTGTACTTTGGAAATCTTATGCACTTAGTGTACCTAATATGCACATATTATGACTTACAATATAAGTTATTAGATTACACACTTTAAAATTACATCGGACAGACCATTGATCTCATTTCACATTGGAATAAAATTCACAAAGATCCCTAACTTATTTTTAACTTTAGTTGAACTTATATATTACCGATCGACGTCCTCGTACTCCTCCACCCTGATGAGACTTCTGCTAAGAGCTCTGCGGAATCGAGCCTGAAGCTGAATTTCAGCTAGCCGTTGTAAGTGGGATGGTCTCGCTATCCCTTGGTTTCTGCTCATTTGCGCCATCAAAATACGTCGGTGGACGGTAAAATGCAACCTGTGGCCGCCACAGGGGCACAGACAGTAGAGGAGCAGGTGATTGGGGGGTGGTGTAGGCACTGTGCGCGTTTCTGTAGGCGCGAAGACGCAGGGAGCACACGACATTTTTGTTTCTGAAATAGAAAAACAAAGGTTGGAATTGATCTGTTTACTTTACGAAGCGTAGTGGATTTCCACGACTTTTTTTTTGGAAAAACTCAAGTCGATTGACTTCAAGGTTCGTACAGGGTGTAACAAAATGTCTAGGATCTATGGATGCATCGAAATATGAGAAGGAAGCAGTAAATTTAGATCCACGTACCATCCCCTATCAAGATACTTCTTTTTGAAAAATTAAAAACAGTATTCTATTCGAAATCGTACGTCGTAGAAGATCGATTTAGGTTTTAACACTACCGGAAGAGATCAAAGTTTATGAAAAAAATGTAACTGTTGCGATTACTGCCGTTAAGTAGCATTGATTTATACATATTTATTTAAACACCTTTGATTGCTTTTATCATAGCAGTTACCGAAGACAGTTACATTTTTTTATAAACTTTGATCTCTCTTAATAATATTAGTACCCATATCGGTCGCCTACAATCTATCATTTCGAAGACAGAATTTTGCAAACAACTTTTGAAAACAGGATATATGTCCATACAAGAGAGGTACGGATCTAAAGTTTGCTGTTTTTTCGTCTATTGATGCGCACCATCGATCCCGAAAAAATGTCTTCAACATTTTGTAGTTATTTAATTATTTTCAGAGTGTAGAAAAATTTTATTGTTTGATATTCTAACGAATTATATTTCTTTTTCTGCAGCATGTTTGACGAACATGTCATTACGGAAGAATTTTCTCAATTTTAAAGAAAGCAACGGATTTGTTAACCGATATAAATCTGATTATTGAACGATAAAAAATACTTGAAAAAGATAAAACTTTCAACATGTCTTGTGAAGAAGCATTCAATTTTAGTGGACAAAATCGCGTTTAGATCTATAATAAAAAAAAGCGGTTACAATGGGGTCACAAGTATTTAAAATATCATAACAAAATAATAATAAAAAAATGAAACATTCGAATATATTCAATTTGGTGCTCGTTGGACCCAAGGAAAGTACAGAAACTTTCCTGATATAATAGGATTTAATAAGAAAATTGTACTTTTTACTTTAGAACTATGATAGTAATGTTGAAGGCTGTACTTACTGCGGTGTACGTTGAGAGAATCAAGAATTCGGATAAAACGATTGGAAACCCACAGTTAGGTACGCACTGCTTCACTTTTCCGTGGAAAATGGAGTTACTGGATTGCTGACAATCTTATATAGCCAGTCAACCCACTGTCATTTGTGATGCGTCAATTCTTCGCAAATAGTTGACGTCATATACCTGGCCCTCTTTTAAACGGACTCGCTGACCCTTTTGCAGGGCCGTCGCAAATGGGTCTAGTTAATTTTATAAAGCGTCTTCAACCCTAAAACTTCTTGACGTGGAATTAAATCGAATCGTGATAGTTCCGAACTCAGGGCATTTGAAATTTCAGAGCGCAGAAATGCGAAGAAGAAAAATTTTATGGAAAAATTTAAGAAGAAAACGTGGTCTTTTTTTATTACTAGCGTCAATACGAAGGCAACAGATGATTACCTTAATTTATTATTGCGGTAAGAAACTGAAAAAGTGACTGAATATTTTTATTTTGTCTCTCAAACGCCAAACAATTTCGACACGCCTTTGTCCCTTAATTGCTAGCGAAGTACTTATGACTGTTTTCCCATAGTAATATATTTACTTCGAACTTATGACCATAAAACCGGGTCACAGTTCTGGGTCCACTAATTCACCGATTACCCTATTTATCGTATTGCACGAAAGAAACTTTGGTTTTCAAATATTTTGAAAGCACGCGCGCCTATGTGTGTCTTTCGGAAAATTGGTTTATCTAAATATATATCCAATTTTATAAAATTCAATAAATATTGTAGTCTAATTTCTATCTTTTACGTTATTGAAGTAATATAAAAAAGACACTAAGTATTATAAAGGAGTGTTTTTTTGGCAAAGCACCGGGAACAAAGAAATAAACGTGCAATTCTGTTTATTAATTGCAAAAAAGATGGAAACAAAATACATTGTTTATGTATGTGGGTATAATTTGTAGTGCACTTTTAATAAATAGTAATTTACGCATCACGCTTATACAACATGGAGAGTCGGCATAATACATTAGTGTATTTAAACGGTTTTTAATCGATTCATAATTATATTCATATCTTCATACATTACTAACATCAGACAAATTTATTTATAAATTATTCAAGTACATCCGCACGAAGATATGTCATTGAATGAGTAAATTATTATTTAAATGAAATTTATCGCGCTCAAAATAAGCACTAAATTCGTCTATTAACAATCATATAATATAGAGTCTTATCAAAATATAGCCTATAATTAATACCTTACACTTTGTAAGTGAATACAGTAGGATGATTAATAGAATTATCGTTTTATTCCTTTTTGATAGCTTACAAAATGATTTAGACAGATAACTGCAGTGGAGTACAGAACAGTTTTAAATTCTTTGTTCTTTTTTGAATAATTGTTCTTCTATAAATTATGCAAATTATAATGCATAATAATCCACTATAATTTCTGCGTTACGAGACTTTTACGCAATGGAGATAGAATATTTTGATGTTTTTTTCTATGTGTAGACAAATTTCTATAGTTCAATGCTTTTAGATATGGAAATTTCAGAGCATTGAAATTTTTAGTTATTAATTTTCGCGTGTTAATGTTTATAGGCTGTGAAATTGCTGTACGTTGAAATTTTTTACGTTACGAAACCTTCACAAACGATAATTATACGTTCTACAATTGATCATCATCAAAATCTCTAAGTTTAAATTTTTATTTGCTCTCAAATTTCCACTCTTTGACAGTATTCCCAGAATTCTATAAATTTAAATTCCGTATTCCTCTACAAATTAATAAAGGACGTCAACTATTCTCTCTTCTATCTGTTACTGTAAATTTTACCATTCCAATTGTCAGCTTTTACATACAATATTCGACCTTACATGTTTCCTTGCGGATACACAGCCTACATTGCATATATACATATAATATATATATAATTAATATACATATTATATTATGTATATATATCGACCGCACGGAGATTGCGATATACGTTTATATCAATTTCTATGTGTAATAGATCGCTCTACACGGGCTTAATACATTTTGTTAAATTACCCACAATCATTACTGATAACGTTAAATAATAATAAAAACTGTACAAAGCTTGCGAGGATTTTAACGTTTGGCTTATACAAGGGCCAAAAATTAATTTTGTTATTACAATTCATATCTTACCTATAAAACCATAAAATTACCAAGATTTAATAACTGAACTAAGAGCATACTTTAAATAATTCCAATATTAAAAAGTATATATATATACAGATTTTTTTATGAGATAAAACAAAATTTGTATCGTACGTAAAAACTTGCTATTCTACAAGAGATTCTGTTAAATTGACAGAGGAAGGTGTTTTTGTAAATTCTTTCTAATTATCTGTACGCATTTCGTAAATATTTACATTGCTTTTGTATTATAATTTTATTTATTGAAAAATGTAAATATTTCGTTTATTTGCAGGTATATTCCTCTGTGCGTTCGGTGCACGTTTCGCAGTGCACGCGACAACACCAGTGAAATTTGCATCTGCACTGCCACGTACGTGTGAACTGGTGTGTGTTGTAGCCGCGACCACAGCACATCAGATCGCATCCATCTGTTCCTGGAAATTTTTACATTTTGTTATTATTTGTGGTATTTTACGTAAAAGAGGGGGTTCTTAATTGTACAACGTAGTATCTTGCAAGTGGCACTAAGTTTCTTTTTTTTTGTTTTTAGTTGTGAATTATTTGATGGAAAAGATTATTTTGGGACGAATGATCGCTATAGAATTTTAGTGTTTTGTGGATCTCAAAACTATTGAGATCAAAGTTTCTGTGCCCGGAAATTCTTGCACTTTGAACTTTCTAAGCTTTAAAATATTGCACTGAAATATTTTTAAGGTTTCAAGCTTCCGCGCTTAACAGTTTCTAATATCTGAAATTTCTGGGCATTAAACATTCTGAGCTATGAGATTTCTTTGCTTTATTATTATTGTTTTGAAACTCCTATAGTTAAAATTTCGAAATTTTTATTAGAATTTTATATCTATTTCACCGTATATTTAACTCGTTCGGCACCAGCCGTTTCATATGTGTGGCACATCGGTTTGTAATTAAACCCCGTAGTCACATATACATATGTGTATGTAATAGCGGTTTTGGTCAATTAATGGAGACACGTTGAAGCGCGTTTTTATCTGCATCCAGGGTCACATATACGTGTCAATTAAGAAGATGGTTTACTTAATCTGTTTAGAATGTTGTAAATATAGATATGTAAAGTATATTTTAATTCGTGTCATATAATCCCGAAAAAAGTCCTAGGCCGTGATGGATTTTATCGCAGTAGACCCTAGTGGCCAATGAGTTAAGCCATAAGTGGTATATGTACTTAATTATCCAATAAAAGTAAATTCAAAGCTATTTTTAGCCAATAAAATACAGTAATAACAAAGTAATTTATTACATTAATGCCGAGCCTACTATTTTCTCAACAATATTCGTCCTTGCACTTTTTGTTTTAAATCTCGTCTGATTTGAAGATTTTTTAGTAACATTTTGATGTGAAATGTGACCCTAGAATACCACGTCCGTGGTAAATACGTAAAATAACTATAAATGCACCTTTACTCGTACGATTGCAGTATCTGCCTTGCGTGCCCAGACTACCCTGGGCCAAGTCGGGCTCGCAATAATTAGGAGAGGGCTGTAAAAACACCAGCTCGCTTCTCTTCGGAATCCTTTTCTGGCCCATCAACGTTCCGCCGCTGGCTTTTGTTCGTTTTAACACCAAATGCGGCCTTCTTGGTTTCGGCTGTTTTTTTACCGATTGTCGGTCATGTCGCGTTTTCCCAAAATCGGTCGGCTTTCCTTGCGTTTTCGCATCGTTGCCTAAAATTGGTGCCATTTCCACCGACGTCGAGTGTAACGTGTCTAAACTCTGTAAATAAACAAATGGAAATGATAATATGTATATTCATAAATGTTTTTTTTTTTTTATATAAAATTGTTACGATGTTAAGCCGTCTACGCCTTCAAATATCTTTACGTAACAATTTTTGGACTTTAAAATTTCCACGTCCAGAAATTGCTATGTTCTAAAATTTCCGCGATTTAACCTCCTAATCTCCATGGTTTTCTATAGTTTTGACAATAAAAATTGAAATGTACCTGAATTGTGGGTGGCGGAGGGGGTGTAATGGCGACAACGGGTCTAGCTCTGTAGTATTTCTTCATAAGTGCGTCACCAATTTGCCGAAAACTGGGCAAAGTTCGCCAGCAGGTCCTTACAGTACAGGATCCGGAAACCCCATGACACTTGCACTCTGTTTGTAGAAGGGCTTTAACTATCTGCACATAAATTACTGGTATATTAATATTGACACCATGATGCATATGTCAATTTTGCAAATTTGTTACATGCAAAATCATTATTTAAAACATTGTTTGCAGAAATTATTCCAATTTCTAAATGACATATTTTCTGTGTGTTGACATTCTCAGGCTTTGCAACTTTCGCACGCCAATTTTCAAACTTGCGCACCTTGAGAATGCTTACTTCAAAAGTTCTACGTATGTTATGCCTTCGAAATCACTTTGTCAAAAGTCCCAGTTGATGCAAAAGTATCATCAAATTCGACAATTATTATTTTGTACTGTTCATAATATAGAATTAATCATTCAATTTACGGAGCGCGTCATTTCGACGCATTTCGAATTTCACTACGAAAATTAAGAAAACCATTTACATGTTTTTTAAATTTATAATGACTTTGGTCCATTCAACGAGGCAAATATACATATACTGAAGTTCATTTTCTTTCTAACATTCTAACTTTAAAATTTGTTGTGTGGCATACCTATCTCTACAGATACGCGCTATATTTTTTCATATTGTGAATACGTGCAATTCTTTTGAACATGCGCATTGTTCTGGCTCGAGTTGTCAAATTAACAAAAGCGAAATATTTGAAAACGAGGATGAAACTAAAACTCTTGAATCAGATTCAAGTGATCAAAAACAAGAGTCATCAGATAGTAAAGAGTAAACTTGAATTTTCATCATAGCAGGAAAAAAATACATGAGCCGTTTAACTTTATTTCAATTCAAATGAAACAAGAGGATTTCAAATCAACAACATTTTTGGAAGATGAAATTTTTAAAAGGGTGATGAATGCTAGTGGAGAAACAATAAATTGGTTAAAAATAAAGTGGTCGCATTTTTCGAGAAATGAACCATATAAAATTTTCTATAGAATCAGAGCTTAAAATGCTGAAATTATTACCACATCTGCGTAGACAAAGAAAAATCGAAAATATTGTATTGACACCACTATATAAAAATATAAGACAAATTACAACACAGATATACAATGACATACATAATGGACTTTCTGGAATGGACATACTGGAAATGGATTTTCTGAGTTACATAAATGGTGTTTCTCAAGGGTTTAGTGAAATATAAAATAATTTAAATATTGCTTTAACAATTTAAAGCATTTAAAATTATATCCAATGGACTAGGCTGTTTCAAATTTTATGACAAATCTATGAAGTTGTTAATTTTAAAAGTGATTAAGTCTATTCTTGGTAATAACTTAATAATTGCTATTATTGTAATAGGAATTGTAAATTTAACTGTCGTACATACACTTAAGGAATATGATATATTAGTATCCTATACATATATTTTTAATTTTATTGATTTAAATATAAATGGACTCGTCAGCAATCGCACGCACGCCTCACTGCAACCAGAGTTGTTTTGACGGTATTTATTGAAAACAAAACTATTCTAAAATCAGGGTATTTATAACATGTAACACACTGTCTTTTAATTACAACAACTGATAAAAGCAAAAAACTGATGCACGTATGTCCAGTACGCTGTATGCTATACAGAGCGAATTTGGTTGTCCGTAGGACGTCATTGCCATTTTACGTAGAGCGACTATAGTCGCCCGAAGGGTTAAAAGGGTTAATGGAAAAAATGCTACTCGCAAAAACATCAAATATGTAGAACCACTTTGGAACTTGTTCTGCTTTGTTGTTGCTTATTTCTTCAATCAAAGCACGAATTTTAATGGATTTGTCATTGAAATCATTGTTCAGTCATTGACAACACTCTTGTTATGCAAAAAAAACGAAATGCACTCTGTTAATTAAGATAATTGACAAAACATGAACCGGAACACGTATTTCAGCTATTCTGATAAATATTCCATTAACAGCCACATGAAATATACAATTGTTTATATGGATTCGATGCTCAACATTGTTTAGTATAACTTTTCATGAATTTGTAGTACATAAATCGTTCTGATTGTTAACTTACCAAAATGTTTAATTTTGGTAAGTAAGGGAGGTGCAATTTCGTGCACCTATGCGAATTTTATTTTTTTTTCTTCTGTTACACGCGAGAATTTGTGGATCAATGTGAATCATCATTCAATACTGTCAGGTGACTAATATTTTCTCGAGTTTGAAATCGACTTGCGCGAATTTTAGTTTCCGGACGTCCCAATGGAAGGTAACCATGAAGACACAGTGACTCTAGAGCGTTACCATGTAATGCAGAATCGTATCAAAACTGCCGTTCGGCGTGAGAGTCACTGTATCTTCATAGTCATCTTCCATCGGGACGACCGACCCACAAAGCGAGAATTCTTGAATGAATTTATTGTTTTGAAGTTAGCCGAATTATAGTTATGTGAAAGCAGGAATACATATAACAACTGATGATTTTTTTTAAGGCTATTCCTTATGCGCACAATCTACTTACAACCACTTTAGTTAATAAGGGGGAACTCCAAAAACCGGGAAACGTTAGAAAAATCAAATGAAATTATATGCCTTGTATAGAACTAAAACAATTTATAGAAGTAAGCCAGAGTTAAAGGTATTATTGCTAACCGCAAATGATACATCTGTGTAATTAAAAGACACTTTCAAGCATACCCCAGAAACAACTGAATACTATAATAAAGCTGCAACTTAGCATTAGCACTCTAAATATTTTTTAATATTTTGTATTTAGTAGCGATTAATGCAGGTACGCTATATAAGGAATCTACGGGATCAATAGTTTGCAGAAAGGATTTTCATTTTCAATCAGTCTAAGAACTTGCAGACAATGAAAAAAACAACAAAAAACATTGATTATCCACCGAATAGTACTTCATAAGAACAGAAGACCGGTCAAATCGAACCACATGTAAAAAGATTGTTGACAAAAAGAGTGTCAATAAAATTCAGCAAATGTGTAAAAAAAGCGAGCAATAATTGTAATGTTACATACAAATAATTTAATATTTCTTTTCATTTTATATTTATCAGTTGCAACCATAAGTTAATAGTGTATATTTCTGTATATGTTGTTTTTCGCAGAAAATGTTTTTTTCCGTGTGTCATATTAACGCATATCCGTAGAGGTACGTATAGAAGAACACTGGTAAACGGAGCGTTAAACGTCGTACTATCTTCAATAATATTTATTGTGTAACATGACCAAGCACTAATAAAGGTATCCCTTTTTACTGGTCAATAATAGGGCCCAAAATACCCGGTCATTCATACCCTTTTTCCCTTTCATTCGGCTTAGATAGCTCGATATAATAGTGTCACGGGTCTCTGCCTATTGGATTCGCATGGGGTTTCACGTGACATAAAGTAGCCCCTTAATCCGACGATAGGTCCCAGAAAAGAACACATCACTCAATTATTCTCCTCGTAAAGTCAGCGGTCTATAGGAAATTTGGAATGGTCAGGTAAACATAACTAGTTAGCCTGAATCACCAAGCCCATACACGTGAGTCACGAGGAAGGGGATTCCCCACTTTTGTGCGAATCCTAATAACAGGCTGCTTAAAGATTATTCCGAATTACGCAGTCAATAGAAAACATTGGATAATGATGGCTATGAAGGGAAAAGGGTAAATCTATTTCTCTATTACAAAGTTTGAACCCATTTGTACTTCTGGACCTACTGTCGGGCTACCGTCTTCCTAAAGTATCCTACGAAAAACAAATACCACTTTGCTTGCACGAGCTGAAGAATAAGGCCCCAGGAGCAAATGTATATCACAATGCCGAGAGTATAATCCCCATGTTTAGGGAATTCGAAGAGTCATTGTTACAAGAGGGTGAAGGAATACAACGAAGGTATCGATTTAGGGGGCCCGTGCGGGGGTAAATCTATTCGTCACGGGACTGAACCGTCGAATGGGCAGGCCCAATATCGAACCGTGTAAAGCCAGCAAGCCCAATCTAAATTCTTCCCCGTTTGGATAATCCCTTTTTGCTAATAACTTGTTGACGATTTGTCTATTCCGAAATGTTGCAGATATTTTTGTCGCGTTTAACAGATACACCAAAGAAATCCCCGTAAGGTCTCCTTTTGGGTCCGGACTTCCCATCACCTACCTACTTTTCCTAGGCCTTTGTTAAATTTATATAGTAAAAGAAGAATAACACTTGAAACTTGATTTTAATTCGACGTGACAGAAAATGTTTCCTATTAGGTTTGTTAGTTTTCCAAATAATGGATCCCAACGTTGTAGAATTCAAATCAAGGATGCATCGACGAGATCTTAGTAATAATGATCTTTATGTTGACCTTAATTATAATATTTTCGTCTGCCTGTGTCACTGACCTTTCTGCCGGCTTTGTTGTTGTGAAGATTCATCAGACTTCTAGCGTCGCCCTCAACTTCTCTCGCGTCTAGAAACCTACGCGCGAACCTAACATTAAATTTTAATATTAAAATCCCGTGATGTTGATGGCGAATTGAATTAAGATTGATGGAGGTACCTCATCCCGAATGTGACGTCTGCACTGCAGCCACCCCACTCCCAGCCGTTTGGTGGTAGTTCTTTTCGTGTCCTGGAAAATGCAAAATTTTTTATATTCGGACTCGGAAACTTTGAAAATAGAACGCTTTTAAACGTTTGCATGCTAACATTTTTAAGTTTCGTAAATGTTACACAATCAAATTCTTTCATCTTGGAAGTTTTACGCGCGAAAATTTCGAATTCTGATTTCGGCGTTATCCAAAAATCTGATAAAAATAAATTACTGTGTTTAGTAGAATTTAATATGGCCTTTGAAATGCCAAAGTCTTGCGTCGTACACCGTTTGTCCATTTTCAAAACAACTTAAAAAGACAGCACTAACCTTACGGTGGGTTCACAGCCGCATGCTGTAATATTTCCACGGCTGCAGGCTGCAGTTACGGCATACGTCACACCGGCGGAACTTATTGCGTACGTGAAAGCCGCCTCCCTGCTTCCTGAAACAGGTTTAAACGATCAGACAATGGATTATTATTATGTAAATCGTAAAATTGTAAATAGTTATGCTAGATGGTCTATTAGTAGAATTAAATTCATTTTGTTTTGTTTAATTTATAATTTGACCAGATTTTGAATGGCTCTGTATTATTTGGTAAATTTGTATTATTAAGTATTATAATTTCTGTGTTCTAAAGTTTGTACGTGGTAGAATTTCTTCGAATCGAAGTATTTGTGAATTATAAAATCTAGACAGCTCGAAATTTATGTACGAAGACATATCTAAAGCCTTGAAATTCCTAGACTAAAAATTTTCTACCTTTTGATTTTGAAAATGTCGAAATTTTTAAGTCTATAGATTTTACGGAATAGAAATTGACATGCCTCAGGATTTTCGAAATGTAGACTTTTTGCATCCGAAAGACTTCGAAAAATTTCGATATTTAAAAATATTCAAGGCGCTTAAATTATGTCATAAAATTTCAATGCGTTGAAATTTCGATACTTATACATTTCCTGACTCAAAAATTCAAAGGTGTACAAGTAATCAATGAAGGAATGTTTCTGTAGTATCAAGTTCATTCATGCAATGAATTCAAAGAATGTTGTGCACAATGGATTATTATTATGTAAACCGTAAAATTGTAAATAGTTATGCTAGATGGTCGATTAGTAGAATTAAATTCATTTTGTTTTGTTTAATTTAGCATTTGACCAGATTTTGAATGGCTCTGTATTATTTGGTAAATTTGTATTATTAAATATTGTAATTTCTGTGTTCTAAAGTTTGTACGTGGTAGAATTTCTTCGAATCGAAGTATTTGTGAATTATAAAATCTAGACAGCTCGAAATTTATGTACGAAGACATATCTAAAGCCTTGAAATTCCTAGACTAAAAATTTTCTACCTTTTGATTTTGAAAATGTAGAAATTTTTAAGTCTATAGATTTTACGGAATAGAAATTGACATGCCTCAGGATTTTCGAAATGTAGACTTTTTGCACCCGAAAGATTTCGAAAAATTTCGATATTTAAAAATATTCAAGGCGCTTAAATTATGTCATAAAATTTCAATGCGTTGAAATTTCGATACTTATACCTTTCCTGACTCAAAAATTCAAAGGTGTACAAGTAATCGACGAAGGAATGATTCTGTGGTTTCAAGTTCACTCATGCAATGAATTCAAAGAATGTTGTGCACAATGGATTATTATTATGTAAACCGTAAAATTGTAAATAGTTATGCTAGATGGTCGATTAGTAGAATTAAATTCATTTTGTTTTGTTTAATTTAGCATTTGACCAGATTTTGAATGGCTCTGTATTATTTGGTAAATTTGTATTATTAAATATTGTAATTTCTGTGTTCTAAAGTTTGTACGTGGTAGAATTTCTTCGAATCGAAGTATTTGTGAATTATAAAATCTAGACAGCTCGAAATTTATGTACGAAGACATATCTAAAGCCTTGAAATTCCTAGACTAAAAATTTTCTACCTTTTGATTTTGAAAATGTAGAAATTTTTAAGTCTATAGATTTTACGGAATAGAAATTGACATGCCTCAGGATTTTCGAAATGTAGACTTTTTGCACCCGAAAGATTTCGAAAAATTTCGATATTTAAAAATATTCAAGGCGCTTAAATTATGTCATAAAATTTCAATGCGTTGAAATTTCGATACTTATACCTTTCCTGACTCAAAAATTCAAAGGTGTACAAGTAATCGACGAAGGAATGATTCTGTGGTTTCAAGTTCACTCATGCAATGAATTCAAAGAATGTTGTGCACAATGGATTATTATTATGTAAACCGTAAAATTGTAAATAGTTATGCTAGATGGTCTATTAGTAGAATTAAATTCATTTTGTTTTGTTTAATTTAGCATTTGACCAGATTTTTAATGGCTCTGTATTATTTTGTAAATTTGTATTATTAAGTATTGTAATTTCTGTGTTCTAAAGTTTGCACGTGGTAGAATTTCTTCGAATCGAAGTATTTGTGAATTATAAAATCTAGACAGCTCGAAATTTATGTACGAAGACATATCTAAAGCCTTGAAATTCCTAGACTAAAAATTTTCTACCTTTTGATTTTCAAAATGTAGAAATTTTTAAGTCTATAGATTTTACGGAATAGAAATTGACATGCCTCAGGATTTTCGAAATGTAGACTTTTTGCATCCGAAAGACTTCGAAAAATTTCGATATTTAAAAATATTCAAGGCGCTTAAATTATGTCATAAAATTTCAATGCGTTGAAATTTCGATACTTATACATTTCCTGGCTCAAAAATTCAAAGGTGTACATACAAGTAATCAACGAAGGAATGTTTCTGTAGTATCAAGTTCATTCATGCAACGAATTCAAAGAATGCTGTGCACTGTTAAAACTCATAGCCACCATCCGCGACTGTCGTTCGTCCCATAGCCTGTCAAGGTTTATTAAACACGATTATTAGGTGTCGGTGTAAAAGGTCGATCATGTCGTACGAGTTAAAGTCGGCCGAGGTTGATGGCTTCCAAGTTGAGAAGTAAATACAAATCAACCACATATGTATATGCGGGTTAGTATCGCGTAGGTTTTAGGTTGCTACGGCGATGGTGAGAGAGGGGGGGGGGGGAAATAAATGAAGAAAAATGAAAAGTGACATCAAGACGAATGGAATGCGCTGTAACTCATTCAACATGGCAAACGAGTTGAAAGCAGTCCACTGGTAATTAATTGTGCTCACGCTTTTTACTCGTGTACGTATAGCGGACTAGCTGTAAGTTAATATGATAGAAATGGTGTGTGGGCTTGCATGACGTTCAGATTGCAGGATTTGATCGAACAGTTGCGTTCGATGAGATTTCAAATGATGTGAATTGTAAGAAACGTGTTCGTTTTATGGGGATAAAAAGAAAATTCTCTGATTGAAAATCCCTGGGGATAGACATTTCTTAGCCTCGAAATCCCTAGATAAAAATGTCTTTTCTATGAATTCTTTGGTGTCAAAACTTCTAGTGTTTAAAACAGTGCTTTAAACATTCCGCACTACGAAATCCCTAGGTCCTTTAAACGTTCTAGTTTTAGTTTTTAACTTTATGTTTTCTAGCCTTTACACTTATTTTACACTAGAACTTTTCAGTTCTGAAAATATTATTTAATCGAGTTATTACGCCCCAAAATTATTATGCGTCAAAATTTCTGGGCTTTTGAAGCTTGGACGCTTTGAAATCTTAATGCTCGAAAATTTTGTGCGCAATAAATAACACATAAGACTCGTGTAATACCATTATCAACATTTTTTTACAACATCTTGGTGACGTCACAAATAAATATACTAGGTTTCCGTATAGGGTAGTTAGTTAAATACAGGAGCGTCATAAACACGAATTCATGACGCGAATATCGGCACAAACACATGCGCATCGATAAGACTTTTATACAAAACCTTTTACGTAGTTATAAATAACCCAAATGAACCCTTAAATTGTATTCGCTCGTATTCGTTGATCCCCTTTCTATTAAGAATTTCTATTTTAAGGTTGAAAAATAAATTCGAATGACTTCGCGAAAGCGACGTATTACTTTGAGCGCCTATATTTACTTTCACAATATGCACACCAGTTAACCCGTCTGTTAGTGACTATGAATTATGACCGCGTGCATAACAAACATCAGGCACTTGGGTAGTATTATCGCGCAACCGCGTGTAGGAAGATTCGCAGTAATTACAGTTAGCCAGATATTTTCGATCACGAGGCTTTTTGATCAATTGTTCGGGAATAGTCACTGGAATAATATTGGGTTGGTCGATAACTAGCAGCGAATATTTCAGTTAGGGAACAGTAGCATCTGTTTGAAAATTAGGAAACTTGCTTCCATAACGTGTTGATCATTTAGAACAAACAGCGATTTAGCGATGCGTGGGCATTTCGAATGCGTAGGAATTTTTGAAGATTTCGAATTTTCTAGTCAGCAAATTTGAAAACGGTAGAATCAATAAGCGTTGAAATATCCAGGCGCAGAAATTTCCGTTCCTACTGATTTCCAGCTATAGCAATTTGTATACCCATGGAATTGAAGAGCGTCTAAAAGAATTCTGAATTGTTCTTCGTCTATTTTTAACAGTGTTATGATATTCTATAAATATAATATATTAACGATGAAAGCTTAAGGATGGAATATAAAAATGTGTTTAATATTTTGATAATTATTTCAAATGTGTTGTCTCTTTCAACATTACCGCCGATATATGACAATTTTTAAACAATCACTGGCATACTGCGAATTCACGTTTCTTCGATTTAAAATGTACTTTGTATAATGAAGTTTACGTTAAGCAGCTTCACCAACCGGGGCATCGCAAGGGTTTAATTTTTACCCTCTCACGTGCATATTTTTCATCCGATTTTGGTGGGCTTGAGATTATTTGAAAGATAAAGGATGAATGCACGAGATAATCATTTTTTATTTTCGAAAAACGGTTCCTCATAGGAGGAAATAAATTGAAGTATACTAATTTTCAAAAGTAAAAGTAAAAAGAAAAGCAAATTACGGGGATGGGATAATGTTTACCCTTTTCGGAGCAGTGTACTCGACAGGTAGTAGGTATACCTTAATTTGAAGTGACATACAGGTCATTATGGTTCGACCCTTCGTTAGTGGCATTTTTTAATTCTAAATATACTACTGTTTGTAAAAAATTTTATTACCCATTCTATTGGTGAGCTACGGTCAGGCAAATTAGTCACATGGTACAATTTATATAATTATAATAGCTCATACGTATATGAAGATCTATACTATACAGAAATCACCAGGGAAAGAATTTATAACCAGTTTTGTATACATACATATAATTCTAGGCGTACGTGGTCAAATAACAATATTGCTTACAATATTTAAGTTCTCAATTTTTATGAAATTATTTTCATTACATTTATTGGTATGATTTTTTAAAAATAAATGCATCCAATGTTGTAATACCATAACTCAAAAAGTAATGACAATTTCGAAGATTCGGTGCGTCGCATATTTGGCGCGCCGCAGGGCACATTGGAACCCTCAGATTACTATTGATACGTCGCGCCTGTCCGAAATGTCTATCAGCCAAAAACGTGAAACGAGAAACGTGAAAAAGGATTCATCCCGATTCCTCCAGGCTCCAACTGATAATGAGACGGAAATAGCCCGATTACACTGATACACATAACTATGTCTAGATCTGGCGTGGGGATTGTTTTCCCCTAGAGCCCCAGTAGTTCATATTTTTTCCGTTCCTGTCGCTGAAGTCACAAACAACTTGAAGTCGAGGTGGTGTGCAATAAATAACATCCTCTCATACTTGGTCTTTATCTTTGCATTTTTTATACGTTTTTGAGAATTAAATATTCATAGTCTTTAACGAGAGGTGCATTAAAAACATGAAAATGTCTTGTTAAGGGTGACGTTCGGCATCGATTAGTTGTTCAATGATCCTTGAATTTTACGCTGATTCGAGTTTTCGATTGCGTCATTGTAAATCTCACGTAAGGAAATATCGAATAAAATTTCTTTTTTTTGATATTCTATTTATATCTATTTTTTTCACGAGAAAATGAGGAAAAGCATGATCGTTATTAATTTTAAAAAATTTGTCAAGAGGTAAGAAGTAAAAACAAAAAATGCAGCGAAAAGAAATAAAATTAATTTCCTTTTACTGTGTCAGGACGTTTGCTTCCCACTGTACATCATTTTGAAAGCGAAGATACGCATCTCTCGAGTGCAATCACGGTGGCTACTATTTTCCTTTTTCTTTTCTTCTTTCTTTCTTTACCTTCGTGAGAAACTGGCAAAGCAGCAAAAGGACATTGAGTGTAGTAGCACGCGATCAGTTTTATCTATCGCGCATCTTTCGAGCGAAGAAATAAAAGCTGTAGGATGATTTAATTAATAGGGAAGAAGAAAGAAGTTTATCAGCTCGTAACGAAATATACTTCATTTAATTGCGAATGATAGTCGCGCCGTTTTATATTACTTATTTACATACGAAATGTGTTTGATATTAGAGTCACATATACATATACCTATACATATGTATATATACAAACAATTAAATTAATTTTGTGCGTGTACGTGTCTTTAATCTCTAACCCGTAATTTTTTAATTTAAGAAAAATTTAAGGAAATTAAAAAATATACGTAAGTCTTTTTGGAATAGAAAAATAAAAGTATTATCGGTTAGCTTAGAAATTTTGTATAAAAACAAATTTGACAAATAGTATATTCTTACGCGGTTAAACCTCCGAAAATTATCGTGCTTCAAATATACATACTACGTTCTGAAGTTTCCACATACAGAAATTTCTACGCTCCAAAATGTTCGCACGTTACGATTCCAGACATATGTAGAAATTTTCGCACGCTATAGTTTCCAGTTGTTAACATTTTTCCGTATTGAAATAATTGCGCTATAAAATTTTAATGCGTAAAAATTTCTACGCGTGTAACTTGTGTAGCGAATGGTTATGAACTCTAATATGTAAACGCTTTAATTAATTTTCTAAATTATAGTCTTCTTGAACAATAATTTAAAAATCAAAACATTGAAAATAAATCAGGAAATAAAGAAACAACCAAAAAAGAGAAACGAAGGATGTATTACTCTTCTAACACAACCGTTTAATTGTCCGTGCAATTTCGTTTAACCGGTAATTAACAGATGTATCGACGCATGCAGGCAAAATGTTATTTCCCTGTGTGATTTAAAGTTTGCTACGACTGGAAGAGAGCATTCAATTTATTTCCTTGTTTAATGTCCAGTATTCAAACCGTTGCTATAACGAAGCTGGTCTTTAAACCGGCGTTAATTACCGATCACTGAAGACAATTACTATTCTACGCTCGTAGAATTGCTTATAACGGATATCATTTAGTGTGTGTGAGTATTGGAGTGGAGGAAACATGGCAAGCTTTTTTATTGTATTTTTTGTATGATTAACAACGGTTTCTTTAGACCTTTTGTGAGAAAATTATGTAGCATTTAATTTTAATGTAGGATTTCAATGGTTTTCCTAATTTTGGGTCAGATCTAACTGAAAAATTACATGTTTTTAAATTTTACAACGCGTTATAAATTTTTAGCAGTTTAGAATTTCCATAGTTTAAAGTTTTGTGCTATGAAATTTCCGTGTACTCAAATTTCTTGGTTCTAAATTATTTTTATCTCTTATCTTTTAAATATCGTCAGTTTTAGAGCATAGAACTTTCAGGTTACAGAAATATCAAGATAGAATATTTAGCAGAGTTTTAAGTTAAACATGTCAAACAGCCCGCTATTTTTCTCAAAAATTAATTTTGTCGCGAGTTTCGAGTAGGACTATAAGATATTTAGACTGCGCTTTAATATTCGACAAAAATTGCATTATTTAAGGGGAAAAATATATAGAAAAAATATTTTGAAAAAAAATTTGCCAGAAAAATAAAGGGTTGGGTTCATTTTCTCAATTTAATTTCCGAAAAAATTCATTATTTAAGGGGAAAAATGATGTTGAGAAAATCAACCCACTTCTCCATTTTTCTGGAAACTGAGCTTTGACGTAAGTTGTGAATAGTTCGTCAAGAATTCTAGGGTTCTGTCTAATTTTTGCGAAAACTTTTCCATTAGAACCCACGAAACCGAATTTTTAAAAATTAATGCGGTTTGGGACCGTGAAATGTCCATCGCGGGGAGAACAAATGCCAGTTTCAGTAATTTGTTCTCAAGAGTTCCATTGATGTTAAGAAGGAGAAAAATCGATCGGATTAAAAATGGAAAAGCTATTGAAAATTTTTTGGTTTATAACTTTTTCATTTTTTATTCAATTACTTTCTACCCTACACAGCATCGATAGAACTATTGAGGCACTATCCAGACCTATCATTAAAATTATTTTCTTATTTTTTTCAGGTGATTCTAGAATCGCAAGACCCAAATGGTATTTATTTTTAAATTCGAGTTTGACACTTTTAATGGCAATTTATTCGTGAGAACTAGACAGAACTCAGGCCGGCCATTCAGTTTTCTGAAACGTGTGGGACTGGTCCGAATTTTTAAACTTACTATGTTTTATATAGCTAACGAAAGTCTTTCCCAAAATTAGGGAGCACTCTAGAACACTTTGCAGGCTATTAGAAAATCGTATTAGCATTCATTTTCGCGAAAGTCAGGGGGCCAGCATCACAGGGGTGTTTAAGTGAGCATATCGGTCAAAAGGTTGATGAATTTATGCCGTGCGTTTATGTCAAACGAAGGCAGCTTGTACATCTATTTAGTGTCGGAAGACGGTAACCGGGAAATTTATCGTTTCGTCGGCGTTCACAGCGTTTCACGGGGTTTCACAGCACGGCTGTTGAATGGGCGGAGAGGAAGGAGCGGTGCTCTTTCCATAAATTCATTTCAGCTGTAAATTCTGAACGCAACGAAATGAGTACGACTTTCCATATTTGGCAGTGTATATACTTGGACACAGAGAGTCTGTATAAAAACACTGGAAAGTGAAAAGATTTTTACGAATTTCCTGGCATAGGAATTTCGTGATCTAGAAATTTTCGCGCGTAAGAACTTTTGGGAAAATTCTGGCAAATAAATATTTCCAGCCACTGATATTTGTGTTAAAGGTATCGAAATTTGTATGTCCAGAGATTTCAAGAACTAAAATCTTCGGAACGTTGAAATCCCGGTGTGTTGTCAATCTTATGTTGTGTATAAATCTAAAAAGAAAAATAACGAAACTTTTCACTTCTATAAATTTTAATGCGTTAAAAAATTCAACGTGCTAAAATTTTAAGCCGCAAATAGTTCCCTAATCCATTTTTCTAGTAATTTATTTTTCTCTTCCTAAACCGTTTTCTGAAGAAATTTCTTATACATCCTAAGAAAGTTCTATTTTCAGAAGAAAGATAATTGTAACCTATTTTTCTTGTAATGTTTAACGATGGTTCAATAAAATTCAGAAATAACTTGGTATTAAAAAATGCGGCGTAACAACTTGGTTCCGTTAGTAATATCTCCATAGCAATTATCCTAACTGAATTCGACTTGCGTTGACAGCAGTGTGAACGGTGCCTAAGGCTGGTGATACTTTAGAGTCGAACCTCAATCTATTTGTACAGCGCGCTGTACAAGGCTGTATATCGTGTCGTACGTGTACTTATTAACGTCTGAAAATATTACGGGAGGCCGGTGAACCGTCTGCGACATGAAATACCGTCCCGTTCAAATTTATCCGCGTATTCGACGAGTCCACGAACACCATGGAGATTATGGTACCTGTTGTTCCTATGGTATACAGGGTGTAACAAAAATTCTGGGACACTTTTTCAGTATCGATAGTACGCACCAAAAGATGAAAAAAAAGTCTATAAAGTTTTGACTAAAAACCATCCCCTATGGAGATACAACCCTTTTTGTAAAAAATTAAAAAAAAATCATATCTCCGAAATGGTAGGTCGTAGAAGACCCGTTTTGATTGCAATATAACCGGAGAAGATCAAAGATAATAGAAAAAAAATATAATTGCTGCGATTATTGCTGTTAAATAGCATTTATTCATGTTTAATCCAAACGACGTCGATTACCTATGTATATCGTAGCAGATTTGTAACAACTTGGGAAAAATGGAGGGCATTCACTAAATCTTCCTTTGCGTAGATAGTGATATTTTTTTTCGTAAATTTTGGTCTCTTCCGGTTATATTGCAATTACAATCGGTCCTCTACGACCTACCATTTCGGAGATATGATTTTTTAAAAATTTTTTACAAAAGGGGTTGTATCTCGATAGGGGGTGGTTTTTAGACAAAACTTTATAGACTTTTTTTTCATCTTTTGGTGCGTACTATCGATACTGAAAAAGTGTCCCAGAATTTTTGTTACACCCTGTATACAGGTATATAGAACAAAAAAAAGTTTTATTGGAGCGAAAGTAATTACTTTAGTTGACAAAAATAATTCATATTTCCGTTATGAAGATAATAGAAAATCTCAGGAATTTTTGAATGCGTTTATTTAAATCCGTTGAAATCATTTTTGACCAGAAAATTTTTTAGCTAAAATTTGGAATATATTAAAATTAAATCCAAGATTCAAACGCAAAATGAGGTGCAGCTATTTTAAATACGGAAACAGAAATGTCCCTCGGCAATAATTAGAATGCTGTTACATTTATTTGATAGCGCAGGAATTCGAATGCGTAGAATCTGCCTTGCGCAGAAAATTAAGCGCATAAACAATTCAAGTCGCAGGATTTTTAAAGCATTGGAATTTTAATGCGCAGAAATTTAAATCCGTAGAAAACATCAAGACTATTTCAACGCACTAAAATTTAAATCCTAACGAATAAATTTAGATAACTAGAAACCGTTCCGCAAACATTATAAAACACATAATCATATTTTCCTCTAATTCTCGCTCTCCCACTAAAAGAAATCATAAAAAAATAGAATCATCATGACGCTATCTTAGCATACTCAAAAATGTATCAATTTCATTACGAACGATTCTCATCGGCAAAAAGCCGAAGGGAATGAGAGTTTTAGAGGTTTTGATGAAATCAAATTCGTTATTATATCTACGTACGCGAATACCGTCGCGGCTTATAAATTTCCAAAACTTATTACTCGAGTCATTTAAAATGCGATGATATAAATTAAAAGATGCTTGGGCAACGATTGATTGCAAACCTGAGCACCGGGGCTCTTATACTGTTTCGGGGCCCCCTGCGCATTTTTACAACCTGAGCGTACAACCCGATTCATCTGCATTTATAGGATGCTACGGGCATTAATTAACTTGAATGATAGAAGGGGAAAAATTACTATGTATTTTGATATTGTGGTGGTTAAGAGTTAGTATTAGTGCTTTGAAATCTGTGCGGCGTAAGGTTCTAAATTTTACACATTTCTGTAGGAAAATGTTTCCAGATTTTTCATCTTTATATAAAAAAAGTTCCTAGTTGTTGACATTTTTATGCTAAAATATTACTATTCGGGGTTTTTAAAAAGGTATTGAAACCGGAAATTTGTCGAAAAGTACGCTGATATTCGGAAAATCATCATCCAGATAAGTAATTTAAAACAAATTCCAATAAAATCGGTTCAGTTAGTTACGAGATACTTGATTTGAAAAGTAGCAGTTGTTTGTAAGAAATTTCTTCTCCTTCGTCTTTTCCGTTTCCTCCGTCTCCGTCGAAATATTGACAATGAGATGTAACGTAGTCCGTTGTAGCCGCCTGACGGTGACAGCGGTAACTTACATCATATTTTCACACCACATAACGATAATTTTTCTACCGATAACATAAATTTGTGTATCTAATCTGCTAGAGATATATTTTTGAATGGATAGACCCATAAGAGTAGACAGGACATGCTGGGTAAATTTTTTGTCATGAAAAGGGAGTCCTAGGACCCTGTTACCATTTTCGTGTCACGCACAACGTTACCGGCTTTTCACTGAAACCCATTTTCAAAAGCACGTATGTACATGGTGTGTCTATGTTCTTCGAGTACAAATGATATACTATTATTTTTGTCAGGAGAGAAATCATATAAAAGCAGGAATTTAAAGTATTCGTATTCTTCGAATGATAAATTAAAGATCGTCCTTGATAATAAAATATATAAAGAAAACTGGAATTACCATGAAACACGTGCAAAGTTAAAACAAAACTTGTAATACAGTTATACTTAATATAAACAAATAGATTAATAATTGGATAATATTTTTTTACAATAATTTTAATTACTCAGTCAATTAAAATTTAAATTACATTATATTCTGCAAAAAATTGTTCAGTGTTGTATATTTTAAATAATGTGATTTGAATGAAGTACACAAAATCCCCAAATTGCAAGGATTTAGCTCCTATACTCTCACAAACCTATTTTTCATCTGTTTTTTATGAATTTGGGATGATTTAAAAAAAAAATGATTTACTTATTGGCAAAAATATGTCAGGAAACGAATTCCTTCTTTCCGTACAGAATGGAGCTCCTTTTCAAAAACCTAATTCAGTCATCTCGTGGTCTCATCCTTTATCTTTGAAGCCTCGTTTAGTTCAAGAAAATCGGATAAAAAGTGCGCTCTTCTGGTTTCAAGAAGTAAACCCCTGCAATATGCTGAATTGTGAGACCTCTCAAAAGTAAAGCATATTCATATGGAGTAATGTTCACTTTTCTTAGAGCAATGTACCCGACAGGTGGGTACATGTCTTTACTTTGAAATTGCACATACAATTGTAGCTTAATACGGTTGGACCCTTTGTTATTGGTATTTTATAATTCTAAATGTACTACTACCCGTAGAAATTTGTATTACTAAATTTGTATTACCTAAAAACAGGCAGTTTGATAGTTCGATGGTACAATTTATAAAGCAATAGGAACAGACGAGTACTTTGCTGGTGAAGAACACATATTTCATCGAAATGTTTGATCACAGAATAGTTTTCAAGTTATGAATTTTTTGTTACCACAGCATCTCTTGATCTCATTTTACACTATATTAATAGATAATAGACCATCCTTAATTGTTCATTGTTAATACGTTTATAGAATATCATTTGGTATACGGGCAACGTAGTTTTACGTTTTTCGCAGTATGTTACTGCAACGAGGGTTACGTAAAAATACGTATTTTGTGGATTTGTGCTAGAGAGCGAGTATCATATAAATACTTTACATTGTTTCTTCTCAGAAGTTTCGTTGAAAAAAATGAAGTAATGTTCAATTTATCGCAATTTTATTTACTCAATGACCAAACTCCTGCGAGATTCACGCAAAATGCCTGCTGCCAAGTGATATCTTAACATTATTATAAGCAGACGGCGGACCACTCGGAGATTCGCTATTCGAAATAGTAAAATTTCAATACACCGCATGTAACTTAGAATTTTTAACATGAACGATACCTACGCGTATTGCCACACACCTAATCACGCGCATAAACACAATGAACATTTTGCTTATTTTTTGCTGGATGACATGTTTACAGAACATTCTGACTATGTACTAAAAATCTTGTAAAGATTCGGAGAGACGCTTTGACATATATTGAAGATTTAAAAATTAAATACATATTTTCCACATTTTACGAAACCGTTATATTAAATTTATAAATTATTGATGGTATTTGAAGGTTTTCTGAATTATTTTCTGTTAACATCCACGTCAATCGTAGTTTAGAAATTCTGAATATTTTAATGGAACGTTGCAATTGTAGTTTTTGGGGCATTACCTCCAGCAGATTACACATAAAAGTCAGTGTTATCGGTAGAAAAATCATTATTGCATGTCGTGAAAATATTTTGTAACGAAAGTTAACCTAGTCACCGTCAGGCGGCGCGTCGGTTAGCATTACCAAGAAAATTTATGGAGATGGAGACGGAAACGCAGACGGAGGAAAGGGCCATATTTTTGTAATTAAGTAGCCTGAAATTACTCATCTCGACGTCACCTTTCCGAATATCATTGTACCTTTTGGGAAATTTCCAGTGTTAATGCCGTTTGAATTTCCCAAAACCCCCGATCTATTGCTTCCTATAAAAAGTCAAAGTGTCTGCTAGACGGGGACTTTCGTATTGGGCCCGAACCATGACCTTGGTTCTTGATATTTTCTGTTCCCGTTGCTGCAGTCACGCCTGTACGCGATACAAGCTCGAGGTAGTGAGGCCCCAATCTATCACGTCACTACATAAAAAGAAAAATGATAAAATAAGCATTGCGGTAAGAATATTTTATTGCGAGACGCGGTATGATGATGCCTGTTATCTTTAATAAGACCGCATCGCCCAACATAAAATCGCTCGCATCCTCCATAATAATAAGCCCAGCTGTTTGAATAAGGTGAAATTTTAAAGCATAACATTTTCCATACGTAGAAGTGACAGTGCTTAGCACATTCAATACGGAGAAAATTCATGTCGCCGGTATTGAACGCGTAAAAGTTTCAAAATATAGAAATTTTAAAGCGCAATCTTTAGAAGGCTTAGAATTGGTACGTACACGTTCAAGAATTTCAAGGCATCGAAATTTCAATGCCCAGGAATTTTAAGACGCAGAAATTTAACACCTGAAGATTTTAACGCACAGAAGTTTCAACATTGGCAAAATTTGAATGCCGGGAAATTTCAAGAAGCGGAAGTTTGATCGCATAGACGTTACAAGGCACATCAATTTCAACGCATAGGAACGAAAAAAATAAACAAACCTGGCGAAATATGTATAAGGATATTTTATTACGCGGGCAGGTATCACGGTGCTCGTTATCTTTAATAAGAACGCCTTGCTTGGTATAAAATCGCCCCCACCCCTTCATAATAATAAAGGCTCGAGCAAAAAGCGTGTACACTTTGGACAATGTTGTTGTAGGTGGAGGTGTGACGCATCCCCGTTTGAAATACTGCTATCAACGTCACGATGCCGCGCCAACAACGAGTTCGAGATGTAAAGATGGGAGATTTAACGCTTGTCAGGACCGTTTCATTCCAGTTTTACCACCCCAGGCGGTTTGAATCACTCGTACGCCGTGAGACGCTAATTAACGGACAGCTAATTAACGTAGCTTCGCTGTTTGTAAACTTAATCGAGGTGGAATGCTTGATGAATCATTCTAATTGATATTTTTGAGTTTTGGATAGTTTTGAATTCCATTTTGATTTTGATGGATTTAATTATTTATTGGAACAGGTACCACTTGGCGAAAGGGTTAATTAAAATTGATTGCAAAAGGGAAGTTATAACGATTTTTACTGACAAGTATTTAAGGACTTGAAATTCCAATGCGTAAGAATTTTAAGGCACGGAATTTCGATCTACGGAATTTATAGTACGAAGAAATTTTAACGCTGCGAAATATTATATCATGCGATACGCAACGCGTGGATCTTTCAGTGAACGCAAGTTTTATAGCACTCGATGCTTCGTCGATCTCTAAAGATCAAAATATTTGAATTTCTGCGCTGGAAGTTTCCAAAGTTTTTATATTTCTCCGTAATAACATTCTGAGACTTTCAAGTTCCATCGCTTTGATCTCTCTTTGTCTTTAAATTTCCATCTCCTGAAATTCTTCCTGCTTAATTTCAGTTTCTGCGCAAACTCTAAATAAAAACTATATAAATACATATATCCACCCAACAAATTTCCATAATTCGTATTAATATGGTTATCAATATCTTATCAAACGTAACGTCGTAGATTATAAATGATTCTCATTCACAAACAGTTCTAATTGATGTCTGATTTTTTTTATAGAAAGTGGCTACATACTGATTTTTAAAATAATGAAAATAAAGAAACTAAAGACCGGTTGCCTCATTTACACACATTCTTCGGGCCCAATTTAATAAAATACAGTCATAATCGCACATTTTCATGAAAACAAAAATTACCTTATCAACTCCATATTACTTGTGTACAAAGAATGTTACTTTTTAGCCAACTACAAATTGTTGTAGAGGGCAGAGTTGGGGGTTCCCACATCCCTCGCCTCGTAGTATTCGCGCCAGTGATACCAACGGCTTCGAAGAAAATGTCCGCCGTCACTAACGACGCCGTCATCTTCGAAAATTTGTCTTCGCTCGCGAAATGACTCACCGCCGAACCGAATTCGAAATTAATTCCGTCTGCACGCGAGCTTCTAGTCATTAACACGAAATCGCCGTTGGGCGTGCCGCACCACGCAAAAACACACTCTATTATCATTCCAGAAGTGGCTCGTAACAAACCTCAATTATCTGCTCGCGTGCGCGTGCGTGCGTCTGTGTGTTGGGAACGGTCAAAATAAGGGTGGAGGCGTTGGCCTGTTGCGTGTTGAGAAAGAAAGGTTTAGAAATAAAGACAAATAATTTTCGGCGTTAACGAGTGGCATTTTTTGAAAACTATACGCAACGCCGTTCGATTTTGTTTCGATTGGTCGAGTTAGTAATTAGCGTTGTAGGTTGAGTTGCAACGATTTAAAGTTTTTACGAGTTGAAATATCTGCATTTTTAAGCACCTTGCGTTGTCCAATGTTCGTGTTTAGAAATATGTACGTGTTTAGATTTTCGAACTTTGAAACTTCTGTCGATAAAAATTCCGGTTTCATGAAATGTCTACAAAAACAGTTGGCCATAGAAATGTTCACGCAGTAATCTGCGCATCTGGGTTTCTCTGCTTGTTTATCTTTGTATTTCCACAACGTTTTTCTTTTTTTTCAGATACACCAACAAGATACTACGATAACATTTTTAAAATATTCCACACGTTCTAATCAACGAAACTGAATTTCAATTATCTCAGCATTTTTTTAGAATAAAAAATTGTACTTTCTAATTATATTTGTCCATTTGAATGAAACACGTGTTATTCGTAGAATTAAACAAATTTTCCCTAAAGAATTGAAAAACTATCAACGAATACCTTTTCGTTCCTGACGAGTATCTTAGAATTATTATGATAATACGAATACCAAACTCAAGATTTAAAGATAGACCTCGAAATGGAAGCGGAAAGCTTACGGGAATGCCTGGACGATTTCTATGCCGCTTCGATTAAGAACAAGTCTACTTAATGAAGCCTTTGTACCCGGCTTAAGTCTCTCGTGTTAACCCATAAGTTACGCCACGGGGCGAGAGAAGCATCTGATTGTAAAATACGAACGAATCCGTCGAACAACACGCTATAACACCGTAATCAACTGACGAAACTCTCATTAGCATAATAATGAAGTGGCTTGATTTCCCGTCTGCGATGAGTCTATGCACTTTTGTGGTGCGCAGTTGAAAATTCATGAGAAACTTGGAAATTTCGGAGAATTTTTGTCCTTTGCTGTTTCCCATTTGAAAATGCTCCAATTTGTTAAAAAAAATATTCTATGCTAATAGTTATTGAAAATTGTCTAGTTTTGATATAACAACGACTCTTTTTCTAAGGAATTGTATAACGCCGGTTTCTATTGAAGATTCTCACTTTTTCCAATAAAATAATTCTGTATGAGTTTAGATACTTTTGTGATAGTTTTTTATTTTGTTGATCGGTAGAAATGCTATGTTTGTTGGTAGTTAACTTGAAATTTCGGTACATTGGTGGGTAATTAAATTGAGATAACGAAACGTTTGTGGAAATTTCAGTACTGTAATAAAGAATTTATATTACCGTCATATACGTATTGTACTTACTGTTAACGACTTAATTACGCAAACTGGTAGGAGTGAATATAACAGCAGAAATAAACATCTTTATTTCTCTATTTCTCGCAATTAAATTTTCCAGATTACCCTACACAGACTTTCTTTTGTCGAATCTAAATTCAAGAATATTATTTTCCAATCAAATTTCTTCCAATATTCCGAATTTTGAAAGGTCATAAACTCGGTGATCTTTTACTTAATTTCGTGTTTCTATTTGATCGTTTTCTTTTCTTAAATGCATTTATTTTTACTCGCATCAACATCTTAGGTTATTGGGCACTATATACGATTACATTATAATTGTGAAGTATTTACAGCCTTTCCTGCTGGGGTATATAAATTTCTGCATCTCAGATTTCTTCAATTACTTTAATAGTTTTAGGACCTTCAGGATAGGTTTGAGGGTTTTTGATTAGTTAATGCGCTTTTAAGGTCTGTCGGCGTGTTACGTTCTCTTTGTTATTTATTGTAGTCTTTAATCATGTGTGCAGTTGTTATTGTAATTTGCATTTCGAACAAAGTTTTTATTCTTGTTTATTTATTGTATGTTTGTCTGTGGATCTAGTATGTTCTCTTCATAGCTCTGTAATGACAACTTATTCTTTTCTTGTTAAGGTGTCTGATAATATTTTGTCATAAAAGTTATTAATAATTTTGCGAGTCTTGTTATTTATTTTGGTTAACCGTGTATCATTCCAGAGGTTTTAATTAATTTATAACGTACTGACCTTATTTCGTTAAGCGGAAGTGGCAATATTAAGTCTGTTGTTGGATTTTAGCTGCTTTGGCTGCGAAGTCAATAACCTCGTTTTCATTTATATTTTGATGGGATGGTAACTATATTTTGTGGATATCTTTTTTGCTGACTTATTGTAATTTCGAATCTATGTAAAAAATATCCCTAATAATTTAGTTCTCGAAATTTTTATTGTCTATGGCTATTATAGCCCTTAATGAATTTGTAAAAATAGCGAGATTTTGTTCTTTACATTTTTCGAAGTGATTTACGTACACTTTTTTATCTATAATTCTTTAAAGTTTTGTAAACAAAGAATAAGTTTAATTCAGCGTGCTTTTAAATGGTCGAAAAAGTGCTTTTATTTTTTTTAATTTAAATTTCTTCAATCTGTATCTTCAAAATTTTGATTCTTATTTTCTTTCATTAACGTCGAAGTGTTAATGTCTTTCATTAAAGTCAAATTACACATTTTTGGTAGTAGTTCCAATGGTCTAAAGAACGTTTCAAAAGCATCTCGTTTATATATTGCAAAAATTTAGTTTCCGATAGTCATAAATTGCACGCAGAAAATGAAATAGCCGCAAAACTGTATTCGTCTTAAATATAAACAAACTCACTATTATTTGAATTCGGCTATAATGAACTTCAGATATAACTGTGATATGTGCATACAACTATATTGAAGATAATAAAGGAGTATACTTGTAAATTACTTGGAAGAAAAATGTACAAACACAGAACACGCAAAGGGGAAACAATGTTCATTATATTCTATAAGAATTAAAATATTATTTCTTATTGATGTATGCTTTTTTGCACGTGTGCTGTAAAACTGGAATCAGACAAAACATTGAACAAGAGTTTTTCCGAATAATTCTTGTAGACTGAATGTTATCGACCGTACTATCCCCAACAAACGGAAATTTTCCAAATAGTACAATGATATTCGGAAAGACGGCGGCGAGGCGAGTAATTTGAGACTAATTCCGAAAAAATCGGTCCACCCAATTACGAGATGTTTAACCTCAAATGTAGTGGTCCTTTGTAAGAAATGTTACTTTCTCCTACGTCTTTTCCATTTCGTTCGTCTTCATCGAACCATTGGGATGTAACGTAACCGGTCGTAGCCGCATGACGGTGAGAACGTTAACTTATATCATATTTTTACACCATGCGCCGGTAATTGTTCTACCGATAACATAGATTTCTGTTGGAGATATATTTTTGAGTAACAACGCAGATTACGCACAAGAGTAGACAAATCATGCTGAGAAATTTTTATGCCACGAGAAGGGGGTCCTAGACCTAGGTACTTTCGTAGGCTCTACGTTAACGAACGGACTTTAGCAATACGAATACTAAGTGAGGGATAACGCTCAAAAGGGGACACTATGAATGTGATTAGTGGTTTTTGGATCAAATAGGTGTGAAATGGTAGGTGGTGATAAGTATAAAGACCTTGTAAAATGTAAGCGGTATATGGCCAATCGTTTTTATGAAAAATTGACTTAAAGTTGAAAGTCTGATGTATAATGGTATTTTTTCGTACTAGTTTGCATAAGATTAGATTTTCATTCAGTTAGATTAAGACGTGACAATGGATAAAGTGTGAATGATGATGGCACAATGTAACGATTGAATGAATTCGACAAATCCACGTGTGCTAGGTTCGGTGATCCGTGACCGAAAATCCACACGTAGCAAGAATGTGTGAATACGCGAGTAAATCTACGATCGAACCACAGATTATAAGTCAAAGTAGATGAACGAGAACGCATCAGATGACAATGGATTAGATTAGAAACGAGAGTGCAAGCGGATGATCGCATGAGATTTGCGAGCAGAACTATTGCAAGGAGAAAGATTGCGGGGAAGTTGTGTATGGAAGTTAATAACTATTGATAAACATACGAATAACATCTTGTTTCTCACCAATAACAATCCCATAGACGTTTTTCCTTCTTATGTCAATTAGTAGAAGGAATTTTGGATGGATGGTATCAGGGCGGTATCAAGAAACACCTGGTATCAGATTTCGGGATATTCAACAAACGATATTAAAACCGAATATGCTCCAAAAAGATAGTTTTCGTAAAAATGATGCTAAGACGAATAATTTGAGACAAATTATGAATAAATTGGTCTAGCCAAGTACGAGATGTATGATCTCCAAAGTAATAGCTTTTATTAAGGGGCCTCACAACCGGTGGCATTAGGATTTAGCTTCTAAACTCTCACGTGCGTATATTTTATCTGATTTTGATGAACTTGATCTTATTCGAAAGATAAAGGATATACATATACACGGTTTCTTTATCGATGAAAATATGCCGAGGAAATTACTAATTTTTAATTTTTAATAATTATTGTTTTTTTAAATATATACATATTTATTAATAATTTAACTAAACCGGTTTAGTGCATATCTATGTCTATTGGAATTTGGAAATTATAAAGTTAAACAGCGAGTCACATGAAATCTTCTTTGCCTTTCAATCAAAAAATATATAAGACTTAGATAATTCTTTTAAATGTGTTTCCATTATCAGGATTACCCACAATATATGAAAATTTTAAATAAATCTCTGACATAGTTGAGAAAACCTTGATCGATTGGCCTTAACCGCATCTAAAATGAAATTTCATTGTTTCCGGAAGTGTCTCTGATTTTGTTTTATTCATTTCTGCAAAGACAATTTTGAAATTTTCTAAACACATTATTTTTATTATTACATTTTTAACAGCAAGAACCGTTTAAAGGAATATTGTTTACAGTTCTCCACATCATCATTGTACTACAAATTTGGTTGATAATAACAACAATAAGTAAATATATATTTGTAAAATATATTACCAAAACAGCAATGTTCTTTATGCCTCCAAGTACTTGTGCAAATAAATTGAATTCCATAAAACGCATAAAAAATGCACATATATGGGTCAAGTACAAGAGGATGTACATATGTACCCAAGGACAAAGTTACATCTGGCTGCTCACTAACGTAAAGTTCTACATACGAAATATTTAAAATCGAACAACGGGAAGTAAACTACAACACAGGTACTATCGCTAAATATATATATTTAATTAACTAAATTTCCAAAAGAATGATTTCTCCTAATTTGATTAATTAATCTGCTTATTATGCTATTAAATGTACTTGGTGGCCCGTTTTTTACGAAGGTTCGATGGTAAAAAATACTTGTAATGTCAACTCTTCTTAGGTTAAACAGTTCGGGGCGTTCGATGTTAAAGTAAAGTTGCTACAACAAAGTAGAAACAGGGCTTCCTACTGTACGCAATGAAGATTTTTTTAATATCTAATATCAATTATTTTTAATTTACGTTAACATCAATCATTCAAATACGATTGTGCACTTATTAAATTAGAAATAAGGAATAAATTCGTAACGTTACATTACGACATCAAGCTTCGCAAAAAACAGACCACCAAGTACATTTAATACACGTACTTGGAAATGGGGGAAAATCATTTTTGCAGGCCTTTAGTTAATTGGATATTTATATATTTTGTCATACTAGGTACTGTGTTAAAGGTGTACAATAATTTGTATTTGCTCGCATTTGTTCATTTTCAAACACAGTGTATAAAAAAGTTGACATCAGTGAGCAACAAATTACAAAGGTACATTCCCTTGTACTTGGTCTACATCTTTGTCTTTCTCATTTTTTTTCTTTGCATTTTTTCTGTGGATGCTTGTTTTAATTGGTAATTTTGGTGGCGTTTTGAAATGCTGCATTTTTAGGTGTGGATGTTATAGAATGTTTATATGTATGTCTTGAGGTAGGCAGGTTCCTTATCACTTCCAGTGGCATTATGGAATTAAATTTATTTGATTGTATTTCACACAATTTTGTTTGTAATGACTGTTTTAAAAGGGATACTTATTTAATGAGCGTTCGAATATATTAATGGATAAAACGGTGTGATTTTGTGTAGGACGACCTTATTTTTCTGGAGATTTTTTAGTGCTATAATTGTACCGCTTCGAATTTATACGCGACAAAAAAAAGAATTTTTTGTTAACTTTCGGCGTATCTGATAATATGTCGCTTTGAAATTCGATACAAAAGTGTTGTAACCTAAAATAAAAGAAAAAATAGGATTTACTAAAAACATAACAAGTCCGATGTGTTTCGTGATAAACTTCTTCAAGAAAACGAACAAAATTAAGATAATCAAATAATAAAAATAGAAACAATAAAACTATCTTAAATCTAGAACTAAACCAATAATTTTCAAAAATTGTATGGACCAAAAATGTGATCATAGAGAAATAAGTAGGTCATTTCAACTGAAATATAAAGAAATTTCAAACGCAAAGGTATTAAACAACCAAATCATTAGAAATTTGCACAAATTTTCAAACCCAACAGTTCTCGATCCATCGCACAGTGGTCTAGACCGCGATCATAGCGTGAATTCATTCCAAATATCAACTTCCTTATTTTCATGTAATTACGATTACATCTTGTAATTTAATATATACACATTTGTATAAAAGAAGCGAAAGTGCAGAAAAAATGATACCATGGTGACATGGTCACAATTAAAATCTATTTACGCATGTAGCGTCTCTGCAAACTCACATTAGCTGCTGAAAAACGTTTGACAAATACATATATTTCCGTTTATTTTCCGTATTAATTTTGCATATTTATCATGACTGATGCTAACCAAGGTGAGATATATAATTTTTTTTATATTTTAGTATTTAATTTAGTGTCACGGGTTTAAATTCTACATTGCGAAAATTTGATCAATTTCTTAAAACATTTTAAAAGATTTAAAAAAGTGCAGGTAAGTGCAGGTCTCAAAACTTATTTTTTTCAGTAGCTATGAGCGTTAGCTTTAACGTAAGACAAAAATTAAGTGCTCCGAAGTGCTCCTCTTAGTTTTATTTGATTCTTTTCAGGTCCCGTATCTTCCATCGTGCGGTTGGAGTTATTTAATGAATGGTTAAAATTAAATAATTTGAAGAATGTGTAATTGTTGAATGTGTTTAATTTTGAGATATAATGACAAAATATGGATGGATGTTGTAAATAAATGTTGAATGTGTTTAATTTTAAGATATTAATTACAAAGTAGGATGGAAATGTAAATAATTATTGAATTTTATTTTGTTATTAGCAGAATTATTTGTTATTGTAATTTAAAAAGAATTATAACGCATTATTACAGTTTTTTTAATGTTTGGAATTAATTCACGCTATGATCGCGGTCTAGACCACTGTGCATCGGCTCAAAACTAAAACAAACTGTTTACCAAGGAATGTTCACAAACTACATCCCTGGATTTCTTTCTTTTTTCTTCTGTTGTGGCACTCCTTTTTTCACACCCTGTATACTCGGCATTGCGGGTGGTGATGTCGGGCGTTGTTGCACGCAGATAAATTTTTCTCACAGCGAAATAAAGATCTTGTCCGACACGGGTGGGTACAAGACGGAAACATTGGTGCGTGGTGGCAGGACACGCTTGTTCACCAAGATAACCTCGGGTTTCAACGGGCTCTCCCTCTCTCTCCCTCTCCTCTTTGAGCAAGCTCTAACGTTTCCCTTTTCTTGCGGCACCCACACACGCCGGCGAAAAAAAGGGGATAAGTATGAATATCAATGCATAGAAGTTCAATCAATGCAAAGTTTTGAAGGAGAGAAACATCGATTGAATAAATAATTTAAAGGCGAAAACAATTTAGGCGTAAGAATTTGTTGAGAAATATGGTTTCGGAAAGATCTCGGCGCATAGAAATATTCACTCGAAGAGGTATAGGCGTGCGGTAAGATTTTAGTGAGCAAAGGTTTTCATGCGCACGAATGTTGGTTTGGAGGTTCGTTTCACGTTCAAAAACATTGACGCGCATAAATTTTCACGCACAGATATATGGTCATATGGGAAATAGTGAGGCGTAAGAATTTTCATGGGCAGAAATATTGACGTGCGGAAATTTCTGTAGGTAGGATTATAAACGCGTAAAAAAATAATCAGCGCAGAGCATATAAAAATAGCAACACATCTACATTTTTGTTACAAAAATTTCCTATTTATTTCCGCACAATGAAAATACCTATCTTCAAACCAGGCACAGCTCTAGAAATTCTATGAAACAGACGATTGTTAATATTTTAGTCAAGTTCAGATACAATAAAGAATTGATTTTCATTGGTTAATTATATAATAAAAAATAACTGAATTACCAAACAGTTGATGAAAAATTAAAGATTAAGTTTTTATACCACGAAATTTAATTTAATTCCAAATTAAATCTTACTAATTAAACTCCAGTTAAAGTGAAATTTCAATTAATTATTTACATTCTCGTACGAACATATAAGTATATGTATGTACACATACATACGCCGCTATGGTTTAACTTTACTATGGCGCAACCGCGAGAACGCGTGTCTGATAATAAATTTTCTTCTTTCCGCAGCACCCACACACACACCGGATTCGGCTTCCACTAAAAACTCGTGTTACAAACAGTCAGCTTCGATTCATGACTCTGACCGGCCTTACAACGTATCTGTTTCACTACATAAATAAATAATAGGCTGAAAAAATGTGTGGGAATTAGCTTTGGATTCCTTAAAATTTTCGCGATTTTTCCAGAATAATTAGGTTAGCATTAAAACGCAGAAATATTGATATTCACAATTTTTAAGGCGGAGTCATATTAACGTGCAGAAACTTTGGACTATAGAAATACCGTTGCCAAGGTATATAAACAAAACATCGGTTTATAGAAATTTTTGAGCCCAGTATGTCGATGCGTAGAAATTTCTATACACAGATATAACACAGCATAATAAAAATGCAAACGATTTTTTCGATCAGCTCTGGTTTTTGAGAAAATTAGTTTTGAAAAATCACACTTTTTTGAACTTTGGATTATATTTGCGGCGCAATTATTAATGATAAACAATTATGTAGAGTTCCTTTATGCAAAAATCATTGTTTTTTTATTTAAAACGACCCTGTAAATTAAAAAGACTAGTCGTGGACTTGTACTTGGTCCGACATAAGACCTCGTCTTTCGATATAGTAACATTTCAACGTACAAATGTTAAAATTTAGGAACATTTTTATATGAAGATGAAAAAATCTGCAAATATTTTCCTATAGAAATGTCTTGTTTTTTTTTTAAATCGACGTTATCGGTAAAAAAATCATTGCCGCATGGCCTGAAAATATGATATAAGTTAACGTAGTCACCGCCAGGTGGCTACAGCAGGTTGCCTTATCAAGGAAAATTCCGGAGACGGACAACGAGACGGAGGAGAGAAGACGACTTTTCTTACAAGAAACCAGTACTTTCAAGATTAAATATCTCGTAATTGACTCTACTGATTTTTTCGAAATTGGTCTCAAACTACTCGGCTCGACACCGTCTTTCCGATCTAATCTTTCCTGTAAAGATACAGCAGGTCTGTACCAGTTAGGGACTGTTGTACTTGTCCCGAGACAAGACCTTGTCTCTTGATAATACGTACGTCAAGGCTAACGTAAATTGTATTGGCACCTATGTACAGAGTATTGGATTTCATCAGGTCTTTGGTATTACGGCGGAAAAAGAAAAGTGTCCAAGAGACCTATAGGATTACTCGACCGGTTCACCATGGAACACTTTGACAGATGGAACGGTGATCTTTAAGGTAATTAAGAAAAAGTTGTTTCTTTTGTTGTACAAATTTTGAACTGTAGAATGACTTTTGTGTAGAATATTTTCAGAGCACAGGTATTTTTGTGCCTAAAAATTGGAACGTTTTGCAACTTCTTTCCGTAAAAAGTTTTATCCGTTAAAAGATTTTTATGCGTGGGTATTTCTACGCGCAGAGATTTCTTTGCATCGAATATTTTCATGCGTAGACAATAAAAAAACACTGAAGTTTGTTTGCTGAAAAATTTTGGAGCATAAAGTTTTCCATATTACAAATCCAAAATTCTTAGGTCTTTGAACTTTTTGCTTTTGAAAGCCAAATTTCACAATTCAATTTTGATAGGTTTTAAACTGCTTCAACTGCGCCGAAAATTCTCGAGGCCCGAACTTACTAAGTGTTCAACTGTTTACACCTAAAAGTCCCTAGGTTTATCAATGTTTGCTTTTGGAAATCAAACGTGGCGGTTGAAATCCCTATGTCTTTAAATCTACTTAATGAAAGTGCCCTAAAAATTCTCTAGTTTTTCAAATGTCTTTTGTCTGCGATTGTTTTGGTTTCAATAACAATTTTTCGACTTCTAGAAAGTTCTTTGGTCTTCGAACCAAGACCCTGTTTCTTCGCCGTATACAACTTGCCCCATATTATGTGACTCATCGTGGGAATCTTTCGAAATGCAATTTATGCGTTCGTTTCATGGCCGGTGGGTATTTAAAAATGGCGTACGCGACGTTCGTATAATTAGCACCAATTAAAAATCACGAATTGCCGACAAACGGAATGGTGGCAATGGGTGGAGAATAAACAAATTACGCTCAGACACGTTGTTTGCAAAAGCGATAAATAAATTTATACGCTTCTAATGAGGTTCCTCAGATATACGTATAACGAATTCAGAATGAAAAATTTTTTATACAGGACTAACGAATCATATTTATGGGGTGTTCCAAAATAAATAAGTGTACTCGAATGGATATGGTAAGAAATTTTTGAAAAATGTTTACTTAAATACTATGGATTCAATGGAAACGATATTTCCATTGGTAATGTCGGAGCGGATGTTTGACGATTTGTCAACAACTCCGAAGCAGTCATAAGCCTTAAGAGGGGTTCAAATTCTTTTTTCGACGATCTTCGACTTTTCGCCATAGTATTGTAAAAAGAATTACGTCGTTATAATATTTCGCGTTGTAGATATAATTTAGAAAGAAATGTTTGCATTTAAACTTGAAGGGGGTGTATTTAGAGGGGAGGGGATATCTTTTATAATCAGTCTGTTGACCAGACTTGATTTCATTTTTTGGTACGATGAAACGATCCTGATAAAATGACATGCGCATTTCTGGTGAAAATTTCTATCGCGCTCTGTTAACAAATTTAGAGTATCCTAATTTTAATACAAAAGATTCACCTTAAAATTAATGCAACAACTGGGCTTTACTGATTTCCAAGAAAATAGTATACATATAGGGTGTAGTATAAAGGCGGAGACGCTTTTTCAGAATCGATAGTACGTACCAAAAGATAAAAAAAAAATTCTAAAGTTTTGCCTCAAAACCACCCCCTATCGAGATATACTATGGTATATGGAGTGTTTACTTTTTGTAAAAAATAAAAAAAAAACATATCTCCGAAATGGTACGTTGCAGAGGACCGATTTTGATTGCAATATAGCCGGAGAAGATCAAAGTTAATAAAAATATATAATTACTACGATTATTGCCGTTAAATACGATTTATTCTTGTTTAATCCAAACAGCTTCGATTATCCATATCATATTAGGTAATTAACAACTTTGGAAAAATTAAGGCCATTCACTAATTGTAAGACTTCCTTTCCGTACATATTCCATGATATTTTTTTTCGTAAACTTTAGTCTCTCCCGGTAATATTAAAATATAAGTCGGTCCTCTACGACATACCATTTTGGAGATATGATTTTTTAAAATTCTTTTACCAAAGGGGTTATATCTCGGTAGGGAGTGGTTTTTGGATAAAACTTTAGAGGCTTTTTTTCCATCTTTAGGTGCGTACTATCGATTCTGGAAAACGGTCCCCGCATTTATGTTACACCCTGTATAACACTTTACTTGTATCACTCTGTACATATCATTTCCTTCCCCATTTTTTTCTTTTATTCATAGGCAGTGTTATATAATCGAAAATCTACGCCTCCGTTTCCGGTTTCAGAAATCTGATAAATACCACGCCGACAAACTTGAAACCAGATCTGATAGCGAGACAATTAACGAATTACTATAATTAAGACACACACTTCCACTTAGCATTTGTTTGATCCCAGCGAGCTCGTTTGGATTTGCATTCGATTCCACTTCGATACTCGTCGCGAGGTTTTTTCTCTTTCTCTTTGTCTCTCTCTCTCTCTCGCCCTTCCTCTTTTCGAGGTCCCTTAACGATCCGATGGGACTGAATTGATTTTTCTGTTAACTGATCCGGAGTGCTATAAGAAACACCGATCAATTTCTGGCCACGTTTTATCTTTATTCCTTAATTTGTGTATACTTAGTCACATTTATTTTTTTAAAGGAAATGGTTTTGTATCGTATAACGAAGTTGGACGGCTTGCTTGGTGTTTTTTTTCTATATTATAGCACGCTGCAGGTGTGCTCTTTTGTGGTAACTTGCAGGAGACCGAAAGGAATTTAATTTTGAAAGACTTTCTCAGATGTCATGCTTAGGAAATTAATGGAACAAACGTTATGATTTGCAGGTTTGAAGTGCAAAAATTTTCAGGCAGGTCAGTTTTAAGATTTGGGATCTTTGGAACAGTGAAATTTCAAAGCGTGTGAATTTTTTAATTTGTAAACTTTTCACGAAGGAATTTTAAAATTTAGGTACGTTCCGGCGCAGGAATTTTTAAACGAAGAACTTTGCGGCACAAGAATTTCTAAATCTAGGATCTTTGCGCCGTGGACATAACAACACGCGTGAATTTTTTAATTCGGGAACATTTTTCTTCAAATGCAAGTTTTGACTTGAAAAGTAAAAGTCGGGAAAGTTTGCGTTGCAAGAATTTTTAAATTTATAAACTTTTACGCGCAGGAGTTACAAAAATTAGCAACCCAAGGGTAAGAACTATTGTATTATAATTAATGAAACTACCTCACTCTTAGTATCCGAACACTTTTGCGAGCAACTGTATGTGTAAACTATGTAACCATTACAGTCTGTTAGTCAGGTCATAGCAATCGTAAATTATAGTACTGTGAGTGTTTACAGACGCTGTAAACGAAGTTCAAGCATACATCTTGCATCTAACACTAGACGACCCCCCGTCGACAAATATCATGGCTAAGGTTCCATTCACACTAACAGGATCAAATTTACTACGGTCGTTTCAATTTTTATACGAGATGAAACATTTCTAAGTCGACCAGTTTCATTGACGTGAAATTTTAATGCGTTCAAAGTCCTGAGCTTTGAAATTTCTCTTCGTTCAAATTCTATATGCAGATAGTTTTACATTTGGAAATTTCTATTCGCGAAAATTGTTAAATTAATACAATTGTTCTTTGTGGAAAATTTTAACGTTTTTATGCGAGAAATATGTATAATAAAAATTTTCTACTAAAATGTAAAGTGTATTATAAAAATTGTTATACAAATGCGAATTTTGACTATTCCAGAATTTCATTAAATTTCATAATCACCAATTTCAAATTCTTTTGAGACATACGTTTATATTTTTTTTCTATGCTCAACGATAGAATTCATTCGCAATAACACCGGATAATCGCGGTAGGACACTGTAACAATTTTAATGAATTCCGCAACTCCTATTGTAATTAGAAGTTGTCAGTGACGGGATCAATTTATTAAACTCGTAATGTTACGAGGCTGAGTAGCGTCGATAAATTAGCATGGATACAATTCCGCGCTGATTCGAATTATGAGGCAAGATCGTTTTACGTAATCCGATGCGTAATACGCTTCTGAATCGCCGCTGGTGAAACTTTTGTATGTAATGGACAAGAAATGGAGATGAGAGTGGGGTGTATTTTATTGCGCTCATTAACACATTTGCATAAGTAGTGCGTTAAAGGTGTGTTCAGACCGACGAATGTGTCATTCACACGCTTTGACAGGTGTCGAACGAAAATGTGGAAAGATCGGTGCGTGAATGTTTTTATATGCAAACCATTTTGGAAGAAATTACTAAACGCGGAAATTACCAAGTCCAAAAATATAAATAACTAGAAAATTCGACGATTAGAAAACTCAGAGGGCAGAAATACCTCTGCGTAGGAATTTTAAAGCGTTTATTTGCAGTGCGCAGACATTTTAATGTCAATAACTTTTAAAGCGTATAAATTGCTAAGTTTGAAAATTTTTAAACGCAGAAATATCGGCTAATAGAAATTCAAAAGTGCCAACTTTTCGCAGCGTAAAAATATAAATTAATCCGTCGATGTATAGAAATTTCAATGCCAACAAATTTTGAATCGTAACAAATTTCAGAACGCAGTAAATTTTGCACAAGCCTTTAAGGATCGGCCTGACCTTTTCTATGCTTCGATATATGTATCTAGTGACACGTGCCCCTGGAATTTCTTTATTCCACGTCCAATGGGACATTTTCGCAAGATATACAGTCACCTTTGCTGAACTACCCGATTGTACTTGGATTGCAATGTGCTTCTGTAGGGTAAACACAGATTCCGTAATACCAATATGTCAACTACTAACAAGAATGCCTTAGAATTTTTATACATTAAGCCATCTGCTCGTCGAAATCCCTAGGTCAATGAAATCGTTATACCTCAAAGTCCCTAGACCTCGAAGTTCGCCTGCCTTGAAATATCTAACAACTGGTATGTACGCAGTTTAAAATGACTATGCTTTGACATTCCCATGCTTTAAGCTCCCAACGCATGAAAATATCAATGTTCTAAATTCTTCGACTTCCGCGAAATCATGAAATTCCAAATACACAACTACGAGTCCAATGTGAGATTAGCCGGTTGTTTCTGTAGAGTCATACTCATTAATATCACTATGGCACGCAGGTTTATTTGTAGTTTTTGTCGGTCGGTAACATTGATTCCGAGATTTGAATATGCCAGGTGCACAAATCGTTTAACGTTCGAAACTCTCGTGCGGCAAAGAAAATCCGTGATGCACCCTGGGGATCTTATCTTACGATCTCGTTACCGGTGTAATTCACATAGTCGTATAGGTCATGGCAGAAAACCGATTATGTTCGGAACGGAACGACCTTTCCGAACGATGCGACTGGATTAAATTAGTTTATGTTTTCGAGGCTCGGTTGATTAAAGCCGGTTTTACACGAACATGATTTTAGCTGAAATTTTAGCTAGTTTATTTTCCTTATTTGGTTATTTACTATGGGACGTGGATTTTGGAAATTTATTGTTGTTCGGTAATTCCCACGCTAGTACGATGCCGATCCATTTGTTTACAGAAAATTATAAGACTTTCAGAATGGGTTAATGTCAAATGTTGAAGTTGATTTTTTTTAAAAGTAGGGATTTCGAAATCTAGGAACTTTGCGTTTTGGAGAATTTGAAAGCATGTTTAAAATGTTCGAAACATTTCGGCTTCAGAAGAAAGGAATCTGGGAACTTTGCGCAATGTAAATATAGAAATGTAGAAATTTTGAAATATCCGAAAATTTATTCCGAGGCTGATTATCAAAATCTGGGAATATTACAAAGTCGACAAGGTACAATGCACGAACTTCCAAAGTTGGGAACATTCTAACCCCATATTTTGAAAATCCCAGAACCCCGCATCTTAAAAATTTCAAAATCCCCGCGCTTTGCGCGTCAATCTTTCGGAACATAGGGACTTTCAAGTATAGAAACATTGCAGCGTAACAATTTTAAGGTGTTACGAGCGTTCCAAAACACATTGTTTTCCACTACTCCGCGAATAGTCCACTTAAGAAGTATATCTAGAATGAAAACCTAGAAATTTTGAAATATAGAAAAATTTATTTCGACGCCAATTTTCAAAATCTGAGAACATTGCAGTGTCAACAAATTACAATGCACGAATTTCCAAAGCTAGGAACATTCTAACCCCATATATTGAAAAACCCGAAATCCGCAGTACAAAAATTCAAAAACTACCGCGCTTTGCGCGTCATTCTTTCAGAGCATAGGGACTTTCAAGTCTACCAACATTGCAGCGTAACAATTTCAAGGTCATACGAGCGTTCCAAAAAACATTGTTTTCGACTACTCCGCGAATAGTCCACTTAAGAAGTATATCTAGAATAAAAACCTAGAAATTTTGAAATATAGAAAAATTTATTTCGACGCCAATTTTCAAAATCTGAGAACATTGCAGTGTCAACAAATTACAATGCACGAATTTCCAAAGCTAGGAACATTCTAACCCCATATATTGAAAAACCCGAAATCCGCAGTTCAAAAATTCAAAAACTACCGCGCTTTGCGCGTCATTCTTTCAGAGCATAGGGACTTTCAAGTCTACCAACATTGCAGCGTAACAATTTCAAGGCCATACGAGCGTTCCAAAAAACATTGTTTTCGACTACTCCGCGAATAGTCCACTTAAGAAGTATATCTAGAATAAAAACCTAGAAATTTTGAAATATAGAAAAATTTATTTCGACGCCAATTTTCAAAATCTGAGAACATTGCAGTGTCAACAAATTACAATGCACGAATTTCCAAAGCTAGGAACATTCTAACCCCATATATTGAAAAACCCGAAATCCGCAGTACAAAAATTCAAAAACTACCGCGCTTTGCGCGTCATTCTTTCAGAGCATAGGGACTTTCAAGTCTACCAACATTGCAGCGTAACAATTTCAAGGTCATACGAGCGTTCCAAAAAACATTGTTTTCGACTACTCCGCGAATAGTCCACTTAAGAAGTATATCTAGAATAAAAACCTAGAAATTTTGAAATATAGAAAAATTTATTTCGACGCCAATTTTCAAAATCTGAGAACATTGCAGTGTCAACAAATTACAATGCACGAATTTCCAAAGCTAGGAACATTCTAACCCCATATATTGAAAAACCCGAAATCCGCAGTTCAAAAATTCAAAAACTACCGCGCTTTGCGCGTCATTCTTTCAGAGCATAGGGACTTTCAAGTCTACCAACATTGCAGCGTAACAATTTCAAGGCCATACGAGCGTTCCAAAAAACATTGTTTTCGACTACTCCGCGAATAGTCCACTTAAGAAGTATATCTAGAATAAAAACCTAGAAATTTTGAAATATAGAAAAATTTATTTCGACGCCAATTTTCAAAATCTGAGAACATTGCAGTGTCAACAAATTACAATGCACGAATTTCCAAAGCTAGGAACATTCTAACCCCATATATTGAAAAACCCGAAATCCGCAGTACAAAAATTCAAAAACTACCGCGCTTTGCGCGTCATTCTTTCAGAGCATAGGGACTTTCAAGTCTACCAACATTGCAGCGTAACAATTTCAAGGTCATACGAGCGTTCCAAAAATCATTGTTTTCGACTACTCCGCGAATAGTCCATTTAAGAAGTATATCTAGAATGAAAACCTAGAAATTTTGAAATAGAGAAATATTGATTTCGACGCCAATTTTCAAAATCTGAGAACATTGCAGTGTCAACAAATTACAATGCACGAATTTCCAAAGCTAGGAACATTCTAACCCCATATATTGAAAAACCCGGAATCCGCAGTTCAAAAATTCAAAATCTACCGCGCTTTGCGCGTCATTCTTTCAGAGCATAGGGACTTTGAAGTCTACCAACATTGCAGCGTAACAATTTCAAGGCCATACGAGCGTTCCAAAAATCATTGTTTTCGACTACTCCGCGAATATTCCACTTAAGATAAGAAGTATAATATCTAGAATTAAATCTTTCAGTCAAAAGGAACAAACGAAAATAATGATGGAATAAGAAAAAATATTTCTACGGTAGAACGGCTGGAACCGTACTTTCCTGAAACATATCTATCGAGTTCCCGATGACTGGTTACATCTTAATAAGGAGGCCAGGAACAAGCGGCGCGAATTCATCGCCTCGGCACGCCGTTATTAATGGTCCCCGTCTTGTTAGGCGATTTTCGCAGGGGCAGTTTGCTGCCACGGGGGAAAAGATACGCCAGTGATATATTAATTTATTAACTAGTTTATTTATACGGCTTAAAGACGCCTGATACGTATGGACTTGGTAGGGGCCCCTGGGGCCCAACTGCCATAATTCATTCGAACGATACACCGGGGACCAAGATGCTGGCAGTTTTCTACGCTAAACCATAGAAGTGTACACGCACTCGCTATCAAGTTGATTTTAGTGTTATTCATAATATCGCTGGCGTTTCGAATTGATTGTTTGATTTTGCGGAATAAATAATGAAGGTAATTGTAATTATGATTTGTAAAATTGGCAATTAGAGAAATGAAAATTATGTGGCAATTGAGAATTGAATTGTAGTTATAGGGTGAAGTTTGTGGAGTTTTATGTCTTTGCGCGGTGAGATTTAAATCCGCGATAGAATTTCTACTAATATTTCTGTACGTGGTAATCTCTACACGATGACATAGCGTAGAAATTTTTGACTCGGACGTCTATGCTTAGAAATTCCCACCTTTTTTTAATTATTACATTTTGGAAATTCTAAGTATTGCAATTGCTACAATTTGAAACAGCAACGTTTTTTGAAATAATGAAAGAATTGACGGCGCGCAGAATCGCGATGTTGGAAAAAAGGCAACTTTTAAGGTTCGAAAAAATACAATCAATTTTATTGCGTAAAAAAATGTAAAAACGTGATATAATAGACAACACTGTCAAAGTTACTTATTATCGACAATTCGATGTTAATGATGTACGATCGGTAGCGGTAATAACAGTAATTATTCGGATGAAATCGAACCTGTCACAGTTACATATCGCATCGTTCACGGGCCATCAATTACAGTCGGGGAACGAATCCCGATGAAAGCCGGGCACGCGTGGATTGTGAATTATCACTGCGAAAAATTGTCAGACCGTAGAAACGTCTGAGAAGCAAAAATATCGGTGTAATTTGGAGCACGGCAATTTTAACTTGTTGAAATTTTCAACTCATAGAAATTTAAAATCATTGAAATTCCACCCCACTGGAATGTGAATCATAATATTATATAACATTAATTTTAACTAACATGTACCTGAAGGTAATCAAATCCGGAATTACAAAAACATCTGGAACCTCTAATCATCTTAATGATCCTAAAAGTTTCTCAAAAAAACGAAAATGAAATTCTCAGATAAAAGAAATACATTGTTATATTTAGTGAAGCAAACAAATCTCAGTAAAATAATAAGGGTCCGTTTCTATATCAACACAGAGCCTCGAAAACATAAATTATCTAAACAGAGACTGGAATATAATTTACCTTCGAATAAATATCCGACGAAGAATCCCGTGGTCCGGCAATGGTAATTTTCCCTACTGATTATAAATTTCTTACTTATCTACCTGTATGGTACGCGTACAGGATGTTTCAGAACGAGTGGGATCTAACCGGGATTCCAAGTGTTGCAAAAATCAGTGTAACGGTTACAAAATTGATATAATTTTGCATTTCGACGTGATAATTTTTGTTACGGCGGAAGGAACAAAAATTTATATGCGTATTACTGCTCAATGAATGTTTTATCAAATCTACTTGAAATTTTCCGAATTCCGGTTCCTTTAACTTTTTTTTTTAAATGCAGATTCTTACAAACAAAAAATGAAAAAGTTCATTGTTTCGCAACAGAGGAGTTTCAAAACTTCGACACTTCGGGACGCTGACAATGAGATTTCAGCACGTTAAAATCATAGAAATACACATAGAAATAGAAACCATAGCAGTGTGGCAAACTCAACGTCCAGCAATCCCAAAACATAGAAATGTCGGGCATTCGAAAACTTTGCAACGTAGATTTTTTAAAATACAGAGAATTATATATTTTATCGAGAACACTGCAACTAATTTTCTCGAAGCGTTGTATTAGTACTTTTTTACAGAAAAGGATTCACGAAAATATCTTCCATTTCATCTCCGAGGCGTATCCCTTTTATGAATCATCCTGTAGATAGACATATATACGTACGTACGGCTATTATCTAGTCTAGTTTCATTCGCGTGGAGATACGCAGGATTTACTCCTGCCGTTCAGCCTCGGCGAACCTATCGAACAAATTAGCGGTAAGATAAAGTCGACAGAGACGGATCGTCCTGCGCGCGGCCAGGATACAATTATCCTGTTTCTGCCTATCGGAGTCCAGGGAAGTCGGTCGGACCTGTTAGTATGTGGCAACGGAACCCGGGAATGAATTTGTGAAGTTTTATGTGAATTCCAGTCATAGACAGGAAGATAAACGTGCGAAAGCGTTATTATATTATTCCTGTAAAGTTGAAAGTGATGTCGAAGTTTGGGGTTATTAAAAAATATTCCAGAAAACATTTCTGCGAAAGTATGGAAGCTTTTTGGAGAATGTCAGTGGTTTTCGAAAAGAGAAAAAATTATTTTTGTATTTTTTTTTATAGAAAATTTGTGTTTTCTTGGTTTCAGATTCTAGCAGATTTGGCAGGTTCTGGCAAAATTTGGTGACATAGATAGAGAAAGAGTTGATAAATTTTTGTCATTTTCTTTGTAGAAAAATGTCATATTTCAGAAGGCAAACGTTTCTAAAAATGAAAAAGTAGAAAATTTTTTTATTCCCCTGGAATTTCTGTGTTTACAAGTTTCGGTACTCAACAAAGTTTGACGCGACGATACTTCTGCACTTTGATATTTTCACGGCATTATACATATTACTGTGCACCAAAATTTCAATTGTTTAAAATTACATGCTGCACCATTTTCCATTTTCAATAACTCAACGACCCAAAATTTCTGCGTTATCAAATTTCTATATTCTGAAAATCCCATATAAGTTTCCAAGTTTACCGCAACGTTCTTCATAAGCCGCCAAAAGAATGATAAAATAAAAAAAGTTACTATTATTTGTTACTATAAATATTTATAATTATTTATATCTATAATAAGCAGTATGTAATACATACAAATTGTTCATTGCTATAAATTTAATACTACACAAATATTTACGATTTATTAGTACTTTTATCACAATTTCCATAATACAAATTTTCAAATTGTCCCCCGTTCTTATTCCATACGTCCGTCGATTCCCGGAAAAATTGTAAATTCTACATCCAGAGTACTTCATTATCCCAACAGTAACTTCTCCGTTCAAAGCCAATCGAACCTCAAATTAATTCCGCATGCTCGGTCCCTCAACGATCCGCGACACATTCGAAACAAATTTGTTAAAACTCCAACGAAACCAGCCTGGCCAATTAGTCACTCTGCGAGCGAACTTCCGCCCACTTGAGAGACACGAAATTCCATTCCGGCGGAATCTGCGAAACAATAGCGTGTTAACAATCTCGCGGCAGTCATAACGCGGTGCCAAATTAGGCAGGTAGCCGTGCGGCAGGTTTCACATTCCGTGCGGTTCGAGTGGGTGTTTTTCGGTGGCGGAGGCGGGGGCGATATTACGCGCACGTTTTTACGGGGATTAGGCTTTCGTGGAAAAGACGAAGACGCAAGAGGTAGCGTGATTTTAGCACCGTGGAAATCGACGGAACTTTCGCCACCGGGCCACGTACATTCCCACGAATTTTGCGGTCGGTTTCTCGTGTTACCGTTTCATCATGGTAAAAGGCTGCCTCGGGTGTTGTTTTATGATATGAGTAGAATTTTAGGAAGATGCGAGCCTGCGTTGCCATATTGTGAAACTGCGTGGATCCTTCTGATATAACCAAAGTGAATTTTTTAGGAGAAAAACAAATTTTTCCATTTTCTTTCAGGGTGAACTTTTTTTTTAAACTTTAGGGCATGAAAATTTGTGTTCATGGATGTTTTTTAAAATCCCTGGCGTCGAAGTTTTTACGTCTTGAAATTTCTAGGCACTGTAAGTTTTAGTCGTGGACACTATTATTCTTTCAAATTTGTATAATTTTATGTTTCAAGGATTTAAGGGGTTATATACAGGTAAGAGGCGCAAAAAAAGCGATTTTTCAAGAATTTTTCCTGAAAAGACAGTTAAATTGATTAATGTAAAAATTTGTACACATATTGAGATAACTTTTAACTGTATTATAACATTGTTTATTTGTAAAAATAATAATTTTGAGAGCTGTTATAGCTGATCTCCAGGAGCTCCTCTAAAAAAAGCGCTTTGCGGTGACCACGATATCTCGGGACTGAATCTTTTAAAATGAAAAAACCGAACGGATTTCGTTAAAGTAACGTATAATCTAGTAATTAATCGAAGGAATAAACAAAATAAACGTTTTTGACAAAATGGCAGCTTCTAAAAAAAAATCGATTTTTCACAAAAATTTTTGCCTTAAATTGTTCATAAAACAAAAAATATTAATCCGTGAAAAGAAACCTTCGATTAATTACTAAAAAATATAGTTAACAAGCTTGTGTTAAAATTTGAGACTGATCGGTCCAGCCGTTTTCGAGAAATCGTGGTCACCGCCTTTGAAAACACAGTTTGGAGAAAAACGTATTCAAAGTTGGAGAAGCAGGTAATAGAAACTGTAGTAAAGGCAACTTCAAATTATTTAGTAACAACAACCAAAGTCGGAAAAATTAAATTTGAATGTAATTGAGCCAACACCAATTTCAGTTATCCTAATATCAACAACTGTATCTAGTTGCCGGAACTAATTAAGGGGTACTAATAATTTGTTCGGTGTAGACCAACTACTTTCAAACGCTCTGACACGTCTTTACAAATATGCGTGTAACTTGGACAATAATTGCCGAATTGACTTGAAATTTTCTGTGTGTATACTTAAATGTATGTACATTACGAAAATGAAATAAAAAAAATCGATTTTTTGAAAATTATAACTGTATATAACCCCTTAAAACTACTGCGCAATGGAATTTTAACGCTTTAAAATGTCCACGTGTAAAACTTTCTAGGCCCCAACTTCCGTGCATAAAAATTTTAACTAATTAAAGCTTCTCACCTGACAAATTTTGGGGCTGAAAAAATTCTGTTCATTAAAATTGTCCTGCTTTGAGTCCGCGTGCTTTGAAATGTCTCCCCCAAATAAATTTAGCTTTCTACGCATAAAACGTTCTTCCTTTCAAACTGTACAAATCAACGGTACTTTCCCACCCTGGTATTTCGTACACTCACAGAATTGACTTCGCCAGTTTTAACACTGGTGCCAACAGATCGCACGCAATAACAAAAAAGACCCTATATTTCCCCGCGGTGTTCGAAATCGCGTTCCCCGGCCACGATAAATCAGGAATACCATCATCTCTTAATTTCCGAGCGTGACTCGGAGTAACTTAATATTACGCGACGGTCGCAAAACTTTTTCCAGCGACAAACGAAAGCAATATTTCTTCGCCGGCAGGATAATCCGTGAATCGACTGACGTGATCCGCTCGCATAAATATCACTAAATACACCATATTTGTCATCTCGGTATTAAAAACCGTAAGCGTGACCATGCTGGACGTACACACGAAACCCCCCAGAATAGTGCCAGTAATTTCTCATGATTAAATCAGCCGGATTAAAGTCGGCAACCCCCATGGAAGAGCGAAAGTATAAAATTCAACCCCGTGATTTACGCGGCCCGATATTCACGTTTATTATGGGACTTGTTGGTATTCTATTGGATTTCATAGACAATGGATTCCAGCTACTGGTATTTCTGCGTGAACGTCCGTACGCCGTAAAAGTGAATTTTTATGTATGTGGGGATATTTCTGGGATATTTAGCTGCGTCCTTTTGGCGATCTATTACTTTTTTCAAGGACGGCTCAAGAGGACCGGGGGCCCCACGGATATCAAACTGTTTTGACGCAGATTTTTGAGCCCAGAAAAATTTGTGTGCAGAAACTTTTGAACATGGAGTATTCGACACGAACAAATTTTCGAGTCCGGATTCTAGCGCAAAATTTTAGAGATTTTTTTTCACGGTGCAGACATTTTAAAATGCGAAATATTCAAGACTGAGATTTTCGCGTATAGAAAGTTTAACGTTCGGGTTTCAGAGAGTAAAAATTTCTCCCCGCAAATTGAGCGCGTAAAACCTTCAATGCGCACAGATACCGTTGCGCTGAAATTTCTACCTGCCGATACACGTGAGAAACAAAAGAAAATACCGTGTCGGTATATTTTCTTTCTTCTATTTCGAAAAAAAAAATCCGTGCCCAGTCTTACGTCGTTTTAACGAAGAGTGTTAATCGTACGTTTAATTCGAGACTACGCACACCTACGTGCACGGATTAAATGGAGTGCATAATGTGAACGTTTTAAGAGCCGGGAAATATCTTAAGCGTATATTGCCGCACTTAGCTTCAACATGTCGAGCGGCTCCGTTAATTTCACTAATTAAGTTAGCGACCAACTGCCCCTCGTCTTATAAGCGTTATTTATATATTTCTTTTTTCCGTTCTTTTTTTTCCCCCATTAATTGCTGGCCTTCTTATTTCTGCCGCAACTTCCTCCCTGACGAAGTGCTATTTTCGTTTCGCTCCGTTTCGATCGGCCTTTAAAACATCGCTCCGTTCATGCTTCCCGCCTGTTTCTTTTTTTCTGATTATTTTTGAAAATTCCACCATGGATTACCGGGCGGAACGGTCTTTTCCTTGGTTTTACGGCTTACGGCGTTGCCGTGTTTCCGATGGTTTGAAAATAAACGCACTTTACTTTCTGTCTGTATCGCGTATCAGCGTGGTTCGCTCGGTGGAAATGGAAATATGAATAATTAATTGGATGAACTTTCTGGTTCTTCGACGTCGATGCCTGGTTTCTGGCCGTTATAAAGGCGAATTCGATAAACTAATTGCGGACAAATTTTATGCCGTTTCACCGAGGAATATATCGACGATGCTCACCGAGCATTTAAAGAAAGAGTTACCGTTTCTCCAGCAGACGGACAAAAAGGGAACGCGAAATCGTTTCTGATTTCTTCGCGTTAATGATTTGAACCGGTCAGACAGAGGGGAAGAAATTTCTTTAATTCGTAATATGGACATTTTTGCCTACAGGTTTCCGAAACGTTAAAATTACCGCCTTTCGACGATTTGAAATTGAACTAATTCAATTTTTGCGATAAAACTGTTGTATCTTGAAACTTCATCCTCTTATTGTAAGATAACTGTGCTTTGAATTTTCTGCTTTAGTGCGACGTTGTTCTAGGAACTTTGTCTTTAGAAAACTTTGATTCTTCAGAATTAATCTGCTTCATGGCATTGCTGCTTTAGAACATTTGATTTTAATTATTGTTGCGATTTCAAGACTTTAGAATTTTTATACTCCAGAACTTCCGGTAGCAAAAATTGCCTAGTCTAGAATTTAACGTTTCTTCAATTGCACTGCCTTAGAATTCAGGTATGCTAAAATTCCTGATTCTAAAATATCGTTATTTTTATAACAGAGATAATTAGTATAATTAATAAAGACTTCGCTCTAAAATATCGTTACTTTAAGCTGTGTCTACGTAAATATTCTATTAGCTGCAATGTCCCGTCCTCCAAATTGACTTGTCTTAAAATTTGCAACGTGCACCGCGTTGTAAAGGAATTCTATACGCATTTACGATTAGAAAAGAAATCGCACAAAAGCCAACGAGCCAGTGTTCTTCATTGAAACGTTTGTCCCTCCTTTCATCAGTGCTGTTTCCGCGGTATGAATTAATATCACTGGTAGCTCTCATCGTCCCACACGAGAGCCGAACGAAGATTCGCAGTGAATAAATTTTCATAAATTACAGCAGCGTCCGCGCGGAATTTCGGCAATCGTGGGCGGAAAGAAATCGCGTCCTAATCGCTCGAATGAAACAACATAATTAAGAGATCCATTACGTGGGCCACGTTCGTGTATTATCTACTATTAATTCGGGGCCCGGATTTAATTACGGAATCGAAATGGAATCGAAGTCGGGGGAACATTTGGCCGGATTCGACGTTTAAAGAAAGATTGACCAGTTCCAAGAATAATTTTTACGAGACTCTCTTGGGATCGTTTCATTTCTCCCAGAATGATCGGCGAAAAAGTATTCTTATGTTATTCCTGAATTGGCCAGCGTTCTAATGACGAGTCGTTTCTTTTATGCTCGAATATTTCATTCGCCGGAGAATTTAGAAACAATATAGATAATCGTGGAAGTCTTCCTCTGATACCAAACGTACGAAAACTTAATTTTTTTTATTGTTAATGAAGTTGAGAAATTTCGGAGCAGCGGTAATGATGAATTTTTGTCCTCGAAGAACTTCATATCGATGAAATCTGAAGATGTGGTGTTTAAAAAAGTTTAAATAGAAAAGACTTTTTTATCCATTTGGTAATTACGTATTGATGAAATTAACACTTTCGCGTCCGGCAAATTCTTTCTGTTTGTAATACTATTGGGTTGGCAACTAAGTCATTGCCGATTTCAAATAAGAAGGCAAATTCAGAATTTTTGTTTAAAAATATAACTTTATTCAATTAGATATTGCCCGTTCTTGTCGATGACCTTTTTCCATCGTTCTGGCAGCGTAAAAATTCCCCGTTCGTAAAATGTCTGATCTTTGCTATTAAAAAACTGAATTAGGTGTGATCTGACATCATCCGCGTTGTTAAAAATTTTACCATTTAAAGAGTTTTGCATGGAACGAAACAAATGGTAATCCGAAGGCGCAAGGTCAGGGCTATATGGTGGGTGTGACAAAACATCCCAACCCAGTTCCAATAATTTTTGGCGAGTGATCAAAAACAACACCCTTACGATTTGACAATACCGGCTGCTTTTCTTGAATTGCATCGTTCAGTTTGGCGAGTTGTTGAACATACACGTTTGAATTGATCGTTTGGATTTGTGGCATAAGTTCAAAGTAAAAAAAAATTTTTTTTACTTTAAAAAAAATTCTTTTTTACTTAAAAAAAATCTTTTTTTTTCCAATTTCGACACTGCCTTTCTTTCAAGGCTTCATTTCCATATACGGCACATAACTTCTTTTGTGCTTGCGATGCGTTCTTGCCTATTCGGAAGTAATACAATAAAATATGTCTGAAGTGCACGTCCTGTTCTTCTATTTTTAAATTGGGATAAAAACAAAACTAAAGCACTAATCGACATAATTTTTTTACTAAAGTAAAGGTAGAAGTCCAAACAATAAGAAAAAAATATAAGTTAGATGCTTTGACCACGTTAACAAAACAAAAGAAAGTGTAAAGTCTATCTATCCACAAAATCGGCAATCACTTAGTTGCCAACCCAATATATACCCGTGAAAATGATAAAACTTTGAAGCTGGTTGTTTTAAATTTGTATCGTTAAAGTAAGGATAAAAATTACAAAATTTACTTTTAAATATCAAGGTTGCAATTATGTGTTGTTGAAAGTAAAGATTTGTATGCTTTGTATACTTGCTTTATAGATAGATAATAGCCCACTTGTCTACATTATCAAAATGATGTGAAGTCACGTCAGCAGTCGTAAACGTGTTAAGATGTATGATTTTCCCAGGAAATATCTTTCCTCTCTCCTAAATGCAACATCTATTACGGGCTCTTCGTTCGGCCACTAAACTCCATTTTCTTTAATATCTTCTTCGCAGTTTCATTGTTACATAGTGTAATGTTTCCCCGGCTACTGAATTTGTATTCCTGTCCTTCACGTGTTCAGAAACTAGTCCGAAAAAACGATGGTTGCACAAACACCGAATATATGTTGCAAGGTATGCAAGGTACGTATTTCTTAAACTATAAAATTAAAGATTTTAAGTTGAAAAGTACTATCTTTCAAAGTTAAAATTATAAATTAAAATTTCTAAAATGTACAATACGTGCGACGGCATCGGAGGAATCGTTGGCGAACAACCGAACGCCAAGGTAAGGAAAAGTTTATAACTTTAAAAGTATTCTTTATTTAAATATACCGCTACAAGTCACGTTTGATGAACATTGTGACATTGATAGAAAAATATCGACCAAACATTTAAGGCTACACGTTTGAAGATGTTGAAGCCCAAAAGCAGAATATTGGCCAACATATTGTCTTTATTGGGATCCTGCAATGTTAAGAAAAACAAAAGTCTACTGTTTTTTCTTTCATACATCATTAGAACGATTTCTTGAAAATATACTCTGAAAGCTACAAGTAAAAAGTCAAAAATTATACACGGTGTCCCAGCTAAGGTGCACGTCCCTGAACCAGGTGATAGCTGAGGTAATTCTAATATAGGGAAGTGACATTCGTAATGTCGTATTTTAATTCGTGACCGAGTTATTAACGAAAAACGATAGCGAATCATAGGGCTCCGTTGGGCCCAGCGACGCGACAGTTCCTACTAGCGCAGTACCCTACTGGTGGAGACTGTCGCGCCGCCGGACCCAACGAAGCCCTCCAATTGGCTATCGTTTTTCGTTAATAACTCGGCCATAAATTAAGATATGGCATTACGAATGTCACTTCCCTATATTAGAACTACCTCAGCTATCACCTGGTTCAGGGACGTGCACGTTAGTTGGGGCACCCTGTATACAACATTTGGTTCTGAGGACTCTGTTTCGATGTTTTCTTGCTGGGTTGCTTTTTTCTGTCGCATTCTTACAAAGAGCAATTATACTAAAGAGTATGAACTTTTATGTAGTCAAACATCCTATGATTCGTACCGCGTTATGTTTATGGAAACCACGTTATAAGTGTATCATCGTGTTACAGGAGAGTTTACTACAAAACAATTAATCTGTTTTTCTTGAAAGAGGTTCTTTGAAATTGACGGAAGGTATGACTTAAAAACTATTCATCAGATTTCGTTAAAATTTTCTGGTCTTTTAGAATACTATTTGCTTTGGCCGATGAAGTTAAAATATTCTTGAATTTCTCCATTTCAACCATTCTTTTTAATGAAAGAAGATTATAAATGAATGGTACAAAATTAACATATGGATTCAAAGCTGTGTCTTTTTACGATGTTTAAATTTCTTGCGCTTTTTATGTTTAACTAATAAAAACGACGTTGGATCCTGGGATTTCGACCGTGACATGCAGTGCAATTTTTATCGTCAATTTCCAAATTTACAGCAGACGTGATATAATTACTCCTCTCTAGCGGTAAATCTATTGTATATTTTTTGGTTAAAAGATTCAGAAATTTACTAATGTGTCTGAATATAACGTCAGAGTTTGAGATCAATACATCTTTTATATTCTACCAAATCAATGCCTAAATGACACTTACAATTTCGTGTTTTGGAGTAAGATTCTCCCTTGATAGCAGCAGCCGCAGTAAATAAAAGGTCGTAACTCGATAACTGTTCTTTTTGTAAATCTGCCTCTGAAAGTCATCTTTAGGGAGCATTTTGACATCGATGAAGTCAAATGTGTAAAAAGAAGTTGAAGATAAGAAATTAAAAACATTTGTTCCACAGTTTAAAAACAAGTTGCATTTAATTTACAATATACTTATTAGACGATGAAATTTTTCGTAACAAAAGGCTTTTTGTTTAACTGTGTATTTCTTATGATTTGGGATCTATACAATATGTTAAAAAAACATGCGTTAAACTCTGCCTGTAACTCAAAAAATATTAAATATTTTGAAATTTCTTTAAATACTTTTTTTCTTCGACATTGCTTACACATGTGAAAATTTGATCACAATCCATGACATGGCTGCAAAGACACAAATCATTTGACACGCACCAACTACAATACGTTGTCTAGTTTGCACCATCTTCTGTGCATTTGAATTATCGATCTTTATCCGGACTCCCGACGTAGATAGCATCGCTTATTCAATAAGTTGAGCTCTCGGATTTATAATAGTGTATGTATCTCTTTTTTTATGTCTTTTTTTCCGTGAAGCAATTTTTAAAAAATTCCTACGTTTCGGTATCGGGACATGTTTGAAATATTCCAGGAAAATGTCTTGTGTGGGTTTTTTTATCGGTCTGTATAAGGCGGCTGCTGTTATCTGGTTCCTGAGAATCGCCCGAAGGAGGTGGTTTGGCTCCTTACTTCCTCGAATACGTTCGTGGAAACGCATCCGTACTGTTTCATTCATATTTGATGAGAACCGGAAGTTAACGTGTACATTCTTTTACACAAGTTAATTTTAAACCATTAAGTGTTCGATGCGGTGAGAGACACCATGTCGAAAAAACTATGAAGAATATTTGGACAAAGATAAGCATGTGCCAACGGCGGAGAACGCACGATGAAAATGGCGTCCAAAAGATGGCGTGTACACGTAACGGACAGAATCTACGTCACCGGAGAGTAGTCTTCGAATGGGAACGAGTGGTGGCGCTTCACCAGTTAGCTGTTGCGACTTTTTCGCAAAGTATATACGTACATACAATGTGTCGCAAAAAGTAAATGATAACGATTTTTTCATAACAATTATTCATATTTTTGTATTTGTCTGTTTTATTTCGTCTTGGTCTTCAACTATTGGAAACGTCTAAGAGTTCACGAATGTATACTCGTCATAACATAAAATATTGCCATTTATTCGGGACGAGTAAAAAAGACTTTTCTATTTAAACTTTCTTGAACAAATTTTAAAGCGCAAACATTTTAGCACTTGCAATTATTTCTTTAAAAATATTGTTAACCAAAGCAATGAAACAAAATGAATTGCCATACCCTTCATAAACAATTATATATATTCCATTAGCATCACGATAATCAATAAAGTCAGAGTTAAGGACCATCAACGTCATATTAATATTTCAAGCAATGCTAATTCGTATTTTCGAAATAATTGGCACAGGTGTATCCAATTACAATTTTACCAGGCACGAAATAATAAAATCAGGATCTCGTACTTGTGTCTTGTCGCAAGTAGTATATGTGTATGTGTATAATATAACTCGTGAAAGTAATAGTCATTAGTGTATGTAGATGTTTGAAAGCAAGCCGGCTTGTCTTCCATTCAGCTTTATCTCCCGTACAAGTAGAGTTTCTTCTTGATAAGCGATACGTAATTTTGTAAAGCCAACCACGTTAACATACAGCGATTATTCTCGGGGTATTAAATTTCAAATGACAAATGAATCCTTTAACGGGAAGTTAGCTGACGGTAGCATCAGCTACAAAACATACCTGCAGTGCTGGACACAGACAGGGGGCCAATAGTAAAATAACGAAAAATAAGATAAAGTTTTTTAAACTTTTAGATGCAATGAAAAATTTTATTTTCAATTAATCTCATCGCTACATAGTTTTTCAATAAAAATTGTATGTCACCCATGGCAAATTAGAAAAGTTTAGAAACGCGGAGAGTATACGAGTTGTGTCGCGCTGGAATGTTAACGAGGACGTGTAAGTGCGTAGTAATATCAGCGTGCATAGATTTCAGAGCGCAAACGTCTCGTAGAAAAAGCGTATAAATTTCAATGCGTAAACATTTCAGAGCCTAAAAATTTTAGAGCGTAAACATTTTGGCACACTGAATAGGTCAAATTAAAAGTATTAATAGTTAATATTATTTAATTCCACTTATGAGCGTAAATATTTCAGAGCACAAAAGTCTCGTCGTCCAAAGATTCGTTAAAACTATTTTATTTATAAAAAAAAATCGGATTAAAAAAACCTTTAATCTCTCACACCCACATCTGCTAACCCCGTCACTGAATGTACTCTCGTAGCAATGTATCCCCATAATGCACTTGCCGTCGATGGGAACTCCTTAAAAAGCGAGAAATCTCTCGTTCGACCTTATCTACCGCGATAATATCAGTCTTATCAGCCCATAAATCCGCGTTACATACGGTCCGGCCGAGGTGCTAATTTTATTGCACCACGTGACAAAGTAATCCGGACCGCACACCGGACGAGATATAAAAGGAAGAAAAGAAATGAAGATGGAACGCGAACCATGAGAGAAAAGAGGGACAAAAAGTGGGAGGAGTAGGGGGGGGGTGGGGAGGTTCTTGTCAGGACAACGTGTGTACTTTCTACACCGTGGATAATGTCAACGACGACGTCGCAGGAGATCGCGTTAATGTAGCGTCTTATCAATTTCTGCGGCGCCCATAGACACCTCTCGGACCTTCTCGTTACTTTTCTCTCTCCCCCCCCCCTCACGCCGCCAACCAATCGTCTTCTTTTTTTGCACCTATCCTTGTCACGAGTTTCTTTCCGGCCACTCTTATCCGTTTCGAATAACTGGACTGGGCCACACTCGGTGGGCCTGCATATACGGTGGCCCACAAATGGAGAGTGGGTCCGAGTGGGCCCTGGGTCAGGATTTAGTGTTGGCTAGGTAGCAACTTTGGGACCATTCGGTGGAATTCTCTGCGCGTTATACTTTTGACATTTTAGAGGTTCTAGGCACTAATATTTTTATTGACAGAAATTTTTACACGGTAATTTCTTTACTGGCCCAAAAATGTGTATGCTGTATGCAAACTATGAGCCTACATTTCCATGAAACAAAATTATTCCCGCCCTGATATATATATGTATATCTACGGACCCATATACGAAGATACTCGGCAAATGATCTCTAACCCTAGAAACGAAACCTTGAAACGCATTCAACAGCGTTATCCAAGGATGCACCTTTACAATATACAAAACTAATAAACTCGATTATGAAAATTTCCAAGTCCCTCATAATCTGGTAAAGTGGCGTGCGGATTAAATTACACGAGTCCCGCAGATAGAAGAACGTCGAAGTAGAGACGCTAACGACGAAGAGAACCGGTATCAGAGAAAAACGTGTTTCCAGCCGGCTCGTAAGTTAACCGCGAAGAAAACCACGCGAATCGTTCGTCTTTCAGAAAAGCAGAACTTCGGTTATCTGGTTTGGTTTTGACTCGGCCATATTGACCTGCTTGACAGCCGGCCTGATACCTATATCGAATCGATCAGATATATCCGGCACTGTGTGGGACATTCGCGTGTGCAGCCAGTGCGGACCGGTTCGGAAAAAAGGATGTGGGACCTGTTATAATGAGAGAATCTTTCGCTAACAAGTTTACCGCGCCAATATCGGAACTGTCACGTGCTTTTGCGTGACAAAATATTTTGGTGTAAGAACATGGTGCACGATGTTCGTGAAACTTTGGAAGGCAGACATTTGGTGCTCGGGAAATATATGTCTGTTTTGTGCATGGAAATTTCAAAGCATAGACATATAAATAGGCGATGGAAATTTGTTCGAGTTGGAAGTTTCTCACATTTAAAATTTCTTGGCTACTAAAATTTTTAATAAGCGGAAAATGTTTGTGCTGGAGTGTAGTTTTGGCATTTTGAAATTTGAATGCATTGAAAATTTGTGTTTCTCGAAATTTTCACGCTTGGCATGGTTTATAGCTTCGAAATTCCCACGCAGTATACAATTTTAGGGTTTAATGATTTCCGCGCCAAAATTTTCTGCAGTATAGAATTTCCACTGCCTTATATTTCAATTTTGGAAAGTTTAAATCGTCATGAAATTGTGAACTTAATGGAATATTAAAAACACAATAATTATACGTTCCTTGCCTTTCTTTCAGCTATCATGCTTGAGCAAGGGATAAAAAACATCAACATTTTTCATTTTTCTCCCAACCTTTAGTTTTACGATGTGCAAAATATCGGAAAATATTTCAAGCACAGAAATTCGAAATACATATCAGACACATAGCGTGTATATCATATGCGCACACATACACACACGCTGTGCGCGACACGGACGAAAGGAGATAAATCGCTGGCGTGTCGGACCCATGTTTTATTAGGCCTCTATCATACTAATGGTCTGTTCATTAAGGTTCTCCGAGCACTGTCATGGACCAGTCAATTGAAATTCTAATGCTCGACGAAACGGTTTTCCATAATCCGTCGCATTAACGAGTCATTTGGAAATCCAACGTTACGGCCCGGTAATTATTGGAATTCTGAATGGATTCTATAATTATACGTCTCGAATTGGTTTCCGGTACGAAATTCAATATTTGGAATAGCTATACGTTTTAAATGTGATATATGAAGGTTTCTGATACCGTTACGGATGATCTACGGACCATGTTATTTATTCGTTGCTCGCGTACATGGTGTCCGTGAATTAAATATAATATCGTGCAGGGAAAATTAATCGCTAGGTAAAATAGTTAATTAATTAAAATACCATCAGTTTTAAATATATCGCTAATGGTTTTACTCTTGGGCCTATACATTCGCTTGGAATTATTTATATTAAGGGGGGGGGGTAAGGGTTTGCGTAATCGAGAATTCGATTTTTTTTTTTTTGCTTTTTCTTATAGTTTAATATTTCGAGAGTATTGTCCCAAAATTTTAAGATAATCGGAGAAAAACTCTCAAAGTTATTGACCAGTTAGTCGTTATATTTTCGGTCGGGCGTTTGCCGCTCACATCAGTGATTTTATAATAGTAATGTGGGATACGAAAATCTGAAATACGGGATTGTAATGTGTAAATGAAATGTGTTTAGACTGAGTGACGAAGCGACAAAAAAATTAAGGAAAAAACGGAGAAGTAAAATACTCGGCGGAAAAGGAATTTATCTTCACTTTTGTACAGTTAAATCTTTAAACGCGGTTTTCTCGAAACCATGTTTTCAAAGTCCGTGATCACTGCCATTTAAAACATACTTCACCGATTCTTTTCAAACTTGGTACATACCTTCTATATATAAAATACCTCCCCCCAACGATTAGTATGATATTTGTTTTTTACATTAAGGGGTTTTTTCAGTAGCAAAATGACGGAAATTTTAGTGAAAAATCGCAATTTTTGCTTCAAACGACCACCAAAAGTTTTAAAATGAAAAAAATAACAATTAGCGATCGTTGGGGGGAGGATTTACTCATCTTCTAACTAAATTTTATTGTTATTTTGATTTCTGATACTTTTCGACTGAGATACAGTGATCACCGCAAAACGTGTTTTTCGAAAGGCGCTCTCGGAAAAGCTCCGTCACCGGCTTATTTGTTGATATTTTGCAACCAAAAAATTACAAAATGTTGTTGAAATAACAATATATAATGTGCAAAAGGTTTGAACAAATTTGCTTTATTCGTTCGTCTGAAAAAAAATCGCAAATAAAGTGTTTTTTTTTGCCCTGAAACCCTTACCCCCCCCTTAAGTAAACTTTTCCACGTGCAAATTTACGAACATTCGTTTTTAATTTGAAAAAATTGAAGAGCCTTTCGGAAAAATTTGTTAGACACCAAATTAATTGGATGGCCATGTAGATTGGGAGAAAGCACTTTGTAGACACGACACCCTGTATACAGGGTGTAACCTGACTAGTGGGACCCTTTTTCAGGGCTGATAGTACGTATCAAAAGATAAAAAAAAAACGAAAAAGTTAGGGCCGAAAGCCACCCCCCCCCCCCATCGATACATAACCCTTTTTATAACAAAAATTTTTAAAAAACCATGTCTCCGAAATGGTAAGTTGAAGAGGATCGAAGTTGATTGCAATATAACCAGAAAAAATCAAAGTTTATAAAAAGAATATAATTGTTGCAATTATTGCCGTTAAATAGCATTTATTCTTGTTTACTCGAAACAACTTCGATTACGTATATCACAGCAGGTTTTTAACACTTTGGGAAAATTAACGGGCATTCACCAAGAATTCCTTTGCGTAGATTGTAACATCTTTTTCCTAAATTTTGATTTCTCTCGGTAATATTAAAATGGAAACCGGTGCCCTACGACTTACCATTTCGCAGATATATTATATTTTTAAAAAGTTTTTAACAAAAGGATTTGTATCTTGATACGGGGTGGTTTTCGGACATAATATTTTCGGTTTCTTTTTTCATCTTTTCGTGCCTACCATCCCTGAGCAAAAGTTCCTACTAGTCATGTTACACCCCGTATACGAGTAAGGTAAAGGCACCAATAGTTAACACTTTAAGGATTTTTTTTTGCATTTATTCACATAGCATAGACTGAGTTCACTTTATATAAAAAAACATACATAATTATCATTGCACTTGACATATTACTATCATAATATCACAAGAAATTCGTTCATATCATGCATGTAAAAAAAATATAGGAGTTTTATTTCGGTAAGGTCATTGGTTCAGTAGTTGACACCCAGCCAAATCGAAAACTCTAGTAGTTGACACTCTTTTGATCCAATAGTTGACATTTACTTTTATTGGAAGAAAAAGTTAGTATTTGGGCCCTTAGGTGAGATTAATTAAATATTCATTTTATACTGTAGAAAATTGTATTTGTTGTAAAATATTAAAAATTCAACCCCATATAAATTCCAACTCTGGTACTGAAAAAACTTCCCTAGTTGAACTAATTCGCACTGGTTCGTTGATTTGACATAGGACGTCATTCCACTCATAGTCCAATATATCAATTTTCTCCGCCCATTTCCAGAATTTCCCCGATTTTTGTATCGCAGAAATTTCGAAATCTTAATTATTTTGCCGGGAAACAACTCCGTCTCATATGAGAATACCACGTATTCGCCCACCTTTCCCTCAATTGACCTTTCCAGATTATTTTCGCGTACATTTTCATTGACGCTGTTATTATTCATATCATCTTCACGCAATTCATATTTTCATATTCCACATGTTAGGCAAATTTATCAATAGTTGACATTTTTAATTCTAATAGTTGACATGGGGTGTCAACTATTGAATACAAAACTTATTGAAGCATTTAGAGGTTGTAGACAGAATTTCGTAGTTTAATCTATAAAATTAAACTCAAATTAAGCTGAATTAAAAAATTTTACTTTTACCCAAAAGTTGACACCCTATGTCAACTACTCGATATTAACGAATTTCAAGTTCCAATAGTTAACACGGGCCCCCAAACGGCCATTTTGTAATGTTTTTATTATATTTTTTTTAATAAATCTACACATTGATAGATCCTAAAAGATTATTGCATTCCATTGTTTACCAAAAAATACTATTATCATAACTTTTTAATACTTACCGTGTACCAATGCCCTTAACGAATAGTCTAAAGAAATCTTGAAATTATCACGAAACACGTACAACGTCTTCATTATCTGAACTTCACGTCGTTATTGACGCACGTCCACCCGCAATTGTTTCAATATTGATAGTTGAATAGTACTGTGATACGTTCACGTAAATTTCAATTTGTTTTAGTGCACACTTTTCTTATTTTACGTCTTTTTATACCAAAGTGTCAACTACTGGTGCAGTGTCATCTACTGGTGCCTTTACCTTACATAAGCAAAAATATTCATTTCTCCCCCCAAAAAAATACATATCCTGTCCCTATAGTTTCTCGGTCTCCCAATCATCCCCAGTACGAAGAAAATTTCTTACCCACGACGACGACGTGTCCGAAGACCTGTTCGGCCGCCACATGCGAGCAATTCCACCTATGGTGTCTGAATTGGTGTCGGCACTCCCGTAGGCCCAGGTCCGCACCCTCCCCTACTGCCGGCATGGCGTGTGGAGCCCTTCGGCACTGTTCCCGCTGGCTGCGTGCCAGCCCCGGGATGCGGCCGCACACGGCCGCACCGACCACCACAGCGCCCACCACTCTGTAACATGGACAAAAATCGAAATTATCAACAGATTCGGTACTTACAATCACAACATTTGAATAAAAATGTAAAAAAAAAATAAAAAATTTTTCCAGCATGGACTTGAACACGTGACGCACGAAACTATAGCATTCGAACACTCGCTTAACGGCACACGGCTACCGTGGTGGTTGAGAATCCCTTCAATATTTAGCTCTGACGAGGCGCCGGTCAGGCCAAATTACAAAAATAATTTTTTTTAGTTAAATTGTTACTTTAGGAGCAATATGTCATAAGGATTTTTTGTTCCTTACATGCAACCCAATCATCTAAAAAAAATTGAGCTCGATTCATCGACATCGGAGTTTCAACTTTAAGTCGATTTTTTATAAAAATGAATCGGTAGATATTTGTATTGCTTTACAGGATCTTTATACGCATCACCCTCTACCATTTCCACCCAATTTCATCCAAATCGCGAGTTGATGAGTCGTAGCCTCCCCTTGTTAGTCCTATTTCGATAGGTTACCAATTTTTGGTAAACCGATATCTTTCGCGCTGTATTTAAAAAATAATAAAAACATCGATATTTTTTGGGCTGTAATTTATAAACATTGAGGTACTGCCAATGTGATTAAGCGGGAATGGTTCTGGTCCACTGGTCAAGGAATAGAGTGAATAAAAGAATCCCAAATAGTATCGAGGAATACAACGAATCCAATCCAGTTTATTCAATTAGTTTAATTTCAAGACACTGACTGGACTTTAGCCGTTTGAACACAAAAAGGTATTGGTGGCTTGAAAATACTGATATAATCCTAAAGCTTAAAAATAGATTGCTCCGTAGAATAAAAAAAAAATTATCTTCATCCAGATCTCATGGGCACATAAATCGAATAGTGTAATTTCTCGTATGAATTTTAGACTGGAATATTAGTTTTAAGTCTCTTGTAAATATGTATATATTATGTATATCAGTAGTTATAAGCCTAGTTTTTATTCCTTTCCTCTATTCTTTCACTTGTTTCCCTTATAGCATAGTAGTTCTTCTTTATTAATAGTATTTTTCAACTTGTTCATACTCCATGGAGATATACGACTGCAGCTCTAGGCTAATTTATGACTGTTACTGTTGTTAATGCATAATTTATTCCAATATTGAAAGAAGGCGAGCGCCCAAATTAAACGTCAATCTTCGGCGAGTACAATAGTACAAATTATATTTAGATAGGTGATAAGCTTTAGTACCGGTAAACTGACGAAATGTTCCTGTAAGCTGTAATGTATACAAAGAATGCTTATTTTTATGAAAAAAAAATAATTCTGTTCAGTCTAAGAAAGGTATTCATTTACATTCGAAAAGTAAAAATCATTAGTGACACGCGTGTTTATGTTCAGCATCTCATGCTGTATGAATTTCAAGAAGGAAATACATCAACGATTGTTGCAAATATTATTTGGACCGTTTTTAATGGTAGTAATAAGTGCTTAATTCGGTTCTTTATGCAGGCAGTGATTCAATGGATTTCTAGATCTAAATTTTTTATTTCTTCCACTTCAGATTCGCGAGAATAGAACAATCGCAATCTGGTGGACGAAACAAAAAGCTTAACTCTACAAGATAATATATACAGGGTGTCCCAGCTAACGTGCACGTCCGTGAACCCGGTGATAGCTGAGGTAATTCTAATATAGGGAAGTGACATTCGTAATGTCATATCTTAATTCGTGACCGAGTTATTAACGAAAAACGATAGCGAATCATAGGGCTCCGTTGGGCCCAGCGGCGCGACAGTTCCTACTGGCGCAGTACCCTACTGGTGTAGACCTTCTACTGTCGCGCCGCCGGACCCAACGAAGCCCTCTGATTGGCTATCGTTTTTCGTTAATAACTCGGCCATAAATTAAGATACGGCATTACGAATGTCACTTCCCTGTATTAGAATTACATCAGCTATCATCTGGTTCAGGGACGTGCACGTTAGCTGGGACACCCTGTATATCATATTTTTAACACTCCAATATCCACTGTCCGCAGACATCTAACTCCGATATGTATGCTGTCAAAGCTGAAGATACGGGTACCGCACCTTACAGAGTGGAATTCTTTTGACCGCGAGGCCTCATGTGGTACAAAGTGTCAGAACAATTAAGTGAATTCGGTTGCGAAACATTAACACATCCACCGCGTTCTCTGGATGTTGCGCCATTGGATAATTACTTGTCCCGGCTCTGGCAAAATTTTTTAGCGGACGAAAAATTTGATGACATGAGTAGTATCGTAGAGGTTTCACAGCATAGATATTTTAGCGGTCAGAAATTTGAGAACATAGGAATATTAGAGCACTAAAATTTTAGGACTTGAGAACCATTGGCATTTCAGAGCACAAAAATATCGGTGTGTAGTATGCAGGAACAACAATGCATAAAAAATTGTAAGCGTAGAAATATAGAATGCAGTAAGTAGCCTTAAAATATATCGGTAGCCTTAGAACGTAATTCCTAGAATGTGGTATTTTAGTGCATTCCAATTTATAAGCGGGGAGTTTTAGAGTATGAACATATCCGCAAAGAAATTTTAGAATGTGCATAGAAATATCGCTGCGTAGAAAGTTCACTGCGCAGAATTTTTATCGTAAAAATTGAGTGTTAACTCAATGCCAATTATGCATCAAAGTAACATCAGTTCGTAGACATATCTTGTAAAAATTTGCGTGACTTTCTTTGTCCTGAAATTACTGTAACGAGGCACCGTTTAGCTTCGCATCAAATAACACCATGAAATATTTACAATCGATAACCAGTAGTAGGCCTACACGATCGTCCGACGAATTAAATCTCGATAAATTTCGACGTGTGAAAGTAACGAAAGAAACGATCTTACTCATCCTATACAGGGTGTCCCGTAACAAATACAGAAATATGTAATGTATATTTCGACAGCTTTCATACCCAATCATATAAGCTCATATAAGTTCCAATCAAGTAGTCAACGATATAAGTCTGAAAAAGTCATACGATCGTGGAAAATCTAATAACAGAGTATAGTTTTGTCTGGAGTCGAATGTTTGACTCAGTTACTTAAAAATTGTTGTACTTTGACATACATACCAGAGACATAATTTTTATATTTTCTTACAAAACTATCGGCTTGCCAGAAATATTACATAAGACATTCGTACTCCTCTTATAATGTACTATATTGGAAAAAACTTTGGGAACAAATCGGTGATCTCAAAATTGAAATGTGTAATTTAATGTCCTGCAAAAACGGCTGGTTAGGTCTGATTAGGGCAGCCAACATTTTAAATGGTTTATATATACCCGTCATCCTTCATCGTTTAACCCTATCAAAACCCGCGAATTTGACTTAGCAACCTCCTTTAGTTTGTCTTATAGCTTTATCTGACTCCCAGTGTTAGAAAGGCGACCCAAATCTGTCGCGGGTTTTTCAATTCCCAGATTTGAGAGAAATGAACACTTTTGGAAACGTGGGCCAGTTCGGGAGTTAATCTGGGAACACTCTGTATAGCCTGGCGAACTGTTCATTAGCATTTTAAGGTACTCCTCTCAAATATTCATGGGATTCGATTCAGGTGATGCGTTATACGTCGTTCAACACGGGCAGAAATTAATGACGGCCAAACGTTTTTATCCCATGACCTGTTAAAGTCTGCGTCACCGTAATGAAGAAGAAAAATTTGCAATTTCTCTGTTGCCTGACCGTGGAAAGTTATTCGAGTTTGACACTTATGGAAGCACGAGGATGGTTTGGTATAGCAGGACCGAAATTTATGGAAAGATAATTGTAAAATCTTAGTGTTCTAACCATTAGCTTGATTTAGGTGCGTTAGGTTAGTTACGACAGTGTTGTGCAGTCTGGTTCGGACAGTCGGAAATGGGAAATTTTCAAAGTAAAAATGTTAAGTCCCAGATAATTTACCGTTGAGAAATTTGATCATCACGGAAATGTGATGGCTCAGAAACTTTAGCGTCAACATATTTCCGGCAATGTTCGAGAAAGTGTAGAAATTCTACCGAAAAGTTGAACATTAAAACCAATGAAAGCAGAGTGAAAAGTATTTCATTTTACTGTACGAAAACTGGCCCGCTATAAATCTCGACTTACAGGATGTAAATTACGCAATGGAACCAGTAGGTGGCTGAGAGTATCACGTTTCAGGTTGTCGGCAGGTAATCGTTTTTAGTATCCCGTGATCCAAGCTCGCAGGTTGCTCGTGAAGATGTCGAAATAAGGATCGAGATGACGGATGGCCGTACGGCTTTTAATGGGAAACGTGCTTCGGATCAACGGTTAGATTCATGTCGGGTCTGATAGTTTGTCTAAATTAGATTAGATTAGATTTCATACAGCGATGAAGAGTTATAACTGTCGAAAAGTGGCCGACAGGTTTATTAGATCGGAAAATCAAATCTGTACCTGTGGCGGGAGTTGGTCTAGTGGACTCCAACAGTATTGGTGTAGTAAGATGAACTGTGTTTCATTTTTTTTTTTTATGGTTTCTTTTAGAATAGTTTTAGGGGAACTATGGGAAGTAGTTAAATTCATTAATAACGGTACGGTAGTATGAAACTTTTATAAAGATTGTAAATTCTTAAATTTCTGGGCCCTAGAGGCCCGTCAACATTTACACGTACTGAGATCGCTCGGTATTCAAATTTCTACCTGTTAACATTTTTTAATACAGAAACTGACGAGCCCCGAATATTGTGGATCTTAAAGTTGTCAAGCGTAGGCAATTCTGGGCACTGACACTTCTGCACCGCAATGAAAAAATATGCTCCAAATCTCTACGCTTCAGTACTTTTAATCGATATAATCCCCTCTTTATCAGAAATTTCTACGTAAGCTACAATATATGCCGACCCTTTAATCGACCACCGTACCCGATATCAGGGCCTGTCGTCTACCCGATACCATCTCCAAACACATCTCCCCCAAAGCCCAACAAAACGCTATCAATTAAATCCAAAAAACAGACAGTTACAAGTCCCGCTCGCTATTAGCCCATCATCACACAATACAAACCCCCCCAAAAAAGGACAAGGGAACCTATTCTATCCTCCGCCGTAACTTTCTTCTCCACAAAACAGCCATTAATAATCCAGCTGTCATCTCTTCCAACGAGTTGTAATGCATTGAGTTCCGTGGTGCGCACCTGGGGGTGGTTTATCAAGTGATATAAAAAGGCTGCAGGTAGAGGGCCCTAGGGGAGGGGAGGGGCAGGTTGAATTTCTGAGAAGCATGAAATTGCGACGATTACGCCTTGTCCCCGGGGCGAGAGTTATTTGCATTGGAATGCATCCGCGGTGGCCGAAACTCACCATGTGGGACAGACCACAACAGTGGTGCGCATTTTTATTCCCGTTGCACGGATCAATTCCGTGTACATTAACCCCCAATTGCCGAGGGAGTTATTTAGCGCTGACTTCTTGCTTTACGGCTATCGCGAAATCTAATTCTAACGGTCGAACAAGAATTTCTGAGCCTTGAGATTTGAACGTTTCGCTTGGCGGAGATTGTGAGTTCGGATAGACGAAAGGGGGAGGAGGAGGAGGAGAAGGGGAATTGGGCCCGAAAATTGAAAAATTGAACAAAATCCCGTATTGTAATCCGAAAATAAAATGAAAAATTGTTTAATAGTGTCTAAATTGTTTTCAATTTACAGGGAAATCATTTATACGGTCAAATGTGAAAGTTCTAATATCAGGATTTTTAAAATGTGTTTTCTCTCTGTATTAAATAAACAGTCCCCTCTCTGTTTGTAATTTTCGTATCGTTTGCACGTCCCTGATATACAGGGTGTCTCGGGAGAAGCGTGCCGTGCGAAAAGGGGCCCGGAGGCTGTAACGAGCAACACGTCACGTGATGGGGCCCCGTCATTTCATCCATGGGAAGACATAATCGCGGATGGGGAAAGGTGACGACATACAACGCGGTTTTTTTAGAGGTACACGATACACGTTTCAAAGTAACGGAGATGATTTAGAATAGAAGATTGAGTTATTCTGTTGATCATTGTACAGGGTGTCTCAAAAGTATTGGTACAAGTAGACATGACATGCGTTTTATGTAATTTTTCAGTGTTTTCATCGAGATGTTTAATAAGGGTATTAGAATATTCTCGACTTTATTGCTCGTAAAATATCAACGTTTTTGTGTAGCAGCATTTGTCGGCTGTTAAATTCTGTGGCTTTTGGAAATCTTACGCCACTTTTTTTACATCAATATTTCGCAAAGAATAAATTTTTGTACGCTAACGTTTATGACAATGTTCTATGCAAAGAGATTTGTACAAGAATTAATTTTCGCGTAGCAATAGTTTTTGTTAGAAAACAATTTTACTGCGCAATGTCATTTGGAGGATAACAAATTTTTACGCACAAATATTTCTCGAGAAATATAAAGAATAATAATAATGATAATGATAATTTTTATTGCTTTAATTCTTTCAAATTTCTATGCACCGATATTTTAAAGTTAAAAAGAGTCTAACAGCGTGAAGTTGACAGACGGCATGTGCTACGTTAAATCTACGTTATTCTTTACCCCTAATTAGAAACGCTTAACGTTACAGCACCCTCGGGGCAAATCCAGAGTGTGCTGATACTAATTATTCGCTTCTCTTACCCGCGGCCAGAGTAATTGCTTCCCCTCTAATGCAATTACCTTGCGCAACCTGGCAGACCTCCATGCTTCCATCTTGACATATTTGCCCACTAAATATCTCTTGGTTTCTCTAATTTTCTTACGCGCTGATATTGGTCTGCACGGAATTTTCTTTCCGCAACTATTTCGATAATTTTTCTGTTTGACCCACAGAAATATTGCTTCATAGAATGATAAAAACGTAAAAATATTACCCCGTAAAAGTTTAGAGCGCAGAGATACTGAAGTGAAAACATTTTAGAAAAACCAATGCGCAAAACGCATGAAATGCGTAAATATCGGTGCGCGGGAAATTCAACGTGTAGAACGTCAAAATTTGGTGATATGAACTCCAAAAGAATAATGTTGTGCAGTATTTTAATAAAAGAAAAAACCGCATAAATGTTATAGTGATGGCATAATATCTTTACAGAAAAGAATAGGAGAGGTTTTGGAACGAGTGGGTGACTAAACTTTGTGCAAGTTCGATACATGACTTACTTGTTAGAGTGAAACAGAAAACAGCAGAAACGTATGGGAAGATCTAATATGAAGATTGTGGAGTATGGAAGGTGTAGAGCACGGAATTTTACAGCAGACAAATATTGGCACTCTTTCTATTTGTCCCACAGAAATATTGTCTCCTAGAATTTTCAAAACGTATAAACATTACCGCGCAGAAGTTTAGAAATATTAAACATGTTAAAAAACCCAATGCGCAGAAGTATGAAATTCAGCATGTCCATGCGCAGAAAGCATGAAATTCAGCATGTTCATGCGCAGAAAACATGAAATGCAAAAATACCGCTGCGCGGGAAATTTAAAGTGTAGAAACATCAAAGTGATACTATACAAATATCGATGTGTAAAAAAATGTTACACCGCAAAAACGTGAAAGCGTACAAGACTTCCAAAAATGTCCGATCGCTCCGCGTCCGTTCGATCACCCTGAATTTGTTTTGAAAACGCACAACTCCACTCCGTCACACGAAATACCGTTCTCCGATAGAGTAACAATCTCTGGTGGAATCTCTTTTGCAATTAGTATGCCGATCGGGTAACTGAAAACAACGGGCCCGTGTGCATGTGCATGGCAGCCATGCCATACGTGGCTATTAACGAGTAATGTATAACATTATGCCCCCCTGCTACGGAGGCTAATGGCGCGATATTCGCAACAGGCAGCTTTAGCACCGTAGGCTACCTTAAAGTTCCTTTTAAAGCCGTTGTTCGGATGAACGTTCTGAGAATAGAAACGAAACGGATACGGAGGTTCTATGGGGATTCGATAATTATTTGCTTAGCCAATAACTAACGTCGAACTTTCTTTTTACCGAGAAACAGTAGCTTTATCTATTTTTTCATAGACAGGGAATGTTGTTTTTCTGAGAAAAGATATGTTTCGGTGGCTATTTCAACGGAAAGAATTTTCTATAAGCGGATAGGGGTAATCGAGTCTTAAAAATTTCCCAAGATTTCCCTAAAATTGCAATAAAACAGCTCGCCTCACTCCAAGGTCGATAAACAGAGATTGAGTTGAAAATTCTATTACAAATAGGAAAGCAGAAATATAACATGCATAACAGAATAAAGGAGTCGGGGCTCTAGATGTAGCACAAACAGCAGCTGCAAGGAAACTCGATGGATTCTATGCCCGCGGATAATGAAAATTATTGGGAAAATACTTGTTCGCTTCCTGTATTTTTAACTGTTTCTTTTAATATGCTGCCTTTAAGCTGTGCTTCAGGCTCCCGAAACGACGGAAACATTATTTAAGGCTCCCTCACACGTTTCTGTATTTTAAAATTTCTTTTAAAGCCCAGATACATGTAAAACGAAACACTTGATAAATTGATTTTGAAAAGTTTGGAACTTTTATTTTTGGTGAACATCGATTACGTTATCCGATTTTATAAATTTTTTTTGCTTGATTGCAGCGTGTTTATTAATTTTCATTTATTCGTAATATCGGTAACGCTCGCTGGGAAGAGAATGGGAAAATTAATAACGACTCCCATGGTGTTCCATTTTAATGATTCGCGTTTTGTTCTTCGCATAATAATAGATTTGACTATAATGGATTTTAAAGTTTGTTTTCCAATTCTACCCGCCATATTTAATTTTATAAGAAAACGTGTGAACGTGCCTTAATAGAGAGTTTCTAGAAAGCAAGCGGTATTCAGAGGTATTTTAACAGTAGCTTTTAAAGATGGTATTATGTAAAGTAGTTCATAGACGACGCTGTATCATTCCGCATGATTTCCCTAACTTTTTGCGTGGAGTTATGATTAAAGTAATTCCGATTGTGCCAAGTACCCAGGAACATGCGATAATGAATTGCGGGTTAAATTTTGTTGGATGAGAGATTGTAGGCTTGGTACTAAGTACTGCTGTTAAAGATCTTGGAACATTTCTGTTCAGAAATTATTTCCAATACATTCTTCTAATGAAAAATAAGATTCTTCAATAAAACGTCAAATGTCATTAAAGTTTCTTTATCCCAATGAAGGTTTAACAATTCATACAATAAAACACAATAAATATCACGAAACATTTGAGAAATACAATCAAAACCATATCGTAGATAACAAATTTAATTAGCAAATGAAAAGCTAGAATTACATTTTCCATTGAAAAAAAATCTCCGGAAGTAATAGATCGGTGGATAACCATTTTGTAATGACGGTCAGAACCAACTGAGAAAATATTCTTTCTCTACATTTCCTGTTCACCGTACTATACATGTATCTCGTGTGTTCTTATGTTATTCTTATGTTCGTTAACCGATACCCAGGTGTATATAGATTTCTATCGCGAACATGATTTCTCACCGGCGACTTCCCCATCATGTATCACGAGCCATCGATGCACAATCGGTTATACAACCGATGAGGCGGTTCGATTTTTCAAACTGGTTGTTATGGGAAGAACAAGCATGGGGGAACTGATAACGGATACCATTTCTGTGTATTTGTTTGTTTTCAATACCTAAGCTTCGATATTTCTGCGTCGTCAAATATTTACGCGTTTATTTTCAATACGTAGAAATTTCGTGGCGCAGATATTTTCATATACAAAATTCTAATCATGTAGAAACTATAACAAAAGCGATTCCTAAAAGAAACACTTTAAATATTTATACAAAAACATTCTATTGACATACTAAATCAACAATTTTTTACTGTAAAAAAAAAGAACTAAACATTTTCTTTTAATGTAACAACCGTCCTCTTCAAGTTTCTCTCCATTCTTCACGGCTGACCCAAAACAGTCACAGAGGGATTAAATAACCTTTCATCTTGAGTACAGCAAAATCAATTTCCACCGATCTTTCCGCCTCTATCGTATCACACTGATACATCATCGCGGGTTCTATAGTTATCCACGTATTCAAACTGACACTCCAGTCGGGATCATCATTGTCAATGACAATCGGAACGTCAGCCGGCACACGTTATCGTGATATGATCGAAAGAGAGCACTATCTATTATACCAGCGGTAGTAAAACCATCATGGCAACCATAAACGTGAATACCCCGTGCAATGTCACGGATCACCATGGGGATTTGCGTCAGCCGAGACAAATTCACTATCAAGAGACAAGCTCTTGTCTCGGGCCAGAGTATAAAAGACCCCAAGTGGTATAGACCATAATTCTTTACAGAAAAGATTAAATCGAGCCTTTCGGGATATTCAAGCGACATTAAAACGGGAATTTTCCTCAAAAGTACGATAATATCCGGAAAGACGGCGTCGAGACGAGTGATTTGAGACTAATTATGAAAAAATCGATTCAGCCAGTTGCGAGATATTTGAACTGTAATGTAGTGTTTTTTTTTTAGAAATGTCTTCTACCCCGTCGTTTTCAAAAATTTTATTTGCAACGCCGACCAATGCGCCGCCAAGTGGTGCTAGTTTTAACTGCGACGGTATGTAACAATGATTTTTCTATCTATAACACCGCTTTTTATATGTAATCTGTTAGCGGTAATGCCGGAAAAATATAATTTGAAGGAATTCTGTAAATATTCGATATTTTGTTGCGTAACAGATAAAGTTCAATGCAACATGTTATTAAAAAATATATAATCTTATAAACTAAGATAGGCATGGAGATTATCAAAAAGTAATTCAGAAAATCTTCATGTGTAATCAATATTTTATGAATTTAATATAATAGTTTTTTAAATTGTTGAAAATATATATTTAATTTAAAAACTATTAGTTCATACCAAAGTGTATCTTCGAATTTCTGCAAGATTTTTACAAATATAGTCTAAATGTCTTCGAGCAACAAGTAAGCAAATTTTTTTTGTTGGGGGTCTGATGTTTGGGGGAATGATTGAGTGTGGCGCCACGCACAATTGTCGGTATTGTTAACTATTTATTTGTATTGTTTACTATTTCGGAAAGCGAATCTCCGATTTGTGGTTTATCTGTTTATAATAGTGTTATGATGTTCTCTAAACATATTAACAATAAAAAATGGTATATTCTTTTGCTGTTATACTGTAAAATTAAATCAGAAGATACCGCGATGACAAAAATTCATAATTTGAAAACCATTCTTTGTTCAAACATGTCGCTGAAATATATATTTTATGTTGAATTTATACATTTATAATAAAACAGGGTTTTATTTAATTAAACCGTTTTGTCCATTTTTTTATATATATTTTACTGTAGTTTTCGAATTATGAATTTAATGGGACTCGTGAGTGTGGAAAATTGAGTTTTTTATGAGGAAGTATATTGATACTTGGGGAAATCGAATTTCTGATGGCCTGTCAGATGTATCGGTTTTTAAGGGATAGAATTTCGAGAAATGAACAATAGGAGACTGGCGAAGTGAGAAATTTTGAATATTGAATCCACGGTGTAAAGTGACCAACTTAGCTGGCTAAAATTGGCAACACTTCTACATAGACTTTTTTAAATATAATATCATATTATAATACAATTATTTATGTTGAAGTGATGATATTAAATTCCTTTTTATCTTTTATATCTATAAACCTTTATAAAAAGTAATAATGCTTGAAAACATTCCGAACTCATCTTGAAGTAAAAATAAAAATATAAATCTTATCAGAAAATTTTATGAGCCATGCGTGTACCATAATAATTCTTAACGTTTGATAAAGAATCACACTTAATGAGTGCATAAAAAAATGAATGATTCTTCGTTTATTTACCTTTCTTGGGTAATACAAATTTGGTATCTTAGCTAATACGTATCAGATTGATTTTTCCTCAACTAAATCGGCCAATGTGTGACCATTGTATGACGGAGGAAAAGATAGAAAATTAATTGTCCATACTTGCAGATATTTTGGTCACGTTTAAATAATTAGTTGTGATACGTATTTCGAAAGAAATTCTGTGATCAACGCGCCGAGTCCAACTTATTTGAAGGAATTCCCAGGAATTTTGGTAAAATCTGCTGATGCTTTTTATGCCTAGAAAATGTATACTTAGTTAGAACTTGTTATGTCTTATAATACCTATGTTCCCTAGACATTGAAATTTCCGAGTCTCGAATTTTCTAGCCTCGAAATTTCAACGCTTCAATGCCACCAGACAGTAAAATCTCTACACCTCGAAATTTCTATACGACCAGAACTTCTAATATACTCCATAACAAACGGATAAAAAATAATACCATTCGTACATTCTCCTGAATTCTGATCCCGAGAGTTCTTATCTTTCATCGCGTTCGCGGTTGGACCGATGTACAGCGAAAGAGTTGAAAACGACCAGTGAATCGTAACCGTTTTCAAGGCGGTTTCGTCATCTAACATCGTCTTCTAACAACGAACCTATGCATCATCCGCTTATCTAGTCTGCAGATTCACGACTCGCGATCGCGACTTCGTGATACGGGAACATACGTAACGCTGAATCTTTTACCCGAAGACAATGAGTGACGCTCATGTGCTCCCATCAGTATGTATACATATATGTATGTACACATATTTGAAAACCGTTTACTTTGAAAAATATTGCTGTGGAATTCATTTTCCTTTCGAATCACTTTATCTCGATGTGAATCTATATGGTTGTGGTTTCTTTAATCACATTTTTTGTTCGGTTGGATTGAGTTCGAAATTTCAATGCGGTGACGTTTCTGCCGTTCCGATTTCTACGCTCTAGAAATATGAAGAAGATTAACACTAGAACTACCGAAGATTATTTTGGTATGTCTAAAAACGTTAGATAAATATATTCGGAGAAAGCGAACGAAAGACGATAGGAAATTGATCGATTTAATTAATTTACATATAGAGACACAGTTAGGACGAAATTCAGAAAACGCTCTATTATAAATGTAAGCAATTTCAATAAGAAATAAAAAACCAGTCATTTTGACTGCCTTGGTAGTTCTAGTATTAAAAATCCGCAAAGTATCAGAACATTCAGCATTGAGAGCGTCGATATTGTAGATAGATGGTTAGCAATTTTAAAGCATCGAAATTTAAACACGTAGAAATTTCAATGCCCAGGGAATTTTACCTTTATAAACTTCAATGCCTAGGGAATTTGACCTATAGAAGCTTTAATTCACCTAGAACCTTCTGTTGCTCTAGAAATCCACATTACGAAAAGAATTTAGTATTCCCTCCATCCTTTAGAATAAAAATTTAATACTACCGCCATAAAGTAAATAAATTTATCTTACCTATAAATCACATTAAATATCTTCTTACCCTTCTCTCATGAAATCTTGTGAAAATGTCGCAAATGACAGTTTATCTCCCGGATATCGATACACGTATCTCGATACTGTGTCAGTTTCCATTAGAAATTCTAAACGTGCTGCCTGCAAAACATCTGTTGCGTGTGTGTGTGTGGAGGGGGGGGGGGGGGATGTAATCAAAGTTTCGATTCAGGCTCGGAATTATCTACTACCGAGCTCTAAACGATACTGTTTTACTCTCAAAGCAAACCGATAATTGACGTGTACGTACGCTTTATCGCGAATTCTATCTGCGCTTTCACTGTACCATGATATTACGTCAACGTGGGGGAAGAGTGTGGAAAGGGTGGGGAATCGCATATCGAAACCAAATAGTTCTCGTAACTTCTTTTTATAGTCCAGTAAAAATAGCTTTGAAATTGCAATTCGAGGTGGATGGACCCAATTTTGGGGTAACGTCTGTAACAATGTGACAAACTATTGTGCCAAAAATCAGCCCCCTCAAACTCGCGGAAGGGTTGTAAAAAAATTAAAAACATAAAAATTTACTTTCAATTTTTCGTCTGTGCAGTTTACTCATGAGGAACTTTTTGTTTTGGAATTTCAAGAGGAATACACCTGAAAAATTACATAAATTTAGGACAATTTTAAAGCGGTTTAAAGTGAATTTGAAAAATTAAAATTGTTATAAAAAAGAAAACAAGGAATGTACAAATATTTCACCTTTCCAGAATTGAAGTACAAGTGTTCCTCTTGAGAATAAAAAAAAGCATTCAGAAATATTGAATCAAACTCAAGATACGAATTTTTGAAAATAAACGTGGGCACGCGGTCTCCCTTAAACACTTCCGCGCCCGTCAAAACTCACCCCTTCATCCGAATCGAACGATTCAACCGTCAAAATACGCGGAATAAAATACTCTACAATATTTGTATAGAACTTTTTTTCCGTAAACTGCACAGATGAAAGATTAAAAGTATATTTGTATGTTTTTAATTTTTTTACAACCCTTCCGCGAGTTTGAGGGGGCTCATTTTTGGCACAATAGTTTGCCACATTGTTACAGGCGTTACCCCAAAATTGGGTCCATCCACCTCGAATTGCAATTTCAAAGCTACATCAAAGCGACATCTATGGGTTTGAATATAATATGAGGTTTTAAAGAATAAATGCATATGAAATTTTCGAACGTAGATATTTTCTTCAATGAAATTGAAGACGTTCGAATTTTAGCGCTTAAAGTTAAAGACAAAGCAATTTTGTAGCCCGAAAACAGAAGACAGAGAAATTTTTTAACACGAATTTCGAAAGTGCAGAAATTATAGAGTGCCAAGATAAAAAACGAAGGAATTTTAAACAACGACAATCAAAGGTGAAAAAGTGTTACATCTGGAAAAATCGAATGCACAGAAACTTAAATCCGTATGAACCTTTAAGCCCTCGATTTCTGTGCCTTAAAACTTTCGCGTCTTCGACGTCGATACTCTCAAATTTCCATAGCTTTAATTTTCCAATACTGGAACATAAAAATCGAACGCGCGGCTATTTTAAAACCCAGAAATCGACGCCATACAAATCATTTTAAAAAATGAACATTTAAGCTATAATTTAAGAAGTAAGGGGGAGTGGGGTAAATCCGTGCACGGAGTAAATCCGCACTAGACCGTTATTTATTCAAATATACGTTGGATTGTACTAACTGTAATGTAGAAATCTTTCTTTGGTTAGTATTCAATGATCAACATAGGTGGCGGCCATATATTTTGTGTTCCCCCCGTTTAATTCGTTCTAGAAAATTTGTTGTGTTTTCACGTGCGAAGCAAAGATTGAGTGCGTTAGTTGCATGAACTGGGTTTGTGGCAACTGTAATCAAGGATCAAGAAAAAGACAATATGAATGCGAAAGATGTTTTGATGAAAATTGAATAAAAATTTGAGTTTTTATTTTTATGTTATTTTATTGCCAATAATAATTCCGCTTTTGCCCCAGAATTAAAGAAATAAGATTTAATACTTGTTAAACAGGTAGTGCGGTTTTGCCCCAGTTCCGGGGCAAGTCCGTCGTAGCAGCAATGTTTTTAATTTATTAAGATATAATAAGTTTTAGATGATTTTTTTAATCCAAATTATTGCAACTTAAAGAATATATCATGCGCTAACTAACTAACACTAAAAGTTTTACCCCACTCCACCTTACAGTACAATCTTGTACCAAAAACATACTAATAATTGTACATATTTGTAACTCTTATAAAATTTCACTTGACCCTCCACGGTGCTGTTGTGTAGCCACTAAAAGACTCAAAGGATCTTCTATTGAATCTTTCGCCCAAAAAAACAACAAAGGAAGAAATAATTTCGCGAAATACGACTATCATTACTTAGCTGGTTTCTCTAGCGGCATTCTGCAGGCACTGAATCAGCCTAGTGTGTGTACCGAATGCTGTAATTAACAACGTTGCTACTGGTTTCTTCTCCATGATGTGCATTCGTAAACGTAGCTTGCATGAGCGCCCGCGAAATATTGAGACTTTGTAATTAAACTGACTCTACCATTTAAGGCCGATGTGAATGATTTCGAATACGCTCTATCCTCCATCTTCGACTGACGTATCATGTGTTACTGTTGCTACGTTTTCAGACGTAATAACAGGTGACTGTGTACGTTTATGGGTTCGATGGTGTGCAGGTATATTTTATGGAGCATTTGATTCAGGAACGAATAAATTTTGTTGGGATAGATACACATGTTTATTAATTCTGTATGGTGGAAAAAATTGATGTTGAAGTTTACGAGTCAGGAAAATTTATTATGAAATTTCTTGCTATTGTAGAATTTTAGAGTTTGAAACTCCTCAGCTATGGAATTAGTTTTATTTAAAAATTTTAGGGGTATATTATTTTAGGTTCTTGGATCCATCAATTTTTGTTCGGTTATATTTATGCCGCCAAGGATTTTAAAAAATTAAAAAGACACTAAAGAAAAAAAATACCAGCGCTTGAACATTTTTTACTTACTTTTTACCCCGTAGAACTACAAAATTCTGAAGTTTGTAAGAGTGAAAACTTTATCGCGGAGAAATTACACAAAGCTCATATATCATACATCATGTTTTACAGATTCAAAAATATCTTAATCATTGCATTATTAATATTTAAAAAAAGAATTCTGTGGAATTTCGAATCAATATTCATACAGTTAACTCGGTATAACTTATGCAACTTACGTTAAAAATACTGTTTTCTATTTCAGATACTATTTGAAATACTATCTTATAAATTTCATACATAAAATATGCAGACAGAGTCAATCGTTTAAAACCTGTCGAATTATAAACAGGCCTTAGAATTGAATATGCAAATAACTGAAATCACGTTTAATGATTTATGGACACGGACATGGAAATAGGGATGTAATACTCGCATTACACACATTTTACGAGTAAATGTCTTTACTTGTCAACGTCTGCATTAAAATACGACGAATGTTGATAAAAAGGAACTGCTAATTTATTGATTTTCTTAACAGATTATTAAAGTATGATTTACGCGGCAAAACAGCGTGAGTTAATTATGACAAGAAGATGTATTCGATCTGAGCGCTGAAAGTTTTTAAAAATGATATATTAAAATTAATCCTCGCAAATTAAATTTGGAAACAAATAAACGAAAATTTAATTTTCGTAAGCCAAAATAATTGAAAAAATGAACTTGTGCTTAAAAACTACTATTTTGAAGTGAAAACAATTGTTTTTCTAGTAATTATTGTAAATACGGTTTAAGCTTTTAAAGTGATGTCTCGACAATTTCCATTAATTTATATGCTGAAGTAGTTCACTTAAAATTATATTAAAATGAAAAAATTTGCTTAAGCAATAAAAATCTATGCAGAAATAATAACAGAATTTTATTTATTTTAGTAGTAGTTTGAAGAACACAAATTTTACGTAAAGTATCGTAAATTAAATTTTATCTAAATTGTCTAAATGTAGCTAAATTGTCTTCCCGTCGGTTCGATGAACCGTGACTGATACACGCAACGTAAAGATACGCACGCGCGTTCATTGTTTAAAAGACACTGACGGTGGAAAAATCCGTAATCTATGCAACACAAAGATATACAGTGTACAGGTGCACCTGACCATTGGCCGCCGTTTAGGTATTCAGGTTATATGCTCGGCGGATTTATTGCATGTCATTTATTTCTTTCTCCCATTTTTTATTTGTTCCTTTTATAGGATTAATTTATCGTATCGTTGCGCTCGATTTCATTGCGCGATCGTACGAATTTATCAACGATAATTTAGAGCAGAATATGGCAACAAGTTATGTTTCTTAAATACCTTGAAACGTGATTTGTAAAAATTAGTGTAAAATGTCTATACAAAAATCAATTCCGATCATTTTCCACGTTCGAATTTCACTGCCGGAAAAGTTCAAAGTGCAGAAATTTGTAGATACATCAATTTTCCGGTCTAAAATATTGAGATATGCTATACTTGCGAAATTCTTCATTTTAATAAATTTTAATATTTCGAGATCATACTATAACTCCCAGTACCTTGAAAGTTAGAAATTATAGGGCTAAGAAATTATAATGTGCGTACCTTTGAAAAATAAATTTTAGAAAGTTTTACGCCAAGAAATTGGAGAGTCCGACCTGATCGAAGCGTGACAATTTCTGCGCAGACTCATTGCAACGCACAGAAAGAAAAAGATGCAAAGATATTGGTCAAGTAGAAGTGGAAGTGAATTTGGAATTGGTTGCACATTAGCATAAACTTCATTATACTAATTATGTGAAATCAAACCACTGTGAGGAAGTGCAAATTATTGTAGAATTTCGACACAACAGTATCGCTACATAAATATATTCAATTAACTAAAATTCCCAAAAAAAGATTTCTCCTCATTTGATTAATAAATCTGTTTTACTGTTCTATTAAATCTACTTGGTGGTCCACTTTCACATTAAGCTGTTATTTAAAAAATATCAAATATCGTAACAATTCCTGTAAATTGGAATTTTCCGGCATTGCCTCCAACAGATTACACATAGCAATCAATGGTATCGGTAGAAAAATATTGTCGCATGGTGTGAAAATGAAATATAAGTTAATGCAGTTAAACGTCAGATAGCTACGATGGGCTGCGTGACGAGAAAGTTGCGGAGACGGAAATGGAGAAGAAGACATTTCTTAAAAAAAATACACTGCTTTTGAGATGAAATATCTCGTAACGAGCTGGACCAATTTTTTCATAAGTAGTCTCAAATTACTCATCTCAATGCCACCTTTCCGGACATCATCCCATTTTTTCGAAAATTTGCCGTTATAACCGTTTGAATACCTCGAAACCCTGATTTAATATTTTCTGTAAAAAATCAAGGTGTATAACAGTTGGGGAATTGTTACTTTTGTTCCGTAACGATACCTTGTCTCTTGGGATAGGGCCCAAGGAGATTGATTTGTGAAATTTTAAGACTCCGGAATATCAAGATATAGTGATCAAAGCATGCATGGAAATTGTGATACCCAAAAAAATGGAAATGTTATAAGGCCTGAATACCTGAAGACCACTACAAAAATTACTCCCAACGATTCCCAAATTATTAATGAATTCGGGGACTCGTTAAGAAAGTACAAAAAAATTACAGTAGCCTGTTTATCGAGTTTAAGGGGAGGTTCTCATTACGACCGACCAAAAATTCGAAATTTTTTTTTTTCATTTTTTGATAGTAAATTATGTTTAGAATATATTCTCAAAACCGTTTGGACGGATATATATATTTTTTTAAGTTATGGAATAAAAACTGGAACTACTTTTTGACTGAAAAATTGAAATCGAGTGGTAGTTTGAGCGGAGGATATCTTATTTTTGGATGAATCTGCACGAACAGTATGAACTTGAGGAGGGGCTAATGTATGGCCTTGGAATCGCTGATTAACCACAAGGGATAATATTTAGACGTTAACACAGATTCGTGTATCGAATCTTTAATCGTGTCTCCTGAAAAATCGTGTTTTTCAAACTGTTGCCCAAGATTACTCAAAAACTACTTGATAGATCGCCTTTCTGTTTGTTTTGTTTTGAAGTAGATTTGATTTATTGGAGCCCCTACTAGAATCAAGAGGATATATGCATTATTTTTTTTGTTACAGTACGTTAAAGAGCGAAAAAAAGGTGAAAAAACGAAAAAGAACATTCAAATGTCCGCCATTTTTTTAATTATCGACTTTCATTGATGATTCTAGTAGGGGCTCCAACTACACTCATATATTTAATACAGATTCTTGCATTAGTCATTTTTGATAACTTTTGTAGATGCTAGAGTGGGCAACAACCGACTACCTTTTCTTGAGATCGTCATATTACAAGGCGTGTAAACAAACATTGTCACATTATTTTTCAATAAAAAACATTTTTTTTGCACCTTTTGATTCATTAAACAAGTGACGATAAGTTAGAGTTCTTCATTTATTTCCTTCAGTGAGAAAAAAATTCGAGAAAATGACCTTCTTTTGGGGCTCTCAGATGAGAACCTCCCCTTAAACAACTCGGCCATTTAATGTACAAAGTATACATTGCAAATTGGCAAAGTATACAAAGTGTGTATTGTATAACAGCAAGGAATATAATGTTTTTAAAGCCCACCATAGACGAAACGAAGCGGGCCGAATCTCGGAAGACTTTTGGATCTAATCAGGGTCTGTCATCGTGACAGACAAGAGTCAGAAGGATGAACGAGAATTCGACCTATCCCAACGAGATCCATGAACACCGTCGCGGTATTCCCGATTGGTCATGGTATACCGAAACACATTCGCCACGGCTGTCGAGTTTAAAATCACTGCGAAAGGGTTCAGGATGCTAACGAAGGTCCTCGGAACGGTGAAAAGTGTCGGAGAAATATAGCTGGCAGAAGATTTCGATCTATCGATAAGATAGTGTGACGGGGCATTTGGAAGTGATGGTTTCACGTCTAGATTTTCTGTCTGTTTAAATTTGAAAGTGTCCGTGACGCGGTGACACAGACGATGTCTTTGACGTTTGGCTTTGAAATTGCTGCGCCCCCACTTTTCTGAATTTTCAGATTTTTTGCGCGTTTTGATCAGTACGCTATGAACTACCAACGATCATAATTTCTGGCCCCCACATTTCTACACTTGACGTGTTTGACTCTTCAAATTTCTACGTCTGTACGTTTTGAATCTTGAAATTTCTATGTGCCAGAACTTCTGAATTCCAAAATTCTCACGCTTTCACATTTTCCAAGCATTGAAATTTGTACGATCGAAGTTTCTGGGCCTCGAATTTTCGACACCTTGAGCCATAAAGTTAGTCGAAAAATTGAAATTTATTTTCAATTCAAGATCATACGGTTTAATTTGGTTGCATATGAAGTCTGGGTTTTTAACTAATCGAAAAATAAAGCGCGAGATGCAACTACTTGTGCTACGGGTGCAAATTAAAAATAATTATATGATTCATTATAGCGGTGAAGAAAAAAAGAAAACACGACTCACGCATTGAATAAGCGACTGAATCGCAGAGAATCGATTATCGATGAATCATGAATGACTTGGCGAATCTTTTCTAAAAGATCATTTGTTAGACCAGATACTGTTGAGTCCGATTGGGCCAATGGATGAAATCGAAGCAAATCTAGCATATAATAATTGTCGTGTAGATAAAGTACGACCTAAAAATTTTCGTTAATATTCATGTTTAATGAGTAAAATTTTAAGGTGTAGCAATTTTAAGGCCCAGAAGTTTTATTGCATCTGAATTTCTATTGTAAACACTTGGTCTGTAAAACTTAGAGGGGCGAATTTCTTCATACGTTGGCATGTCAACTTTTTAACGCATTTTGAAAACTGCTAAATTCATGACTTTAACTTTATAAGATTTAAAACTTTAAAGCCAAATCTGATAGTATTAATAATCATTGAATTTTTTCTGACGTATGTCGACGGTAATATCTGCTTTAAAAAATATGCTAACTACATTTTGAATAATGATCCCGGTGGGCACTAATAATGCAAAATGAAAACCACGCATACCAACGATCGTATTCAACAACACCTACGCACGAGAGAAAACGATCGCTCTAGAATTTAGGTGGAATTTACAGAAGACTGTAAACTTTAATATATACTGTGTCTCAAAACACAGCCCCAATTTTTCTTAGTATTTCATCCGTACGAAATTAAATAGCAGAAATATGATTTATCATTCGTTATTCTATTATATAATTTGTATTTTCTACCAAAACATTATTTCAGTTATATTAATTTATTTTGTGAAAAGTATTTTTTGCTTTTCGTCTAATGTACACCCTGTATAAAGGATGAAACGTGTCACAAGCACGTGGTTTTTCGATGAGACGATCTTACGTGTAATGCCTTGTTTATCTCGTACGATAAGTCGGCACGTGAGACAAGTAATATACATATACAGGGTGCACAATTAATTCATGCCCAAAAATTTCGCAACGAATTTTACTCATTGAAAAAATGTTTTCCGTATTTGACTGTAATTCTTATTACTGTAATATGTACACGTTGAAATTTCAGTGTCTGGAAAGTATACATCGTAGAAATTTCCGTGCACATCAATATTCAGGCCACCAAAAATTCAAATGGATCATTTATCAATTTTGAAACCGCTAAATTTCAATATGTCGAAATTATAAGACTACAACTTTCAGACGATATTTCAAAATGTTGAATGGGATAATTGACAGTGTACAAATATTTACATTAAAGAACATTATAACACCCGCAGGTTTCTCCTGAAGCGTAGAATGTTCAAAACTCAAAATTTTCGAGGCGTAGAAACTTCTATGTCGAGAAATATTTTAAATACTTACGCTTTCTATGCGTCGAGTTTTCAATATCCAAAATCTTTAAGGCATACAATTTTAATTCTACAAAAAAACTTTATTTTGCAAAAATGTCAACATCTAAGAAGTGCAAACACTGGACCCGATAACTTCCCCAGAACCGTACAAATTCTGGGTCCTACATCATCGATCAAATTTTATTTTTTTCTCTGTTACGAATCTCTAGACACCCCGTATATGTATACAGGGTGTCCCAGCTAACGTGCACGTCCCTGAACTGGGTGATAGCTGAGGTAATTCTAATATAGGGAGGTGACATTCGTAACGTCGTATCTTAATTTATGGCCGAGTTATTAACGAAAAACGATAGCCAATCGGAGGGCTTCGTTGGGTTTGGCGGCGGGACAGTAGAAGGTCTGCACCAGTAGGGTACTGCGCTAGTAGGAACTGTCCCGCCGCTGGGCCCAACGAAGCCCTCCGATTGGCTATCGTTTTTCGTTAATAACCCGGCCATAAATTAAGATATGGAATTACGAATGTCACTTCCCTATATTAGAATTACCTCAGCTATCACCCGGTTCAGGGACGTGCACGTTAGCTGGGACACCCTGTATATGCGTATGGTTTTGATCCGACTCAGGCAATATGTGTATCCACTTTGCATTGCATATGTGCAATACGCATAGATAAGGATTAACAACTTACTAAGTGGTCCCCGATGTGTGTTGTACGCGTGATATGTAAGCACGTGGGCCGGCCAGTTCCCAGTAACAATGAGCGTTATTTAGTGAGCGGCCCGCAGGTACGCACACACATTATGCGTGTACCAGACCGAATTGTATCATTTCATATCTGATTCCCGTAGTTATGGACCAATTATTGAGTGTGTGGATTTTCGGACCCCTCTTTCTGTTGCATCGTTCGAGACGAGGATATTTGAGGAAAAAATGTTGGTAATTTTGGGAAAATTCGGATCTATAGGATTTTCGGTAATTTCTAGAAAAGCTTGGAAATAACTGAAACAAAACATTTAAGGCCTAAAAACATTGGCACGTATAAACTTTAAGGCCCAATAACATTGGCACGCATAAAGTTTAAGGCCCAAAACATTGGCACGCATAAACTTTAAGGCCCACAACATTGACAAATATAAACTGTAAGGCCCAAAAACATTGATACGCATAAACTGTAATGCCCAAAAACGTTGGGGTAAACATTACGAAAAGTATGTAATCCCAGGAATGTTGGTACGTGGAAAACTTAGTAACAAGAAACATTGGAGCAACGAAATTTGAAACTTCAGGGATCATTGAGGCGTAGAAATCTTAAGGCCCAAAAAGTCTTAACCGCAGGAATAGCGACATTTAAGGCCTAGAAATATTAGCACACCGAATATCATGCTTCAAAAATTTAGAAATCCATGCTTATTGGAGCGCAAAAATTTTAGGTCCAGAAATATCTGGCGGCTTAGACCTTTTAAGGTTAAAAAAGTATACATATACATAGAGGCCCAGAAATGGTTGTGTAGTTAATTATTGCTGCATAGAAGTTTAGAAATTTAAAAAAAACGCGGGACAAAATTTTATATTATGTATTCTAGTATATTATTTTTCAACAAAGTATACATGCATTATAATAAATAATTGACCAAACTTTATTTACCTTTATCAGTAAATGTAACACATTGCAAAAATGATTAATCTTTTTCAAAACTTATTATGTTTCAGTACTTTGCAGTTAAGCAGTTTTTTACTCACAAACTGAAGTGACAGTCGGTCAGGCAAGCTATTCGTTAATTTAAATAATAATGTGTGTGAATTTTATTAAAGAAACAGTGTATCATAACTCACATGAAGATTCTATTGATCAATATATTAAATCCAATCCATATACTCTTTTAAGAACAAGTAAATACTCTCATAAACACGATTTTGCTAACACGAACGAATCTCACGCTAATATAAATTCTGTTTTGAAAATTTCGACAAATTTATTATGAATAAACCTATACTACTTAAAGTAAAATTTCGTAAACCATATCTTTTACAGAACTTCAATGTAAAGCATATGATTGCTGTAAAAATATATATATATTATACTTTACATTTGTAACATGTAAATATGGGTATAAACAATATTCAAGGGCCAGAAATATATAAAAATCCTAAAACCTGGGAGAATTGACGGACAGAAATTTTAGGGCCTCATCACTCTAAAGTGTATTGATTTTCGGGTACAGAAATTTCTGAGAATAAGAATTTTAAGTCCCTGAAATTTCAACATATAGAGGTCGTAAGGCCCAGGATTATTGGTGCATAAAAAATTTAATGCATAAAAATCGTGAGATGCTGAAGACACGTTAAAAAATTATTGGCATCCTTTAATAAAATCTCTCTACGTATCTAGACATAGTCTGTAATCATAATAGTATGGAACAATCCGATTACAAATTGCCAATTATTAACAGGACGGGGAAGTTGCAATTAGCCTGAAGTCGTGAACGTCGATCAAGAACACGTTGATATAATTAATATGTCGTGCATTGCATTTACACGCAATGCAATAAGAATATGTAACTATTGTACCCATGGTAGAAACAATAGCGTAAAAATGTGTTAGTATTAGATGAAATTCATTTTATTTCATTTCATTCTATTTTCTTTCGATTTTATATTTAATACTTGATTAATCGAAAAGAAATTTAATAATATTTTCAAATTCATTTGATCACATCAGTTTAGAGATATTTTGTTGGTATTACCTACATGTTTTAGCGTGAATAATTGTAATAACATAAATTAAAGAAATTGGAAGAAATTTTTTTTTCAACACTAATATGATTGATTAAAAAAAAATACTTTTAAACAACTTTAAATTGAAATATACGATTTCGAATTTTTACGTTTTGAAACTCCCACTCTACGGACTGTTAGTTTCTTTCAGTTTTATCGAAATAAAATTGATTTATGATAGATGATCGTGTCATAGTATTATTGGGGCGCAGGAATTTCAAGGCCAATAAACTTCTAACAATCAGCTCAGAAATGTTGACACGCAGACAAATTATGAAAATTAAATTAACAACCATCAAGTAATCACAAATCACACTCATGGAAAAGGGACCCATTTAATGTATCATAATACATAGTAAAGTGTTTTTTTTATATTATATATAGTTCATACACATACGACGTAGCGGCATCATCGTTGTCCTTCCTGCTCGTCGACAGCGGAAAGAATCCGGCATCAGCAGGTTAATTTAATTCGTATTCAATGCTAATGGAAGGTGAAGTGCTCGTGATTCTTCGTACGTGTCAGCCTACCTACGCGGTTCACCTTGTACTTGTGTTTCTTGTGGTGGTTTACAGGTATATGTATCTATATTATATCGAGGGTGAGTCGCGAAGCGGGATTTATAACAAAATTTGTTTTATAATGCCTTTTATTTCAAGTAGAATAGTTTGTAATTATTTTTGAACTTTCTCACGCACGCAAATTTCTATGTATCGAAATTGGCACCTGAATTTACAAATTTTAAAATTACAAATTTTAAAATCTACACTGTCAAATCTCAACGGTCTGAAAATCTGATGATTTGAAATCGTACGGAACGAAATTGTTACGCGTTAAAGTTTCAAAGTGCGAAAGTTCCATTGCATTGCAAAATCAAAAGCCTGAAACTCCATGGTGTAGGAATTTTCTAATAATTTAATTATTTTATTTTAAATTTCTAATAACAAAATTTCTAATTTTTTACGTCACAATATCATTCCTTATTTCACCATTATTTCATAATAAAAAACTACTTCAAACCCACATTTAAAATATATATTTCAATTCCAGAAAACAGAAGGCAATGTTTAACGATATAAAAAACAATCTGTCACATTTTCCCCCAAATTTTATACAACTCTACGCTAATCAACAACTAATTTTTTCTCCCAAATTTTATACATACGACAACTAATCAAGACATTTCGCCGTTTCGATACGCTCTCTCGACTGTCAAACGTTTTACATGTTTATACGTTCGGCGTGGAAACAGTTTGAGAAACGACTTCCTCAAATATACTCTAGAAAACCCACTCTAGCCGTATCTCGGTGGAAATCGTGACAGGACCGAAGCAAATTTAAGAGGAACGGCGCAAAATATCTCACCTGCAGTCGACAGCACCTGAAAACTTTTCTTTTCTATGGCGTCAACGCCGATTTTATCTCCGATCCCAACGTCCCATTGGGACCCTTTTAATTAGCCTCGCATACGTACGGCACTCCATGGGATCGGTTCGGATCTACGACCGGCAATAATTCGGGGTCGCCGAAAGAATTTGTAGGAAATCTTAACAGGATCGACAAGTTTCTTTCATTTTCGTCGTGTTCCGTAAATATAGGGGACCGTTCCGTGCGAAAGTGCGTATAGATCTCGTGTTCGTTTTTTTTTTCTTTTCTCGCAACTTTCGACTGGTTGAGCCTTGAAAAACGGTCGTAAAAAATGGGTTTACTTGGAAATTAATTAACTTGGGAAAACTGCGGTAATGGCGCGTGGAGAATTTCAGGCCCAGAAGAATTGAGGCATCGAAATTTCAGAGACCCAAAATGTTTAGGGCCAAAAATATTGTCGCGTATTCAATTTGTCAGGCGTCAAAATTTATATAGTTCTTTGTGCTATATCTTTTACAGCTTTCACCTATTTATTGCAATTTTAACTTCTTAGAAACAACGAAAAGTCCTTTATTTAACATTTTATTAATTTCTCAATATACAAATAGAAATTTCTTTTGTAAAAATTTTGCCCGTTGAATTTGTTAAACTCTTAAGACCCCCGTACGATCTCTAATGCGAGCAAAAAGTTCCGAGTCAGCAGGTGAAGCAGTTACGCGAAAATAGGGGCGGGGGAGGGGGGAGGAGGGCTTGGTCCCAGAAAAGGGGAACGGTTCGCATAAATTCGCGATATTATCTGGCCGCAATGGGGTATATCCCTCATCCCATACTAACATTCAGCGCGGATTCCCACGCACGGCGAGCTCGTCCAATTTCGAAATTTCGGGGCCCGGGTTAAATGTTAACACGGGAATTATGTTAATTCGTGGTCCAGCGGATCCCGGGCATCGAGACATTCGTCATCCGCGGTTTTCGCTTGGCTTTCGGCGAACGGGATTATGCTCTTAAAAAAGGGCGTATTTGAAAGTCTAATTCTTGGTTATTCCTAGTTTACGAGTCCCGGGGCCCAATGAAATTTCAGCGAATCGAATGTGGGACATTAGGTATACGATATGCGTCGATGGCTTTTGTTTTATTTTAATCGATGATAGGATCGATTAATTCTTCATTTTTGTCAATATCCTCATTGAGTAGGTTCAACTATAAATTTGACAAATTTATTTTCATCTTGGTAGCCTTTTAAGTATCGAGTGTCTTTCTATTGCAGAGGATGGCATCATCGAGCACCGCGTTTAATAAACATCTGTTTTTATTTAAAACCAGTTGGTAATTAAAAACGGATCAAAATCCTGCATAAGAAAAATAAATATTAAGCCAGTCGCGGGATAGAGAAATCTATTTGACGGCACTATAAAAGATCCGCACACCCACTTGGTGTGGGTGAATACCGTGTGGGTGTGTCCCCGTGTGTTTATGTGTTGGGAGCAAGTTCGCCCGGAAATTCATAACTTAGCATCAAACCGGACGAAAGAGGATTAATCGTTAAAAATACGAGACGCATGAAATACACGTATAATTTCGTGGATTAGCTGGAGAACGAGTCTGGAAATTTACGTCGAACATCGCGTTAATCTGTTTGCCGGGAGAAAATTGTGGGGACCAGGCTCCCATGGTTGGGACCGAGCTGACCCACTTGTTTGGGAGAACGATCATTTGCCTGGAAGCTAAACTAGTCGCGTGAATTTCCGCCCAAGTGAACTTTTTACGGATTAATAGCTCGTTGACATTGTTTATTTTAATTTAGGTTATACTGTGTCAGATTTTTACGTCTGGACAGTTTTTTGGTTGAAAATTCCGTTGGTGGAAATTTGAACGAGGGAGAATTTCTAGGAGAAACATTGTGGAGGATTTAAATTCTGCGTTTGGAAATTTTTGGAAGTTTTGAAGTTTCATATATGCTCGTTTTTACGTTTTGAAATTCTCTGCATTAAAATTCTACGCGTGAAAAATGTTGCGCGTTGAAATTTTTGTCCACTGCAATTCCACGAATGGAAATTTACACATATTGGATTTTCTGTATTCGCTTAAATAAATTTAAACTAAATTTCTTATACGCCGAAATTTATAAGCTATGAAACTCCCAGCATGGAAATATCCCTACCGTGAAATTTGTACGCCTCCAAGCTTTTATATTTTCTTTTGAAGTTTCAAATGCTATAAATACGGTTCCAGAAGTGCCATCATTCTCTTCATGAAATACATAATCAAGAGACAAGGTCCTGACTCGAACCATTATAAGAGATCCCGACTGCTGTAGACCTTGACTCTTTACAGGAAAAATTAGATGGGGGTTTTCGGGGTATTCAAACGGCATTAGAACTGGACATTTTCCAAAAAGTACGAGTCTCAAAAACCATAAAAAACTTCATTATATGAAGATTTTGAAATCAAACAAATATGGGCAGGTACAAATTATTGTGCAGCTTTGAAACTATAGTATTATTAAATATACATATATTTAATTAACTTTAACTAAATTAATAAACGATAATTAATAAAGCTGCTTACTGTTCTATTACATGTACATGGTCCGCTTTTTCCAAATCTTGATGTCCAAAATGTAATGTCACAAATTTTTACTTATTCCTAATTTACCAAGTTAACAATCTGTACTTGCTGAGAGGAAATTACGTTATATTTATGTACGTGCATACGTATTGCGGTGTCTTTGAATGGTTAATGTTAACGAGAATTAAAAAGACACGACATTAGATATTTAGAATATATTTTTTGCTGTACAGTGAGAAGCCCTCCTTGTTCTTTGTATTTTTTAACAACTCTATTTTAATATCGAACATCTCAAACTATTTAAATTTGTAAGCAAAGTTCAAAGTTGTTACTACTGGTACTTTTCACCATCAAAATTACGTAAAAAACGTCCCACCAAGTACATTTGAATTAATTTAAATTATTTTACATTTGTTAGTTTTAAATTCTTGGAAATTTAGTGGAATAAATATATTTATTTAGCGATACTATTGTGTCGAAGTTGTACAACCATTTGCTAAGTAATTATCAGATATTAAAAATATATAAAAAATTAAAAATATTAAAAATTAAATACATCCAAATACTTATAAAGAACTTTAATGTGATCTTTATTTTTCGACGTTTTTACTAAAAACAGAAAAAATGTTATTAATCAAGATACAAACTGTTTCCACAGTTTTTCCGAATGAATTCCTCTTCAGAAAGGTTTCTAGAGTTTGATGCTGTGTAGTAAAGTCCTGTGAGATACAGAGTTTTTGGCATAATGTAAAAATATTACTTATAAAATACGCGAAATGGTCCTTCTTTGAAATTTGGTGGCCGTCTACAACCTAAAACCACGTTTTTCTCTAATACATTCAGAAAACTTTCCTCTCTCTTTTAAGACTGATATTTTTAGTGTCTCTAATCTGCAGGTAATACTTAATTTTGGGGAAAATAGTCCATTTTTTGTAAAACTCACAATTCCGCTTCCAGATAAGCGTTTAAGGCAAGAAAGTTTACAAAGATTACACAGTATCATATTATGAAACAAAAGTGGCATTCTACAGTGTAATCCATTACACAGAAAAGAAAAAAATTCAAGCCTGTCTGTACAACTATCAAAGCCATATTGCACTTCGACATAATATGTCGACACATAAAAAAGGAAAATAATCTCTCGACGAATCCCACCTGCGTTTGTGAAGACTTTAAAAGAATCCTGATAAATGCTGAATGACGTTTGTATACGTATGTAAAACGTGGTTTCATGAAACGGATCATTAATTATATTTCCCGATAGATAGATTTCGAAATTCACAACTGGTTTCCGCGGAATCGAGTCTCGATACGCCCAAGACGTCTATCACATTAAATCGGTAATTAGTTTCAATCATGGAAGCTATGGAAAGAAATAGATTACGATAGCGCAACGGCGGTGCATTCATGTGAAACCAGAAAAAACATTTATCATTTTTTCTTCTACAATCTTGCAATGTTATAAGATCAACAGTTGAAACAATGTTATAGGAAGCGTGTAAATTATTCGAATGATATTTGAAATGTTTATTATGTGGAATGCAGACTGTGGCACATATTCCATTGAATGTATGTACAAACGTGAGTTGCACGAATTAATAAAATTAGCAAACGTCTTAGAAACGTTTATTCGACGTTTGGTCTATTTTGCAGACCACACATGGCGGTTTGTTAATTATGTTGCCTCAAGTATGGAGAATTACGGGTACATTTGAAAAGGTAGAACTTTCTAAGCGTTGCGATTCTGCGAAACGTTTGAAGTATCAAATTCCGGCGATGGATAATATTAGACAATGAAATGTTTTTACGTATAGAAATTTTCATGGTGAAACTTTCCGCGCATCGAAATTTTAATTGTCGCAATTTCTGTATATCGAAATTCAATTACATATGTAATTTTTTGCGCATCGAATGTCAACGGGTAGATGTTTCTATACTTTGAAATAACTTGCAAAATAAAATATATAAAGTATAAACAATTCATAAATATTAAGATGCGTAATATTCCGTACCGCAGAATTTTCAAAACGTACAATTTCCCAATGCGGAAACTTTCTACCGTCAAATTTTCCATCGTAGAATCGTTTGTGTTTAAACTTTTCCGTCACAAGAAGTTCAATGCGCAAAATTCCTCATTTCCTTAAATTTACAATGAAAGAAATCTCATTATAAAATCGATTCAAAATTGCTCATACATCGCCACGAAAACTATACAATTATCCCGCATAAATCCCCATGAGTTTGAAAATAACCATAATAACATGTCCCATCCAAAAACTAACATGATCCACGATAAAACAACAGAAAGAAAGAGAGAAAGAGAGAGGAAGAGATAAAGGGGTGGGGATTCAATTCATGTCCCGACAATGCGGCTTTGTCTCGGCAAATTATCATACATGAACCTACATGTATAATCCCATGGCGGCGCATTATCATATCATAGACGCGTATTAAAGCACCGGTTCCCCATGGCACTCGCGCGAGAAGCGCCTATATTTATTGGAGGGGAATGAGGGGGGCGGGGGAGGGAACTCGCATCCAGTTTGCGCGCCGCGACGCTAGTGATGACTGGAACACTTTCTGAATCGACGAATTTCTTCGATTTTTTTTTAATACTAGAACTACCGAGGATTAATTCGGTCTATCTAAAAATATTAGATAAATATATTTGCAAAAAGGGAATAGAAGCAGATAGTAAATTGATCGATTTTTAATTCTTTACATAGAGGAATATAATTGTGAAGAATTTCAGAAAACGCACTGTTATAAATTCCAGTGAGTTTTATAAGAAGTTATGAACAAGTCATTTTGAGTGCCTTGGTAATTCTAGTGTTAAAGGCAGGCTAAGGAACATAGTAAAAGAAATTTTTTTGGGGGAGTTTTTTTTGCGGAAAATGTAAGGCGTTGGTGTGAAAGTTCTTGTTGATGGGTGAAAGTAGGTACGTCGGTGGATGTTTTTAGGGAAAGATTGATTGGAAAATATTTATAAATAAGTCTGCGACTTTCGACGATGTAAAAGTTTGAAATTTCTTGCAAAGATTCTGGGTTAAAGTTTTAGTGTGCCCTAATTTCGACGGTTCGAAGTTTAGCTATATTAATAAATTGATATTCGTTATATATTAATAAATTTATAATCGTTTCTTTTCAAGTAAACGATTATAAAGTTGTAGATATTTATAATAAATTTTGAAGCTTTGTAGGAATTCTAAAATTCCTGTGAAATACAATTCGCGAATTCTGAAATTCGGATATCTTTACGGGAAGATATGTCAAGATTATACAATTTTTGGAAATTTCAAGACGTTGAACCCCCGAATGCAGAAATTGTCGATAATCAAAATTTTTAGTCGCATACATTTTCGTTACTAAAAATCAAAGTAAACGCAGAAATTTTGTCTAATTAAAATTTATGAGTGCTAAAATTTCCCTTCGTCGAAATGACCACGATGTTTAAAATACTAAAGGAGCAGAAATTAGTACAATACAAATTTGTACGCCTAAAAAGGTCATTTTGAGCAAAATGCATTCTATGCTGTCGAAAATTCCCATTAAATTTCTAACGCTCGTACGAAAGGAATGTGACACTCAAAGTCGCATTGGAAGCGATTCGAATTAATTTCTGTGTCACTCGAACCCATCACTATTTGTCGCTAGATCTGGACAAGCACCGTTCCGCCGATTAAGTTGAACGGGACGATTTTACGGACTGTCTGGCTCGCCGTCTACTCACGATCAAGGCTACACGATCGTCGTGGGCTAGACATTATCATTTCGTAGCATCACATTAATACGACAGAACTTAATAATTTTCAATTAACCCGTGAATTTTTTTCTTAGTCATTCATATAGTTTCTTTAAAAATGTAATTAAACTTGTGGACTCGAATAAAGTCGATGCGATACATGAATAATAGAATTGAAATTCATTTTTTCCAATTGTCAATTTATACTTGATCGATGAATAAGAAATTTTCATGCGTAGATTTTTAAACTGTACGAATTTCCACCGTTGGTGTTTGGAGGATAGAAATTCCCATCAGCAGGCGCAATTGTTAAGTGTAGGAATTTCTATGAATGGGATTACAGCTGAGAGTTGTCGATGCGTATACATTTTCGAGCGCAGAAATTTCCACGTATAGAATTATATGGCGCAGAATTTTCGGAGGCGTGGAAATTTCAAAACTTTCAACCTTGAACAGGTAGGAATTTCGTCGCGCAGAATTTTAGTACGTAGAGAATAGGGTGCTTGGAATTTATTTATTTTATTAACGTTTCCGAATTTCTTTCAAGTTTTAAGTTTTCTATTGTTCCATGATAAAGTATTTAAAAAATCCAGTTATTTTTTCCACGATTAAAAAAACTTTTAACGCGATTAAATAAGTCTATTACACAATAATAATTCCAGCAGCTTATTAAAAAATGTGTGAGAAATCCTATTAAAATGCCTTTGAAATAAAATTAAAAATGGAACCCTTATTAGATGAAAAAATATTTTTGTACCGCACTGTACACGCTGGTTACAATCTATCATCACATTTCTCACCCCGGGATTACTCCCTTCACAACACATTAACCTCGAATCCTCGAGAAGGAAATATGGCTCGACAGGCCCGAGGTAAATTTCTATTAACGAACAGCGTCGGGTCAAGATAATTACGAGCGTCGGCGGCGTGCAAACAAGATAAGCTACAAGACTGTCCGATAGATCGATCTCGATCGATCGATCATTGCCGCGTCGTGAAATGCCACATAGATTGTGCAAGGCTATTAAATACCATGGCGAGAACTTGTCGAGGATTATTCGTCTCCATGGTGGAAATTAATAGAAATTCTTATAAGAGAGTATTTGTCAAGTTTAAGGGAAAATATTCAAATATTTTTTTTTTTAAATAATTGTTGACATTCTAAGGGATGGGAAATGTCGAAGAGATTGCTCAGTTGTTATTGTTTGAAGATGCTGACCACAGAAGTTTCGTTGCATTGAAAGAAAATTAGGGTAATATTGAGAAGAACTTTTTATGGGAAAATATAAGGAAAGATTGAAATTTTGTAAAGCGAAGATTCAAGATAACGGTAAGTATTTGGTAATTGTGAAATTTATTGTTGGAAATATTCCCAGGGTATACACAATTCAAAGTCGAGAAATTGGAAAAGTTGAAAATTAGAAGCGGAGAAATTTCGATGACTAGAAATGATTATAGAAGGGGTGAAAATTCGTATGATTAGAATTGCAAGGATAAGAAATTCTATGCTGACAAGTTGTGAAAAATTTTAGAGAAGCGAATATTTCTACACTCAGGAACTTGAGGCTCAAAAAATTCCCACGTTCAAGATATTAAGACAAATAAATTTTTATACATGGAATTTACAGGTGCAGGTATTTCTATGCGCAGAAATTGGAAGTGCAGAAATTTTCATGTTTAGGAATTCCTAACGACAAAATTTTACGGTATAAAAGTTTCAACTTATAACAATTATTATATCGTAGAAATTCCTACATCTAGGAACTTGTCCAAGCATACAAATTTCCATACGTAAAAATTCCATAGAAAATAAAAAACAGTCATTGCTATACCTCCCTTTCCCCATTGTTCAATAAATCAATATTCTCTAGAAAATCATTCCCAATCAATGCAACCGATCAAAAAAAAATTATATACCAGTCATGTGCACGAACACCTGTAACAAAGAAACACACACACACACACACACATAGCTAAAGAAATCTTCCGATTAAAATTGCTCAATTAAGTCATCTAATTAGCATAAAAGAGGATTGCGTAGCCACGTCACGAATTCGTAGCAAGTAAAACTAAAAGCTTAATTCGTCATTTCAACATTGCTAAGGCCGACTTGAACGGCGATTGCGTGCGGCATAATACTCGCGAAACTTTTTGCGCGGCGAGAATTTCTCAATTTCGCGGGACGTATCGCGTGAAGAGGCCTGAAAGTCCAAACCATTGACAGGATAATTACACGCACGTAGGCTTGGGCCGGTTGTCTGCTCTTCTGTCAGCGAGCAACGAGGGAGACGGACAGAGAGGGATTGAGAGAGAGAGAGAGGGACAGGATCAGAGATGGGAAGAGAGAGAGAGAGAGAGAAGAGGGAGAGTTGCAGTTCCCGGCTACCGTTCCAACGACCACCCACGACGTTCGTCATCGGTGATTGGTTTAAATCTGCGCTGAGATTTCGATGCACATTTCGGGCGAAAATCGAGGTGATCACCCCCTGTCCCACTCCTTCCGAAAAAGGACCTATGAACGAGCAGTCCTAGGTGTGAATGAAGATATTCAAATTGAATGTAATCATTGATTATAGAAGTAAAGGCAATAAAAATACGAAAGAAAGTTTACTTAAACCTTGAAGTGAAGAAATCTAGATATTAAAATTACGTTTGTACTAATTTAGTTTTAAATAAAAATATCAATTTGTATATCTTTCATTTTTTTTATTTAATAGATCTAATCAACTGGGAAAAATTTTGAATTTAAATTTTTGTTTATTGTTATTTTAATTAACTATTTTTTTTTATTGACTTAGGTTCTATATTTGTTTATGTGTCGAATATACTTGCATTTTTCATAAAAATTCACAAAAATATGATTATACCAAAAAATTAACGTAGATTGTCTTGAGGCACGTGTTGTTTTTAATTTAAAAAAAAATGTCCCCAGTGTTTTTGCATCATAAGGAAGCTTTTTGGGGGGCGTCGCAAAAGATTTAATTTTTAACGACCACCCTAATGTATATTTGATTTTGATTTATTTTAGAAATTGTACTCATTGCACCTTCCTCAAGTATATTTTTACTAAAATTTCAAAGTATATCGTTCATCTTTAATGAAGACAACAGTTTCCCCGCCACCCATCAAGTACATTGTATAATATGTACGCGAACGGGCAGTCAGATTGTTCTAGGTGTGAAACGATTATTTCGCTTCAGGTACGTAACGTGAATGTACATGTATGTAAATATGTATGTACACATTGTGCCTCCCAAGTACATTTCTATTAAAATTTCAAAGTTATTGAGTCATTTTTAATGAAGACAACAGTTTCCACGTCAGCCATCAGGTACATTGTCTATGTATTAGAACGAGTAGTCGGATGGTGCTAGGTATGAAACGATAGTTTCGCCTCAGGAACATAACGTAAATATATGCACGCTTTGTGCCTCTTTCAAGTACGTTTCTACTAAAATTTCAAAGTTATTGATTCATTTTTAATGAAGGCAACAGTTCCCAAGTCACGCATCAGATATACAGGGTGTAACATATCATCGGGGACCCTTTTTTAGGATCGATAGTACGCACCAAAAGGTGAAAAAAGGACCAAGGAAGTTAGGTCCGAAAATCACCCCCTAACGAGTTACAACCCTATTTGTAAAAAATGTTTAAAAAATCATATCTCCGAAATGGTACGTCGTAGAGGACCGATTTTGATTGCAATATAACCGGAAGAGACTAAAGTTTACGAAAAAAAATATCACTATCTACGCAAAGGAAGATTTAGTGAATGTCCTTAATTTTTCCCAAGTTGTTACAAACCTGCTACGATATAGGTAATCGACGTTGTTTGGTTTAAACAAGAATAAATGCTATTTAACGTCAATAATCGCAGCAATTATATTTTTCTCTGTTATCTTTGATCTTCTCTGGTTATATTGCAATCAAAACCGCTCCTCTCCGACTTACCATTTCGGAGATATAATTTTTAAAAAATTTTTTACAAATGGGGTTGTATCTCGATAGGGGGTGATTTTCGGACCTAACTTCCTTGGTCCGATTTTCACCTTTTGGTGCGTACTATCGATCCTGAAAAAGGGTCCCCGATGATATGTTACACCCTGTATATACATATGTATGTATAATACTATATCCGATTGGTTACTTGAAAACTGTTGCCTTCATTAAAATAGATATAAGCAGGGATAGGTATCGATAGGATAATAGATATTTCGAGACGAGATGTGTTTGAAAAACATATTTCATAGTGTCCAGGGGGACTATTATCCTTAAAGGACCTTGGTAAATAGTACGGGTTACCTGCCCGAGGCGAAGGAGTCGGCTCAGATCTACGACTCCTGGCAGCACGCCCATACATCCTTTTTCGAAGAATAGAGCCGAGGCGAACACCAGAACTGGATTTTCAACTGAAAAGTGCAACTAAAGTCCACGACTGGTTAAAACTTTAACGTTATATCCGTCGAATTACGAAATTCAAGCTTCTCGATGAAAATGTCTGTTTCCGAGGGTGGGGAGAATTTTGGACGGTGAACATTTGGTTATTTTTGGAAGTTCGGCGGGATGATGTGTAAATTGCTTTTGGGGAGGTAAAATTTCGAAGGGCGACGATTTCGATACATAGATTTTGAAACCAGGATCAGTGAAACGTCGAAATGAAGAATATCGAACGGTAAGGACAATTTTATTTCAATGAATGTCAATATTTCAAAGACTGAAGACTTTGAAGATCGAATTTAAAATCCCGAAAGCTTTAAAACGTCGGAATATTCAATGAGAAGACTTCAAAAGACGATTTCAAAACCGAAGATTTCAGACTACAGTGAATTTGAAACTCGAGAATTACAAAACTGAAGTTGTAAGGCCTGAACACTTTGAAGAATGACAACTTGACCACATTGTTTGTTTCAAAACGCACCAATTTAGAATCGTCGAAAAATCCTCTACACCATTTCAGCTATGAAAAACAATAAACGCAGCATTTTCAAGGCAGACAAAATTTGGCAGACAGGTCGAACACACAAATTTCTATGTACAGTATTTTGATGCCATACAAATTCCCATACGCAAATCTTTGGACACGAAAATTACCATGCTCACGATTTTAATGTGCAAATGACTCAAATCGGGAAAATTTCCACGTTTCAAATCTCGATACACAACAGATCTCCGCTGGTGGAACCTTGACATTCAGAATTTCCCATTCGTGTCTTCCAAATCCACAAAAATATTAAGAGCAAAAAATATTCATCCCTATCGTCAGTGTCCTCTGAACACTTCTCGGAAATTTAACCAGCAATTCTACTTAAAATCAAGAATTGGGCCCAAGTGAGTTGGGACCCGAATTTCGATATTTCTACCGGTTTCGATATCTTTCTGCCCCTTTTTTTTTCTACTCCGACAGTTCCTAGCAGCTACAGTCATTATACCGGCTGCCACTTACGGCTCGTAATGTCCCGAATTAATAGTCAGATCTGTCGCGATAAATCTGCATTAGCATCCTTCTCTCTACATTATCCGCGTGTTGCTGGCCCGATGATAAAACTAAGTTATATCGCGAGAACACGGTGCCACGTCAAGCGTAATATTGATTCACGGCTATCGATTTCGCAAAAATCACTTCCGAATACGGCCAGTATTAACCACGGAGCTATAATCCGTCGACGTCTGTAACATGACGCATCTTGACAGAGCTTCTCTTCCGTTTTTCGGCGAATTTAAGGTTCCCAGGAAATATACGCGTATTTCGTCATATTTTTTCGATCGTGAATAAAACATTTGAATTTTGACGGTATCATCATTATTATTTTGGTTGGTTTCTGATCTTTGGGAAAATCAATGAAAATCCTGAGCCACGAGGTTTTCACTGCTAAATATTCCCGAACTCGGTATATCAGGCTTCGCTTTTTTTAAAGTTCGGTCTTTTTTTTGTAACGTCCACCGAAACAATATTTGCAATTGCAGCTTTTATCAATTCCCAAAGTGTAATGTACTCAAAATTTTCTTAACCAGATCTTCGGAGACAAATCTGAATTATACATTTTATATGTATTCATAAACATAAATAATGTTCTCCCAAGGAATTGATTTTTGTATTAAATCACTAAAAATAAAATATAAAATATTATAGAACAATGAAACAGAAACGATCTCACGTGTTTTAATCTCAAGGAACACAAGTTTGAATTTGCTATTTAAAGCAATATTAGTGTAAAACAAAAAATGTATTTGCAATTGCATAACATCTGAGAATTTATTTCTTGAGAAATAAATAAAATTCTACTCAAATTGTCATCACTCTTAGTTATATATAATTTATTATGAAATAGCACAGGTTTGTAATAAAAATATGAAATTCTGATAAAAGCAGCTAGATAATGTTGTCACTTTATTATAATTGATTTCAATTTTATAGCAAATACGTTTACCGTTAATGATAAGAAAGGAAGCGGATTAACATCGTAAAAGATTTCCAAGCGTCGCTCAGCTCTGCTAAATAAAGCAGCACATCTAACGCGTGTCACGTGATATTTATTGCGACGCAATCTCGTTTTATATTGACGCGAATACGTTAGCAATTTATGCCGCGCCCGGGGTAGTTGAGGGCTTCTTCGTGGCGTACGAATGTTTACGGGAACACGTACACGTGTTCCATGCCTTGTTTTATAATACAGTGGAACAACTAGAATTCGCCTTGCAGCATGCCGTATCCTGACAGCCTATTCGAACGTCCTTCCCTTGATTTATCCTCATTTCAAAAGGATACTTTCTTGAGCGTTAGACATCGGATGTTTTCGATAAAGGAAGACGAAGAGGCGACTTGTAAATCTTTGCTTGATATTCGCCACCATTGTTCGAATTGCATTATTTTTTGTGCGAACGGGATTTTACAGTTTGAATTTTTCGCGGGAGGGCGCGCGCGCGCGCACGCATGCGCATACGCGTGCGTGGGTGCGCATGCGTGTGCGTGTGTAGCTCTAAATCAATGCATACAACAAGAACAAGTTTTAACGAACCACTTAAATCAAACCGCTACCTTTAATGTCAATCGACCGGTAACCATTGTATGGTGGTAAAATATGTCTATTCGAATTGCTAGGTTTTTTTTCGAATGTCAGTTATTATTATTATTATCTTCGGGAGTAAAGTGTGGGCGTAGTGAAAGATCGGAAGTGAAAGTGAAAGCATAACGTTTCGAAGGAAATTGAGCGATATTAAACTGTTTTTATACTTGCAGCTCCTGTATTTATGGTGATAGGCTATATTAATCAGTAATAGTGCAATTGGGCGTGAACTTTATACAGTAGCGTTCAAAAGTGATCAAAAGGGGATGTCGAATTTTATTGTATCGAGAATTTTCCCGTTTTTGCTCATTTTTCTTCTGATTTTGGAAATTATTGACAATGATGCGGAGAGAATTTTGTGTGTAGGAATTTTATTTTGTTATCAATTGTATGGCATACAAATTTTCAAGTGTAGATTTGTCCAAGTTTAGGAATTTAAGGTTCAGAAATGCCCAACCTTACAAACTTTTGGCACAGACATTTACAAACTTAGAAAGTTTCCTGCGTACATTTTTCATGCCCAGCAATTTCTAAACATGACAGTTCCATGTTAGACATTTTCATACGTAAACTTTCGTGGCGCAAACATTTCCAAGCTTAAACATTTGGGGCGTACAAATTTCCACGTACAAAATTTTAAAGCTGTGAAACTTCAACGCGTATACTAAGTTTTAAATCTGAAATTATAACGATTAGAAATTAGAAATTTAAGTCATAAAAATTTGAGCGCTTAAGATTTCACGTCACCAAAGTTTGGTTCGTCAGGAAACTGCGCGGCACTGAAATTTATGTGCGCGGAAATTCTGAGGCCCCGAATCTTGAAATACACTACTGCGTGCATCGTATGTAACGTATCATTTTTCCTTCAAGTTGCAAATACATTTGCGCAAGTGGGGGCGAGACGAACTGGCTCTTGCTACCGTGGTTTATTCGCTGTCCCACATATTATGCTGCTGGCGCATTCGTCATCGAGCCAATCTTAATAAATAATCGGCAGTATCGGTATTATCGATCCTCAACGATTATTATTCCTTCGCAGAACTGAAGGAAATAAATTTGTATTTCTCGCATACAGTGGCTCACAAAAGTCTTTGTAAAATTAGAAACACATATCTGCAAAGTTTCGTGCCAATTATTCCTAGTTCCGAATTCGTTGATAATTTTTTAAGATCGAGCTTATTGTTAGAATATTTTTTATTATTACCAACATTTAAACCGGAGGTTCTTTCGACAACACTGCTTTATTCTTTTATAGAATGAGTTTACTAACAAGTTGTAAGCAAAGTTGAAAAATGATGGAAAATGAAAATGATAACAGTGATGAGATATATAAAAGAATAATTTTTACGGAAATGAGGCATTTAAATAAAAACTGCTCTGGTGCATTTATTTATATCAAGAAAATAGAATAATCTGAAATTTTTTACATATTACCCAACCCGCGAAGAATGTAACAAAAATTTGAAAATACTTCTTTGCAGAACGACTGAATTTCTGGAATTTAAATAGCACAGAAATTTCTTAAGATTCACAAAAAAATCGATTCTATAAAAAGTACCACTTGTATATACCCCATTAAAAAAAAGCCAAATATGTAGCTTACAAACTGCAAGGAAATAAAAAAGAAGAAAATGAAGCTTCTACCGCATATAGAGATAAAACAAAATGTCCCTAGCACGCCATAGACAAGAAAATTGTCAACCGGTCAAATAAATTTGGTCTTACAGGACTTTTGACTCCCACTGTACGCATCTACATCTACGTCGGTCGATGGTGAGGTCAGTTAAGATATCTCCAAGTGTTTCCGTTCATAAATAATAATGGCTACCGATCTGTTAATCCGTCAATACGAGGAGCCCGATATATTATATTAAGAAAACCATAAAAACGGGTAAGTAGTACTCCCACGTGTCGGTTGGAACGAGTTTCTGCACTCCGCTGTGACATGCTGTCCTCGTAGTTTTCCAATGAAAAATTCGATTTTAACGAAGTCACGTGTCCGCTTGGACCTCACGAGAGACAACCATATGGGGTTTCGATGAAGCAAACGGATTCGCAGGAAAAAAAATATGACTGACTAACTGTCCAAAATTTGCGTGAAATTGATTCACTAGTTAGTTTTATGTTCCAGGTTCGATTCCGGACACCGAGTTTTTGTGTTTTTCATTTAAATATTATACTTCCACGGAACGTAATTCGTTCTTCGCGAATTTATCTGAAAATTATAAATTAAATGGTAAGTGATTGGAAGATGATTCATATAAATTGTTTCAAGTAGTGAAATTTCACATTGCATATTATGTTCAGTGCAATAATTTTAAGTCCCAAGAGCTTCGAAGCGTAAATGTTTCCACAATAAAGTTCACAAATTTTCACTTTTCTAGACATTTAAACACTGGACATGAAAATGTCCAGACTTTAAATTTAAAAATTTAGAAATTTTTCCGCCTCGAAATTTAATGGTTCTTTTCCCCTAGCTTAAGTTTCCCAGCATAAATATCTGCGCCACAAAGAGCGATGAAGTGAAGAAACTACAATTCCCAACATAATACACTATGAAAGTAAAAAAAATTTCGTTCAAGTAATCCCGAACTCTGATGCCGCAGACATCGGCGACTCCGCGCCCTATAAAAACCCATAAATATTCGCATAAATCCCGCGGGCGCGTGTAATACGACGGTACCACATGGTTCACTATGCCGCGAGAGCGGTCTGTATATCATATATAGAATAAATTACGCCGTGCGCAGGATAACGGGGTGAATTTACGGACTGCAGGTTTTTGTGGTACGATGTAATCGGCCTTGTAATATGCGGTGCAAACTCTGCCTGATTCGACAGTATGAAAATTATGGCGAAACTCCAATAATCCGGCATCTTGATGTAGAACCAAAAACAGTCATTCAATCTAGATTTATAAAAACTGCGATTTGTGAAGATAAACTGATCTTCCTGTAATTTTATGTATCCTCATAAGTCTCAGTTTGTTCAATAATTTGTTTATGTTTGTTTCGCCTTTCTTCCTGCTTCCAGAGACTATAAACTTGAAAATGTGGATGTCTATTTCAAAACATCAAAGCGGCAAAATTTCAAGGATTCTGAACATCAGAGGGTTAGGACCCCAAAATGTAGAATTTTTCAAACTTACAATTCCGGGGCAAAGGACTATCCAACCCCGAATTTTTTATCTCAGAATTTTGAGCAGCATATATATGTATCCTACTAAGTCTACTGGCAGATTGGTCAAAGTGCGCGGGTATCTGTCCTCCCATCCTGTCCATTCTGCTCCATACTGCCGGATTCGGGGCCGGGAATAGTTGAGAGTGGAGCAGTTCTTAAGTCGTTATTAATTCGCGCAACGTTTCACGAGAACGAGGCCCAGAAGGACAGTGGGTACCCGTTCCGCAGAAATGACTCATGAGAATAACTCGGTGTCCTGATAGCGATCAGCTCGTTAAAGTCCTGTAGCGGACCGAAATACGGCTTACCGTCGGTACGGTCCGTAAACACGGCCGTATCTAGACCCCTCCGAGCCCGTTCCCTGGTGGGAATATAAATTCAAAGGAAATTCAATTTGTGAGAGGAGAAAATTCGAGATGATACTTACGGCCAGATTTGTGAAATTACCTGGAAATTATATTCATTTTTGTTTATTATGAAGTTGTAAACCCGGGGTTCCCGAGGGTTCCCGACGACTAACAAAGTATCAGGGCGTTCAGATTTGACAACCTAGAAACTATGATATGAGTAAATTTCAATGGCTAAGAATTTAAGACGTGACAATCTTAATGGTGGAAGACATTGCAGCGTTGAAAGTATAAGGTCTAGGGACTTTCGGCCAGTAAGATTTTATTATAGGAACACAGATTCACGTACATTTCTATAGTCCCTCCAATTATGTCATCAGACTTGACATTTCGTTCCACAGAACTCCCTGGGGCAAAAAAGTCTATAGTTTATTGTAAGTACCCTTCGATATTTACACAACACAATGATTCTAACCTCTTTCACAATTTACTGTAAGAAAATCCCTAGGGCCTGAAATTGTCAACTCCGACAGACGTAACTGTTCCCCCTCGAATGACATCGGTCCTGTACTTGCGGAAGAGAAACTTCGGAAGATGAGCAGTACCTGCACTGGGACCTGTCTTCGCGTGCAACCTGGGACGAATAAATAGAGCCCCTCTCCTCCCTCCCCTCTCTCCCAGCCCGTCCTCCCACCAATCTTCTCCAGTGTGTGGAACAGTTGTAGGAAAGGTCACGCAGATCTGACATATCTCGAAACGTGCGATCGAAAGAGATACTCGAAGCTTACATTCGGGTTCGGCGCGGAAGATCCCGATAAAGCTTCAACTTGTTAAGTTGGGTCTTCCAGTTTTGTAACGACGTCCGACGAGTTTCTACCCGTTTGAGGATAGCGGTGTGTTTTCCATCGCTTGTTTGCAATCTGTTTCTAATGGGTGAATTGCGTTACGGTGTAGATACGAAAGGTTGTCGATAAGAAATGAACGGGGAATAATTTTCTAGTTAATTCTAGGGAAGTTATGTCTACGTAACGTTGTGTTGATGTTAGTTCGCCTTGAATTCGGTGAAAGTGTAAGTTACTAGAAGAAGAAATTTGGGAGATTTAGACGTACGTATCGTAGGGTGTCAAATGTCTTATAGAAACCCAGGTATTCCACGGTTTGTAATTACTTCACGAAAGTATAGATATCTAGGGAATTTTAACGCCAATAAATTGGGGAATCCCCGGTACTTTCAACGTCTGGGGATATTAAAGGACAGAGTTTTTCCGGAAATTATAACGAAAATATTTTTGAACATTAAATTACGATATTTGTTACTGTAAATAAGTTGCACAAAAACATAGAAAATCTACCACATGTTTATACATACATATATATAGACTGTAGAAATCGCAAAAGTATCGGACCGCTTTCTTCAGCCTTACGAACGAAATGCTGGAATAATATCAAGAAAATGTTCTATGGGACATCTAATACGGAATCGATTCTGTGTCAGATTAATTGTAAGATCGTTGACAGGTTCGAGCAAGAAACTAACGGTACCGATACAGCGCACATTTATTTCTATGCGACGACAGGCTAGAATTTCTTGCCCGTATAAATAAAGATCTCAGATGCCTGGAAATGCTCTATATATGTACACACATGGAACAGCACTGATTCATATGGAAGCCGGATATTAATCACTGGGATTTCAACAGTATAAATAATGTATTCGATAAAATTACTTGTATTAGAAACTTGTTAACTTGAGAAGTTGTATATGTGTAGTAAAACACCATAGAAGAGCATGCTTTGAAATAATTACGAAGTAATGTTTTCAAGTTTATAGATTCTTTTCCTTCTCGTTATTTCAAACTTTGGAGCGTTGACATTGCCACGACTACTAACTTAGGGCCATAAAAGTTACTATGATAGGAATTTTTAGACGTCGAAATGCACGGGGTTAGAAACTTTAAGACGTACGAACTTTTGATTTTAGGAACTTTGAGATATAAAATGTTGTAATATCTGAAACTCTGAGACGTACATAATTATTAATCTAGAAACATTTTGATACAAAAATTCCCTAGGTTATAGCAACTATGAAATGTACAAATTTCCTAGGTTGGAGACACTGACGTGTAGAAATTTTCAGGAACTTACACTTGTAGAGGAAAATATTTCTAAAGCTGGAAACTTTGAATCACAACATTTTCTTAGACTAGAATCTTTCAGGCGAAAAAATCCTACACAAAAACTTCATGTCGCATGCATTTTGAAACATTTCATCTTCGGAATGCAGCAACCTCAGGTGCAAAAGCACTTCGCCTTCTAGATAATTCGAAGTTCTCAAAGGCAAAGCACGTTAGTCCTTTAGACTTGCCATTAAAGAAATACATATACATATATACATGTATACATATTTAATCGAACATTTTACGGTCTTGACCGCTAACGGGAAACGACGTTCCACCTTCTAATTGAACAGCATGTCTCGAGGAGATTATTGCCAGCGTTTTCGCGTTTAAGAAGCCGCAAGAAAATCAACCGTAAGGATACTAGGAACGGCTTTTACGCATTATAAACATGTCCGAGTGACAGGTATCGCAATATCGTGATAAAAGAGCGGCTCTTAACTGGGGAAACTCTTCTTTCGCGACGAACATCCGTGTTACGGCTTTGGAATTTCGTTTAGCAGACGTACGTCATCCACCTTTTTATTCGCTATCTTTTTTTTCTCTTATTATATATTTTTTTTTTATATACACATTTCAAAATACGGAATTCCTTCGCCGCAGCGATTTAAACAAATTTCACGAGGGACAAATTATAAAGATATATCATTCCACAGTAATTCAAACGCGTAGGAATTTCTGTGTCGCAAAAATTTCTCAACCTGCGAATTTCAGAGGCTGAAACCCGACGATTTGAATGTAATAATGTGTTTAAAAATTCTTTTGAAAAACGGAACGAAATGAGATATAAAATCAATTGCGTCCCACAAACGCGAACACTTTTGTGGCCCACGCTGTGTCACATTTATAGTTTATAACGAGGATGTCATTAACCATAATTAAATGCTGCTGATACGATAAGAAAAATGAAAACGTTTCGAGATAAATGGAAATATCGACGTAATTTGTCGTGTCGAGCAAAGTTGCTTTTCGTGGGCGAACTTCGGACATTTTTACCAAAGCCAGATTTACTTCACACGTCAGTTAGATTCAGGTAGTACAGGTGTTACTAATTATTCCGATAAAACTTTGCTGTCTGTCTATTAAATTCCGCGTAGAAAACTTTTGCCACTTCGTATTTAAGTAATACATTGATTCGTCAGTCTCAGCTCTCTAATCTGTAGTTTTAAATTTGGGTTTTTTAATGTCTATGAAACTTTTTGGGTAAACGCAGTTGATTTTAAAAAATTCTGCTACATGTGGGATTTATAGTAATTTAACATGGAAATATAGGAGAGGAGGCTAAATGTGTAATATTTTTAAAGCTTGAGATTTTGAGAATGCAAACACTTCAAAGCTTAAAAATTTCAAAAGTTTTAAATGGTAATACACAGAAATTTCAAAACATTAAAAATTCGAAACGCAGAGACTTTATATTAATTTAACGTATACAACTTTCGAAATACAGACATTTTAAAGAATCGATATTTCTAAGTTTTAGGATTGAAAATATCAAGGTACAAAAAATTCAAATTTTTTCGCCATTATGTCATTCAATTAATATTCTCTACGATTTTTACTAATGATTAAACGCGTCATTTCGTTGCAACAGAGTAGTATCTAGCACCTCGTTATTGTAATTATTTCCTAATAGAGCGTAGTTGGAATCTTGGTTGCTGTAATCATCATCGTTGTTAGAAAGTGCTTATGTGCATTGAGTATTACAGAAAACATTCACTGTTTACAATCACACTAAACAGAAAGTAATTATTCCATTAAACTCATTCACGACTCTACAGAGTAGCGAATATAAACACGTACTTGTTTTAAAGTGTAGAACTTTCAGGGCTTCGACAATACGGGGAATCGACATTTCAAAACTTTGTCATCACACTTACTAAACTGATGAAGTTATCAATCATGTTCCCCCGTAATTATACATAATATTTTAATAATTAAAATAAATCGCTAAGCATTCAAACCCAACATTAAAAATCCTTTGTTGCATCGTTTTACGAACGAAGCTCTACATGTATACTCGAAACTACACGCAATAAGGTAAAAACGGAATAGAGAAGCCGTACTATAAATCATTAGGCGCCAGGGTTGAAATTTTCGCCACCTCTTCGTTTCGTTGAGGATCTTCCTGTGGCAATACTTTAAAGTATTACCTGCCTCGGAGATCAGACCCCGTAGATACCTGGGTTAACGAGCCCTTCGATTCGCAGAACGAGAACGCTTCTATTTCACCGTCCACATAATAATCCCAATTTGTGGCTCGATGTGTAAACACCACAATGAATCTATGGTCTGTTATCGCATGGGTGTACAAAATTACGGGTACCAAAGAAATATTAAACTATGCGTTTTCGTGCTGTTACGCACTGAGGATTGTTTTTAAAATGCCCCAAAAAGTATTCACATACTCTACAAATCGACGTTCGAAAGATGACGTATAAAAAAATCATTGCATTTAGTGAAGTTTTGTAGTATTTGACTTATATTGAAAATGACGGACGAGAAACTGCAATTTTGAGAATTATACTATTTTATGATATAAGGTAAAATATGTCTGGCCGACAAGAATTCATTTTTCACGATTAATTTATTCGATATACTTTTATTGTTTAGTCGGACGAAAGCAAATATTAAAAAAAAAAAAGAGGTTCTAAAATGACGTAACCCTCTGCCCTAGTCCCAACGTTTGGTGGGACCCTTTTTCCATCGAATTTTTATTCAAATCTATATAGAATGAGCTGTACAATGCTGTGTCAAATCTTCGAATTAATATCTCAGCGCTTTGAAAAATCTACATTTTAAAATTTCAACGTCTTCAAAAATTTACGTTTTAATATTTTAACGCTTTGAAAACTCTATGTTTTAAAATGTTAACGCTTTAAAAAATCTGCGTTTTAAAATTTCAACGTTTTGAAAACTTCTGCACAAATATGAGCCATGTTTAAAATTGTCTACCTCGAGAATTAAAAAATGGATAAAAGAGAGCGCAACGCATCTCCATCAAAATCTGTTCAGCGAAGAGAAAAAAGATCCGCAGCGTATCTCGAAAGTTATCAAAATTAACGTGCCACTAAAAATGGATTCCACGAGTGGGTTTTAAAAATGGCCGAAGAATTTGATCGAGTTCATGGAAGCCTGGGCTGACGTCGTAACAGGAACAAAAAAAAGTCCCTAGGATACAAAGTATCAACATGTATTTGTGCGGATGGTATTAAAACCGTCAGGGCAAGCGATCTTTCGCGATTAAACGTGAAGCACCAGGCCCGTAACGGGCCCTGGACAAGAGGTTTTAGCAATTTACGGTTTCGTATCTGGCAAAGATCATCGGTCGCGGTTCCTGCCAGTTAGCGCGATCATGATCTATGTCTTTATTAGCGGCGATTTGCGTGGGGATGGTAACAAATAACTCGCGCGTCGCTTGAATTAGATACTGGGATGACGAATGCATCGCGACGAACGGCGACAAATTACGTATGTGAGGTAGCGATGGGACTGATCCAGGTGCCTGAGTCATTTACATCCTTTGACGGAAATTCAGATTGTCGTGTTGTACGGGATTGTCCAGTTTATCAGGCCCGCTAAAGGGTAGGAATCAGACTAATCTAGTTAAAACAGTAGTTTCTAATCTTTGACGGAAATTCAGATTGTCGTGTTATACAGGGTTGTCTATTGTAGTTTATCAGGCCCACTGAAGAGCAGGGATCAGACTGATCCTATTAAGAAAATCGTTTCTAATTTTTGACGGAAGTTTATATTTATATAAAAGTGACTGGACTGAATTTTAATGAGCCCGCTATAATATTCTGCAAATAGTTAGAAATTAGAATTATCAAGGTATGATATTTCCCAATTGTACATATTTCGACGTGTGACATCTATCTGCCTATCTGCTGCGATTTCATAAATTAGAAATTTCAACGCACAGGGATTGGACTACCTAAAAATTTCAAAGCCCAAAAGTTTTAAAACTAACGATATGTCAAGGTCTAAGAAGTATCAGGCGCAATATTCTCTAGGCCTAGGGATTTCGAGCGTAGACATTTTTCCCCTAGATATATCCAGCGTAAAAAAGTGCAAACCTAAGAACTTCCATGTGTAGAAATTTTAAAATCTAAGAAAATCTAGCCATGTTACTTTCCATAATGCAACGTCAATAAAATCCCAAAATTTTATACCGAAATATTGTCCGACACTTTTGCGCATCACTGTACAACGTGAGGACGGTTTGCAGAAACTAATTTCCAAAGAGAGCACAACTTACATTGTTCGAGCGAATTAAAGACACCTTGGTGCCGAGTGTTCGTGTCAGCCGTGTAACTATCAACGGTAAATGGTAGTGAAATTACGGTGCGTGACCAATTGTTGATGATGATTAATGCGACAGCCGTGCTTTAATAGGATTGAAAAGTTACCGGTGTTATTTATAGGATCGGTTACGACACGGTATGATTTTCTGATTAAAGATGGGTAAATCCGACCATGATCGCTACCGAGCATAATTAGAAGATCCGATGGAACTAAGCAAAACTAGGGATTTTTCTTGGGTGCCAGTATCCAAAGAGAAACGACAAATTTGAAAATTCTAATCAATTTTAAAAATTCGACGAAATTTCATGATATAAAATTTTATAAAATTTCAGGATTACAACTTTTCTGAAAATGTTATACATATAATTGAAAGAGTCCAGTAGCATCTAAACACCATGAGTAACCTTTTTAACGATAAAGTTTGTTTCGGTTTCGGGTAATTTTCTCGCGCCATGATAAGCATAATTCCCCATAAATTTCTAATAGACGTAAGGAAAACTAGAAAAGCAAAAAGTAATTAACAATTGTCAGTTTTAACTCTGTTAACTCTGCAATTGTGTCTTACTTTACTCTTGTATTTAGAATTGTTAATCAATGTTGAGATACGTTTCTTCAATAAACCGCATTTTATGCTTACAGTTATTTATTCCGTTAAGTTAACTAACGATTGAGTTGTTTATATTACAATTATTTCTATTGGCATAATTTAGTACTGTTCCTTTAGGTTCGTATATTATTAGTTACTCGATTAAACGTAAATTACTGTGTTTAGAACGTTTTAATAAAATATTGTATATAGTCTGGTTACGGTAAGTACCGTACCCTATCGAGTTTGAAGTATAAAGTATCCGGTTAAATGGGGGAAAGATTATTAAAAAGTTAAAATTATAGGAGAGTTATTTTAAACAAATTCTAATTTCATACTATTATATTGTGGAAGTAAATGGCGTGTTGAAAAGTTTATGGATTTTGTCGAGAATACCCGAGAACTTTTGGTGAATTTCTGTTGGAATTTCGATATCCATATTTCTGTGTTTTATATATTCTATAGTTTGAAATTTCAACACTCTGCGAAATTTTCCCGCGGTGAATTCTGATCGATTTGAATTTTCCACGCCTTCAACTAACTAGGCTTTACTTTACTTTTATTAAGCAGCAATAATTCTCCCTACTCGATTCCCCACATTTTAAACATAATCACGAATGAAAAATTTCTCCTCCTTTTCCCTATATTAAGTACGTAGACCTGCACCCTATTATACATTCATAGAAAATTATGCTAACGTGTCTCATGAAAATTACTTGGACCCTAAATAAACGTCAGCAAAGTGACGATGAGAGTGCACGTTTCTCATAAAAAGACAGAAAAAAATTGATACACATCCACCGTAATATTCCTTGTGATATTCATCAAGTCTATTTGCAAAAAGCCATGGTAATTCGAGGTGACAAAAGTTACTTTAATATATTCAAACTGTCGACCAACCACGCTTATGGCAATTACTATCCGTGGAAATAAAAAATCCTTATGCGTCTAGATAATACCTATAATTTTCGCTCCCATTATAATTATCACCATTTATTACGACATACGCATCATGATCGCGGATGTTACGGGGTTTGCTTCTTAACCACGTCAAATCTAATTAAGTTTAATCCTTTGTAATTACATTGACAGCCGGTTATTATCGATTTCAGACGACCGCTTCACCGAGTCTGTTTGCACACGATGCTTATGGTAATAAACTCATTGACACGTATGTACAGCGGTGTATAAAACTTGCATGGTAAAAGCACTAGAATTTCCCACAGCTTGTACGTAAAAACCACTAGTTTTTCGGATAGCTTTGCCCAAGAAAAGAATGATTCCTGATGACTCCCAAAATAGCGTAATTATGTCGAATATTATACACTTGTTAATCTAAAAGTACAATAATTTCTGACGTCCCAGTCAAATAACACAACAGTCTAAAAACGCACTAATTATTGTTGTCCCAATCCTAGAACAAACTTTTCCAACGTCTACAGGCTAAAAGCATGATGATTCCTAACGTAACAAACTAACAACACAACGATTGCTGGTGACTCAGACTCGCTAACCTAAGAACATGATGATTCCTGTAGTCACGGTGTAAGAAAAAAAATGATTCCTAATGTCTCAATCTAAAGGTACGTATACCGATCCCTGATCCCTATGCCTACAACTACGCTAACTCCCGACACCGCAGCCGAGAAACACACTAATTTCCAATATCACAGCCCAATGATAGCCCCCAATCCTTGCAGTGTCATCCAAAATTCACAATAATTCCTCAGCACTGACGCCGAAACCACCATAACAGGCCATGTCACAACAACTACGTTCAGTTCAGCAGCAATCAGAGCTGAAGGTCAATTTATGGGGATTCCATTGGTTCCTCATCCTTGTACCCGTACCTTCTCCCCGGCCAGGCCCTTTTTACCCGTTTAATCAATTTGAATCGCGAGGACGCGGGAATACTTGGACATCTTTCACGGTCTACCAACTGTTCCAGCATAGCCACTTAAAGATATTTTAATGGCGCTTTGTGCTTCTCTTTCTCCGCGTCGGGAAAGGGCTCCTTTATCTAACCGCATTTCGCCCTTTGTCTCTCGTCTCTCTCACTCTCTCTCACTCGCTCTCTCTATCCTCTCCCTCTCCCTCTACTCTCATTATACTTGTTTCGGGCGACGTCTTTTGACCACTGGTTATTTTAATTGGATCTTCTCCGAAGCTTTTTTCGCTCCTCGATTCCAACTCATCCTACTTTTCTTCTGTTCTTTCCGTCCTTCTGTCCCCTACTGTGATTGTTTCCCTTCCACTTTAGTGGACTACTAACTCCGCGCTTCCCCTTTAGTATATACTTCCAGTTACCTGGATACGTTCCGATGTTGGCGTATAAGTTTTTTGTACGCGGCGCGACATCGTCTTTAGGGAGTTTACGGAGACGACACGTGGAATTCGATATACGGTCGGAACACCTCAAGGATCTCGGGATCTTTGTCCGACGGTAAGAAGCACGGTGGTTTTAGAGATACGTTCGGAATGTCAGTGCGCGGATATTCTTAAGGGGCTGCAGTTTACCGCGGCGCATGTCTCGACGAGGGGAAATTTCGGGGAATTGTATGGTGAACGCGTACTTTGGTCAATCGTTAAAGATAATTCAATATTTAGATACTTCGGAGCATAGAAAGTTTCTTGCGTAAAAATTCCTACGCGCAGAAATTTTGAGATCCAGAAATATCAGGACGGTTATACTTCAGACTTAGGAATTTTAGAAGTTGCAAATTTTGTAGAGAACTTGGCAGTTGAAATTTCTGCGTCCCGAAATTAGCTATTCATTCAAATGTTTAGGGACTTGAATTTCTAAACCGCAACATTTCTAAGTCCCAAAATTTCAAGAACTCTAAATTCGTCATTTCTGTAAAACTTTTCTTCACAAACATTTTCTTCATAAACATTTTCAATATCCACGTCCTAGCAAGTAGCAAAAAAGGCCCATGAAAATGGGACTTACAATTAGTCTTTTTTATATCCAATCATTTACCGCGCTAAAATGATTGAACACCAAGTTCATAACGAATATTCCGTTTAATTCGGAAGATTCATGGTGCACTCCTATTTTTTTCACCATTTTGAACTTGACAGGTTGTTAGCAGACACCGTGTATATTAGAATTTGCGAACTACGCCCGTTGGGTCGGAGGTTCGAGACACGGCTTAGTAGTCGTCAAGCATAGATGAAGACACCAGCGCCACTACCGAACAGAATTACCACTGTTCGTAGCGGGGGGTCACCGAAGGGCTTACTTTACGCCGTCGGATCTTAATTTAATGCCACCTTCTTGCTGAACGGACACATCAATGCCTCTCGTTCCGCGCTCAAGAATAACATGGAGTAAAACGGCCACTAAATTCAGCTACTCGACAGTTCGTTAAAGCGAATTAACACGCGATGCGGCGGACAGGGATGCCCTAGGGATTTATTGACCCTTCACTAAAGGGATTTCGTTTTTACCGAAAAACACATTTGGGGAAGAATTACGTTGAAGAAATTGTAGGTGAACGGGTTTGATGTTTGTAACAGGACACATATTTAGAGCCATGAACATTTTTAAGGGATCCATAAATATTATGGACTACAAACTTTTGGTGCATTAAAAGTTTCAGGGCTTGTGAAATTGTAGTGTGCAGAAATTTTAAAACCACAGAATTTTTAAACCTAAAATGTTCTGGCCACACGAATTTTTAATGGGTTGATAATTGAGTTCAAAGGAGAAATCAATATCTTTTGTTCTAAATAAAATAATAATTTTGTCCATATTGGAAACTTCTTACGTGCGTACTTTAGAAATTACATTAATATTCGTTTCGCATAATTCTATCCTTCTATCGAGCAAATTCAGCTTTCGAGACCCGCCAGCGAGAAAGTTTCCACGAGACAAAAAAAAATTAAAAGTCAAGAAAAAATGGACAATTTCACCTTCCGTCATGACACCGTGAAAGGTCAAGGAATATGGACGTCAAGAATCGAAATTTAAATTAAAACATTTAATTTATCGTTGAAATTTCGAATGATCAAAGGGGCCTCATATCATGAATATTTTAATTTGAATATAATACACGAAGAAAAAATGTAGCCTTGTTAGCGCCTTTTAAAAATGTTTCTAGAGTCTAATATATAGGGTGGTCCAAAGTAACATTTTTCTCACGCTACAAAATGTGAAGGCAAAATTCATAGCATAGAAATATTAGAATATCTTGATATTTTAAAGAAATGGTACCGTGCGAATATTTCAACGCTAAAATATATCTCTCTAAAAGTCCCAAATGTTTCAGAGAATAGAACTTTCACTAATATAAAATTAAATAAAGAAATGATAATAAAAAATAAATATTTTATTCACAAAATATAAATAAAATTCCAAAATTAAATGAATAAATGTTAAGTAAAAATGGCTTTAAATTTGTATAAAAATATTATCGCAAAAATTGGAATACTAAGTACTCTAAAAAGAACGTTTCATTTCGTAATTCTCTTTTTTAATTCTACTGGATTCCTATGAAATCTGAATTGTTAAAAACAAATAAATCTTTATCTAACTTTCAATGCCCAACGGATGAAAAAAAAACAATAACAACTAAAAATTTCCCAAAACAAAACAATTTACTTCCTATAAATTTCCTGTTAAGATAGAAAGTCATTTTTACCATAACGAAGCCGTGAATATAAGTCGAAATTCTGACTGTTGACGGATCGTACATAAAACAGAAGATACGCACGGATGGAAAGGGTGTCCATTGATCAAAGTATCCATCTTGGATCACTAAATGATCCGTGAGTGCCGCCCGACACGCGTGTGATGCGATCTTTTCAAACGGGCGACATTTACAAACAGTTGTGAAAAAGGCGCCGTATTGTGGGAATTAATGGTAAGAACGAGCGTTAGTCTCATGGGGTTAACAAAAACGTAAGGGTGATCCTGAAATAAGGTGGTAATATGAAGATAAAAAAATTAATGAAACTTAAAAATTTATATATTTCCGAAAAATGATATTTAATTGTTTAAATATTTCTTACGGATAGAGCGTATAGAGGGGCTTAAACAATTTAAAATGCTTGAATAGTTCTACATGTTTCACAAGACAAGAAAAATATAACTTAAATTTTCCAATTTCCAATTCATTATTTCGTAGTCTCATTAAAATATCATTATTTTAACATTTTCGTGTTCCAAAATTCAGAGTATCTAATTCTCGTCACTAATTACATTAATTTAGTTATATTCAATGACAATCAAGCCAGAAAAATCAGTGAAATCAGATTTCACTAATTTCATCATTTTAATCAGAAAATCACGTCGGAATTTCTTCGCCCGTTTACCTGTAAAGACCCGTCGGGTCTCGCGTGGCACACACACAAGCTCATTTCGTGTCCATGAATTCCTTCACACGAAATCAGTCTTTTCCCGCCGGTTATAGCAATCCAGATTCTAGAGGCAGCATTAAACATCCGAGGGACTCGCTGATTCTCAGCGATATCGTTCGCGTTAACGCTTACAAGCATGTTCCGTCCAGTCCTTACACACGCTTGAAAACTATCAACGTGTTCATCAGAGATCGTGGGGCCCCGAACCAAGGCCTCCCATTCCGGCGACAGAAATAACAGTTTGTTCAGAGTGGTCCACGAAAATCAAGTAATACTATCGTGAAATTTATGAACGCGCTACTCGATCGAAAGCATTTTGGAAATTACACTTATGGCTGCGTTGACGTTCCGCCATTGGAAAAAGGAAAATTTTTACATTTGGCAAGTCTACTCGGCGAGACGTTTAAAACGATACGCCACACACGTAGGAAATTTTTCTAAATTAGTGAAAAAGCGTGTATCGAAATTTCTGAAAAATGGAAATTTGAAAATCGTTACTCATTAATTTAATTAACTTCAGCAGTTTAATTGACTCATAATTGTGTTTTCATAAAAATGTAATTTACTTATTAATTTAAAAAAGATGATTGTACAATTAACCTTTAACACCTGCATTACCCCAAATAGTAAATACAGGAATTAAATCGAACATAACCAATTTCATTATACCAATAAATTAACTTTTTAATGGCAAATAATTCCATTAATTAATTTTGCTATACATTAGTTAACCATGATTTATTAATTAATTTCATACCAGATTGAACCGACACTTTTAATTCCAATTGCACGCAATTTCTATCGCTAAACCATTCGGACAATGATAAAACGACAAATCGCCGCAATTTGTATTCGATACACTACGTAAATCGGGGCGCGTGATCCAGGTATCGTAAAACGTCGCTGAATCAGCCGCTAATTATGATCGTTCAATGTGAAATTGGCCACCGGCTTTAATTACGATAAGATAGATACCGTCCAAGATTTATCTTTGCCACCCTCCCTCCTCCTTCCTCTCCGCCACCAGACTGCATGTATTCAGACCTGAGAAAAGTAGTATCACTTTGAATGATAAACGATGGAAAAGATTCGAGAATTTTATACTATTGAATACATTGCGTTGATTCTAAACAATACGTATGATTAAACTAAGAATTTGTTATTTCTTATTTTATCGATACAGTAGGATTTTTTCATTTCCCCTCTCTCTCGTGAAACAAAATTATACAATGCTAATGAATATTTTAAGTTCGTTTTTCTTATTTCCAAAAAAAACAAAGAATTCGACTTTTAATCTGCCATTCGTTTTAAAGAAATACAATTGTTTATTGTGTGTTAATTGAAACGGTAGGATGATTAAATCTCCCATTTCTATTCCGAATCGAAATTCTACAGAACTCATGGTCATTTTAATTGAATTTCTCTTAATTAAAAAGAAAAAGATGAACAGAAAGAATTAGATTATTAATTCGCCATCGGTTTCAAAAAATAAAAATAATCTTTTTAATTCATCATAATATCACCGGAGACAGAGAGTTATGGGAAGTATCGGATCCCTGTGGTTTTCAATGGTAGCCGCTTGTCAGTCGCCGGTTTAAAGACCGAGTAGGTCTCGTGTCAATCGTAATAAACATTTCGAAACCGGCTGGACAGCGACACCGAAAGAGGAACGCAACGGGCGACATGTCGACACGTGCTGGAAGCCCGTCACACCTTGTCAAACTCTCGCGTTACCTGCAAGATTTTGATAGGAAGGGTTGAACACAGGGCCGAACGTACATTATTTGGCACCCCGAAGTAATTATTAATAGAGCTCTTACCGCCATAGAATTAACAATATTTTCATATTTCTGAATGTCAATGATCGAAAATTTCTAAGAGACAAATTTTTAATTTCCTAAAATTTCTAAGCACCATGTTTTTAATTCTCTGAAACCATAACGCTATAAAATTGCTAGGTGCCGTAAAGTGGAGCATTTTATCCAAAAAGTAGGAACAAATCTATTTCCAAAGTTCACACAATGCGTAAACTTTTTACTGTCTGAAGTTATTGAATATGTGGAAAGTAGTACTAAAATATTTTAATTACTTTGTACACCCATAAATTACTAAACGTAATCGAAAGTCGAACGATTTTTGACATCTTTGCCTTTGTAATCACACTATAATACATCGTAATACATTTCCACACAGATTTTATACTTTTATCATATTTGTTTATGTAGATAGTAATATTTGTATACAATCGGTAAGTTTTTCCAGTTCTAAGATTTCATCAACGATTTTGATATAGCTCTGAATAAAACTAACAACTGCTCTTTCTGGTCTCATTACATTCAATGAGATTTGTAATTATAAGACAACAAAGTTAATTTCCGATTACGTCTGATTTGAAGTTTTATAGTTATGTTAGTATGAACCGTTACCAGCATTTCACGTGCGCGTCCTAATGTATTTTCGGATGAAATTAACGGTGATAACTGTCAAATGTTCTTAAATAACTAATAAGTTTCGTTATCGACATATTATGCATAAAATTTAAAACAAAATTTTAATAATTTTTGTTTCAAACTCTTGTGGAAAAAATGTGGGTTTTCAAATAAAAAAGAAACAGTATTCGGGCTTTTACAAATTTCAATATACGTATTATAGTTCGAAAAAAAGGTTTTTTGTATTTAAATTAAGGTCAGTTTTTAAATACTAAGATGTATTTTTGATTTGATAATGTTACAGTCGATATTAAAACGAATTCAACGGCCTACTATATTAAATCCTTCAACCTATAAATGGCGTTAAAACAGTTTTTTCCGGTTTTTCGGCCTAAATACCCGACTATGCACCGTATATTTAATGCTCTAAAATTCCAGAACTATAATTTCAACGCCCAATGTCAAACGCTTCCAAATTTATCTACGAAATAACATTTAATTAATAATTAAAAATGTCCAGTCCCCCAAATTTCAATGCTTGCAAAACATGTCGAATCCCTAAAAGTTTCAAACTTCAAACATGCTAAAATTTCAGAAATACAAATACTCCAAGATTTTAAAAATCGTCAATCTTATCGCGTTGAAATTTCGATAAACAATCCAAATTTACAAACATAAGTGAATGTAAATGCCGCACCATTTTTTTTATATTCCACCATTCAAAATACGAACAATGCACAACTTTTAAAAAATTTAATACTAAAAAAAACAGCAAGTTGAATTCCCTTTTTTTTGACAACCGTAACCGCATCTTTACGCAACGAGCTTTCGGTAGAATACACCTCGCGCTTGTCCTATCTGCTGGATCTGCCATTCTGGGGAAGTGCGAACGATCGAATCTCGGCGAAACCGAATCTCGATCGAGGTGGTCCGTTTTCCGGATATGCCTCACTGCGTTTTATCGCGTGACCGTCACAGGACACCGCCGCATCTTCGATTACACAAGGACACGTAACTTTTGTGAACAAGAGCGACGCGGACAGTTTTTTCTTCTTTTCTACGAGAAATCTATGTCGTCGTTCAAGATTCACTCCTTCTTTTCGAAGGATGCTAATATCTTTCACAGCTTGGTCGCTCATTTTTTCCGTGTGGCCGGGTGGAAACAAATTTGTGTACATCTATCGTTTCTATTATAAAATAAAATTTGAAAATTGTTCATTTCGTAGAAGAAATGACGCTGATATTACTGAGGAAGATATTTGAAGCGTAGTAATTTTTGCTTATTGTCTATGTGTGAAAAGGATTATTTAAAGGATTATTTTTTTGGCAAAACGAATTTTACCGTGAGAAAATGACAACATGGGGATACAGAAACAAATAGCGGAAAGAGATTTTAAAACGCCAGTTGTTATGTTGGGTGTACTTGGAACTCGTGGCACCAAAGTTTCTCAGCGATGAAGTGGCAGCACATTGAAATTTGTGCTGAAACACTTGCGCTCGATTTTATTTCTGATCCGATTTCCTTACACGTTGAAACATTCGGCATTTCTACACATAGCAATTTCTATGCGCTGCAATGTTAAGACCTCACAGTTTCAAAGGTATATGTGTACCTTCCACATGCTAAACATATCAAGCTGTAAAATCTGGACGTCCAAAAACTTCATCGCTCTATATTTCTAGGCGCTAAACATTCAATGTTCTAAAACCCAAACGTTGTCTAATTAATAGACGCCAGCTTCCAATGCATTAAAATTCTGGTTCAATAAACTTTCAAAGCTCAAAGTTTTAACACACCAAAAGTTGTATATCTCAAACCTTCAAACGCAGCTAAATTGCAGTGTCTTACGATTTTTGTGGTCTAAACTTTCCACAGAAATTTTCTGCGCGCTAAAACTTCAATTCCCTAATCTCCAAAAATATTTCAATCCCCGTCTCAAAATTCTTACCTGTCCACTATAAAACTTCGTATATCCACAGATTCTCTCAATCCGGATCGACAGATGCCAAAATTTAATCGTCAACATTCATATTTAACCTCCTGCCATCAAACATCTGCATTAATTATCTCCCTCGGTTCAATTATATCAACTAATTCCCCTAATTCTCACCTCGTCTGGCGTGGTCCTTGGATCTGCCCAAGAATCAGAAGGGCTATCGCGGCCGTCGCGACGTCACCACGACGCATCTCTCTTACATCACAATCATCACCGTTTGTTTATCGAATTCATAAAACCGGACGTCGACTGTGCGCGGATTTTCACGCATCCGCGGCCAGAGGGCCGGATACACGTTGTTTCACCTGTCACGACACACAGAAACGCGTAAAAACTGAATACCCTCGATATTAAATCACCAAGTCTCCGGTAACCAGGAGCTTTCCACTAAAAGCCGTGGAAAATAAATCCGCGAGAGTCCTAATCGAATCCCCGATTGATCATCGGTACCGTGAAAACACCGTAAGTTCAAAAAAAAACAACAGCCTACCGCAAACAGTGTTCAGAAATCTCAAATAAATCCCGCTAACGACACAAAGGCACACGCGCAGAACCGAGTGTCAACGAATCGAGCCAACATTTGGGGCCCGCGAAGTGTTTGCGCTGCTTAACTGGTCCGACAAGTGTGTTTGCGATGGCCAAACACTCGAAACGTTGATTCCTTTCGCGAATGACTAAACCCGGCTCTTCCTCCCGCTAAACCCGAGTGTTTTCGTCGGAACCCATCCGCGAGGTCTCATCGCGTAAACACGAGGATCCAGGAGACAACATAATAATCACAGCCTCCGGATGACCGGGTGCCCAAGTCTACGGTTACAACGGATTTTATTTAATTGGGCCTGACAAAGCCGCCGTTTATCGGGAAGCCAGAGCGAAATCGGTCAGCCCAAAGAGACTTCGGTGGTAGGCTATGGGGATCATTAGCAAATAGACACTAATTAAAAAGATAACTAAGTACCGTCGTTATCGACACCGTGCACTTTACCGCCGGACCTTTCAGCCTGATCGTATCTACCGTACGGCGCGGGTCACGCGACGTATTATTGGCCGGCAATCAGATTCGATCCTCACGCGAGGATATTGTCTTATTGTCCTGGGTTGTTTCTTGTTAACGATTTCGCCGCGAGAATTTATCGATCGACTCATCATCTTCGTTCGTAATACACACGCATGCACGTATGCACGCACGCAAGCGCGCGCGCGCGCACACACACGCCACACACACGCCACACCACACCACACCACACCACACCACACACGCAGACGAAGAAACACGGGCGGGCGGGCGCGCGCGCGCGCTCGCTCACTCACGGACACACGCGTCGCGAACACACTCGTTAAAAGATCCCGTGACGCCGAGTCAGGATCGCGGAATCACCGTGATCGATCGTCCGCTCGCAGTCACGAAAGACGTTCCTTATTTCCCTTGGTGAAGTTTCTCCGAGGTGCTGGTGATTTTTTTTTCTTTCCATTGAGTCCGCTCGGTAACTTAACGAGGAATTCCTTTCAATGTGTATACCCCTACCTTGCTACCGGTTCTCATTGTCCTACTCCGCTTTATTCCTCTCCTTTGTCAGCAGACTTTTCGAGAGCTTGCCAGTTTCTCGCGATTTTTGGGCCCTATGCCGGTTCCCCCGTCATCTCGGGGAACTGTTTTAAATTACATCTCGCTCCTGGAACCTCCTTGTTCCTACGTCCGGCCGTTGATCACCACCGTGGATACACAGTTCACACTTCTCTCGCTGATGAAACCTGACACCGGAGTTTCTAATTAATGATCGATTACTCGGCGACGCGACGGAATCTATCGCGCGGTGAGGTCTCCGGGGACGGATGCAGGGGCCCGTCGCATCCCATCACTTTATCATAACTCGTCAGGTGTCACCAAACACCTCCCCTTGTAGCTGAACATCGAGTCTCGGTCACTGAGGTGTCAACGGACGACGATGGGGAATTTGACAGGGTTACAACTATAAACACCATCCTCGGCTGTAGGCTAACCATGAACTGACGGTGCTGGCCGATTAGGGGTGGCTGTGGGGGGTGCACATGGGGATTTGAACGAGCGGGAAGAGAGCGAGGCGCGTTCGGTCGAGAGGAGGGCCCGCGATGGACTGGCCTCGGAGTACCTTTGGGACCGGGTCCCAGCCTCTAGATACCTCTACCTTTTTCTCTTTCTCTCCTCTTCTCCCCCCTTCTCCCCCCTTCTCCCCCTCCCCCTCCACACCAAGTCCATCCTCGGACCCGGGCGTCTTCTTCCCGCGCCGCGGATTTAAGACTCTGTTTCTGCCTCGCCTTGACGTTCTCCTCCCCTTTGGGCCGCAGCGATACTACTATTTCCCCATGGCCTGGATTTCGATGGCATGGGGTTCGGTTTACCTGGTGCCCAAGTGATCGAGTTTTGTGGAACGAGTGTGGTCGCGAATCGCGGACGGATAGTAATAGAGACTTCATTGTGGCGTTCGATTGGGTATTGCGGAGACTGTTTATGTGGATCACTGCGGGGATGCATTTCGAACATTTTCGTTAGGGCTTTATGGGGTTTAGAGTTATTGATTTTTAGGGTTTATTTGGGGGTTTCGGATTTTTTTAGATTTTAAATCTTTTCCAGGGGATATTTGTGGGGTTCACGAATTTTTCGTTTGGGAAATTTATAACTGGTTGAAGGATTTTTATTGAAAAGTTTGAATTCAGGGGCGGTGCCCTCTGTTTCGCACCCTGTTATAATGTACAAATTGTCATGGCCCAGTTTGATTGGATATCTAGGCACCAACATTATTATGCGAATAGTATTCAACGATTGAATTCCCAATGTATTAAAATTTGATTCCTTTAAAATATGAAGGTCCAAGACTTCGAACCACGAAGATTTGTGTGGCCAAACCTATCGTGCTATATCTTGTGTGTTAGAATCTCGAGTCTCAACATTTCTTAGCGTAAAAATTGTAATATGCCCTACATTCCTACACGCTAAACGTTTAATGCTCTAAAAATTCAAACTGCTAAAATTTCCTCGCCCTGACCTCTTATGGAGGGCATTCGAAAGTTTTACGCCATGAAACTTTTTCCTTGAAATACTTCATACCTTTAAAAATTCTACATATGCCTTAGCATAAAAGGACCTGAATTTTTTCTTGTAAATTGTTTATTTCTTAATATTCCCTTATAACACATGATAATTTAAATTGGCATCGCATTTAATCACACGCTTTTACAGCCGTTTCATACGAATTAATTTATTTCAGTTTATTTCTTAAATTAATTATTTTAGCATTAATGGAGCTCCACGGACATTTTAATTCCTACATCGGGTATTTTATATTTTCCCAGTTGATTAGCATTTTGATTGTTTTGATAATCACTTCCTTACAATTTTTTGTTACAATATTTAGCACATGAATTAAAGCTGCCACTAAAATTCATTCTTTATATGGATAACCCTCGATACGGTATTACTTAGCCCATGTTGTTGTTATTGTTGTTGTCTAGGACAAGTTTATGTTCACAAGTCCTAAGGTCAAAAATGGACTAGTTAGTCACAGCACGAAGTTTTTTTACGAAGTTCAGATGAAATAAAAAAAATTGTACGTCTCCGATTTTCAATGCAAAATTGATGTACCCCAAACGTATAAGGTACCAAAATGTGAATGTTTCAAGTCACAGAACTCCAATGTCCCTAAATTTCATAGCGTTTGGATTATAAGACCCAATTATCAAAATGGAGTATTTTAAAGACCCAATATCTCCGTGCTGTAAAATTTTTAATCGCTAAAATTATTACGCCCCCATATTTTTCTGCATTACGATTCCAACGCTCTCGAATTTCTACGCGCTACAATTACCAGGCTACCGTATTTCAAACTATTAAATGTTCGACCATTTTTACGTGTGTAACTTTCTCAACGAAAGTTTTTAAAGATCTCAAATGAATTACAAAATAAAGATAAATAAATTTTCACAAAAGGAGAGCATTTTACCTTCCCTTCTCCCTTTAAAATTCCTTTAATACTTTACCAGTGGAAATCCTATAATTTTATTTATTTATTCAAAATGATAAAATTAAATTTATTAAAATTCGATAATTATTGTATCTACTAAAATGCAAGACGTTTGCACGAATTTGCAATGTAAATTATTTTAATCGACATGTCTAACCCATTAGAACACGAGATTAAAAACAGATCGAAAAGCCAATATTTTTATTCAAATAATTGAAATCACGGAAACAACGATAAATCATTTTATTGATGTGACAAACGAAAGAAAAATGAAACGCGTCGGAATAGATTTGGAATTTCGTTTTTCTGTGTCACAGTATATATACGCATTCTAGATCCTATATCAGCTGTTTATTGCTTGCTTTACATTTACACTATGCTGCATATAATACCGGAACTTATTAATCTTAACGGCATAATGAATGTCTGAATTCGCATCGCGCGTTACCGGATTTGTAAATCGCAATACGTAGCGTTTATTTTTACTTTTTTTTTGTATATGTATTTATTTATTCGACCATTGATGTATGCATACGTTATGGCTGTCGGCTACAATTTACAATTCATTAATTAGAATACATGTTGAAACACGCGAATGTTAATTACACCGCATTGATTTAACGTGTTTAATTCGCGAGATTATTTTGTTATTATTATCATCATTGGCGAACTAGCATAAATGGATAAATTGTGTAACGAGGACATTATTTACATTCGAAAATTTACGCAAACTGGATTAAAAATGAAGAAGGAAAAATAACGTTATAACGACTCGAAAAATTATTGTATTCTTAACTTGATTATATTTTAGTGAAATATAATTCGTTTGAACTCAGGTTGTGTTAGATATTGCTGAAATTTTGCCGCATAGTAAATTTCATAACATAAAAATTCCAAACCAAACAATATCACAGCACAAAAATTTCCACATCAGAATACTTGAAATCCCTAAATTTAGAAATCAGCAAAAATTGTTAAAATTACGAGAAACGTAACGCAAATAAATGTAAAAGATTGTGCCAAATCCTCTCCGTTTTTTTTACTTTCAAAATTCTATCAACTTAAACAATCGATAAAACAAAATACCACGCATTTTAGTCGACAAGAACCCAAATACAAAACAAACATAAAATTCCTTGAAAATCGTACAAAAATTCCTCGGCGTCTTTAATCCCAAAATATCTAATAACTGAAATGATTCATAAAAGAAACAACATGAATTTCATTTTACACGAAAAACCGTTCTCTCTCGCAGTATGCGTATGGTCGAATCGGCGGGACCCCTTAAAACCGAAAACATATGGCGTACAATTACGACGTAATGATATATAATTAATGGAACTCGCTCGTGGGGCCCCCCTGGTTGTTATACGGAACGCTTGTTTCCTCGAAAATCGAACCGAACCACGCTTATAAGCAGTTCCGAATAAAAATTCACATCGAAGGATACTTTCCCTGCTGTCCTAACGTTTCGCATGCCGCGAGACTATAAAACCTAGGAAATTGCTAGCACACTGTCATGCTAATTCACAATGTCACGAACGTTTCCGGCGAGCGCAAATCTTCTCATTCGTGTATGATACATATAAAGGTAGCCTAATTTTTCTTCGATTGTCCGAACTAGGTAGTTATTCTTTATGTGCTTGTTGATCGCGATTGTGGGTTTGAAAATGGATTTTATGGAACACGATTTAGATATTCGGTCGAATATGATACACTGTCCAGGCAGATCTTTTCATAGATTATAATATATAAATGTAAACTATAGCAATTATATAGAATGTATAACTATAGCAATAGGTATATTTATATTGCATACGAATTTGTGTTTAAAAAATGTGCAATTTATTACTAAAATATTATGAATTTCATTTTTATACATATATCTCTTTTTTACGGCATGGGGTCACCATTTCGAAGATATGAAACGTCTTACTTGAAAATTTTTACAAACAAAATATCTGCGACTGAACATTTCAAAATTACCAATTTCCGCCACATACAAATTTTTAAGCTACGAAAAATCTATGGCTGGAACTTTCCGCAGCTATAAATTTCTAACTAACATAACTTGTACGCCATTAACATGCATATATTCCCTATATTCAAAATTTTCGTTAAAAAAATTTAGAATTACCCTTTCCCTACACTTCAAAAAGTCGTGCCAACATTTTTGCAGCAAACTGTATATGTCTATACATATACATAACCAGACCCCAGAGGACATCGGAATAAGAGGAATAAAATTTTGATTGAACCGTTCCCGATGTTGTTTCACAATACAATGTGATACGTGACAAGCCGTCACGACGCGATCGCGATGTGCGACAAAGCTGTTCCATCATTTTATTGGAATGACTCGAACAAACGGCAGGAATCATGTCTGGCTGCACAACCTGTCGCTTCAGACACGAGACTGGCTTATACAGGGTGGTCCGTTACAATATTCACATTTTTCTTGTTAACTTACATTCATTTATTTTCTAATTATTAAGTAAAATATTTGTTACCACTTTAGAAATGTAAATCTGTGTAATTAGACACTTACGAGCCACCTTTAAGAGAAAAAGAAATAAAGAATTAAATTAAAATGTAAATAATAATGCAGGTACGAAATAAAAAATTATGTTGCCAATTAAAAATGTCATAAAAATTGGTTAAACAGACGCGTGTACAGGGTATAAAAAACGGTAATATTTTAGGCCCAGTTAGGCCCAACCCGATTTCTTTTTTTAAATCGTTACAGTTCTTTATGCACCCCGTAAATATGATATTCATGTTCTCCTAACGTCAAACTTACTACTTTTATGGGTTAGGAAAACTTTCAGTATTAATTTGTTAATTAATATGTACGCATTAATTATTACAATAGCATAATTATAATGCGCTTGGATTTAAAATGAAAAATAATATAAATGACGATTGTTGTTTTAACACATTTTTTTACGTCTAAAAGTTTTGCAATAATATGCAAAATCAGTAACCAGGTTCTCTTCTGGCCGATGTGACAAGTGTTAATTCACGTCCCCTCTGTTTTCAGGAAATCATTACCCGGTAAATATCGGAAAAATGAATTGTAATTTACAAAATTTTATGTTCACCATAAATTTATATTCACAAATCCATGCTTGCAGAATTTTCATTCGCATTCATATTATTTTTTACATTTGATTTGTTATTAATTTATCCATAGTACCTATTTCCCGAAAATTTGTATATACATTTCTAGCAATTTTGCTGACACTTTCACATATAAACGCGGCTTTAAACACGCACATGAACAACAGTGTTATTATTTAGAGCAAAAACAGTGCCGTATAACGAGGTCCTGTCCCCTGAAAACTCATGGCGCAAGAAAACTGTGATTATAATTACGCAGATAAAGAGCCGATTAATTTCATCCATTGCAGATTCATGTTTCATAATCGTGTTTCAAAGTACGTCGTCGTTATTCTTCCATTTTTCCTACATGCAGGACTGTAAGAATGTTTACAACCGACCGTGAATTTCGAAAGCGGACAACAAGGCTTTTTTATGGGTCGTCATTAGTTTTATGATATCGCATCATTTATGAAGGCCCACAAAAGTCTTGATACACTGCCGAGGAATTTATGAAAACTTAATTGTCTTTAATAATGTGTTACGTGGATCCATTAGCGAGTTCTGTGCACAAAATATTTCCAAAATTCTTCTGAAATTTCTGTGCATTTTAATCAAAATTTGATCATTCTCCGTTATAAAAAGAAAGAGAAAGAATTTGAATAAAAATACATAGCAAATAGCAGGAAAATTATGTTAAAAAATTCGTTAAAGAGATATCAGCCGTGACAGCAATATTATAAAAAAAATGCAAATAATTGTTTAAAGGGAGCAAACTTAGAAATTAATTATTTGCAATGAAAACAAATACTGAAAATACTCTTCCAACACGAAATAAATAACAAATTTTTTAAAAAATTAAACAATTTTTTAAAAATAAAAATAAGAATGCAGATTCTACCAAAACAGAAAAGAAAATACAAAAATCATTCGATAATTATCAAATTCTATCAAAATCCTCTTCCAAACATAAATGAAACGGTGCAGAACAATTTTTGAAAACCATGAATCAAATTACTCTAGATAATCCCACGCATTGTCGGTAAGCTTTCCAAAAATTTTTGTTTGAAAATTCAAATAACTTTCCGGTGTCGCTCCCCTCATTGGTCGATTTTTATGTGTTCTTTATTATCCACCGCGCAGGATTAAACTGGTATTCTATTCAAGCCGACGATACTTTATCGTCTTCGCATTGCTGAGAATTTGAACGACGCGTACAATCGTAAAGGCATCTCCAATTTAAGGGGTTTCAGTGCCGGGATTTAGAGACAGTGAAATAACTTATTTAACAGAGTCCCCGGAACGATGCCTCGCATTGTAAACGATTATCGAGTTACACCTGTCCGGGGTTAGTGGACCAAATACACTTGGAATCATTGGAATGATGAAACGTTTAGAATTGTTGAAAATTATGAAATTGGGGGAAGTGATGTGTTATGTGTGCGTTGATTTTGTTTAGTGTCGATAGAATTTTTGTGATAGACAAGGGAGAAATGTTTAACGCTTGGGAAATTTGGGAACAAAGATTTTTGGGACACTGTAATTTGGTGAGGCTGAAATTTTTAACTTGAAGGAATTTTTTAAGCCAAAAAAATATTCGGGAAAAAATGTTATCCAGCTCGTATAAAAACGGTGAAAATTTAATGAATTTTCCTTTCGAATTCTACTGAACAAAATCCTGTCGCTAATATGATGAGGTTGTCAATGCGACATTTAGACTTAGAAATCAATATAAAAAATATAAATCAATTATATTGTTGATCTTTTAATGCATCCTTCGAAAAATTCTACGCACAAATTTTGGATAAACCAAAAGATCCACCACCTTTGAAATTTCGGCACTATGCTGTTTTGGACGTTGACATTTTTTATACGTTTTGGAATATCTATGTATCCACACATTCATTGAATTTTTTGTTCCTGATATTTGATACACTTGGAAATTCTGCCGAATAAAATTCAGACCTCGAAATAATCAGTGTAAACTCACGAGTATCCGGTTTAATGATTCAAGCGCTGAAACTTACGGCGAGTCACGGTATTGGTTATTGTTTCCCCGTGAAAATAAAACGGGCTTTTGTTGTTTGTGTGCGTGTACCGGACGTGATAGCGCATTTATTCCTGCACGTGTTTGGTAAACGAGCAAAGCGATGACTTAATCGGTGGAATCAATTGCAGGAATATCGCGGACACTTCTTTTAATGTTGATGAATTGAATAGCGCGACTAAAATTCAATTTCATTGCCATACAGAATTATTTTTTTTTAATTTTACTTATCCTTGCGAATAATTACGGTTCTTCGTTCAATTATTTGCGGGAATTAGTTTACAGATTTTTATGGCTTTGAACTTTCGGAAATAGACATTTTTGTGCACGGTTTCAATAGACGGAAATTTCTACGCGTTGATATTTAAAAATCTATAATTCTAATACGTGAATAATAACAAATTTTTAAAGTTTAAAATTTTAAAAGACTAAAATTCGATGTGCTGAATTTTCTATGGTTTCAAATTTCTACGCTTGAAAATATCTACATTTCAAAATTGCATTGAAAACAATTTTCTACGCTCTACATTTTCTATATCATCTGATTCCCGCGCTTCCAAACCTTGGTGTCTCCCTCGAAACTCAAGCGATTTATTAAAAAACAGCAAAACTAAAAACTCCCATAATCTCTTTCATCCCCGTTCAAGTATCTTGTTCACAAATACAAGATTACCTGCCGTATTTCATCTCGCATCTCGTATCACACCGTTCCACTCTTGTTTTTCTATTATGCCCCTCTTTTGAAAAAAAGAAAAACATCTTTCCCACTCGTCATTTCTTTCTCTGCGTTTCTATTAGCGGTTTGTATTTCGAGCAGATGTTTCCGGCGTCACAATGGGGCCCAATGGGCCGGGCCAGTTTCAGCCCCGCAACGGCATTGTTGCGCCAAGATATAAAAGATTGGGGTAGGTCCCTTATTGAGACCCGTTGCCGGCAACACCAAGTAGATGAAAACCTGTTTATTTTCTCTTTTATTTTCGCCGCTTTAATTATTTGTACGGAATTTTGGGACCAACGCGACTCGCCACGTAAATGAATTCTGGATATTTTTGTTTCTTTTTTATAGGGGAAAGTAAAATGGATTAAGTAAGTCTTTGACGACGTTCAGTTAACATTAGAAATTGGGTTCTTTGTGTATGCGTGTGAAGATCGATTTTGGGGACGAGATCGCTGACCCACTTTGTTTGGGTCCCTTTCGGGTAGCTGGATGGTATGTTGATGTAGATAAATTCACTGTTGACTTTGATCTATTTTGTTTATTTTTTCGTGGGAATGTAATTCGTTCTAATTGTAAAAGAGAGAGTTCATTTCAGATGAAAAAAGTGTGAAAAAAATGTAAATTTGAAAATAAAGTAAAAGTTCTCTTTGTTTTTAATATATGTAACTCGAATGTGCGATAAAAAAAACGTTAAAGTTTCCATTTGAAAAATCGAGCTGAACTTGAGTGAACAAAGCAAGATCGCCGAATCTAAAAATTAGTCGACCCAAGTACATCGACCCGTCTTAAACCTGCAACTTTTAATCAGCTACATTTTATTTTAAATTCCTATTTGAAGATACTTCAGATCCAGTATTTCTTGTTCATAAATTTCCGGTGCAAAAAGTAGGAATACACGGAAATATATTTTGTGCAAAATCTGATGAACACGAGAAAAAGTTTACAGAAAACCAAAAATTGCAAAACTTTTGCACATTCAAGTTTTCACCCCTAAAAATTGCTACACGTAGAAACTTCTTTGCCTTGCAATTTTTAAAATCTCTTAAAATATCTAAATAATGAAATTTTTACGTTTAAAAATTACTATGCTTGGAAATTACAAGGATTAAAAATTTGTTTGCTTTGACATATATCTACGTTTGAAAATTTGTATGCCTTAAAATTTGAACGCTTGCAAATGTATACATTAACATTTCTACACTTCGAAGGTCTAATGTTTGAAAATCACACAGCTACGAAACAGTTCCTTACAAGAAAGAATAACCGTAGACTCGCAAAAAATTCAAAGTCCAGAGGGAAACAAAGTGAACAAAAGCAATATCCTATTCCTGTTTCCGATCGATGGGTTCCACGATTTCATTGGTCGACGACGCGTGAAAGAAAGAAAACGGATGGCGAGAGAGGGTCGATCATTGGCTGGTTAGAGCAACTGGTAAAACCATCTACTTTCCAGCGTGGGTTGCATGGGTATTTAATGGGAAGCAATGAGCAACAGGTCGATGTGAGACTGGCTACGCCCATTCGAACTTCTCTATTTTCGCGTAACGGCGCCTGATTCGCGTTTTCCCCCATCTACGGTATAATGTAATAAACCGGAAGCCATCGCGTTATGGGGAACAGGTATATTTTTATGGTGAATTTAGAAAGTTTGCGAGTTTTTATCGTTGTCCTACTAGTATTCATGTGTGTAAGTAACTGATCGGAATTATGATTGTTATTCGTTGGTAGAGAAATTGTATCACGATCATTTAATTCTATGGATTGTCGAGCCTTGGAATTTGAAAATTTTGATATATCAAAGGGTTATATCGTAAAGTTTTTAGACTAGAACATTCAAGGTTGGGAAACTCCGTTACTTGTAATTAAACAAAATTTTCATGCTTAAGTTTATAAGTTTTCTTCAACTTTTAATGAATGAAACTGACGAATCCTTAAAGCATAGAAGAATGATAATTTCTAAGCGGTAATTTTATGCCTAGAGATTTTTTCACCTAGGGATATTTACCACGTGGAAGTTTTAACACTTGGATATTTCAGGATCGAACCAATTCAATCCGAATAAATTTATAACGATGAAAATATTTCACATATGAAATTTGAAATATTTCCATTATTATTGAAAAATTATTCATAAACCAAAAAAACGCGGGAACTTTCGAAACGTCGAAATATCGACGTTGGACGTTCAGAAATCCTAAAACCGCGAGACTAAACATCCCGCAACCTCCGTCGAAAAAACAACGTGAATCCCCCGAAACCATATAACCTAAATATCCATTCGGACCCAAGCTAACCTCACTTTCCGCACACCACTCATCTATTCCCGCACCTGCGGTAGGCTTCGCGATTGCGAAAGCAATTTTCCACGAGCGCGCGATCAGGCCACTGCTTAATGTTTTTGTTTCCACCGTCAAAAGGCAACTTTACCGGCATATAGTTGGGTAGCGAGAAGTGTGGGAGGGGGGGGGGGAGCAGAAATTTTAAGGAGCGAGCGAAAGAGAGTCCCGTTGATGGGCACTCGGGTTCCCTTTAAAGTGCCGCGGTCTCCCGATAATTAGAGGGCAGCCATTGTTACCCATGGGGCCCAGAAGTGAAGCGGAAGGGAAACGAGACTCCCTCTCTCTTCTTCTGTCCGACAGTGTTACCACCTACCCGGTGCGTGGGTAAAAAATAAAGTGTACGCTCCTGCCCATGGAAATATGTGATTTTAAGGAGGAAGAAGAAACGAGCCGGTGAGTGAATTTGAAAGAACTTGGTAGGAATGGGGTGGTTCGACGGAAGTGTGGGACTTATGGCGGGAAAATGGCAGGTTTTGGATTACTGTGGTGTTAGGCCGGGAAGTTACAATATGGTGATATACGCGCGCTGAAGTTTGTCATGATCTGGTTAATAAATCATTAACATTCATGTAGATTGTATGGGCATGGTATTTGAAAAGACATAGAAGGGATATTTTTTATAACCGGAATTCTAAAATGGAGAATTCAAATTTTCAGTGGGCACACATTTCACGGTTCACAAACACTAATTCGCGGTATTTCTGGTTTTCAGAAATGTTCTCCAATGCAAATAACAAGATCTGAAATATTCAAAGGCGTGAAGATATTCGGCCGCAGGAATTTTCGGCACAAAAATGACTATTCGGAAGGAAGTTCCATACGCACAAATTTCAAAATTTAGAAATTGCAACATAGGAACTACTTAAGGATATAAATATTTGTCCGCGGACAAACTTATAGCCTAGAAATATTCATTATATAGAAATTTTCAAGCGGTGGCACAGAAATTTCCAATCCCGGAAATCGTAGCATGGTAATATTTTAGTAATAAACGCCTCGTAAAATTCCCTAGGCGCAGATATGTTCTATTTGAATTAAAAGTGTTTAAAAACACACCATAATATTTAACAGAATGTAAACTAGTTTATAAATAAAATTCCATCCACTGCAGCACAGTCTAAGCACGTCAGCGTTAATAATTAATTATTAACTACAACAATGTAAACATGTAATTTACAAAACACACGTCGCGTATCCGGATTTTTGCTAATCAATTCAAGTCCTTTTTTCTGTTTAATGTAATTACATATAATCTTACTAGGAAACTAGAATTATAAATTAAGACTAGTAGCACAGACGTTATTATAACAACATAATTATACTGTGCAAATGGATCTACTTTCCTAGACAACTTACGTCGCGTAGTTAGTGTATTGAAAAAAATCTCAGGAATGATCACATAATTTCCTTTTTCAAAGGTGATGGGGGGAAAGAAACTCATTTTTCTCGAGCCTTGATATTTTTAAGTATATTCTTTAGAAAATGTTAAGCACAATTCAGTTTTACATGAAGTTTTGACGCTTTTCTTATATTACATTTTTAGTAATAATAATACTACTATAGAAATGAACATGCATTCTAAATTTTGTTGTGATGAAAGAAGCGTTTTTTTAAATGCAAAAGAATCGAAAATGAAAAGATTGGCCCTTTTTATACATTCCAAATTACTAAATTATTATTTAATGGAAACTTACCCCAATATTAAACGTCTAATCTCTTTCATTGCTCCGACATCAACGTAAAATTCACATTTTGCATGACGGCCTGAAAAAAAAATGAAAATAGAAAATGTATTAAAACATAAATTATGTTAAAAAACTTGTGAAGTTTTCAAATTAGGGGTGTGATGTCGAACTTGTTTTCCATAATTTTTTCAAAAATATTAGATACGGTGATTTTAAAAAAAATCAAATTGAAACCTTTAGAGATCGAAATTTCCAATTGTCAACTTTCACTTTATAATGCTTTCATAATGTGTTTTCGTAAATTTTGGTAACACGCTTGAATACATACTTTTCCCATGCCTCACATTGCCAAGTAATTAGTACCTTCCAATTTTCCATAAATCATACTGACGGTTCACTATAACTCTGTATTAACGAATTTAAATTCTGCCGCTAAATTACCGGCCAAACACGTAGATTTTAATTAAATTCTTACGTCGTAAGCACAGTGTTGTAAATGAAAATTTTCATTGTTTAATATAATAGTGCTACAAAATACAATTATTATTAATAATTTGTTACTTCTAAGACACAAGTTTCTCTTTTCTGATAAAAATACCTTAATATCTTGGTAACAGAAAAAAATGTATTATTTTCGCACAGAGAACTTCGAGAATCGTACAATTTCCGTGGCGGGAAATTAAAAAAATTCGACAATTTCTATGCTGTGAAATTCCAAAACTGTAAATAGGTATATTTTCACACGTAAAATTTCGATGGTATCAAATATTAACGCGGTGATATTTCTGCGCACTGAAAATAGTACTTTAAAACTCTAATTTTAATACACAAAGTGCCAAAAGTGCAAAAGTGCAAAAACCGTGTGGGGGTGGACTAATAACTTGTTGCCTATCAAACAATTTTTTATGAATTCCAACCCGTTCATTCTGAACTCAAAAAACGTAAAACTGTCTTTGACGCAGAAACCATGAACTTATCATGAATAAATTAATAAATACGTGCGATGTAAAATGTTCCAAACATAAACATCGGAAATGATATATACGGAGAAAAAGTTTCCGAGCAAAAAATGGTAATATCGTTTGACTTTGAGAAGCTCATTTCCAATGACATAATAAAGTCGTCTATCATTTTTCAAAACAGAAATGTATAGTTTTTATTGCGGTGTCATGATCCACTATGAAAATCCGATAATTTTCGTACGAATTATTTCGTATGAGGAGCTGATATCCCAAAACATGTAACAAAATTGTTTTTAACCATAGCATTTTAACACTAAACCTACCGACAGTTTATGTATATTTTTAACGGACCCCTAAAAATGATAACTTTTGCAATTGATTTCGTGTAATAGTTAATTCGGCATAAAGAATTGTATTTTCTGTATGTTGTTTAAAAAACTAACGTTGAAAGCTATAACGTTGCATGCAAACATTTTAATAAAAAGTTTAAAAACGGTCATTTGATCGACGTCGATAGGTTTAGTGTCAAATATATACAGGGTGTAACATATCATCGGGGACCTTTTTTCAGAATCAATAGTACGCACCAAAAGGTGAAAAAAGGACCAAGAAACTTAGGTCCGAAAATCACCCCCTATCGAGATACAATCCCTTTTGTAAAAAAATTTAAAAAAATCATATCTCCGAAATGGTACGTCGTAGACGACCGATTTTGATTGCAATATAACCGGAAGAGACTAAAGTTTACGAAAAGAATATCAGTATCTAAGTAAAGGAAGATTTAGTGAATGCCCTCAATTTTTCCCAAGTTGTTACAAACCTGCTACGATATAGGTAATCGACGTTGTTTGGATTAAACAAGAATAAATGCTATTTAACAGCAATAATCGCAGCAATTATATTTTTGTCTATTATCTTTGATCTTCTCCGGTTATATTGCAATCAAAACGGTTCTTCTACGACGTACAATTTCGGAGATATGATTTTTTAAAAATTTTTTACGAAAGGGGTTGTAACTCGATAGGGGGTGATTTTCGGACCTAAGTTTCTTGGTCCTTTTTTCACCTTTTGGTGCGTACTATTGATTCTGAAAAATGGTCCCCGATGATATATTACACCTTGTATAAAAGCTGTTGATTGTGACGCGGGAATAAAAAAATACGCATTTGTGTATGAAAAAAGAAAGTTGACCTTGAAAATAATGTTATCCAGGATAGACTTTGACACAACTCATTTTTTCCTCTAAACCGACAATGCTCATCTGGAACTTTTTTCTCTATATCGCACTGCTTTTCAGCTATTCGATCTGAGATTGAACACCCTGTATATGTAGTTCTGAATTAGCTAATCAATTTTCCGGTTTCGACAGGTTAATAACGAAATATCACGGGCGGAAATGAAACCCTTTCCTTTTTTTTTTAAAGTGATAATCAACCGGCTCGAGTTGATCGAGAGTTTCACGATCGTTAGAATTTACGGTGTTTCCTGTCCTCTGATTTTCCTGCTCCGTAACCTTTAAATAAGATAAGAAGGATAAACGCCGCTCGAATTCACCTTCCGCAACCGGCAAACGTCTGTTTCACGCACGAATTCAATCTACAAACCATAAAACATGCCGGGGTTCTCACAAACTTTATGATCTTTTCCATCCGCCAAAAAAAATTAATAAAATTTCAACTCGTTGAAGGATGAAAATCTAATTTGACAGTATTGAAACATCAAAAATGGTAAACTCAAGCGCAGAAATTTGAAGATTAAAAAATTGCAAAATCCATATCATGCAAAACGTATAGTATTTTATTTAAAATGATTTTCTTAAAATTTGTTGAATCTTAAAAGATTTAATTATTTATTTAAAAGTTTTTAAAAATGAAAACGTCGAAATCCGCAGACTTCTGAATGCAGAAATTTTCAAATCAACAAATTCCACGGCGCAGAAATGTCGAAATCTGAAACTACGAAACAGAGAAATCTTAACTCGCCGAGATACCAGAATCTAAGATTTTCACAGAGCAGAAATGAGGTGCCTAGAATACAAGGGGTATAAGTGACTTTTATGTAGTTCCGAGAAAATTAAGTTCAAAGCTCACAAATGCTCACAAATCGCAATATAATACAACATTTTTTTTATTCAAGAATGGTAAACCATGTACAGGGTGGACATTTCACTTAGATTCCTTTACCACTCAATAGAATAATAAATTCAGAGTTTCATGGCACAGATCTCAGTTCTTTTGAGAATATCACTTGTACCCCTTGTGTTCTAGGCACCTCAAATGTCAAATTCTTCTCGGTTTCAAAGCGTGAAAATATTCGCGCGCAACATTTCCAAAACCCGTACAATTCCACTTGGCAACTCCATCGCATGAAAATGAAAACTCATAAAACACTTGACATTTGAGAATTTCCAAACCTTCGAAAATCCGTCGCGTCAAAAATCCCTGGCACCGATCCGTCAAAACCAATATCGCCCGATATCTCCGAACTCCGCGTCGTCGCACACGCGAAACTTCCCGTCTCATCCGAACCCCATAACGTCACGGAGGTGTTTCACTTCAATTAACAGCTTTTAACCGCGGTCCGAAATAATGTAACCCGACAACGATTGGGACGTTCACGGTGAGAAATTAAATCTGACTGCATCCGGGGACCTGTAGCCACATGAGGGAACAGAAACGCAGCGAGATGGAGAGAGAGAGAGAAACAGAGAGAGCGAGAGAGCCGACTGGATGATAATTGGCCCAGGTTCCCAGCCACTGTTTCTTTGATAACAGGTTCTCCGGTTTTGGTGGAACGTTTCGCGCATGCGTGCACCGGGGACCATTCTTTGGGAGGTCGTAAAGATAATGCCCCCATGCCAGCCGGGTCGGCGACGACGGGGAACGGAAAATTTATCCGGATTTCTATTCTGAATGGAGATCGCGGCGATTAATTAGCAGCCCGGCTGAAAGTGATGTGATGGGGGCGCTCGATGACGATTCAAACGGCAAATTTGATACGCCAGCCTATGGGGTTTGTCGGTTTTACCTGCACCACTGATTGCGAAGGGTTGCGTGATGATGAAAAGGTATCGATGATTTTATTCATCTTATAGGAAATGTTCGTTATATTTTTTATCGGGTTTTGTTGCACTGGGCGATTCGACTGGGGTTGAAACGTATCGCTGTTTACTTTGTTTTGTGGAATTTGTAGGTTTTGGATTTTTTAGGATGGGAACGTTTCGCGGTTTGTATTTTAAGGCGGTTTGACGTTTGCACCGGTGACAATACGAATTTCGAAGCACGTGTGTTTAAGAACGGCGGAATTTGTCTGACGGAAACGGCGAGTGTCAATATTTGATGGTGCAGATAGGGTGAATCATAGAAAGTTTGAAAACTATAGCGCAAGCTGTACTTTCGAATGAAGCTCACTTTAAAGCGTAGAAATTTGAGAATGCAGAAATTTCAAAACGTAGAAATTTCATTGCGTATATTTCCCAAATCAGAGAATTTTGTACCGTAGAAATTTTAACGCAAAAGAATCTTAAACATAGAAATTTGATACCATAGAAATACAATACGATTTATGTGTAAGTTCAAAACATTTTGCACGAAAAAATGAAATGGCGTAGAAATGTTACAACACAAAATCTAAATCCAGAAATATGAAAGCGTTGAAATTCATTGGCGTAAAAATTTAAAAAAAACACACAATGTTCGGGAAAAATTCTTTTCATTCGAATTTCTTCCGGATTTCAAAATTTCTACCTGCCGAAAACTTCAATGAAATGTCGTCTACTGTATTTGTGTGATGCGTACGCACTCGTTGATGGGTTTAGTTAACCGTTTTGGATTTAAGCGATTTCCTCGTTCCAAATATCCCGTTTTACGAGCCATAAAGGAAACAGGACCGCTTTTAGTGGCTATTACACGAATCCTTGGACTCGGTGTAATATTTATGCGTGGCTAACGCACCGTGTGCGGTATTCGTTAACACAGATTCCTACCGCGCATCGATACACATTCGCGTTTCCAATTTATACTTTTGACCTCGTAATAATTCGGCAAATACGTTTTTTTTCGATTTTGACGAAAATTAGTAAAGACACTGGGATTTGGTTTATGGAGTGGCTTAATACACTGCTATGGGGTGAGTTTAGACGAATTGGTTGGATGATTACTATTTATTCTGCGATGTTGAATTGGAATTTTGGAGAACAGTCTGGTGACAGAAGTCAAAAGCGAGGATATTTCAATATGAAGGTGTTCTAAGGGGAAACGTTTGCAATCGTGGGAATTTCAATATGGCGGTATTTGAAGGGAGAAGTTTTGGGGTGTCGGATATTCATTGACACAGAAATTCGAAAATATAGGAATTTGATGGGGTAAAAGTGTCAAGGTACAGAAACACCATTAGTTAAAGTTTCAAAGCACGAAATGTCAGTGGCGTAGCAAAACCAAAATATAGAAATTTAACGCCATACGAATTTGTACAAGCAGAAATTTTCTGGAATAAACATGAAGAGGCGCAGATATTGAATACCGTGGAAGTTTCAAAGCCTAAACATTTGTAAACCAGAAATTTGATGGCCTACAAATTTGAAAAGATTGACATTTCGAGCCACCGGAATTTCAGCGCGAATAAATTTCACAACGTAATCATTTGAAGCCACAGCAATTTCAAATCACATTAAAAAAAATATAAAAAAAATTAAATTTTTATTAAATTTCAAAACGCAGATCAAACAAAATTTCCTAAAAAAAGTCTTAATCGTAACATTCATAAAAATCAAATTCCACAGATTTTCATCGAAAAATTAAAAACCTAACCTAACCTTAAACAATTATATGTACTACATATGTTCATCCGAAACAACAAGAAAATTCGATAATTTCAGATTCACCGGGCAGTCGATGCAAAAGAATTTACATTTATCGTACCGATGTACATACGCACGCACACACATGTATACACACAGTGTAACGTTCACGCTGCGGCGCACACAGAGCATAGAAAATAATAATATATTGCCTTGTCGGCTCTCTCAGAAGAGTTTCGCGTAGGCGCACCGCTCCGATCGTTTAAAAGGGGATCCACGACTTATTAGGCACCGACGTATGTACATACATACATACACGCACACATGCACATTGAATTCGCGGCCCCCATTTAATAAGGGAACGTATCTCCGATTCAATTCGCTCTGTATTTGCACGCCATTTTTCATCCGACGGGTGGACTTTTTTTTTTAAATTTCGAACCATTGACGTGCAGAAATTTGCATCGAAAATTGGTATTTTTTAATAGCTTGAATATCGCGTCGCGGCAATTTGGAGATAGAATTTGTTTAAATTTTGATTTTGAAAAATTTCAGAAGTCGGGAATTTTGAATTCAATAAAAATCGCAACGGAAAAATTATGAGCATTTTTAGAGAATTTGAACAAATTTCAAGCCGCGGGAAATTTAAAAAATTGACCTTTCGAACATAACGAAAATTCAAGGAGCTTTTAAGAACTTTTGAAAATTGCGAGGTGCGAAAAATTTAAAATTATTAGTTTTTATTAGTTTTTAATTTATTAGGTTTTAACCGTGAAAATATTCTCGAAAATATTCTCTCTAATAGTGAGACAAAAATATTAACGAATTTTTGCGGAAATGTTTTTACAAATTTCAAGCGCCCCAAAATTAGCGCAAGCAATTAAAGAATTATTAAATTCTAAAATAATCCGCCTATACAAATTTCCAAAAAATATTAATTTTTCAGGCACTTAAAATCGGGAAAAGCTCAGAAAATTGAAATTTCGAACCCAACAAATTTCTGCAGGTAGAAATTTCCAAAGAATTTTTCGCGTCGGTATATATTTCCAACCATTCCCAACTTTTTGATAAAAGTAACTAACAAGCGCGATATTTCAAAAAAATTGAAAAACTTCGCTTATCTTTTTCGTTCCAGCTACAAATTAGTCAATAGAATTATAAATCTCATTATCGAGCTTCTTGTCGTAACCTTATCAAATACCGTTGTAGATGAAAGACATACGTCGCTCCGGTTTATTAATTAATTCCCGGTTACAAGTCGGTCTGCTAATAAGCGTGACGAAAATCAAAACACATGACAACGGCAAATTGGCGAAATTTACGTACACGTGAATCAAACTATTACAACAAAAAGTAATTTAAAAATCGTAAAATGTTACAGCGATTTTGTTTCAAGCAATTGTCACTAAATCCGAATAAAAAAATCATTTGAAGGATCAGAAATAAAATCTCTTTAAAAATTTTTGTTATTATTATCGCTCAAACACATTGACGGTGTAACAAATGGCGGTATATTTTGTTAAAAGAAAAAGCAAAAGAAGGAGCGTATAATTACGCGAGACAATTAACCCCCTCTATATAATTAGCTGATAAATTTCGCGCTAATTGCTGCCTATTACGGACGTTCGAGATTAATCGGCGATGGCTTGATATTTAAATGAAAAGCAATCATCCAAAGTTTATGCGCGCCGCGTTGCTGACTTTCTTCTCGATATTCCACATTTTTAAATGGCCGAGTCGGTGAACGTTACAAAAGCGGTGTAATAAATGCAACATAACTGTATCGGTTGTGCGCGGTAAATGCTGTTTTGCACCTTTTGCTTTATAAAAAGAGTTGCAATTATTTCTCGATTACCGACGTAATTTTCGCTTTGTCATTCATTAATTCTTCATTTAATCATGTAATACTTTTTATATTTTCTGGGATCAATCGATTATTACTGGAGAAATTTACTCGAAACATCTGCGACATTACATTTCAACGCTTGGAAATTTCTGCACTATAATGGTATCTGTAGTATATCTGTAGTACTAAATTTCCACGCTTTGAAATCTATTCACTATCGAATTTCTACGTCGCCAACTTGGAACTTCGTAACGTAGAAACTTGCAGAATTACCGTCCTCCAGGGATAACAACATCAAGGTTTAGAGATTTTTAATCATTGGAAGTTTAATACGTACCAATTTTTAGATCTGGATTTATCACGGCGTAAAATTTCGAGGACTAGGGAATTTGTGACGAAAAATTTTCGTGTCCTAGGGAATTTAGTATGGAAAAATTGTGAACCCTATGATAGGTAACTTGTATGAAAGGTAAACATGTTAGGAACTCCTGAATGATTCAGAGCCAACAAAATCCCATCTGAATGCATAGTGTATGTATGTTACAATGCCACATACGACAACCGTAGGCGGTCACCTTTTATTCCCACCTTTCCAAGAACCGTCTCTGAATAACTGATCAATAAATGATAATCGAGCGAAGTAATTTTCGATTAAAACCGATCAAGATGATAAGTGATAACGCTCAGCCGTGTAAGTTGCATTAGTAACTGCTAATAGACCGTGAACTCCACAGCAGCTTTTATTGCATCATAAATCACTCAGCTATGAATGCAGATATAATGTCTCTTTATGCGATACGATATCGTAATTCATGTAATGGTACTTATCATGTACTATAATTGTAGGTTTATATTTACAGTCGACACACAGCGAGATACGTTTGCACCACCGATCGAACGTCGGATGATTATTATGCATAAACTCGCTATAAAGAGATCACGGATACCTTATCCTTGGACAACATGATTCGAATATTATACAGGGTGTACCTGAATGTGATCGACAATTTTTTCAGAATTTATCATGAGCGACAAAGTAGACAGAAACGGTAGTTTACAATTGGACTTTGCAGTTGATACTTCAAGTTTCCACGTGTGGAATTTTCAGCATTGGAAATGTTGGGAAACGTAGGAATATGTGGCATAGAGTATGTCGCTGAAGAAAATTTCACGATACGAGATTTTCTTTATTACAGTTAATGAAATTCAGCGGCTATTAAATGATTCATAAATGTGTAAACACATCTCAGTGGTATTATTATACTTGATCTGATTACAATAATTTTTCACTCGAATGCTCGGTTTGAATGAAAACACCTATAAATGTTCAATATTGTTCTTTAATATATTTTCTCAAATTTACGATAATTCTCATCACTTTTTGCGAATCAGCGGTGCGATTCCAATTTTCGTTTCACCCTGTTCGTGTAAAGTCAGGCCCATTTCCATCAACAGGCCGCTCTCCACCACACCCACACGTGTTGAGTTGCGAATAACCTCTTGATTCTCTGAATTTCCCTCGCAGAGATTCCGAACTGCCAGGATGCTCCACTGCATGATGACTGAAAATAAATTGAAACGTTGTATAAGGGCAGAATTTTATACCTTTTATTTCAACTCAATGTTGATCTTACGTGGGTTCCTGGCGTCTATGTTGCAGCAATCCAAGAGCAATGCGATAGCATCTGTTTCACGAAGCTGAAAATATTCGTCGTATAATTTTTATACATAATTTTCAAGATAACACGCTTTCTTTAAAAATGTTCTCCGGAAACGGATCAAATTTTTTAGCTCGCAGAAAAATTAAATTTATTTACACTCTTGACTTTGGAAAAATAGAAAATTAACAATGTACATGTTGATTAAGAAATCAATTTAATAAAGTGAAATGAATTTCCTTTAGGACCAATACTTTTGCAGCCCACTCTACGTATGTTCCCGTGCATGAAAAAGCAGCCGTATTTCGATCTCGCTAATATATTAACGCGGTATTCGATGCCGGCTAAATTGCCACGTCTTCGAGTCAGACAGGACACTTAATTTTCCTTTGTTCGTTGAACAGTACGCATGCTACGTCCATTCCCCCTTTCTTTTCTTTCGAATACCATCGGGGTCCGTGAGAGATGAAATCGATAAAATCCAATAGCAATCATCCCGGACGTCCGTACAGTGAGAGAAAAGAGTATTCCTAACACTCATACATGTTTAATATGTATAACGTGTTATTATAGATGGAGTTCTCGGTTGTTGATAATTAAAGTTTATGATTCATTTGAATGTTCAAGACTTGAAATGTATTTGCAAGAAAAATTTGAAAATTTTTAGGTCTCAAGGTACAGAGATTTGAAGGCACAAATATTTGAATATCTATCGTAAAGTAATATGTTGAACCGTTGAGATTTCTAAACGTGAAAATTTTCAGCCACAGATGCTATGGAGCGCAAAATTTTCGAGGCAAATAAATTTCGAACCACCGGTATTTTCGCGGTTTTCGGTCTATTTTATAGACATTTTGTATAGGTCGCTTATTTTTCAAAATTCAGTAAATGTTTATTATCAATAGCAGTGTCTTTTATCTACCACAGATTGCAGTGGTTACATTTCTTCTCACACTGATTTTAAGGCGCCAGTTTCTGGACTGGTAAATCGGTGTCTACATTAACGATAGAAGCTATACTTATTCTCGCGGTTGGTAAATTGTAGAAAGAAAATAATTTTAACAACAATTATTAAAATATCATTATAAGTCTATTAGAATATTAAAACATTAGTTTTGTTTAATGAATTTGTTCTGAAATTTAAATTTATTCTTAAAATTCTCAATTGTCGAAATAAAATTCTGAAATCATTTAATAGATTTTGTAATGTTATATAATATAACATATATAATATTTGTTACACAGTTATTTAACTTTAATATTTAGAATAAGTCGTCAAAGTTTTCTACATGAATTAATAGATGCTGCACAGAAAATGCAAAAAAATGAATTTATACTTACAAGATCCTGACAAACTCTATTCCGATAGCACATATTCCCAATGACTTTAATCAAACCAGCTTTAAAACCGAACGCAGGATGACTCTGGGGATCATTTTTTATTTTTTCTATGCATTCTTTATCCTGCGACTCTCCATTCTCACTAATCGAATCTGATTGCTGGCACTGTGTTGTAATTCCATGAGCAGCAGGTGCAACTTCGCTTAGCTTCTGGACAGGAGAAAAGTAATTATCCGATTCCTTCCCAACTGCTTGTACGGACCGTAAAAGATCTGTGAAATATCATACATTTAGTTTCATCGGATCTTTTAAGGTAGAGAAAACTATGTGGCATACTCACAGATGCAATTGATAAGCAAACTTTTATCATTTTTCAGGAAATTAGCTTCGGAGCTCTGAGAAGTCAGTGTCCCAAGAATATCCAAAAGAATAATGATTTCAGTGGGTTCCATGTCATTCAAATACGTCTTAACTGTCTTCAGAATTAAGTCACTTCTTTTCTTAAATCTTTCTGAAAGGAACTCGATTGTGTCTTTGGAAAAAACCAAAATATCTTCGTCACCAGTTTGGTACACAGATTTAGACACATCAGAGTAAATCAATTCAAGTAAATACAGTTTATCCTCCATTGAAATGTTTTCGTATGCATGTCTGAGCACGTCTGAAGATCGTAATAGAAATAACAAACTGTCTTTTGCACTTTCGAATCCTTTTCTAATTGGAGACATGAGTTGAGAACATAAAGTAATTTTCTCGAGTTCTGTGAAGTAGTTTTCTGGTAGCTCTTTTAAGGCATTATGTATAAATGCACAGGAAGCTCTGATTAATGGTATCTGCTCCGAATGAGTAAGATTTCTGTTAACAATTTGAATATTTTATATATAGATTCTAAAAATTGAGTTACTTCAGAATTGAATACTTCTAATTAACACTCACATTATTGTACCTTTTAAAGAAGTATCAGTAAGACACTGTAGTATATTAGATTTATCCAGCGAATTTACATCTTTACAAGCAAAAGTGAAGCAGTTACATAAAAATTGAACACTTAATCTTGCTATTTCGTGTTCCTCATTTATTATACTTCTATTCATAGAACTGTATGTTATAAGATAATTACATGCCCACTCAACGACTCCTTCATAAGGAAAATAGGTGTTGTTTTGATAAACATTATGGGAGCCCGCTTCTTCTGAATCATTATTCCGACTTAAGCTAGCATAGACTTTGTGACAACACTTATCAATAGTACCCAAAGTATATTGCTTATGTTTGTAGCCATTGAAACAAGAATTTCCTAAACACTTTAAGCAGGAAACTTTTATATTCCCAGGAACAGATTCCTCAGTCGTAAGAATTTCTGCCACTTTTGCTAATATTTTGAATCCAACTAACTTTCTGAAATTTGAAAATACTGTTATCATTTAATCGTCGTTGAATCGTTCTGCGAGGTATAAAAGCATTTTTTTATTCATTTAATCCATACTCTTTATTTAATTCTATCCTGAAAAGTTTCGGATCGAGAAGTGTCGATAACTCGTTCCAATTTTCTTGGTTAAATGCTAACTCAAATTTGGACAATAAATCAGAGTCTACGTTGTTTTTCATGGTTGACATAAATTGTACAATTTTAGATTTGAAACACGTAGTTTATTCTGTTTTCAATTAGAAATTACAAGCATCTATCTTGTTAATATTGTATCTGCACGTCTCCACGTTCACGTGGGGGCAGCCATCTTTAACTTGTTCACCGGCATGACGGAAAATTTCGTCATGTCAGAAAGCAATTTGATTGGACGTGATGACTTTTTTCGTTATGGAAATCAAGCTCCATTTTTTTATCGGAATAGTCGAAAAAGGTGTCGAAATATATGAAAATGAACAGCAGTTCTTTGACACTAAAATCATCTAGATAAATTGAAAGATAGTTTACGGATTATAATATATCATCTAACTTTTCGAGAGCAAATGTAACCAGGAGATGCAAATTGTGTTATTCAAAACGTTTGATGAGAGAAACGATATTTTGGTGTTTGGTCCTAACCAGACCTAAAGTACTGAAAGTGAAATTCGAGACATGTATTTCGCCGCGATTTTGTAGTTTAATTTTACTATACCGCGTGGTCAACTTCCTAGTGGTGGGGATGATCCGCGATCTTTTACTAAACAATGCAGTAACTCTATATGAATATTTGAGAAACGTATAATTGCAATACTATAAAAATTCAGTGAGGGATAAAAAACTAACAAAAAATATTATCTAAATCTATGGAACAACATGAATGATCGATCGCGATCGACGAAAACCAACATATCTAAGTTCAGCCATTGTCTGTGAACCGCGATCAGCATCGAGTACGATAGACAGAACGAAGGAAAGAGAGGTTCTTATGCGAGAAAAATTCAAAGCATGGGAAATCCCGCATTTGAGGCCCTCTTCGATCGGTAATCGCGCTCTCACATTCGTTAGAGCGATTTGCGCCGAGTCAACGAAAAGAACGAACGAATTCTGAGAATACATCAGAGAGAGAAAGGGAATATTATAAAGGGAGGAAAAAAAAATCACCTACGTAAAATAAGTATTAGTAGCCTGGCAACTTTAACTTTGATTATTTTGCGGATTGGGTTGAACAAAAGTTAATTCACGGGTTAGCAGGTTAAATAACCGCCCACTGTATTCATCAAAGAGCATCCAATTCCATTTAAAGTAACTCAAGAACTGCTACTTTTAACAACGCTATGTATCTAAATTTCTTATGAGTTCTAGAGTACAGAAATTTCTTACAAGTGTACTTTGTTAGTATAAAAATGTTCTAGGTTATAATTCCACACAGAGTTTTTAAACCAGTGGAATTTTTGGCTAATAGAATCTGCGTTCCTTGACGTTTCCAAATTTTTAAATTTCTGTACAAGAAAGTTTCAATTGATTAATAGTTTATATCAAAATTTCAAGCTGCGATTATCTGAATTCTTCATTTAAATATTTGTATTCGAATTTATTTTACATTAATACTTTATAACAATATAGTTTTTATTGCGATAAATAATTACATTATTAACTCTTTATCATCGTTACAATGTAACTAGTTTTTTAATAAATAAAAATATAATGGAATCTAATTAGGAAAAAACTTTAATCCGAAATTTTATACAAAATTTCAAATATCGCGCGCGCACGTCAATTGTTTCGAATTTCTGCATCGCGATAGATCATGGAAGACCACGGGGCGCTGCATGCGTACCGAGACATATTACTAGCATTTCATCATAGACTATGTAAAGGTTGCAAGAGTTTCCATTACATATGAATCTTTCGACAGCCGTTTGTAACACGGTTTCCGTTTTACTTAACTTTCTTGTTCAATGACTAAGTTACTTTCGCGCGCAAATCGCCAATGCATTGTTCAGATACATTGCCGCCACAGTGCGGTGATCATTAGTGTTTTTGTGAGAGTATAATTCAGATTTTTAAACACTGTTGTTAAATTAATAGCTAAATATATTTAATAGTCTAATAGTCAGTTCTGTTTCGCTTCGTAATTTATAACTAATAATTATTATGAACTGTTGATGTGCACTGTCGCGCGAAGTAGACGTCACAAAGGATTAAATGAACACATTGTCATTAACAAATTAATGAAAAGATGACGGAGGTTGTAAGTCACGAAGAATTAATGACAACGGTAGAATTACGAGAAAATAGTCAATCCGAAGACGTGCAAGTGAAACTTCAGACTCGTATCTGTGTTGATATTAATATTAATAGTAACGAAAATGAAGAGGAAAAGACTGAAGATTCTGTGAATAAAAATATTAGCCCAACAAATAACACGAAATCCACAGAATCGGAAAATTTGGGCAGTGATTCAGAAGACGAAGACCTATTTCCCTCGACGTCGAGATGCAAAATTGACGAGCAAGATGTTGAATCTAAAACGGACAATAGAATAACATTTAAACGGAAGGCGAGAATGTTAGTTGACAGTGATTCGGAAGACGAACTAAATACGAGCGATATTATTGGTGAAAAACAAACAAATGACAAAGTAAGTAATACATTTAAAATGTATTAACTTATAATACATTTAAAATCTAATACATTGTAATACATTTAAAATGTATTACAAAATGTAAATAATTTCATTCTGAATATCATAATATAATGTCTGTTATGTTTTAGGCCCGAAATGAGTCTAAAAGTTCTGATTTAGAACCAGAAAAGGAATCCTCTTTAACTACAGAAGATGATTTGAAGAATAAGAAAAGTGTACAAAATATAATTTGATATATCAAAATTAAAATATTTCAATATAAATATATCGTAATATATTTATCTTCTTTTTAGATACAGAGTAGATTTGAAAGTCTGATTGATTCAGACTCTGAGGTCGAAGAGGAAGAAAAAGATGAAAACAAGGAGTCTACAGAAACCGTTAGAAAAAATGTAAGACATATAATTCAGTATATTAAGTCAATCATATGAGATGTATTTTAATCATGTTCATGTTTTTTAGAAACACAAAATCAACTCTAAGTCAAAGTCAGCAAAAGAAGAAGAAAAGGGAAGCAAGAGTAACACAAACGTAGAGATCAAAGTCAATTACTATATAAATGATTTGAATTTAAATAGCATGCTATAATTTCTATTAACATTTCAGACTCCAAATGGATTTCAAACTTTAATCGACTCAGAATCGGAAAATGAAGAGGAACATTCCTCATACACCAAAGCAATTTCAACCACAAAATCACCACATCCAAGTACAAAGAGTGCAAGCAAACGGAAAGTAAGATGATATTTTTTAGAAATTTCGTATGTTGCCAAAAAATCATTTGACTCGGTTTGGATGCAAAGGAAGGTTGTTACAAGACAGTATAATATGAATGTATATATTTTTTAAAGGTATCGCAAAGAGCGTCTAAAGATGAGGCAATGAAACAGATTCATAGTGAGAACCAAAGACTGATCAGAGAGTCAGAGGTTTCGCTTCCGTACCACAGACCAAAACAGCGAACATTACAGGAATTTTTAAACAGAAGGAAAATAATAAATGTTTTACCAAAAGCGCCTACAATGGCTGCAAAAGTAAAAATGTCATCTGAGATTGTCAGGTGGGCGGCGGAATTAATTTAACATTATCTAAATTGCTTTTTACAAATCATCGAATAAATATTCATTTTATTATATAAAATCTTTTCCTATTTATATCCTAAATAGAAAGCTGGTCGAGGAAAGAGAAAAAGAAGCCGAACTATTTTACAAATCTTCAGATTCCGAAGAAGAAGAAGATCAGAAAATCGATGACCAAAAAACTTCGGAAGACGTGGCATGCAGTGCTAAAAATTTACAAGAACCAGAAGAAAGTACTCAACAAAATCTCTATAATACTGACGTCGAAAAGATGGAGAAAGTTGAGTCCGCCGCAATACCGAACGAAACAGGAAAACACAAAGAAGAGATACAAAAGTTGAGTTGTGCCTTACCAAGAAAATTATTCGACAAAAACTTTCAGGACATCGATATGAACTGTTCTGCGGATAATTTAGATGAAATTGAAAATTCAACCTCAAATAATCAGGAACTGCATGAAGTGTTGATCGATGAACAGAAAAACGAGAAAAATATCAATACCAATGAAATCAAAGAGAATGAAATTCAATCCGACAGAGCAGAAAAAGAATTGTTACAAATTGATAAAGATAACGATACTATGGAAATTGATGCACAGAACACCTCCATAGCAAGCGACAAAGAAACAATTTTAAACCAGTCCAATGAAAGTGAAAAAGAAAACGATTTAAATACTTCGAATAAGAACACAGAACAATCCGAGCTAAACACATCCGGTTCCAAGGTAAACAAGAATTACGCGGAGATGATGAAGGAGTCTTTAGGCCTAAATGCCGAGGAATCCGACGAGTACAACGGATACGGTTTGCCACCGCCGGTTTTGGACGACGAGAAACCAAAGTCGAAGAAACTGCATCTGTTAAATCTGCCGGATTTCAAGCCGCAACTAAAAGGCGGGCCAGGATCGGTGATCGATTTATCGGGCGACGTAAAACCTTCGAAGAAAGGTGTAGATACTCTGCTGGATCGGTTTTTCTGCAAACATTCGAAGATGCATAAACCCGAGGAAAAGGCGAACGTCACTGCCCCCCACGTTAAAGAATCTTTGTCGTACGATGTTCCGGATTCCGTTCGTAAATTGAACAAACCCGGGGCGTCATGGAGCTGGCTCAAGCAGGAATTGTGGGGCAAGATAGCGGAGAAACGGGACGAAGAGTGGAAGAAGAAACATGATGAGTACAAGGAGGACGAGGAGGAATGGGACGAGGAAAGGGAGGAAACGTTGAAAGAGGATGAAATAGAGGATTTAACGGAAACGGAAGAAAGCGAGCCAGAAGAGAACGACGTCTGCATGAAAGAAAAGAAAAAGAAGAAATGCGAGCTCTTTGACGACGAGGCTGAAGTCAGCGAGGATGAAAATCCCGAATCTGTAGACATAAACGAAGAGAATACAGAGGACGAAGAAGATTTGCTGAACGAGGAAAGCAATAGCGTAGACACGGAAGACTTCGGGAAAAAGAAATTAAAGCGAATTATCAAACCGGCTTCGGAGAATTCGTGCCTCTCAGAGAATGATTCGGACGATGAGAATTATAGGTCGAAAAATATGCTCGCCAAGAGGAGAACCGACGTGGACATGTTCGAAACGGGAAATGGAAAGAACGGTTGGAACGACGACGATGATATTCCAGTGTCTCAAATAGAGAGAATAGGTAATCAAATCTGTCGCACGCCGCAGACAAAGTCGAACATTCTTGATCTTATTTCCCCAGCCACGCAGTTAACCGCTCTGAACACGAAGTTAGATTCCGCGGGGAAAGATGGGGACTGCGATCCCTTTTCCCTCGTTGAATCGATTTCCGTGGAAAACACGCCAGTCGAGAGGACATCGCCACGGATGCCGGATCCGAAGAAAAAGGAATCATTGCAAAAGAAACTATTCGACGATTCCGTGGATGCTGAGGATCTGATGAAATTGTGCTCCGGGAAATTCCCCACCCAGAAAAACGATCTGGGTTTCTCGAAAGAAGCGAATCTAACGGAATCTCAATTGCTAGATCTCTGTTCCGGGACTTTCAGCACCCAGCCACCAGTTCCAGAACCGTCCCCGTTGAAGAACAGCATGTCCCAGGAGATAAAAACGTCGTCGATGGAAGATTTGTCGTCCGAGAAAATTCTGTCGCCCGTGAAACAGCAGTTGATAAAAACGAAAATGTCGTGGGGCACGCTGAGAGTCGTTTCCTCGGACGAAGAATCGGAGGATGAGAAACCGCGGGCAAGGCGGAAGAAGAAAACAATGAAACTTGACCTGTCGGATGACGAGGACAGAATTGTAGACACAACTTTTGACGAAGCTGAAGAAGAGGAGAACGAGGACAAGTTTATAGATTATGACTCGGAGGAAAATGAAGTAGTGGTACCAAAGAAGAATATCAAAGAATACGCAGCTGGTTTTCTTGAGAATGAAGCAGAGTTGAGTGAAAGCGACTGGGAAGGATCCGCGGACGAGGATGAACAGGATTTAGATAAATTGGAAATCGAGGAAGCGGATGAGGAAGATATCGATGAGAATAAAGTTAGGAGTCAGCTGGAAAAGATTCATATGAGACAGATACTGGATACCGATCAGAGAGAAGTTAGGATTCTTAAAGAATTGCTATTCGAGGATGGAGATCTGCATACCGACGGCAGTGGACGCGAAAGAAAATTTAGATGGAAAAATATTGGTAAGAAATTTTTCTGCAGAATTATTTTTACGCGTTGGACATGTGAACGGATTTTACGCACGATAGTTTCTATTGCTCGAAAATCTAGTGCATGATAATTTCTATGCAGTGAAAGCCCTAGACATGGAATTTTCCACAATAAAAATGAGTTGTTAATCTGTTGTTAATCGATGAACGTTTTTTGTAGATAAAATGGGCGGCGAAACCGATAATTCCGAACCGGCGGAAGGTAAAGATGGCTGGTTGGATTTATCCGATGATGAAAACGAAGTAGCTAGGCGTAAATTAAGGCACGAAAGGGAGAAATTTCTTTCTGAGAAAATGGTTAGAAAAATGAAGACAATAATTTAAGTGATCACATTTTTCTTACAATGATAATTCATTATCTACTATTTTTTTTTAGAAAAATATGGATGACGAAATCGAGGAAGATTTGAACGACAGTGAAATATTCAAACTGGGAATGAAGGTTCTGAAAAAGATGAACACGAACAGATCTATAAAAGAAAAAACTTCCGTAGAATCTGTGCAGAGCACAGAACCCAGATTACCACATACCATTTCGGAAATATTGGATAGTTCGCATTTGGAAGGGAAATCTCGAGTGCTACATGTAAGATTAATAATATTCATTTATTATCACCCATAGAATTTACAATGGCAAGTGTAAATCAAAACTTCACTTCTTTTTATCGTAAAAAGCAATTTAGATTTACATTAAAATACCGCATGTTTTACCGGAGAAAATTGAAAAGCAGAAAGCTCCGTTAAAGAAGGTACGAAGTTTAATTTCTGATTTATCACTAAATGAAAATATTCGATTTTCAGAGTGTAATGCAAAAGCGATCGTTGTTGGCTCGAGGAGAGTCTACGCTAGCGCAAATAGCGGCGCTAGCCAAGCAAAGGGACACGAGTACGATGCAGGTGCGCAAGAGAAACTTTGTTTTTGCGCACATCGATCGTTCGGAAACGGAAGAGAAAATTGAAACGGAGACAAAACAAGAGGCCGATGTAGATAGCAAGGTAATGGAACCTGACAAATGTAATTTTACAAGAATCAAACCGAATGGATCATTTATGGGAGATGTGTTTTTTTTTAGTTTCCGTATCGCAAAAGAAAACATCCAGCAGGATCAACGCCGCGAACGGCGAAAAGACCAAGAGTGGAGAACAAGGGGAAAAAATCGTTTTAAAGTTACATTATTTAACTAGGGTTTAGTGAATTAAGGTTTTCATACATGTTTTTCGTCTGTAAATAAGAGTATATTTCTATTTTCATACGTGTTAAAGAATAAATGAATGTCGATATTTTAATAATTCAATCACTGATTTTAGTTTTGAGTAACAGTTTCATATTTTTGCCCCAAACGTTTCCTTAACTCTTTATTTGTCCTCTTGCTTTTCATTGTATTGAAGAATTTGTACAGGTTCTAAGATTTCTGATCCTAGAAACATAAATATTTTAATAAAAAAATTCCAAAGCAGAGATATATTAACGCGCGTAAGCTTCATATCGTAAAAATGTCTAAAAAGTGTAGAATTTGCAAACCACAAAATCTCTACCTATAGAAATTCAGTGTGATTAAAGTTTAAAGCACAGAATTTAATCGTGTAAAATCTCAAAATCTCTTTCACGGTAAAGAAATGTCGACGTTTAAAATTTCAAACCTAGTTAAGCTAAATTTCAGCACCGGGAATTTCAATACAAAGAAAATGTCGAAACACAGTAATATAGTATAGACAAAGAAATTCCAAAAACAAGGGCTCGCGAAACTTTTAATTCTGAACACGTCGCAAATCGCAACGTTTCCTAATTTCTAACCGTAGCACTGTCAACAATTCAAATCGTAATATCAATTCTATCGAATTACGTAAACTTCTACGGTACAATCTCGCCTTAACGTTCCATCGGTACGCAGAAACTTAAGATTTACGTAAAATAAATAAAACTAAATTACGTATCATATTCCAGGCGTATCAAACGTAAAAGAAAAAATAGGATAGTAGGAAGAAAAAAAATGGAAAGTAACGTTATGAGAAACGGATACCGAATGTCATAAAGGTATGTAGTATATTTTTTATGTATATCGGTACACGTATAGCGATACGTATAACTCTATGCATATGTGCGTGTGAGGTATTGTCAGTCGCCTAAGGCCAGGACATGCATTATTGGATAGAGTTACATTAAACATACGCCCCATATCGCGCTCTCTTCCACTGTTCACGGTTTCCTGTTATTTACCGGTGAAAACATGTGGAACCCTCGTTTATTTAACGCCAATTTCATCTTTTCCACAATACCTTTACGTACAGTATGCTCTCAATTTAATTCTCTAAACATATTCGGTAAATTATGAATAATTATAGAAAATTTTACGAAGAGATAGACACTGGAAAGAGTTAATGAAAATGTTCTGTAATGGAGAAAAGATATTTACGATTTCTATGAACTTTTTATGTGTTCACTTTTCGTGTTATGAAGTATTAATGGATTTATTTGTTTAAAGAATCTATTTGCAAAAAATCACTTCGGGTATTGAAATTTCCGGAATGTAAAGGAATTTTAAGTGTTAGAATTTCAAAACGCAGACTTTTCACCGCTTGGAATTTTAAAGCGAGAAAATTTCCAGCGTACAGATTTGAAAACGCATAAATTTCAATCTTTAGACTTTCAATGCGTTCAACTTCCCACGTAAACTCTGTAGTTTCAAAGCGCAAAATTTTCAGCGCAAAAAATATCTAAACCCAGAAATCTGCTCGCACAAACATTTTCATCAACAAACATCAAATCATTTCACAAAATTTCTTTTACCATCTCTGATTCGCGCGAACAATATTTCCTTCGAGCTTCCACTATTCACTCGTACGATCCTTAAACATATTAAGCACGAATCTAAATAAACAATCGTTTCTAACCGAACGTCTATTTTCAATTAACAAATTCCTCTTTCCACGTGACTTCTTTATTCCGGATTCTGGAGCCGCTAAGTAATAGTCGTTTAGGGCATCTGTCTCGTTAGAGGGTTGTTGCGTAAGCCGATTAGAGCGTCAGTGTTGGTAACGTTGGTAGTGGTGGCCGTCAGAGACACATTAAAATCCCATAAAATATGTATATCCCATGCTAGTACCATACCGCGTACCGCTGCTATGGCACGAAAGCACTCGAAAGCATCCGCGATGGGAAAAAGCTTACTTTCCTGGAAAAGCGCTTGCAGCATCCACCGACAAACTCTTTCTCCGCGTGTGTCCATGTCTTAGGTGTACACAGGGTGGCCCGAATAACTCTTGTCGTTAACACTAGAACTACCGAGAATTAATTCGGTATATTTAGAATCATTGGATAAATATGTTTGAAACAAAGAAATAAAGGGGGATAGTAAATTGATCGATTTAATTATTTGCATAGAGAAACATGGTTATGAAGAATTTTGGAAATCGCAGTGTTATAAATTTAAGCGATTCTTAGAAGAAATGCAGAACCGGTCATTTTGACCCCCTTGGTAGTTCTAGTGTTAATAGTCTGTTATTTCTTTTAGTCCATGTACGGTTTTTCTGCAAAAAACATTTAAATGTGTTAGACGAAATGAGTCTAGGCAGGTTGGATAATAATATGAAAAACAGGAAATAATTTGGTTTGGTTATTGTTAGAAATAATAGAACAATGTTGTAGGTTTTTCAGTAATATTATTACCCTATATTTTGTTTTGTAAAATACACATATTTTTGTTTCATTATAACTAAATAATTATTTATTTTCTTTTATTAAGGGTAAATAATAGTTAATTTTTCCCTGAGGAGGGTTACCACATTGACCGAAACGTTGGAAAATATTACAATTAAAACATTATGCCTTGTTATGGATGATAAGTAAGTAAATCAGTTTCATATCAGTTTTTGTCTTCTTTTAAATCATCGTTATACAGGGTGTAACAAAAATTCTGGGACACTTTTTCAGTATCGATATTACGCACCAAAAAATAAAAAAAAAGTCTATAAGGTTTTGTCTAAAAACCACCCCCTATCGAGATAGAACCCCTTTTGTAAAAAGTTTTTAAAAAATCATATCTTCGAAATGGTACGTCTTAGAAGGCACGTTTTGATTGCAATACAACCGGAGAAGATCAAAGATAATAGAAAAAATATAATTGCTGCGATTATTGCTGTTAAATAGCATTTATTCTTGTTTAATCCAAACCACGTCGATTACCTATATCGTTGCAGGTTTGTAACAACTTAGGAAAAATTGAGGACATTCACTAAATCTTTCTTTACGTAGATAGTGGTATTCTTTCGTAAACTTTAGTCTCTTTCGGTTATATTGCAATCAAACTCGGTCCTCTACGACGTACGATTTCGGAGATATGATTTTTTTAAAATTTTTTACAAAAGGGGTTGTATCTCGATAGGGGGTGGGTTGCGCCCACAACTTATAAGACTTTTTTTCTTATTTTTATGCGTTCTTTCCATAAACCTAGTGTCCCAGAATTTTTGGTACACCCTGTATAACCAGTTAAGGTCTGTATTCATGGAAAAACAGGAAATGTGGAAATCTCGTGGAAATTATAAATTTCGCTAATGTTTTTTCAGGGAGAAAAATCTCACCTTCTGTGTATATATGTATGTGTTGCATAATATAAGAAATTCGGTGCTCTCGATGGTCCCAGCGTTAAATTTCAACGCGTGGAAATCTTCAGTGCAGAGGTTTCTACGGATGGAAACATGTGCGATTTGAAACTTCTCCGCTTTGAAATATCCGCGTTCTGAAAATTCTTTGCATGGTAATTTATGTGCCTTAGAGTCTAAAGATTCGAAAGCGTTGTATTTCGAATTTTTTAAATTTCTCTTAAACTCTCTTAAATTTTTATGCGTGGAAACTACACTTTTTACAAAAACTAATATGATATTTCGACGTAATGTTCATGCTTGAAAACGCATAGTTCCTCGGCGAATCAGCCAAAATCAATAAAATTTGCAACACACGAACCATTCGACGAGATTCTCGAAATATACATTTAAAATTTTTCATTCTATTGGTAGATTAAAAAAAAGAACTTGGAAATCATACACTATGCTCGTTTCATCCTAATCTTCAAAAACCCAAACAAAATTTCGAAATTCGATGAAACACACGAAACAGCAATATGTTTCAGCCAACGTCACAAAAACTGGCATTTCATCGTGATTAACACGTTCGGTGAAAAAAAAATCTAACAAAAGCTTCAAGTCTGCGAATACTTTTCCGACTCGCTGTATCAACTATTATTATTATTTCAAAAACCGGGCCAATAGTATTACACCCGCACGGATTCTGCATTATAAATAAAAATCTTTCGCAAGGACTTCCAAAGTGCAGTGGGCGAGGGAGTAAGCAGAGGAGAGAGAAAGAGGGAGAGAGAGAGAGTGAGATGGAGGAGAGAATTTTCGTTCGAAAACTCTCGAGAGACTCTTACGAATAGCTATAACACACACAGGGTGGAACGGGAAATTTCGCAGATATTTCTATAAAAATTTCATCCTCAGGTTCGCCGAGTGAATTTCCTACCGCGAAACGTACGTGGAAAAAATGTCGATTTCAGCAAAATGTATCGCAGCCGGAAACTCAAAACATGACCTTTCAAACCATTTCCAAAACAATTCTCGCGTTACGTTATTTCCACCGAACGCTCGAGGGGAATCGATACAATTAGGCACAAAATGTTTGCTAATAGTGAATATCAAATGCGGTTGTCAGCTTTTTATAGCGTTATTTCGCAAAATTGACGGAAAACAAATGCTAAAATTTTTGAAATCGGAAATTTTTAACGTTTAACTAATAGTTAGCTGAATTTAGAAAGCGCAGAAACTTGAATGGCTAAAATATCAAGTCTGAAATTTCGAGGCACAGAAATTTCCACGCACACAACATTTTTTAGGTATAGAACTGTCAATTTTTGAAATTTGAAGGCAAAAAAAGTCCACGACAAAAATGTTGTGTCGGAAAAATTTCATCGCCCGAAATATAAACGTTTTATCGTCAGAGTAAAATGACGACCACACCTAAATTTTCTAAAAGCATAGAAACTATCATGCCTAAAGTTTTAAACGGCAGGTATTTTAACGCTCGGAATGTCAAAACGAAGATATTTCAGCGCCAGTAATTTTTAAATGATAAACATTATCCAAATTTAAAATCGTAGATGCTTCCACTTCCAGAAATCTCGAAGCATAGAAAATTCTATATATCATACTATAACTTCAAATCACATCAACTCCGATTACATGAACAAAAAAGGAATAAAAAAACTCCCATACTATTTTGCACAAACTCCACACAAACCAAACATAATCATTAAATCACTAATCCGTTTTCCGGTGCGTTCCGCCAAACAACTGTCTCGTTGTTTAATAAAAAAAAAATCATTTTCAATTCCTGCGTTCTCCGTTAACGTCATCCAGCATGAAAATCATTGTTTTCCTGCGGATATTGAAATTTTCAAACCGAGTTATGCACGTAATCCCTCAATCTTGTGACATCACAGTGCAGTGAGGAAAATTCTGTTGAAAATGTTTAACGTCTTTCGTTCATTGAATAATAATTTCTCGTATAAATAACTACGCACTCGTCCGACTATACGGTGACAGTGGGACCAGCTGGAGGGGGAGGGAGAGAGGGAGAGGGTGTAGAAAAACAAGAGGCAAATGGTCCATTATTACGGGCAAACATCGAACTAATATACATACGTCGGTCGAGTAAAATATAGGTATTAACGTTGGGATAGGTCGGTCGATACGGATTTGATATGATTATTTGATATCCCAGCGAAACATTTTGCCACGTGTTGCACCGGTGCGGTCGTTGAATATATGCAGAACTTATCTGGAAATACGTTCGCGATCCTTGAATTACAGATGTTAAAAACACGAACGGATTTCGCTGGAATTATTAGAGCACGCTGGACCGAGGTAGAGAATTTTCTGGATTTTCCGGCCGAGTCTGTTTGCGTATGGGTTGGAAGAGAAATGGAATTTCGAGTCGCGTAAACTTTTAGCATTGATATTTCTTTCGATTTGTCATTTTGTGGATAATTCGACGGATGGACGGATTTATAACGGAAATTTCTACGTTGACGTGCGACATTTAAAATTTGGTGCGTTTGGAAATTGCACAGAGGGAATTTGTATGGTAAGGTGGAGCGGGGTAAAACCGACCCAGAAATTGTTAAGTTTATTTCAAACTAATGTATTTTTATCTATTCCACTAAAACCTAACAATTTTAGTGTTAGTTAGTTAGCGCATGGTATATTCTTTAAGTTGCAATAATTTGGATTAAAAAAATCATCTAAAACTTATTATATCTTAATAAATTAAAAACATTGCTGCTAGGACGGACTTGCCCAAAACTGGGGCAAAACCGCACTACCTGTTTAACAAGTATTAAATCTTATTTCTTTCTCATTTTCATGAGAAAGTACGGTATTTCTTCCTCGCGAATCACTTTTATTTCCACTTTTTCCTCGGATTCGGTCATTTAAGGTATTTTTTGGTATTTTATAGTGCTTACTGGCTCTATAAGCAGTCATTCGGCCAGATTTAATTTCTGCCAATGCTTCAGTCAATATTTCCTTCGTATAGTACGGTGTTGTTTTTTTTACATAAGTTCGAACCATCGTAGGGTTGCAAAAGTATGATCAGTCAAAAAATCAAAATTAAATGAAATATTATGTAAAAAATAACTTACTTGGCCTTTTATTGCGATCTTCAAGTAAGTTATTTTTTACATAAAATTAATAGAGCGATCGGTAAAAGTTATTTAGTTTATTAAATGAAATAGTTGAGTAAGGAAGAATTAAACTGGAAAAATTAAACATTGGGTAAATTCTAACTATAGTGCGGTTTTGCCCCGATGGATAGACCGAATTTGCCCCGTGCTAACCTAACTCTCGAAGTTGGGTTCGACAATTATTTTATCAAAAAGTATAAAAGAACTGTTATATTTTTTACTATAAAAGAAACTTCTTTTACTATACTTTGTGCCTATACAAAGATAAACACATAGATTTGTAAATTATTGCTTAAATTATCGTTTTATAATGCTTACCTCAATCTTTGCTTCGCACCTGAAAACACAACAAATTTTCTAGAACGAGTTAAACGGGGGGAACACACAATATATGGCCGCTACCTATGTTGATCATTGAATACTAACCAAAGAAAGATTTCTACATTACAGTTAGTACAATCCAACGTATATTTGAATAAATAACGGTCTAGTGCGGATTTACCCCGTGCACGGATTTACCCCAGTCCACCTTATTAAATTTTATTTGTGCTTTAAAATTTCTATTTGTCAATTTAAGCATTGAAATATTTGGGATGCGAAATTTGTGCGTTTGGAAATTCTTCGTAAGAAAATGTCTAAGCTTCGTAATTCTAAGCACCGAAGTTTGTTGCGTTTGGTCAACTAAATTTTAGAGTCTAAAGAATGACATTTCAGAGGAAAGGTGGAAATTTGTGATAATTGAATTTTATGCGTTCCGAAAGCTTTGAAATTTTAGAGCTTGAAATTTCTCCGGTTTGATATTCTTCGTAAGACAATATGTGTGCGCTTCGTAGTTCTAAGCAACAAAGTTTGGTGCGTTTGGATTAAATTTTAGATCGTAAACAATGATATTTTGGAGGACAAGATCGTTTTGGGCGTAGAAATTTGTCATATTTCAATTTTTGTGCGTTTCGATAGCTTTGAAATTCTAGAGCTTGATATTTGTGCGAATTGATATTCTAAACATTGAAACCTTTATTTTACTGGGATTATTTGCGTTTGAGACTACGGAAGGCTTCTAGGAAATGGTAAATGTGGGCAAAGTTTCCTTGAATTATTTATGTTAAAAACACGAACGGATTCCGGAGAAATTATTAGGGAAAATGTCGTTAAAATTGTTGTTGGGTTTAGAAATAGAAGGGAAAATCAACAGTGTGAAAATACAATAGTAAAGTGTAAACTGTTGAAATGGCAAAATTTCGGATAAATAGGGGTCCGAAGGGTAAATTTTGCAACCAACAAATATTCTAAGCACGCGAATTTGTTGACGAGAGATTGTTTATGCGTAAAAATTATGATACGTAGAATTTAATGCAATACAAATTTCCAAGCGCAGAAATTTCGCCGTCTTGAATTTCCATTCAATGCCAAAATTGCAGTTTGAAGAATTATAAAGCGCAATTTAAAAACTCCCAGAAATGTAAATATCTGCGCTACTATTGTAAATCCCTTGCAAACATAAATATCACTTCAACTTCTATTTCTCTACGCTTTATCGTTTATCAAATTTCTTTAATTTTTAGTTTCCATTTCCCCGTTTCTCAAACAAATTAAATACGGTATCGGAATGAAAGTTAGTTAAAAAATATTCGCGAATACCCAAGAATTATGAAATACCGAACGTTTATTGCAGTACACTTAAATATTCTAGTGACAGAGGAGCATCGACTGGCAGTCATTTTGCCGTCGAAGCAGCGTGATAATCCGATGATCTTCTTACTTAATTGCCGTCCAGAGCATGCCCAGTTAATCGTCATTAATTATTTCACGATACTGATGGACTCATAGTGCGACTATGTTCAGTGTTACCTTTACCATTCAGTGGCGTAGCTGAATTTAATCTTGCTGATTGTAACGTTTCATCTTATTTATTGATATGCAACTGTGACCGTGTTTCATTGCGACCCGATTAATTAACTATATTAAAAAACATTGTCCACACGACGAAATTTCGACGAACTTAGAACTTTTCATCGATCGATACCGTTTGAAATTTTTACGCGCCAAAGTTTCTGCGCGCGAAATTTTTGGAGATTTTGAAATTTCGTGCAGCAGATTTTTACGCTTGCAATATTTGCGCGATAAAGTAAATATACGCGTCGAAATTTGTACGCAATAAAATTAACACGGGTTGATATTTTTAGGCATCGATATCACTGCGATTGGAAATTTGAACACGTAGAATCTCTGTATATGAAATACTTGGAGGTTTTCGCAATTTCGCGTGCAATTCCTACGTTAGAAATTCCACGCATCTATATTTTATGTGTTAAGAAATTTTCGTTAAAAAAGTTCGTTCAGTTTTCAACGTGATCAACCTTGTAATCGTCGAATTTTCAAATTTTCCCAAAATCTACGCTCGCACGAGTGGAATCGTAATACCGTGAAGGACAATCATGGGGCTACGCCATTGATTTGATTCTTCACATGCATGTAATGGTCCTCCTGGTTAATCTAGATCCTTGGGGAACCGCGGAGGCCGGACAATCACGCTCGGTAATTGGACAAGAGCCGATTGTGAATTAGTCAAGACGTTCGAAGATCCAACTCGAAGACAATCGATGTAATCATCGATGATTTAACCAGTGTTGTCCGTCACAGTGGCTTTTCTGACTCACCGAACCAGGAATACAAACTTGGTTATAGGTTTCTATTGGGGGGAAAATTGTGTAAGGAAATTTCAAGTATCAACATTTTCCAGGGGAAAGCCGTTAGAATTGTGTTAAATTTCGGGAAGCAAAAATATCTAAACATCGATATTTCAGGGAGCGGATACTTTGAATACATGGAGAATTTTTTCCGAAATGGAAATTAGTGCGCTGAGATTGTGATTAAAGGGTGTAGAGAATTTGAAGAGTAAAGTAAATTAGGGGGAAGAACATTTTCTACGCGTGGAAATTTCTAAACGATGGAATTTCATCTCAACGCTTAACATTTCAAACAGAGTTTTCACGCATAGAATTTCAAAGCGCAGAAATACCGATACATAAACTATCAACGCGTACAAATTTCAAAGCGTAGAGATACTGATACATAAAACTATCAACGCGTACAAATTTCAAAATGCAGAAATAGTGATACATAAACTATCAACGCGTACAAATTTCAAAACGCAGAGATACCGATACATAAAACTATCAACGCGTATAAATTTCAAAGCGCAAAAATACCGATACATAAAACTATCAACGCGTATAAATTTCAAAGCGTAGAGATATCGATACATAAAACTATCAGCGCGTATAAATTTCAAAGCGCAGAAATATCGATACATAAACTATCAACGCGTACAAATTTAAAAACGCAGAAATAGTGATACATAAACTATCAACGCGTACAAATTTCAAAGCGCAGAAATAGTGATACATAAACTATCAACGCGTACAAATTTCAAAACGCAGAGATACTGATACATAAACTATCAACGCGTACAAGTTTCAAAACGCAGAAATAGTGATACATAAACTATCAACGCGTATAAATTTCAAAGCGTAGAGATACCGATAGATAAACTATCACACGTGAACAAATTTCAAATGGCAGAAAATTCCAAATGTCTATATTTCAAAAGGTAGATATTTGCCCACTCGACGCATCAAAGTATAGAATGTTTCCGACATAGTAACGTTAACGAATCAAATTATACAAATTCTCCACGCAGAAAAGTGTCAGATTAAAATTCAAATTTCACCGTGTAAAAATTATAACGATTCGAATATTCACATTCGCGACCGCTGACGTGAATTCACGTCATTTTAAATTCTATTCCTGATTGCCAGCTGACGTGAATTCACGTTCTACAATGTTTGTTTCTGAATGCGGCAACATTAGGCGCTTTCAATAACACAGTATAACAATTAATATGCAACTCGTTTTTTCCCTCAATACTAGTTTCTGAGAAAATCAGTTTGAAGAATCACACTTTTCAAACTTTGGGCCATATTTGCAACGCAACAATTAACGATAAACAATTACGTAGAGTTCCTTTATGCAAAAGTCATTATTTTCCGATTTATGACACTAACCAAAAATATTAAAATTGGTTTCTTCTCGGCTTTTCCAAAATACCTGTAATCTAATGTTAAATAAATTCGGCAGAATAGTAACAAATGACTTAATTATCTACCTATAAAGCAAGTATACAAATTATAAAAATCATTTTAATTCAAACAACACATATTTGCAACATTATAATCTCATAACAAATTTTATAACTTTTATCCTTGCTTTAACGACAGAAGTTTGCGGCAACCAGCTTGAGAATTTCATTATTTTCGCCGGTAAGTACTCAGTTAAATTATAAACATTCCCTCCGTACCCTACAAAAGCAACTAACTTTCTAACCTCAGAATCCCCCAAAAATCACTCATCTTCTATCTATCTTCTTCTATATATGTATATAAAAATGAATGTATGTCTGTTTGTCTGTCCATAAAAACTCCAAATTCAACCATGATCGCACCGAGCTACAAGGCTGAGATTCTGTAGGTTTCTTAGTTTATTGGAGAGTAACTTCCTGACAAAATTTCAACTTCCTAACTCTTTTAGTTTCAGAGTTACAATTTACATGTAAGTCTATGGGAAACAGGACTGTTTTCGAAAAAATTGCACACATAACTACAGGTCAATGTGGGCAACGCCACGGGTCACTCCGCTAGTTACATACAGTAGGGCCTCTTTTTGTGCGGTTCCGTTTTTGTGCGATTTGTTTTGTGCGATTTTATTTTTGTGCGGTCTTTTTTTATGCGGTATATGAATTTCAACGGCATTGGCACCACTGCAATGTTTTCTATCAGTGTACATATGTATACATGCATACTTTAACACGCTTTGTTCATTTATCCCCGATGCACCGGGCATTTTTCTGAAGTAGTACGCTGGTAGAGGCATCTTCGGAAATTTCGAACATAAAGAGCCGTAATAATGGGCCATGAAAGACTTCCAAAATTGATGCATTTTATTATATGTTGTGCTCTATAGAAATACGAAATACAGAAAAGACAAAACAGAAAAGAGAAAGAAGATCGGTCGGCCACCGACTAACCTGGAAACGGGTAGATCTACCCGATCGGTCGGCTAAACTTCTCCACGTATACAATGAAAAATTAAATGTTTTTAAAATATTTTCATGTGAAATTTTATTGTAGGGGAAAGTAGCCTAATTTGGACCGTAGCCTTATTTGGACCGCTATGTTATACAAAGACTGATAACACTACTCTCAATGTAACCACGAGGCGTTTCTTTACAAAAACAATTGCATTAACCTCTTCTACATCTACGTATAACAAAATACCTATTTCAAATCTCGCAGATATCATCAGTCTTTGTATATCATAGCGGTCCAAATAAGGCTACGGTCCAAATTAGGCTACTTTCCCCTATATTTAAAGTCCCAAACATCTTCTTCCATCATCGAAACGTCCACCGCTCCCCCCCCCCCCCAAAAAAAAGTCCTCTATCCCGAAAACTCCCAATCTCACAGTATCTAATACCCGAAACTCCAGGAACACCTCCGCCGCGTCCAAATCCCAAATAAAAGCCGCGGAACATCATCCCACCTGTACCAATCCTCCCAACCCCTTCGTAAAGCCCGACTGGATCTCGCCTACCCGGCGTCGCGACGCCACGGAGCAGGCGCACTCGTTGCGGGGTGGTCGAACCGTTCGACCAATCGGGACGCGGGTTTAACGGGCCGCCCGGGCGGAGCGAAGGAATATACGGGCGTCGCGGCGGCCTGCGCTGGCAAACGGCGCCCGACCGCCGAACAGTGCGTTACACACTTTCAGCGGCCGTGTGTCATTGTGTGCGGCCCGGCCTGACCCTCGAGTGATTCGAACGATTCCGCTTGTGTTGAAAAAATGACAAACGCCAGAGCTTTCTGAAGGACAGCTGGGCTTTGGAATAGAAAAAAAACGGCGAAATGCTGCACAGCTCTTTGCCCAGGGCCTTCCTGGCACCTGGACTCAACTACCTGGGCTACTACGGCGAGGATGCCCACTATACACCCGGATGGCACATCCCCATGGACAGCCCCCCGAGTTACAGGGTTCCGGACTTGTCCTGGGACTCCCGGTGCTCCACGCCGTGTCCTTTGGATCTGTCGTTGAAACCTCCGCCGAGCCCGGAGATGAAAAGTAACGACAAGGAGACCTTCGAGGAAGTGATCGTCGACGACTCGGACGGTCCCAGGAGCTCCTCCGTTCACAGCCATCAGAGCTACGAGCAGGAGAAACTATTCACCGAGAAATACTATCAGAGCAAAGTGCTATCCACCCAGAGTAACTTGCAGTCCGTTCAGTATCAGCAGCTCCTGCTGACCCCGCAGCACCATCTGCAGGGGGTACACGCTCCGATGACGCCACCCAGTACCCCGTCGCCTCCGCAGTGCCCCAGGAGGAAAGCCCAGGACGAAACCCCGCGACAGGGCACCGAATCCAAACCCGTTCAACGACCAAAAAAGAAACACGCGAGACGTTTGAAGTTCGACGAGGACACCAGCAGCCCGGTTTCGGGGACCGTGATCCTGGGGCCCGACGAGGCCGTCGTCACGGGGGACATCGACCCGGCGTTCAACATCGTCGAGGTGACGGAAGAGGCCAGGGCTGAATTAGCCAAGATCGAGAACAGGTTGGGGCCCTATCAGTGCAAACTTTGCAGACAGTTGCACGACGACGCGTTCCAACTGGCCCAACACAGGTGCTCGAGGATCGCCCATGTGGAGTACAGGTGTCCCGAGTGCGACAAGAGGTTCTCGTGCCCCGCGAACCTCGCCTCCCACAGGAGATGGCACAAGCCCAGGTTGCCCAACGGGGAAACCACCGTGGAGATCCCGTGCGGCAGGTGCGACGCGAAATTCACGCGACAGGCCGCCCTCAGGAAGCACCTGACCAGCCAGCATCCGGAGAACGAGGAGAAAGAAGAGATTTGACAATTTCCGGCGAGGCCTCTGGCTAGAAGGCCTGCGGGGGTTTATTGGAGATTCGGGCTGGATTTGTAAGTCTTTGATTTTCCGCGGGTTTTTTCGAACGTTCGCGGTGCTTCATGGCTTTCCTCTGCCGTTCGTAATTCGAAGCTTTCGACACGTTTGCGCTTATGGGAATCGTACGCGACAATGTTTCCACGCTTTTTTATTGCGAACGTTGGAATTTTGCCGCGGTTTGACGTTCTACGCGGCGAAATTTCGGCGACGTTAATTTGCTGCGCGGGAAATCTGCGCGAATCCGTTGCGATTTGACGTTTCAGCGGTTCGCATTTCGTTGCTTTGGAATTCTGTGTCTTATTTCTGGGGATTGATGCACTCGAAGATTGGTCATAGGAAACAGAGAAGTTGCGAAATGTTTTATATACTTGGGAGAAACGTGTCTTTAATGGTTGGTAATTTTTGAAATAATTTTACGTTCGTAATTTCGGGAATGGAAGGAAAGAAGTGCAATTGCGTTTTTTATGGCCAGTCTTCATTGGACGACGTTTCTGATATTCGGATCGCTGACCGTTTCTACGACTTGGAACGGGCCGCGGAAATTTTAACGCGCGAAATGTCAGAAAATTATCAAATTAGAAATTTCATACATTGAAATTGTACGGGGTAAAAAATTTCCCAGCGATCCGAAAATCACGGGAATTCCGAAATAATACGGAAAACCAGTTACTATTGTAAATATCTGTCAAAGTAGTGTAAATAGTCGAAAAGCATTTTATTAGCGGTATGTAATCGAACGACGTTTTTCATTTTACTTTAGAATAAGGAAAATGCTTGCATGCATTATAATATAAAAAGCTAATTAACCCTTTCGCATCGATTTAAAAATTAAGATATTCTTAATTTTTAAGAAATCACGTGGGAAATTTTCACGGAATTTTGTTTCACCGCGAAAGGGTTAAATTTGTTTTTAAAAATTAATCGATATAATAAATCGCATCGAAAAGATGCCGGTCATACAGCTAAACATCAAAGATATAGTTAAGGCGATCGGATTGTATAATTACTCGAATTAATCTTAGTCAGAGTGTAGCTACACTTCTCACGGTGTATTGTACGTCCAGTATTCGAATCGTAGATTTAATTAAAATAGATTATTGGTTAAACGACCCCACGGATCTCGTAGGAATAAATATACGTATATAGTGTAGTAAGTGTTATAATATGTTACTCGATTCGTAAATTAATATCGATTTTTGAACGTGGTGGTATTGGTTTAAAGCGCGTTTAGAAATTACTACTCGATGATTCGGCGATATGGAATTTCGTAACGGTAAACAGTTTTGGAGGTACGAATTTTTTAAGCATGAAAATTAAAAAACGGGATAGTGTCCCAGATGGTTACATTGAAATTATACGCGCGGAAGTTTCTTTACATACCAATTTTAAACATTTGTTTGAAAATTTTAAGCTTAGCAACATTTTTGATTTCAAATTCCTAATCTTTGAAATTTCTTTTGGATGAAATTTTATTTCCTTTGAGAGTCTAACCATTGATATTACGTTGCCCGGAAAATTCGAAGTAATTAAGTAATTTCAAGCGTGCTTTAATAAAATAATTTAGAAATTTCGCCACGAAACTTGTCGAAAAGTCTGAATTTCTAGTCACATGAAAATCCTTGTATTATTAACGTAGTCATTAAAAGAAAAGAAAAATAAGTAGAAATCAAAAGTAATTCATTATACATAATATGTCAAATTATGCGTTTCTCTATTTGATTTGATAAAGATATGAAAAGAGCATGACATTGCTGTAACTGCAAATAATTCCGATCGAAGTTGAAAAGTGAAAGAAGTATTTAAATATTAAATCTATTAGTTCATACTTACACGCAGGAATCTCGTAAAAAATATGTCCATTTTCGAAAAAACATTACACGAAATTCATTTCGATAAAAGTACTGCAAAAAGAATCTAGTCGAACCGATTTCCAAACTGATATTTCCAATTTGCAAAATAGATTTTACCTTTTGGACAACAATAATTTGTGCAACAAATTCAACTTTCAAAAAAGAAAAAAAATGTCTGAACGTAAACCCCCTTAATATCAGTTCGGGATGAAATTTCAATGATTTTCACTGTAAATATTGTTCACAGATAGAATCCGATTATTTTAATTATTTACTTAAAACAATTAACGTGAGTTCCTTGGTTCAATTTATATTTTTCCGTTTCACATTATGTTTCGCTTCGAGGTATTCGAAGCGAGCGAGTATTTTCTAGTCGAAAACTATAATTTTAAGGTGCGCTTAAATTAAAGTAATATATTTGTAACGATAATTTTAGCGATAAGTGTTAAAAGAGAAAGAATTTCGACGGAATCGGACGCCAAGAATGCCAAATAGGATAATTTATAAATATAATTTACATTAATTTATATTTAAGTCAGAATAATTTATTTTTGTAATTGGTGAGAAATAATTCTAGTCGGGAAATTAATAATTAATTGATTAGATTTTTTTAATTAATTTTCCCCGGAATCAAAAAATAATGAAACAAAAAATGATATCCTCATTTTCGTTTTTCTATAAAAATAAATCTATTTTTTCTAGTCAAATCGTTCCGGGGTTAATTATTTTAGCGAGGGTGAACAATTCATTTGGAAATTAATTTGGTGACAGTAGATTAAGAAGACGGCATTAATAATTAAATCGTAGATAATAATTAATGTTTGAATAAGGTATACGCTGCGAGAAATTATTATAAATGATTTGTAAATTTGTCAATTAACGTGCGAATTTCTTCGACGATTTGTTATAAGCTGAAAAAAATAATGAATTATCCCTTCCAATAATTGTTCATTCTTTTCCTTTTACGTAATCTTGCCGAATTGGATTAGTAATTATATGTGTAATATATAAATATTTACAATAATGACGCAATATTATGTTGGTTAATTAAATAATTATTAATCTGTCGAATTCCTCTCACGAAAAATGTGCTCGCTGTTCATATCTTGTACATAAAGGTTTGACTTCTTATAAATATACGTGTCTTGAAATTAACACCACGAAAATTTGTCTATTTTATTAATTCCTCGTCTTTGTCTAATTATTTTTTTCTCGGCAGATGTTATACTCCCATTTCCTTTTAATTGAATTTTTTACACTTGATTTCAATTGACTTTAATTATTTTATTATTAATCGATTAATAGACAATTGAATCTTTTAATTTCGAATACATATAAAGACGGGGACTGTAATTTGAAATTTTGTTATGTTTTTGATTGAAGGCAGCTAATATATTTTCTTTTCGATTTTCGTTATTTAACAAATTTTTAAATACATTTCGAGTTTTCGGGATCACGTATGGATTCCCATTTCGTGGATTCTGCGATATTTGGTACATAGATCCCTCGATTTATGGATCTTTGAGATATTGGACTTTTGGATTATGTAGTGCGTCCTTCGATCACTGGATCCCTGAATATCCTGGTCTGTGGATATATTTGCAACCTTTGATGTTTGCATTCCTGTACTTCTGATTGACTGGATCTCTGTATCTCTGAATACCCGGGGCGTTGAAATTCTGGACTGGTGGACCCCTGAAGCTGTGGATCCTGGAATTTCTGGAGCCCTGAGTTCCTACATACACGAATACCTAAATTCCTTATTTTCTAGACTTATTATTTTCACAATTCTGGGATTCTTAAACTCTTGAATTCTTGAATCTCTGGAACTATTTAGATTTCCGGATGTTTGAATAATATGGAATATCGTAGAGAATTTGCGAAATATTTTAATGCGATTATTGTTGATGGGTGGCAAGGTGTTATTGTCTAAAATGTTTAAGGGGTGTTTAGTTGGTGGTTTTTCTTGTTGCAAGTACTTCACACGTCCGTCCGCTTGTATTCTCGCCTACAATCTGATTCGTTCTTGTCCATCCAATCTCATTTATACATACAACCTTATCATTCGCCCACAGGTTCGCTCAAGTATTCACACACTCTTGGCACGTACTGATTTCCGGTCGCGGGTCACCCAACCCCGCACAGATGTATGGTTGTAAGATGTGAAAATAATTGAAGGAATACTTAAAAACGATGAATAAAATTATTTTTTTATTCTCCAAAATTAAGTAATTGTACGTATGTTGTACAATTAAATTCATTCGTTCGCTACATTTGAATTAAATTCTCACACGATTTAACCTATCGTCTTTCGCACATACATATGTGCCCATAATTATGAAAGTGGTCTAAGTAAATTTAAAAAAAAAATTGGATATTACGTTTTTTAAAGGTTTTGAAACATTTATTAACAAATTATCAAGACTTTAATTTTTTTAAAATATTGACTTAGTCCACTTTCATAATTATGGGCACATATATTGTTACATAATTGATCGTATTTACAATATTGATTTTTTTTGCAAAAACACCAATACCAACCTGTGTTTTGATTTAATTTTGTATTGGGAAATAAAGTATGGATCGAAAGGTAGGGTTTAAATATTGATAAGGATCTTTTGGTATGTTTATTAATTAGTATTAAATAGTGTTTATCGAACAGAAAGTGATTGCAAAAAAGTTTTCTTAATACATCTCCCGATATTTTGCGAGTTTTGCACCTGGTTGTTCAGAAACAATTAGATTTTCACTTTTGGAAGATGTTACGAAACTTTTGCTCGGAAAATATAACGTAAATTAAAACTAAAGAGATTTTAGGTCGAATGAGATTCGTTCTCATTTCATATGAACGTTCAAATTTATTGTTACGAACAGAGTGTTAACTACCTCTTTAAACATTTCCACAGCTTTAATTACTAAATTTATTTGGACATTTTGTGACGTCCCGGTTTTCAGGACCTGACACTTAATAACTTTTTAATATCTCCGGAAATACTCCGTTAGTAAACATTCCGACGCGCAAAAATGTTATCTATAAATATCAAAGCATAGAAATTTCCGCGCCCAAAAATTTCCATACAGAATATTCATGGTGTTTCTATGGTGGCTTTCTTAGACTCTAGCAAACGAGGTTTCCATAGTCTGTAATTTCTCATCCGAAAAACTCTGATTAACGTAAACCTCTTAACGTTTCAAATTTTCAAATTTTCAAATTTTCAAATTTTCCGTTAAATTCCACGAATCGTAAAAAATAAAAAAATCTAAACCAGACCTATCAATTAATTTCTTAGTTTAATCTACATTTTAATTCACATACAATATAGAGCATGAATTTAATTAGCTGACCATTAAGAACAATAAATAGGTTCAATCGCAACGCCATGGGATGCCATAAAAAAAATAACAAAATTTTCCAAAGCAATTCGCCAGCGGCGGGATTCCAAGTGCGTTCTTTGGAATTCGATTGGCGCCGGATTTTCGAAAGGTGTGCGATCACCGCGACACTCGAAATGTCCTTTAAAGCCTCTCACAGGATCTACTTAGTCCTTCCACAGAGAGAGTGAGAGAGAGAATGAGAGATGGGGAGGAGGAGGTTGGGGCAGAGGGAGAGACGGAGAGAGAGAGAGAGAGAGAGAGAGAGAGAGAGAGAGAGAGAGAGAGGAGAGAAAAGCTTTCTCCCATGGCGTTGCAGGAAGCAATTTCGCAATTTTTCTTTTCCCGACTTTGTCATCCTCGCTTTGCTATTCTCCTGCACGAAATACAATTTTCTCTCCCAGAGAGAAAGAGAGAGACGGAGAGACGGAGAGAGAGAGAGAGAGAGGGAAAGAGAATCTCTGGAGTGCAGCTCTTTTATCGACGTGTCTTCGAAGAATTTTCAGAATCGCTTTTTCCCGTGGGAAGCTTCCCCACGACGTACGAGTATTCATTTTTATGTGCAGGTCGACACACACACACACACACACACACACACGCACGCACACAGACACGGATACAGGTGGAGGCATGAGACTGGCGTGGAGAAAAAAAAATTTCTGGTGATTTTGTGACGTACGAATTTCGTCAGCTAATTTTAATTTCAGAATAAAATGTTTGTTTCTAGATTTGGCAATTGTTCGCGCTTTTTATGGGGTTTTGTAAAATTTGATTTTGTGGAAGAAGATTTTGAAGTTTTTTACATAACGATGAGTAGAATTTAAGTAGTGAAAATGTTGTTAATAATGATCCTGTTTTTTAAATGACAATTAAAAGCTTTTTCTCCTTCAAAGGGAAATTTCTGCGTTTTGAAACTTTTGCATGGAAGTGTTTGCGCGTTGAACCTTCTGGATTTGAAATTTCTTCGTTTTTAAAATATTACGCATGAAAATTTCGCTGCATCTCAGCGTCGACAGTAGACAAATAGACAAATTTTAGAAAATTGCCAGAATTACAAACATTTGCTAATCACAGTTTTGAATCCCGAAATTCTAAGGCGCGAAATTTCTCAATCCCCATAACTTTTAATCGAGCCAGCATAAAGTAGTGATCTTTTATCCTGATTTTAAGGAGCCTATTAAACCCGCCGAATTTTCGAATTGGAAAAATCAGGCGGCCGGGTTTAGAGATCTCTTTATTCAGGTTCACAAAGGCACCGCGCAGATTACAGGGCCAGCAATCCCTCTTCTATGGGCTCTATGGCCTTCTATGGTTAAAGCATTATGCCAACACATAGCCGAGTAACATGGGAGGACGTCATCCCTGGACAATACTCACTTGGATCATAGTTCCTTATCCGTCACGGCCAAATACATTATCGACCTTTCGGGATCAAGACGATTCAATCGCTGGAATGTTCTAGAAAGCGCAATTAATTTTTGCCTTTTTTTTGTTAATCATTGGACACTGTCTTGCTTCGAAATCGTAATCGTTAGAATTTCTAAACTTTGACATCTCTTTCTTGTGAAATTTTAAATTTTGGCTTCATTTGTTAATCATTAGACACTGTCTTGCTTCGACATTGTAGCCTTTAGAATTTCTAAACTTTGAAATTTCTTTCTTCTAAAATTTTAAGTATCGATATTCCAGTGCTTAGGTCATTAGATATCGTCTTGCTTCGAAATCGTAATCGTTAGAACTTCTAAACTTTGACATCTCTTTCTTGTGAAATTTTAAATTTTGGCTTCATTTGTTAATCATTAGACACTGTCTTGCTTCGACATTGTAGCCTTTAGAATTTCTAAACTTTGAAATTTCTTTCTTCTAAAATTTTAAGTACCGATATTCCAGTGCTTAGGTCATTAGGTATCGTCTTGCTTCGAAATCGTAATCGTTAGAATTTCTAAACTTTGACATCTCTTTCTTGTGAAATTTTAAATTTTGCCATCTTTTGTTAATCATTAGACACTGTCTTGCTTCGACATTGTAGCCTTTAGAATTTCTAAACTTTGAAATTTCTTTCTTCTAAAATTTTAAGTATCGATATTCCAGTGCTTAGGTCATTAGATATCGTCTTGCTTCGAAATCGTAATCGTTAGAATTTCTAAACTTTGACATCTCTTTCTTGTGAAATTTTAAATTTTGCCATGTTTTGTTAATCATTAGACACTGTCTTGCTTCGACATTGTAGCTTTTAGTATTTCTAAACTTTGAAATTTCTTTCTTCTAAAATTTTAAGTACCGATATTCCAGTGCTTAGGTCATTAGATATCGTCTTGCTTCGAAATTGTAGCCGTTAGAATTTCTAATCATTAAAATTGATTTAAATTTGACATTTTTTAGTAATAAAAAATTGTTGCAGATGATTAACGCCTTCGGTGTCGAGCCGTTTTTGCTCGATTTTTTATTCAAACCATTTGTTGTTTGGAATAAAGATTGATATATTATCACACAATATTTCGTCACATTGTCAATCCATAAGTAATTAGCTTGTACGTATGTACATATGTATACACATATGTAGTATTTATGTGCATTGTATCTAGTGCATTAAATAAATGGTGCGTTGCACATCAAGTGATCAGGGTTTTTGCAATCCGCGTCACGGATTTTGATAAAATTTTAATATGTTGTAAGTAACGTTGGAAAAAAGTCCCGTTTCAGAAAATTTTCGAAATATTCAATATTTGTTAAGCTACAGCCAGTATAAGTTCAATGCACGTTTCGTTTTTAATTTATAACTCTAAAACCACAGTGGATACAGACCTAAGCAAAAACCATTTGTTTTAGAAAAATTCAAGGCTTTATAAAAAGACATTATAAATTTAATGCAACTTGTTTTCGAATTGTTGAGAAAATATATTTAATTTTTTAAATTCAAATTTCGTCCAGTGTGTATGTCCAAAATATTTGTTCTCATTTTGTTTTAAACAACGAAATATCTCTAAATATTATGACTCCCAGCGGCATATTTCTACAAAGAATAGTTTTCACTTTTCAAGATAGGATTTTTTATTTACCATCACACGGCGTCCAATATTTGATAAACGACGTCACACATACATACATATACATATAAATACAAATACATGTATGTTTACATATAAGCATTGCAGCCGCTATTGAGACAACCGTTGATCAATGTTCTACCTTTGCCCTTCAGTACCTTCAAAAGTGCACCCCTGAACCATGTGTTCATTTTTTCATAACAACGTCACAATGTCCTCTAAATCTGAACTCCAGCGGCATGTTTGAACAAAGAATAGTTTTCTTGTTCTGAATTTTCATTTATCGTAGTGTTTAATTTTGATTTAAATTTTGTTATTTGGAAAAATCCTTTGACTGCTTGTAACTAAAAAAATATGGATTATTTTGAAAATTTCTCGAAATGTTCTTTTTTCGACGTTATCTACAATATATTAAAATTTTATCAAAATTCATGATCACTTCGCATCGACCGAAGCAAACATGTCAGAGTGAAGCACCAGTGGTATGTGTAAGAACGGAATGTATTTACCATATATTGTTGTTTCTTTTTGTTAATTATTAAACACGGTCGTTGGTTGTCAATTTAATGATAGAAGACTACCCAGGGTTAGTTCATAATGCTGTTTGGTTTTATTAATTAGACACGATCATTTATCATTAGTATAATTATAGAAATACAGATGGTATTTGTATTAAAAATGAAGATCGTAGATAAAAAATAGCAAGTCGATATAAAATATTCGAATTGTTATGGGTCCAATACAAAAATCAAAGATAAAAGTATAATAACATAATGTGCTTTATTCTTGTATAGTTTTTTCAGAACCCACTTGTTGAAAACATACAGTTTTCAAGGTTGACAATGTTGATTCTTCTAACATAATTTTTTTTGAAAAATTCAGTTCAGATAGAGAGAACTTCGCTTCACTTTAATATTTGCAAGCATGGATATTTACACAGTTAGAAATTTCCAAGCGCGAAAGTTCTCCGTGCTTCAAAATTTCTAGCACGAAGTTGTCACTCTTTTTAAATTTCCACGCGTGGTAACGTCAACTGATCAAAGCTTTTGCGTTTGGAAATTTCAACGCCCTACAATTTCTGCGTTTTCTTAAATTTTTACACTCTAATATTTTACCTCTTGGACATTTCACCACTTGATCTTTTCTTCTCTTAAGAATTTCTGCCTTTGAATCGTTCAGTTTCGAAAATTTTCTGCGATGGAAATTTTTGCGCTCCGAAATGTTTGACCTCGCAGTTTTTCCCGCCGAAATTCAAACGATTTAAGTAAAACAGTCTATTGAATCGATAGCCTAAGTGGTTTAACACGACTGTCATCGAAGATCCGCGTGAATCACGTAATTGTTTCTGCAAGGTTAACGCGAAGCGACCCTTCCATGGTGTTCCCTAAACGACCCGTCCCTAAACAAGAAGACCCTTACATTTCTCCGGAAGGGACACACAACCACGACACGCTAACACTAACGCGAACAACGTCACCGTTTCTGGGAACGTGTCCATTGAATTTTCTGCGTCTAAAAATCATGAATTGGCATGGATGTATCGGATCGACCAATAAAAATAATGGTTCTATTTGTTCAGAAGGAACGCTAGCTTTTTTTCAAAACCTGCAAAATTTGTATTAAATGTATTTATACATTTATTTTGGGTCATATGAACAGCTTAGATTGTAAGCACTTGTATAATATGACCTATTATAAGATAAAATATTTATTAAAATATTGTTATGGATGATAAGTAAGTAAATATTTGTATTAAAAATGAAGATCATAAGAAGATAAGCACTTGTATAATATGACCTATTATAAGATAAAATATTTATTAAAATATTGTTATGGATGATAAGTAAGTAAATCAGTTTCATATCAGTTTTCGTCTTTTCAAATGATCGTTATATAGCCAGTTAAGGTCTGTATGCATAGTATTATATTTACGATCGGTAAAATTATCGTTATATTTCATTTGTAAAACTTAAAAATTAAGAAATAATGTCATTGTACATACATACACGTATAGTTTTTTTTTCTCCTTGGGTATTCAAATTTATGCATCTTAAATTTCTTCAATTAATTTGATACTTTTTAGCAGTTAAAGGATACTCTTGAAATTTTTGTTAATCAGTCTTTTCATGGCTGTTAAGATCGGTGGGTATGTTCAATTTTTTTCTTTGTTTATTGTATTTACTACAGTCTAGAATTATCTTTTCGGCAACGTTTCGATTATTTTAATCGGGATTTTGTTTCACATTACTATATGTATGTATGTTTGTCTGTAAATACGTACATATACTTCCATTGCAGATTCGTTGTGCCCTGTTTCGTTAATTTTCAGTTTTTCATGACGGAGAACCTTGAACATTGATCCTACAGCGCAAAAAGCATAGAAATGACAATGCCCATCATTTCTAGATCTCTGGATCATTACCTCTCTCGATTTCTGGATAGCAACACGTGTTGATTTCTCTCTTTCTGAGTTTCTAGATTCTTGGATTCCCTGAGTTAAAACAGTTTTGATTTTCAGATTTCTATTTTGAAAAATTACCATATTACTATAGTTCTCTCAATTTTCATCTCAAGAATCTTAACACGTATGCATTTCTAAGATTTCCAGCTAACAGATGATCATAATCGTGACGCAAAACGATCGTATTAAAAGAATACCACGTATTAAAGTTGTCGGATGAAAAACGAACGATGTTAAAAGGGAATGAAAAGAGCGTCGTATTTGAAAGACGTACAAACAGAAGAGAAAACGGTGCTTTTATCGGTGGGCAAACAATCACGAACGAAGCTGGACACCAATATCACTTCGATATCTCGTAAGCGACAAACATTTCTGGGATAATAACTGTAAAAGCTTCTAGAAACGATAGAACCGTAGAAAAGAAGGTAGTTTTTCATTCTCGCTACCAATATTTCTTGCCGTTTGCACAGAAATGTAACACCATGTAATCGTGATTTATTTAAAACTGCAAAAGCAGTGAATATTCACGTACAATAATTATTCTAAGACAATAGAATTCTTCGTTTTCAAATATAATTGAATTCAATTGACCGAGGATTACAATTTTTTAAAGTTGTTTCCGTAGGGTTGGGAGCGTATGAAATTTACTGTAAAAATAGCAAAATATGATTTTTGGTTTTACGTAATTGCGTTCTATAATAAATAAATCGATGAAAATCTATTTTCAAAATTCGCTTTTGTATAATAATCGGATTACTTAATAATACCAATTATGAAGGTTTGCACATAGAAAACTTAGGAATCGGAAATTTTACTCCTCATTTCTATAGGTAAAAATTTCCACGCGTAATATTCGCTGTGTTTAGAAATTTCCGCGCGGAAAATCACAATCCGAAAAATTTCCACACGGGGAAACGCCAGGGTTCAGAAATTGCGACACGCAGAAATTTTTCCAAGCGGAAAAACTTTAGTGCATAGAAACTTTAGAATTCGCATTTTCTCCAGGCGCAGAAATTTTAGAGCGTGAAAATTTCACAATATAAATTCCAACGCTTGGAAATTGTAGAACCCTAGAGTTTCCACGCGTAGGAATTTTCCAGGCGTTGAAATCTCGCTGCGTAGGAATTTGAATGCATGAAAATCTCAGTCCGCTGAAATTTCTACATCTGAAAACTCGTAGTATTCTAACTTCTAAGAAAACACTCTATTCGACATAATTTGTCACCCATAATCGTATCAAAACAACAAACATCTCTTAAAAATACTAAAATCATGGCAGGTATTCTAATTCCCCTTATAACAAAAAAAGTCCGCGCTCCATTTATAATTTTACCATTCCCTACAAATGTTTCTCAAAATTCGCTACCGCAGTACAAACCAACCCGTTAAAAATTAAATTGAAAAATTGGGGTTGCATTTTAATAAATTTGATGCATATAAATAAAATTCATGTCCTAATTAATAATTCACTAAAACACTAATGAAAAATTCATGAAGCTATTAAACTTCCCCAAAATCTATCAGAAGGATATAAAAATTTGAAAAATTCATACGATCAAACAAATTGTCATGACCCAAAAGTCCGCTGTGTGTGTGTGTGTGTGTATTGTGCGGGTGTATCTGGCAAGTCAGTAAGGACAATGAAAAGGAAAATGCGTAGACACGTCGCGAAGTTCGACCACATCATTAGACGAGATACAGCCCTGGACCGTTGTGCGGTTTCCTTTGAGGAACCCCCGAATGTCCAGCTGACCGGAAATGCATAAACGACCAACTGACGATCGTCCCGTTTGCCACACGAACGAAGACAAAGGTAGAAATTTACCGTGAAGCCCAAAGAAACGGAGACACGGTGGTGTGCGTTTTAAAGGAAATTGGGAATTGCGAGTAAATAATTTTACTAGAATAACATTTAAGTATTGTTAAGAATTGTTTGCTACAAAATTTGGAAATGTTTCTTGAATAATAGAATAAAAATATTTCAACGTTGAAAACGTTGTCGTCGAGAAATCTCAAGGTGTAGGAATATCTATGGGAAATTTAAGAATATTTTTTGACGAAGATGACAAATGAATCACTAAGCGAAAAGTTTACAATTTCTGATGGAAATAGCAAATCACTCTTTACTAACTTTCTGAACGCTAGTTATATTGTATACATATTAGGGTGGGTAAAAAAATCGACTATTTTTTTTTTAAATTACACAGAAAAATTGGTTCGTAGACACCTCTAGAAAACTCTCAGCAAAGCTGAGCTCTTAATTTTAATGGGAAGGTCCTCCGCATTATAGTTTTATGTTTTTACGCGGCCCTTCAGAAAAAAATTCATATCTTGCTCATAACTTTACCGATTTGCAAAAGTAAATATATAATTTTGTAGGAAATTGAACGCCCTACAAAAAAGGATTCTAATATTTTTACCGTCAATCTCACCATTTAGATGATATTGACGATTGAAGTTTGATGATTTTTAGACAAATTTGATTTTTGCTTATGAATTTAATAACTCGCGAACCAATACGAATTATGAAACGTGGAAACGTCAATATGTAGGAAATTTAATGCTCTACAAAAAAGTTCTCATATGCTTAGTTGATAAAATTAAGCGTTTAGGAGATATTTGACGACGAATATCTCTTAAAATCAATTATTCGTCGTCAAACTATAATGCGGAGGACCTTCCCATTAAAATTAAAAGCTCAGCTTTGCTGAGAGTTTTCTAGAGGTGTCTACGAACCAATTTTTCTGTGTAATTTAAAAAAAAAATAGTCGATTTTTTTGACCTACCCTAATACATATACATAGTATGTTGTAATAATGTAATGAGAATATCGATGGAAAACAGATATAAGAGGAGGGGAAAAATAATTCACAAAAATAAAAGTCTGACCGTTCCGTTTGAACGTCTCGTTTATCAAACGAGGGTTAGCTATCTTCCGGAAGAACGTCGCCGATCAAAAGAACTCGCCTTTCCGTCGAATGCTTGTGATTTTCAGTAAATTATTTTCACCATTTTCCATTTCCTTTATTCTTCTACGAATCCCGTTCGTTGCCGCGAGAAGTAATTGGTTCCGTAAATATTAAATATATTTATAAATTTCTAAGATTTGGAAAACCCAAATTTCGAGCATCTCAATGTAATTAGAAATTTCCACTTTCGGACTGGAAATTTGCGGAAATGTCGTAGAATTTTTTAAATTCAACTGCTGATTGAAAATGAAAATTCCTAAATTAGAAGTTTTAAAAAATATCAATTTGGATAACGTTTTGTACAAATTTTTTCCGCACACATTTTATTTGTGAAAATTTTGTGATAATAGAAAATAATCAAGTAATGCGACTTATAGGTTTTTGTGATTTTTAAAAATTGCATCATTTGCGCAAAATAGCTTTGTACGTGTATGTATGTAGTAAGATAGACGCTACGGTTTCCCGTGATCTCCCGGGTATTATCCGAAAATTGCCTGGTCCCATGGATGCCACAGGGTTTCACCCTTCGGTCTAGAACGACCCCATAACAATTTTTTTCTATCTTTTTCAATCCCATAGAAACTACCTCGCATTATTTCCTCAGCTTAAACACTTTTTTTGTAATTTCGCCATAGAATGTCCAAGTAATTTGAGGGAAGTCGGAAAGATTATGTGAATGATAGATCTCACAAAGTTTAAACCTTCGCTTGAATATAAAGTTTAGAAAAAATTAATTATTCAATCCAGTACAAATACTGGGAAAATTAAATTTCCGTTTTTACAGACATTTTCGAGGAAATAAATCTTCCAATTTCATACAAACTTGAATTTCCGCATTAATCTACATTTTTTATCGTCCAAATTTAAAATCTCGTGGAAACAGAGATCCCCGGTAATTTCTCAAAATTTTGATCGAGCTCGACAAATTCATTTATTGTAACACTCTATCGTGAAATTCATTTTTTCAAATTTTATAACATTCGAAATCATGGAAAGTTTAAACCTAGCTTCAGAAAGTTTAGAAGACATTACATTACATTACATTCAATCCAGTACAAATTTCAGTAAAAACTAAATTTCCATTTTCACAGTTATTTTCGAGGAACTGAATGTTCTTATTTCATACAAATTTGATTGTTCCCCATATAAACTACATTTTTTATCATTGGAACTTCAAATCTCGTGGAAACAGAGATCCCGGTAATTTCTCAAAATTTCAACGTGCTCTACATTTATTCAAATATTCAAACATTCGTATACTTAATCAAAGAAAAGTATGCGGTCGAGAAAGATATCACAGATGAACCGGCTTAGTTCCTTTTACGAAAAGTAATTGCTGCCGCATAATTACCTCTCACGGCTTTCCGCGAGGAAGAGAAAAAAAGGGAAGAAAAATCTCTCTCTCTCAAATTGTTGAATTGACCCAACCCCACGGAACCGTATTCACAGGGAGAAGGATCAGCCGCGGAAAAGCATCTTACGCCGCGAGTCTGCGTCTAATTCGCCGGCGGTTCCTTTGATACGTCGAAAAGAAGAGTGCTCACAAAGAGAGAAATAAATATCACGGTAATCTCGGATTCGCGATGTGGGACACACACGGTGAAAACCACGGGGGGATGTGGCACGGAGTTTCCATGCGTTTCATGGTTTTCACTCGGCCGGGGAAAATAATAATGATAATTTTCCATTTGATTCAATTATGGTCTTTATGCTACGGGACTTTTATTCGAGGGAAAATTTTGGTACCTTGAGATTATTAGGGTTTTCAGAAGTTTGAGGGGGTGAAGTTTTTTTGTGGAACTAGTGCACGAATGTTTCTTTGGTTTTTTTTTTTTTTGAACATGTTTATTTAGATTTTTGAACAATAATAATAAAGGTATACATAAACAAGAGAAAGACAAACCAACATTTATGCTTAAATAAATCTAATTGTTCACTTACTTGTGAAACTATTAGATTGAACAATATAATGAGTCTGGCTCACAATACAATTTTTGGGGGTTAACGACTATGTGTCAAAATGATTATTTGTTAAACAGGGGAAAAGATATATACAAAAACCCCAGAATGTTTCTTTGGTTTGCTTGTGTCGATGATTTAGTACTTGTAAGCTTTTAATTTTGTAATTAAACTAATAAATTTTACCGATCGCTTGAAAATTATAATTTATGAACTATTTACATCGGCCAATAATACGATCCTAAAAACTCTATAAAATTCTAAACTTACTTACATATGAAAAATAATATTTGAAACGACTCACCCATCCACAGTGAGGAACACATTTACTAATTTGAAATAACGGTCCGACGTTTCGATACTTTTTGGGATCCTCATCAGGGACAAATCTCATAAACTATGTTCCCTTAGTAAAAAATAAAATAAACTATTATATTCGGAACATAGTACCATCATTTTAACAAACCAAAATTTAATTGAAACATTATTTCACTGTGACTACTAAAATAAATTTTATATCCATTGGATCACTGTACACTTATTTAAACAATTAATAAAGATATTACTAAATGAACATAATAATTGGTCGACTCACCTACTGTGGATGTTAATTAAGAATTGGAAACAAAAGGCAAGACACGTCTTACCCGTTGCACATATTTAAGCCTAATGAGCGTTAAGATAAAAACGGGGACTAAAGATCTCAGTATTGATATTTATCTAGATTCAAATCTAACCGCGATCGATAGATAATATTTAAATTTGTAACATCTATTATTAAAAATTTTTAAGTGACAATATTTGTGCGCTCTGAACAATAAAGGCATCAATATTTGAATTTTTTACATGCTTATGTTTTAAGCGAGGTATAATCGTAACTACATATAGGGTGTAACTAAAGATGGGGAACTTTTTTCCAGGATTGATAGTACGTGATAAAACATAAAAAATAGCAATAAACTTAGGTCCGCGAAACCTCACCTCTTTATCGTAATAAACAGCTTTGTTAAGAAATTTGAAAAAAAAATTATGTGCCTGAAATGATAAGTCGTAGAAAACTGATTTTGATTTTAACATTAACCAAATAATATAATCAAGATTATGTTAAATAATCAAGAGAAATCCAGTTTTATCAAAGAAATATAACTGCTGCACTGCCTTTAAGTAGTATTTATGTTTATTTATTCCGAACACCTCCGATAGCATATATCATATCAGATTCTTAACAATTTAAGAAAAGTTAAGAACTTTTGTCAAGACTTTTTTCCCAAAGATAGTTACATTATTCCTATCATAAACTTTGATCTTTTCCGGTGTAGGGCATAGATCGGAGAAAGAGAAAAAGTTAAGGATAGCAAAAGCAAAGATTGTCATTAAGGAAAAGGAAATAGTAGGATATGAATAAAAGTATTGTCAGGAGAATGGAGGATAGTGAAGTAAAAGAATGACTCGGACGATTAAAAGAAAGAAAATGTCTATTCGTAAATCTATTCGTAAAGCAAGGTCAAAACGTACTGCCCTGAGATGCGCAGTGCATTCTTATAAAGGGTGTCCCAAAATGCACGCAAGATTTGAATTTGCCGCCATTTTTACAATAAATTGTTGACAACCCTGAAAAAAGAATAATTTGACAGCTGAGAGTTTAGCGTTAGTAAAAATATGAAGCTTTATACATATACAACAACGTGTTTTCATTATTGAACAATATTTCAAAAATAATGAAAGTTTCATCGTAAGCGATGAAGCACATTTTCACTTTGATGACTTTGTTAATCGCCAAAATTTCCGTGTTTGGGGTTCGGAGAATTACACATCTGATTATCGAACAACAAATGCACTCATAACGTGTCACTGTTTGGTGCGGATTTTGGGCTGGAGGCATCATTGGACCATACTTTTTTGAAAATGAGGCTGGTCAAGCAGTAACTGTTACAGGTGCTCGATATCGCATGATAACACAGTTCTTTCTGCCGAAATTGGATGCTATTGATGTGGCCAATATGTGGTTTCAACAAGACGGTGCCACATGCCATACAGCCAGTGAAACAATTCAATTACTGCATGAGACCTTTCCTGGTCGTGTACTCTCTCGTTTCGGTGATCAGTATCGACCCCCTAAATCTTGTGATTTAACACCATTTGATTTCTTCTTACGGGGTTATTTGAAGTCAAAGGTCTATGTCAACAAGCCCACAACCATCCCTGCATTACAAAAGAAAATTAAACGCTGCATTAGCGAAATTCATCCACAACTATGCAGAAAAGTGATGCAAAATTTCGATAAAAGAGTACGTATGTGCCGGCAAAGCCGTGGAGGCCATTTGCCCGATATGTTATTCCATAATTAACGCTAAACCTATGTACATTAAGATTCAATAAAAACATAACAACCTAATGACTAAAAACTGTGTTTTCTATGTATGTAATTCAAATCTTGCGTGCATTTTGGGACACCCTTTATGAACCAGCCGTCACTTGAAAGCGCGTGACTTTGTGAGGGTGGACTAATTTGTCACGCGCTTTCCAAATTCTTAAATTCTAGACACTCTCGAACCACTCGAGCTGTCCCGAGTTCGGGAAAAACAGCAAAAGTCGTGAGAAACGTCTACAGTGTATATAAAAAAAATATTATAAATATAAAAAATATTAGACCGATGTAGACTCTACACCGGTAATATTCGAATCAAAATCTGTAGCCTTCAGCCTACCATTTCGTAAATAGAATTTTTCCAAAAATTCTTCAAGAAGGACGTGTACCTCAGTTGGTAATGGTTTTTAGACGTAAGTTTATTATTTTTTATCTTCTGATACGTACTTTAATTATACCCGGTGTACCTACAGTCGTAATGACACACACGTAGTATGCACACATATTATAGATTTGGTCCCTACCGACGAAAGTTGCGAGTGTGACCGCAGCCTAACATAGCCGCGGTTAAATGCAGAATTTCCCAGAGCGTACCCCATGCTTGTTACCCATGGAAAATTCATCAGGGTTTGCTTGAATTTTCCCGCAAATACGAGTATATCTGTCTGAAGTAAAATCCAGCGTTTTCCACCGCAAGAATAAGCACAATGGCGCCATTGCTTTTTTTTTATTTTTTACTTTTAAGACAATTCCATTGCTGGGTATTTCTAAAATAGCGATTTTTTCTAAGAAATCGGTAAGATTTTGGTATACGAAAAAACAGGATTTATTAAACAAAACTTGAATAACAACGCTGAAGACACAGAGTTTTCGAAATTCTTCCAAAAGTCTCTCCGGATGTTTCGAAAACTATGACAAATAATTGTAATAGTAATATAAAATAGAACCGACAATTGATGACAAAAACAATGATTCCTCGTTCAATCAGTTTTTAAACAACACTCCGTCAACTCGTCTCTGAATCCGAAAATGAAAAAAACGAGGACGCCGAACTGTTGAAAACGTTTTCTTCGTCGCTGGAACATTTCGCTGGTTTGAAACCGCAAATTACGTTCACGCATCTCGCTTTGTTTTCAAAACGGGTCAACGACTTCTACAAAACAGGTGAAAATTTTCCACGTTAAAAAATGTTTCGATTAAAATCTAATTAAACGCGTAAATAATTTTTGGACAAACCTGTCGACATTTTCCCCGTCGTTTTCCCGATTTCCTCGGAATTTTCTCCTTGGAATTTTCCTCCAATTTCAGTCTAACTCTCCTCTCGCAGACGATCAAATTTTCCGTCATTTTCCTCACCGCGTCGTCGACCCGACGATCCAACGAGTCGTCGGAGTAATCGCCGTCGCAGCGAAAATCAAAAATCGGAAGCCGATCGAAGTCCCTTTTGAATTTCCAAGCGTCGCCTTCGTAACGTTTTTTCCGGGTTTTCGGAAAACCGCCGGAAATGTCCGTCGCGATTCCGGAATCGCACGACTCGACTCGCGTGAATGATTTCGATGATTCTGTCCGCGGCGTCGAATTTCGAAAATGAAAATTCGAATTTGAATTTCCGCGCGACGAGCCCAACGCGCGGAATTCCGTCGGAAAATCGTGTTCCTTCGTTAAATCGACGGAATCAGGACTCGAAATTTCGATGGAGTTTTTTCTCGATTTTTGACTCGCGTATTTTTTCGGGGACCCCGATTTCGAATAGCTGAAAGAATTATTTTTCGAATCTGCGTCGAAAAATGGCGAAGTTCGCTCGGTTTTTGGAGAATGCTTCGAATCGAAATCTAATTCTATTCTGCGTTTCACTTTTTCGAGAATTAACGTTTCGGATAGTTTCCGTTCCAAAAGATCCTCGTTTTCGAATTCCGAAATTTTACCGCAAAAATTTTCCCGGTTTCCCGATAAATTAAAATCGTTACCCACATCTATTTGGCGGTTTTTGGAATTCTGTGTCTCAAATTTTGGAAGACTGATTATCGAGTCACTTTTGAATTTTCCTCCCACTTTCTTAAACTCGAATATTTCGAAATTGTCCGATCGATGATTTTTCCTTCTAATATCCGGTAAATTCAGATTCGAAACTTCGCTGGTATTCGAGTCAAAATCGCGTTCTTCGAAAAATTCGTGTCTATTTCGCCTATTTTTTCGTCCCCTCGACTTCCGCTCGTCGATTTTCAAGCTGCCGCTCGAGTCGTTTTCCAGAAACTCGATTTCGAAAATTTTCGTTTCCCGTTTCCGTTTTTTTCTGTGGCTTCGTTTCGAATGTCCCGTCGAATTGTCGTACCAGCCGCAGTTTCCTTTGAAATTCGTCATCGAGCCGGATCTTTTCGACGAGCCGCGGTGTTTCGCGTCCATTTCCAAATACGTCATCGATGCGGACGTCGGAAAAACGCAAGTCGTCCGTTGATCGGCCGTTTCTGCGCCGGACTGCCAGGAAATACGGCCGCGGCTTTGATGTCTGCGAATAACGCGAGTTTCTCTATTTAAAGGACACGCAATTTCCGCGGAAAATGACGCGGGTCGAAACACGTATTGCGGATTTGACGTTCGAATTTTTTACTTGGCCTAAGAATTAATTTCGGGGAAAATCTTTGGGAATTTTTGGTGAAGGAATTGTGCGACCGAATGTTTTGAAATTTTGCGATTTGTTTTGATATATTTGAATTAATTATCTATTCTTTCTCTCGTTTTGATTTATGTATAATTGATTATAGTGATTAGAACTAGAGTAAATAACGTGGAAAGAAAATTAATAACGTGGCGGTCTTGTGAAACTGTGAGTCGATTTTCACCCGTGAATTTTCCATTTTTGGTAAAAAATTAATATTGTCTATATCGCCGCGAATATATGTACTTTGTGCATTTACGAAGTTATTTATGTAAATCGGTTCATCGGCTTTCGAAATACAGTGATGAATGAATTTTTATTCGAAAAGATTGAAGAATAGACGACCAAATGAAAATTGAATATAAATTTTCCTGCATCTCAACATTCTCGCACGGGAAACGTTCCTATCAATATAACCGGTTTGCAAAACGGTAAGAGGAAAAAAAAAAAAAAACAAAAAAATCATCAATTCGAAAACGTCATTACCAACTCCCCTTAATAACCTTTTCAAATTCTTCTCGCGAGTTTCTTCGAAATCGCCGCGCATGAAACCGTCGTATTTCAATCCGATGGAGAAAATTCTCGGTTTTTCCGGGGCCAGATTTCTATGGGGATTTCCGGGGCCCTCCTCCGCGGTGGCTTCGTTGAGCTCATTTCGTAAATACCTCATAAAATTCTCCAGCGACCAGTTCTCGAAATGAAATTTTCGCCGGTGGAAATAATCGTTCCGCTCGAATTCGTTTTTCAGTCGGTCGATGAAAAGCGACGTCCTCGAAACCTGTCTTTTCCTAATTCGTGACGATTCGTTTACCAGTTTTTGCTCGCACTAATGCAAAGTAACTTTCACTTACGTGTTGCTCAGTTTCAGAAGGCCGAGGAATGATTTGTCCCGATGATTTTTCGCGTATTCGTCGCGAAAACAGATATCGTACTCTCTGGGTTTTTGCATAGCCGGTTTACCTTTGCCAGTGATTTCTACGGTTTCACGTAATCAAAAGATGAATTTTCATATAACTCGTTAGCAGAGTTAGACTTACATTTTAATTACTAGGTTTTATGTTACACATTCGGAGTATTGTAATTTCTTCAGTGATCATGATTCGCCTACGGTTACTATTTCCGACGAATTTGCTTAAGAAATTTCTCGGGATCAAAGAAACGCCATTTACGCTAATTAAAGATAAACTAATCACGGATGCGATTACGACATGTCATTCGAGAGGTTAGATCGAGAATTATCGCGATTTTATATGCTACTTTCAGATACGAAATTACCGCGCGAAATTTAGGGGAATACGTGTGCACCTTAACATTTGAAAACGGGGAAATACGATTGAAAAGAGATTTTTAATTTTTCTTTGATACTAATAAACTATTTAACGCGCAATCAAAATTTAAATTTCCGCAAATTTCTGCATCAAGCGTTATTGTTCGTGTGAATTTTCTACTAAAAATTTTTACTCATCAACACTTTGTTATCTCCAAAGTGAAACGTTTCTCCATTTTCAAGTTCATAATTTCTATGCGTGATAATTTTTGTGTCCAAGATTTTCCACTTCAGGTAATTTCCGCGTCAAAAATGTTGCAATTTTCCGCAACGGGAAATTCAAAAATGGGACAACTATCTCGCTGGAGAATTTCAACGTTTAAAAACGACCACAAAAGAAGCTTCTACACCTGTACATTGTTACCTGAGAAATTTTCCATCCTGCTATAAATAACCGCGTTACAATTACCGTATTTTTCGAACTTTAGGTCGCACTTTTTTACATAGAAAAACGGACTCAAATCTTGGGTGCGTCTTATGGTCCGCAGGTAATTTTAAAATATTTCAAAAATTAAAAACTAAATATTTAAAAGTTAAGGATATTTAACACTATTTCTACCACGATTGTGTGTATACCTATTTCGACCAAAAGGTGTCTTTTGAAACCTTTTCGTTTTAATGCAAATATTTGCCAAAACTGTTGGGATTTCAAATTACCAGTTAAATGTAGATAATTTAACAACTATTGTATAAAAAGTCAACAAATTAATTGTGGAGAAATGATTCAACTTAGCGAATGATTTTAAGTTAAAATTTGAAAGGTGTGTTTTGACACCTCCTGGTAGAAATAGTGTTAAAAATTGGCAACAACAGCTCCGATAAAAATAATACGAACGATGATATTAATGAGACTAGTGATAGTATCGAGAGTGAAGATGAACTGAATATTGCTAGTACTACTAGTTATTAACGTTGTTAACAGAGTTATGTTAACAATAAATAAACATTTTGATCCGAAAGAAACATTAAAATATCATTTTCAAAAAATCATATTATAAATTTGAAATGTGTCTTATCGTCCGGTGCTTCTTATAGTACGGTAATAAAAATACGGTAATACATTCTGTTCAACACACACGTTGTGGAATGTACCGCGTGAAACTATTATTCACGATCGTAGCGTGAATTATTTCCAAACATTAAAAAAACTATAATAATCCGTTATAATTCTTTTTAAATTACAATAACAAATAATTCTGCTAATAACAAAATAAAATTCAATAATTATTTACATCATCCATCCATACTTTGTAATTATATCTTAAAATTAAACACATTCAACATTTATTTACAACATCCATCCATATTTTGTGATTATATCTCAAAATTAAACACATTCACAATTACACATTCTTTAAATTGTTTAACTTTAACCATTCATTAAATTACTCCAACCGCGCGATGGAAGATACGGGCCCTGAAAAGAATTAAAAAAAACTAAGAGGAGCACTTAATTTTTATCTTACGTTAAAGCTAACACTCGTAGCTACTGAAAAAAATAAGTTTTGAGATCTGCACTTACCTGCACTTTTTAAATCTTTTAAAATGTTTTAAGAAATTGATAAAATTTTCGCAATGTAGAATTTAAACCCGTGACACATAATTAAATACTAAAATATAAAAAAAATTATACATCTCACCTTGGTTAGCATCAGTCATGATAAATATGCAAAATTAACATACAAAATACAAGCAGTTAATGTGAGTTTGCAGAGACGCTACACGCGTAAACAGATTTTAATTGTGACCATGTCACCACGGTATCATTTTTTCTGCACTTTCGCTTCTTTTATACAAATGTATATATATTAACACTAGAACTACCGAGGATTAATTCGGTATATTTAGAAGCATTGGATAAATATGTTTGAAATAAAAAAATAAAGGGGGATAGTAAATTGATCGATTTAATTATTTGCATAGAGAAACATGGTTATGAAGAATTTTGGAAATCGCAGTGTTATAAACTTAAGCGATTCTTAGAAGAAATGCGGAACCGGTCATTTTGACCCCCTTGGTAGTTCTAGTGTTAAATTACAAGATGTAATCGTAATTACATGAAAATAAGGAAGTTGATATGAGGTGCCTAGAATACAAGGGGTAAAAGTGACTTTTATTTAGTCCTGAGAAAATTAAATTCAAAGTTCACAAATGCTCACAAATCACAATATAATACAACATTTTTTTTTATTCAAGAATGGTAAACCATGTACAGGGTGGACATTTCACTTAGATCCCTTTACCACTAAATAGAATGGTAAATTCAGAGTTTCATGGCACAGATCTCAGTTCTTTTGCGAATGTCACTTATACCCCTTGTATCCTAGGCACCTCATATTTGGAATTAATTCACGCTACGATCGCCGTCTGGACCACTGTGCGCCGTATTGAAATTCCATTTTTTTTTTCCAAATGACAATGCAAAGAGGACTCTTCGCTCCGCTATCACGATGCATATATTCACGTGAGATTGCGGAGTGCCGACGGCTGCATTAGCGTGCACGTAATGAAACGTCGATTATCGCGAAGGCAAAGGAGCCAGAATATTCGCTAATGGAGACCTATGAAATTCTGATCGTCCCGATGTTAAGTCATGTGCAACGGAATGCTTCATCACATTGTCCAGGTAGTTAGTCTGCACATTTAATATGCCCACCTCTGTTCTCCGTTTCTTCCTGTTCCCCTCGTCCTTCTCTGCGGAAAAAGGCGGCGAAATTGTTCCACGGTGTTCGGGCTGTTCCATGGTGCCGGACACCATAATTGAACGCGACTCGCCGCCGCCGGAATAAAACGCTAAAGAAATCAGAGGATTTTTTTTGCCACGAACACTCGTTATATAGTTTTACAATTGTTGGAAAAGAACTTGTTAAAACGTTTCATTCGTAAATTTCGATTTTATAAATTTACAGTCGATGAAGAGTGAACACACCGTTTCAATTATTCATAAATTGCTATTTTATAAATCTACACCGTCAACTTGTCGGGTCGTTGTAATTTATGTTGTAAACTACCATTTAACACAATTTCGATAAATTTTGATTTTATTAATGTCTATCTGTAAATTTTGGTATTTCATAAATTTCTGTACATAAGTTTCCATGACAGTAGGTGTCCATTCGTAAATACTCAGCTTGTTGGTGGAAAATTGTAAATTTCTTTAATTGCATATTTTTTGTTTGTCACTTTATTAAAACGCAAGTAACAAAGGGGACGAAGAAGTAACTCTTTAGACACCGTCGACAAAAGTTTGCCAGAAGCAAATAACTTGCTAATTTGTTTAAATTGTACTGGGAAATAATGGAAATTAATTTTCGGATAATTTAATACACTTTGTAATATTTCCGGAGAAAAAAGTGATTTAATCATGTTGCTTAATATTGTATCAGGAATACTAAATTGTTCTCGCGTTTCAATTCCACACGAAATGCGGAGAAATTATGCTGCAAGATAAGGGCGGTTTTGCATGTTCCGGATTTTGTTTCGTTTCACTTTCATATGGCGTTTCATCCACCCCTTCTCTCCTGCTTCTATTATATTTCTTTTTTTTTCCTTTTCCTTAGGCACTTGTTGCTTTCTACGCATGCAATTTTCAGAGGTTTTCGAATTTTTGCAGAGTCAAATTTTTAGATTTTTAAATTTCCACAAACCAATAAACTTTACTACCTACTATGCATTTTAAATAGATATTACCATGGCCTCAATTTCCATAGAAATCTCAATGGTTTAAAATTCCTCTATATGAAAATCTCTGTTTCTCTGTTTTTTCTTTTGCAGTTTCTATTTCTACTTCTATTTCCACTTCTATCATATTTCTTTTTTTTCTTTTCGTTAGGCACTTAATTTTTATCTATATTTTTATATATATTTGCAGAGTTTTCAAATTTCTGCATGGTTTAATGTTTTTACTTCGATTTTACTACGTACTGTGGGTTATACATAATAATAAATAAATATTACTTTGGTTTGAATTTCTGTCGCATAGGAATCTCAATGGCTTAAAATTTCTGTGTATGAAAGTTTCTGCGTTTTACAGTTTCTATATTATATTAGAACAAATTTGTATAAAATCCCATTTTATTTTAATTTTATAATTACAGATTTAGTTGGATTTTTTATTTATTTTTATTACTGCAATTTTTTGTATCTACGCTAATGTTATATTGTATTTGCACTTTGAAATTTCACTACATGACAATTTCTGCGCTATGACATTTCTATGGAAAGAATTCCCTTGCACCATAAAACCCAATGTATGGTGATACTCGTGCTTTGAAATTTCGTGTACATGCAAAGGTCTGCGCTTGAAAATTGCACTTCTAGGAATGTTCTATGCAAGGAATTGTCTGTACTCTAAAATATACTGCAAAAAAAATCTTTGCCTTTTAATACTTTTTTGCATCAAATTTTTCTCGCATTAATTTTATAATGCAAATATCTACACATTGAAATTTTTACACAATTAAACCCAAACAATATTTCTGCGAAAAAGAACACTCTGCACTATCACAGTTTCGCACATTCGTTTTCTCCAAAAATGGAAAATTTCGCCCGACATGAAATCGTACACGAAACGAACGAGAAGTTGCGCTTTTCGCAAGAACAATTAGCGAAGAGATTGCCGGGAAAGTAAGTTCGAGTATTCGACTGGCAGCCAATCGAGATAAGCCGTGGCATGGTATCAATTACAAGGGGTTGAAACACGAGGTGGGGTGAAAATAGTTGGCCTAGATAAGCGAAAAACTGCACTTGCCACCTTCTACTCGTTTTCGACTCTCTTACCTCTGGTAATAACTAATTATTAGAGGTCCAATTAGCCGACGTTATTGCAAAACCGCGTGGCTCGGGGGTGGAATATATTATTCGCGGTTACATTTCTTACCAGTGTTCTTTTACTGCTCTGTAATAGTGTTGTAATGTGTTTCAATCAAAGGGATGTGTAATACGAGAATAATGAGGGGTGAAATAACAACGTTGACGAATCGATATACATGTACTGTATTTTTTGGACTATGAGACGCATTTTTTTAAATACATAGAAAAAAGGACTCAAATTTTGGGTGCGTCTTATGGTCCGAAGGTAACATTAAAATATTAAAAAAAATTAAAACACTAAATATTTACAAATTAACCCTTTTAGTGCCTTTTAATGCATTGGCGTCTTATTATGCACATCACGAGAAACATGTACCTCAAAATAATTGTATAAAACACTAAAATGGTTCAAATTCGATGCAATACAATTGAAAATAATTTTTTTTAGATTCAACTTTTTGTTCTATCTTACGTATACTCTTATGTTGTTTATGTAAATATTTATATATGATATATTATATCATCATGTCATTTTGTTTCCAGGATCGATATCGATTATTTTCTTCGAAATTATCGAAAATGAAGTACCTGCCTTTCATACTACGCGATCTTCATAAAATTGATCAAGCATTGATTAGTGAACATACTATTTATAAAAGAGAAATTTATTTCTATGTTTTTCATAATAATTTATATTTCTGTTATTTATATGATTTTCAATAAGCATTGCAAAACAATTGGCATCACAATATTCTCCCTTTCGTCCCCAATATGCTGCATTTTGAATTTTTCAAATATCATTCTTAGTTTGGTTTTTATGAGCTTTTTCCGAAGCTATAGTAAATTCGTCAAATTCGTGCGGTTATCTTCGCATATGCATTGATTTTCGCTCGGCACTAAAAGGGTTAAGGAGTGACAATAATAGTTCAGATGAAAGTAATACGAACGGTGACATTAATGAGACGAGTGATAGACCCGAGTATGAAGATTAATTGAATATTTCTAGTACGAGGTATGTTAACAATAAACAGTTCGATCCGAAAGTAACATTGAAACACCTTTTTCGAAAAATCATCTTATAAATTTAAATTGCGTCTTATCGTCCGGTGCATTTTATAGTCCGAAATATACGGTAATAAGTACATGTTGGTGGACTTGAAATGTACAGGGTGGTGCAGAGGAAACGTATGTTTTTCACTATTGAATGACTGGGGCACGGTTTGATAAAAATAATAAAAACAAGCATTAAGTGATAGGTTTTTTAATGCAGTTTTGAAATATACATACTTTAATTAGGTTCGAAAAATAATGTCTTGGAGAGGACGTCCTTCCTCTTGGAGAAGAAGTCGCATATCGACAAATCTGGTGAGTGAGGGGGCCAGTAAAAGAGGACCTTCTTTTTGTGGGGATATTTAAAATCAAGAATCTACATGAACAAGTCTTGCACAATCGATGGCCTGAAGAATTCCATTCGTCAGGAAATTGAAGTTGTGCCGAATGAAATGTTGGAGAGAGCCGTGCGTAACTTTCAGGAGAGGATCCAAATTTGTATCAAACAAGAAGGACGTCATCTCCAAGACATTATTTTTCGAACCTAATTAAAGTATGTATATTTCAAAACTGCATTAAAAAATCTATCACTTAATGCTTGTTTTTATTATTTTTATCAAACCGTGTCCCAGTCATTCAATAATAAAAAACATGCGTTTCCTCTGCTCCACCCTGTACATGTACCGTATTTTTTGGACTATGAGACGCACTTTTTTAAATACATAGAAAAAAGGACTCAAATTTTGGGTGCGTCTTATGGCTCGAAGGTAACATTAAAATATTAAAAAAAATTAAAACACTAAATATTTACAAATTAACCCTTTTAGTGCCTTTTAATGCATTGGCGTCTTATTATGCACATCACGAGAAACATGTACCTCAAAATAATTGTATAAAACACTAAAATGGTTCAAATTCGATGCAATACAATTGAAAATAATTTTTTTTAGATTCAACTTTTTGTTCTATCTTACGTATACTCTTATGTTGTTTATGTAAATATTTATATATGATATATTATATCATCATGTCATTTTGTTTCCAGGATCGATATCGATTATTTTCTTCGAAATTATCGAAAATGAAGTACCTGCCTTTCATACTACGCGATCTTCATAAAATTGATCAAGCATTGATTAGTGAACATACTATTTATAAAAGAGAAATTTATTTCTATGTTTTTCATAATAATTTATATTTCTGTTATTTATATGATTTTCAATAAGCATTGCAAAACAATTGGCATCACAATATTCTCCCTTTCGTCCCCAATATGCTGCATTTTGAATTTTTCAAATATCATTCTTAGTTTGGTTTTTATGAGCTTTTTCCGAAGCTATAGTAAATTCGTCAAATTCGTGCGGTTATCTTCGCATATGCATTGATTTTCGCTCGGCACTAAAAGGGTTAAGGAGTGACAATAATAGTTCAGATGAAAGTAATACGAACGGTGACATTAATGAGACGAGTGATAGACCCGAGTATGAAGATTAATTGAATATTTCTAGTACGAGGTATGTTAACAATAAACAGTTCGATCCGAAAGTAACATTGAAACACCTTTTTCGAAAAATCATCTTATAAATTTAAATTGCGTCTTATCGTCCGGTGCATTTTATAGTCCGAAATATACGGTAATAAGTACATGTTGGTGGACTTGAAATGTACAGGGTGGTGCAGAGGAAACGTATGTTTTTCACTATTGAATGACTGGGGCACGGTTTGATAAAAATAATAAAAACAAGCATTAAGTGATAGGTTTTTTAATGCAGTTTTGAAATATACATACTTTAATTAGGTTCGAAAAATAATGTCTTGGAGAGGACGTCCTTCCTCTTGGAGAAGAAGTCGCATATCGACAAATCTGGTGAGTGAGGGGGCCAGTAAAAGAGGACCTTCTTTTTGTGGGGATATTTAAAATCAAGAATCTACATGAACAAGTCTTGCACAATCGATGGCCTGAAGAATTCCATTCGTCAGGAAATTGAAGTTGTGCCGAATGAAATGTTGGAGAGAGCCGTGCGTAACTTTCAGGAGAGGATCCAAATTTGTATCAAACAAGAAGGACGTCATCTCCAAGACATTATTTTTCGAACCTAATTAAAGTATGTATATTTCAAAACTGCATTAAAAAATCTATCACTTAATGCTTGTTTTTATTATTTTTATCAAACCGTGTCCCAGTCATTCAATAATAAAAAACATGCGTTTCCTCTGCTCCACCCTGTACATGTACCGTATTTTTTGGACTATGAGACGCACTTTTTTAAATACATAGAAAAAAGGACTCAAATTTTGGGTGCGTCTTATGGCTCGAAGGTAACATTAAAATATTTAAAAAAATTAAAACACTAAATATTTAAAAATTAAGGTGTGACAACAATAGTTCAGATGAAAGTAATACGAACGGTGACGTTAACGAGACCAGTGATAGTACCGAGAATGAAGATGAACTAAATATTGCTAGAACGAGTTATGTTAACAATAAATAAACATTTTGATCCGAAAGAAGCATTAAAATATCTTTTTCTAAAAATCATCTTATAAATTTCAAGTGTGTCTTATCGTCCGGTGCATTTTATAGTCCGAAATATACGGTAATACATGTTGGTGGGCTTGAAATGGTTGTGAAATGGGTGGACAGGGTTGTCGTTATCGATTAATTGAAATACAAAATATAAATTTGGTTCACCTGTCCCGTAAATCGAAACGCTATCTGTAAATGAGTCATCATATTTTTAAAAATCCTGTGACCCCTGTTCTGGTAAAGAATTAATCCGTGAAGTTTCCGCGTGGGAATTTAAACGAGAACATTTCCAAAGTGTGGGAAGTTACAGTTTAACGAAATAAAAGCCTCCCGACACGATCTGTTCGTCGCTCGACGCCATGGTGTCGAATAAAATAAAACGAGAAGCTTCCCACCCTAGGAAACTGTTGTAAGTGACAGTAAAGCACCATAACTTTCCTATGTAGAGGCAAAACAGTTGTCCCATCCCTGTTGCATCGCGGATGTTCTATTTTCTAACGGCACGCGGCGCGATGACGCCTCTTTTTAATTCCGAATTTACAACACACCCCATAATATCATCGACACGTGGATCCTACGAGCATTTTACCATGGGGATGCGCGCACCATGTAAACCAATTTGCACGCCATGAAACCGTGCACCAACGGGGTGCGGATATTTCCCACAGGAGCGCCGGTTCCCACAGGAATACCATTCTATGGGAACCCATGAACGAATGCCTCGACGGACCCCGTAAGACAATGGGTCCTTTTGTCATAATTGAAAAAGATTCGGGAAGAGTGATGAGTTTTGGCGAATGATCACTTTTCGCGGTAGAATCGAAAAGGAGTTTTGATATTATGGGGTTCTATGAGAAGGGAAAGGCTTGTTTGATGGGAGGACGAGAATGGCAGGGGCAGGTATTGTGTTTCTTTTAAAACAACGTTGGAGAAACTTGGCGGTTGAGAATGTGAAATTGTCAAAGTGTTTTGTCATTTTTATTATTTTACGGATTTTAAAGGAATACGATTTTGTTTAAGAACGTTAGAGATTAACAGATCAGTGTGAATAAATTTTATCCCATCGATTATACGATGCATAGAACTTCGATAGCGTCGAATATGAAATGCATGAAAATTTCAGCCCCCCTTGAACTTTAACCAGTTAAGTGTGTTTGACGACTATATCCGTCATATGAAAACTATGTTACTCTTTGATATTTATATGGTAACATTGATGAAAACCAAGATATATTCACGAATTTTAATATGTTTAGAATGTTTAGAGGTCAATGCAAATAATGTAAGATGGGATTCATGTATCCATAATTTTCTAACGTCATTATTTCATTCTCGCGACACACAGCTGCACGTTCTGCAAAAAGGTCGCCACACTTAACTGGTTAATATATAGAAATTTCCCACAACAGAAATTTGAAAACGTGCAAATTTCAAATCGCAGTAAATTCCACGCTTAGTAATCGTAATATTTTTTTCGCACGAAATATGACGGAGGAAAATTCATAAATCATCTAAAAAGTTCGGAATTTCGTTCATCTCGAATTGTATGAATATAAAACGACAAAAATTAATAGGAATAAAAATCGACGGAACATCGGGGAGTTTCGTTTTCTTCGTTTCACTGAAATTCCGTGTCCGCGGATTCCAAAGTCGCAGGGTATCGTTAATCTGAGAATCTCGCGGAAAAATGCGCGCGTAATTTAAACCCATTACGGAACGATAGGCAACGGTCTCGCTGGAATATAGAATAACGGAGAAAAAAAAATGTAGGAAAAAGGAATAAGCTGGCGACTCCGTGGGGGTAATTAGCGAATTCTTAGGAAACCCGTCGGCATGCATGCGTGTGTGCGGATGTGCGTGTGTAATCGGCATGCGAGGGCGGACTGCATTATTCGCGGTTACACTTTTCACCCGCAATCTATTTCAACCAGTCGATGCGGATGAACGCGTGTTTGTTGAATAACCCAGAAACCTGCTATTCGACGGGGCAGTTAAGTTAACGAATTAGAAAATGATTATTATGCAAATGTCATTAAACTATTGACTTAATGAACGTCTTATAAGATCCTTTCTTGCAATACATATATGACACCTCTCTGTTATTCTCTTAGTTTGTCTTCAATTAATGTACAAAGGGTTGTTTTCTTAAATAACACCATGGTTTCGATCAACTAATTAAGAACAATTATGAATGTCCGGTTCCAAAAATTGTATTTAAAAAAAGTTCACTAGAGTAACAATAATTCCATTGTTTCATTGATTACACTATTAACAGGCTCATCCACAGATTCCTTCTTTTCTTGAAACACGTGCTTTGTCATCGAAACGATCTGTGTTTAACTTCACGTTTCAATTGTTTGAAATTTGGCGCCCTCTTCATGACTCGTGTTGTTATCGATCTATCGATCACCGATAAATTTAAAAATACTGATAAAATTCAGTGTCAGGAAATATTGCCCCGTGTTGTTTATAGATCGGGTCATTAGTCTTAAGCATTTACTAGGAGTCAGACGTGTCATACCCGATGTCTCGATTTAAAACTTTAAATTAATTATACATCCACAGTTGGTGAGTCCCACTACCAATGGGTTATACCATATTTTTGTTTGAATATATTTATTCTATAACAATATTATTACATATTAAACTAGATATATTGGCTCTTATAAATTTAAAAAATTAAAAATATTAAATTTAGTTTAGTAATTATGTTTTTTCTTTTTGCTTTTTATGCACAAACAGGTTCTATAATTATTCAGAACAAATAGTTTATTTGAATTTTAATTTGGTTTTTTCATTTTTCTTATTTACTTATGTTCTCCTTACAAAGAGAACATAAGTTCTTATAGAATATTGTCCCTGAGGATGATCCCAACAAGGATCGAAACGTTGGACCGAATTTTCAAATATTAGAATAGTGTTCTCACCTGTGGATGGTGATGTATTACAACTTAATATGTAAGTAATTTTAATTTTATATATATATACATTACTTTTGAAGTTTGAGGATCGTAATAAAGGCCAAGTAAGTCATTTTTTACACAGAATTAGAAAATTCATGGAAAAACCATTTCGAGTTTTTACGCCGTCGATGCATCGAATATTTAGTTGTGAAAAGTATTTGCCTGGTTAGAAGTAGGCGTAAAAAACATTTTTGCGCCACGGAGTTTCTTGTTGCGTCGATTTTCTTGCGCCTTCGATTCTTTGTGCTCAGAAATTTCTATGTCTGATTGTTCTGCATTTTGTATTTCTACGTCTGGAAATTTTCACGCGTGGATTTTTCTGCATTCGTGACTTTCGTGTTTTCATTTTCGTCTATTTTAATCCTTTGACTGTGGCTGACCTTGGCCTTCGCCTGATTTCCCTGCATTTCGTATTTCTGCGTTCGGATATTTTTACGCAAAGAATTTTCTACATTCGTGATTTTCATGTTTTGACTGGCCTTGATATAAAAAAAAATTGGGCTCGATTCATAGATATCGAAGTTTCAACTTTAAGTCGATTTTTTAATAAAAATGGATCGATAGATATTTGTATTATTTTAAAGGATATTTATACTGATCCCCTTCTACTCTGATGATTTGTGGCCTCCCTTTGTTAGTTAAAATTAAATATTCCTTCTTTCGGGTGTTAGACACAACGAATATATCTTCATATTATTTTATCGTTGATCCATACCACGTATAAAATGATTATATTTCCCTCGGTGATAGCCTCGAATTTATCAGTCGCCATGTTTATACGCACATTCAACATGTTGTCATCCAGTTGCGCTGAGAAAATTTGATTATGCTTCAATAACTCCGTAGACAAGTCGCCACGTGACCTGCGGTTAGCATATCCATCATTTGGATTACATTATCATACTATACCGTATCCCTTTTCATCCCCTAAACGTATAAAACTTTAACAGTTGTTTGCCGTTTTTTGTTGTCGAGATACAGATTCTTCTCGAAGGGTCATCATTAAATAGACGATTAGGATAGACATTTAATGAGACGCTGGGAGTAGTAAGTGTGTCTGTGTGAAAGACTCGTGGACATTATTTTGTATACAGAATTTTTATGTAGAAACTTTTCCGGGTAATTTTTAAATTTTTTAAAGACGATATGTACGCAACGAATTTTTGGTGTAATTAAATTTTTAACGCGCACTAATGTTCGATGCTTTTGAAATTTCTGCGCGCAGAAATTTTCATGTTGTCCAATTATTTATACGCAAAAAATCTTGGACATCGAAATTCCTACGCATGGACTTTTCGATTCTTATGAAATTTTTGCACGTAGAAATGTCCTGCGCCTCGAATTTTCATGTTTTCCAGTTGTTTATGCGCGAAAATTCTTGAACATCGAGATTTCTACGCATGAATTTTTCAGTATCTCGAAATTTCTACGCCCTTGAACTTTTTTGTCTCCAATGTACTATTATATAAGGTTTTTTTATATTTTATTTTATAGGCTTAATATTTGTATAACTTGTCACGTTTTTCAATTACTTCGTTTTGAATTTGTCACAATCTGAAGATATTACGCCTCGAAATTCTGGCGTAAGAATATTTCTATGCGTAGAAAATTTCCTCGTCGATAAAATTTCCCATTTAAACTTGAATAGGATAGAATTAAATTCTTTAAACAATCGACAATTGTTGAACAAAATTAAATGTACAGGTGGATTGACATTATTGCCCTAGCAAACCCTGTTTTATTATAAAATATCGACTTTTTCGATTAAAATATATAAAAAAAAAACATTGTTTCGCGATATACCATTACCCGGTTATGATTCATTCACATTAACCACATTTTCCAAATTCAAAACTTTCAACAGTCATAAATTTCATAATTTTCAAAATATCGAAAACATCAAAACTGTTTCCATTTATAAAAAAAATATGACTCTCACAAACTTCGATCAAAGCTTGTTACATTTATTTTCTAATTCCCATTCCCCAAGAACGAAGATAAACGTGTCTCTGCTTAAGAGGTTACACCAGTGAAAAGCTCTTTAAGTATGTTGTTAAGCATACATTTAAGTACAAACAAATTTTTTTTCATCAAAAAGTAATTCAAAATGGTGGCTCTACAATAATTTTCCTGAGACATCTTGACAAAAACGCGTTCCACGGCACGCATTAGAGCACGTGCAATTTTGAAACTATTACAAAAAAAATTTTTTTTCTTAATCTGCATGAGTATAGCTAGAGAAACACGTACGGTTTTTAAAAAATACGTATTTTTGGATATTTGGCAATTGTTTAAAGTTAAAACTCACTTTTTCGATAAAAAGAACAGCAGTTATTTGGTTATAAAAATTTGTCTAATTAACATATCGAAAATTCCGTACGTGTTTCCCTGCAAAATGTTGTTGCAAAGATGTGTATAAAATTTTATATGAAAATATGCAAAATTGATGGAGTTATGCTGCGTGCCAATTTGAAAAATCGTGTTTCGAGAAAAACGCATTTAAAGTTTTAAAATGAGTTTTAGACGTGAAAAAGTTAAAAAATCGACTAAAAAATATTTTTTAACATTATTCTGCAATCCCAGGATCATAAAGCTGCCCTTCCTGGTCCAAAAATTTCTCCTGATCCTCTTTTCTTAAACATTTGATGTTGGATCGCGCTGCTTTTGCCTCATCGGCCAACAACAACTCGGTCTGCTTGACTCGCTTAGCATCACTTTCAAGGCAAAAGTCATAAGATTGAAAGTCGATATCCATTTCTAAAACCTTCATAACTCGTAATATACTAGTTAGACCATCATTGACGTTTTTACCACTTGAACGAGACTTAGGAGCTAAATTCCAAACTGCAGCATTGAAACTTTCATTACTATTCTGCGTGTAGCCTCCTAAGCCGCGATTTAACAACTCATTACGACTCAATTCATCATAAATTGGTATGTTAGCTTTGTACACTTCTTCAGGTAATGGCGATTTATGATGAAATTCACTCAAAGTTACATTTACCGCTGTTCGTCGCATAAAAGACGTTCGAGGCGCTTGAGGAAAAGCGCAAAATTTCATACAAAAAAATTGTTTTCAGGTATAAAACCTTTTTCCTCATATTCTTGAAGGTTCAAAGTACCTTTTGAGCTAATAAAAAAACATCGATTTTTTGAAAATTTTACACTGGTGTAACCCCTTAATCTTACAAGGTTGTTAGTAAATCATCTCCGAGAACAATGTAAACCCGGAGCAAGCGATTGAATAAAATTTCCCAGCGAGGAATTGCGAGAATGATCGCGAAACTTGCAGCCGGAAAAAAGGTTGGCTTGTACGCGTTCGACATTCTCGTTAATTCGGCAGGCCGGCACGTGTCCTGCACGCGTCGTGATCGCAAAATTGTCTAGCTTCCCCCGGGGTCGCGACTGTACACTTATTCATCCCCCGGTTCCCATGATACACGCACACGGATCATGCCGTTGAAACTGTGCGCGTGTCCCTGGAGGCCGAATCAGGAAGCCGAAAACGCTGGTCGAACAGCGACGATCCCACGAAGTGGAAAATAAAGTAGTCGAGATGACGAATTATTTGCCCGGGGAACGATTAGGAGTTTGTTTATAGTGATTCGACGCGTTTGAAAATCTGATTGATCGTTTCTTTTTTCTTTCTTTTTCTGGTGTTTTATATTTTCGTGCATTTCGGTGCGTCTGGTTGAATATTGAAGGGAACGTTATGAGCCGTTTATTTTGAAAGTGGCCTAACTCCATTTTTCAGTTTTTTCCAAGTAACAATGGTTACATGTACGACTTAATGTTATTTATTAGTAACGCATTTCAGGTTGCTTATATTCCAAGCAAATACGAAAATTCTTGACACATACGTTGTCAGAGTTAGTTCAATAGTTGAACGGTGTAGTTTGAAAGTGGCCTAACTCCATTCTTTATAAGAAAACGCATATTATTCACTTAATAATTGCCATTATTTTAATAGGAACTATAAATTTAACATCCTTAGATACACTTAAGCAGTATGACTCATTAGTATCCTATACGTATATTTTTAAATTCATTGAAACGCAAACCCTTAATTATCTCGATTTGAAGATAAATGGATGTAATATTAAATTTTAGAAATTATTTCACCCATGGGAAAGAATAGAACAAGACATCAATGAATGAGAATGAAAATTTTAAAGTCCTGAATTTATTACCACGTCGGGGTAGACCAAGAAAGTTCGAAAATATTGTATTGACACCACTGTATAAAAATATCAGACAAATTGGAACAGCAAAATTCAAGGACATAATTGACCTGTTCCGATATACATATACCACCGGAACATCATGATTTCTTCAAATCCCTTTCACACGCACAAAATCTAGATGAGTAGTAAATTGTTTTGTAATAAATTTATGTTTGTAATTTTGTACGTTATGAAGTTAAAAAATGTTTTGAATTGCATAAATTTTGTTTCCGAAGTGTTTTAAAGATATGTAAAATAAATTCAGTATTGTTTTTTTCAATTTGAAGCATCTTAAATTATGTTGAATGGACTTGGGCACCTTCAAATTTTATAATGAATCTGGTTGTTAATTTTGAAAGTGGCCTAACTCCATTCTTGATAAGAAAACGCATATTATTCACTTAATAATTGCCACTATTTTAATAGGAACTATAAATTTAACACCCTTAGATACACTTAAGCAGTGTGACTCATTAGTATCCTATACGTATATTTTTAAATTCATTGAAACGCAAACCCTTAATTATCTCGATTTGAAGATAAATGGAGTTAGGCCACTTTCAAAATAAACGGCTCGTTTGACGGTTTTGATCGTTTGACTGCTAAGGGTGTGTACACACGGCCTTACAAGTCTGTATAAATATTAAAGAAGTGTAGGGCATAGATCGGAGAAACAGGAAAGGGTAAGGATAGCAAAAGTAAATGATTGTCGTTAGGGAGAAGGCAATAGAAGGAAATATGTTCTTTAGGGTGGGTCAAAAAAATCGACTATTTTCTTTTTTTTAAATAACACCGAAAAATTGGTTCATAGACACCTCTAGAAAACTCTCGGCAAAGCTGAGCTCTTAATTTTAATGGGAAGGTCCTCCGCATTATAGTTTTATATTTTTTACGCAGTTCTTTAGAAAAAAATTCATATCTTGCTTATAACTTTACCGATTTGCAAAAGTAAATATATAATTCTGTAGGAAATTGAACGCTCTACAAAAAAGGACTCTTATATTTTTACCGTCAATCTCACCATTTAGATGATATTGACGATTGAAGTTTGATGATTGTTAGACTAATTTGATTTTTGCTTATGAATTTAATAACTCGCTAACCAATATGAATTATGAAACGTGCAAACGTCATTTTGTAGAAAATTTAATGCTCTACAAAAAAGTTCTCATATGCTTAGTTGATCAAATTAAGCGTTTAAGAGATATTTGACGACGAATATCTCTTAAAATCAAATATTCGTCGTCAATATCTCTTAAACGCTTAATTTTATCAACTAAGCATATGAGAACTTTTTTGTAGAGCATTAAATTTCCTACAGAATTATATACTTACTTTTGCAAATCGGTAAAGTTATGAGCAAGATATGAATTTTTTTCTAAACGACTGCGTAAAAAATATAAAACTATAATGCGGAGGACCTTCCCATTAAAATTAAGAGCTCAGCTTTGCTGAGAGTTTTCTAGAGGTGTCTACGAACCACTTTTTCGGTGTAATTTAAACAAAAAAAAATAGTCGATTTTTTTTTACCTATCCTAATGTTCTTATTTTCGTTTTCTTCTTCTTTTGCTTCTGTTTTGTTTGATTCATATTAAAATTTGAATACCTTTATGTTATAGACCGTTTAGCAAGCCAAGAATAATAAAGTTTATGTTAATAGAAGGAAATGAATAAAAGTAATGTCAGGAAAGTCGGGGATAGTGAAGGAAAAGAAAAACTCGGACGAGTAAAGTGAAGAAGAGATCTATTCAAAAACAAAGGTCAAAGTGTACTGCCCTGAGATGCGCAATGCATCTCCTTATATGCAACAGTCCTCACTTGATAGCGCGTGACTTTGTCAGGGTGGTCTAATTTGTCACGCCCTTTCCCAAATTCCAGCTCTAAACATTCGAACCACTCGAACTGTCTCGGGCTCGGGAAAAACAGCAAAAGCCGTGAGAAAAGTTTACAGAAAAATTCTAATTTTGTATTATGTTTAACACTAGAACTACCGACGATTAATTCGGAATATTTAGAAGCATTGGATAAATATGTTTGAAACAAAGAAATAAAGGGGGATAGTAAATTTATCGATTTAATTATTTGCATAGAGAAACATGGTTGTGAAGAATTTTGGAAATCGCAATGTTATAAACTTAAGCGATTGTTAGAAGAAATGCGGAACCGGTCATTTTGACCCCCGTGGTAGTTCTAGTGTTAATTGGAATTTAGAAAATAAAATGGATTTTAATAGTAGATTAGTGCAATGAATTGAAGTTTCATATACATAGAAAGATAATTGGTATACGAACGGCGTATGTATACATATGTAATGTACGTTCTCACTAACTATCAGTTATGTATTTTCTAATCAACAAATTTCAACTTTAAAATATCTAAATACAGATAAATATTAAACTAATCTGTACACATATGTATACGATACGTGTAAGTACATTAATTATACGCCCTCTATATTTCTCTTACTGTATACCCTTACTATTTTCCCAACTGAATCAACATGAAACTTTAGTTAAAACTGGTGAAAAACTGCATATTTTCAATTTTTCTTTGACATTATGTATCTTTTAATCTCTAAAAATGGTATCAAATCTTAGGGTACCATTATGGTTAGTAACATGTAGTCAGTGGACAACTAGTTGTAGCGACTGATACACGAATATCGTGTCGTCTGTATTGATGGTTCTCTCCGACAGTGAGACACAGTCAAAGGGTTAAATGGGCTAAAGCAAAGGGCTAAAAACGACTTACATAACATTTTGCAACACATTTTTTGTTACAGAGAGCAGGAATTTTTTTTCTCTCTATCGCGTCGATGAGTTAAGTTTTTTACGTCGTGTGTGATATAGTTAGGACGATGGCAATATGATTAAGTATGGTGTTGATCGATTCATTTTCTAACAAGGGTGTGCAAGTACAAGAGTTCGGAAAAATATAAATATTTCATATTCTACAAGTTTAAAGAAATGAGTGAAATGCGGATAAATTTTCGGTATCTCATATTGTATAAGGTTCGAATAAGAAATACATACACACAATCACTGCAAATAATATTTGTTTACCAAAGAGGTGTTATGTCGATTCGTACAGGCGGGAAGCGATTGGACCGATTTCGATCAACTAAGCTGTAGAAATTGTACAAAAATGTAATGTGTGTTCTATTGGGAAATGTTAACACATCTACCGTATTCTCCGGCCATTGCCCCATTAAATTATTCTCATTTTCGATCGTTGTAATCATTTTTTAGCGGGGAAAAAATTTGATGATACGAACTCGATTAAAAATAACCGCAGAATATATTTTAACGAAACCCCATAGAAATGTTATACTGATGGCATATTGTTTTTGTCAATAAAGAGGAAAGCAGTTGTGGTACCAGAAGGTGATTGTACTTTTTTATAATACTTAAACGTACACTCCCGTCCATACGCATTTGCGAAATTCGCCTAAATAATTCTTAAATTTAGTTTTTTTTTATAGATTTTGTATGTTGTCCTTTAATCTTCGTGTTATTCTTGGGCAATACTAGCAATATTTAGTAACAAATAGTGTTGCTAATGTTGTTATAAAAATAAGTAAACGAATTATTTTTACAACGGTTTTAGCTTCTATCTGTTCGTTTCTCACATTCCATTTAGTATATTTCTGGCATTCGTCTATTTAGTATACAGTAGGGCCTCTTTTTGTGCGGTGAATAGGGACCGCATAAAAAAATCACACAAAAAAGAATTCAGAAATTTCATAAATACTTGCAATAATAAACAATTTTATACAACATACTAAAAAAAATTTTTTTTATGCGGTGGATAGGGACCGCGTAAAAAAAGTCGCACTTAGAAAATACGTCAATTATTTAGGAAATACATGAGAAACTGCATCCAAACAATATAAATAATTAAATTTCACATGAAAATATTTTAAAAACATTTAATTTTTCATTGTATACGTGGAGAAGCTTAGCCGACCGATCGGGTAGATCTACTCTTTTCCATATAAGTCGGTGGCCGACTGATCTTCTTTCTCTTTTCTGTTTTGTCTTTTCTGTATTTCGTATTTCTATAGAGCACAACATATAATAAAATGCATCAATTTTGGAAGTCTTTCATGGCCCATTATTACGGCTCTTTATGTTCGAAATTTCCGAAGATGCCTCTACCAGCGTACTACTTCAGAAAAATGTCCGGTACATCGGGGATAAATGAACAAAGCGTGTTAGAGTATGCATGTATACATATGTACACTGATAGAAAACATTGCAGTGGTGCCAATGCCGTTGAAATTCATATACCGCATAAAAAAAGACCGCACAAAAAAAGACCGCACAAAAATAAAATCGCACAAAGCAAATCGCACAAAAACAGAACCGCACAAATAAGGACGGCACAAATAAGGACCGCACAAAAAGAGGCCCTACTGTATTTCTCTGTTTACATTGGTTGCGTTGTCACACTATACAGTGGATATCGACCACTTGAGATTGATAGGCACGAGAGCAACGCGACGCAGACGTTCGGAATACTACTTTAGTTTCAATTTGAGAGTTCTAGTGATAGCAACGATGAGTTCTTGAAAAGAAGTATCGCGAGAAAGACAAAGACATTCCGCTATTATAGTTCTAGCAAACGAAGGCTATTCTATTAGACAAATAGCTGCAGAAATGAAAATTTCCAAGTCAACGGTCCATGATACTGTAGCGAAATATCGTAATACGAAGGATTATTCTTCAAAAAAAGATCAGGCAGACTTTGAAAGACCACCGACGCAGAAGATCGATACATCGATGTCCTGAGGAAGAGAAATCGACAAATGTCTGCTGAAGAAATTTCTGCAAAATTTAATGAAGATATGGTAGACCATATTGGCAGGACCATGGTAAAGAGGAGATTACTAAAAGCTGGTTTACGAGGATGTGTTGCAGCGAAAAAACACTTTTAAAGTCACAAAATAAGAAAAAGAGGCCCGAATGGGCTAAAAACATTCGAACTGGACTATTTTCAAATGGGATAAAGTTCTTTAGACTGGCGAATTTGAATTCAAGTGTTTGGCAACAAGTGGCGCATTTTCGTTCGTCGAAAAGTTAATGAAAAATATCTGGCGGACTGTGTTGCACCCACAGATAAACATGGTGGTGGTGCAGGGATGATTTGGGGTTGTTTTGTGTCAAAGATCGTGGGTGATATATTGCAAGTGGAGGGTGGAATAATGCAAAAATAACAACACCTAACCATTTTGAAAGAAAATGCGATTCTCTCGGGAAATAGACTAATTCGGAAGAATTTTGTATTTATGCAGAATAACCATCCATAACACAGGGCAAAAATGTGTAAAAATTATTTTAAAAGTGTTAGCAGAAAGAAATGAAGTGAAAATTATGCAGTGACCACCACAGTCGCCGGATCTTAATCCAATCGAGAAGTTGTGGGACGAAATGGATAAACAACGGAGAGAGAAGTGTCCTAAAAATAAGAAACAGTTGTGGACAATGGTAAAAACAATTTGGGGAGAAATGAAAAACGATACACTAAAGAAACTTGTCGCAAGACTATATCACAACGGGGTGGACATATGAATGAAAATGATATTTAAATATTATTATGTCATTTGGTAAGAAAATTTATGTATACTTACTAATTTATGTATATCACCTACTATAACTAAATGTTTCATAAAAATTAATTTAATTGAGAAATGGGTACACTATTATCGTATAAATACAGTATTTACATGAACTTCATATGTGTTTGGATACTTATGGACGGGAGTGTACGTACGATATACATATATGTATGTATAACTCTAAACGTTAAACCAAGTGCAGCAAGAACTTCTACGATGACGTAATATGTAGTAAGAAGTTTAATATACAAGTTGCAATCAATTTGATATATTTTGAATTAAATATGATGTTGCTATATTACTGACATTTTTACGTAACGAAATTTTTCTACATGGAACTGTCTGCTCCTTGAACTTTCTACGCGTACAATTAATTAACATTAAATGTAAACATCAGTACCATTCATGTTAAGTCTAATTGGCAATCAACATTCTAATCATTCCACGTGATGGTCATTCAATTCTAGTCGGTATTAATTCAATTTACTTCAATAATTCATTTCACTTTCTAAATGCCCAACATTCGTTCCCAAAATTTGTCCTCCAAAAATTCATTAAATCCTCATTAAACATTCCGTAATTGTTCTCAACGCACAACACTTGCCGCAAGAATTTTAAAACACAAAATTCAACGTGAAGAAATATTTTATTTCAACAGCATAAGAATATCGATACGCTGAAATTACACAATTCAGGTATTTCACGGCGTAGAAATTTTAACGCGCAGGTATCTTAAGGGGGATAAGGGTTTCAGGGCAAAAAAAAGCACTTTCTTTGTGATTTTTTTCAGACGTATGAATAAAGCAAATTTGTTCGAACTTTTTGCACAATATATACTATTATTTCAACAACATTTTTTAATTATTTGATTGCAAAATATCAACAAACAAGCCGGTGACAGAGCATTTCCGAAAACGCCTTTGGAAAAAGGCGTTTTGCGGTGATCACTGTATCTCAGCAGAAAAGTATCAGAAATCAAAATAACAATAAAATTTAGTTAGAAAATGAATAAATCCTCCCCCCAACGATCGCTAATTGTTATTTTTTTCATTTAAAAATTATTGGCGGTCGTTTGAAGCAAAAATTACGATTTTTCACTAAAATTTCCGTCATTTTGTGATTGGAAAAACCCCTTAATGTAAAAAAATTATCATACTCATCGTTGGGGGTAGGTATTTTATATATAGAAGGTATCGACCAAGTTTGAAAAGAATCAGTGAACCATTTTTTAAATGGCAGTGATCACCGACTTCGAAAACATGGGTTCGAGAAAACCGCGTTTAAAGATTTAACTGTACAAAAGTGAAGATAAATTCCTCTTCCGCCGAGTACATTACTTCTTCGTTTTTTCCTTAATTTTGTTATCGCTTCGACACTCAGTCTAAACGCTTTTCATTTACACTTTACAATCCAATATTTCAGATTTTCGTATCCCACACTACTATTACAAAATCACTGATGTGAGCGGCAAACGCCCGACCGAAAATATAACGACTAACTGGTCAATAACTTCGAGAGTTTTTCTCCGATTATCTTCAAATTTTGGGACAGTACTCTCGAAATATTTAACTATAAAAAAAAGCAAAGAAAAACAAATCGATTTCTTGATAATGCAAACCCTTATTCTCCCCTTAAGTCTTAACGTTGCAACTCGTAAAAATTGAGAAATGGCGGGGTTTTCAACGCTCGAAGGTATTAAAGGGTCGATATTCGGACAGAATGAGCAACATTGGCACAGTTCCGTTGTCATTTGGTCGGAAAATTCGTTTCTCGAACAAATCCTGTGTCAGCGTGAAACCAACGTGTAGATTTATCAAACCATTCCGTTGAGAAAGGTCGACGTGCCAGAGACACGTGACGCGAACCAGAGATGGAAAGTGGCTTTTGCCATGGCGCCCCATCAGCAAACACCGTCAAATTTACGGGGTGCCGTGACACCGATTCGAGGACAACGTTTGATCGTGTTCCCATCTAGAAGTTAAAAAGGGTTGAAAAGGGAACCGACTAGTAATTTTATTAGCTGACTTCGTGCACACCAGAAAGATTGGCAGTTTATTTGTCGAGTATTTTATTTGTATTTTGACATTTTTCGGTGCAAGCGAATCGTGGCGTACAGATTTCAAAAGCGTTAGAATTATTTTGGGATTGGAATCTTCCGGCGTAGAAATTCGTTGACGCGGAATAAATATCCGACAGAAATTTCCTAGCGCATAAAATCATTGGGGAGACATTTTTGTGTTATTTAAGTATTTGTATTTCAAAATTTTTCGCCGTTAACGAATCGTGGCGTACAGATTTTAAAAGCGTTAGAATCCTACTGGGATTGGGATCTTCTGGCGTAGAAATTGGTTGGCGCGGAATAAATATCCGACAGAAATTTCTTGGCACACAAAATTATTGGGGAGATTTTCTGTGTATCAGAATTTATCTTCCGCTGGAATATTCAGACGTAACATAGTAGTTTCTTGTCACAGAAAATTCTTTAAGTAGACATTCCCATGCAACACCATGTTTCCGCGTCGAAACTTCAACGCGTAAAAATTTATATCCGCTGTTTGCACACGGGAAACTTTCTGCGTAGAAATTTCAGCCATGCACCAAACCGTCTTCTGAAATCACAATTCAGGTTTTTGTATCTGAAAATTGAAAAGTTCTGTGCTTTAAAATTAAGTAAACAGGAATTGTACCCGGCACAGAAGTCCCTCGGCGATCAAAAAATCCCGCAGCAAAGGTGAAACAAAAAAAAACGAAAACGGTGAAAGTTCGAAATAGACGACGCAATTTTCGGTAAGTTCGAAATCCGACACTTTGGAAGCAATTCCCAATGGCGGGGGGCAGCATCAACAGGAGACATCAAAGGAAAGCCAGCCCGGGGCCGATTCTGTCCCCGTCCCCGTTCTCGTCCCCGTCCTCGTCCCCGTTCTCGTCATCGTTACCGTTCCCGCACGCACGTGCGTAAAAACTGCCGGCTGTTTGCGCAGATATACGCTGTGTGGACAGATGCCTGTATGGGACCCGCGGCAAGCCAAGACAAGCGTAATGTGTACCGACGAAACTAGAAACTAGAAACTAGACACTGGACCATGGTTTCTCGTCTGCGTATTATGTTCGTTGCCTTCTGATTCCACGTACATATTTTACACGGCGAGGCTAATAATTTAATTAATAGAAAATTTGCGTTCACTGTTGGATACTCAGCCTAATCTTAGTAACAAACAGCGAGTCATCGAGTGACTCCCTGTTTAGAGTTAGTCATTTGTTTTGTACATTCGGGCGTTAGTCAGAGAACCCTTAGAGTCTAAGGCTTAGACCCTCGAAGTCATTGACTAAAGGGCAGTTTTCTACCACCTCCCTACTGCCAATATCATTATATATAAGATCAGTTTAGACAGTTTTAAAGCAGATTCAAAGTACACCCGTTACTTACAACATCGTTCTCGTATTACAAAGTATTGTAAAGGCAACGTCAAGTCTCGTTAAGTGAGCCGGAGTTAGACTTCTAAATATATTGTATACCAAAGACGACTTCGTGTAATTCTTTAGATAATAAACTATTATTTTATTTATCTAAATCCGAGTCGTTTCAACCCGGAATACAACATCACTTTGCCGTGGATATTGAACTGTTTCTGCTAATACTTTTTTTTAGTTAACCGTTTGAGTGCGGGAGAATTTTCTTATGCATATGCTAAAAGTCCGGGATGAAATGCGTAGTATTTTTTTAGAAAAAATGAGCCAAATATTTTCATATAACTCTTTTTGGTACATAAATCATTTTTTTGTAAGAATTATCTCTTGTCCTTAGAGATCTGATGATGATTTTAAAAAAATTACAGTCAAAACATTATCTATCTGTTTACATTGACCCATTTTTTCTACCGTACCACAATTCACACACTCTACTGCATTACTACTTACCACTGTATATAATTTGAATTCTTATATTGTTAAAAGCCACAACTGAGGTAAATGAATAAAAACTGCTACTGATATCACTACAACTGCTCTCAATAATTGCGTAAAGTATACTACCAACAGCAGCGTCTTCGCATTCTCGATACAAAACAAGAGAAGCGCGATAGCGCTTGGCCGGACTCAAACGGTTAAACTATTACTTTAGAAATGTAGGTTTTTTATAATAATTTGACACTTTGAACATTGATAAAGTGATATATATTTAGAAGAGAACAAAATGTGTACATAAAAAAGGTAATAATATTGGAAACGGTTCGGTAAGTCGATCTAACAATAAATCGTCGCAGGCCCAACGTCGTACTTTCCACTCTCTTTTGTTTCAGCCTTCTTCTTTTCGCCACGCACATCTATGCACTCGCTACCAACCGAAACATATCGTCCAATCAGATACCCACAGGAGCAAAATGTCATAGGGATTTATTGTTCCTTATAGGTGCGTTCCACGTCAAGTGATCAGGGTTTTTGCAGTCATGTCACGGATTTTGATAAAATTTTAATATGTTGTAGGTAATGCTGAAAAATAAAATCCAGTAGACGGAATTTTCAAAAAAATTAATATTTTTTAAGTTACAGAGAGTCAAAGTTTTGTGCATGGGTCTTTTTGAAAATTTATAGCTCTCAAACCAAAATAGATACAGAAATGAGCAAGATACCAGATTATTCGGAAAGCTTCAAAGTTTTAGGAAAAAATTATGAATTTAATGCAACTTGTTTCTAAATTGTTGAAAAATGTTTTTAATTATTTAAACTTAAATTTCGTCCAATATGTATCCTCAAACATTTTTTTTCATCATTGTCGAAATGTCCTCTAAACATAATTTCCAGCCGCATCTCTGGCTTCGGAAAACTTTTCGAGTTATGAATTTTTATGTACCGCGATGTCCGTATTTGGCGCGCGACTTCGCCCATACCGCGACGCAGATAGCAGCCGCTATTGAAACAAACCGTTGATCAATGTTCTACATTTGCGCACCAATATCTTGAAAAGTGTATCCCTCAATTGTTTGGTGATTTTTTTACAGCAATGTCATAATGTTCTCTAAATACAGGGTGTAACAAAAATTCTGGGACACTAGGTTTGTGGATAGAACGCATAAAAATAAGAAAAAAAAGTCTTTTAAGTTGGGAGCGCAACCCATCCCCTATCAAGATACAACCCCTTTTGTAAAAAATTGTTAAAAAATCATATCTCCGAAATGGTACGTCGTAGAAGACCCGTTTTGATTGCAATATAACCGGAGAAGATCAAAGATAATAGAAAAAAATATAATTGCTGCGATTATTGCTGTTAAATAGCATTTATTTTTGTTTAATCCAAACAACGTCGATTACCTATATCGTAGCAGATTTGTAACAACTTGGGAAAAATTAAGGGCACTCACTAAATCTTCCTTTTCGTAGATAGTGATATTTTTTTCCGTAAACTTTGGTGTCTCCCGGTTATATTGCAATCAAAATCGGTCCTTACGACGTACCAATTCGGAGATATGATTTTTTAAAAATTTTTTACAAAAGGGGTTGTATCTCAATAGGGGGTGGTTTTTAGTCAAAACTTTATAGACTTTTTTTCATCTTTTGGTGCGTACTATCGATACTAAAAAAGTGTCCCAGTATTTTTGTTACACCCTGTATAACTTTTAGCTACAACTTCGCACAACGAACAGTTTTCAAACTACGAATTTTTATTTACCGCAGCGTTCGGATTTTCGCCCGCCATACCACCTACAACATATTGCAATTTTATCAAAATCCGTGACATGACTGCAAAAACCCTGATCACTTGACGTGGAACGCACCTATATCAAACCCTGTGACCCAGAAAAAATTGAAAAATCAACTTTCAAGTTGATTGTTTATAATAATGAATCGGTAGATACAGTAAACCCCCTATAACACGGTAGTCTTATAACTCGTTTTCATATAACGCGATTTCATGCCCCTCGTATAACACGTGTTTTTCCCTATATAACGCGCGGATTTCCCACGTTATATTTCTGTACTCTGAAATTTATAATGAATTTGTACATAATCAATTTCGCGTACGTTTGCACATTATGTCAATTGTGTTCTTATAAAATTTGTGAGAATGCAGATTTTTAAGAAATGAAAAATTACAAAATAGTTTTTTATTTAAAATGTTCTTATTGTTAGTTTGATTTTAATAAAATGCACATATTTAGTTTTTCCTTAATATTCGATTTACTTGAATCGTTTGTACATAACACGTTATACTCAAAGTTATACTACAACGCGGAACGGACTACCGCGTTATAGGGGGGTTTATTATATTTGTATTATTGATATATAGGATCTTTATACTTAGAAGGGGAGGCTACGAGTGCGATCAGCGTTTTTTGGATAAAATTGGTGTCAAATGGTAGGGGGTTACGAGTATAAAGATCCTGTAAAATATTAGCGGTATATGGCCAGCCATTTTTAAAAAAAATTTACTTAAAGTTGAAAATCCGATGTCATCGAATCGACTCCAACTTTATTTTGGCCTTAGGGCTTGATATAAGGAACAAAAAATTGTTAGGAAATTTTGTTCCTAGAGCAGTAATTTACTTAAAAATTGGTAGTTTTAATTTAACTATGTATGTGTAAAACGGTTAAGACCGTAGATGTCCCTCATATTCTTGTTATCCCCTTCCACCATTCGCACCCAGTTTCTTCCAAAAAGCGCTGGGATGAGTCATGGCTTCCACTTGTAAGGAACTGACGAACGAAGTTGTTTAGTCAGAAATTCGTTTATTTGTTTCTTTTAACCCTAGGTTTTCTACGAGTTTATATATGTATATCTATTTATGGCATAAATTTTATGCTAAAGGTTTCTCCGAAACGGGAAAAAGGGGAAGTTTAGATTTGCTTTTATATGTGTTATAAATGTAAGGAAAAATTAATTAAAATGTTCTCATAAAATACAAGAAGAATTTTTTTGAAGAAAATTTAACGAAAACTTTTCTCAGAGGGGTCAAAATGAACTTTTGTGTAAACCTAGGGTTCAATTGATAACTATAATTACGATCATGAAAAATGTTGTTATAATTTTTTTTTAATGTGATTTTTTTATTCGGATTTTATTAGAAATCTTGTTTGCGTGGAATCGCAAAGCGGAGATAATTTAAAATTTAATTTTTAAAAAATATATAGGTATGTTCACACGGATAGTTGCAGAGTGCAGAAATTTTAATGCGTTAAATTGCAAAGAACGCACACTTCGATACCTGAAATTACAAAATAGAGGAAATTGAACCTTTGATATTGCGAATAGCTTGAATTTCAACCCGCTGAAAATGATTACGCTACTTATGTAATAGCACAGAAATTTCACTGCGTAACTTCATGACGTCGATATGTCACTTGAAATCAAAAAATTAAAAAATTTAAAATCTCTGTAAACAAATTTACAAATACGTAATAAAAACAAATCAAACTCAGAATGTACGTATACAGATATTAATGTAAATTTACTTTAAACAAATTTTAAATGGAACACAATCATATTTACCCACGTTACACAGAAAATGTCAAAGTTACACGCATGGAAAAATACTGGGGTACGAGATGAAAATTTCCCGATAAAATTCCCACTAATTATAATAAGAATCACATGTGTACCGTTCGTGTAACTTTGCAGTGTATACGAATAATTTCCTTTTGTTCCAAGGATCGTCACGTCAGCCTTTGACTTCGCATTTCCCGCAAAGTTGTTTTTGCTCGAACAGTGATAGTGTCGCGTGCATTTCTCCGTGGATTTCATTATCTCCATTTTCCATCGAAGCAAGAATTACCATTGAAAATTAGAATAATTATTGACACGGAATTCTCATTTTCGGTTGTGTCGCTGGTTTTTTCAACGACACGTTTTGAAAATTCGACGCGTTTTTCAAATTATGGTAAAAGTCCATATAATCGGAAAAGCTAATCTGGCTATAACTCTCTTGATAAATCACTAATAAACTAAATACAAATTTTGAAATTTACTTACTTCATCCACAATAAGGTAACACACCTTATTTGAAAACAATTCCGACGTTTCGGTTCTTGTTTTTGACCCTCTTCAGGGGATTAATTACAATTTGATTACCCTTAATATACAAAAATACTATTACTATTTGAAGAAGAACAAAAATAAAAAATTTAGTTTCTTAATTATTAGAATTAGAATAATTGGAAGAATTTTAATTCAAATTCTTTCAAATAAAAAATAAAAAATAAAAAAAAGATATTAAAAAATAAATAAATTTCCTAGCATATATCAAATTAATAGGTGAAATCTAACATTAGAACACAGTTGCTAATAACCCTAGACGTTGATGCGACTACATATGTATAAAGAAAAAGAAGAAGAAAAATTTTTAATTTGAATCAAAAATTAATAATTACTTCTAACATAATTAACTAGAACAAATAACTGTACTCACTTATTGTGGATGAACATTACCGCAAAAGTGTTCGAAGTCGATTTCGATACGCAAATGGATCTTTGATTTTAGGGGAGATATTTCGGGAAATTCGAAGACTCATGAATCTTTAAAATACATTTTGGAATCTCCGATGGAAGCTTCGGGTAAATAAGCGAATGCCAATGTGTACATATTTTGAAGCGTAGAAATTTGCTGCGCAAGAAAAACTTCTCGTACGCTTTGAACTTTCCGACACACGAAAATTTTTGGTTGTTAATTTTCTATGTGTTGAATTTTCCTGCGTCCTCAGTTTTCCGGCACAGACCAAATTTTTAGGCTGAAAAGTGTCGTGCACATCGAATTTTTCTACAGGAAAACATTATTAAGCGTAGATATTTCCTGAGTGTGAATATTTTCAGGCGCAGAAATTTCTTACTCATTGAATTGCTCTACGCTTTGGATTTTCCTGCGACTGAATATAAAGCGCTTAAGTTTTTTGATATGGTAAATCTCGTGGCGTAGATATTTATTGTGTATATATATGCTGGTCTTTCGAATTGTGTGACGTAGGTTACATCTCCTGCGAAAGATTCATTTTAAATTAAATTTATTGTAACTGAAATAAAACATAAAAATACTACATTTTTATATGAATTTATATTTGAAATTAAAGGGTTGATATTTTATACACCAAACAATTTCGAAGGTATGCATTTTTATTTTCCAACGAAAAATCTTATTGCGTTAAAATTTCTGTTGCTTCAAAATCTGACAGTATAAATATTCTCTGCGTAGGAAAATGTCAACGATAAAAATCTTCAAATATCAAAACACAACAGTAATTCTACTCGACACCATCACGTTGTCTTCATACCTTTCCTGCGTTAAACGTTCTAAAAAAATATTTCTCTACTGGTACGATTTGAATGAGTGATTTTCGTAAGAAACATTTTCTCGTGTTTCATAGACTCTCGAAAATCAAAAAGAAACATCAAAGCAGCCACTGTGCCGCAACTTACGGACGTAGATCTACTTCCATCAAGTATCCGTCGATTAAGAGAGGTAACGTCGATTACAATCGGCACAGTTTCCAACCCCTTTCGTGTATCCCCGGACTCGATTATCATAATCACAGAATCAATCACAATCTACACAATTTTGTTTGTTTGAAAGGTGAAAAACACGCAACGAACATAATTCTATAACATTTCCTTTTACAATCAAATATTATAATACAATCAATTTGAAATTTAAAGGTTGAAACACCTGCGCTTTAAACTGTTAATAATGATCTTTCCATGTTTTGAACTTTTAAAAATAAGAATAATTTTGGGTTTCAAAGTTTAAATTAAAAATGAAAAACACGTAACGAACATAATTCTATAACATTTCCTTTTACAATAAAATATTATAATACAATCAATTTGAAATTTAAATGTTGAAACACCTGCGCTTTAAACTATTAATAATGATCTTTCCATGTTTTGAACTTTTAAAAATAAGAATAATTTTGGGTTTCAAAGTTTAAATTAAAAATGAAAAACACGCAACGAACATAATTCTATAAGATTTCCTTTTACAATCAAATATTAGGTCGTGTCATAAGTAACTTCGATGCAGCTAACAATTACCGATTATATTGCAATCAAAATCAGCTTTCTACAAGTAAACATCTCAGAGATATAATTTTGTAAACTTTTTTACAAAAGGGGATGTATCTGGATGGGGGGTGAGCTTTTTACAAAATTGTAAAGACTTTTTTTTCTTATTTTAGGGCGTTCTATCAATGCCAAAAATTATACCCACGTGTTTGGTGTACTCTGTATAATAAATTAATATAATTTCGTTATTAAATGAGAGCGAAATAAAAGTGTAATAAAAAATGAAGGTTACTTATAACTTGACCTAATATTATCATACGAAAGTGTCAATGAATGAAGTGTTGCATTTAGTTTCCCTGCAAAAGGGACCCCATAACCATTTTTCCCCGTATTACCTATCACTCTAATCTTTCTAATTCGAATGATTTAAACGTAAGCGTTTAAATACAAAGTTAACTACATGTTTAAACGTAAGCGTTTAAATCATTCACCTAAGCGTTTTTGCTTGCATATGGATTTCTCATATCGCGAAAAACGTACCACGTGAAAATATTCGCGATTTTCCGTCGTTACGTCGTATTAGTTTCATTGGGGGTTCATCTTTTTCCTTTTCTCGCTGGCACAAGAAAAGCTGGCTCCCATTAAGAGACGTTTTGCCAGCGAATCGCGAGTTTGCCATTCATGAGCACGGATCGGGATGGATTCCATTCTTTATCCTTATTTTCTTTTGGGCCCTGACAATGCTGCCAACTGCCCTCTAATGAGCGCGTGCCGCTGACAGAACTGTGCCCATTATGCTGCGTTCTCTGTGTTGGTGAACGTAGAGATGTGAACGCACATTTGTGTACTGTGCGTAGTATGTTTTGAAAACGAAGATTTTTCAGGAACTTTTCAATAGTTTAGTTTGTCTACGGCAATTACGAGACGTTGCGATGAAATTGTGGTTGGGAATTTCGGTACTTTGAAAATAAAATAATAATAATATTTTGGTGCGTTCAAGTTTGAACGACGGAATTCCGGCGTGTCGATATTTAAATAACGAGATATTTATGCGTTGAACTTTAAAAAATGAATCTTTCTTGCCTAAAAGTTTCACAGCTTTGAAATTTAAAAACTGAAATTCTTGCGTAGGGAAATTTCGATAATAAACTATAGTTTATGCTTCGAAATTTTCAAAACCTATTTTCTACGATTTTAAACGTATTTAGCTAAACACCTGCGCCCTGATGTTACAAATAAAAAAGACTGCGCGGAAAAATGATTCACGTATGAAACTTTGAATATCGCAAGATCCGCTCAGTAAATTTCCGAAAACACGTCGGACGTTGGTAGTTGAAATGCCATGCGAGCTAAACAAACAAAAAATATACTACGTGGCACAATAACAAATCCAAACAATTCCTTTCAATCACAGAAAAACAGATCTCCTGGCGGTTGGAGATTTTGTTATTTTCCCCGTCACTTTTCCCGGCCGATTTCCCATCCGGAAGCGAAGTTCGCCAACTTTTCTTGCTCGCCGTCGCACTTCCTGTGTCGGCCGTGTAAACGGATTACGTCGGTGTATTTAGCTTCGCTATTCAGAAATCGCGGGGCGCGTATCGGATAACCCTTTCGCGAAACGTGAATACGCCAATTAACGCGTACACTTCGAATTAGAGGATAGGCGGAGAGAGGCGAACGGCGCGAACGCTGGCTTATAATAAAGTTAAACGGCAGCCGTCTCTGCGAAGTAACGAAGTTATTCCCAAGTAACCGTTGCGCACCGACTTGCAACGTTTCGCAACGCGAAACTGACGGAAACACGCGGAAACACGCGGAAACACGCGGAAACGAGCGGACACTGCGTTTTCCGCAAGAGGAACGTTCGTTCGCTTGTTCGTTTTTCGGGAAAAAATTTCGAAATTTCAGAGTGACTTCATTGAAAGAATTACAGTGCCCGAAATTTCCATAAAGCCACCACGTTTTTTGATGATATCTCATAATTTTTCTATATTTATGATTATATTTGAGGATATTCCATTTTAGGAGTATAAAAAACACATATATATCAATTGAAACAGTAGAAATAATGTTTATTTAAAAATACAAATATAAATATATAATTTTGTATAGAATAAAGTGCGAAATTTCTATAAAGCCATATATTTTTTGACGAAGTTAGTTCAAAATTAACAATAATTTCTTTTTTATTTGTATTAATAATTCGTAAAACTACCGTTTCTTCGAATAACTTCGAAAAGACGGTTCGGCATTGTCGAAATCAAACTTTTAAGTGTGTCTTCTTGAATAGATGCCCATGCTTCGTTTACTGCTTTCCATAATTCTATAATAGCATTGTATTGCTTACAATTGCCATAAACTTTTCTCGCGAGTATCCCCAAAGGTTTTCTATTGGGTTTAAATCTGGAGAACACGCTGGCCATGTCAAAACCCTGATATTTTTTTGACATAACCACTGTTTTGTATAATTTGATGTATGGACGGCAGCGTTATCATGTTGATACATGAAGTTATCATGTCCAATATCTTCAGTAAATGGTATTAAAATCATGTGTAACAATTCTGTATGTTTTACAGAATTCATTTTAGGAGTAATCCTGCAAATTGGTGTCTTGGCGTCAGCTCTAAATGCGGCCCAGATCATTAATGTACCGCCACCAAAGTTGCGGCTCATTGTTGTATCTTTTTCTTTTTTTAAATCGTGCCACTAATATTTAAAACCATCTGGTCCGTCTAAATTGAATTTCTTTCCATCAGAAAAAATAACATATTCCCATTCTTTAGACCAGAACATGTGTGCTTTTGCAAAATCAAGACGAGCCTGTTTGTGTTCCGCTTTTAGCGCTGGTTTTCGCATTATTTTTGTCCACTGAAATCGTTTGTAACCTTTCAAAATTTGCTGTACACGTCTCGTAGTTACTGGCAAATCTAGTTCAACGCGAAGTTCTGATGCACTTCTCTGTTCTATTGACGCAGATCTCATTAGCAATGAATGCTGTCTCTTGGGCAGCCTTTAGAATGATTTTTGCCATAGTCCTTACCCAAATTTACGTAATTATTTATAACTGTACGTGATCTATTAATTATTTTAGCAATTACGCGATTAAAACATCCCATATCCCTATAAGCATCAATTTGTAAACGAAGCATGGGCATCTATTCAAGAAGACACACTTAACCTTTTAGATACTAAACGCCATTATAGTGGCTTTCGCGGATACCATCTTTCAGGACGACGCACCACTATAGTGGCTTTCGTGTATGTCACCTCTCTGGACGAGGAGGCACTATAGTGGCTTTCGCGGATGTCATATTTGAACACTTTGTCAACTTTGAAATGGTACAAGAAATTTTATCCATCTACTTGACGTGGCAATATGGAATACGTATTGCCTATATATTTTTTTAAAATTATTATTTTATCATCAAATACTTCATTTGAATATATTCTTGCACAAAATGGCATTGCTCATTACACTTTGCAGTGCTGTAACGTTTTTACACTGTTCACGTCAGACTCTGCCGTCCAGGGAAATAGCCACGCGTAAAGTTCTGCCGTATCTAAAAGGTTAAAAGTTTGATTTCGACAATGCCGAACCGTCTTTTCGAAGTTATTCGAAGAAACGGTAGTTTTACGAATTATTAATATAGAAATAAAAAAGAAATTATTGTTAATTTTGAACTAACTTCGTCAAAAAATATATGGCTTTATAGAAATTTCGCACTTTATTCTATACAAAATTATATATTTATATTTGTATTTTTAAATAAACATTATTTCTACTGTTTCAATATATGTGTTTTTTATACTCCTAAAATGGAATATCCTCAAATATAATCATAAGTATAGAAAAATTATGAGATATCATAAAAAAACTTGGTGGCTTTATGGAAATTTCGGGCACTGTATACTGGAGGGTTTAAGTAGTTTGGGAATATATTTTTTATTAACATATTCGAGGGTGGCAAAATTTGTCTATTTATAATACTGAGTACCGGCGAAAATAATGAAATTCTGAAACTGGTTGCCGCAAACTTTTATCGTCAGAGCAAACAACAATTCCTAAAACTACTCCCGTCAGCGCTCCAAGAAAAAAAAACCTAAACGCAATACATCTCTCAACAGGACAATAGAAAAGGTCAGTGAAATGTTAGAACCAGCCAAGAATATGATAGAAAACCCGGACAAAAATTTCGTTTTAAATTATACACAAATAAAGAACTTTCTGGAAAACTCGATTGGAATAGAAAATCCAATTGAAATTGCGAAGGAATACACTAACGATATAGACTCCCTAATTAACATGTTGACCGAAATTTACCCATTACTAAAGAAAAGAAGTATTAAAAACCGAATCCACAGACTCAAAAAAAAACTAAAAACAGAACCTATGGAAGAACTCCCAAATAGTGAAAAGCAGATAATTCCGAGTAAAACGACATCAAACATCATAAATTTCCTAGCATGCATCAAATGAATAGGTGAAATCTAACATTTGAACACAGTCGCTGATAACCCTAGACGTTGATGCGACTATAACGAAAAAGAAGAAGAAGAAGAATTATAAAATTTGTTTTGAAATTTCAATATTGCGATTATGTGTTGTAAATAAAAAGATTTTTATAATTTGCATACTTGCTTTATAGATAGATAATAGACCACTTGTTATTATTGAGCTGAATTTATTTAGCAATATATTACAGGTATTTTGGAAAATCCTATTAAAAACAAATTTTAATATTTCTGGTTAGGGTGATAAATCTAAAAACAATGACTTTTGCCTAAAGAAACTCTACATAATTGTTTATTGTTAACTGATGCGCTGCAAATATGATTCAAAGTTCAATAACGTCTGAATTCTCAAAACTAATTTTCTCAAAAACTAGAGCTGATTGAAAAAACGGTTTGCTCTAAATGTTGCAGCATTCAAAAACAAAAATTGCAGGACGTGAATTTCCGTCAGCGATAATCACGAATAGAAATTGATGATGTGAATTCACGTTAGCGGCAACCAGGATTAAAACTTGAAAAAACGTGAATTCACACCAAGGGTTGCGAATCTGCTAAGAGGATTGAGAGATAGGCCACTGAGGTTGATTAAAAATATGGATATCCTTGGAATTTTGCGAAAATAAATTTCAGAAATATTTGTTTATTTTGTCATTAGATTTGTTGCGTTAAAATTAGAAACTAGACGCTGGTTAATAAACCCATGGTTTATCGTCTGTGCATTATGTTCGTGGCCTACTGATTTCACGTATTTTATACGGCCAGGGTAACAATTCAATTAACAGAAAATTTGCGTTCACATTGCCGTGGATATTGGGATGTTTCAGGTAAGAAACTGACGAACTATGTTGTTTGCCCGAAATTTGTTTATTTGCTTAATTTAACCCTATTTTTACCAAAGATTTCTTCGATACCAGAAGACAGGAAATATTATATTTCCTATTATATGTCTTATAAATGTAAGTCAACATTAATTTAAATATTTTCATAAAATAAAAGATTTGTTCTCATGAATTGTTTTTTATTAAGAGGATTGGGAGATAGGTCACTGAGGTTGGTGAAAAATAAGGATGTCCTTGGAATATTGTCAAAATTACTTAATTTCTGAAATATTTGTTTATTTTATCATTCGATTTATTGCGTTAAACAATGGTACTTTTCTATATGTTTAAGAATTGTATAATTCTTGTGGCGTTGAATTTCCATGCGCGAAAACTTTGGCGGGAAATTTCCTACAAGTAGAAATTTAAATGCCCGAAAATTGACCACCAATGGGCATTTCAAACGCGTTACACATTAGTCGCATAAGATTGCAACGCTAAGAAATTTTACTAAATACTTTGCATGATTTTCTACCGAATTGCGAAATATATGCATTTCCTTCCCGTTATACAGGATCGAAGAAATAATAAACAATAATGAATGAAGGTTTGAACATTACTCGAAGTGAAAGTGCAAGGATCATTCTGAGAAACTGTATCTCCAAACTTGTACTTACGTTACAGAGAACTGATTCTTATTTTTTATTTCCATCAAGAAAGATCAAAATTTGTTGAAAAAAATATCAGGACCGTTGAAACTTCCAGTGTTATGTAGCGCATATTTGAGCCGCTTATTTTGAAAGTGGCCTAACTCCATTTTTCAGTTTTTTCCAAGTAACAATGGTTACATGTACGACTTAATGTTATTTATCAGTAACGCATTTCAGGTTGCTTATATTCCAAGCAAATACGAAAATTCTTGACACATAAGTTGTCAGAGTTAGTTCAATAGTTGAACGGTGTAGTTTGAAAGTGGCCTAACTCCATTCTTGATAAGAAAACGCATATTATTCACTTAATAATTGCCATTATTTTAATAGGAACTATAAATTTAACATCCTTAGATTCACTTAAGCAGTATGACTCATTAGTATCCTATACGTATATTTTTAAATTCATTGAAACGCAAACCCTTAATTATCTCGATTTGAAGATAAATGGAGTTAGGCCACTTTCAAAATAAACGGCTCATTTGCTGCATAAATCGACTCGATTCGTTGCCATAACAGTCGACGTTTTCTGAAAAAAAGTCGAAAATACATCGAAACTCTTACCTAAAAATAGCGACACTTTCTTATTAAATAAAATTATAATGTAATGTTCAAACTGTCATATAATAATTGAAATATAACTTTTTAAAATCTTCCATTTCTCTGTACTTCCATAATAGTCTATTTTTTATGCATTGATTACTTCCTTGCGAAGAATCAGAAAACAAAATCCCCCACTCCCCACGAATTGTTAAAAAATTTGTTGAAATTACTTTCCATATGAAATTCGTCAGAATTTTCTGTTAATTTACACTAGTTAATTCAGTTATTTTAAGGATCCTTAAATTAATACTAAGAAAAACAAACAAAATTCTTATTTGGCTTTTGAACGATCAAATAAATGCAATAATTAAAAATTAAACTAATAAACAATTACTCACCATCCACAATGAGGAAAAAAGTTATACTATTGAAAATAATGAATCCGACGTTTCGGTCCCTATTGGACCCTTTTCAGCGAACTTTTCCAAATTTGGTTACCTTATAAATTAATCCAAAGTACAATAACTGCAACCAAAATAAAATTCTACGAAAAAAAGGGAAATATTATTTTCAAGAATGTATTGCGAACGCATTTCATTGTATTCGGTATTGAAACTCAACATAAGGCTTACTCATTGTAAATGAAAATTTGTTGGCGCCAAATTTGAATTTACACTAGTTAACGAACAAAGATTCGAAAGTGGCAGATCGGCGTCGAATTTCCCGCAGTTTGGTGAAAGCGTTTTGTCATCGATGTGAAATTCCCACGCACACACAACTGCGCCGGGGTTTTCGGGGCGACTATCGACGTGTTAATTACGGTTAACGCATCGTGCCGCCCCAAACGGACGAAATTCGTCGCGAACGTCCGTCAGAGACGGGCACCGATATTCCCACGAATTATCGGCGGACATTCAATGTCAGCTGTATTCGTTCCGAAAGCCATTTGCCGTAATAGATTTCAAACTTTACAGACACCGTGTGGGAGTTGAAAAAACGGGCGATATCGCGTATTATTTGAGGTGCCTAGAACACAAGGGGTATAAGTGACATTCTAAAAAGAACTGAGATCTGTGCCATGAAACTCTGAATTTACCATTCTATTTAGTGGTAACGGGATCTAAGTGAAATGTCCACCCTGTACATGGTTTACCATTCTTGAATAAAAAAATATGTTGTATTATATTGTGATTTGTGAGCATTTCTGAACTTTGAATTTAATTTTCTCAGAACTAAATAAAAGTCACTTATACCCCTTGTATTCTAGGCACCTCATTTGTTCGCACGATTCTGCGAAATTTCCGTTAATCAGCGTCAGACGTTTCTTGAATTTGCATTAAAGCAGTTTTTGGAAAATGGTGAAGTTGCGAAGAGAAAGTTATAAAATTACGGTGGAAATTTCGTGTACTTTCAAGGGAAAGAAAATATACTGAATGTGTAATTTGATTGGTTAAAATAAGACACCATGGTGCCGAATTAGTACGAGAAATTTTTTATTAATAATTTTAAATTGGCACGGAAAAATGTGAAAATATTTGGAAATACATAGTTTCGGGAACAAGAATTTAAGTTAATTTAATTTGTTTGTAAAGAAAATATCTTAGGATACATTACCATTGTTTCAAAAGTGGCACATTGTTTTCGCAAAGTTTATAATTGACGTCATTCAAATGAACCAAAAATAATGTAATAAGGTTAAAATATAATTTCATAAATTTACTAAATAATAAAGTTATTAAATTAAAAGATAAATTAAATAACTTTGTTATAACTACTAAAGTATAAGTACTAAATAACTTTGTTATTCTTGGTTGGGTATACTACAATTTGAAATTTAAATATTGAAACACCTGCGCTTTAAAATTAATGAACTTTCGATGTTTTGAACTTTTAAAAATACATCTTCGGCACTTTGTAATTAAAAAAATCAAGTTTCTCTTCTTTAACAAGTAAGTACCGAAAATTCTGTGCTTTAAAGATCAAGAAATGAAAATTTGTGTTTTCTTCTGTACATATTAAAGTTTCTGTACCTCGAAATATAAAACCTGAAATTACTTCACTTTGAAATCACCCCCAAAAGAACTAATGTTTTTAAAATTGAAGAAAAAACTTCTGCGTCCTAAAATTCATATCGATATCAATGTTGAACCAAACACACAACTTGAATAAATAAATTTAAACAAATGTGAAAAGAAATTAATTAATATTCACCACCGCGATTAAACCGGATCGTTTAAGAATAATCTTACAATTGTCATTTTAATTTTTGTTCAATCCAAACAATGTAGTATGTATGTATGAACATATTATATCAATTCGTCAGCTAAATTACGCCATTATTTTCCATTTTTTTGTTACATTATTCCCAATTTGCTACGTTTCCTCCATTATTTTACAGTTGTTATTTCACCACTGTTAAATCAAACAGTCTGGAGTATGTTAAAGTAACGGTCTATTGGTGATTCATGGCAATGACGAACGGTTGCCGATTACATTTGTAACACGTTACTTGCTGGTACCACCCTGTGCACCTGCCAATTTTACCCAAACCGTCCTCACAATTCTGGACAACCGATATTTCAACGGTTTGTCCACGAATAAACGTGACACCTCGCCATTTTGCATTTCCAGTCTAAAAAATCTGCACCTCAATATTTTTGACAAATTTTTTGCTTTGAAATCTAAATGTCGATATCTCCGCGCTTTCAAGCTTTTTAAATCAAATTTTCTTCATTTTGTAAATATAAACCATGTAATTATCATCGTCATTTTGTCAAATCTCTCTGATTTACCATATTCATGCGTGAAATTTTCCACCTTTTGGCGAATTTAGGTGATCTAATTTCCATCGTTCGTAATTTCTCGCCGTTTATTTCAATGCTTATGAATATTTCTATCGCCCCTAATGCATATGTGGGAAATTTTCCACCTTTTGGCGAATTTAGGCGATCTAATTTCCATCGTTCGTAACTTCCCGCCGTTTATTTCAATGCTTATGAATATTTCTATCGCCCCTAATGCATATGTGGGAAATTTTCCACCTTTTGGCGAATTTAAGCGATCTAATTTCCATCGTTCGTAATTTCCCGCCATAAATTTCATCACTTTTGATTATTTTTATCGCCCCTAATGCATATGCGTGAAATTTTCCACGCTTTGGCGAATTTAGGCGATCTAATTTCCATCGTTCGTAATTTCCCGTCATAAATTTCGTCACTTTTGATTATTTCTATCGCCCCTAATGCATATGCGTGAAATTTTCCACGTTTTTGTGTATTTAGGCGATCAAATTTCTACCGTTCGTAATTTCCCGCCGTTAGTTTGGTCACTTTTGATTATTTCTATCGCCCCTAATGCCTATGCGTTAAGAATAACAATGAGTCGACGAAACGTCGCTAGGAGCAAATAATGAAAAAAATACTGCCCAAACGGATTTAAAACCAAGACACATTTCACCTGGTGTGTGTTCGAGGGAAAATCCGGTGATTCCCGACGCGAGATTGCGTAGGTGTTGCCGGCGTCGGTGTCGGCGTCGGCGTCGGCGTCGGCGACGGCTACGGTGGGCGCCTGAGCGGCGCTAAGCATCGCGGCGCCTCGCGTGACACACTGGCGATACTTTCTAATCGCCATCCCGAATCTCAGGTATCTTTAAGGGGAGGTTCTCATCTGAGAGCTCCAAAAGAAGGTCATTTTCTCGAATTTTTTTTCTCACTGAAGGAAATAAATGAAGAACTCTAACTTATCGTCATTTGTTTAATGAATCAAAAGGTGCAAAAAAAAATTTTCTTTATTGAAAAATAATGTGACAATGTTTGTTTACACGCCTTGTAATATGACGATCTCAAGAAAAGGTAGTCGGTTGTTGCCCACTCTAGCATCTACAAAAGTTATCAAAAATGACTAATGCAAGAATTTTTATAAAATATATAAGTGTAGTTGGAGCCCCTACTAGAATCATCAATGAAAGTCGAAAATTTAAAAAATGGCGGACATTTGAATGTTCTTTTTCGTTTTTTCACCTTTTTTTTCGCTGTTTAACGTACTGTAACAAAAAAAAATAATGTATATATCCTCTTGATTCTAGTAGGGGCTCCAATAAATCAAATCTACTTCAAAACAAAACAAACAGAAAGGCGATCTATCAAGTAGTTTTTGAGTAATCTTGGGCAACAGTTTGAAAAACACGATTTTTCAGGAGACACGATTAAAGATTCGATCCACGAATCTGTGTTAACGTGTAAATATTATCCCTTGTGGCTAATCAACGATTCCAAGGCCATACATTAGCCCCTCCTCAAGTTCATACTGTTCGTGCAGATTCATCCAAAAATAAGATATCCTCCGCTCAAACTACCACTCGATTTCAATTTTTCAGTCAAAAAGTATTTCCAGTATTTATTCCATAACTTTTAAAAAAAATATATCCGACCAAACGGTTTTGGGAATATATTCTAAACATAATTTACTATCAAAAAATGAAAAAAAAAAATTTCGAATTTTTGGTCCGTCGTAATGAGAACCTCCCCTTAACAAAGATACCTTGGTAGAATGGTGTTCATTGTGCGTAGGAATTCATTGGACAGGTTTGTTAATAGAAAGAGAAATAGGGCACTGTTTGTTCGACCGACGTTAATCTCAATGTTCACATCACGCCTCATTATTTCTAACCTTGGATTGCTGTTTCCAGACTTTGATATTCTCATTTATTGGAACTTTTACGCAGTCTACGTTCTGGCCGTTAAGATTAGAACGCAGTAAAACTTTGTACGCAACAGGCATTTCTACGTCCAAACTTCTTTAGGTATTGAAGTTTCAGTGCTCAAACAATTCTACATTAGAAATTCGTCGTATTTATTCGCTAATTTAATACACTTTGTATGCGTTGAAGTTTTAACGCGTTTAAAATTCTATAATTTAAAGTTTCAGTACGAAAAAATGTTTATTTCCCAGAACTTAGAATTATTAATATTTCTGTTCGTATAAATGTCCATGCGCTCGAATTTCTACGCATTGAAATATCTAAACGTTATTTATGACAAATGGTTTAGACGTTTAGGAGAATGTTCCATGCGTAGAAATTTTACTGCCCGGGCTCTTTTATGCGTAGAAAATTCAACGCCTTTCGATTTCCGTGCGTAGAAAATTCAACGCCTTTCGATTTCCGTGCGTAGAAAATTCAACGCCTTTCGATTTCCGTGCGTAGAAAATTCAACGCCTTTCGATTTCCGTGCGTAGAAATTTTAATCTAGGAACAGCCGCCCGTAGTAATTCCGATGCTAGTAGGTTCAGGGCGTAGAAATATCAATGTCATAGTATTTCCTAACTCATAATCTTCAATGTCTTCCAATTCCAAGGCGTACAAATATTAATCTACGAAATTTCTATGCACGAATATTCCTACACTGCAAATGTCACGCACGAAAATTCGTACACATACACATTTCTACGCATGGTCATATTCTCCCCGAAATTTTTACGCACGAGAATCCTAAAAAAAATGTTGAACCTATAGAAATTGAAACACACACACATGTATAAACTTCCCATCCGAAAAAAATTTTCAATTCCACAAAATTTCGAGACACGCAAACTTCAAAAATTCGAAAGTCAAACTTTTCCTATCGTTGCATAAATCAGCTAATAACTCCCACGCAGGGTTGCCATTCGCTTTTCTTTTTTCGCCGCCACATCCACTGTAAGGTAAAGGCACCAATAGTTGACACCTTAAGGATTTTTTTTCCATTTATTCACATTGCATAGACTTGGTTCACTTTATATAAAAAACATTAATAATTATCATTGCACTTGACATTTTAAAAAAAAATATAGGAGTTTTATTTCGGTAAGGTCATTGGTCCAGTAGTTGACACTCTTTTGATCCAATAGTTGACATTTACTTTTACTGGGAAAAAAGGTTAGTATTTGGGCCCTTAGGTGAGATTAATTAAATATTCATTTTATACTGTAGAAAATTGTATTTATTGTAAAATATTAAAAATTCAACCCCATATAAATTCCAACTCTGGTACTGAAAAAACATCCCTAGTTGAACTAATTCGCACTGGTTCGTTGATTTGACATAGGACGTCATTCCACTTGTAGTCCAATATATCAATTTTCTCCGGCCATTTCCAGAATTTCCCCGATTTTTGCATCGCAGAAATGATTGCCGATTTTTTCGAAATCTTAATTATTTTGCCGGGAAATAATTCCTCCTCATATTAGAATACCACACATTCGCCCACCTTTCCCTCAACTGACCTTTCCAGATTATTTTCGCATATATTTTCATTGACGCTGTTATTCATATCATCTTCACGCAATTTATATGTTCATATTCTATATGTTAAGCAAATTTATCAATAGTTGACATTTTTAATTCTAATAGTTGACATGGGGTGTCAACTACTGAATACAAAACTTATTTTACTTTTACCCAAAAGTTGCCACCCTATGTCAACTACTCAATATTAACGAATTCCAAGTTCCAATAGTTGACACGGGCCCCCAGACGGCCATTTTGTAATGTTTTTATTTTTTTTAATAAATCTACACATTGAAAGATCCTAAAAGATTATTGCATTCCATTTTTTACCAAAAAATAGTATTATCATAACTTTTTAATACTTACCGTGTACCAATGCCCTTAACGAATAGTCTAAGGAAATTTTGAAATTATCACGACACACGTACAACGTCTTCATTATCTGAACTTCACGTCTTTATTGACGCACGCCCATCCGCAATTGTTTCAATATTGATAGTTGAATAGTACTGTGATACGTTCACGTAAATTTCAATTTGTTTTAGTGTACACTTTTCTTATTTAACGTTTTTTTATACCAAAGTGTCAATTACTGGCGCCTTTACCTTATTCCCGTCCGAGAAATCGAGCCTGTCAACGTATGTTTACAGGTATCATAAGCGCAAGTGGCACGGTGTCAACGGTTCCAATTTGATCGTCGATATCTACGCTCCCAGAAACGAGAAGTCGCGAAGAGGAGCAGAAACTTTTCGAGTTGGTTCTATTTGTAGAGTCAGCCGTGCCGGAATGCGACCCTGACAGAGACCGCTTCATCTCTTCCCTGTAAACACGATTCAACCTCCAATTATAGCGTTCGCCATGGGGGACAGCAAATTATTGCCACGGGCGCAAAAGCTCACCCGGATGCTAGTGCGATTCATTCTTGCTTTGTCAGAAATTTAGCCGAGATTTTAGAAATGCCATTTCGGACGTTTCTTTTCCCGGGAAACAAGTGTTACGAATAAACAATTTTTTATTGGCGGATTAAAGTACTTTTTGTGGAGAGAGAAACTCTTCTGTGGCAGGATTTTCAAATGTGGGAATTTTCTGGGGGTGGGGCAAAATTTGCGGAGCAGGAAATTTTGGCGTGGAAAATTTCCACGCTTTGAAATTTTTCAGAGCGGGGAAATCCTGCTCCTTAAAAATTTTCCATATTTTGGGTGGAAAGAGAAACATTTCTATCGCGGGATTTTCAAATGTGGGAAATTCTGCGCGGGTCAAGGTTTGCGGAATAGGAAATTTCGACGTGAAAAATTTCCACGCTTTGAGAGTTCTCGGAGCGGAGAAATTTTGCTCTTTAAAAATTTCCAACGTAAATAATGTCCAAGACACAACATGTTTCAATACTCGAAATTTCACCGCTTAATTTGCAAGGAATTTTAATAACAATTATTTAAATCAATAGAAACGTCAATTTTTCTCCAATAAAATTTCCAAAATTCTTGAGTTCTACCAAAAAAAAAGTAATTTTCACGCGTATCCTTGACGTTTAAAATTTGACAATTCAATCGTCATAATTTCAACTTGTACAGTCAAGCAAGTTTTCAAATTTAACACTAGAACTACCGAGGATTAATTCGGCATATTTAGAAGCATTCGATAAATATGTTCGAAACAAAGAAATAAAGGGGGTTAGTAAATTGATCGATTTAATTATTTCCATAGAGAAACATGGTTATGAAGAATTTTGGAAATCGCAGTGTTATAAACTTAAGGGGAGGTTCTCATCTGAGCCCTAAAAGAAGGTCATTTTCTCTAATTTTTTTCTCACTGAATGAAATAAATGAAGAACTCTAACTTATCGTCACTTGTTTAATGAATCAAAAGGTGCAAAAAAAAATTTTTTTATTGAAAAATAATGTGGCAATGTTTGTTTACACGCCTTATAATATGACGATCTCAAGAAAAGGTAGTCGGTTGTTGCCCACTCTAGCATCTACAAAAGTTATCAAAAATGACTAATGCAAGAATTTTTATAAAATATATGAGTGTAGTTGGAGCCCCTACTAGAATCATCAATGAAAGTCGAAAATTTAAAAAATGGCGGACATTTGAATGTTCTTTTTCGTTTTTTCATCTTTTTTTCGCTCTTTAACGTACTGTAACAAAAAAAAATAATGCATATATCCTCTTGATTCTAGTAGGGGCTCCAATAAATCAAATCTACTTCAAAACAAAACAAACAGAAAGGCGATCTATCAAGTAGTTTTTTAGTAATCTTGGGCAACAGTTTGAAAAACACGATTTTTCAGGAGACACGATTAAAGATTCGATCCACGAATCTGTGTTAACGTCTAAATATTATCCCTTGTGGCTAATCAGCGATTCCAAGGCCATACATTAGCCCCTCCTCAAGTTCATACTGTTCGTGCAGATTCATCCAAAAATAAGATATCCTTCGCTCAAACTACCACTCGATTTCAATTTTTCAGTCAAAAAGTAGTTCCAGTTTTTATTCCATAACTTTTTAAAAAAATTATATCCGACCAAACGGTTTTGGGAATATATTCTAAACATAATTTACTATCAAAAATGAAAAAAAAAATTTCGAATTTTTGGTCGGTCGTAATGAGAACCTCCCCATAAGCGATTCTTAGAAGAAATGCGGAACCGGTCATTTTGACCCCCTTGGTAGTTCTAGTGTTAAAAATCCCATTCGACACCTTGAAAAATGGGAATTTCACCCCCGTGGCAACCGTTCGAAGTTTCGCACAATTTAAAATCCGCCGATTTCATTCAACCGCAAATCGCATCTCCCTTTTCAACATCGGGACATACTTCGAGCATAACACACCATAAGAAAACATCCTCGTGCCGATAATTCACTCGACCCTGGCTGTAAAGTGGGAATCGGATGTGAATCAACGTGTGCGTAGTGGAACTATTTGAAAGCGTCGTGTGTCATTGCGTGCACGCAATATTTAGCCGCACCCCCCATGAGTGCGTCGCCGACGAATGACTCAGTTGCGACGACGACGACGACGACGACGACGACGACCACGACGACGACGACGACGACGGCGTCTAGACGGCCCCACCGTCATCGTCGCTGATTTGCTTGCTGTCTTTGGTACCTCGTAAAACAGGTCAAGTCATTTCTACTTTGGATATACTGTATTCTATGGTGTACCTATGGTGTACTTTGGAATACGTGGAAAGGGAATTGTTAGCTAATTTTCGAAGGTTATTGACGTTCAAGAGTTTTTGAACTCAATGAGTCTGAGAATTCCACGTGGTTAGGAACTTTAAGGATTCGAAACTTTCAAAATTGTGAAAATATATGGTTTTAGTAGAATATGGATTTTGAAACTCGGGCAGTTCATTGAGTCTTTAGTGTTTTGAAGAAACAGGTAGAAATCGCGAAGTGTCACAATACCTATCAAATTATTAAATTTTTCGTACCGGGGAAATCGTGCTTCTTTAAAATTTCCCATATTTTTTATGGAAAGGGAAACTTTTCTATCGCGAAATTTTCTAATATGGGAAATTCTGCGTGTGACAAGGTTTGCAGAGAAGAAAATTTCAACGTGGAAAATGTGCTCCTTAAAAATTTCCAGTTCAAATAATGTCCAATCCATAACATTTTTCAGTACTGGAAATTTCACCACTTAATTTGCAAATAATTTTTCACCGTGACAATCCTGAAGATCCAAATTTCCAAGTATTCATTTCCATGGCTACAAACACCAATGAGACTTGATGTATCAATAATATATTAAACAATTTGAACTTCGTTCCAAGTTGAAGTATACCAAAGAAAGGGGGAAAGAGGAGAGAGAAATTCTGCCCCAGGTGAAGTAACTATAGTAACACAATGGGCCAGGTGAATCATACGTAGTCTGGTAAGTTGCGTGTGGCACCCTACAGCACCCTTCGAACGGTGCGTAAAGACACGCATCCCCCGATAATTATTATACCTATGCCGAGTCATGCCAGCTATGCGATCAATCGCGATAAACGTCGAATTCTCGAAACCCAATGCCCACTCGTACTTTCCTCTCCGTCTACGAAATTTTATGTGACAATTACTTTTCTTACGACATCACCCGTTCAAGCTGTTTTTTATTATTCGAACGTCTCGTAGCTTACGAGGGGAGGCTACGAGAGCGATCAGTGGTTTTTGGATAAAATTGATATTAAATGGTAGGGAGCGATAAGTTTAAATACTCTGTAAAATAGTAGCGGTATATGGTCAGCCATTTTTATAAAAAATTGATTTAAATTTGTAAAATCCGATATCAAGGAATTGACTCAAACTTTATTTTGGCCATAGGAATTGATGTAAGGAACAAAAAATTGTTATGAAATTTTGTTCCTAGAGTAATAAATTAGCTAAAAAGTTGTTAGGTGGAGTTACGTAATAGAAACGATTACAGGTTAGATAATATACATATACAATTTCGATTGGAAGGGTGGTATAAATTTTGGAGTTTGTGATAGAACTGTGTGTAGAATTATTCGGGATCAAAGATTTTCTGGCGTAGGAAATTTCGACACCTAGGGGATTTTCAGTGTAGAAAATTTTTACGTTTTACCATTTCCAGTGCAGGGAATTTCGACGCTCCATTTTTCGACGAAGAAAGTGTTTTCCCGCTATTATCGTTTGGCGCAGAAAATTTGTTCGCTGAACTATGCGGCGCGGGAAATTTAATTTTTGGATGGTTTAGCAGAAGAAATTTCACCAATTGATTTTTGACGCGAAATGTTCGAGAACGATGAGGCACAGAAATTTCGAAACTTAAAAGTATCTTTGAGAAAACACGCTGGTGCAAGAAATACCGTAAAACTATACAATTTTCGGTATGCAAAAATTTCTAAAACCAGGCATTTATTTTTTTGACGAAAATACTTTCTCTTGTAATAACTAAATACACCTGTACTTCATTCGATTAAAAAAAGAATCAATTATCTTATTATTTGCAATATTCCCAGTTTGAAAACACCATCAATATTCGTGCGACAGAAGAGGAGAAATTTGTCAGGAAGCTGTTAAAAGTGAAATTTAACTGATTGAATATATCGACTGATCTAATATGAAACTTGTAGAAAATTTGCATTACCATCTGTCAGGCGGAAAGGATGGAGACAAGAAAGATCGGAGAAAACGTTTAAGAGCCACTTTCCATGCAAATTCATTGCAACTCCCTTCCATCTACTTTCGATCTACGCACACCAATTTAGTTTCACGTACGAATAGATTCGGTCGAGTCGGAAATCTCTGACACCTGCCGCCTTGCACGGTAATTGTATATTTTTTTCGAAATTGTTACTCGGAAAAATGACTGAAGAATTTTACGTATCGAAAGTTTGAAATCCGTGAAATTCGGCACTGAAAATTGTAAAAAACTTTTATTATAGTGTATCCCATTGGGATATAAATATAAAATATAATGGATATAAACTTTCCAAAATTTTTGTGATGTTCAATTTGGCAACGCTTAATGTTCAACGCCAGTTATCTGTAGTCATTGAAAAAAAATAAAATGAATTGCAATACACAATAGCAAGGTATTGTTATTGTTAAACCACATTATAAATTTGGCGAAAGTTTTGCGGAAACTGTTCGAAAATTGCGTGGAATTGTGCTATCCACGATTCAATTAATCCGACCACTGTTCAAGGATTAAATAAAAAAATCTAGATAACTGATTCAGTTAACCAGTTAAGTGTGGCGACCTTTTTTCAGAATGTACAGGTGTGTCGCGAGAATCAAATGATAACGTTAGGAAATTATGGATAAATGAATCCCATCTTAAATTATTTACATTGACCTTTAAACTTTCGAAACAAATTACTTATTATTTGCGAATTTATCTTGGTTTTCACCAATATTACGATATCAATATCAAAGGGTAACATAATTTTCGTATGACGGATATACTCGTCAAACACACTTAACTGGTTAAGGACAAATAAATTCTACCATGTACTTGTTCTGAGCGGCCTACTAAAAACATTGCATTCGGCAGTAAAAGTATCGATGAAAATCCAGAGAAATGTCAACGCGTCAGCGTTCTCAACAATAGAACGTTGGCAAAACGAGTTTGCAATAAATGTTCACTAAAAACCTTCACCTACGGTTTTACAAAGGTCAATTAACTCGGGAGCTATAGCAATGAAACCATTTGCAATGGATACAATTCGTTAACCGGATGATGGAAAACCAAACAGTGAATGATATTTTTTTTTCAAAACACCTCGTTTAGAGATAAAGATCATTTTTAGTTGGAAAGTTTTGTTAACCCGTTCGGCAAATTTCGAGCGTCTTGCCCTTTGTGCCGAGATTTTATTTTAAAGGAAACGTGAAATTTTTCAAAATATAATAATATTATATTATATGTTGCAAATATAATATTGAATTGGAATTTACAGTAATTTAAAAATGAAAAAAACACTATAAGATAACTCGTAGCTGTCGTCACTAAATAAGATTTCTGTGCTGAGTCCCGGTTACGAGATAATCAACCCTTTGCAAACGAATGACACTATACCCGCGAAATTATAAATATTTTGAAAAAATCGAATGCCGTCATACGCACGACAGTATACGAGTAATTAAAAGATCTTTAGACATAATTTAATAGTATTCGAAATACACTTTTAGTTTTACAAACTAATTAAATTTATTTATTTATTAAAAATTTATTTATTTTCTCGTACATATTTTTTAAAAATTGAATGCTGCCATACTTGCGATATTATAAATATTTTTAAAAAGCCGCATGCCGCCATACAAGCGGCATGACGTGATATTTCAGAAATTCAGGAATCTATAGCGATATTAATTATGCAATTTTATCTCGCTCTGAAAATAAAGCAAAAATCCGTTGATCTACTGGTCACTGTTCTGGAAAAACGCTCTCGCTCGTTAAGGATCAAACTTGTAGCGCAAAATATGAAATATCTCCTAATCGGCAGTGAATTGATTAAAAAGCCCAAATGTCATATTTGTGCTAATAAAATTCCTCGTATTATTTATGAAAAACCAATGCATCCACAAAGAGCCCCTATTTAGCGCGGATTATTGGTGGGAGGTGTAATTGGATCGTTGTTTTCCAAGAATGCATTTAACTAAACTTCAACTGTTAATGGACGTGAACAGGATGGTCCAATATGGCATACAACAACACAGAACATCGATTTGTTAACACACTGTTTTCCTGGTCTTGATTTTTCCAGAATTGATGTCGTTTCAATATTTTTCTCACAAACAGTTCCTAAACAAAAAATAAGATGAATGCGATATTGCTGAAATTGAGTCAACTGACTTGGAAGCCCTCAAAAATTTGATTGAATGGGTCGGAGTATGTCACTACAGTAGCGATGATAGCACGTTCCTTAGTTAACGTCAACATGTCTGTTTTATAAATCAATAAAAACTGCTCAATCAATTAATAATTTCGTGTCGTTTATTTTAACATTAAATCGAGCGTTCCTGACTGGCCACCCTATATTACTGCATAGAAATTTTAATATGTAGTATTTCCGCGTCTGTTCATCGTGATATTATCCAATCAAAATAAAATTCCATATTTGAATCAAATTAAAAATTGTAATCCCGTCCATTTCTGCACCTGAAAATTTCAAAATACAGAGTTTTCCTTTGATCAGGAATTTTGGAGCACAGAAATTTCCCCGCAGACAAAGTTTGGTCCAAAGACTCCCACGAATGAAATTTTCAATAGCGTCGAACCTCATGAATCACATTTTCAAATCATCAAAAATGTCAATGCGTAATATCTTTACGCCCATAAATTTTCTCGCGTAGGAAAACCCTTTAAATTTTAACTCGCCGAAATTTCCGTCGTCAAACTATGTCAAACACCTCAAATCCCGCAGAAACTCTCAAAGAAATAAAACACACACAAAGAAACAACAACAACAAAAAAAACGGAAAAAATGCAGCATACAAATTCATCGTCGGCCATCTCTCAAAGAAAGTCGGGTGGCGTTACATTCAATTTATAGGAAAATCCTTTCTAAAATTCAGCAGCCTTTACACGGGGGTTTGAAAATCTATTACTCGTTCGACACTTGGTCCCGTAACTTATTCATGGACCTGTTGAGGCGTTCAAGATGCGTTTAGGGGAGCGTGGATAAGGGTAGTTAGCGCCCTTCCGTACCACCGCCACCACCCCCTTCCACCCCCTGTTGCAGGGATGAAATCACTACAGTGACCAAGGACTCGTAAAATTACCCGTTTAGAAAGCCTACCGGTTCTACCGTCAAGCTTGATGGTCGTTTAATACGCTCTATGAATATAAAATGACATCTGAAAGTCCTTCTTGCTTAGCGTGTTAGCGATATATTTTTTCGGAGAATCTCATTTCTACGCGGGGAATTGAAAAATTAATGGGGAAATGGGTATTCCAAATTATTCATTTTTATTTTTTATTTTATTTACCGTTTGTTTCACAGATTTCACCGTTTGTTCGGTTAGCGTGTTGGACACACATATTTTTTAGGAAAATTTAACTTAAATTTAATTAAGTTTTATCTAATACGCTAACCGAATAACCGCGGGCAATTATTTTAATTGTTTTTTAAAAAATTAGTAACTTTTTCTTTGAATCTTGATTTTTGGTTGGCACGTAAACGCTGTATGTATTTGACCGGAAATGTATTTATAAAAGAGAAATCGAACAATTTTGACGCTCCGACATTTGTGCGCAATCGAATTTCAAATATGCAACGTCTACGCGCCGAAATTCCGATGCCTTAGAAATTCCATGCGGCTAAATTACAACGCGTCGAAATTTTGGTGCCGCTAGGTTTCCAAAAATTTCAATTCCAAAGTATCCAAGTTTCCACACTTTGAAATTCCTACACATCGAAATTCAGAAACGTCCAAACTCTGACATTTCTACGCACCTTCCAACGTCAGCCTTTAAATTTTCTTCCACTCTAAAATTTCCTCGTTCTAAAATTTCCACGGCCTAAAATTTCCTCGTTCTAAAATTTCCACGGCCTAAAATTTCCTCGTAATCATATACTCCCACTGTAAAACATGTCCACTTAATTATCGTATTCCCAATGACCCCCAAAAAAATCAGCTTCATCCCCGATAATGACTCTCGATACCCAAATTCGAAAGATTTCATCCCCAAATTCCTCTAAATTTAATCGTAAATAGGAGAAACATAGGAAAAAATACGAAAACTCTGTCCAATAGTTCGCGGTGGAAGCGTGAAATATTTCGCGAGCGATCGAAGCCCGTTTTAAGTGGCGTTTAAGGTGTTTTCGAGGTGTTTCGGCGGCGTTTGAGGTGGGTCCGGGTTTTCGATGTGGTACTTAACTTCCTTTTAAAACGGGCGGGGTTCAGCGAAGTGCGTCAGACGCACCGCTCAAAATTGAAAGAGGCTCTTTCGCACGTGAAAATGCATTCACGGGTTTCGCTTCTTTTCGTGCGCCCGCCGGCAATGGATATTAAACCGTCTGCAAGGACCGCAATTGATGCTTTCGCTTTGTTCGCGATCGCGAACCTCCTTTTTTTCCTCTTTTCCATTATTTTTTCTTTTCCGAAGCATTTACACTCCGTGGAACCGGACACAGATTTTTCTACTCGTTCTCCAATGTTTTCTTTAGTTTTATTTTTACGTTTTTTTTCACGAGATTTTCTCCGAATGTTAAAAAAAATGATGCGTCCTTTGTGTTGCGGTTTTTTGGAAATGACGGAATGGATGCGGCTAAATAATTAAACGAAAATTATTAAAAATCGTAGCGTTTCAAATTTATGTGATTTTGGATTTCGAAATGTTGACTGATGAGGAGAATTAAATTTTTGTGCGGTGAACTTCTTTAAATGGAATTTCTACAAGAGGCCATTGCGATGTTTGAATGTTTCGGCGCGTGAAACTTCGTTGAAATTTGAACGCATCATAATCGAGTAGCAATTCCATAGATATTAATATGCAACAAAAACGTACTCTTTTAACGATCGTAATAATACATAAGTAAACCAAAAGCAAACAAGTTCTGATTTTGAAAAATTTATTTCTCATTATAAATGTGAGTTATGTAGTAATAGATATTAATTTTAAAAAATTAATTTTACAAGATCGTTTCATGGCTAATATTTTTTTTTTGCTTTACATATGAATTCGTATTTGAATATCAGAAAAATCATGATCCACGTAAATTTTCTAACAACGTTGTAATTAAGAATGAGGGAAATGAGGCTTATATCGGAGTGTTTGATAAAACGGCACGACAATGGCCAAATTCTCGATTACTCGGCGAACGCACTTCGCGAAAGGTGACATGAAATTCGCGGTGGATTTGAAGAGAAACTGAAGTGGCCCCGCAAAAGAACCCGGTGCCACCTCAAACACGCCACTTGCTATATTTTCGACACACCCTAAAATGCTTTCGTTTTAGGTGTGAAAATGTGAATTGCTGGCCCCTTCAGTGGAAATTAACTTCGCGTCAAGCCTTCGTTTCTTGTTTCGCACTCGGAAAACGACAGGAAGAGATTTTGTGGTTCTAGTTACTTTTTATTTTTAACTTCGTTCGTTTTCAGATGTGTTTTTTTTCGGTTCGTTAAAGAAATTTGGGGACAATGACAAATTGTAGCGGGAAGATATTTCTATGCGTAGAAATTTTTGCGCAGCCAAATTCTGGCGCGTGGAAACATTTCGGCAGTGTAAATCTAATATTTAAAAATTTCCACGCACAGAAATTTTTTTGTGATGCCATCGTCTATGCGTGGATATTCCCATGATAAAAAAATTTCGGGTCAATGACAGTTGGTCACGGAAAAATATTTCTACGCGTAGTAATTTTTGCGCAGCCAAATTGTGGCGCGTGGAAACATTTCGACAATGTGAATCTAATATTTAAAAATTTCCACGCACAGAAATTTTTTTGTGATGCCATCGTCTATGCGTGAATATTCCCATGATAAAAAAATTTCGGGTCAATGACTGTTGGTCACGGAAAAATATTTCGACGCGTAGTAATTTTTGCGCGGCCAAATTCTGGCGCGTGGAAACATTTCGGCAGTGTAAATCTAGTATTTGAAAATTTCCACGCGTGGAAACATTTCGGTAGTGTGAATCAAATATTTCAAATTTTTCACGCGCAGAAATTTGTTTGTGATACCATCGTCTATGCGTGGATATTCCTATGATAAAGAAATTTGGGGACAATGACAAATTGTAGCGGGAAGATATTTCTATGCGTAGAAATTTTTACGCAGCAAAATTTTGACGCGTGGAAAAATTTCGACAGTATAAATCTAATATTTATAAATTTCCACGCGCAGAAATTCTTTGGCGATCGAATCGTCCACGCGTGGATATTCCCATGATAAAAAAATTTCGGGTCAATGACAGCTTGTCACGGAAAAATATTTCTACGCGTAGTAATTTTTGCGCAGCCAAATTGTGGCGCGTGGAAACATTTCGGCAGTGTAAATCTAGTATTTGAAAATTTCCACTTGTGGAAACATTTCGGTAGTGTGAATCAAATACTTCAAATTTTTCACGCGCAGAAATTTGTTTGTGCTCCAATCGTCTATGCGTGGAAATTCCCATGATAAAGAAATTTGGGGACAATGACAAATTGTAGCGGGAACATATTTCTATGTGTAGAAATTTTTACGCAGCAAAATTTTGACATGTGGAAACATTTCGACAGTATAAATCTAATATTTATAAATTTCCACGCGCAGAAATTCTTTGGCGATCGAATCGTCCACGCGTGGAAATTCCTACGCCAGGCAATGTTTATGCGCCAATTCCTATGCGGGAAAATTTCTCCGAGAATGTTGCTACCCTTCGAAGTCCAACACCGCGAAATGTCTGACATTTCAACGCACGAAGGAACACATGATCGTCCGTTTCTAAATATGTATCACCCCCACAATAAATAAATTACTTTCTGTAGCTTCGGGGTAATCAAATATTGTAACGGGTGTCCGTGAAACACTGTTTTCCATGGCGTGGCGCACCGTGACAATGGTAATTAATGAAATCTTATGGTTGCGTACCTACGCGTCGGTAGGGTGCGTATAAATCATGACCGCCCCATACCGGTGCCATATGGTCATTGCTCAAAGGACCCGGCTACCCCATAAAACGGGTACTCGAATTTGCCACGTGCCATGGAAATCGAAAAAGGAAGAGAACAACGTTTGAGAGAAGCACGTCGATTACTCGTCGCAGCATCTTCGATTCTAATATTAATATTAATATTAGTATTATAATTATAATATTAATATTAGAATTAATATGTAATAGGGGAAAGTAGCCTAATTTGGACCGTAGCCTTATTTGGACCGCTATGTTATACAACGACTGATAACACTACTTTCAATGTAATCACGAGGCGTTTCTTTACAAAAACGATTGCATTAACCTCTTCTACATCTACGTATAACAAAATGCCTATCTCAAATCTCGCAGATATCATCAGTCTTTGTATATCATAGCGGTCCAAATAAGGCTACGGTCCAAATTAGGCTACTTTCCCCTATTAGAATTAATATTAATATTAATATTAGAATCGAAATTAATAAATATTAATATTAATATTAATATTAGCGACATTTTCAGGGACAGTTTGGCAAGTTTGCGGATTGAAAATCATTTTTAACAAATAGGCTTTTTAGAGAATTTTTTGGAAATAGATGTGGGAGAATGAGCGTTTTTTGTTTATGGATTTTTCAATCTCTACATTTATTTCTCTTGATTTCTGAATTGTCGAGAAATCTGGATCACCGGAATCCTGGATCGTTATAACACCGATTTTTGAAATTTTCTGGATCTCTGAATTTCTAACTACATCAATTTCCAAATCTCGTAGTTTCTATATTTCTGGATTTTGAATTTTCAAATTTTTAGTTCTAGAGATTTTTTGATTTTCAGATTCCTAAACTTAGTTTCCTAATTTTTAGATTTCTAGATCAGTAGACTCCTAGATTGTCCCCGATAATTATCAAACTTCTGGATCATCACAAACGAACCTCTGCTCACACTTTTCCATAATAGATCCCTCTCTCGATATCGTTCACAATTTTTCGATATCTATTGTAGATCTCTGGTTCACCTCAACATTTTGTCGAACTCTAGTTACAGCAATCCTGATTAATCGATCGTGTAATTCCGTTTCCCCGTTCTGTCGTGACCGTAATACCGGTTTTAATTAGGATATAAAAAAATTCACTGTCTCTATCGAAGTATTTTGATTTCATCGTTCTTATAAATAACGGGCTCATTCACGTGTTCAATTTCCGTTCTCGTTTATGTGAGTTTGCTCGATGAATTATCGACGAGTCGACGGTTGACATTTCGTGTATCGCGACATTTTTTCCGATTTGATTGGCAGAAAAGTAATTAATGAAGATACTCGACGATATATCCTGTAGATTATCTGTCTTCTTTATTCTGTCCTTTCTTTTATTTTAGGAGTTTTAGAGATGTAGAATTTCAAAACGTACAAATTTAACGTAGAAAATTTCAGATCGTTAAAATTTAACAGCGCAAGATTGTCAAAGCGAAGAAATTTTTGAAATCGTAGAACTTTCGATGCACAAGAGTTTTGAGTCACTAGAATTACCAGTTGTAAAGTTATTTAACTCATTTGCTATTAAGCCTAAATTATATGAAGTTACTTGTATTACCATTTATATTTTGAGTGGTATTGTTTACCAAAGTTGAATAATAATTGAAGTATAATTTCTGTAACAAATTTTACTTGTAGTATTTTTTTCAAGTTATTTACATTTTTATATTTATGTTTGTGGCCACAAAAAAATTGCTAATTCAAAAGCCGGTATGTTATAACATATTGAAAGTAGGAAGAGTATACTCGTCCTTTGCAACGAATGGATTTAAAAAAAAACAAATTTTCTTTCTTTCAGTGTAATATTTTACCGGTTGCATGCTCAGCAAATAATTTAAATAAATCTTCATATACAGTGATATTTGAAAATTATCATTAATATCATTTATCCCCACCACAGATTTTACGAACCGCTCAACCTAGAATAATTTCTAGGTTGAGTAACACTACGCAAACATCGAGTAAACATCGAATTTCCTATCCCTTTGAGATTTTAAGACGTCGGAATTTTAGTGCGTTTTAAATTTTTACGCGCCGACTTCGATAACGTTTCGAAATTCCAACGCCTATAAATTTTCTCGTTTTGAATTTCTACGCTTCGAAACTTCGGTACGCTGAAATTATTCTGCAATATAATTACCGATTTTTGAAATTGCAGCGCTTTGAAATTGATACGTCTGCAATTTCTACGCTCTGAAATTTTCCTGCGTTGGGTTTTATGTGTCTTAACAATTTCACACATGGAAATTCCTGCGTTGGGTTTTATGTGTCTTAACAATTTCACATGGAAACTCAGAAACATCGAGTAAAAAGAATTTATAATCAGTCCGTCAATGGCCGAAAGAAAAGTTTCACTATCGTCGGCAGCTTTCCCAACGGAAAATACATACGCCTCATCCGCGCGTACGTATTCGATCGATGTAATTGAGAAGACGTGCGCCGGCGACGGTATATTAAATTCAACCATAGGTTGGTTCATGGAAACTTGTTTTTTATCTACTTGCTGCGTAAAATGAACAAAATAACCGCCGAAAATATCCAAATAAATAAATTTGTTTATTTCATAATCCAGAAAGCTCTATATAATTCACATTATGGATGAGTTTTCTTCCTATTTTTTTTAATAATACACAAGAATTTTTTTAATTTATTGGTCAATTATTTATTAACAACAATTATTTAAAATCGAACAATTAATCGTGACATGTGAAACGAATTTAATGGTTGCGCATAACATTAGTTGGCTTTTAGTTTTAATAATTATTCATAGATTACAGAATTACCGTAGAATTGTTTAATTAGAATTGAATATCGATAAAATTCTTTCCCCGCTAATTTACGAATCCCCCGAATAATTATTCGGAATAGAATAAACTACAATCTTTCAATAATGAAAACTAAAACAACACCTACTTCTATTTCCCATAAATGTCCAGAGATTTGAAAATTACAATAAACACGATTTTCCCGATAAGCGATTAAATAGTTAATGACAATTTCATAATTAAATAATTCCAAGGTAACTCGCTAACGTTCGGGGAATTTTCCACGGCAAAAAGTTCGAATAAAAAAAGGCACGGCGTAGTTTTCAGTGTCACGCGAGCTATAGAATGGATTTAGAAAGTTTTTTTTTTTTTAAATTCCAGCAACGGGAATAATATCCACTGTAAAAGTTTCCCAGAGACGAGATAATAATTCCATGCCGTCCAACGAAACTTGTTACAAGGTTGGAAAAAAAATCTTCGCCGATTGTTTTATCGTTTGATATCGATTCCACGGACGACCCGCGACGAAACGTATTGAAATTCTGCCGGGATTATCGAAGAAGAAGTTTTTTAATGTTCAGGAATATTTATTCTGTAATTGGCGAAGCGTACCGGACAAACTTTTAATCGTTTCGGTTTGCGTATTCATTAATAATACGATGGAAATTTTAGAGTCCGCGTTGACAGCGAGGGAAATATCAACGCGTAGAAAACTTTTTTTCGACGTGCGATTGAAACGTAGCGATTTGGTGAATATTTTTTATAAACTGAAATTTTTCGCACCGAGGATTTCGAAGGAAAGAATTTTGAAAATCATAGAGATGGTTTGAAAAGTCGAAATTTAAATACGCGAGAGCATCGAGGTTTCAAAAATCAGCGCATTCAAAATTTCGAGCGCAGAAATTTGTGAAGCAACGAAAGTGTAATGTAAATATATTTATTGTAATTTCAAGACGATAACAATTTTTATTTCTTTAATTTCCAAAATTAATATTTTTAGAATAATTATAAGTGTAGAAATTTCCATGTGTGAAATTGTTAAGACACATAAAACCCAACGCAGGGAAATTTCAGAGCGCAGAAATTGCAGACGTATCAATTTCAAAGCGCTGCAATTTCAAAAATCGGTAATTATACAAGGTGTAATAAAAATTCTGGGACACTTTAGGTTTGTGGATACAACGCATAAAAATAAGAAAAAAAGTCTTATAAGTTGTGGGCGCAACGTACCCCCTATCGAGATACAACCCCTTTTGTAAAAAATTTTTAAAAAATCATATCTCCGAAATGGTACGTTGTAGAGGACCGATTTTGATTGCAATATAACCGAAAGAGACTAAAGTTGACGAAAAAAAATATCACCATCTACGCAAAGGAAGATTTAGTGAATGCCCTCAATTTTTCCCAAGTTATCAAAACAAGAATAAATGCCATTTAACAGCAATAATCGCAGCAATTATATTTTTTTCTATTATCTTTGATCTTCTCCGGTTATATTGCAATCAAAACGGGTCTTCTGCGACATACAATTTCGGAGATATGATTTTTTAAAATTTTTTTACAAGAGGGGTTGTATCTCGATAGGGGGTGGGTTGCGCCCACAACTTATAAGACTTTTTTTTCTTATTTTTATGCGTTCTATCCATAAACCTAAAGTATCCCAGAATTTTTGTTACACCCTGTATAGCAGAATAATTTCAGCGTACCGAAGTTTCGAAGCGTAGAAATCCAAAACGAGAAAATTTACAGGCGTTGGAATTTCGAAACGTTATCGAAGTCGGCGCGTAAAAATTTAAAACTCGCTAAAATTCCGACGTCTTAAAATCTCAAAGGGATAGGAGATTCGATACTCCAAATGTTTCCGATCGTATCAATTTTTAGGCGTAAAAACGTCCATGCTTACAAATGTCCACGAGCCCAAAAATCAAGAAAAAACAAAAAAAAACATGAATCTCTAAACCTTCGTCATCCATAAAACAAATGATAACCAATAAAAAGTTACAAATAAAATTCATACGTGTCTAGAAAAGCAAGAACAATAACGAACAAGTGGAAATTCTCGTCTCCCTCTGTATATATTAAAATCAAAAAATAAATCAAATTTTATTTAAAATGATTTTCTTAAAATTTGTTGAATCTTAAGAAAAATTTAATTATTTATCTAAAAGGTTTTAAAAACTTTTAATTTAATTAAATTCCAATTCGTAATTAAATTGTAATTACATTTATTGTGTATCTTATTTTTTATCATTCCCCGTAAAGTAGGCTTTAGAGAATACACTGATATCGTAGCAACAATTTTATCTAACTTTATCCAATTTATCCCCCCCCCCCCATTCTCTTCCCTAGCTCAACACACACACACGCACACACATGAAAACGGGCGCGCGCTCACAGACACATGGACATCTTCTCTTTGGCTCGTGCCCTCACCTGCCTCTCCCCCCAAACACCAGTTTCCCCTTTAGCCAGGTGATGACTCACCCCATGGGGGAATCTATGGGATAGGGATAGAAATATGTGTGTGGGGTGTGTTGTAATTTCTCGGGCTGATTTTGTCTCTCTGCGTTCGAATTATTCTAGTATAATCATTATACTTGTATAGAACTTATACTATTATTTGTATTTATTTTGTATAAATCACTACACTGTATAAAATCCTCCTTCACGTGGAATGATTGTAGTTTATAATCATTTTTATTAATTTTAAATTAATAAATTCCTATGATTTTGAATTCCAATTGGAAAACATTTTCTGCAATTTCAGGTTCAAATAATCACATTTCTTATTTCAGTTTCCCGTTGTTCAATTAACAAAAGTGAAGAAAAATGCAAAATATAGCACTTTAAGCCCGAACGAATGAACCGTTTTGCTTGAAACAGCAAATATAATTCAGTCTGTGTTTGACGTCGAATTTAATGGCATGCCTGATGTAGTATTGTTTGAAAAAAAAATAACGGTAAAAATCAAAAGTAAAAAAATGTTTGTATTACAAGAATCAAGGTGGTCAAACTAGTTTTTCGAAGGTTTGAACCGGTGTTTCAGCTGTTTGCCGGTTCCATCGTCTGGATTTCTCTCCGCTCGTGAGAAGTGAAAACAATTTTCTTCTTCAAAACGTTTCTACGATTTCCTCTGCTCCCTATGAATTAATGGAAACAGAAATTTCAGGGTGAATTAACGTCGATGCGTAAAAATCTCAACGCCGGCATAGAAATGTGAAAGCGCTCGAATCAGAGAACGCAGATATTTCACCGTATAGAAAGTTCAAAACCAAAAACTTGTTCAAAATATCCATTTCTTCGAATCAAATAGTGTAAAAAATGATTACCTATCCACATAAAAATATTACCACGTAGAAATATTCACCTTCCCAAAATTTTCTTCAAAATCAGTAAGTAATTGAATAAAAATCCAACATTTTTCATCCCCATAAAAATCCACAAGATGGAAAACCCCCGTTCAAATTTTGAATACAATTCTTCTCTCTACCGTTTGTGAAAGAAAAGATGGCGTTCACAATATCACGAAGCGATAAGTGTTCCGGTTGATTGTATTCATCGATACACCAGTAACGAAAACACGAACAGCCGAGGGGGTGGAAAAACGGGACGGAAAGGGTGCAACGAAACGAAACGAAACGCAAAAGCTGGAATCTAGTGGGCACCTGGATAAATTCTTTTCAGGTCCTTTTCAGGTCCTTTCCAGGTCCTTTCAGGCACGCGCCGAACAGATGTGTGGATTTCACAGAGGGGCCCCCTGGCTCGTTCACGTGATCGATATTGCGTATCGAAAGGATTTACATGCGATAAATAAGTATGCGTTGGGCTTTTGCATCGTTCATTTTTTTTTCTCTCTTAACCCTTAAATGACACGTGGGGTGATTTTTGAAAATGATCGAGAGGAAATGGACGCTGAATGGCTGGTGAATTTAGCGGAATTTTGGAGGCGTAGCATATGTGTGAAATCTAGTCGGTGATGTTACGGACATTACAATCTTCGGATGTTTTCAGATTATTTTTTCAGAGTCGGGGTAATTATTAAAATGGAAATGGAATGTTCCATTTGCTTGAATGTTGAAATTTGCTTTCGTAATAAATAATAGTTCGCTGGTGTCGGAGAAACGGGGCGTACAATAATTACTGGATTATTTATGAAAATAGTTGATTATTTAGTTATTTTTAGTGTCTGCAGAAGTGAAAATATTATCGCGTCTGAAATTCGAAGGTAATTTTCAATCGCAAAAATCAACTACTTACAGAAATTTTAAAACGTAGACATTTCTATACGGAAAAAGTATCCAGCGCAGAAATGTTAAAACGTACAAATTTTCGTAAAAACGTAAAAACGAAATTGAAAACATAGAATTTTTAATACGCAACGTTTGTTAACTGTACAGTTTGTTCAATGTGCAGAAATTTCCAAATGTAGGAATGTTAGACCGCAGAAATTCCAAAGCATAGTATATCCCAAATTAGAACACAAACGATATAGAATATTTCAAAAACTCTTTCGGATTTATATTGTTGATTTTTCATTGTATACAAATTTCCATGCGAACAAATTAACTGTTTTCGAATAATGAATACAAACTAATTAACGTGAAAGACATTCCCAGAAGATCACCCGACAAACTTCAAGCAAACTATCTACAAAAGAATAAAATAAAATAAACTATGATAAATCCATTTCAAGTCAGCACCAAAAATGACTTTTTATTTTTAGTTTATAATTGTGCCCATAATTATGAAAGAGGTCTAAATCAATTTTTAAAAAATTTAGGATATTACGTTTTCGAAAGGTTTTGAAAAATTTATTATTTTTTTTGAAATATTGACTTGTTAGACCACTTACATAATTATGGGCACAATTCAAGGTTTAGTTAGATTTTTTTTGTTTTTTTTTTACTTTTATTATTGTAATTTGGCCTAACCTAACTAACTACCTACAAAAGAACAAAATACAATAAACTATAATAAACCCATTTCACGTCAGTGCCAAAAATGACTTTTTATTTCTATTTTATAATTCAAGATTTCATTGGATATTTTTTAATATTTATTTTTGTAATTTGAGAAAAGCCCCAAACATCTTCGACAGGTGGACACGCAAAGGCACACGCACGCGCAGCCAAAGAAGCTGAACGAAGCATTCGTGTCGGGAAGCGAGAAGTAGAAACAGCTTGAGGCGAGTCATGAATGAACGAGAATACGTTACGGGTTGAACGTAATACGACCTACGTCAAGAAACCATAGAAATGCCCCCGTAGGGTTTGAGAAGACGTGAGACGATGAATGAACGGAGTATCATCGGTGAAACTGAGAGAATTTCTGGCCTCGTGGCACCTTTGCACGGCTTTAATCTCTTTCGAATGCGTGAAAATATCGCGCCGCTTTAATTTCTGGATTAGAAATTCAAAGGTTGGCACACTTCGTGCTGGAAGAGGAATTTATAAATTTAATTTGGACATTTTAGGGAAAATTTATGGGGCCTGAAATTTTGAAACGATGGGAGACGTTCGTGCGCAGAAATTTAAAATAAAATTTTATTTTATGAAAAACACTGTGCACTCTTTTTCCACAATTTTAAAATCGTACGTATGGATAATTCTATAACTTGTAAATTTTCACGTCTTGAAATTGCCTCGTTTTAAATTTCTACGCAGTAAGTTAAGTTATAACGTCTAGGTATGTACTTCGTTTCTAAAAAATTTCTTCGGTAAATAAATAAACTTTTATAGAAATATGATCTTACCAATATTTTGGGAAGTTCCGTAAAATGACAACTGTAAAACATATTGAATCTCAAAAATCCCTAATCGAAACAAATATTATAGTAACACAATATCCACCACTACGACTACTCCGAGCTCAGTGAGGCAAACAAAAATCGATCAGGTGACCTCAAGACGTAGAACTCAAACACACTGGGACCTGCTCGCAACACCATTGCACCTTGTATTCTTTACGATCTCCCCCTAAGAAAGAAAGAAAGAAAGAAGGGGACCATAATCTTTCTTCCATTGAAGGGATCACGTCCTGGAAGCCCTTAGAAGCTCCGGAACCAATACAGGAGCGGTTGCAAGTTACACAGGGATCGTTTACACGGCTAAAAAGCAAGGCGGAAGAAGGCTTCGAAATTCAAAGACAAGTGTAAGATACACCTTTCCTTCTTTTATATATCGTAGATTTTACTTTTTTATATCATAGATTTCGAAATTCAAAGACAAGTGTAAAATACACCTTTCCTTCGCTTATACATATATCGTAGATTTTACTTTTTTATATCACAGATTTCGAAATTCAAAGACAAGTGTAAAATACACCTTTTCCTAGTTTATAACGCGGATTTTATTTTTTAAATTACAGATTTGATGTGCGCTAGAAATTTTGCATGATGAGGATAGAAAATGGATATCTTGAAGTGTATGAAATTTTGTTGGAAATTTCAGCAGAATTTTACAGTAACCGGAAGACCTTTTTTGCGGGAGAACGACGTTTTGAAAGAAAAGTCCTGGAAATCTCACAGATATTGAATTTTTTAAATCGCAATTTTTATGAAAGTCACGCAGTTTATATAGAACGAATAATTTTACGTGATAATTAATTACATCTCTGCGGATCGATCGTTGTCAACGAAATTTGCAGAATGTAAAGATCAATTTATTTGAAGATACCATTTATAGATTTGGACAAAATATGAATCCTGGGAAAAGATTTTAGTGGCATTTAGGAACGAATTTTTTTAAATATTAATTCAATAAAATTTCTGAGACATTCGTTTAAGACTCATTTAAAAAAAATATTCGTAATTCTATAAACTCCATGTCACGAGGGCAAGTATTAAAAAATATAAATTTTAGATATCTAAAGTATTCTTTATTCTGCAAACAATTATAAATTTATTTTTCTTCAATTTCCATGCAGAGACATTTGCCGATGTAAGAATATGTGATCGCAAACGTTTCAAAACGTTGGAGTTCTTGAGCGCAGCCATTCCCCCGCGTAGGAAGACTCATTGTCAGACTTTGCAAATTTCCCAAGGTAAAACTATCCCAATCCACAGAATCCAACCCCAGAAATTCCATTAAAAAAAAATACATTTTATCAAATCCTCTTGTGTCAAATCAATAACATAAAAATCCCCCCTATAATTCCAACCTTTTACAATTACCACACATTGTACATTCCACCACGTACAAATCTCTGCACCCGTTCGAAAGCGCAAAAAAAAAGAAAAAAAAAACACGAAAAATCAAAACAAAATACCCATGTCCCAAATCGCAATTCAACCAAACACATCCCGTAGCAACATCCACACTAACACACAGCCTCCCCGAATCCCTGCTAGTATATTTACTTTTCTGATCCAGATTGCACGAAAAGGAGAGAGAGAGAAAAGCGGAGCGCGGAGGGGAGGGGGAGGGGTGGTTATTCAAGGGGTGTGCTGCAGCTGCCGCCGGCCGAATGTCACAGCTTTCGAGGCACACACAATGCGAGCCACAATGCATGATTTCTCATTGTTCGAGCCGATGCGCGGACCCTTTTTAGTGTGGTGTGGTGTGGCGTGCGGCGTGTGGCGTGTGCCACCCCGCCACGAGCCAACTTCCTATTTCTAGCGTCGTCGATCCGACGAGCTTAGGGTGCCGATTTGTCTATGGAGAAGCGTGCGGACGAACGGAGGGGTGAAGGGAGGGAAGGGGCGAAGGGGAGGGGGGAGAGGGTCCAAGGGATGGATTTCGTAGCGGGGGTAGAAATTAAGAGAGAAATAGCAACGTATGGGGATAACGTCAGTGACGGGTACGTCGAACGAGGTGATTTCAATGCGTAGAAATGTGGCAGCGACGGAATGCGAGAGGGTTCGAGGGACAATCTTTTTTTTTTTTCGGTTGGATGTCGTTTAGGGTGGGATTTGATTTCTGGATGGGGAGAAGTGGGCTGGCGATTTTTATGGGATGTTAAGATTGATTGGCATGGAGATTTGTATTGTTAATATTTTTTAGTGGCAAGTATATGCGTGAATATGTTGGAGCGTTGGAATTTCTATGTATTGGAATTTTTAGGCATTGAAATTTCCAAACGTGGAAATTTGTACTTTTTCGGATTTTTTTGCGGACGGAAATTTCTAAGTCCTTAAATAGCGATGCGATGAAATTCTTTCTAGTAGAGATTTACGTGTCCCAACTTCTTACACATGAAATATATTTCGAAATCTTTGACGTGACCACTTATGAAAATTTTCACAATTCGAACAGACCGTTTTCGACAATTCCTAGAGGCACCAAATCCCTCCTTTATTGTCACACGTATAACAGCTGCCTTTTTTTGGCACACTTATACTGTTCGCTACCAACACCTACGGGACACTTCATTGCTTATTCATAAAAAATACGCGTGTCATCAGTACTCGGCATATGCTCGTTGACTAAACGCCGAAAATTAGAGGGGCAGATAGAACGCTAAACTCTAGATTTCGATCGTGAACGAAAAGTAAAACCATCGAAAATATTTCCATATGTAATTTACATCAGACGGCACGCCACATGCCGTTGTCATTACACGAACACGTCTTTTTTTCATAATAGAAGTATTTTTAATTACAGTTTTCGATAGAAAAGTAGACTCCAAAACAACCACCGAGATTGCTATCATATACATTTAATTTAGTTTATTATTACATAAATTAAAGCAACGTAATAAAATAATACTTTTTTCAGCCTTCGAATTTTAATCTTCGAAATATTACATCTTTTTGGTGACATTAAATTGGTTCTAATGTTGTGTTTAACCTACTAACCGATGGGATTCTTTCGCCCCATGAAATTTCTCCAGCCATTCAGAAATTCACCCTAAGATTTTCGAGGGAACACGTAACGCGAACGTCCTTGGCTTTAAGAGTCGAAGTGCGACAGAAAGTAGGACCTGCTCCTTTCAAGACATAATACGTTTCTCCCCCTTGAAAGGAAACAGGTACTTGCCAGGATCAGGCCCAGTGGGACCTCAAGACCCCTCTGTTTCTTTACGCACTTCCGGCGCCATTGTGACACTGGCAAGTGTACTATTCGACGGATAATAATTTGATTTTGGGGGCTTTTCATATTTCTGCGGTTTTGCAACTTCGTGATATAATCTCGAAAGCTGTTATTGAGTTTATAATTACCTGTTATAACCTATTAGGAAATGTTACTTCTAGTGATTTTTTACTGAAACACTATGGTTTCTTGCGCGACAAAATTTTGTTGTTAAAAATTTTTACGCGTAGAAATTTCGATGGGTGGAAGTTTCCACGTGTGAAAATGACTTGAAATAGTCTGCGCGTCACAATATACATGTATAACGAATAAAAATCTTTTTGGGGCGCCGATCCCAAATTTATAAATTTTTAATTGCGAGTAGACGCGTCGTGAAATTTTAATTTAATTACAATTGAAAATTAATTAAAATCCTCCAACAAATCTAATAAAAAATTGAATTCAAATTCACCATCATTTTCCACGAACCCACTGAATTTATCAACTCCATAAAAAAGAAATTCCCAAGTCACTTAATGCTCAACACTCATAGGCACGCACACTATTTCACCGTAATCGGTAAATAAACTTTAACCTTTAATTCCATTTAATTACACTGAAAATGTAATTTCACACCGCGAGTGTTTTTTTTTCAACTGTTTTAAAAGCTCAATCTAGTTAATTAATAAGCCTCCGTGTTTACCAGATATTCCCCCGACATATGGTTTACACCATGATGTGTTTACAAGCGCGCGTGGCATTATGATGCTTGGCTATTAATTAATTAGATAACCCAATTACTATGCAGATAAATGTATCTACGTCTGGTAATCGTTTTCAAGCATATGGGATATAGTTTCATGCTTGGAACATCGTTGCTCCCGATCTTGATGACGTTTACGCGATTCGGGTAAATTGAACGGGTGGCTAATTTGAAGATGAGGGTGTGTTTGTGTTTGTTTTTTCGCACAGGGAATCTGAAATTATGTTATTTGCATAATTGTTCGATACTGAATAATGAATTTTTTTCTTTTGCCATTTGAAGTGTAAAATGGAAATAGTCATTTGATGACGGTTTGATATTGGTTAACAAGATATTTCTAATGACAACATTGTTCGTTATTTAAAAATGCCATTTTCATGATTTTTTTCAGGTCAGTTTATAGTTTTAATTTCCCGGCGTAGAATTTTAAAAATACAGATTTCAAGTTGTAGAGATTTTTGACGGCGCAGAAATTCTTTCGCGCAAATACTTTGAAATATGAAAAAAATCAGCGCACAGAAACTTTATAAACACGAAAATGGCAAACGATAAAAATATCGACGAGCAAGAATTTTGAAATATAACGAAAATTCTTGTCGCAGTGTCGAACGTTTCTCGAAAATTCCCAACTCCTAATGTATCAATATACATACATAGATAATTCGGACGAATTTCGTTTGCTGTTTGTATTGAACACACACAGAATATGGTATAAGTAATGAAGTGCGCACATATTCGAAGCTCGATCGTAATAGTGGATTGCTCGAACGAGTATCGCCAGATGCGTTTACATTCCAAATAATCGTATCAATGTTTGTTCCCGCATTCGAATTAGACCACGGAGTAATTGAATGTATCGCGATAGAAATTTCTAAAAAGACAAAACATTAGCCCACCAAAACTTTCAAAACCCGCAGAAATATTGACGCACCAAAAATTCAAAATATCAACATTCCGACGGATAAAAATTCCCATGCATAAATAATTTGCAAAAATTTTGCAACTCCCATAAAAATTCACATTACGTAAAATTTGTATTTATCATTAATTCGAAATATTACAGTTAGACAGTGTTTTCATACAAAATTATAGAAGTAAATTAAAAATAAAAAAATTTTAATTGGCTGAAAATTTTTACGCAACGAAGCCAATTTAATTACCCATAATATTCAAAAAGTTGTGCACCACTGTGTTCAACACCCCCCTAAGGTGTAGCACGTGCGTGGCCCGGTGTGTCGTGGGCCCCCCTGTATCAAGGCCAGGTGGTGTGACGCATGGGGGCACGCATGGGGGCCGCCAGCTGCTGGCCCAACAATGGAAAGATGCAAAAGGGGGGCTGCGATTTGGGGGGACGGGAACGAACGCTGAACTTGGTTGTGATTGAACCCTGCCACGGGATTTCTTTTTTCTTCAGCTCGATGCTTTACCTTGATGAATGAAAATTTGGAAACTTAATGCGAGAACGGCGACAACGGGGAACTTTTGTTTCTCAAATAGCTGTTTGATGTTCGTTGAAAAGAATATTAAATTTGACACTTTTGGTTTTAATTGGAACTATGGTTCGGCGGGGTAAGCGATTTTTTGTGTTAGGGATCACTGTAATTGCAGAATAAGGTATGGGAATCTCTGCGTTTTATGAAAAATTACAGAAGTTAAAATCTCTATACTTGGAAAATTTAAAGCTCAGAAATTTCAATGCGCACGAATCTCAACGCTTAGAACAGTCAAAGCGTAAAAATATCAAGCATTCGTGAATTCTATGCGTAACAATTTATAGACATAGAAAACTGCGAAATCTCCAGAGAGAAATGGAGGCACACAAATTGTTATGTTTAGTAGAATCGAAACCTAGACATCCACGAAAGTTTATAAAATGGACCACGTAGAAAATTCAAAGTTTACAAACACCTGCACTGAAAAACGTAAAAGCACGGGAAATTCAAGGTCCACAAATCTTTGCGCCAATGCCCCAACTGCCAGGCACGTGGCGTCTCCACCCCGTGCCGTCTCCAAGACAAGGTGTGCGTGTCGTAAGAATCGTGACGTCAGCAGGCAACACGTCACCGGAAAACAGGTTGCACTTTTGTGTGAGTGCACCAGGCTTATGGTGTTCAAGGTTCTATTCAAAGCCATATCTTAAACGCCCTGGTTATCCAATACCTTACGAAACTGAAGGTGAGAAGGTTCAGGTGTCTTTCTTATTTGGGGGGGGGGAGATTGTTTTACAGAGAAAAGTTTGGAAACAAATTTGCGTCCTTGTTTAAGTTACACTCGATATGATTTATACATTTTTTGTTCGAAATGTTTCATTTGTTAATTTAAAAAAAAATACGATTTATTGAAAATTTTGTTAGATTTAATTAATCCGTTTATGGTTTGCTATTTTTACAAAAAGGAAAATCAGTTTCCAGTGACTTTGGCAAGTTTTAGGCACGTTTTTCCGTAGCGTAAAATTCTCCCTGCAATGAATTTTCAAATACAGAAATCTCTGCCCATTGAAATACCACACAATAGAAATATCTTTGCAGAAAAGTATAAATGCTGACAAAAAAAGTTCAGACATATTTTTGCGTAAAGATTTCATTTTATAAAATTTTCAACGGCGCAATTTAATGTAAAAAAATCTCACCTTAGAAAAGTTGTTATTAATATTTAAAAAAATTGAGTCATACTGTTCAGATTTTTTAATTTTTTTCGTATTAATAATATTTTTAATAATTTTCGTCGCAGAAAAAATGGAAAATTGGGAATATATTCGTGCGAAAATTTCCGAGATTGCGAACCACTGTGACACGCTCGTGCCGGCACGTGCGTATTTTCACACACGAATACACACGCATTCGTCGGCGCACACGTCCGGCCACTGTGCGTCGCGTCTAGGTGTATTGTACCCCGTGAAACGCGCGAATGCACCGTCGTTTTTAGGATTTCGAATAACGATCGGATCATTTCTTTATTCTCCCTTTTCCCCCGGATTTATCATCCTGCTGACGAATCATATTTCTTCGAATTGTTAGATCGTGCGTTTGGAACTTCGAAATCCTGAATTTCTATGCGTTGAGATTTTCACGTTCTCATGTTTACGCGCGTGAAAAATTTCTCCGGAATATCGTCTCGTGTGGATATTTTAGCGCTTTCGTTTTTTTATGACTCGAAATATCGACATTTGAACATACTGACCAAGCATATTTCTTCGAATTGTTAGATCGTGCGTTTGGAAATTCGAAATCCTGAATTTCTATGCGTTGAGATTTTCACGTTCTCATGTTTACGCGCATGGAAATTTCCCAGTTACATATCGTCTCGCGTGGAAACTTCCCAGTTTCACATCGTCTGTGCGTGAAAATTTCCCAGTTTCATATCGTCTCGCGTGGAAATTTCCCAGTTTCATATCGTCTCGCGTGGAAATTTCCCAGTTTCATATCGTCTGGCGTGGAAATTTTCCAGTTTCATATCGTCTCGCGTGGAAATTTCCCAGTTTCATATCGTCTCGCGTGGAAATTTCCCAGTTTCATATCGTCTCGCGTGGAAACTTCCCAGTTTCATATCGTCTCGCGCGGAAATTTCCCAGTTTCACATCGTCTGGCGTGAAAACTTCCCAGTTTCATATCGTCTCGCGCGGAAATTTCCCAGTTTCATATCGTCTCGCGTGGAAATTTCCCAGTTTCATATCGCCTGGCGTGAAAATTTCCCAGTTTCATATCGCCTGGCGTGAAAATTTCCCAGTTTCATATCGTCTCGCGTGGAAATTTCCCAGTTTCATATCGTCTGGCGTGAAAATTTCCCAGTTTCATATCGTCTGGTGTGAAAATTTCCCAGTTTCATATCGTTTCGCGTGGAAATTTCCCAGTTTCATATCGTCTGGCGTGGAAATTTCCCAGTTTCATATCGTCTGGTGTGAAAATTTCCCAGTTTCATATCGTCTCGCGTGGAAATTTCCCAGTTTCATATCGTCTCGCGTGGAAATTTCCCAGTTTCATATCGTCTCGCGTGGAAACTTCCCAGTTCATATCGTCTCGCGTGGAAACTTCCCAGTTTCATATCGTCTCGCGTGGAAATTTCCCAGTTTCATATCGTCTCGCGTGGAAATTTCCCAGTTTCATATCGTCTGGCGTGGAAATTTCCCAGTTTCATATCGTCTCGCGTGGAAACTTCAGCGCTTTCAATTTTCTGCGTCTCGAAATGTCGACGTTTGAACATACCTGCGGTAAAAAATTCACTCGTTTCGAATATCCGAAATTTTCGAAATTCATGCAACTTTGAGTCGCAAACCTAAACATTTCTCCGCCATAAAATTTCGACATGTGGAAATTTTCTCTCTCAGCCGACTAACGTTAAACACACCGCACACTTTCTATCAATGCCAATTACACTCGTTTCCTGCCGATAATTCGTTTGATCGGCGCTTAGTTTCGAAAAGTCTACGGATCGCCGAGTAATTACCGCTCGTTAACGGCGACCGTAATAAACTTTTTCACGGTGTGTCAGAATTTCACGCACCGTTTCCATTCGGCGGGGTAGAATTTAATTTTCTCTCTCAGGACTGACAACCGCGCTTCGTTCCCGACAACGTTTGACCAAACATCAAATACAATTTGCGAGACTAGTTTATTTGGATTTTTTATCTTACCAGCAGTCACGTTGGATAATCCAGTTTGCTTGGGAAATAAAATTAGCTGTTCAATTAAATACGACGTGCTTTCGAGTAACTATTCAGGATCGTAGAAAGTATTTGTGTATTTGGTATACATTTTAAAAAAACTTGCTCTGACATTTGTAGAAATACTGTTCGACGTGTTTTGACGAATTTGAATATATCTCAGAAGTTTAAAAATGAAATTACATACCGACAAATTGCAAAACATCTTAAAATAAACCTGCGTTGAATTTTTTGCGGCCCAGAAATTTAGCTGTATAAAAATTTTGGGGTACAGAAATTTTGCGAAACAGAAAATTGTCAGCATTAAATGAAACTCAGAAACTATTATGCCAAAAAGAAATTAATTTGTATACAAACTTTCGGATGTCAACAATTCCAACGTGATAAGGTCTCTGCAAAAGATTCATTATTTCCCAACATTTCTCTCAATAAAAATATTTCTCTACCACTTTCACGTATTCATACCAGTCAACTAGAAAAAGAATCATCTCTTTTTCCAGACAGTTCGTCGGAGCCCTTCCACAAAAAAAATTCTCTCCCTTGCTTGAGTTTCGCGTACTTCGTATTCCGCTTGTCTCCGGTTGACATTTCGATGATTTCTTTATTTCGGTTCCATTGACGCCACTCCGCCGCCCCCTCCCCCCTTCACTTTGCTTTCGTCGAGTGCTCTAGAATCTAGAGATCACGCTGCAGAAACGCGATGAATCCCCGCACGCGTCCAACAATGCGTGGCGACACGCGCTGCTGGTTAGGGAAAGTACAGGCCCTTTCGGAAACTAGGCAGGTGAAATTTTGGCCGGCTGAAAGTTGTCGCATCGGGTTAACCCGATCGCTGTCAGGCAAATTTCGACTGCCTTACTCTGGGTGGCAAGATTTTATTTTGAAGAAAATATTAAATTTTGCAAAATATATTAACCAGTTAAGTGTGTTTGACGACTATATCCGTCATACGAAAATAATGCTACCCTTTGATATTTATTTCGTAATTATGGTGAAAACCAAATTATATTCGCAAATTTTAATATGTTTAAAACCAAATGTTTAATATGTTTAATATGGTGAAAACCAAAATATATTCGCAAATTTTAATATGTTTAAAACCAAATGTTTAATATGTTTAATATGGTGAAAACCAAAATATATTCGCAAATTTTAATATGTTTAAAACCAAATGTTTAATATGTTTAATATGGTGAAAAACAAAATATATTCGCAAATTTTAATATGTTTAGAATGTTTAGAGGTCAATGTAAATAATTTAAGATGGGATTCACGTATCCATAATTTCCTAACGATATCACTGGATTTTCGCGACAGAAAGCTGCACGTTCTGCAAAACGGTCGCCACACTTAACTGGTTAATATTAACCCATTCGCTGTCAGGAAAATTTTTAGCGTCCTATTTTGGTTGCCAAGATTTTATTGTAAAAAAACATTAAATTTTGCAAAATATTATAATATTAACTCATTCACTGTCAGGCAAATTTCGAACGTCCTACTCTGATTGCCAAGGTTTCTGTTTTAAAGAAAACATGAAATTTTACAAAATATAATAATATTAACACATTCGCAATCGGACAATTTTTCTCCGTTTCTAGTATGCACTGAGTACAGGCGAAAATAATGAAATTCTAAAGCTGATTAAAACTCCTATCGTTAAAACGAGGATAAAAATTATAAAATTTGTTTTGAAATTTCAATGTTGCAATTATGTGGTGCTTAATATAAACAGATTTTTATAATTTGCATACTTGCTTTATAGATAGATAATAGGCCGCTTGTTATAATTTTGCTGAATTTATTTAATATTATATTACGGGTATTTTGGAAAAGCCGAGTAAAAACAAAATTTAATATTTCTGGTTAGTATGATAAATGGAAAATGAGTTTTGTATAAAGGAACTCTACATAATTGTTAAGCGTTAATTGTTGCGCTGAAAATCTGGTCCAAAAGAAGTTGAAAATTCGAACGTGGAGATTTCTGAAATTTATTTTTGGTGTTGCGATAAAAATTATTTGAGCGAGATTCTCAACGCAGGAAGGTTTGCATATTTCATAATTTCTACGCCACAATTGTACGTCTAGAAGTTTCTTAGTCCCGAAATTGAACATTGGAAAATTCGTACATTTGGAAATCCTAGCGACCCAAAGTTTCCACATAGGGAAAATTTGAATTTTTTACACTTCGAAATCTCTGCGCCACAAGTGTTTTATGCGTAGAAATTTTTGATGAAATGCCAATTTAATCGTTTTGGACGAATAATTAAAATATATAGAAATTGTGTGGTGGTTTCTCACATAAAAATTATTACGTTTCTCTCTATTTTACATACATATGTCTATGTATTTTTTGATGTTGTGGATACCTATTCGAACAGATGTAACAGGTGGACGATGATAACTCCGTAGAATATTGACAAAGGAGAGCACGATAAAAGCGAGTGATAATCCAGACAAATATGAACAAGAAGAAAAGGGAGGGTGAGAGTGAAACGGGGGAAACATAAAGGGAGATTGAATCAGAGAGGGTGAAACTCGGAAATTTTCCTTTACATGGGTTATTATCTTTATTCACTCGTAATATACTTTACCAGTAAAACTGTACACGTTGTATTGCTTTATCGGTCAAGTAATTTTAGTTATGTTTTACATGTATAGAAAACTTTCAGCCCAAAACGTTTTCTTTGTCCAATATCTGAGAAGTATAAATATCTTTTCTTAGCAATTTTGTCAGGTAGAATCTTTCGGGTGCACAAATTTCCATTCATAGAAATTTTCTCTCGTTGAAATTTTGTCTGCGATACAATTTTGAGACACAAAATTATGAAAACGTAGAAGTTTTCTTCCATTGAATATTTACAGCGTTTAAATTTCCAGACGTGACAATTTTCGAGATGCATAAATTCCTTGTTAAAATTTATAAAGAGAAAATTAAAAAAAGGATAATTTCTAGTCTTTTTATCGACGCCGTTCAGTTTTCAATTTTTCGAAAATTTTCTTTATAGTTAAAATTCAAAAATCTCTTGAATCTTTGAAAATCATTTAAATTTCAACTTTCGTTCGATGAGAAGTCAACGGCTCGATTCGTTGGACTAATAACATAAGAACAATCGTTCCATGGTCCCTTTATAGGGCTGGCAGAGCCACTTACGCATCTGTCCGCCAGCATCCCTTGGTAAATACACCGCAGAACACACGCAACACACAAGAATTCACGCAACAGGCCGAGAAGGGAGAATTTCGAGAGCATTGACCACATGCCGTGCTGCACAGTTCGAACCAGCAAAAACCATTTCGACGAGATCTCAATCTCGGATTAGGATTGCGAAAAGTATCTTCCGCGGGTCTTTAGACATGTATAGAAACCATCGTGGATTGTGTGTGATTCTTGTAATTGCTTGTTCAAATAAAAAATGTAAAACTGTGCAAATCGAGGTATTTATATATTATATTTATTTATATACATATTATTATTTGTAAAGCTTCCTAAGGAAGCCCAAAAAGCTTCCTTATGATGAAAAAACACTAGGAAATTTTTTTTTTTGTAATTAAAAACAACACGTGCCTCAAGACGATCTAATTGTAAGTTAATTTTTTGGTATAATGTTTTTTGGGAATTTTTATGAAAAATACGATTTTATTCGAAATATAAACAATTATAGAACCCAAATCAATAAAAAAACATTGGTTAATTAAAATAACAATAAACAAAAATTTAAATTCAAATTTTGTTATCCATAATTGATTATAGAAGTAAAGGCATTAAAATACGAAAGAAAGTTTACTTACACCTTGGAGTGAAGAAATCTAGATATTAAAATTACGTTTGTACTAATTTAGTTTTAAAATAAAAATATCAATTTGAATATCTTTCATTTTTTTATTTAATAGATCAAATCAACTGGAAAAAATTTATTATATTATGTATGTATATTATTTGTTTAGATTATTTATATGTTATATATTTATATTGATAATTATTAAAAGTTCTGTGCACAGAAATGTTAGACCGAGCAGGGAAATTTATTCTGCAAGGAGAAATGTTGCGTCACAAATATTTCCAAGTCTATGAATTGTGCACTGCGTAATTTTTCGATTATTGACTCTTTTCGCGAGATTTTCCTGGCAGATTATTTAACACCCCCAAGCAATAAATAAAAAAAAACTTTGAAAATCTGAAATTTGTTTTATATCCATATCTATTAAACATTCCCCGCCTTTGGTAATTAATAGACAAGATGGAAAATTGCATCGCATTCTTTGCACAAACTTTCGCGATATAACCGGCAAAGGGAAAAGAAATGAAGAGGTCTTGCCGAAGACGATAATAATCTCCGATTAAAAGTTCATTTCGGTCGGAATGTTAATTGCAATCAAGTCAATATCCACTCAGCCAATTAGAGATGACGGCCATATTGAAAATAACTCTCTTCGTTTTCCATGAACAATTCGTAATATTCCGTAGAAAATTCTCTAGACTTTCATGAGTCGTCGTCGCTGAGATTATTTTTAATTTGGAGAATTCGTTGCACCGTAGCACTTTATTAAAACACCACTCTATTTTCACGGCCTTCTTTTTCTTTTGTCGTCACAAAAAAACGTTTATGTCGAAATATCTTTTTCACATTACACGCGTTAGAATTTGCATGATTTAAAAAAATTCTCATGCGCTTCACAAATTTCACGTCACGAGAATTTTGGGAAAAAACATTTCGACGTAGATAATTTTCAACGGTCTAAAATTTGTCATTTTTCTCCGTCAGAAAAAGTATTCCACTTTCATCAAATTTCTCTAATATTATCCTTCTAACCTCAAATTCCTATCGGCATTTAAAACAATTTGATTTAATCATGTTATATTAATAAAAGCTTTAATAATAGTACATAGTAATAATCAAAACGATTAAAAATGTTTTTTTTAACATGTTACGAAATATTTCGCAGGTTGACAGTGAAGGTGTTAACATGCGTGGAAATTTCCCCGGTTTCGTATCGTTTCGCATAGAAATTTCCTCGAAACAAAATTCACCCGTTTAAAATATCAAAAATTTTCGAAATTCGTATCCTTAATTCCTACATTACCGGCAATTAAAACAATTTCTCAATCCCAATCATTATAATATGCAACCGAATAATCAACCTGGCAATCTAAAATTACGAAACATATTTTCTAATAAATCCAATGGGGAATTGAATTTCTAAATTCCATTCTATGATCTAGTACAAGTCGAACGACTTTGTTCCCGGTCGCCGCATGGGTCCCATAAAAACGTTGGACCCCGATTGCCTCTTAATGTCTTCTGCCCCGATAGACCGGCGCTCGTTTCAAATAATTTATTTCGAACGCCCGCAGAATGTCTTGGAAATGGATTTCCACGTCTTTCAAGCAGCCTCTGCGCTTGTTACGGTGTGCTTGAAATTCCTATAGAATTATGGGGGCAGGTATTCGAATCGAGTGCTTCTGCCACCGGTTTATAAGCCATACGGGTTGCATGGTGTTGGTATATTGACAATTTTCGGCCGAAATATTTTTTACTGAGTGTCTGCGGGCGGATTAAGGTGTCCCGTGGATTTTAACGGCGGTTTGAGAATTTTGGACAATGGTGATTGGGATAGAAAATTGGGGACAAATGGAAATTGACGGTGAGCGATGAGAAAGTTAAGGAAGTGGAATTAAATTTTCGGGAATCCGTTTGTGCTCAGCGTGTATTTTTTCTTAAAGTGGGGGAGGGGTGAGGTGAGGGCGATTTAATTGATTAATTACAGTTTCAGTGCCGTGAGTTCGATGGGTTCGAATTTAAGTGATTATATGGTTAAGTCATCGAGTTGATAGAGATTTTAATATTTTTGCGTTCGTATTTAAAATACTTGGTTCGTATTTTCAACCCTTTAGCACTTCGAAGGTATAGCAATCTTAATGCTCTAAAATTTGTAGTTAAAGCAAATTTGGTCAGTAGAAGTTACAACGATGAAAATATCAATGCCCAAAGTTTAGTATTTTCAATTTCCAGGCATAAACAATTTCAACGCTTGAAATTTCTAAGCAAAGAAATTTCATGTCCCGATATTTCAGAGTTTGAAATTTATAAGGATTGAAGTTTCAATTTATTACATTTCCACGCGTCAAAATTTCGATGTGGCACAATTCCACGGGCGAAAGAAAAAAAAAAAAAAAACGTTAAAGCCACAATCCATCCTCTGAGAAGTTTCCGGTGTTCACGTTACCGTTTCCACATCACAAAAAACACAACGTTACGTCCGATTTCTCGGCATAATATCCTACAAAGGAATAAAAATAAGAATTTCACGGAATAGTAATAAATAGACATTATAGCAACTAATTTTTCCACGCATAGAAATCGGGATGTTTAAATTATCAACTCTTTAAATGATATTCCCTCTGTCCCATAATACTTGATAGTTTTCGTTTCGTGGTCGCAATTTATCAAAATATATGGCTTAATTTCAATATCTTTTTTTCTTATGAGTTTAATATTTTTTGAAAAATAAACTACTCTTAAATGAGAATATATGTACTACCTTTTTGTCAAAAAATTAATTGTAACGCAACATATCCAGTAATATGGGACAAGAAAAAAAGAGAAAACTATCAAGTATTATAGGACAGAGGTGGTACTATTTTAATTGTCCATCCTTCGAAATATCAATACTACAAATTCCCAGACATAGAATTAAAAATATCCGACATTTCCACGCGTAAAAAATTTCGCCCGCAGAATTCATAAACAAATTTCTAAAAACTTCGCTGTCGACGTATAAAAATTTGCACGTACGAAAGTAAAAAAAAATCCCCATGCCAACCCATGTAAAACCACAATCCATCCTCCCGAAGGTTTCCGGCGTCCGAGTAACCGGTTCCCCGTCGCTCGAAACCCATCGTTACTTCCGATTCGTCCCGATAATACCATACGAAAGAAGATAGATCATCATCCCAGAGTATCGATAACAACTCTGTCCCATAAGCGTGCGTGCGTGCGTACGGGACACCGTATAAAAGTACAAAAGTAGATTCCCGACAGGAAGGAAGTGCCTCGTGGTAGGCCTTCCGGGGCAGCTGGTCGTATATCCAGTATAAAACTCCATACATCCATCGAGTATGGTAAAGTAATCCACTATAGGACACCGTACAAGTGCCATTACCGACCGGCAGCTAAAGGGGCTTCGTTTAATACCTCCACCTTTATAATTAGGATCCGTCCGGATAAATATAATATTTACCACCCACCCCCCACCCTCTCCCTCGAATAGCTAGGGGAGGTGATCTCCATTTACTGTGGAAGATGGGATGGGTTTGTGGAAACTTGGGCTGAAATTACATAAGATGGTCTATGGGGTTTGCACAGATTTCGGGATTGATCGGGAAATGGAGGGGGTTTTCTTTGGGATTGTGGTTTTCGAGGTGCGAACGTTGGGTGGAATCTTAATTCCGATGGTTTTAATGAGATACTTTTTTATCTAGACGTTTCAGTAGTGTGCATATTTGAACATGGAGGAATTATCTTGGCATAGGAATTTCTGCACGTGCAGAGTTTGGGGTGTCGATATTTTTGTGCGTGGAAACCTTGAAACATTGAAATTTCATTGTAGGGGAAATTTCAATGGGAAAGGAACTTCAAAGTATCCGAAATTCGTGGAATAGGGATTTTAATGCCAAAAGAATTCCGAAGCATTCGAGTTAGAGGGCGTAGAAAGGTCGATTGAGCAAAGATTTTAACCAAATACCTGGGTGTAAAAATGTCAAAACGTTGTTAAATTTAACATTAGTCAAATTCTAGGTAAATCAACAATTAGCATTCTTACGCCTTGAATTTGCTTTACGCGTTGGGTTTTCCGCAATATTCATATTTGCACGCGTTGAATTTTGAACGCAATTCAAATTTTAATGTGATCGCTTCGAAAGGTTCAATTTCCCCTCTACTTTACTCAAACTTTTCACAAAATAAAAACTGTTAAACTTATCCGCATGCTTAGAATTAAAAATAATAAAGAGAGATTAATTTAAATTATTAGTAAACATTTTTAAACCCGTCCAGTTTCAACGTCTCCTCAACGCAACATTTGCCAAATATTTTCTACTCTACTTCTTTCATTCTTCTTCCTCTCTACCCTAGCGATGGAACGTTATCGTTAAAATTTCAATGTACGATCCTTCTTTGTTTAATATTATTTTTATCGTGGTTTTATGCACATCTATTTCAACCGATGAAAATACAAACAAATGTGAAAATTATATTGCAAATAATATGTATGTTTTGAGTTCTTTTTCTCTTTATTTTATATCCCAAAAAATAATCAGAAAGCTGGAATATCATTATAATTAGCAAACTTTCATTTTCCACAAATCAAAATTCAATCTTCGTAGTTGATCTGCAATAAGCACTCTTATATCTATAAATAATTGCAACAAAATGGCACATTGTAATATACATATTATTATTAACAGCACACTTTCAGTCTTAAACAGTAAACAGTAACCAGTAATCATACACGTATGTAGTGATGTAGATAAAATACATTTTCTTAAAATGGTTACTATCTAACAATTTTCCGCATTTTGAACATGTCTATTGCTTCAGGTGTACGAGGGTGGTTTGATAAGTCTGGTAAAAATTGAATAATGCCGCATCGCAAAAAATTTTGAAGTACATAAGCTCAAAGTGGCATTCATTTGGCTGGTAAATATCACGTTTTGCCCAAAAGCGACACTTCGTTTAGATTTTGTAGACGTTTGAAACGAGCGACTTAGTAGTTCTTAGGACAACACACCAGTTCACACTTTCGCAATCACAATGTCAAAAATACACGAATTGGGCTTGGAATTGATTCCGCATCCACCCTACTCTCCTGATATGGCTCTCTGTGATTTTTTTATTTCCCAACTTGAAAACATGGCTCGGTGGGAAGAGATTCTCGTCGAATGAAGGAAATATCGATGCCGTGAATACGTACTTGCAGACTTTGACAAATCATACTTTTTTGACGGGATAAAAAAATTAGAATCTCGCTGGGTTAAGTGTGTCGCCCTTGAAGGAGACTATGTTGACAAATAAAGGTTTGTTAAAAAAAAAAATGTTTACCTACTTTTTTACCAAACTTATCAAACGACCCTCGTAGATCTTAGTTATTCTGTCACCCGACCAATACTTTATTTGTCACACCTTTCTTTCTCTCTTTATAAAAGAAGTGGTGTTCCCACATCACTTGCATTCACTTGACATTCTTTATATTTCCTCGCTTCTCCTCTCAATTGGAATAAAAAACTATTCCATGAGATATCTTCGTCTTCCACTCCCTTCTAAAACACACACATTAGCCTTTTACCTGCTGTTATAAAATCTTGATGTTGTCAAAAAGTACCTCACTATAGAAACAGGTACATACCTGTACCACAGGTACATACATTCGTTTCAAGTGAAAAAGTGAATCGCACCAAAGAGATGAATCTTTGTAACTAATTTTCAATTAATATTTTCAAAGGTGTCTTCCGACACCTTTCGTAGAAATAGTGTTAAACCCGTCCAATTCCCACAAACAGTTTCGATCTAACATCCAGTTGCAAAGAGTTTCGAAAATCGATGTGGCAATGTATGGTTGCTTCCCACGCGCCTAAAATGGGGGGAGGGGGTGGGTAAACGAGGATGACGGTACGCGATGCACGGTTTGACAGGAGGGTGTACATCCCTATGTCCCTATGTTCCAGTATACAGGTGGGACACACCGGTTACTTTATGTGTTTATCATGTAGCTATGGGAACCTGTGCTCCCCAAACTGATTCCGAAAATGAGTCATCTGCTATTCGTTGGTGTATCTTTCTTTCCATTCTTTTAAAAAACTTCTTTGTTGTTGTTATTTCTGGATGTAAGATTTGGAAATGATTTTAAAACGTGGAGGTTATGCAACTTGGATTATTCGGGGGGGGGGGGGGTAGACAAATTTACCTGTAAGAATATGATTGGGGCGACAGCTCTCTGTTTGAAAATTTTTAAATATAGAAATTCCGCGATATAGAAATTTCAAGTTGTAGAAAATTTAAAGCATAAACAATTCCGACGGTAGAACGGAAACGCTGCAATTCTTAAATTTGTATTCCCCACAGCGTAGGAATCTTGAACTTTTCTTCTTTCTATTCGAAGACATCCTAAAGCTGGGAATTCTTACCGTGTATCAATATCTAAACATAGAATGTTCAATGCCTAAAAATTACCAAGCATTAGAATTTCACGTGTGCAGAAATTTGACTAGAATTATTTATTAAAGATCATTAATGAATAATATATAAACAATTTGCAGAAATTTTATTTCCTAAAAAGTCCCTAATCGTCCTATTTCCAGGCGTAGGAATTTACAACATGCAAAATACGCACAGAAATTTATTTAACGCGTAAATATTCCCAAGTCTTGAATAAAGCCTATAAATTTCGCATATAATAAGGCTTATAAATTTTCAAAACATCAATTTTCCTATTCGCAGCGAATGTGGAAACTCCGAATTCTCCGCGCGCAGAAACGAAGCCACGGAAACATCGGTGCGTAAGAATATCCGAGGGCAAATTCGCAGCAACGAAATTTGAACAGGCGTCGACAAAAGAAAAGAAGAAGATGAAAAAGTGAAGAGATAAAAAAGAAAGAAGGAAACAGACAGATAGATAAGCAAAGTCCATGAGCATTATTACGAAGCGGAGGTGAAGCCCTTGAGAAAATCCGACGCACACTATGGTTTCCGAATATTTTTACATCGCCAGACTGGCGTCCTCGTATCAAATCGTTGGCTACAGCTGTACCACTTATGGTGGTTATTCATTAATTAGAAAAATTATCCGGTTTCTCGAAACCCTTTTTCTCTCTCTGATCAAAGAATCCGTTGAACACTGCAGTTGTATGTAATAAATTGAATAATTTTTTAAGGACGTTGCGATACTAAAAAAAGCGAAGTATTCAACTATAAAAAAGGCTTTAATAAATTATCAATCCGGGAAATCAGTGGGAAATTCGGTGGCGTGACATAATTTGTGATATTTTTAAGGGAGAGTTTTAGTTCGAAGAAATGCACAAGGATTTCCGATAAAACGTTGTATTTCTCGTATCACTGTTTCTTGAAATCTTAAGTTCGATATAACCGTTGCGGACTGTAATTGAAACGCCACGTGACACTGGAAAGAGAATAATAAAAGGATATTGCGTGGGAAGAATGAATAAAGCTGATATGTCCATTCTTAACGCAATTACGATTTTATTCGAAACGATTATTCTTAAAACTGTAAATGTGTACAAATAGAGATTTCTGCAAGTAAAAATCTTCACAAGTAGACCCTTCTAAAAATGAAACTTTTCACCAACGAAAGTTTCCACTATTGAACATTTCAACTTAACGCCAATATTTACATATAGTATTAACTATGATCAGAACTTTCTACAAACGGCAATTTCTATCTACGAAACTTTCAACCAATTCATACACATTGTGTGGGTATTTGATTAATCTGATTGAAAGGTGTTATATTATTTGTATGATTGTACGATTTGTGTCGGTTGCTAGGGAGTGCGTGACATGTTTGTAAAAAGGAGAAGAGAAAAACAAGAGTTTGTATGTACATTTGAACGTTTACCGTGGCACGATTAAGATCGCTTTACTGAACCGTTTCCCAAATGATTATCTTTTACTAACATATTGTGTGTTATAATTTAAATATATACATATCTTTACCAAGTAAAGTGTCAACTTATTATTTAAAACCTACAATTGTATATGCATTCATGTCTATACATTTAATAATCAATTTAACACTAGAAATACCGAGGATTAATTCGGTATATTTAGAAACATTGGATAAATATGTTTGAAACGTAGAAATAAAGGAGGATAGTAAATTGATCGATTTAATTATTTGCATAGAGAAACATGGTTATGAAGAATTTTGGAAATCGCAGTGTTATAAACTTAAGGGGAGGTTCTCATCTGAGCCCTAAAAGAAGGTCATTTTCTCGAATTTTTTTCTCACTGAAGGAAATAAATGAAGAACTCTAACTTATCGTCACTTGTTTAATGAATCAAAAGGTGTAAAAAAAAAAATTTTTTATTGAAAAATAATGTGGCAATGTTTGTTTACACGCCTTGTAATATGACGATCTCAAGAAAAGGTAGTCGGTTGTTGCCCACTCTAGCATCTACAAAAGTTATCAAAAATGACTAATGCAAGAATTTTTATAAAATATATGAGTGTAGTTGGAGCCCCTACTAGAATCATCAATGAAAGTCGAAAATTTAAAAAATGGCGGACATTTGAATGTTCTTTTTCCTTTTTTCACCTTTTTTTTCGCTCTTTAACGTACTGTAACAAAAAAATAATGCATATATCCTTTTGATTCTAGTAGGGGCTCCAATAGATCAAATCAACTTCAAAAACAAAACAAACAGAAAGGCGATCTATCAAGTAGTTTTTGAGTAATCTTGGGCAACAGTTTGAAAAACACGATTTTTCAGGAGACACGATTAAAGATTCGATCCACGAATCTGTGTTAACGTCTAAATATTATCCCTTGTGGCTAATCAGCGATTCCAAGGCCATACATTAGCCCCTCCTCAAGTTTATACTGTTCGTGCAGATTCATCCAAAAATAAGATATCCTTCGCTCAAACTATTTTCAGTCAAAAAGTAGTTCCAGTTTTTATTCCATAACTTTAAAAAAAAATTATATCCGACCAAACGGTTTTGGGAATATATTCTAAACATAATTTACTATCAAAAAATGAAAAAAAAATCGAATTTTTGGTCGGTCGTAATGAGAACCTCCCCATAAGCGATTTTTAGAAGAAATGCGGAACCGGTCATTTTGACCACCTTGGTTGTTCTAGTGTTAAATTTACAATAGCAACGCGTAGAAATTTTCTAAAACAAAATCGATTATGCCAAGAACATTTCACACCACGAAAATATCAGTTCCCATACAAATTTCCTTCCGTGAAAGTACGATGAACACCATGAAAACCAGCAACACTCGTTTCTGCCCCATTCCGTAGGAATCCTTTGACGCGTGTGCGTATGGTTTTCTTATTACACAGCCCGGAGGTTGTGCATCCTGGCACGTGCCAGGATCCTCTTACACCTTCGGCGAGTAACGAGCCAGCGCACACGATACGCCAGGATGTCGGCAGCACAGTACTTTGCACCATCTGTAGAAAAAGGATATAATATTTCGATAAGATCGGCTTCTCTGTTCTCCGTTACGTCTTCCTGCCACGCGCCGCGCGAATTGTGTTACAACTTACGCGGGGAAACACGAGGAACACGACACGATTAAATTTGTAACGAGGAAATATAAGATCGGAACGGAATGCTATCGATCGAACAGTTTTTTCATTTTTTATTTTTGCCACGAGAACGTTTGTGTGAGATTCGAATATTTTGTACGGGGATTTTTTTCTGGCGAATTTGGATTTTCGGATGAGTTTTCGTTGTGTGGGGTAGCTTGAGAATTAGGCGGTTTTTGATTTTATGAATTGTAGATATTTTAGTTTTGGTGAATTGCAAAGCGCACGAATTCACGTCTAAAGTTTCACCATAAAATTGGATATTTTGAAAATCCTAAGTGGCGAAATTTTTGTTTTAAAAGTGAAGTCTCAACACGTCTACCAAAAAAGTTAACATTTTTATATTTATCCATTTCAAAATGTCGCACCATCAAAAGTACCCTGTATTTTTATCTATCTGTATTATCAAAGTTCCCCATTTTTTCCTTTTGAAACGACTACATTTGTAAATTCCACGCATTAAAATTTCTCCAAAATCGACGTTAAATAATAAAACTCAGATAAGAAAAGTTTCATTTTTAGAAACAGTATTTTGGCAAAAGTATCCAATTCTAAAAACTTTCTTACATAAAAATCTTCGTCGACATATATTCCATGCGCAAAAATTCACATTTGTAAAAATTCATAGAAACTCCAATCCTCAAAAACGCATAAAAAACACAGAGATATGGGCCAAGTACAAGAAGATCTTACTTGAAATAAATTGCTCATTAACATAAACTTCATTTTACGATATAAACCCCAATTTGACGAATTTCCATACGTAAAAATTCCAATCGACAGAAATATTCATTCTTGACAGTTTCCCTTCCCTTCGAAGAACTCCCATTTCCTGAAATGTCGCAGGAAATGCTCATATCAAACATAACAGTGGATTCAGTCCACCACGGCGAAACACTCGATCCGTTAAACTCGACTAATATCGATTCGGTTTAATTAGTCCGCTTTAAGATTCCCAGTTTCGGGTTCGAGTACAGATTAGTGATAAAACCGGGTTCGTTCTCACGAAGCAATCATCGTGGAGAGCCTTCGTGTTCGGCGACAATATACCGGCACAGTGTACCAACATTATTGTTACTAAGATTTCTATCGAGCGGTCAGCCGTGCCGGTAATTTTCATCTCTGGCTTCGTTTAATTGTGCACCCGTGCCGCATTACAAACTAATCTACAGGATTGCTGACGCAGATAATGTTCCGGTCCGAGCAACTATCACAAAACTTGCGGATACAGTTACGTTAGGACGTATACAGGGTGTAACAAAAATTCTGGGACACTTTTTCAGTATCGATAGTACGCACCAAAAGATGAAAAAAAAGTCTATAAAGTTTTGACTAAAAACCATCCCCTATGAAGATACAACCCTTTTTGTAAAAAATTTTAAAAAAATCATATCTCCGAAATGGTAGGTCGTAGAAGACCCGTTTTGATTGCAATATAACCGGAGAAGATCAAATATAATAGAAAAAAATATAATTGCTGCGATTATTGCTGTTTAATAGCATTTATTCATGTTTAATCCAAACGACGTCGATTACCTATATCGTAGCAGATTTGTAACAACTTGGGAAAAATGGAGGGCATTCACTAAATCTTCCTTTGCGTAGATAGTGATATTTTTTTCGTAAATTTTGGTCTCTTCTGGTTATATTGCAATTAAAATCGGTCCTCTACGGCCTACCATTTCGGAGATATGATTTTTTAAAAATTTTTTACAAAAGGGGTTGTATCTCGATAGGGGGTGGTTTTTAGACAAAACTTTATAGACTTTTTTTTCATCTTTTGGTGCCTACTATCGATACTGAAAGTGTCCCAGAATTTTTGTTACACCCTGTATGTACGTGGGTGTAGGTATAGAATGAAAACCGTAGGAAAACGTGATCGAAAAATGTGCAAGTACTTGCGGATACTTTGAATGTAAATTTAAAAAGCGTGAAATTGTGACACGTTGTAACGCGAAGCAATATTAACTGAAAAATTGCTAAAAGTAAAATAATTGCAGGTAAAATAAAAGGAAATGAATAAAATGGATTTAAAGTTGCATTATTAATGGGAAATCCACCTCATGATCTATAAGCGCATGGAATTTCGCAAAGGAGTATTAAAAAAACAAGAAATACATAAAAAGTAAAAGTAGCGGAGCATGGAAATTTGAAGCATTTGTGACAAACCGTGGTAACTCTGAAGGTAAAAATAGAGGCAGAATAAATTTTGATGTTAAAAATATCAAAGCAAATCGTAGAGTTTTCGGTATAGAAATTTTAGAGCTTGGAATTTGCGAAAGACTGAGATACGCTGGCGTAGAAATAACTACGCATCGAAATCTCTACACCATCATATTTGAGTGCCTTGAAATTTTATGCCCCGATATTTCTGTAGTTTCAAATTCCAGAAATATCTGCATATTCAAAAATTTCGCCGCCGAAAATCTCCACTCTTCGATATTCCTCTCAAAATTACAACACCCAAAGTCTATTAATTAATTTTTTCTTCAATACTTGTTGGTTAACAAAATGTCCCAAGTAGACATTTCTTCAAATCTCATAATACTCAAATTCCTCTACTCCCTCGAAAAATACAAGCAAAAATATTTGCAATAATTCTTTTTGATTTCGTTTCAATAAAAAAAAACTTTCACTGTTAGAATCTCTCTCCGAAATTTCTACGGTATTAGTCATTGCAGCATTCGTTAGGGTGGCAGGAAGAAAGTGATCTGTGTGTTGCATATGTAAGGGTGTGTACGTGTGTCTGTCAACGTGGCACTACACATGACAGTTGACTGACAGGTTGCTAGGGATTCGGTGACATCGTAATGCCTGACGCGCAATCGCCGAAATTGCCTGTCGACAATTATTCTGATTAGTTTGTTTTCGAGTTTTTTTTTGGTCCTTTGATGCACTTTTCTAATATCGAATCTCAAGTGGTCTCGTGTTACGAATAACGATGAGCTATTCGTTTGCCGACATGTGTCTCTGTGTCGAAAAATAATTTTATATTAGATACAGTGTTGTGCAATAATACATGTAGAGTATGCGTATGAAAGAAATTTGAATGTGCAACAATTTTAGTTATTACAAATATTAAAGTGAAATTTTAGGATGAACGAATATTGGTGCACTGAAATTTCGGAATGTGTGAATTCAAATTTAAAAAACGTTATCGCATTGAATCCACATGGAATTTCAGAGCGTAAAAATATTGGCACGTGCAATTTTAAGGCAATTAATTTAGCCACTTGCCAAATCGATTAACTCCATAAAACATAAAGTTGGGAATATTGGTAAAGCGTGCATAAGGGCTTTCGGTGTTATCAATTATCTAATATACATTGTTGCATGAAAACATGAATTACCTGAATCCTTTAGACGGCGGAACTCATCTGATGAGCTTTTGAAGAAAATCATTTATTATTCGGCAGCCAGAAAATTTCTGCCATTTAACGCTGTTAGCCTAATTGTTATAACAACTATTTTTAAATATAAAAAGTTACTACTCAGTCAAGTGCTTTGATACTTAAATTTAAAATAATTCAACAAGTGAAATTAATCGATTTGACTTGTAAATGGCAAGCGGCGAATTATTGAAAAAAACATTTTCTAAATAAAACTAGAAAAAATATAATGCTCAAAAATAGAATTATAATAAAAATGGTGAATTTTCTAAGCGGAACGGAATATCGGCTAAAATTCATCGGGCGTTGCATTATTATAAGCAATTAACGATAACTTCGTGTCAGATATAAAGTACCGTAAAACTGTCGTTCTTAAGGTAACTAAGCATGCGATCAACCTGGCTAATAAAACCGCCTACGAAACTCTTACACGGTTCGCTGGAAATTCTTACGAAGCGATTCCAGCCACGATTAGAATAGTTAAACATAAACGCGGCTGACGTAGGAAATTTCACTCTGTCGGAATCACATAAATTGCTGCTTTCCAATACTGTTGACAGGCTTAACGATGCAGCTTTCCTAAAAAATTAAATCTGATGGCACAAATGCCACTCAACGTGTGGAGTTAATGTGACGTAGAAATGTAAGGACCCATTAAGGCGTAAAGATTTCTATGAGCACAAGTTTACAGGCGCAGGGGTTTTAATGCGTCGAAATTTAAACGTACAGGTAGAAATTTTGAAGTACAGGGATTCTAAAATGCAAGACTTTTCAAACTTTTATATTGTAATTTATTATATTGAATTTTATATTGTATTATGCTGAAACTTGAAATCGCAGGGATTTTAATAGACATTCAATTGCGTAGAAATTTTAGGGCAACATCATTACAGGATGTATATTCACAGAAATTAAGGCACAGAGATTTTAGATGCAGGGACTCCACAACGAACATATTGTTAGACGCAGAAATTTTAAAGCTCAAAGATATTAATATGCAGATATTACAAGGCACTTGGATTTTAACAGACCTGATTCAGTACATAGACATTTTGAGACAAAGAGAATTCGATACATATAGATATTTTGAGGCACTAAAACTTCAATGTGTAGAAATATCAATGCGCAACGATTCCAATACACAACAACTAAAATATACTGGACTTGCAATGGGTAAAAAATTCAAATTATAAGGATTTAATTGAATAGAAATTTTAACACAAAAAGATTCCAACGCATTGAATGTTGTTGCAAAATTTTCAAAAATATCTAAAAATAAATGTAAACTAGCAGGCAGACACTTAAAACCTACATTTTCCTTCTATCTTAAACTAAAATACAATATAACTTTTGAAAACACACAGATTTCAATATGCGTTAGTTTGAACTATTGTATTAACCCTTAACGCCCCGACTTTTAATTCTGAATATCGACTGATAACTCCAACTTATCCTCATCAAACTTCGACTCTCAAGTTTTTAAGTGTCAGCTTTTAAGTGCTACCATAACACGTAAATAATAATATAAAAGTCATTCGCAACAACTTTTATTCATCTCAGAAATAATATAATTTTGATTACAACATTTATAACGCCGCACATCGGTGCTGTTTGAGAGGCACACTCGGAATGTGTGAATTAAAATTTAAAAAACCTTATCGCATTGAATCCACATGGAAATTCAGAGCGTAAAAATATTGGCGCGTGCAATTTTAAGGCAAACAATTATGTCGACTGATAACTAATATTATATATAATATCGACTGATAACTCCAACTCATCCTCATTAAACTTCGACTCTCAAGTTTTTAAGTGTCAGCTTTTAAGTGCTACCATAACACGTAAATAATAATATAAAAGTCATTCACAACAACTTTTATTCATCTCAGAAATAATATAATTTTGATTACAACATTTATAACACCGCACATCGGTGCTGTTTGAGAGACACACAATTATGTCGACTGATAACTAATATTATATATAATATTATATACAATATTATATACAATATTATATACTAATGTATAATATCGACTGATAACTCCAACTTATCCTCATCAAACTTCGACTCTCAAGTTTTTAAGTGTCAGCTTTTAAGTGCTACCATAACACGTAAATAATAATATAAAAGTCATTCGCAACAACTTTTATTCATCTCAGAAATAATATAATTTTGATTACAACATTTATAACGCCGCACATCGGTGCTGTTTGAGAGGCACACTCGGAACGTTAAAGATTAAAACTTATCCGAAGCCAGACAACAAATAACCGCAATATCGGCATAATATAAAAACACACGAGCAATTTTTTTTTCTCATGCTTCGCCAACGTATTTCCGGATAGCGAATGTAGCCTGTCATTTGTTTTAATGCCCAGTTTAGTCAACGGATTTTCCTGCACAGGAATGGGGCCCGTAATCGCCAGGTTTCTACATAGGTGTATCGACGCGCCATATGACGCCGTTCCATGGGTTTTATTTCTCCGTAAACACCGGCGGAACATGACAATCGTCGCGGGAGGCCTATCATTTTCCATGGGAACCCATAAACGTTCATCGATGGCGCGCGACGTCTCCGTGGGAATTTTACAAGTGCTCTCTATTTAACTTTCTCTAAGGGATGTTGTTTCTAGCGCTTTTCCAGACGGTTTGAAAAGTTTGCGAAATTATGGTGGTGTCTTAATCTACGAGACAATTTATGGGATGACTTTCCAGAACTTTTCACGGTTAAACAATCGAACTTGACAGTTGAGAGTGTGTTTGTACGGGTTCGGTAATGTTTCGGCAAAGTGTAGACAAATTTTTGGAATAACAAAAAAATGTCCTGTTTTTGTATTCGTTGAAATATTGGGTTACATTGAAATTAATATTTGTAACGAATTTACTTAGCGAGATAAAGAAATAATATAGAAAATTTGCGCTTTTCCGAAAGCGTCGTGTCTTTCGACAATAACACACATTGGTACCACCACAGCACTGTGTAATCTTACATCGCTTTACACACATTCACAGGTAAATGTTACACCGTGTCGCGCATAAATGATTGCCAGAAAATTGCAGTCCTTGAGAGAACGGCGCGGTTTTATGGATCGTTATGTGTCCTTTCCTGTTTTATCGTTTTTTTCCGACGTTACGTGCAAGATACTTTCCTGTTTTTTTTGTTTAATTATTTTCTTTCGAAAGGATCGATGGGCGAAGTTTTTTGCACATTGACAATAGGTCATCGTTGAGTATTTTTTATAAAATTTTGAGAGACTATGTCAAACATTTTTTTCGGCGTATTTCGAAGGGGAAAAATTGTGACGTTTGAATTTTTGGGGTGGAACATTTTACGCATCGAAAATTCTACGTGTGATAAAAATAATGATTATTGAAATTTCTGTTGTGTTTCTCAAATCCTAAACGTTGAATTTTCTTCATCCGAAAAATACTACGTTTTCTACATTTCTACCCCACGAAATATCAATGCAGGAAAATATTCACTGAAAATTTCTGCCTGTTAAAACATTCAATAGCAGTGAAATTCCTGCGCCTCGTAATCTCAGTAGCAGTGAAATTCCTACGCCTCGCAATTTCTGCGCCTAAAGGCTAGCACACAGTGAAATTGCCATACCCCAAAAATTCAAAGCAAGGACATCTGTCGGAAATTTGAATTTTCGACCAAGAAATTTCATTATTTTGAACATTAACTTGTAGAAATTTAATGCTATAAAAATTCAAACACCGGCATAACAAAAGCTTCAAAAACAATTTATAAAGCACCACTTTATTCGCATCATAACAATATAAACATAAAAAAGTAACGATAGCTTTAAAATTCTAAAAAATGTTAAAAATCAATTATTATTTCGAACAAGCTTCTTTCCTTCCGACATACTAATAATTCATCCAAAAATAATAAAGCACAACATTAGATTATCTTTTGTATGGAAATGTCAAGGAACACTTGAGTGCTCGGGCGATTAAAAATCGTGAGATTTTACGGTGTCCCACGACAGACGACAACAAAAGAGACACGACAGAGACACTTGCCGTGAAGTAGATTTTGCAATTTACGCGAGACGTGCTCGCGATTCGATCGGTTTTCACGAGCCACTCGTGAAACAAAACGGCCACTTCGCCTCCAAGTGCCGTTTCCATCCAGGAACACCACCTGTTCGTGGGAAATATTTCAGCGATTTCAATCGCGTGACGGAACCTTACTTACACATACTTGCACGTAGATTAGCTATACGCAACGTACATGATAATCAGATTTTCTGACGATCGCAATTTTTATAACGAATTTATTATCTGTTTTAATCTTTTTTTTTATTCCGTTCTATCAGTCATTGGATCGCTTCAGTATGTTTTATAGAGTAGGTTTGTTTTTATATTTAATTTGAAGGGGTGTGATATCTGTATGTGTTCAGATTTTGAAGTGCTCGATGTTTAGTTGGCGTTGAAATTTCGAGGCGTAGAAATTCCTGCGCCTGGAAAACACAATGCTTAGAAATTTTTGTGAATCGAAGTTTTTTTATTCAAGTATTTGTACGCTTATAAACTTCTATGTTTTAAAATTTCTGCGCCGCGAATCTTGGCGCAAATTTCTACAGATGAAATTGCTATTCTTTAAAAATTCTGCGCCCTCGGATTCCCAAGCCTCAAAATATCTGCGCCACAGAATTTCAACGTTTCAAACATATTCATAACATTCGAATTTTTACGCACTAAAATTTCGAGGCGTAAAAATTCCTATGCCTGGGAAACAAGGCTCAGAAATTTCTGCGATTCCAAGTTTTTTAATTCGAGCATTTGTACGCTTATAAACTTCTATGTTTTAAAATTTCTGCGTCGCGAATATTGGCGCCAAATTCTACAGATGAAATTGCTATTCTTTAAAAATTCTGCGCCCTCGGATTCCCAAGCCTCAAAATATCTGCGCCACAGAATTTCAACGTTTCAAACATATTCATAACATTCGAATTTTTACGCACTAAAATTTCGAGGCGTAAAAATTCCTATGCCTGGGAAACAAGACTCAGAAATTTGTGCGATTCCAAGTTTTTTAATTCGAGCATTTGTACGCTTATAAACTTCTATGTTTTAAAATTTCTGCGCCGCCAACCTAGGCGCAAAATTCTACAGATGAAATGCTATTCTTTAAAAATTCTGCGCCCTCGGATTCCCAAGCCTGAAAATATCTGCGTCACAGAATTTCAACGTTTCAAACATATTCATAACATTCGAATTTTTACGCACTAAAATTTCGAGGCGTAAAAATTCCTATGCCTGGGAAACAAGGCTCAGAAATTTCTGCGATTCCAAGTTTTTTAATTCGAGCATTTGTACGCTTATAAACTTCTATGTTTTAAAATTTCTGCGCCGCCAATCTAGGCGCAAAATTCTACAGATGAAATTGCTATTCTTTAAAAATTCTGCGCCCTCGGATTCCCAAGCCTCAAAATATCTGCGCCAGAGAATTTCAACGTTTCAAACATATTCATAACATTCGAATTTTTACGCACTAAAATTTCGACTCCAAAATACCTCCTGCGAAATCTTGAAAATCCGAATTCAATTTTTACGCACAAATTTACGAACATCTCCTAAAAATAGTTACTCTTCTTTGCGTTTCACAGAAAATCATTAAAAAAAATTCTCCACTTGTACGAATGACATCAAGAAATGCGAGGGATATAGAAATTGTCATCCCGACGTGAAAGCGTATAAATAATGAACGGCAAATAAACTGGATATATCGTATAATCACGCAAGTCATCGGAACATCTGTTCGTTCGCGTCTTGTCCGTACGCGTGTCGATGAAACGGAAAATGACTCCCGCGCAATCTTTCTTTCACAGTTGACACATCGATCGATTGAATTTTTTTTTCAGTTAAATTCCACGAAACAGTACGCGTACTTAAATCGATAGTACTAGATGAACGGTTGAAATTTGATTCATAATTTCGTATCGATTGAAACCTATACGTAACGAAATCTAATGCATCGAAATTGCTATACTCAAAGTTTGTTTATGTGAAACACAACACCAAGAAGTATCTGTATTTTAAATTTTAGCTTAGTAGAAATTTATTTCTGCGGACATCCAACGTATAGAATTTTCCCACATAAAATTTCCATCACATAAAATATCACATAAAATACAAAAAGCAAAATAGAATTCTTTGGCGTTGAGAAACTTTCGTTGCCACAGGAATCTCAGGTTGGCAAATTCATTCGAAATATCTCACAAACGATTGATGAAGAATATACAAAAAATCTTGTATCTCTTTTATCAAATCGGAAACACGTTACATATTTGTATTAACCCTTGAACCGGTTTCTGATCCAGCGTAGTCTGAATTCGGTTCGCAAACGGTTTTTACATTACACCGTAGGGCGCGAGGCACGTCATTATATGATACAACAGTAGGGTGTGTCAAAGGGAAAGGGCCCACCTGTTGCAGCTTCCATACCCTATGCTGATCACCATAAGAGAGTTCCGCCAATTTTCAAGGGAGAGAAACGTCTCGTCTGGTTTCTTACGTAACGGCATTGTTAAAATGACAGGATAGAGCGTGCACGTGTGTGCGTGTCATTGTAATTCGAGTTGATACAAGGATCGTTGTTAAGAATTGTTTTGGTGAATGGATAACGAGCGATGCTTGGCAGTGGGTTGCAATACGTTTAGAAGTGCTATTAGAATTTTTCATTGGAGTTTGGAAAATCGGACGTTGGTTGTAGAGCGTTAGAATTTTTTAATGTCGAACGTTTTGAGTAGCGAGATTGAAATTATTAAAAGAAAATGTTTGAGAGGGTAAGAGTTTTTAAAAGGTAAACAAATTTTAAATTTTCAAGGTTGAGGAATTTTTAAAATGAAGAGGTTGGGAATTTCAGAGCACATCAATTTTAAAACGCTGAGACCAGAAAAATTAGAAATTTCCAAGCTGATCAATTTTAAAGCGCAACAAATTCTAAAGCTGATTAATTTAAAATGCAATTTCGAAGTTGAAAAAGAAATTTTACATCTCCAAGATATTAAACTAAAGGCAAATTCCAAGCTCAGCGATTTTCAAGTAAACGTACTATGAATGCTGTAAAATTTGAAACTCAAAAAACTTCAAAGCCCGAAAATTTAAAAGGTGTGCGGAAATTTCCAAATCTTAAACCGTAGAAATTACAAGGCGCAGCATTGTCTACGCAATCAATCTCAAACAAAAGAAATATCCAATCAATTTAGAAGATCCAAACATCCAAATTCTCTAAATATTCCGAAACCTAATAATAGCTAACCTAATAATAGCGAAACCTAATAATAAAACGTAAATAGACCTTAGAATATATTTTAATTTAGTTTATATTTTATATTTTTTTATATTTATATTTAGTTTATATTTTCCCCATATTTTCTCATGGAATTCGACAGGTCTAAACGTATCGCATTTTTGGAAACACCCTGCATTCACGTATGGGACCATATTGCATCCGGCAATCGTGTCCGAATTCCATAAATCGTTTGCGAGGGTGGACCTCGATTTGATAAACGAAATTAATTCGCCCAAGACAGAAAATTAACTGCCGTATAAACTGTACCGTAAGAATGATACATCGTTCGCCGATCGATTCTCACATCTGACGTCTCAATTTCCGTTACCAGAAGGAAACCGGCAGTCTAATCAACGCCTCGAGAAAAAAACTCTAATGAAATATCCACTATGTTCTATCGTTTGATAATTTGTACATAGTGAACATTTTATCGGAGCAAAAATTGAAAATGAGTGAACATCGGAATATAATATGGTGGATGGCATTTCAAAGTGTGCAACTATTCGCGAGGAGTATTTCATATTGTTATATTAAATACTGATTCGTATTAGGTAAATGTATGAATTTTTTAAGAACTCAATTTTCAAAACATAGGATTTTGAAGCACTGAAATTCCAAGGCATAATATTTCAAATTGCCGAATTTTTAAACCGTGGTACTCCAAAACGTGGAATTTTAAAACAAACGAATTTTTAAAGCATAGCATTTGAATTTACGACATAATGCGATATTGAATACTGGCGCGTAATAGGTAAATGTATGAAGTTTTTAAGAACTGAATTTTCAAAACGTAGAATTTCGAAGCACTGAAATTCTAATACGCTGGATTTCAAAGCACTGAAATTCCAAGGCATACTATTTCAAAGTGTCGAATTTTTAAACCGTGGTACTCCAAAATGTGGAATTTCAAAACAATCAAACTTTTAAAGCGTAGTATTTGAACTTACGACATAATGCGATATTGAATACTGGCGCGTAATAGGTAAATGTATGAAGTTTTTAAGAACTGAATTTTCAAAACGTAGAATTTCGAAGCACTGAAATTCTAACACGCTGGATTTCAAAGCACTGAAATTCCAAGGAATACTATTTCAAAGTGTCGAATTTTTAAACCGTGGTACTCCAAAATGTGGAATTTCAAAACAATCAAACTTTTAAAGCGTAGCATTTAAAAGCACTGAAATTCTAATACACTGGATTTCAAAGCACTGAAATTCCAAGGCATACTATTTCAAAATGCCGAATTTTTAAACCGTGGTACTCCAAAACGTGGAATTTCAAAACAATCAAACTTTTAAAGCGTAGCATTGAAAAGCACAGAAATTTCGAAGCAGGCAATTTCACAGTATGAAATTTGGAAACAGCAAATTATTATTGACATGAGTAGATTCGAAATAACACATATAAATATGTACTAATATGTAGAATTTAAAAGTGTGTCAAAACATTTTATCAAACTTTAACAATGCGCTGTCTAAAATTTTACGCTTCGAAATTTCATCCCTTTGAAATTCCACTATTTTCTAATTTCACTCACGTGTCAACTAACATTGCCGTCCAAAAGAATCCGCACGATATCCACCAAGGACTCGTACTCTTTAAAAAAAACATTCCGGTAACCCCATAATATGTAATTTCCCGTAACGCAAAATCATTCCGTCAGATCGAATTATCTTTGGGAAAGGAAGAAGCCACAAAAAAAGAAGTATCAATAACATTTATTCCATTTGGTAGCGTGACTGTAGTTTCGGCTTGTGGCACCCTTTTCGTGCCTGCTTTGTCTGTGTGTATGTGTGTATGTATGTGTGTGTGTCAAGGGGGGAGGGAGAAGCAAAGTGCGGTGTAATGCTGTCCCGCCGCAGGCATACTTAGCTAATTAAACCGTATCGTGGATATTCGTCCTAGGATTAGGTTACGAGAGGGCACGCGAGCAGCTGTGAGAAATTCTTCCCGTAGAAAAATTATCTTCTTATCTGGCAGATGATTAAATTTATAAGGATACGTAAGTATGTGAAATGATATTCCGTTTTATGACATTGTATTGGTAAATAAAAATAGAAAACAATTTCTATAAATTCATTACAATTTCATAATTTTTCTTCTTCTTCTGCTTCTTCTTTTTCTTTATAGTCGTCCCGATACTAAAAGTAGGGAAATGCAAAATTAAAAATCTAAATTAAAAATGCAAATCTAGTAATTTGCACATAGTATATGTTAGCGAAATGGGTCGGTAGCTTTCAGGTTTACTTTTGCATTTCCCTACTTTTAGTATCGGGCGACTATAAAGAAAAAGAAGAAGAAGAAAAATTATGAAATTGTAATGAATTTATAGAAATTGTTTTGTTTCAATTGTGAAAGTGGATGGCAAATGGAATTTATTGAAATACTTATGTTTTTGGATGTTTGATGGTGAAATGACTTTATTTCGGATGTCAAAATTTCAAAACCAGCAAATTTCTGGTGAAAAAAAACACTGCAGGCGAAAAAATTCATAAAGATGAAAATTGCTATGTATAAGTGGATGTTTCAAAAAGTGAAAATTTGTCGTCACGGAAATTTCTAAAATTTAAAATGTCAACGTTGATAGATTTCCACGTATGAAAATGTAAGGCATATAAGATTTTCATGTTTGATTTAATTAATAAAATTCTCAAGAAATCAATAAATCTACCGGGTATTGATCACTCTAAATTTTTAATGATGTATTGTATGGGGTTGAATTTGTAATATTTTACAATAAATACAATTTTCTACAATATAAAATGAATATTTAATTAATCTCAGCTAATGGCCCAAACACTAACCATTTCTCCCAATAAAATAAATGTCAACTATTGGAACAAAAGAGTATCAACTACTAGAGTTTCTCGATTTGGCTGGGTGTCAACTACTGAACCAGTAACCTTACCGAAATAAAACTCCTATTTTTTTTTACATGCATGTTATGAACGAATTACTTGTGATATTATGATAGTAAAATGTCAAGTGCAATGATAATTATTTATGTTTTTTATATAAAGTGAACTCAGTCTATGTTATGTGAATAAATGAAAAAAAAATCCTTAAGGTGTCAACTATTGGTGCCTTTACCTTACAACAGCTATTTTCTCAAATTACTCTTCTTGGCCGAAATATATCTGAATATTACGAATTAAATTAGAGATTAAGTAATCGCTATGTATAATAAAAAGCTTTTTATTTAAAACAATTATCCCATATTAAGTTCGAATGATGCCAGGCTCTAATTTACCTTAATTACAACCGTTCAACGTGTGGCATTCTTAATTATTTAAATACGAAATAATACAAATATTTTCTACACTCAACAAAATAGTGACTAAATGAAATTGTTAATTAATAAACACTTCTAAATCGAGAGGAAGTAATTTTTAATCAACTTCATCAATCAAAACATATATTTGCAATCTTATCACAGTTTTCGTGCTCATTGAATCGTTGTCGAGGAAAGAAAAACAAGATTCAAATGTTAGTAAAATATTTATCAGCGTATTTGCAATGGCAGAAAGAGCGAAAAAATGTATGAATATCCGTTGACAACGCGAAGCAAAACGATTCCCATAAATTTTTTGTGGTTCTATTTAGAGCGTCGTCACGTGGCAGTTTTCAAAGAATCGAGACGCGTGTAATCGATCAGAATACTGCCGATGTTATCTGGAACGACAGATGGGCCCGGCGAAAGCTATTCACGTATCGCGTACCGAGATATCTAGTATCTATTATCCGTAAATAATAATCAATTCAGATACAAGTCCCATTCGCCACTTGGTTATGCCGCTGGAAATCATACAGGGAAATTCGGTCGCTTATTAATATCCCGACTATATTTCAAAATACATGGTAAATAATATTAAAGTACTAGAGTATCAATCTAGGGTAATTTTTTTGCTAGAACTTCCCTAGTTACAATTTACATGTTGTATATTTAATACAATTTCAAGCCAAGTTTCCCTAGTTATAATTTAAATGTTGGATATTTAAAACAACTTCGAATCAAATTTTGGCAGTACAAATCGAGATTTTTTAAAAATAAACGCCGAAAAACGAAGATTCACATTTTAACACTAAAGCTACCGACAGTTTATGTACGTATTCTTATCAACTCCGTAAAAACTGTAACTTGTACAATTAATTTCAGGTAATAAGTAATTTGGCATAAAGAACTGTATTTTCTTTATGGTGATTAAAAGAAGTAACGTTGAAAGCTATAGCTTTGCATGCAAGTGTCTTAATAAAAAGTTTCAAAACGGTCATTTGACCCGCCTCAGTAAGTAGCGTGTCAAAAAAACCATTTACCAATTCCGTCGGCTGGAATCCTACAATTTGTATGTGAAACAATTTTTGATAACTTCTTTTGTCAAACCCTGTACAGTTATGCGTGAAGTACAGTAACATTTCACTCACGCCACTACGTGCAGTTGTACACATTTCAGATTTCCATTGTATACAAACACGAAAGAAAAAGAACACGAAGACACCATAAGTCGCGATAAGGGAAGTTAATACTCGTGACCAGCATGCGTGGCACGCGGCGTGATTCCACTGGGGTGTGAATTTCCTCATGCCATACCACACGATGACACACAGTGGCCCGTCACGCTGAATTTATGGGACTAGACATGCTTCCTTGATCATGGGGACGAGGATGATACTCTCCGATTCATCGCTAGTTTGGCAAATGTATAATGTAGTGAGCATTTTCACATTCCCTAGATTATAAACGTATAGAGAAAGAAAAAAATGTTTGGAATGCTGTTGGTAATTTATGCAGAAATTTTTAAGACCCTGAATTTTGAAAAATTATAAAGGTATAGAGAAAGAAAAAAATGTTTGGAATACTGTTGGTAATTTATATAGAAATTTTGGAGTCCGGGAATTTTGAGAAACTGAAATTTCCACGCGATAAAACATTCTTGCACTAAAATCTATACCAAAGATCTGCAATTTCTAGGCTTTAAAATTTGTACGTAAGTACTCTAATCTTTTTTTCTCAAAAATATCGAAAAACTGTAATCTTCGTGCTTTAGTGTATCCCAAAATTGGAATGTCGCACGCGAAGCTTTAGTTGTTCTAATATTTCCACCTGCGGAAATCTCAAGACGGTAATATTTGTCTATCCTGCGATAGTATACATATGTGCCATAATTATGAAAGTTCTCTAAGTAAATTTTTTATAAAATTTCGGATATTACGTTTTTTAAAGGTTTTTGAAACATTTATTAACAAATTATGAAGACTTTAATTCTTTTTTTAAATATTGACTTAGACCACTTTCATAATTATGAGCACATATTTATTAACGGTAAAACTTTTCAACACTTTCGATATACTGAAACTTTTACACGTTAAAATCCTTTTGCTATAAAATTTCAAAACACTGATATGTTCCACACATTGAAATCTCTATGTTCTAAAATTTTGAAAAACTACAATCTCTACATTGCACTATAAAATGAATTTGCTCTTCAGCTCTTAGATTCTGAAATTACCACTACTATGATTTGAAAACGCCTAAATCTGTATACAAAATTTCACCGCCGTAGAATCTCGTTTTCCAATATTAAATCATTGTATGTTCGAATATCTTGATTATTATTAAAACAATGAAAAAAATTTCCGGCACATAAAAATAATAAAGATTTAAATATTGCATGAGTTAATAAATGAAAAAAAGCTAATTTATATATTCCAATTCTTACAATTCTTATTATTAATCCTAATTGTCTTAAAGTTGACAAAGCAATAATTTTTTTTAAATCAAATTCAAAATTTGCAATTATACCAGATATAAATATTGTTATTCTTGAAATAATTAAAAGAAAAAAATTTAATTTATTATTTTTTAACCTTAAATTTAATTTAATTATTAAATAAACACCAGCTGTTACTAAAGTTGATGAATGAACTAATGCTGAAATTGGTGTTGGTGCAGCTATTGCTGCTGGTAATCAAGGTGAAAATGGAATTTGAGCTCTTTTTGTTATTCCTGCAATTATTATTATTAATGTAATTAAAAATGAAATTTTATAAAATAATTTTCATCTACCAGACGAGTTTTATTGTTACTCGATAATCTCTATAAAATATTCTTCGAATGCACCACAGATTTCTACCTACAGAAATGCGTGCCGTGCTAACCAAAGGCCCAAAGCGGAACAAAGACGAAACAAGGTTTATCGTTAGAGCTGGCTGCCAATTGTCAGACACGCTGGAGTGAACGGAGTTTCAAGGGGAACACGTGAATTCGATACGGAATCGGGATATTCCATAACGCATTTCGGGTGCCACGCGTCACGATATACAGGGTGTTACATAAATACGGGTCGTGTTTATCCAGCGTACGATCTTCGTCCCGAAAATACTACAATAATTCTTATAAATTAAATAATGCTTATTAATTTATTAAATTCTTATAAATCGACGTTGAAAAATTTGTTTTGTTTGTGGTAAATAAAATATACAATGTGAGATGCGGAAAAGAAATTTATTTTTTAGATTCTGTTGTATATGATGATTTTTTAGAGGAATAATTTGTAATTTTCAGTGGTTTTTGCCATTTTTCATGTGAGATAATCGAGCAGAAGAAATGTAATATTTTATGGGATACCCTGTATAGAACTCCTTGAATCCCCATAGTAAATGGACCGACGCAGGATCGTTGATGGGTAATAAAATTCATGGCTTTGATACCCGTAGCAACATTGACAATTCTCAGGGTAATTCGATCGACTGGATATCTTAATTCACGTTAGAATCACGGACGATACGTTTAGAAGTTTACAATGAACAAACAGTGTCGCATATCTTTTAGAATATCTTCGATGTGGTAGCACTTCGTTTCATGGGAATTTAAAAAAGATTGGATAATTGTAGTTTTTGTTTTATTGTTAATTTACGTTTATAAACTTTTTTTTAATTTTTATGTTTAATTCTTTTTAAATTAACATTAAATTCTATTTACTTGTCTTCTTTCAATTTAATTAACTTTATAATGTTTAAAAAATTAATTTTTGAATTCTTAGAATTATTATTTATTATTACGTTTTAAGAATGTAATAGGATTTGTAGAAAACGACTTGTAGAGTTTTTGAAAATTTTCGCGACCTTTCTATCCGGTAAAATTTGAACACAGTCGATTTTCAAATTACACTTCGAAATTTTAACGAATCGAAATTTGAAGTCGCAAAATGTTTGCGATTTGTAATTTTCTCGGGTCACAATGTTTCGACGCACGTATTTTGGAGCACAATCAAATTTCAAAACACTGAAAAAGCAAAGCGTAGAAAATTCTGCGCATCAAGATGCCACCGCTGAAAAACAATCTAATTAAAAATGTAGAAACGCAAGGAGTATGCCGTGGGAAAACTCTATTGGACCAAAATTTCAAATTGTTAAACTTGCGCTGTGTCAAACTTATTCACAGTAATTCTAATCCAAAAATTTCAAAGCGGCGGAACTCTCGACGTTTTAACATTTAAGAAAAAATAAAAAATAAAATTCGTCCGAATAAACAGGTAATCAAATTTAATTTTTAATTGGTAAACTTGTGCTGTGTCAAACTTATTCACAGAAATTCTAATCCAAAAATTTCAAAGCAGCGGAACTCTCGCCGTTTTAACATTTAAGAAAAAATAAAAAATAAAATTCGTCCGAATAAACAGGTAATCAAATTTAATTTTTAATTGGTAAACTTGTGCTGTGTCAAACTTATTCACAGAAATTCTAATCCAAAAATTTCAAAAACGGCGGAACTCTCGACGTTTTAACATTTAAGAAAAAAAAAAAATAAAATTCGTCCGAATAAACAGGTAATCAAATTTAATTTTTAAATACCGTCAAATACATGTCTGTGAAAACTTCTGTATCATCATGCAGCAGCGAAATTAGCGATTGTAAACCATGACACGTTCCAATGATAGGGGCTTGGCATTGGCATTCACGGCCGCGTCGTTTTAATTCAAAGTTTGCGAGCAATGTCGAACCCTCATCGGATCCATGGTCGTTTACGATAATGACAATCTGCTAAAGCAAGGTGTTATGGAATTTCGAAAGAACTTTCAAGGCCGTCGTTTCGAAATCAATTAATATTTATAATCACGTGTTTCGAATTGTTTGTTCATTAGGCAAGAAATTTTAACGTATCTTAATTGAAAAGCGTAGGAACTTTGGAGTATTATGATTTCAAAGCGTAGAAGCTTTAGAACAACACACTTTTCAATCAGAGACGTTTTAAATAATTCAAAATTTGATAGCGTGAAAATAGTAATTTTATAGCATAACAATTTTGGACGGTCAGAAATTTTTTACTATGTAAATATGATATGCATACAAAGTTTGAAGTTTAGAAGTTTTGTTAGAGCAACGAAATTTGAAACCATAGAAACTTTACACCCTGACTATTTTCAAAAAATATCAATTTTAAAGTCACAAAACTGTTAACGCATCGAAACCTGTTTTCTATTCAAGTATTCAAACGCTCGAAAAGAATATAGAGATACCATAACGGTTACAAATTCATTCCTCACAAAACTTCGAGTAAGTACCTAAAATTTATTAAAATGAACAATTTATTTACTTCGAGTAATACACAAATACATTTTATTTAAAATTTGTTCCAGAACACAACTAAATCTCAAATCAATACTAGGTCACTTAAAACAATGAAGAAAGCGCAAGAAACTGTTTCAGTGCAACATATTCAATACTACAATCATTTTTACAATTATAATCACAGAATTCTATGATACATTTTCTCTGCGTAATCATCGTTATCAACATAACCATCCTGCAGTTCTTCCTTTCCTATCACTGTTGATTTGGGGCACTATAATATGGAATTTTGGGACTATAATCTGCAATTATGAGATACATTTCAGTCGGTTGATACGAATTGCATTTTGAGAACATCTTCTCTACTTGCACTCCTCAAATCAGGAATAGAGGAACGGAAACTCAAATCAAGTAATTTGTTCTGCGGATTTGTTTGCTTCTGATTGGCGAACAACTGTTGAACCTTTAGAAGTAAGTACTTGTTAACTATAGTTTACACAAATATCTTGTTTTTGTTTCTATTGAACAATTGTATAAAAAATAATAATTGTTTAAGAAGTATATAAAATATTTAAGAAAACAATTGTCCCTATAATAATGAAGTTAACAAAATTGACTATTGCAATAAAAAATGCGTTTATAACACGTCGCCCCGATTTTCGTTCAAATTCTGTATTCATAAATACAAGCCACCAACATTTGAAATTTTTCAAATATACATATAAAAAGATGTGTGTATAATGTTTTATAATCCCTATATAAAATTTGTAATAACAAATCGTTCCGCGAAGTATTATTCATGACAAGTGAAAAGAAACAAGTCTTTGTGATATTCATACGTGCAGGTTTTTCATTCGCTACTCAAAAGAAAAGAAAATTCAATTTCTAACATTTTAAAAAATAAATTCGGACAAGGCGATCTTTCAAATTTCTCAAATATATTATTATATATTTACCACTATTTCCAAGAAGTATGTAATCAATTATACCAATCATCAATTATACTTTGTAAAAAATTAAACCATCTCGCTAAAAATTGTGGCGAAACGTTCACTCGCGCCTCATTCCTACATTCGTTATCGCCTTTCTTGCCCTGACCCCGTTTCATACGCCTTCACCTAAATAATCCACCGATTCCTCATTGTTGTTTCCCCGAAACAAAAGACACCAAAGTACCCCGGAAAAAGATAGAAGGTAATCACATCTTAGACGATGAATTCTCTCAAAAATATGTTTTTTCTACCAAAAATTCAACGATTCATACTTAAAACATATACATTATCAAATTCCTAAAATCCGCTGATCCATGAAAATTCTAGAACTAGCCAAAAAGTGTAGCGATGCTGTCAAATTGCTATAGAAATAAAACCATAAAGAAGGAAATTCCCATCGAAATACGCTAACGCGTAAGAATCTCTTGGCCAACGCACTTCCCGTGGAAGTTCACACGGAAGTGAACTTAAACTACTCTCCAAGGCCCCCCCTCCACTACAAAACCCGGCAGGTCGTTTCAGCCAATAGCGTCGGTCGAGATCTCGAGCTGTGCGCAGAAATCCACTGGGGTGGGGGAGCACATATCAGAACCAATGAGGAAGCGGTGTCGAGACGAGAGCATTTTTATTGGACGATGGGTGACGGAAGTGGATCTATGGTGGGGGAACGTGTCGAGGAGAAAATTTGGTGGGGTTTGGCACGCGCCGTGAGGATTGCAGGGGAGGGGGGATTTTTGAGAATACGTACGGGTGTTTGTAAAGCGATGAAATTTTCAACATTTTTTTGGAAAATCTGTGAATGTTGGTGATGAATTTAGTTAATGTTTTGCGAAGCGAAAATAGTTGAGCGTGAGGATATAAGCATCAACGTTATGGGGTGTTGAAATTTCTATGCGTAAAAATTAGGAATTATAGGACAGCAAACATTTCAAAGCGTGGAAACTTGTCGAGCATCTCAATTTTAAAACATAGAATTTTCATAGCTTAACACATTCAAAGCGTTGAAGTTCTATAGTGTACAATTACAACCCATACGAGTTTGAACAGCGTACAAAATATCAAAGCATAGAAATCTTAACCTGTCCAGAATTCCCGTATTGCCTTTCTGAAGAATTTATACGGGTATTTATCAAGCGACTATATTATCTGTGGGAATTTTGGGATATCTTGGGGAATTTGGTCATGATTTTAATGTCTCGCAATTCCTTAATATTAAGATTAATATTAACTAATAAATGTTAACTAACAATTAATTTTCAAAATTGTTATTCTTAACGATACATTTCAATTGGTTCACATATAATAACATTTTTACTAAAAACTTGCAAAATTCGTAGAGTCCATCTCCAGCATTAAATTTCTTCATTCCGATTCCGAATTTCTCAATTTAAAAAAAAAAAGAAGATCAAATTACTCAAATTAAAAATAAAAAGCAAATCAAGCCAACAAATATTTAAAAAATACAAACCTAACAGTGAAAGTTTTAAAAAACTAATAAAACCATAAAAAAAATTGAAACAAACTAAGACAGTATAGTTATTAACAAGCCATCTAAAATCTATAATAAAACATAAATCGCGTTGTCCAAAATTCATAATAAAACAAAACTCAAACCTTCAAAATTCAAAACAAAAAACATCGAGCACGCCAAGTCGCCGCCGCGGCAGTCGAGGCGCATGCGCGGACCACTTGATCATATTCCAGTGGTGGGGGGTTCGGCGTAAGTGGGAGACGGAGCGCATCTCATGGAGCGCTGCGCTGTGCAGTGCGCTTAGTCTTCTTTCGAGCGAGCCAGAGTGCGCTTGCGTGACCCCGAAGCCCTCTCCCCCCTACGGGGTCCCGGGGCAGTATGGGAAATCGCGAGGAAAACTCCAGCAAAGCCGACAGTGGGTTACAGTTGATCGAACGATCTGACGAACGAAACTTGTAGAAAAAAAAGGAGAATGGAACGCAAGAGTAAAAAGACTGACCATGATGTACCATGGGAATTTGTATATAGACACTGTACAGACAGAGGGGGGAGAGGCGTAGAGTACTGATGCCCAGAGTACAATACAAGGATCATTTCGCTTGGACCGAATTTTTTTTTGTCACCTTTGGACCGCTGAGGAAATTGGAACTTGTTCTGGGAAATCTGATGGTGCCATCCATAGCAGACGAATATACGTTGACATATTGGAAATGTTTGTTGAAAGTGACAGATTTGGAAACCGTCACGAAGAAGTCGGAAAAGAAAAGCGGACGATGACGCCGTGGAATTTGAAAATCGATTTCGCAAGTGACATCCGAATTTCGATGACGATTTTGACAGTGACGCACGAATGCTCAGAAACGATCTAATCGATGGATTGATGGAAATCTGAAATCGAAACTGACATATTCTTTTTCTGGAAGCTCGAACAATGATTGATCAAAGTGACAGTTGAGAACGATCGAATCGATCGAGGATCAAGACTGCTGTCAACAATAAACAAATTTTTGAATCGATTGCAAATCGTTCAATAAAACAAAACACTAAACGCTCAGCATTTTAAATTACAACAAAATTCAAATCTATGCCGAGAGTTGATCGACATGGATCCATATCGATCGCCGAAAATTCACATTACAAAAGGACAACTATTTGGAAAACAACATTTCAACGGGATGGTCTTCGACTACGCGCCACCATGAAGAGGAACAAAAATATTTCGAAAATTCACTGCTGCAAGATTCTGACGATTCAGCGGTATGCCAGACTTTTTTTTTATTTTTCAAAATCAACCTGTAATAATGAGTATTAGAGATAATTAATATTAGATACGTTTAGGAATAATTTGTATTATAGTTTTGCTAACTCTAGTCGTAGTTGATAATTTGAGTTTAGTGTCGTATTACAGGTTGAAAATAGTTTTTTTTCTTTTACATAAAGAAACCCGTCAAAATTTCACTAATCGCGTGAAGACTAATAATAAAAATCAGCCTATCAATGAAATCATTTAAGAACAAAAAAAATTCGTAGGCCCAGCGAAGAATTTGATTTAATTTTAGAGAACAGTAGTGAGAGTAAATTTTTAATTATTTTAAGTTACCTTACGAAACGAGTCAGTAATTAAAATAAATGTAAACATCTAGTTTTAAGTACAAATAATATCGATATCACAGTCAAAAATGTTTATCAAAGAAAATCTAGTCAGCTAGCGATTACAAATTATTTTTAATTTTAGTTATAATATCAAGTCAAAAAATCTAGTCCCAAAAATCAAAATATGATAAATTTGTTCTAGTCGAAAAAACTCTAGTCACGCATGTTTTTGTTTTTTTAAATAAATTCAAATGGTGCGATAAATTAATATAAGATAAATATGCGAAATAATTAAATTTCTTTTCAATCTTTTGTTAGATTAATCGAAGATTGCTTTTAGGACCATACCAAACATTCCAGTAGGTTAGGATAATTTGCAGGATGAGGAAAGAAAATAATGGGATTTCGAGGAACATGAAAAATGAATCCAAAAATTCAAATATTTAAAATCTTATCATTCGATGCATCAAATTTTGGAAACGCTTTGACAATTTCAAACTAAATCTGTCATTTTTAAATTTGCCGCGTCTAAATATCAGTGCGCAGAAAATTCGACACTTCCAGAACAGAAATCCCAGAGCGCGAAGATTTGAAAGCAGAGAAACTTCAGCGCACACAGTTCAGAAATTAAATAAAAAATCAATAAACCAACGTGATTCATTCGAAATCTCATTAAATTCATTTTCAATCTGCAAGTACGCTTCTAATCAATTATTCTAGTCACATTAGATAATCATGTAATGAGCATGAGCTTAATTGTCTTATCTAGTCATTCGTTACATTCTAGTCATTCGTTACACTCTAGTCATTTCTAATCATTCTAATTATAACATCGAAGAAAATTAATTGATAATTCCATATTCCTTGAAAGAATATGCAGGCCAATTTTTAATGCAATTTTTCTCTTTTAATTTAATAATTTTCGACATAATATTCTCCGTGGATTGGATGCCATACGAAACGTAATATTATAATTAAGAAGAAAAATAAATGAAAAATATCAGGATTTAGTGATTTCGTAACAAAATTCTTGTAAATTATTAGAACATATAGCCAGTGGTAATTTAAATATAATATTCCACGTGTTTCTAGTCAACATACCAACGAGGAATAAATATTTTTAGGATTCATGGGAACCATGCCAGTATTATGTCTAACGATATAGTAATTAATAATGTAGCTAAATGATCTCTAAATTTGTAGAACTCCTATAGTATCTGAATTTCTTTTTCCCATAAATTTCTTACTCGGAACAAATTATCTATATACCTGATTTCGAATATAAAAATCTGGAAATGAATTTGCAACCATAAATCTGTACGTGAACAAAAAATCATAATAATTGGAGTTTCTACAAATACAGTAGTATTTTTTGCAAAATAACTGTCCGAAACGGCAGCTAATAATTTAAGAAAACGGTAGTTTTACTTGAGATTTCCAAAAATCGATTCTTTCTTAATCTTCAATCATTAAAAACCGAGCGAACGATTAACGAAGTATTACAAGGCTGTGTTTAATATTAATTAATTACTTTGTCTAAATAATATTTATATGTTTAATGCCGAGAATCAAATTTTCGTCACCGAGGCACAATCAAAGTTAATTTAAGTAATTTATTATTGTATAATTTAACGACAATTAAAACTAACGCGCATTGCTGACTACTCACCGTGAGATTCCGAATTTGCGGTGAATTTTTCCTTCTGAAATTGTAAACTCACAAATTAATTTTTAATTACTTCACGAAGATAATTTTTCTTTCAACAATTTTTACAAATCTTGCAAACTCACTGTGCATACATTTGTACATACGTACACAGTCATAGATTCTAGTCAAAAAATATGTATAAATATATCTATAAATAATATATAAAATTCTAGATATAGTATAATAATATATAAACAATCGAAGATATATTATTGAGAGTGGAATCTAGTCAAGAAATTCATGAACAATAACCAGAAAAGTTTTGCCAAGCAAATCGACAAACAGAAATCGGAAACTATTATTTTGTATATTTTCAACGATATAATTTACAGTACTTTCTATACTGTTTACAGAAACAACTGGTGAATCGCAGTCTTAGTTAAATGACAAATTTTTCTCAAAATTCTGTAAATGAGAAATTTTCAAAAAGTTTTCAAACATGTGTTTGGATGAACTTAGTATGGTATTTGATCTCAGTTCATGGATAAATCTAGTCTGTAAAATAAAAAAACTTATATCGATAAAATCTAAAGTATTTATGATGTAAATTAATAATACAGAATGCAACATGAAAGTAGAAAAAATATATATTTCGAACACAAAACATAGATACGTAGATTTAAGAAAATTTTCTTTACTTTCCTGTTGCATGGTGTAAGTGAAAATTCATGTATAAAAACGTACTGCAGTTTATTTAAAAATTGTAATCATTCAATTGATTCTCTAATTAGCATTTAATTATAACGATAACGATTAATTTTTAAATGTAAGGCGGTATACACCGATTATTCTAACGATTTCTGTGTGAAACATTTCATTATCTTGTAACCATTAGAATGTAAGATTATGTAATTAAGTTTCTAATTTATTCGACAATATTTATTGTGTGTGTGCTTATTTATTCGCCTATTTATTACTAGCGTTTTTTTTAAACAAATAGTACCATAACATAATAAAAGTGTGCGAGTTTGTGTGGGTGTGCTTTAATTGCTTATAATCATTTTTTTGATTGGAAAAAATATGTTCATTTAATTTCTGCATTTACTACGTTTTTTCTAAAGAAAAACTGTCATTTTATTTTTTAAAAATCTAAGAAACAATGCATCAGATGTATACAAACAATTTGCCGAAAACTTGCAGAATTGTTTAAATAAGCCTGACAATTGTATTTTTAAACACATTTCAATGTATCGCTAGCAGAACCATATTAACTAAACTGTAAATGACCAAAATTGAATTTATGTATTTTTTATTACAAAATACCCAACCCCTTTATTAAATATTACGGAAAATATTTGTTATGATATTTTTGACAAAAACATGTGCACAACGTTTTTGGCAGAAATAGTAATAACATTAATAGAACTTGAAAACGTAGAGATTTTCGAAATATTTTCGCAAAATACTTAAAATATCAAAACAGGAATTTGCAGATCGGTGTATTCGATTTCATTTGATCAGGGTTTTTGTGGCCATTTCACAGATTTTGATAAAACTTGAATATGATATAAGTAACAGCGAGAAAACTGAATTGAAGGAATTTAATTATTTGACGTGGAACGCACCATATACAAATTTTCCCACAGAAATTCGAAAATATAAACAGCAAAATATGAAACGCGAAAATACGTATAAATAATTCAGAAATGATTTTCAAATACCTACGTCATTAATCTGAGTATATAAAATAGTGCCATAAATTTATGAAAGAAGGTGACACAAGAAATCTCCAGTTACCTTAATTAGATTTTTATTACGGAACGACGACTAGATAATACTGTACCAGTATTAATATTATTTAGTATCTAATGCTATATTTAATCTCTATTGATAATAATTAATATTAATCATCCAAGTTTCAATATGCAGAAGTTTCCAAGTGGAGAAATTTCGAACGGCATAACCTTCCAGATCGAAACGTAAAGCTACTTTATTAATACGCGGCCTTTAAACTCTCTTTTAGTATTCCACTGTATTCATTTGTCAAATTAAAAACTCTTTCTTTTAGCGGACCGTAGTTAGCCTGTTCCTTTTTCTCGCGTATATAATCTTCGATTTTCTTATGATCCTCCTGCAGTTTTTCCAATTTACTTTCAAGAGTACTGATCTGACAGTACACTTCATTGTTCTTCAATCTTTCCGCAATTTCGTTATACTCATCTCTAACTGGTTTCAATTTCTCTTCATAACTAAATTCCTCTTTCTCCAATTGTTCCCGTTGCTCTTTTAACTCCGCCAATTTCGTCTCCGATTTCGCGCGCAACGTGTCTAGATCTGTCAACATTTGTACATTATTCTCCCTCTCTCCAATTTTCTCTCGAATATCATTGGCTTCACTTCGAATATTGTGCTCCAGCACTTCCATTTTCCCGTAAACCTCCTGCAGCTTCAAATGCTCTTTCATCAAGCCTTCGAAACTTCGATCCTGGTTCGCAGATTCTTTATACGGAGAAATTCCGCGCAGAATGGCCATTTCTTCGTTAACGGATAAATCGATATCGTTATCCAGAATGCCGGAAATGGATTCTAGACGTTGTACAATTGTTTTTTCAAGTTTATCCAGCTTCTTTGTTTCGTCTTCTTTATTCTGATCAAAGGTGAGCATAAATTGCTCCATGGTTTCTTCTCTTTTGCGAAGTTCTGTGTATTTAATTTGTTTCTCCGAATGCGTGTCTTCTATGTCAGTCTCAAGCTGTTCTAATTTCTGCTCCACTTCTTTTATTTTCTTCTTTTTCTCGGTCAACTGTGCCTCTGCGGCAGCGATGTCCATGTTATCTTGTTTTATTTTCTGCAGTAACTTCTCTTTCTCTTCTTCAGGCGACAATCTGTTTCTTCCTTCTTCTCTTAATTTGTCTCTTTTCTCTTCCGCCTCGGTTATTTTCAGGTGAAGCTTCACGGCTTCCTGCTTTAAAGGGGATAAAGAGATTTCTTCTTCTAGATAAGCGTACTGTTTGGATAACTCGTCCAGTTCTTGTTGTATTTTATTTGTTTGTTCCTGTAATTCTGACTTTTCTTTCAGTAAATCGTCATATTTCTCTTTCGTGTTTAAATCCATGCTTTCTATGATTCTCTCGGTTCTTTTTTTCTCATTTTCCAATTGTTTTTCCAGTTTGCTTATTTGCTGTTCCAGTTCCCTTCTTTGATCAAACATTCTTTCAATGTCTAGTAAAGTACGCTCGTTTTTTAACGCAAGTTCTTCAGCTTCTCGCATTATGGACTCCTTGCTGATGTCAGACGTCATTTTGTCAACGACTATATTGTAATCCGCTAGTTCCCCTTGTAAAGATGTTAATTCGCTGGCTAAATCTTTAGCTCTTTTATCGTAATGCAAAAATGTCGCGCGTTCCTTGTTCTGATTTTCAATGTCTTTCATAATTGCACCAATTTCTTGAGTTAATTCTCTGATTTTTATTTGAAGAATGCCCACATAGTACCTTTTATCCTGGATTTGCCTGCAAATGAAGTTTTAAACTGTAGATTTAATTTCGAAATTGGAAAGAGCAATTTCTTACAAAGAGAAATTTCTTTACAAAGAGATTTTAGCCTACAAAGGTTTTGGCAGTTGGAAACTTTAAAACATAGAAATTGCAATGTACAAACGTTTCAAAGTTTTCAAATAGTATCACATAGAAATTCCAATATAATAAAACACGAAATTTCAGCAACTTGACAGTTTACTAATTCCTGCACGTAAAACTTACAGAATGCTGAAATCTCCCCTCACAGAAATTTCTCTACTAGTACATACCGTGTTATAGATAAACCTCTAGTAGTCCCAGGTCTGACCCCAGCGAGCCCGTGCTGTGTGATGGGTCTATCAACGACATTCATATTCATCTGTCCCCCCATGGATAAACCTGTATTCAGACGTGCCATATTGCTAGTAGCCAGTCTGGGTCCAGCTGTAGGTACTCTATTGTACAAGATAGAGGCAGAAGGTGGTCTTGCTAATGCAGATCTTCCTGGCGTAGCAGAGCGATTGCTTGCAGAAGTAACAAACATGTTTGTTTCTTCTTTCGTTCCTCTACGAGACTTTGGTCTGTCGAATCTGTTTTGTGCAGTAACTCCTGTCAATGGTCTTTGTGTTCCTTCTTCATTGTCTTGTTCTCTATGCCACCGAGTCATGGGACGCTCTAATACTTTACCCGATGTAACCCTTTCGTCCATTTCAGAAGATAGGGTCTAAGTATATTGCCATTTGCTTAAATGCAAAATGTAATAGTTTAACAGAAATCTTAATTGTTGTAGTGTATTTTGAAAAATCAGGTTATTTACAAGGTAGATATTTTTGGCAAGACAATATTCAAGTGCTATTTCAATCAATTTTACACACCTAATTATAAGGATCTGTAGATTTAACCGACATCGATTTCCCTTCGAATTATTCCAAGCAAAGTAGAATTTTTGACAGAATACGGGAGTAGGTTCTTATGTTTACTTCTCGTTGTCATGGTAACTCATTCAGAGGTTATAGGTACATAAAACAACAACAGGAAACTGTCGTTTGACTATGGAGACTGTCACAGCAAGCGTGGAAAATGAAAAACTAGAAAGCAACAAAATACATTACATTTTTAGATCGGTAATTTCTTGTAGTACACTATGAAGTTCCTAGGGCAAGATTTTGAAACTATGTAAATAGCAATTAAAAGAATTCATCTTTTTCAATACTGTGGCTAATACATATTACCACAATCCCTACTTTGTTTTCCCAAAGCATAAATTCGTAAATCCAGAGAATCAAATTTATTGCACATTCGTGTTTCTCAATGCGTAGCTTTATTAATTCTGTTCTATAGCTCCTGCTATTGTATATTAGTAATATTTTGGAATAGGAAACGGGAAAACCACGATATTGGCGCCTAGGTATTGTTAACCAGTGAATATATTAGATCTTAAGATGTTGCTTATTGCATAAAATAAGTAGGGGAATCCCCTACTATATTTTATCACTTGATCCCTGGAACGTCAATTAAAAGGTTATTGTCAGGATCCTACTTATACAAAGTTGTTATTCTATTTATTGCGGTGTGATCCACTGTTATTAAATACAGTTATCTGTTGGTGACGCAAAACATACAACACTCTCAACTTTATTCATTAGAATTAGATTCTTAATTTGATACGCGATCAGACACTATCGGAATCTATATGTATAATCATTATATTAGTAGGTTTATTCGTCGTTGACGAATAGGAAAACAAAACCACTCACGCAGTTGTCGCAAAATCAGTAAAGTTTTTAAATTAAGGGTAATATGAATCACAATTTATTTCATAAAAAAAGTGGATTCGTTACAACATTAATCTTCTAATTCCGATTACAAGCTTTTGTATGTCAGGCAGGCTTGTTATAACTCATTTTTTATATAACTGGAAAATACTTGTTACCTAGAACGCCACGATTGCAAACAATGTAAAAAATTATTATCTGGTCGGCAACGTTGGACGTCCAATTGCCCAAGCTGGCTCAAATTGAAATACAGGCGTGCCAAGCTATTCGATACTTTCAAACATCTCATTGTGCCTTCCAACAGAAAACACAGAGGGATACAGTGTTGAATATTACTAGGATATTGTGTTTTAATTTTCATTCATTTCTGCAGACTGATGCAGACGTAATATATGGTATAACATGGCTGAACTGTAAGCAATACACGTGATGCTCGCATAACCTAATTTATCGTCCGTAGCTACATAAGATTTGAAAATGAGAGTTCCAAAAAAGGTCTTGAAAAGAAAGCAAAATGGGTTGAACATCAAAGAGAATGTCGCTGAATCTGATAGTGATTCGGCAAAGGTAGAAGCCACGGAAGATGCGGTAAATTCACTAATATTTATTATGTATTCTAACCTATAATTAAATGAGTTTTCTTGCGTTAAAACGATAACAGAATTGTTTGAATTCTTATTGATTGATTAAATTGAGTAATTGGACGAAATATTCATGTACAAGATTATTAATTGAATTTTAGTAATTTTTTCCGCAATTCTAAATTGTTAATGCTTAATTCATTGTGTTACACTATGTTTTTGAAATTTGAATATCTTTATAATTTGTAGTTTTGTAGTTTGTATGTGCATTTTTTCCAACATCGAAGTTCTGTTAAAATAATTTTTTAAATGAAGATTGATTACAGAAATTCAGAACTTTTCATAGAAACTCAATAATGAATAGAATTTATATTGTCAAAAATGTGGTTACGAAAGATCAACATTTTTTAGGATTCGGGCACAGAAGATTTATTAGCAGCTGAATTAGATAGTAATGAAGATTCTACTGATGAAGAAGCAGAGGAAGAGAATGATGTACCTGACTCTGACACAGAGAAAGATCCGATTCTCCTTCAGTCTGACGATGAAGATGAACTAGAATTTGAAACAGGTTCATCGGATGATTCAGAAGATGACTTTTCAGAAAGTAACCACTCTGACAATGAAAATATCCCTTCCAACCAAAATGAAACAGAAGAGGATTCGGATCTGGAGGACAAGGATTCAGATCCTGAAGACAAGGATTCGGATCCTGAAGACAAGGATTCCAAAATTGATACAAAATCCAAAAATAGGAAACCAACAATTCAAAGTAAATTAGGCAGTAGTAATGTAAATAAATCCACCTCATCTAATACTACTAATAAAACGAAGCCTTCAACAACAAAAGTTGACACAGAAAATAAGAGCGCCACAAAAAGTGTGGTAAATAGTACCCTTAAAAACAAAAAGAATGCAAAGTCGGACACAAAACAGACCACGGTAAAAAATAAAAATAGTAAAAATGAAAAAGTAAATAATAACTTAGCTGAAAGTGCTCCAATAGCATCTCAATCAGTAGATGAATACGAATATGATTCATCAGACGAAGAAGATGTTCGCAATACTGTTGGAAATATACCCATGAAATGGTATGATGAGTATGATCATATTGGCTACGATTGGGATGGTAAGAAAATTATAAAACCACAGAAGGGCGATCAACTGGATAACTTTTTGAAGAGAATGGAAGATCCTGATTTCTGGAGAACTATAAAGGATCCACAAACAGGTCAAGATGTTATTCTAAGTGAAGCAGATATAGAATTAATTACAAGGATACAGAAACAGAAAATTCCTGATGTGACATTCGATGAGTATGCTGTAAGTGAAACTCTGTATAGCAACTTTATGCATCATATTTCTTACTTGTTCTTTTCTATTGTCAAGCTTTCGGTTTAAAATACTTTTATTAATGATTAGCTTTCAACAATATTTTTTAATGCATTATGGAAAGTTGTATCATTATATAGTTTGGAACTTTGAAAATTACATGCAATGAAATTTCAACATTCTAAAATAGACTCAATTATATTGTACTTCATTCCAGCCATGGGTGGAATGGTTCAGTTCAGAAGTGATGAAAACACCACTTCGCAAGTTCCCTGAACACAAACGATCATTCTTACCCTCAAAACCAGAAGCGAGAAAGGTATCAAAGTTGGTTCATGCGCTTAAGATGGGTTGGATGAAGTCCACAGAGGAAATGGAAAAGGAAAGAGAGCAAAAGAAAAATGAATCACAGTTCTACATGTTGTGGCAGTCTGATGATCAGGCAGATGAAATGCGTAGAATCCACAAACACATTCCTGCTCCCAAAAGACACCTACCTGGACATGCAGAAAGTTATAACCCTCCACCCGAATACCTGTTTGACAAGAGAGAACTAAAAGAATGGAACAAGCTGAAGTCGACACCCTGGAAAAGAAAACTTCACTTTATTCCACAGAAGTTCAATTCACTGCGTGAAGTTCCTGCATATCCTAAATACATCAAAGAAAGGTTTCAGAGGTGTCTAGACTTGTATCTCTGTCCAAGAGCATTGAAGATGCGATTAACTATTGAACCAGAAGCCTTGGTGCCACAGTTACCCAGTCCAAAGGACTTGCAACCATTCCCAACTACAATGTCTATGGTATTTAAGGGACACACAGATATGGTCAGAAGTGTCTCTGCGGAACCCATGGGACAGTACTTTGCTTCTGGTGGAGACGATATGACATTAAAAAGTATGCCTTTTCCTGATCTCTACACGCCAATAGATTTGTCTTCCTTTTATAACTTCTATTTTATATTATATATTTCCATATTTTTGCAGTATGGGAAGTAGCAACAGGCAGATGTGTGAAGACAGTGCCATGTGGTGGAGTGATCAGGTGCGTGGCATGGTGTCCCAATCAATCCATGTCGCTCATAGCGGTGGCAGCTGATAAGAAGGTTCTCCTGATAAACCCTGGAGTTGGAGACCATTTGATCACTAGCAAAACTGATCAACTGCTGGAAATTATCCCACAGAGCGATGTTATAGGTACATTCTCATGCAGCAACTTTTCGTTACGGGACCTTTTTAAATACGCCCATTAAAAAGATTTAAATAGAGTTTTAAATAGATGAAAATTAAATTTCATGCATTCGTATCTTTCTTATTTTAGTAAGCGAGAGAGTGAAAACAGCTGTGCAGTGGGAACAAGCGGAAGGCGAGAATTGGAATAACGGAGTTCGGGTGATATTGAATCACTTTAAAATAGTTAAACAGGTCACATGGCAAGGTAAAGGTGATTACTTTGCTTCTGTGATGCCGGACGGCCAAAACAGATCCGTTTTGATAAATCAACTCTCCAAACGAAGATCTCAAATACCTTTCAAACGGTCGAAAGGTTTGATACAGTGCGTTCTGTTCCATCCGATTAGGCCGTGTTTGCTTGTTGCGGTAAGTACATCAGAGTTTATATAATATAACTTTCCAACTTTACGTTCAATTTTCTAATAAATGCGTACAAATTCAAATTTTTGTTCTTACACCATATTTTATTTGCATTCTAGACTCAGCGAAACGTGCGGATATACGATTTGGTGAAACAAGAAATGATTAAAAAGTTACTATCAAACTCGCAATGGATATCTACTATGGCCATCCATCCTGGTAAGATAATAACATTAATACTTTTGAGAAAGTATAAATCCATGTTCATTTCGCATGTGATCGAAAAATTTGAAATATTTGATATTACAGGAGGCGATAACGTTTTGGTGGGCACCTACGACCGAAAGATGCTTTGGTTCGATCTGGATCTCAGCACGAAACCATATAAGACATTACGTTTGCACGGAACTGGCGTACGTGGAGTAGCTTTCCATAAACGATACCCGCTGTTTGCGTCCGGCGCCGACGACAGGGGTCTTATTGTTTCCCATGGAATGGTCTACAAGTAAGAGACTTATGATTAAATATAGAACTTTTCATTATCACCGCATTTGAGGAGAGACGAATCTTGTTTCTCAGATTTTTAACTCGTGAAAAAAGCGCCATATTTTTTAAACAAATGGTTGTTATTTTTTTCTGACTTCATTAATATCGGTGAACGTCTGTGAAGTAGCATTTTTTCGTTTGTATTTATCTCCAGGTTTCATCTGTACCCTGTACTGAATTCGTGATATCTGTTCTAGCGATTTGCTGCAAAATCCATTGATAGTGCCGCTGAAGAGACTGTGCAATCACGAATCGTACAACGACTTCGGTATCCTGGACGTAATGTTCCATCCGATACAACCATGGGTATTTTCAGCGGGTGCGGACGCGACCATACGAATGTACACGTGAACGTCGTTCACATGAAACAAAAGGAAAATATTGTTTTTAATACGGAATAAAAAGCCGAGAGAATTCTTTCCAATGTTTTTTTTATTAATGGAGGAAGATATGTAAACATAACTTGCATTGCAATCGTATGGAAGGATTAAAACACATAGGAACTCTTGCATTGCAACAAAGTTATGCCTCGATCAGATCGGAAAGAAACGAGTGTAAACAATTCACGGTATAACAAATAATTAGTAAACAAAATAAAACTTATCTGGCTACCTTTTTTTATATTTATAGAAATTCTGTAGAGTCGCAGTGTTAATTAAAACGCTCAGGTGCCAAACCGGTTAACTTTGCTTTACGATGATTTTTAAATTTTTATAGCTAATTGTTCTAGCTATGTTGACGCGAAATACTTTACGGATAAGAATCGATTAATTCCGTGTTCTTCTGTTCTTTACGAACAGGTGTATACATACATTTTTGTAAGATCAGCAAGATCTTCCACTGTTTTTTTCATTAACCAAACTAATTTCTGACATTGTAAAGTCTTGTTTCTACAATTCAAATGTAATAATACCAATAAACACTGCACTAAAAGTAGCACGTGTAGCGAGTCCCATAATCCTTAAATTATCAATTTTTCTAACTATCATTTTCAACAAGTTGTGCAATTTGGCATCTGAATCGCCAACTCAATAATAATAGTGGAATAATTCGTCAGGGCGGTGCCGAGATTGATTGGCGTTGTAGGTGAGGAAAAATTACGATTTGATGCTACAGTGTATAAAAATTTTGGGCCTGCACAATTCGCAGAAATTTGAATGCGGGAATGTTGAACCGGTTACTAACTCGAAAGCCCTTTTTAAATCGAAAAAATTCGAAGGATAACATCGTTTTTAAACCTCACCACTCGGCGTAGCCCCTTCAACCGACGGAGCTGCAAGTACAAAAACATAAGAGACCATAAATTTCCTTCTTCCTAATTAGGCGGAGAGTGTCCGAGGCATTGCCATTCGGGTTCCCCGCACTCGCAAATCCGTCCTGCGTGTCTAACTTGAAACACCGTGACCACACCTCGATTATCATCGAACCTACACGTGATATGGAGATCATGAATCAAGAACGTGTAAAACTGACTACCCCATCTCTGCCTGAGGTACACAGATCTCGGATCCTCGCGTAGCACATTCTCAATCGCAGTCTTCTGATCGTTTATTTTCGTCCCAAGAATTTCGTTCAATTGAATCAAAGCTCTGTCGTTGAACACCACAGAAAGAGGTGTTCTTGGTCGCGTTATCCATTCTGGCACGCGAACTTCATTGGCTTCTGTTCTCTCGGTTACTCTCGTCTCGGATGATACGGGAGCCGAGTCCGTGCTTTCTGGTGCTGCAGACTGAATGTTGTATAGAGTTTGAGACGGTGTCAGTGTCTGGGACTCTAGACCCTCTTCCCCGTCGGGCGCTTCCCTAATCCCCATTCTCACGGGAGAATTATCAATCCTAGAGTTCAATCGTCTTTGAATAAAATCAAGATCCGTGCCGCATACGGTGCTAGGTCCATCCGCGCCGTCCAGGAGCCTCGACCTGGAAGCGTGTGGTAGATCAACGTAATTAGCTTCTCTTCTGGGTGTGTAAAGATCGCCCGTGTGACTCATATTGATGTTCTCTAATCTACTCGTTAGATCTATCACGGTTTCAGAATGGGATTCGTAGTTTGATAAGACCGTGTGACCCGAGACGTTCATGGATCTCACGTCGGATGATATGTCTTGGAATACATGTAGGGCTCTGTGCGTGTCTACTATGTCTACGTTGTGCGGACCTCCGTTAGTCTGCAGACTGACGTCGGGTAATTGTGTCCTTGTGTTGTTGTCAGTGTCGAAATTAGGATTTTCTTGGAACTCTTCTGCCTGGAGTCTTAACGCGATTTCCTCGTCCCTAGAAACATCTGTGTCTTGGCTTGGTTCACTGGAACATTTTCTATGGTAAGTGTCGAGAAACAGACTCCTAATTCCACCAGTACTTAAGCCAGCCGGTTCTTCTATGCACTCGAACGCAGTGCAATCGTTTATGTTGGATTCTTGTAGTCTGTTACTGTTACTATTGGTATTGCTATTACTTAGCTTCTCGAAATATAAAGGACTATCGTACTGTGGTATGTAGGGTTTTATATCTAGAACAGGTGATTGGTCCACCATGTCGACGCCTTCAAAGTAAATTGTTTGATTCTCGATCTTTGTTATTTTCACTAAACTTAAGCCAATCGGGCATGGACGGTGCGGAGATCGTGTGGAAAACACGCCGGTTCTGGTTCCGTTCAATCGCGGCGGAGCGACTTTAGCTCGGATGTGCGTAGAATCGTTTCGATGAAAGTAGAATAGAATCCTGTGGAATGAAAACGTTGTGCTTGATTATTCAATAGTAACACAGCTTTCAAGAATCAATGACCACGCACAGATACATTTTCATATGCATGCTAATGTAATAAATTAGAAATTGATGATGTATGCAAATTGTCTTTTAAGGCAACAATAGTTTACTTAATTTGAGCACAAGTTGTTAAGAGAAATATAAGTCCTTTGTACACCGCGTTATTCAGAATTACTGTACAAAATTTTACCAAGGCACAGAATATGTCAGACTTTTATTAGAACTAGAAAACGCATAGGAAATAAAGAAAGTTTCTTTACAACAACCTACCACATATGTGAAAAGTCTTGAAGTCCTTCCAAAGCATGATCGGGATTCGTAAAAGTGGAATTATAAAGTATCAGCTTTCCTGGTACCTTCCCACAAATCCCAGGTTGCCTGGGAGTACCACGTTTACTGGGAAACCAAGTGGAAATTATACCAATTGGTTTTAATTTCAAACTATCGTCATCTGTGCTGGTGCTAGGTTTCACTTCCTCCGAAGATATCACCTTTGGCTCTGATCTGGTGGTGTCGCTTGTACATGACTCTAAAAGATGTTTTATACCAGCAACATCTTTCTCATGTACATAACGTAGACTTTTTATTTGTTGTCTGTAAAATAAGTGTAAAGTGAAAGTATTATTAAACAGTATGAAAATTCAAAAAGCATAAATGCGAACAGCAAATAACAATAAACTATACCATATTGTACATCATATATTTTAAATTTTTTAGATAAAAACCTGAGGTGATAGATTACAAGACAATTTTATTTTTAGGAAAAATCATTCATCGGTAATATTACGAGATGATCAATTAAAAGGTAGAAAACAATATACATAGTATGACATAATGATATATTTAATAAATAATACACTATATATTACTATACATGTATACGTCGCGCATGTGTATTGCAACTATAAAATATAACATATATCATGCATATAGTCGATGTACAGAGCAATGTATATACATATTCGTAGGAGGAATCGAACAACACGTAAAAGTTGCCGATTTCCGAGATAATCTGACAAGTTTATCACGAATGCAAAACCGGATGCGAAGAATACCTTAAGTTATTAATCTCTTTTCTGGCAGTGTTTAACTGGCCGAGCAAGTATTTAACATTGAAATCAGAGTTTTGACAGGTCAGATCCATCGTCAATTTTTGATCCGCCCGGATCGGGTTCGAATTTGACGAGTACCACGGTGTGATCCGCTGTTCCCGTCCCGCACGAGATAAAGCGATAAAATCTGTAGACGACAGTGGACAAGTGCAGATACAGCGGCGACGCTCATCTGCGGTAGTACAATTGGTCTAGTTCAACAAGGCTAATTAGACGTCACGCATGCGCTGCGGTTTGTTATATAGCGATGCCCTATGTCGTGTTTACATCGTACGAAATTTATAACGCGATGCGACATGGACCGTTTGATGCGTGTTTCCCTTATTGTCGAATGCGAGGGAATATTGTATGAGACAATCCTTGGAAATCCCTAAATTTCCCCAGATTCTTGGGTGAAGTTTAAAAACCACGATTTTTGAAATCTTACTCGAAATTCTCATGTGAAACCAGCTTAAGATTTTGTTATCGCGCCTGGTCGTGCCTGATAGCGCCGAAGATGTGACAGACGCATGCAAATTCCTAAAAACTTTCCCACGTTGAATACGATTATAGTAACTTTCGATTTTTTTTTATCTTTTCGGGATTAAATAATTCGGTAAAATATTCTGAGCTAATACTATATAAACCTTATGACGTTTCTTGAAAAGAATCACACATAAATGTAGTAAATGAATTGAAAATCTTCCATAATATCTCACATAGTATGTTTTACTGCACTGTTAGCAGAACGAAAGTTTCATTTTACAAAATAATTCACATTATTTTGAATTATGAATTTCTTAATTTTTTAGCTGATCAAATATATTCCGTCCGCCAAGAAACAAGTGAATAATTCTCGATCAAATGTAAATGCGACTCCACTAAGACATTTTTTACCGTAAGTTTTATGCTTTCCCAGGTGTTCCTCGTTTTCGTTGCTTTTGTTTATGAACACTGTTGTACCGTCTTCGACTGTCACTTGTCGCGACGTTTCGCTTTGATTGTTGCCCGTTGGAAAATTTATTCGAAAGCAGGAAAATGTTTTTCCTGTTTTAACGAACGGTAATTCTATGTTGTGTTATTTTGTCGTCGAATCATTAAAAAAATATGCTTAACGTCTAATATTCGGTCATTCTGATCGCGTGGTTATGTTTTCACTTTTTAAGTAAAATCTATTTAGGTCAAAAACGTTTATATTTTTTAGTGAAATTCATCAGTTGTTATACTGTTGTGTCGAATCAATTTTACGTGAAAATGTGTCCTGCTTTTTAATCGTCGTATAATATTATTTAACATACATGTAACTGCGATCGAACATTCAATTTTATCTTGCACGTCGTAATTTGGATATATATATTTTTCAAATTCAATCTAAGCGTAAAGGTTAAATACTAACGGTGCCCTGTTAAGCTAATTATTAACGGAAATAGATAAATTTTTAATATTTTTTTATTAAGAGTAATTTCAGTAGATAATCGAAAATGTGCAAGTAATGACTGATGCAAAGAAAAAAGTAAGAAGGGCTGTATTTATTATAGATAAACTCTTGTTGCATATTTTGATTCCAGTTTTACATCTATTCATGTTTGTAATTGAGTATTAAAGCCATGTGATTAAAATTGTTCAGAGTATAACTCTTAGGGAAACACCTTAAAACTTCCAAATTAAGATTTAACTAATTTTTATGTATGTCATTTCAGGTTTAAAGTCTGAAGTCCAGTCAGAAAAACATTTATTGCTTGTTGTGTTACAAACTAAGCTGTATGGTGCTTGTCAACAATAAACATGATCCTATCGTTTTGGAGTTGATGCACAACGATGAATAATGTTACTGTTTCATATATATTTTAATTAATAGTAACCAAAATCAATCATGGCTTCTTCCGAAATTGATGACTTATTGTCCGGACCTCTGGTGACTTGGGTAAGATTCAAATTAAGAATAAATACACCAACAATTTTAATTTCCACATTAAAAATTAACATAACCAGTTATGTGAATTGTAAGGATGATCAATTTTTCTGTTACAACAGTTCGTCAGCTGTTTGGAAGATTCAAATATATTAGCCAGTTACAATGACTTAGTAGATGGAGTTCTATTGCACAGTGTATTCTTACAAATGTAAGTATCTCAATATTTAAACCGCTCAATAAAACCGAGTTTTGTTTATGAATGCCGTTGCAAGGACTTCAACAATTTTGTATGCTTGAAATGTTAAAATTTTAATTCTACTGTAGTAAAGTACAAACATATAAAACGAGAAAAAATTATTATTTTGTTGTACAGAGATCCAGAACCATTATACAATGAAATAATACCATCGGGAGGCAATCCATTGATCCGTACAAAAAACTTGAAAGTTCTAGTGGATAATATGAAGCAGTTTTACGAAGAAGAACTGGGTCACTTGGTTTTAAGATTGCCGGACGTCAATAATTTGGGCAAAGAGCCTGAGCTTTATATCACAGAGATGAAACTGTTATTGTTATTACTACTCGGTTGTGCTGTTCAGTGTCCTAACAAGGAGAAATTTATCACAAAGATTAAAACATTGAATGTTGATACACAGCTTGCAATAGTGGAATGCATTAAACAAGTAGGTATTTCAAATGTACAAAACATGACAGTATGTTATTAGATTATATGAATCAAATTCATCTAGTGATGAAAAATATATTGGTCACTTTAGTTTACTGAGAAAACATGATAATTTTGGTACAAACGCATTGAATTTACTTTCACAAATGTTTTACTATTTATATTTTCTACACTCTCTGATACTCGTACTCTTTAGTGCTATGTTCCTAGATATCCTTCTATACCATACTGTACATTAGGTTACAGATCATCAAGATATAGTTATCACTCAGGATGCAATGGACAATGTAAATATGGGTTACTTGTTTGTACAAATTAAGAAACTAACTGAGGAGCTAGACACATATCGTCAGGTATGCTTAATAGGTTGTCATTATTAAGATGGCTATTAAAAAGTAATAATTAATTTTTAACTGTTTAAGTGCCACAGGGCTTTGTAAAAATCTGGTCTAAAAATGCCAAGCAGTACGATAGCGCTTCTTCTGCTCTATTGAAAACTATCAGGCATCGCAATAGCGGTATATAAAACTATTTTCTATCACGAAAGTTACGAACTTACATGAGCATGAGCTACGTTTTAGTACAATCTGGATTTACAATTTAACTCTCTGGACTTACGGACTGGCATTTTTAGACAACAAATAAGAAAGGCGTGATCGTGCCGCTTGGCATTCAAATGGTTAATTCTTTTATGGACATCACAACGAAATTTTATGAAATATATTTTACAGAGGTGGAGGGACACTGGTGTCAATGAGGCAGTGGAGCAAAATGGCTCATCTATTAATGTGGAAGCGGAAGATATTAGGAAAGTTCAACAATCCAATCCTGTTAGTAGATCCGAAATGGAAGACAATCATCACTATGCAGTTGAATTGGCTGATTGGAAATCAAGGGTTAGAAAACAGCGTCAAGAACTGTACGTATAACGAGTGTTTTTTTTTAAATGCTGTCATAAAGTTCAAATTAAAATGTTTTTTTTGCAAGTTGGGAACATCATTATTGATGCCAAGGAATTTTAAATAATTGTTTTCTCTTAATGTACCTTTAGTTGAGTTTTTCAGGCTCATTTTACTGTCTCATTTCTTACATTGCGTTTACGTTTTACGCGTTTTTATATTTCCTGTATATTGTAATCTATAGGGAGGAGAAAACGGAGGGATTGCTCGAGTGCAAAGAGGAATTGGAGCATCATAAAATGTTACTTACAAAATTAAAGCAAGAGGTACTGCATATATTCGATTCTACGTTTAATTTCGTTTTAAACCTTATCGTGTAAATATTACTTAGATTTAATTTTAAATATTCTTTTCCTTACATTTGAATACAGGTGTTTTAAACTTTATGTACACTATAATGTGGTTCAAACATCTTTCTTTCAGAATCAAGAACTGATGCATGAAGCTAGAACAGCGAAATCTTATCGAGACGAATTGGATGCAGTAATTGAAAGAGCGGACCGCGCCGACCGATTAGAAATAGAAGTTGCGCGATATAGAGAAAAACTTACTGATATAGAGTTTTATAAAACTCGCATCGAAGAACTACGCGAAGACAATAGGTAAAAATCTTTAAAATTTGTTTTCCTTGATATTTGTAAAAATATGCAGTAACTCTGTATGATTGACCAACGTTTAGAGTTAACAATCAACCTTGATTTATTTCAGAGTTTTAATGGAAACTAGAGAAATGCTAGAAGAACAATTGAATTCATCAAGAAGAAGAGCGGATAAAGTATTGGAACTCGAGTCTGAAATTATCAAATATAAACAGTTACTCAATGACATGGCACTGGTAAATATGTTTAACACGTGTATAAATTATTTCAGTGTAAAAGATTTCGAATTTCCTATGCTACAAAGTTTGCAAATTGAGATATCGTGTAGACCTTTTTTTGCTTCAAAGTTTGATGTTTGGACATTTTGCGTCCTGGAAATTTCAATGCGTAAATATTTTAAACGTTAGAAAATTTAACGCCGTCTTCATCCAGTTTTATTACAAATAAATATTGCAGGAGCGCGCGGCTGACAAGGAAAAATATCAAGAACTCGTCGAGGAAAATACTCAACTGCATAGATTAACTAAAGCAGCCGCCAACGAAGCAGCGTTAGCTGGTTCAATTAGTGATTCCGATGAACCAGGTAAATCTAAATATAGAACCTCATTCCTCTTCATGATATAGAATCAACCTAATTAAAAGAACAGGTTTAGATGAACTAGAATTTGAATTAGAATATGTATAAAATTAGATTCGTAATTTTGAGGACGCTTAGAACTGACGTTCTGCAATACTGACAGTTCATTTTCTCAAGTATTTTGGTGTTGGTGGTTCAAAATTCCAGCTGAATTGTGAAAATACTATTTTTAAACGTCATACTACCGTTCACGAGTCATGGGACACATGAAAAACGTTTGTTTTAAATAATTGAACTGTTACATAATTTTTAAAAATTTAATATAATATATCAGAGGTTCCCCAGTGCAAGTATTTCAAAACGCAGGTATTTCATAACTGAATTCTACAATAAATAGCAATTTCATCATTCAAATTATAATTATTTGTTAAATTTGGGTCGTCCTTAATCAGAATATAAATGTGTCTTACGACTTATGAACGAGCGTTTACATATGGCTTATTCCACATCAAATCGATGACGTTTTGGAGCAGCATCTGGGATTTTGTTAAAAATCACAAATATATTGTAGGCCGTATCGTACCATATATGGGACCAACTTCGATTTTTTGAAATTTTGAAAATTATTAAAGTTACAATTCTTCGATGTGTTTAGTTTTGTAAAAGCACCTGAGCTTTAAAAAATAATGTTTCACAAGTTTATTGAAAAATTTGATGCTTTCTGATAAGAATACGCAAGAAGAAATTTGCCCTACGGTTTACCGTTATTGTATTATGATTTTTTAAAGCTCAGCTATTTTTACAAAGCCCAACATTTTGAACGGCTATAACTTTTCCAATTTTCCAATTATCGAAAAAAACAAAATTGTTTCCACATATGGTGCGCTAAGTACTACATATGTGATTTTGAGCAAAATCTCAGATATTTCTCCAAAATGTTATCGGTTTGATATGGAATGAGCCAAATATCGTTATAACTTAGCTGTATCAATGAATGTTGTAACAATAGTAGTTGTAACAATGAATATGTAAATTTTATTTGATTGATATTTAAATTTTATTTAGTGCACACTGATAACAGATTGTCCGAGCAGTTAACGAATAATGCTCAAACACGAGCACTGAAACTGGAACTAGAAAATCGGCGTTTAGTCACATTGATAGAATCCTTGAAAGAGAATTCGTTTCATGAGAATTCATCGCGCGTTTTGGAGTTAGAGAAGGAGAAAAAGAAATTGTCGTTGAAAATAGAGTCCTTAAACGATAATACTGAAAGGCTTACGCAGCAAAATTCTGATCTGGAATTGGTGTGGAAACAAGCGCTCGAGGAAAATAAGAAACTGCAGAACTCGTTGAATAATCAACGGGCATCTTTCGAGAAACAACAGCAAGAGTTTCAAGTACGTCAATGTCGACTAGTAGGGTCAGCTGGAATTATTATGGATCGCCTGAAAAATGAGTGAAACATCGTTGGACATTTATTTACGCAAGAATAGTGTTCGTTAATTAAACAAGAATTAATGTGACATTTTTACTGATCGTATTGAAAAGATTATTCTACTTTCTCAAGTTAAATTAGTATTGTAATTAATTCTTAATTTTCCTTCGAATGTGCCAAATTGATTTATGTTTAAATATTGAATAATAATTACAAAAATTGAATTATACATCAACAGTAGAACGTTGAAAACATGAAGAAAATAGTTTGTTTTTCCTACAAAATTGCAAAAAGACCAATTGTAATACCTACTCGCAAATTATTTAATTTTATACCAGCTCCACCTGACCCTTCTAAGTTTGCAATTATGCAATACTCTATTAATTTTATTCTTCCATACACATTGCATTTATTATTACCATTATTATATTTTAGGGGCAACACGCGAAGATTATAGACTTGGAAAAGAGTCACGACATGGTGGTGAAAGAGAAGCAACGAGTGCAGTCTTTGTTGGAAAGCGTTCAAAAGCGCGCGGATGATTTGGAGCGCACCGTTGAGCATACGAATCAGAAAATCGAGGAGCTGAAAATTGTCGAGAACAACGTCAAGGAAATGCAGACAAAGTGCCTCGATCTGGAGGCCAAACTAACGGCCGTAGAGAAAGAGAAAGACATCGCGCAGCGAGACATTCATCGGCATCGAGGAACGATAGAGGTGAAGATATTTACCTGGCGATTGAATACCGTGTCATTTGTATATTTTTGGGAAGTAAATGACATTGTGAGTGCGAAAGAAGATGTGTCATTGTAATTACGAAAGACGGATGTTTGGATCCAGTAACAGTTTTATTTAAAATGAGTTCTGCGAAGGCACGTGTGAAAATTCCACGTGATAAATTGATGAATGAATTACAAGGTGCAGTTGAGAGCTAGATAAACAAAACAGCACGGAAAGTGAGTCAGATTAGGAATTAGAGAACATCTTTCCCGCGACTATCACTAAATCCCACAACAGGGAACCCCGAAACGAAAGAAAATTGATTTTGTAGTCAAAGCAGAGGTTGAAATTACTTCAATAATGTTGATTTGTATTTTAAGTCTCGTAAATAATTACTTTGAAACTATTACGACCTTCTTGGCTAAGAAATATTCAATGTAAATCTTGCTTCTGAACTTTTAACTTATAAAGTATCACATGGTCAGCTGGACATCCAATGCAAAAATGTGAAACGGTGAACACAGCTCCTTTTGAACAACACCTTAAGACTGTAGCATTGGGATATTTTACAATTTACTACTTTTGTTGTTTATCACTGGTTAAAACAAATAGGGGGTAAGCAAGCATGGAATGTTTTAGGAAAAGGATGTGGCACTGGATAAAGCAACAAACACCATTGAAGTTTTAGAGAAACGGATAAGTCAACTTGAACAGGAACTTCACAATTCTGTTTCCCAAATATCAAGGTAATACTTCTGAACATAAGTGATGTGAATAGGATTGGAGATATGTATTTAGAGTTAATTCTACAAAAAATGTCATATCAATGTGTTTTCCAAGATGTATTTATTTCTACCAAAAAATTATGTGCTTCCAACAGATTGCAGGAGATCGAGAGGTCCAGCAAGGAATTGGATTCTCGAGCGGCTATGGACAGGGAAACTTTAGAAATTCTGCAGACTAATTTGGTGGCAGAAAAGTTGAGCACACAACAACTGTACACGGTTCTCGAGAAGCTGGGGCTTAGCGACAGCATGTTGTTATCGCTTCCCTTGGAGAATATCCTTGAAAAGTAATAAGATATTTAGAAATTTTGTATTAGAAGTCTTTTACTCTAAGTTTACGTTTAACTTGGCTTATTGCAGAATTGCACAATTACCAGAAGTAGTAGATCACATTAAGAAATCCGGGATATTGAATGATTGTTGCTTCTGCCAACAGTCGAAGCTTGATTCAAACAGTGTAGATAATAATCAGACTAGTGATATTCACAGCACTTTGGAGGCAACAGTAGAGTCACTCAAGGTAAGGACTAACTTTACTGTTTCAACATTCTATACGTACATTTACTTAAGTTTTTACCAAACAAATTAGTAATCAATATTGAATTTTCGTCCACTTTTCGTTAATAAATATGTTACATTTTCATTTTCAGAAAGAATTGGAGAATATACAATTGAAACTGACTACAGCACAAACAAACTCTGAGAATCTATTGTCGGAGACTGCCAAACTCCAGGTTCAGATTACAACATTACAATCTCAGAATAGTTCTTTGGCAGCGCAGCATACTGCCCTGCAGCTAGCAAATTCTCAGCTCGTTGCTGAGAAAGATGAGGTATTTTCATAATATATATAACGCATAAAAAAAGTATTTGCATACCATCGATTTTCTCTGTAATGAATCTTTATTTAAATTATGAAATATGTATGTTTTTTTACCAAGTGTTACGATATTGAAATTTCAGCGCTTAAAAATTTGAATCTGTGAAATCCCTTTATGCTTGCAATTTCTACGCGTTTAACTCTTAATGCGTAGTTGAGTGCAAAGTAAATTCAGAGGGTAGACATACCGCTGTGTAGAAGTTGATTGTCTTATACTGTCTGTGATTTGCAATAGTTTATGTTGATTATCGATTTTTTACTGTCGTTATCCGCTTGTAGCTTCTGAAAGAACGTGGCTCGCAAGAACAAGCACACTCACAACTACTTCATGATCAAGTTACTTTGCAATCGCTGCACGAACAACTCAACAACGAATATGAGAACCTATTTCACGAGCACGACGCTCAGAAGTCAAGTCTGCGGGACGTGAAGAACGAAATCAGAATGTTGCGGGAAACATGCGAGGGACTGAAAGCGAAAAATAAAGCATTGCAAGCGGAAAGAGAGACTTTGGTGAACAACGCGAAGAGTTTAAACAATTTGCGGGGAGAACATTCGAAACTGAAGGTATCCGCCATGAATATGAAAATATTAATATATGATTAACATTGTGTAAATATTCGCCAAAATTTTGTTATTTCTTCCTCAATTATAGGATGACTTCAGAATCCTGTACACAGCGACAGAGAAGCTAAAACCAGAATATAGGAATTTGCAAGAGGATTATAGAAAAAATAAAGTCGAAACGAATCGACTTAGCTTGAAATTAACAGAACTGCAGGGTGAACTCAGTAGCAAGGATGAAAGATGTTCTAATTTGGAGCTGCAAATTAATAAATTGAACCAGCGTTGTGAGGTACAAAGAAAATGGCATATTAAATTGTAACTTATGTTAAATCAAAATTAGAGGTTGAATTATACTTTATTTGAAATATTTTGTAGAAAATATTTTATCCGAATTACTCGCTCAAAAACACAACATTTTTCCTACAACCATCTCTTATATAAAAATTATAAAAATCTGCAGCTGCGATACGTTGCCTTGTTACTCTCATTTAAAATTATTTTTGTACAGATGCTACTACATATGAATTCCGGATTAGATAACGATAGACGTTCGCTGATGGAACACATTACTTTACTTTTTAGTCAGTATCACGAACTTTTAACACATTCGTTGGAAGACAAGGAACACTATCACATGGAGGAAAAGATGTACACGTTAGTATTTCAATTCAGTAACTATTATACTATTCCTCGTTTACTTCTGGAGAACATTATTTTTTGCGATTTTTATGGAACTGTGTGAAACAGTCTTTGTAATACAAATTACTTCAATTTATTCCAGGGATAAGGTAAACCATTTGTATAGACAGAAAGAGAAGTTAGAGGACAAAATCATGGACCACTACAGAAAATTGGAGAGTTGTACTACGAAGAAGTAAGACACATGCAAATATGAAATCATACATGCATTTTTTTCTAACATTCCAAAATACTTTTATCCCTATAGTTATATTCAACTCCAAATACTCTAATATATTTTTTACAGAAAAGGATTTGGTGCCAGCTTAGTCAGACGAGTCAGAAAAGCCGGATCGGAACTTTTGAATAAGGTTCTTATAATTTCAATTAATCTAATATCCCATTCAGTAAAATCAAACAAAAAGCTAATCGTAACTCTTGAAATTTAGAATCGACGTTCTTGGGCGGAAGATTCGAAGCAATCGGAAGGCAACAAAACGTACGAGTCAGAGTCAGGCGGAAATGATTCCGATGCTAGTACGGAAGAACACCGTTTACCTGGTAAACGATAAAAAATGCATTAAATTTTATTATAAGTGCAAAAAATGTTATTTTTTGTTTTTTTAATTATAGGATCGACAAGCAATAGGGGACTTTCTTCTGACGCCTTGTCCCTAGGTCATCCTGGCACTCGCAGGACAGTTTATTATACCGATGATTCTCCACCACCGCCTACTACCCTCCCGGTACGTCAATTAAATAGAAAACGGGCCGTAAAATCAGTGAACTCAAGCATTAAATTAACTTCAATTCATTTTCTTGACTTATTTCATGATTTTTTTCAACTAAGCTAGTACAACTACGTTCTGTAATTTCTGCGCTTTAATCGTTAATCTGGCAATGATGCGTAAAAATTCTTTCGTTGTATTTCTAAACTGATAAGGAAAATCTATTTTCAGGAACAAGGGGATGAGAGACGTAACATTTCAATGGAACAAACACCAAGACCCGAAGTCCAAGTCGAACCGCGGCCAGTTCTTATTTATAACAAAGTATCGGCAGTCATAAACGAGTCAAAAAACATAAATAATAGCAGCGTTAAGGAAACGGGTCCCGATGAAACGATTATGGAAACGCCTACTGACAAAGATCTAAAAGCTGGAAGTCCAGTATGGTATGAGTACGGATGCGTATGAATATTTACCTTTTTATTTTAAAGTATGACGCCGATAACAGATGTGAACATTGGATGTGCATTTTTAATAGAGTTTCCTATTAAAACAATAATTTGCACAACAAAAATTATACAAAAAACATCCACTCGGGGTCCACGTTATGTCTTGTTATCCTCCGTCTACCAGGAACGTCCAATAATCGATTAATTTGTTACCATTCTATTTTGACAATGTCTGATTCTGCTCACATTTTCTCTCCAAAAAGTGACAAAGACTTTTAGTAACGTGTTCGCAAAAGAAGTTGAACGATTCGAAATGATGGAGAACTGGCATAAGTATCAAAGATTAACATTACGGGATATTAAATTAGATTTTAATTTTAGCGATTAGAAATATCAATCGATTCAATGATAAAATTTTACAAATTTTAGATGTAAGAATAGAGCGCTTCCGAGTTCCTAAAAAAAGTATTTGCGGTGTCAATATAAATGATGATTCAAAGATTCGAGCTACCGATGATGGCTAAAAATGTATAATTTAATGGTGCCCTATGGCGATTGCTATTATCGCATTTTTGTCACGTTACAAAGGGAAGATATAAAGCAATGTTATGTACATTTTTTTTATTCAATGTTACACGATAGATAATATTCTCTGCACCGTATGAATTATGAGTCGAACCAATAAGAATGATTGTCTTGGGTAACTACGAAATATTTAAAAACAAAAGGCATTCGTAACTCGACACGAATAACTGGTATAATATAACACTTAAAATATTAACATTTAACCGTTAGAGAGCAGTCTGATTAAAACTTCGTTCATCTTCTTTCGTATTCGTGACATATTTATTATGAAAGGTTTCGAGAAGAAACAGGTGGAAACGAAATATGAGAATCGAGGCACAATTAAACAACATTTTTTTACACTTTTTTTAGTTTACATCATGTATTTTGATATTCTACGCATTGAATTTTTTGCGTAAACAGTAGTTGATATTTTATATTCATTTAAACATGAAAATTGCATTTTTGTCCTAAAAACCAGTATTAATGAAAACATAATATTAACACAGACACAACATTTGTTTTTCAATATCACAATCTATTATAAAAACGAAGTTACTGTAGAAGGCAGCCTACAAATTTAACTATCTGGCAGTAAAAAATTAAGAAACATTGTTCAATAGTGCCTCTTCTTCCATGCATAGCTAGAATCTTTACGCTTATATTGTTATAATAAGAATTTCGCGATCGAACTTTCTTTCTCTGTAAATAGTACAACTATATGTATAGCTATGTAATTTAAGTTTTTATTAAGCTTCCCATATCAAGTGTACATTCGAACAATGTACGCTGATATTATCGAATTTTAAGATGTGTCGTCTCGTACCAAGGAAAACAATTACTGCGTTAAATTACGGAAACGTATTAATGGCGAGAAATTTAATCAAATTTACGTGCATAATAAAGATTTCTATACACTGAAATTTACAAGAATTGTAATTTCTACACTTTGACATTGGTACATTTGAAATTTCCACGTTCGAATAAGTTTCCGCACTTTTAAATTTCTACGCCATTAAATGTATGTGAAATCTTAAAACTCGGTAAATACACTTTAAAACCGATGTATAAAAATTAATGGAATGGTTTAATTTGAAAGTTTAAGACGATTATTTTCAAAATTACCATGAATAGCATTACGTAATAATGTATTATGGTGAAAGCAATTGGTTAAAAGTGGTATTAGTGTGAAAATAATTGTGTAAAGACTGAACAAAATTATTTCCTTAATTTTAAAACATCCTTCAACATTGTTACCCGTATATGAACCTTGATACGAATACGAACTTAGATCATCGAACGTGAACGAACGCATTGAAAATAACAGCACAGCGGTTATATTGCATTTACAGTTACAATTTACTTCTTAAATATTTCTATATTTTTGCTAATATCGTTCTATAAATATAATTTCCCCGAATATTTTTACAGAAGGCGACAAAAGTCATGGTACAATTGAAAGATATTCATTTCATAATATAGTTAATGTTTTTAAGAATACATTTAAATAATAATACTAAAGATTTCACGCGCTATATATTAATAGATTTTTAATTTATATAAATTTTGACGTCTTCATGTTTCCTGCATATTTTAGTTTCTACATCATTAAAATTCTTCCAAACGCCTTGACAAACAATTTGTAGATATCGTTGTAGCACTGCCACAATTAATTCTTCATAAAGTTGACACTAGGGTATTAAGATCTTTTGTTGCCACTGTATATTGTCCCCTAGGTTTTTTAACTTATATTTTCTATAATGACAGCATGTGCGGCAAAAGTGGAACAAGTGTTCCGTTGATATTATTGTATATTTTTGTAATTTCAATTAATAAGGTAATTCGTCCATAAGTATGCTGTAAAATCTTGCTGCCGAAAATTTTGAAAAATTTTTTGTTAAAATTTCTCAGAACTTTTATTAGCATGATTTTACTGTATTACAATATATGACGGTCACTGCGATTTCTCTTAATGTTCGATAATTTTCATTTGTATTTTAATATTGTGTACTTGCCATTCGTGCGTGTTCAATATTTAGAACATACCTTCCGTACGAAAGATTTTTCTATCAGTATTTTATATGATTTTAATTACTTCCCGTACGATATACATTAAAATAAAAACATTTCGCAATAAAATCAGTTTCCTTGATGGAAGACGTTTTTGGAATTTCTTCATCATCTCCCATGAAAAATTACGTTAATTAGAAATCAGCCTAATACTAAATTCACAGTATATCTGTAATTGGTCACTGTGTCGACATATTTTCGTCGAAACTAAGGCATATACATTGCAATGCAATTATAATAGATGAAATAAAATTACTTTCATCGTTTGTGCAGCATGCGAAATTTTAACGTAGCCAATTAATTGCAATATAATAAAATAGTATACCATTTTTGTAACTTTTTATAATTTGTAGGTTGAAAAAATTCATGAAAGGATCCGTTTATATAATACGTATATTTTACAAGATCCGGTTCTGTTTACAATAACATGCTTCCATTATTTTATTACAATTGGACTATCCACATTCAGTTTCTGCTAGAATTTTTATATCGGAGATTTTTCAAATCCAAGCGTATAAAACTCTTTACCTTCCGTTTTTTTGTGGAAATTCGGGAAATCTTTGTCTCCTGGTAAGACGGCAGGACGCGAGAATGCCACCTGCCATCCGGCTTGCCTTTCCCAAGTCTAGAAAAGAAAATAGTTTAGAGTATATTTTAGTTAAATAGGATAAAAGTAAACAAATTTGCTAGTACTCTATAAATAGAGTGTTATGATACAAAATATCCATTGCAAATTCTTCGAGACTCACGTATTTGTGATATTTCAAATAATACCATCCATAATAACATGCAGCAACTCCTATAGCAAGCTTAGCGATCGCATGACGTACAGAAAGTCCTGCTGTTCTTCCCTAAAATCAAACATACCTTATGAAACAATTAATGTAAATCGCAATCCTATTTATTATAGTTTATGAGATGGAGTCCAAAACATTTGGTGATTTTGAGGCTTTAGCAACTTTGAAATCTCTGCCTTCAACTGTACAAGGCTTTTCAAAATTCATGGCCCGTACCCACTTAGCAGTAATAGCATTTTCCAGTTGGTCCATGGGATATCTGTAGAATCTTCTTATTGGGTTATATCTTGCTCTATAATATTCTGGTGTATAGACTGGTTCCTCCGGAGCTAAGGTTAAACTCTTTAGATATTTAGCACGCCACGCACGTTCTTCTTTTGTCATGCCAATCAGACGTTCTCTTTCAGTGTCTGTACGGCCAGAAATGTCCATCGGTGATACACCACCCGTGTCGGAGGAAGCCATTGTGCTGAGTTCTTGCTATAATAAGTAGAGTTACACAAACTAAAGTGGTATGAAAACATTACATTTTTACTGCAAGTGAAAGCTTAACATAAACTGTATCTTATTTTTAATGACATAATTATGACACTAATTAGAATACTTTGCAAAAGCATAATCTATTAAAAAATGTTTCACAAATCAATATCCATTAATGAACATCCATTTGAAAGAAAATCTTGTAGTTTCTGCTTCTCTCCATAAAATCAACACTACATTTTCTTTCTTTTCAAAGAGTGACTACTTGATTTAGAGCTTTTGCTTCGTCGGCTGGCAATGGATGTTACAAAGATTAGGTGCTTTGTTTTAATTCAACTCCAAATTTAAACAAATTTACTTAGCATAAGCATAAGATTTGTAATCAAATAAGATGATTCTGTTATCCAGTCTACTTTTAAGAAACATCAGAGAAAAATGAAAGTTTCTTCCCGATGTAGTGCATTTCAAAACATTAATTCATACAGAAATCTGTTTTTATTCCACTTATTGTTAGTGTTAGACGTTACATCACAGGTCACTCTGCTGGAACTTCAAAACGATTTTTAGGTTAACCGATATTAACTTACTCTGTGACGGCTTCCTGAAGAAAATTGCTACGATATCCACTGAAATTAAACAGAATTTGTTGTAATTTTAATTTCAACGATAATAAATAGAGAAATAAATCGCTTTTAATTAACCCTGTTCGTCTTATCCCTTGTTGTAGCCGTCTTTTAAAGATTCTAACCTCAAGCGGTATTACCGACCGCCGTTAACAGTTTAAGTGAGACTAGTTTGTGAGAAACGCCGTTGAGTCTCGTCTAGCTGTTTATTAGGTTTCTCTATTCTGGTCTATACAGTTCTACACTCCGTCCCTCTATATGTCAACTTCCGCCAGTTTCCTTCACAGGTTACTGTGATTTACTGTTTATTCACTGTTTGCGTTTGGTTTAGGTTATTTTATTAATTTTTCTTTTAAGTTTTAGCTGGATATTAATTCAAATGTGTATTAAATCAGGAGTTTAAAGATTTAGGATGTTAGAAAATTGTTTAATTAACTGTATTTAGTTTTAAATTGGAGTATATTGAAAATTTTAGTTGATTAATAGTTGAATCCATTACGTTTGATTTCGTTCTTTAATCGTTTTAAAATAAAATGAATATTGTATGCGTAATATGCAGCGATTTGTTAGTACCCTCCGATGATGTTTTTTACACACAGTGTGGACATATTTTCCACTTTCTTTGTTTAACACAATGGTTGGAAAGGTAAGAAAAACAAATGTTTTGTTTTTACGAATGGTTGTCTTAAATAGAAATTTCTATATTGACTTCTTAAAGTGAAAGACACAATCGATTGAATTATGTTTGTCTATAACATAGGTCCAAGTCCTGCCCACAATGCAGAGAAAAAACCACATCGAACAAGATTCATAGAATATACTTCAATTTTTCTAATAATGACACAATCGTGGAAGACACGTGTTCCTTGCAAGACAAAGTTGACAAACTCAACTTTCAAATTTTATTAAGAGATAAAGAGATTAAGGATTACATTGAAAAGAATGAGTTATTAACGAAACAAACTGCTGGCTTGAGAAAACACGTATTAGCTGTGGAGGGTGAATTAAATACAAAAGACAGTACGATTCGTGCTCTTAAAGAGCAAATAAAGTATTTCAGGGAACAGTGTTCCCAAGTTGACACAATGAAACAAGAAGTTGAACGACTACAGAAAAAGATTGCGGAGTATAGAAGGTACATTTATGTTTATAATTTGTTGAAACAACTGTATTCTATTTGGTCTAAATATTTTTTTATTTCAGTGTACAAACATTGCTTGCAGCACCAGCGGAAGATGTTGATAAAATGATTTCAACAACTTGCGACCCAAATACGCTTATTACATATATATCTGTGATGAAAAGGTAATAAAATACATTTTGCATTGTACCTACACATAGATTATACCTTTTATCTAGTAGTTATTATTTGAATACAGAGAAATGACAACTAGTTTAAGTAAAAGGAGAGAACTAAGAACCAGGGTTCACAGTCTTCAAGAAGAACTTACCAGAGTTTCAATGGAAAGGAACTTCCTGTCGGAAGAACACGACAAACGAAAGTATGATTATTTAAAACAATATATAAAACAGAATTGATGTGTCAATATATCCGTTCATGTCATTATCTTTTACTATCTCACAGAAAACTGGAGCGTGATTTAATGGCTTGTGAAAGTGAGAAAATGTGTTTACAAAATGAACTCAGAGATTTGCGAAAAAGTATGTCACAGAGTAAAAAATCTGCTACCTCTGGCCCTAAGAAAGTTAAGGAATCACATACTAGTAACATTGAAGCAACATGTAGTGAGTCTAAGGGCCAAGCGAATGAAGCAGAAGAAGAAACAGAAGAACCTGTGAAAACAAAGGAGCATACTTCTATGGATAAAAAACTTGGAGTAATTATTTGCTTACTAGATTTTAGAGTTTAAATTTACCGATGTGTCTGTTATTGTCTGTAATTATAACATATTTTCAGGGGAGTGAAGAGGGATCACCATATTTGCCCATACAAACGCAAGGTGTTTCTGCCTTGAAACAAGAATTCGTAGTACAGCGCAAGAGTACAAAGTTAGGTCACTCGATTCTTGCAAAGAAACCTAGAATTGGTGAAACTAGTACAGGAAACGTAAGAGTAAAACATATGATATGCAAAGTGTTCTGAACGCACAGGGAACTATACAGCAATTTTGTTTATTTTTAGAAACGAATGAACGTTGATATGATTACATTCGATGGTTTTGGGGGACATTCGAAGTACGACTTCTTCCCCACTCCTATTTCTACCGGCAGGCCGAAAAAAACGAAGGACGAGGTCAATAGACCAAAGAAGATAAAGCTGGATACGGGCGATAATAAAAAATTAGGGGATTTTGTTTCTACTTTCACCCTAGAACAATAATTTTTCGTACCATTACACTGACAAGACATGTAATTTGTAAAAATTGACGAGATATATAATTCGTGACAAATTTTGTAACACATCTATGAAAAGATGCATCGTGGTTTTACCGAAATTCACATGAATTTAGAAATCTCTAATGAATTTTGTTTATATACGATTTTTTTGAAAAACAATACGCTGATATATGGTATATATTTATTATGTTTTATTATAGTGAAATGTACAGAATCATGTTTTACTCTAGCGAAGTGAGTTGGGAGATGTGTTATTATAGTGTATAAGTCAATCAATGTAAGGTAGTAATATAATTTTTCACTTTGTCTAAACGTTTGTTTATTTATAATTTGACAAACATCTTACCTCCCAGGAATATCAACCAGTGCCAGTTCTGGATAAATAAAGTAAAGTTTAATGATTGAATGGCATTGTACCTTCAAAACGTTAGCTCGAGAAACGTTACTAACTTCTCCTTAACTCTGTTTTTACATAGTATTTACACAGACGATGTATAAAAGTATTCGTATACAAAATACCCCAAAGGGTATATAGATACATTTGTACTGATACAAATTTACCAATACTTTCGGGCTAATTCTCTGTATTCATGAATTTTGTAATATTTTGCTAAAATCAGCGTGAAACGATCGTATCGAAACTTGTAAGAAACTTAATCCCGCTGAAAAATCATTGCTCGATTCATAGAGTCGATATTTTCTTCTTCATTTGTTTCTGCGTATGCTACATTTGAAATGTCTAGTGACTAAACGGAAAACCTAAAAGTACACGGGTATCTACCCGAGGATGAAAAGTTCTTCGGAGAACGGATGAAAGGCAGGAATCAAGGATGCCAACGGGTAATCGGAAATTGTCGCAAACTCAGGCGACGTTTTATCCACCCGCCCTGATGCCACCCTTCATGGGAGCTTATCCCCCAACGAAGTTGGGTGGCTCCTTGTACGATGGCGGGAGCGTCAGCTATTTCCAGAATTATAGAAACGAAGCGCTGTCAAAGTTTTCGGTAACTTTCCTTTTCACGCTATCACACGAACGTGCAAAACATAGAATTATATGTTCGCAACTACTTACACTGTCATGGATTTAAACCTGTAGGAATTTTCTTCTACGGAATATCGATTGTCTACAATGAAATAATTTTCTTGTGAAAATCAAGGTAGCCAAGTTACAGGAGCGTTCAGTCTCAAATGTGTACGTTGATGAAATTAGTCGGGGATTAATTAACATAAAATGATATTCATACAATATTATAATTCATGCAATATAATATAGTTACACAATTTCTGTCAGTTGGTTTCACATGCACTACCGGTGGTACGTGTTTATCACGACCACGTTTCTATGTAAATGCTTCATCAGTTGAGGATGTTTTAACACAGACGACGTATAAGATATACAATATCTGGTATACATATACTGTCGGTGGTTTTGAAATAGCTTCCGCGTAAGATAAAGAACAATTTCCTCTCGTCTATGTGTTCAATTCTAAACAGGAATAATACTAATTAAAAGAAGAAATTGTAAAGTCTGTTGAACAGTATTAATTGAACCATAGACGACTTTAAAAGTTCACTTAAACTAAGATGCTTGTATAGATCGACAAGGATGAATATCTGAAGGAGAAAAGCTTTAAAGCAACAGTTGTATAGTTTGAAAAGGAAAGAACACTTTGAAGTATTCTTGAAAATGACTTTCAAGGTCAAATACCATCGTTTGATTCGGCCCTTTCGAACGATTCAACTATCGCTTGCATATTTCTTTTCATATTGTATATTCATATTTAGTTTTGAATATCGGTGTTGTAATAATTTCTACCTGTTACGCATTATGGTTTCATTCTTCAAGATGCCGCCGTACGAATGGGGTCTTCAAAGTACACCGTACAGCCCGAAACCAGATATCGTTGCAGCTAGCAAAAATCGGGACCTGAAAAAATCGTTAGAATTGCCGGCGAATGATATCTCTACGGTAGATGTGCAGCGCATGAGAGAGGTCGACGATCTGTTCAAAGTAATGAAAATTGATAATGGATGCTTTGGGCCGATTTATTTCACAAAATTTCTTTCGACTCTGCGCGACGATATTCACACTTCAACTAACATTGCAGTATGAGGAGTAGTTTCAACTGAAAGTTAAAAATATATTAGCACATGAAGGAATAATCAATTTATACAAGGCTATATTTTAACACTAGGTCTATCACATGATTACATATCCCTCTATGGGCCGAATTTTTGTTTTACATCCAAAAAGATTGGGAGAACGAAAAATCAGCAATTATAAACCTATATATGCAAATGAAACAAAAATTCTGTTTAAACAATGGCATTGCAATATATTCACTATATGACTTTCAGGTAACAATGGTCTATAAATATAAAAAAAACAGTAACAAAGTGAAAATTGAAATGCAAACAAGTAGGGTGTTATTGGTATAAGAGCCCAGAGCTATTAATTGCAGTATTTTTAGTTTGGTAATCACTGACACAAGCACAAATAATATCAAGTCGATCAAATGGTTTCGCTTATTTTTACTGCAGGACAGTTTGCACTGCATTTACTTTGTAATTTCAGGTTGATGAGCCTGGCAACGGTCATAAATATTGACATTGGTTGTCTTGCTATCGTTAGAGAATTAAGATTTATGCGAAACCTTATGAAAAAAGCTATAATTATGTGGTAAAATGTTGATAAATTGAAATGTGACTTGAAAGTTACACGGGCCCATAGAGGGATATACTGCCTTCTGCCAAAGATTTCTTTGAAACCAGAAACAGGAATGATTAGACAGTATTGCAATTATATGTATATCTGATAAATGTAAGTAAAGATTAATTAAAATGTCCTCATAAAATCTGGCAAGAATTTTCTTGAAGAAAATTTAACGAAAAGTTTTCTCAGTTAAGTCAAAATGGCACTTTGGTAAATCAATCCTAAATTTTATTAGTTTTTGAAATTTACAAATAGCGACGATACTACGGGGTGAAAAAAATATGCTTTAACGAATTCATTACTTATTAATCCATTTTTAGTTTTATTATAAAAAATAAAAGTTGCTTTAAGGGGGGAGTTAGGGTTTCAGGCTAAAAAATAACACTTTCTTTGCGATTTTTTTTCGGACGTATGAATAAAGCAAATTTATTCGGACCTTTTGCACATTATATATTAGTCTTTCAACAATATTATGTAATTTTTGGGTTGCAAAATATCAACAAATACGCCGGTGACGTTCCCAAACGTTCCCTAATTTGTATTTTTTTCGTTTCAAAACTTTTGGTGGTCGTTTGAAGCAAAAATTGCAATTTTTCACTAAAATTTCCGTCATTTTTTAGTTAAAATAACCCCTTAATGTAAAAAAATTAAAAAAAACTCAACGTTGGGGGGAGGTATTTTATATATAGAAGGTATGTACCAAGTTTGAAAAGAATCGGTGAAGTATTTTTCAAATGGCAGTGGTCACCGACTTTGAAAACGTGAAAGTCGTAAACGTGTTCCGTAGTATCGACTCAAATTATCGATCACGTTTCCGGTGCGTTTCCCTTTGCCGCTGAGTAATTTGTTTCTCCGTTTTTTTCCCTGGATTTTTGTGTCACCTCGACACACAGTCTAAACACTTATCATTTACACTTTTTAATCGCGCAATTCAGATTTCCCTATCCCACACTACTATTATAAAATCACTGAGCGGCAATCGCGCGACCGAAAATACATATAACGACTAACTGGTCAATAACTTCGAGAGTTTTGGTCCGATTATCTTCAAATTTTGGGAGAATACTGTCGGAATATTTAACTATAAGAAAAAGCAAAGAAAAAAATCGATTTTTCGATAATGCAAACCCTAACTCCCACCTTAAGGAGATAAAAATTTATAAATTAAAATATTGTACATGTCGCTGCAGCGGCAAATATGGGGTGCAAAATGTTGACCATCGTTATGCCCCATACGTTATAGGCGATGCAGATACATCGCAGTCAATACAAAGATCGAGCTGGCCGACTTCATCCACTGGCTTTCTTCAAGTCACACGATTTCATGTATCAGTGTGCGCCACAAATGACGAAAGCATATTTCACCGGAAAGGTGCAGAAATATGTCGACTATAAAGTACCGCCAGTAGTACCTCTCACTTATAACAGACGAATGCAAACCCCGTACATACCCCAGCATTCTCTCTCTGGAATCTACAATCGAGTCAGTTGCAACGCTTATAAACGATAACGTTTCATAATAAATGTCTGAAAAAATCGTGAAGTTCAATTTTGTCAATTAAGCGCTGATGAAAAGAAAGGTTTGACAAATAATAAATTGATCGAAGGATAAATTTGCGTATCTGTTTTTATATTAATTCGAATTGAAGTAAATTTTAATAGCAAGTGTTTTGAAAAATTATTCTATAACGGATACCAAGGTTATAGATGTACAATATGAAATTAACAAATCAATGCGATTTCTTAAATCTAATTGGTAATTGAAATTGTCTAGTAGAAAATGTTTCAATATTTTGATTAAATATTTATAATACATTGTGGAAATCACGTCACATTCATCTCGATAATTAATTTTCCTCCTGAATTACCAAAGCATTGTACGGCCCTGTCGCTCCATCATTGGAAAAATGACATTTAAATTTTATGATAAATTCAAATATAGTTGATCTTAATTTAAAGTAAAATTACATCCTTGGGATCATATGCTAAAACTATATATTTACGATTAAATTAATTAAGGATATTGATTGTTTATTTTTGAATTCCTTATTTTCGAAAGATTATTTCTTCATGGAATTGCAACGTTAAACCGAGAAAATCGCGTGGTAGAAACGATAACACATTGTTATATTCGTTTTAAAGTTACCCAAATAAATCGCTCTCGCCGAACTTAAACTTTAAAACGGAAAGTGTGCGCGAAATCTGGCATCCTTACAACGAGATGTACAAATTCGTCGGACGAAATACTTCCCATTTGCGTGAGATCCATTTCCTTCAAAATCTGTAACATTGGAAACAGAATAACAAACATTGACACGTTTCGCATACTGTTACAAACATTTATCCAACAATATTCACGACGAGGGGCGGGGGAAGGAAACATAAATGGCGGCGGAAAAATGAATAATTTATTAAACAAAAGCCGACGGTGCGTGGAAAAAGAACGAGTCTTAACGCATCGACGGTCGTGCTGGAACTGTCCTTTTGAAGAAAGATGTGACGTTCGTGAAGTATTGCAAAGGGTAGCAATAAAAAGGATTTCGGGCTCAAGTAGACAGCTTCTCCAACTATACCGATTTTTTCCATTGTGCGGCCTTATTGCGGTAACGCGGTTGAGATGTATTATTCTTCTCAACGTTTAATGTGTGTTCCCTGATAGGAATAATAGAAAATATAATAGATATAATCTATATCTCTCGTTAAGCATTCTTCAAATTCGCATCGTTTTAGTGTAATTAGAACGATTTTCTCCGTTACTGTCGTAACTAATTATTTTGCAGTGTCACAAATTATTGAAATGAGGTATAAGCATGTCGAATTTTTCATTCTTCTTCCAAACATTTTTCATAAAAAATTGAAAAGTGCGTGGTTGTCATATGCGTTAGAAATAGAACTTAGAGAATTAATTTAATTCTACGTTCATTTTGTGTAAACGAATTTTGATTTAATTTAACAATATTTATTTACGTCTACTTTTTTTTATATTGTATAGAGAATTTAAAGATAAATACAACATCGAATTTTTCTCTAAAGCACCTATTTTTTAAAGCAAAAGTCTTATTATCTGAAAAACTGATATTAATTCTGTCATTTAATATAACATAATTTAATATAATTCAAATTAATATAACATTCAATTCGAAACGACAGAATAAAAATTGCAAAAGAACTGGAAAATATGTAACGCGTCATTAACAGAGCATTTGAGAAATAAACGAATACTTGAAACGCGTTAAACTTTCTTCACTACTTTCTCCCTTTTACACGGTACAGACGAATTGAGAAGGAAACGAAAATGTAACACGTGCTTGCCTTCCTTTCCTGATGCTATTTTTCCTTCCCTCTCCAAACGTCATCTATGTTTGTGTTTCACTTTTCGTTTCACTCGAAGTCCTAATGGATAAACTGTCTACCGCGCCCTAAGAAAATTTTCATTCGAAAAACTGTTAAGTCTGACGACACCTAAAATTCATTTGAAGTATTCGTCAGCATTATCAAACTTTTCGCTTATATAGTTTCTTTAATTTGACAAGATTTTCTATTTATAATTTTATTAAAAAAGAGAATGAGTGTCAGTTAAGTTCCTCTCGATCAATGCCATATATGTGGCTTTAAAATCAATCTTTATCAATCTAGTAGACCAATAGAGAACCGATGGAGGTTCTAAGAAATAGAATTCAGTGACACTGTAGAAAAATTAAATTATATGACTTAAAAGGAATTAAATGCGCATCAATGTTCTCCACGCTGAATCGCCCTGTATATTATAAGTTTATTCCAACTAACCCTTCTAACAAGTAAGATCGATTTTTGAAATGTACCCATGAAGTTTCATATATCCTATATTCATCGAAATTTTTTTTTAATCAGCTAAGAAAAATAAAAACGTTACTAGATATTCTGATAACATTATAGAGGTTGAAAAATGACTGTCCTAAAATCAATAGCGTGTAACACCATTTGAGAGTCACAGAATTATCTGTAAGCCGATATTGTAATAATTTCAATGTAACCTTCAGTGAGCCACCAAGTATCTCTATTAAATAATTTTCCGATTCAGTGTTATGCAATACCAGCAGTGATATATTAACGTTAATTATTCGCGTGATTGAGTCCGACTGATTGGTATTATTACAATTTACACGAACATATCAGAATTAGGGAAATCTCGAAGCCTGATCGAAATCGGGATAGCGCTATCCATAGATTGTTCGTAATATAATAATCTAAATAAACGACGTACATATATACATTTCGGTTGTACATACATATGTTCAGAGCACCGTAAATAATCGATCTTTCTTGCTAATCATGAATGCACCGATTAATATTGACCGGCAGAAAATTTTTAAATTGACAGGGATTCGATGAAACATTTCGCGGATATTTCATTTATTCTAAAACATAAAAAATGTATGCAACTTTGATAACGTATGGATTATAATTTTGTTTATCTATTTAAATACTAGGCTTATTTCGTCCACGTCGTTTTCATATAAATCCGAATACAGGGTGATTCACGAGAAAAATCAACGTTCTACATTCTGCATTTTTCTCTATCCTTTCGAACAATGGGTTCAACTTTAACGTATCGTACCAATCATTTCCACAAGATAAAATAATTTTGCGAAAAAAATTATGTAACGGGTAGCTATTTTATGGTGGGCAATTATACCGCGACATTAACAGTGGGTACGTTCTGGCGGTGAATCCCCGCATTCAGCAAGGTCAGTAAATATTATCAGACCAACCATTCGCGCGACACGTTCAGCGTCCAACGTATGAATTTCCTGGTGGGTATCTTGGTCCAACCTCGTCAGTCTTTGTACAGCCTCCACCAAATCGCTCAGCGAGACCTGATTGTCACCATCGAAGTCTAGAAATGAAGGAATTAATCGTCTCGGTGTTACTACACCGGTATATCTACAATGTTTGTTCGCTGCGTGGTGAAATCTAACCCCAACCTAACCTAAAATTTAAGCCTTAAGGGGTTATACATATACAGTTATAATTTTCAAAAAATCGATTTTTTTTACTTCATTTTCATCATGTACATACATTTAAGTACACACACAGAAAATTTCAAGTCAATTCGGCGATTATTGTCAAAGTCACACGCATATTTGTAAAGACGTGTCAGAGTGTTTGAAAGTAGTTGGTCTACACCGAAAAAATTATTAGTTCTCCTTAATTAGTTTCGGCAACTAGATACAGTTGTTGATATTTGGATAATTGAAATTGATGTTGGCTCAATTACATTCAAATTTAATTTTTCCGACTTTGGTTGTTGTTACTAAATAATTTGAAGTTGCCTTTACAACAGTTTCTATTCCTGGCTTCTCAAACTTTGAATGCGTTTTTCTCCAAACTGTGTTTTCAAGGGCGGTGACCACGATTTCTCGAAAACGGCTGGACCGATCAGTCTCAAATTTTAACACAAGCTTGTTGACTATATTTTTTAGTAATTAATCGAAGGTTTCTTTTCACAGATGAATATTTTTTTTATGAACAATTTAAGGCAAAAATTTTTGTGAAAAATCGATTTTTTTTTTAGAAGCTGCCATTTTGTCAGAAACTTTTATTTTGTTTATTTCTTCGATTAATTACTAGATTATACGTTATTTTAACGAAATCCGTTTGGTTTTTTCATTTTAAAAGATTCAGTCCCGAGATATCGTGGTCACCGCAAAGCGCTTTTTTTTAGAGGAGCTCCTGGAGATCAGCTATAACAGCTCTCAAAATTATTATTTTTACAAATAAAAAATGTTAAAATACAGTTAAAAGTTATCTCAATATGTGTACAAATTTTTACATTAATCAATTTAACTGTCTTTTCAGAAAAAATTCTTGAAAAATCGCTTTTTTGCGCCTCTTAACTGTACATAACCCCTTAAATGAAGTCGAACTTATACGCAGTGCGTGGGGTCACCAGGTGGGTTTACATTAGTGGACACCACGCATATCCCTACCGGGAATGACCTGCCACCCTATTGTCTCTGTCTCTTTTTTTCTATGACCTCTTTTATTCCCTCTATCATTCTTCACTAGCGTTCCCCTTCTATTTCTCGTTCTTTCTCCCTTTTCTGCTTTCCCTCTGTCTTCGTACTCCTTGTTCTCTTGTTTTACTATACTCCCCAACCCCGTTCAGCCCTTTGTGACTCTCTCTCTCTCTCTCTCCCCCTCTCCGCTCGTGTTATTGTTTCCCTTTTTTTCGCAGGCATTGAGTTCACATTGTGTGTACCGTGAAATTAAACGATCTCGATTAGCGCAATCGAGCGGAGCCACCGTTGAGTCCGGGATACGCTGGCCAAGATGCCGGTGTGTTGAAAATTGTTTAAATGCCGGGAAAAGGGGGCTAGAAGTTGTTGTTACTTTGTGTATTAATTATAGAATTTTTAAGGTATCGCCGTGGAATCTGGATCGACTACTCGTCTGTTATTCCAAGTATTTTCTATCATCGGTTCACTCTTCTCCCAGCGCTTTTCGAGAAGATTCATGATGCGATCTTTAGATGCGGAAAATTCAGAAAATGACTATTGAATTTCGTGGCGGTTTTCGAGTTTTTTTCGTTGAATTCGACGCTCCTGGGATTTGGTAAAAAATTAGCATAATTTCTGAACTACATGCAGGATGTTCTTTAATCACTTCAATCCCTAAGGATTGGCTTCGTGGCAAAAAATGCGAAGACCGCGAAGAAATTAAGCGGTGGCTTTTATAATTTATCGCGTCAAAGGACCGAGGTTTAAAAGTGTGCCAATGCGATGAATAAAACTTGGATTTGTCAAAATCATCAAAGTTAATAATAATGTGAGACGAAATAAAGCCGAATCAACACTGAATAATTCGCATTGATTCACAAAGGATCTATCAGCTTTGTTTACTTGCATATTGGCAAGAACAATAAACGCACGAAATCATTAAATTCCACCATAGATTTATTTCGTTATCATTAGATCATTAGTGAATGGAGAACAATTTATTTTCTGGATTGTCCGGGGAAAATATTGAATGGCTGATCAATTTGCAAAGTATTAATTTCCGAAAGCGCGTCAGAGTTATTCACCGAAACCACATTTTATGGGATATCGCGAACGGTATTGCGATATCCTTGTTACTAAAGTAAGATGATAGAAACTTATTACTTGAATTTAAATTTTCTTACCGAATATTTTGAATGCCCAGGCAGCCCGGACAGTTTCCGGGCAGTTCTCCGCGAAAGCGGAGCAAAGATCCAAAATATCTTCGAAACTTAAACACCCGTCGCTTTCCGACGAAAACACCCGGTATATTGAATGTCGAAATGGATTGTACTGAAAAAAGATTCCTTATTGTTCAAGGGAATAGAAAAAACGTCGTGAAATCTGTGATAACATTAATAAATCAAATACACCAAGCTTAGATAATTGACGCTTAATTCCAATCAATTCTTCGAAATTCGGCATCCAGTTATTTTTGAAGTCGGTGTTGTCCAGTAATTATACAAATGGTTGACTCGATTTAAAACAAGGTCGCATTGGAATGCGGTCATATACTCTCGCGGTTAGATTTGTTTATTTACCGACGATTTATCGTCATATTGACGAATACATCTAGTTTTGCAGCTGTCCAGCGATGAATTATACTTTGGATCGGTATTTTTATGTGCATACAAAAAATTTTAATATCGAAGATCGGACGTGAAGTATTCTCCGCGATCAAATTTTGCATTACTAACATCTCACCACCGGGGCACGCTGGCCTCGATTGAATAATTAACCGATTTACTGCGATTGTGCGTGTGTTTGTGGAAAAACTTTGCTGATATCAAAGACCATGGGTAAATATTCTAGTAAATATTGGATATCGAGCATTTCAGCAAACCGTGTATCAATTCTAAGATAGGAGGTAAAGTAATCGATATTACCTGTTGACATTGTTGTTATTACATTTTTTGGTTTTCAAGGTGTTTCAACAGAGAAGAAAAATTTTTGAATGTTTATGACTCGTTCGGACATGCGTATTGTAACATTAATCAAAATTATTATTATTTTATACCCTGAATCTCTGTCGTTCGGGGTCAGTCACACCTTCGTCAGTGATTTCATTTTTTTCTTTGTCAAGGTCACTACTTATGATATACTGTGGTTGTCTTAGATAAGTCATTATTTTTTTTATAAAAGTAATTATAAGTAATTCTTATTGCGGTCCTTTGGAGAACATCTTTACAAACAGTTTCACTGAAGATCACAGTAAGATTAAAAAAAAATACTTTATGGGATTAAAAAAAACGTTTGTGTAGTGGTCATAGATTTTTTTCGATGCCCTGTCCTGCTCATTTCAGAACTAGGGTGAAAAATTTTTCGATAAATTATAGTTTTTTTCCGTTACCAGACAACCTCTTAACGTTTAACACATCTCTTCTGAAACATCCTGTTCATAAGTCATATAGGGATAAAAAGAGTTTTATTTTTTCGTGTTTTAATGGTATTACGCCCCCTTCGATCACGTGAAAAATATGCGAATCGACTTAAAGGCGAACTTACTCGAATTTCCGGTAGAATCTGTTCGACTTGTTCAGCTGAGAAACGGTGATGAATATTCTTGCGTAGCTTTCCTGGCTCTACAGTGTCAATTCGATTGTAGATTCTACAAGAATATACTATATATTTTTTCAATTGATCGTTTTAAACATAATTTTCAATCTTAATATTTACACTCGAAATAAATTTTGCAAGAATGTGAGTTGATTCTCGAACAATTTAGTCGGTACTTGGAAAATGTAAATTTTCAAATTGCAACTCATTATATCACGATATTTATATTTCATTCGCGTGAAAAAAAATTTTTAATTGTACCATCCCTCTAAGACAAACAGATACAATCAATAAAATCAATAAAACTGAATTTCTATTGTTAATATACGCCATTTAAATATATCAAAACAATGTTCCTGAAAAATATACTATTATCTCGTTTCTACATTCTTGGGTCCTTTTTTAGAGCTTAACTCTTTCACTTACCGATGAATTTCACCCTTGGAGAGATACGTTAAATCCAAGTAATCCTCGAGTAATTCTTCCCCGAGAATTTGGCCAATCGATTGTGAATTACCCATAACGTTTTGTAACTTTTAATAAAACACGGACAAACCGGAGTGTGTATTATCAATCGACTGCGTTCCGTTCGGTTATCAAGATCTCGATAATGCGCTATCTCTTCCAATAGGATTTACGACAAGTGTGATCGTTGGCGTCGACAAACGTGCAAACATTTTTCATTTCCTTAAAGTACTCATGTTCCCCACTCGCTGTGATTCATTGGTGACATATCTTGGCGTCGATAGATGAATCCCTTGCACATTAAAAGTCATGAGATCGCTAGAATGACTTCTCGTTAAAAAAAGGTAACAAATGCCAAAAAAAAAACGCGTAATATTTCATTCTCAAATTTCTAAAAACAATTTTGCACAATTACAGTCCCCGTCGCGTAAAACTAACTTCCGTAAAAATTTCACATTTCCGTGAGACTACACTAATTAATACTCGTTACGTGGCATTTCATTCTTCGTAGTCTTCAATTGTGTTTCTCGGTTATTTAAATACACCGTGTGTGCTTGTGAGCACGCCGCGGAAGTTTATTACCCTCTCCCGAAATAAATTCATATTCATGAAACACATAAATAACCTTTAACAGATTTATATTCAAAGGTGGCACACGGTCTACATGATTTCATGAGTCTGTTTAGAATTAAGCAGCGCACAGGGCGGCATGTAAAATGATTAAACAGATTACACCCGGAATGCAGACAATTTTGTAGATAGGGAAGGGTAGCGTGGATAGGGGGAGGCGGGAGGGGGTAGAGGGTGACTTTAATTAGACCATCAATGAGCGAGATCGCTGATTGGAAAACAGTCGCGATCCGCGCGTTCACCGAGAATTATATACTCGGTTCGAGTGCCCGTGCTTATCGATTTTTCCGGACTTGTAAATTACCTAAATGACCCCTACTCCCCCCAAATTGTCAATCAAACCGCTCGATTGACAGTTCACTACCGTGTAGCCTTGTTACATTTTGATTTGAGAAAGCTAGGGTATTTTTAGGGAATACTACAAGGTACATTGTTTGAGTTTTTACGATTAGACACCGATGGAAATGTGTCTTTTTGCATTTTTGGAAGAAAATCGTTTCCGTAAGACATCGGGAACAGGTAGAAATTCGCCCGTGTTGTTGTGCTGATCGTTGACATTTTAAAAATGGAATTCTTCGCGTTTCTCGGTAAATTCCCAAGGTTATCGAAATAGTCAGTCGCATATGAAAACGAGGGATTAAACGTAACAAACAGACGGACGTCACGATTCCATTTTAATATAAATTTTATCAGGCAGGTTGCTCGTTGCGTTTCGTTTTTCCGATGCGTTTTATTCTGTTTTCAGCGAACGTCGCTTTCATATTTTTGTTTAGCCGAAGTACGTCAAATTATCCGCATTATTGCCAACTGCTTCATCATGTTTTATGCGCGAGGGCAAAAGATAACGCGATAAATCTCCATTCGATGCCAGGCAAAGTTTTTGTATTTCAACGTTACATTATACCCTGCGATATACATTTTCGATGGTAAATCGGAGTTTGTAACATTATTTGGGAAACGTTGCACATTTTAAACCTACATAAGTATACTCGACACTGCAAAACGGTGGAACAGCGAAGGGGCTCGTGCATGCTAAAGAGCGGTTGGTGATGGCAGCATTGTCATGATGATGACACACATACATATGTAATAAATTGCCATGAATAATAATCGCGCTTTTTTTAAATCTATTTTTATACCTAGCATAGTCCATGCTGGTTCCGTTTAATTGATTTGTTTCGTGCTATCAATTTGTGTGCCATAAAAAAGAAACCTCGAACGAGGAAAAACATGCACAGGGCGAGAAGAATGGTTTGGATGAAAACTGGAATTTTAAAGAAGAAGTACACGCATAGCTGTCCGTCCAGACTTGCATGACGCTTTAAAGCTCTGAGAAATAAGAGGGGTGTAAAGTTTGAGTGTATTTATGGAGATGGGTTGAGATACTATATTCGCAATGTCCGGGGTGCAAAGAATATCGAGAGAAATAGAAATGGTGATCATGGCAATTATAGTTCATGTGAAATTGCATTTATGATGTACTTATATGAAGACTCTGTCTAGTTTATCAAAATTTGAATTTTTCATTTCAAATTTCAAATTTTTCAAATGGCTAAGTTCTTGTTATCTCGGGGCTTTAACATTTCTGTGCTATTATATTTTCGCATATTGAAACGTTTGTATGAAATGCTCGTGAGCTCTAAAATTTTCCGGTTTTAATATTTCCACTGTATAAAATTTTCATTCTATGAAATTGTGTCAATTTAAAATTCGTACGTCTCAAAATCTATACGTTCTGAAATTTCCTCGCCCCCAATTTCTACGCTTCACAATTTCCGTGCCTTGAAACTGTTGCATCCTAAAATTTCGCGTCTCTAAAATATCCACGCCTCGATATTGCTACGCTTTGCATGCTTTATTCATAAAAACTGCCACGTGCTAAAATGTTCATTTCTAAAAATCTCTACGCTCTAACATTCGCAGGAAATGTCGAGGTTGTTGAAAAATAGAAGAGCCAGTCCAGTGACCCTATGGACCTTTACGTCCACCCTTGATTTACATGACCGACACATCAGCCCCAAGAATTTCAAATTTTAACACCGTAGAAATCTATGATCCATCAAAGCTGGAATCCTTAAAAAATCCAAAAGTCTCAGTTTCAACGAATTATGTCTCGCAAATTATCATTTCATTCGCAAAAAACCAATCCCTTATAATGGTTCACTATGATAAAATAAAATGACGAGTCGAGTATCGGTAGATTTAATGATACCATCATAGAACCCTGGACGGACAAGTTCGTAGAGTCCGAAGCAATGTGATCTATGTAAAGTACGGGGTTAAAGTTGACCGATTGCGCCAACTTCGTCCACGCGGCACTCTTTCTGGTTCGGTGGAATGACAGAGAGGTTCGTTACCAACAAGCGAGGTATTATTAGGCGGTTAACGAGGCAAAATGGCCACGATGATAAGCCGCAGAAGGGTGGACCCGAAAACCGGCCAATAATTATTACACGACTCCACGAAGCGGTTATTGTCCCAATTCGGGGGTCGCTTTGCGGATAATGGCTGTGCTCGAGAGGTCATGTGAGCCTGACGTTCCGGCATGTCAACAGCAACTATGCATCATCGGATGTCTGCCGCACGTAAACGCCTGCCTGTTCCCTTCCTACCACCATTTCCTCCTCCATCCCTTCCTCGTCCTTGCTACACCCCCGCTCTCTCTCTCTCTATCTTTCCTGTTACTTCATAAATCCCCTATCTCATTCCCTTATTCTTGAAATCGTCTCCTCTATTTTTACGCTACTCTTCCCGCTTCGATCAGTCTCCCCCTGTTGCTCTGTTCCGTAGGGTTTATACGTGTCTCTGTGTTGCCGTATATCTTGGCTCATGTTTATTCCTGTTCGACTGTTACATCTTGTTCGTTTCCTTTCTCTTACTATTCAACGCTACCAGGGTCGGGTTTGTAACCATTGTATTACGCGGGATGTTCATTATAATAACCCGGGCAAGGTTAAGCGTAGCTTTGCGACCAGGGATGTATCGATTTGGACGTGGTTTGGCCAAGACACGGACAATGTCACGATTAAATATCAAATATACATATGTATACATGGTAATGAGTGGTGACGCGATGAAGACGGTCGTCGTACGACCAGGCAGCCAGAACGAACGTGTTCGATCGATTATTAATTCAATCGTCTGCAGCACGAGGCCAAACGCTAGTCCCGCGATTGCAATTGCGTGCCCGTCCAGCTAACAATTCATTTTCGGCAGATGATTTCAACAACGCGTGCACGTGACCGCACTACACACGTAGAACGGGGCCCGGAACCACGGACGTCCGTAACCGCAACGAAATTGCATTAAATCCTGAAGACTCAGTCGAAAGTAGATTGGTTCGCCGATGTTTCTTGCGACACTCTTCCGCGTACGGTGAGAAGAGACAACAAAGGGGGAGGTAAGAAAGGCAGCAAAGGCATTAAGACAGAAAAAAAAAGAAAACGAAAAAACGCTAATGCCTGTAGCTCCTCCTGGTATTTTCTTCCTTCGTTTCCCTTCCACTCTCCGTGCCTCACTTGCCAGATTCGCAACATAGACGCACGGTCTTCAACGTGTGTGCAACATTCCTACACATGTACGGGCCAGTAGGAAGTGCAGGATCGAGGTAGCTGCATATCTCCACCCTAGGAATTGGAGTGGATGGCGAACGTGGGTACAATAGTTCGCATTGTATTGGATCTCGCCGAGTGATAGCCCCCTCCCCCCCCCCCCCTACCCTTCAACCCCTTTCTTCCCGTCGATCTGTTCCTGTCTATTCCACTATCTCTATCTCCTTTCTTCTTTCGGCTCCCTCCTGCCTCTTCGTTCCGCCCTTGCTCCGTTCTGCCCTTCATCCTTGCCTGCTGCCGTATCTCATTTTCCGAAGGCCTGGAGCACGCGTTATTATGCGCGTTATGCTGCTGCCTCACTATTCTGTCGCCACTGCGGCCAACTACATCGCTTCTGTCCGCTTTCTGCCCCTTCCATCATCTTCCACTTGTACACCTACGGAGTCCAGTTTCTGTCCCGATTACGGTATTCGACTCGCTGCTGGCGTTGCGAAACGAATTATGTTACGTTTTCTGAATTCGGTTATGCCAAATTAGGGGTGGCGTGAGGATACTGGTATGACAGTTTGTTGGTGTAGGTAGTAACATAGATACGACCGAGCCACGGCCATACTTGGTCCACCCGAGTATCTCAAATTCACGCTGTGTGTTGTGAAAGTTGACGAATGTTATTTTTTGTTACGGTTTCATGAATATGTTGGATTCTCCAGTCGTCTAAGGAAATACATGAATTCTTGTTTTAGACTCTCTATTCTATGGATAGTGATTGATTCGTTCAGAATTTAGGACAACTTCTGTAGTTATCTAGGTTTGTGACTAACGGAGCTTTAAGACTTAACTTCATCACTCACCTACCATCGCTATAGTAGCTACATTAGAAACTAATAACATTTATTTTTGTTTATGCCAAATCACTTCGATTGCTTATATGTATGTACATTGGGGTGGTCGTTAAATATTAAATTTTTTGCGACGCCCCCTAAAAAGCTTCCTTTTAATGAAAAAACACAGGGAAATTTTTTTTTTATTTAAAAACAACACGTGCCTCAAGACGATCTAAGTTAACTTTTTGGTATAATCATGTTTTTTGGGAATTTTTTATGAAAAATACAATTTTATTCGAAATATAAACAATTATAGAACAGAAATCAATAAAAAACACTAGTTAATCAAAATAACAATAAATAAAAATTTAAATTCAAAATTTTTCCCAGTTGATTTGGTTTATTAAATAAAAAAATGAAAGATATTCAAATTGATATTTTTATTTTAAAACTAAATTAGTACAAACATAATTTTAATATCTAGATTTTTTCACTCCTAGGTTTAAGTCAACTTTCTTTCGTATTAACTTAGATCGTCTTGAGGCACGTGTTGTTTTTAGTTAAAAAAAAATTTCCCAGTGATTTTTCATCAAAAGGAAGCTTTTTAGGGGGCGTCGTAAAAAATGTAATTTTTAACGACCACCCTAATGTACATATAATATAATTATTATAGTTGGTTTTTAATAACTTGAAAATAGATAAGGGCATTCGTCAAGTTTTCCTTTAGAAAGACAGTTATATCTTTTTCATAAACTTTGATCTGACCAAGTAATATTAAAACTAAAATCGGGTTTTCATGCCCTAGTATTGCGAAGTTTTAAGTTTTTGAAGATAAAGGTGTATCTCAGTAGGTGTTCGTTTGCGGACCTAAGTTTATTGGTATTTTTAGCCATATTTTGATGCGTACTATCGATCTTGGAAAAACGTTCCCGATGTTTAGTTACACCATGTATATCTGTAAAATGTATCAGAACACAATTAATAATTCTTCAGTATACTCTGCGTGCGCAGAGTAAAGTGTTATGTTTCCTTTGCAATAAAACTTAAGTTCAGTATATTATGAAGCAGTGTTGCAGTTAGATACACGCTTCGTACTGAAATCTAAGTGTTCGCCAGTCCCACTCCTCAAAAAAAAGGACCTATGGATGAGCTCCCAGATTTTTTGCCCCATGAATGTAACGCGTACCATTTACCGAAGCCTTTTTGCTAACCGCCCTGAACATTATGGGTCTATGTCTCCTCGTACAGGGTGGTCCACGTAACTTGCACACCACAAATAAGGTATACTTTATATGAAAAAGATATGTATACACATGTATACACATAAGTTGCATGGTTGAGAGGGGAGGGGTAGTATATGTTTGTTTTTTTAAATGGGATGCCACGTTTAGAATACTAAAATGTTAAAGAACGTTAAATTCTGAGGGAAAGAAGTTTAAAGAGTGAAAGACCTTTACTAGTCCTAAACCTAATAATAGTTAACGATTAATTGAATGTCATCTCTTGAAAATTCATTTAGGGTAATATCAAGTTGGAGATTCAATATCATCAAAGATTTCTGTAAGACAGCAATGTTTACGTGACAATATTTATCAACACTGCAAACTTTACCTCTTTGAGAATGTCTATTAGTTCATGGTTCAGTATTAAAATTATCCTCGATGTTTGTGTACATATAATTGTCTATTGAATAAACGTAAAATGAAATTTCATAATAGCAAAAAAGTGGGTTTGCTTTATACATATTTATGATGCATGAAGTGGAAACATTTATAGCAGCAATGGAAAATTCACAATGCGATTCATGACATTTCGTGAGATTCTGGTATTAGCAGAACAAGTGTACTTCGAATTTTTTATAACGAAAAACATCACCCGTACTACATACTACTTTATCAGAAACTTCAAGGAACGGAACAGCGCTTGGTTTCGTCAATGGTTCTAGTATCAAATACACAATGATGACTTTTTCTGCAAAAAGTATTATTTATTGATGAAGCAGAACATTTAATAATCCGGGGCAAATTAATTTCTGGAACATGCAGTACTAGTCACCAGAACGTCCTCACTACATGAGAGAAGTTGATCATCAGTGTCAATAGAACGATAATTTGTGATCTGGCATAATTGGCAATAAGTTAATTGGATCTTGTTTTATAAATGAACGCTTAATGGAAAATAATTAAGTATTCAAACTTTTAAATGAAATTTTACCAAGTTTATTTCAAAACATGCCATTAAATATTCGAACAATTTCTGTGGCTACCATGTTGGCGAGATCTAACGCCACTGGAGTATTTTCCATGGGATATATTAAAAACATTGGGTATCGTGAACCATCAACAACCCCAGACGATATGAGGAAACGAATCTATAATGCATGTTTAGCACTCGCTGCGGAAACAAATCAGAGCACAATATCCTCGCTGAGCAGTAGATAACTCATCAAAAGACAAGGTCTTGCCTCGGACCAAGTACAAAGAGTTCTACACATTGACTTTTTACAGGACATATGAGATATGAGTTTTAGATGTATTGAAACAGCATTAAAATCGGAAGTTTCCCAAAAGCTACGATGATATTCGGAATGGTGTTCGCGAAACAAGTAATTTGAGACTAATTACGAAAATATCGGACCAACCAGTTACAAAATATTTGATCTCAAAAGTAGTCAATTTTATAAAGAACCTTCGTCTTCTTCTTTTCCTTCTCCGTTTCCGTCTCCACAAATTTCCTTGGAAACCATGACCGATGCGCCGCCTAGCGGTGACTGCGTTAACTTACATTATTTTGTCCCGGCATTCGATGGTGTGATGCCAGAAAAGAATACAATTTGTAGGAATTTTGTTAGTATTACATATTTGTTTGCATAACAGGTAATGTTGAATGCAATGTTTTATTTAAAAAATTTGTATCTCCTAAACTACGGCAGACGTACAAGTTAATAAAAAATAATTACAAATCTTTTAAGTGTCATCAACAATTTATAAATTCAATATAATGGTTTATTAAATTCTTGAAAAAAGTATTTAAGATTTAAAACCTCGATACTTGTCAAACGTCTCTTCAAATTTCTATAAAATGTTTTTTAGTCATAGTCACAATGTTCTGTAAACATGATTTCCAGTAAAATATAAGCAAATTTTTCTTTCGGAGTGTCCAATGTTTAGCGAGTGAATTTGGCTGTGGCAACACGCGTTTTTATCGCTACAGTTAAAAAAGCCTTTGTTAGATGTTCTGTATTAAAGTTTTACTATCTCGGATAGTATTAGTGTTCTTTATGTATTTACAACAGTGCTATGATATTCTCTAAACTAACAAATATTTTTCTGCGGTTATACTATAAAATTAAGTCAGGGTATGCTGCGGTAATAATAATTCATAACTTGAAAATTGTTCTTTATTCAAACAGGTTGTTAAAATATATGTTTGGAGGACATGATGACGTTGATGTACTACATAAATAAAAAAATATTATACAAGATATACATTGGGCTCTATTATAATTCTAAAAATTTAAAAAATTCTCAACAATTCATACAAACAATTATGTTAAATTTATTCATGTTTAATGATACTGTTTTGAAAGAATTAAAACGTGTTTGTTCACTTCTATGTCTAATGTCATTTTTATCAAATAATAAAAACAAATTATAAATTTGAAAACAAAACGTCAGACAAAACCTTCATCATCTTTCGTTAAAAAATATCTTCTTCAACATTACCTACAATACGTATGTATGTACGTAAAATAAGGACGTCAAAATTTATTCAATTCTTCATCTCTAGTTTATTTTCTCATTTATTATTTATACATACTTCAAAAACTGTAATTTTTTTAGTACAATGTGCGTACATACATATTCTCTTTACGCCCCTGAAGTGAGACCACTGTTTTACGCCTCGGACCACTTCGTTCCTCCCTCATTGGTCCTTTTTCAGAAGTAGTGGAGCAGGAGGTAAAACCCTCGATTTTCAGCCGAAATGTGCATATAGATCCCAGTACTGCTTTAAAGTGTTAAAGTGTTCGGATACTGGACATTCAGTAAACATTTACTATACAGTCTATAGCACTTGTTCTTAACTGGTGTTCCGCGACCTGTTTGCAACTGTTCCAGGAAATTATGATAGCCGATTTTTTTAATGATTTTTATAATACAATGTATATATATTTGTAAGTAGATGTGTTTCGGTGCCCTTGCTGATACTTTTCATTGGCCGGGCACTCTGATTGGCGGAACTACTTTTGGTGATACGCAAGTTTTTCACATAACCAAAAGGGTTCCTAACTTCAAAAAAGTTAAGAACCACTGCCCTATCGAATAGACATTGCAAAACGTGGGAATTTTAGAGCTCACAACTATTTACTACCCACATTTCAATGCGCGGAAGCTTCACGGCATAGAAATTTCGAAGCGAAGAAGCTTTAGAATGCAATAATTTCAAGGTGCGGAAATGTTATAGCGGAGAATTTTTTTGAAGTGAAGATTTCTGTATTTACAGGTGCAAAACACTATTTTAAATTAGCTGATTTAGAGCAGTTCCTTTTGTACATTTATTTCAGAACCTAATTTTTTTAACATGAGCAGCATCATAATTTGATCAATTTCCGTTTGATTGTCTTAAAATTTTGTAGTGGAAAGTATATAGAAAAAAATCAACGTGCTTCAAGTAACTTGTGACTATACTTTTATGAAAACTATTTTTCATTAGCAATAAAACCGACACGGTTTTCGCGCAAGAAACATCAAGCATTTTTACAAATTGTGTCATTTCCTCATTTTTTTAAAATTAAAAAATCTCTCTCGTGCGCCGAAATCTATTATTGTCAGTAGAGAAAATGTATTGTCTTTTCGATTCAGACATTCGGTGCAGCCTGGATCACGCCCACCACTTGAACTCACCGAAGAAAAGATGTTGCTCGGTGTAATCTAAATTTACTGTAACAGGTAAAATAAAAAAAATGTTGGCATGGCATGCACTTGAAATCTTTTTTATTGTTAGTTCCTGAAGATAAAAACAAAACTGAATTTTCCGCTATCTTCATCCCTGAAACATTTATTGTTTAGATTAAGCGATTAGTTCCGAACGTTTTGTTAACGCAACATTTCACGAATACTATTATGTCAGTTAGATCAATTGGCTGAATTTTATTTTTAATTTTTGTATTGTGAAAATAATATGGTTTAAAAATTTCGTTATTGTCGCCCTTAACAACATAAAAAACCAAGAGACTCTTAAAAATGTACCGTTATAAATATGTATATAAGTTTTTATGAAATAGATATCCACAAAAAGCATCGAAAATGCAAAGCTATGGGCCAAGTACAAGAGAATGTTACATTGGAATAGGTTGCTCATTAACATAAACTGCATTTTACACAGGATTTGAAATCAATCAAATGTGAGCAAGTACAAATTATTGTAGAGCAACGACACAATACTATCGCTAAGTAAATATATACAATTAACTAAATTTCTCAAAATATGGTGTCTTCTCATTTAATGACTAAATCTGTTTACTGCTCTATTAAATGTACTTGGTGGCCCGCTTTTTACGAAGCTTGATGTCAAAAACGTAACGTAACAAACATTTATAATTTAATATGTTAACAATCTGGATGTGTGTGAGAGGAAATTACATATACATATTGTAGTGTATTTCAACAATTGATGTTAAAATAAATTAAAAAGGAACGACGTGAGATATTTAAAGGACTTTCATTCTAAACAGTAAGAAGCCCACTTTATACTGTGTTTTAGCAACTCTCTGTTAATGTCGCACATTCCCAACTATTTATGCTTAGGGGAGTTTATACTACAGTTATTTTTTACCATCGAACCTTCGTAAAAAGCGGGCCACCAAGTACATTTAATAGAGCAGTAAACAGATTTAGTCATTAAATGAGAAGACACCATATTTTGAGAAATTTAGTTAATTGTATATATTTACTTAGCGATAGTATTGTGTCGTTGCTCTACAATAATTTGTACTTGCTCACATTTGATTGATTTCAAATCCTGTGTAAAATGCAGTTTATGTTAATGAGCAACCTATTCCAATGTAACATTCTCTTGTACTTGGCCCATAGCTTTGCATTTTCGATGCTTTTTGTGGATTTCACTCCATTCGTAGAATTATGTAAAGTACAGTATGTTTTTTTATTGAAATACTTGTTATTAAAGAAATAAGGAAATAAAGAAATCAGGAAATGCAGGAAAACAAAGAAATATACAGAATTCATTATTATAATAACTTTGCAATCATGATGTGGCAAAATGTAAAAAATTATCCTTTAAATATTATTTATGTTTAAAAAATATAGTAACCAGAATTATGTATTTAAAAATTTTTTAAAATTCTTTGAAGACGTGAATAAAAAAATCAGAGACTCTTCCAGAGACAGTAAACATTTAGTCTAGGTACTAGGACTTGCATATATTGTCAGTAATATTGAAAAAGAAAACACATTTTAAGGAATTAGCAAAATAATGAACATTTAACTATTGCAAGACAGTGACGGATTTGTACGTTTGGGTTTTAAATTCTTAATTCAAAAATTATAATAAACATAGAAGTGGACAAAAATGGTTTTATGAGAACGGGGTAAATTTGAAATAATAGTTAGTGTGTATTGCTGAAAAATGTTTCTAACTATTAGAACTTCAATTTGGTCAAATGTATATCCTTGTAAACATTTTTCGATTTACGTATAACAACGTCATCATGTCCATTAATCTTACATATATTTCAACGACGGGTTTGAACAAATAGTGTTTAAGTAATATCATAACACTGTCACAACTAGATAAAAAACAATTTGGAGATTCAATAGCCGAGATGGTAAAGTGTCGATACGAAGCACGTAACAAAAATTATTTAACAGTGCCGAATAACCCGATAAAAAAAATTTGCCTTCTTTTTCTTGGAAGACCTGTTTACAGAACAATTTGATTATGTACTAAAGAAGAGCTTGTAGAAATTTTAAGATATGCTTTGACATGTATCGAAGTTCTAACAATGAAACACATTAATTATTGATAACACTTTGAAAACTTCCGAATGACGTACTAATGCGTGCATCACGAAGGTATCTACCTTTCCCTCTTTTTCGTAATAATTCGTTCTCGATGTGGCCTACTATGTCTCCGGATATAAACAACTGACACCGACTTCTTTGTCTCTAACTTTCCGTCACTCCGTCGCGCTCGCACTAGCCAAACAAACGACGCCACGTAGCCACGCAAGCATGTGTGAGAGCGCGGCTGAGGACAAAGCAATGCGGAATTTCACATGATTCGAATTTTTCTAGCATAAGGGCCTCTCTTTCTTTACTTCTGTCTGTCACGCTCGCACTCCTAGCGCAGCCGTAGCGACAGCCGAGAGCAACGGTGCGTCTTCGTCAATCGTGGTCACTCATTAATTTTATTCTAAACATTTCTAATTACTTTATCGGGCATTTAAGTAATATTTATTTTCAATATTTTTTAATTTATTTTTTATTCATTTGAAAAAAAGTCGGCGTTTAATCTGTTTTAAGCGTAATGTTGCGATATATTGTTAAGCCTAAGTTTCAAAAATCAAATACATTTCTTCTACAATTTAAGAAACCATTATGTTAAATTTATAAATTATTGATAACCCTTGAAGATTTTCTGAATACCAATAAGCAACTCTTGTATTTGGTCCGAGACAAAACCTTGTCTCTTGATTTTTTTCCGGCATGTCTCAGATTACATAGAAAAATCTACGTTATCGGCAGAAAAATTATCTCGCATGGTATGAAACATATGTTAGGGTTTGACACCGGGCTGCGTGACAGGCTGGAGATGAAAATGACGATGGAGATGGAGAAGGAGGAGAGGAAGAAGACGACGTTTCTTACAAAAACGTCGACTTTTTAGGTCAAAATATCTCGCAAATGGCTTGATGGATCTTCTCGTAGTTAGGCTTAAATTACTCGGGTGGACGTCCCCTACAAGAATATCATCATAGTTTGGGGGAAATATGCGGATTTAATGCCGTTTGAATACCCCGAAAACCTCGATCTAATTCTTCCGGAAAAGAGTAGTTCAGGTCTACCAGTCGGGAACTCTTGTACTTGGCCCGAGTCAAGACCTTAACTCTTGATTTCAAACTTGCTGGGTTTCAGATTAAACCCCTAGGAAATGATTAAGAAAAATGAAACCTAACACACACGCCCACACGTAATATTCGTAAACAATGATTAATATAAATATTCTAATTTTGAAGATAATTCTCACTTCGATATCTCTTGTGGGGTGGTTCACCAATGATCAGTAATGGGTTTCGTTAACTCGACGGTTTGTAATTTAATCTGACAGTTTTGTGAAACTGGTTTCCTCTACAAGTTTTGCATGTAAAACCGTGTAATTCGCAGTAAGATCACGTGCAAATATTGGACGGCAACAATCTAACGAGAAACTCGAATCATTAACAAGTGATTTATTGTAAGCCAAAAGCTAACCATGTCTGCCTTTATTATGACTTATTGAATATTTGGCATACAATTGAATGAAAAAAGAATCTTGTACGACTTGATAATTCAGTGAGTTTCTATTATACGAACGAGACGTCGAGAAGATTCTGTAGTTTCATTCTTCCATTTACTGGAAGCCAGTGTTAATGCGATTTGCTTCGTGGAAAAATATCTCAGTTTCGTAGAATTTTCTGTTTCTTTTTCACGGGACCGGTAATATCGTTTCCTCGTATTCACTTCCATCTTCGACACATTGTGATCAGGTTTCAGTCGGAGGTTGATTATCTTTTTCAGGGTAACATCTTGCGTGACATTTTTATAAAGGGAATACCGCGATTCTAATCGGAGCGTAGAGGAACTAATCCACTTCGGATCGCAAGTTCGGTTTTCAAAAGCATCGGTATGATATTTGTACATGATAATCGAAAGCTGTATGAAAAAGATGACAATGGAAAACCTTTCTTAGGAAAATTTTAATAAAAATATTCGTTAGTGAAATTCAGAAAACTGGAAGTTATCAGGAATCATCGTCATGGGCACTCGCCCTTTTGGAACTCAAGTGCAATGTTATCGAGAATCTGCAATATGTTAAAATATACGTGCAAGTGATGTCATTTCCGTAAACGTTGAGAACAAAATTCGTCTGCGTCGTGACTTTTACACACGTGTTATTATGCGTCTCATAATTCAAAATCATTCAAATGCGGTTGAATTTGGTATCATTTTTATTGAAAAAACTTTGGGGATTTGATTCAAACAATTTCTAAGAAATAAACAAAGAAATTTAAAAATATTATTATTCTTATTTCCCACGGCGACAGTCGCAGAAAAGGACGAGAAGTGAAAATAAAAGAGGGCGCAAAGTACTGGTGAGAAAACATTACGTTTGACTTTTTTTTATTTGCTGTTATTCGTTAATAAAATATCGTATCAACGTACTGATGGGTTTTATCTGATTGAAATATTAACAATCCAATACAAATCGTATCGTGTTTATCGTCGTGTTACGTCCCTGCGTCTATACGCCCTTTGTCAGTTCGACGCCAGGACGACGCACTTCAAACTTGTAAACCCCTTCAAGAACGAACACTCTGATCGTCTAGGTCGAGACTGGCAAATGGTGTTGAAGTAAATATATAAATCTAGTCGAGCGATGTGAATATAAACTCTAAAGCTCTTAAGATTAGACAGTTCAAAACAACAGATTGCATCAGATACAATGAAGACCTTGTCCACAAGAAAATATACATCTGGCATCAGACCCCGTCCTGTTCAAGAGACACTTGAAAGGGAAAGTTAGACAGATCCGTTTCTGAGTGCATTCTCGATAAGGATGTTTGGATGCTGGATGAGGACCTGTCCTCATTGTTTTTCCGAAAACCGTTACAAACCGACGTAGTGGGAGGACCCAAAATCTTGTATATATACTGGTGCCCTCCGCCACGAAGCTCAGTTAGAAAAGTGCAGTTAATCAAGGCAGTCAGTTAGAAAATGTTAGTCAGTTAGAAATCCGGACAAGAAGTGTGCAGTTAGAAAAAGGCAGTTGAGAAATTCAGAAAAGAAGAGTCAGTCAGTGCAGTTAGTTAGTCAGCAGTTAAGAAGTGCAATTCAGAGGATCCATGATCAAGAAAAGTCTTATACCATTCCATATCCTTTGACCCTTTATTTAATCCGTTACCATTACCACCCAACACCTCAGTCATTCTTCAACGGGAATAGAACAAACTGTCGCTGGAAATCTACGATGTCTTTCTCAGACAACGTAGTTGTTGCTTCTATGACACGTTTCGAAGGACGGCGACTTTCCTACCCATAACTGTCGATCTCCAAAGTGGGATCATCTGGACAAGGAGTATCTGGAAATCGTTTAGATATTCAGAGAAAGACTCTGTAATGATGATATCCACTGCGGACCGATAAAAGTTATAACGCCAACCTTCCTTTCGAATACCCAAAGACTAAACATCTGATCCGGTTAAAAAGTAAAAAGAATCAAAGTGTGTAAATATAAATAGAATCTGTGAAAACATGTCCGTGTCAGTGTTGTTAAATATAAAGTTATTGAAGAATAAATCACCAGTGTCGACCATCAATTAGCCTGACCTCATCATCACCATGATTTCACACCTTCGTCGTCACCTTTCAATCGTAATACGACTCAGCCCCATCCCGAGTAAAGTGGTCTGACCATTGACTCATAAGGGGGCAAATCACAGACTTTGTCGAAACTAATCGAATCCGCACCGTTTCCGTAAGCTTGAGGAGTGACGCTTAGTCTTGACGTAACAGTCCATTGTAAAGCAATTACTTTCTCCGGACACTTTTCTCTTCGCTTCACTCACACCTGCACGTTTAAGAGCATACCATCAACGATGGTGTGACAGTCAACCATGAATTGTGTGTCTAAGCTTGATGGTGCGGCACTTAGCCGTGGATTACGTGTTTCGAGTCGAAAAATCCGCGGAAACTGAGGAAACATCAATCGGTATATTGCTTTAACGCAACATTTATAGTTTTGAACAGAACCGGACTATTCACAGACGAGTTAGAAGGCGCGGACAACATAACGCTAGGGTGATCAATGAAATTCCATCGGCCGAAGGTACCGTGAAAAATGAAATTATCGCGAAACCATTCTCGCTGGCAACTGGAAAGGGAGTTAAGCGGCCTTCGTCCAGCAAATAATTGATGCACGTCAATTAGATTTGTCAGGGCGATCGTTGTAATGAAATTAACAGGAACACTAGCCATGGACACGTACATATAACTGCCGATAGATATGTATACGTACATACAAGTCCCTCTTGTACAAGGTGTCGCGTGAATTTCTCATCGTGCGATTCGGGATTTAGTTATCCACGTCATCGTCGCTTCGTCGAATAATTGTCAGGATACAAATATTACAATAATATTACAAATTAAAAAGAAACAAAAGAATACCAGAATTATTCGTTTGTCAAATTTAAACTTTTTCCATGTTACATCGAAATGTGTATAGTCACTTGAAAAAATTGTGTCGATTTTCCAGAGTCAGCATAGGCCGGCAATGAATTGAAAGAAAAAAGAAATCGTAAAATCTGTCAGATGTTTAAACACATTGGCGTAAACTCGCAGGACACCCCGTACACACGCACACGTGCGCTCGCGAGTGTAGATGATCCCGCAGCAGAGTTCGCGGCGTGAAATTTAAATTTTTCCGATACCGGATACCGCTAATTCCGTTGATCCGGTAAAACTGCTAGCAATTTCTGCCGCACTTTCTCGTTAACGTAGATAACGTGATCGTCCTGGCTGCTCTAGGAAGAGAACGAGCAATTATCGGTGTACTTATCGACGGTGGTCTTGGTGTTCCTTTAATCTTTTCGTCCTTGTACCTGGTCCTGATCATCGGAATACAATAATGACCGACCTTGATTTAATTTAGTCCGCCGGACTTTGAGAAATCACATAGAAAAGATTAAGCGTAGAATAGAGGATCGATTGTTTTTCCCGCGAACCGCGAGTCCAGTTTGCGGATGTGATACGAAACCCCGATTCTCCGTTTTTTAGAAAGAAATTTATTATTTCGACAGATTACGAATTATTTTCAACGTCGTAAATGGATTTACGTTGGGTTTCGATTTGATTCGCGGCGAAAATGTACGCGTCTTAAAATGTATTTAGAATATTCGGAAATGACATTCCGGTACATTAACAAGTTACCGCAAATAGCTATGTACGCGATAATATATTCCGTGGGCGATACATTTATTTCACGTAAAATAATATACTTCATTTGAATATGTATGGACGTTGTGAATTTGAAACTAGCCAAAATGAAGGGTACAGTCGGCGTAGTAGCAGATAAATCGATACCATACCGAGTTTAGTTGGGATAATGCGCAACATGCCCAATACACAAGTATTCCGTGTCAAATCTTAATGCCGGAAATGAAATTCCAATAGTGTGCAACGATAAATGTTAGATTTGCGGACCGCGGATTCTATCCCTATTCGTGTTATGGTTCCCCTGTGTTCCGTTTGTTGTACGCCGCGGACAGTTAACCATCTAACAACTTGTAAGTGTTGGTTGATGTCATTTTGAAAATTTTCACTTTTGAACTTAACTGTTTTTAAACTGTGACGCGCAGTTGCGAAATACATGGAGAAAATGCATTTGATATAAAAATGACATAAATTTGAATACGGTAATCAAATTTTCTTGATCTTTATATTTGAATATTCATATTTTCATTATAAAATTGTATTATTTCTTAAAGAACTACAATAATGAATCGATGCTTGCTGTTTCTCATCTGAAATATACGAAAATGTGGTAAAATTACAGATATTTCTCTGCGTTTCACCTAAATTGCACTTTCAATGGCAAATGCAGATATTGTTTATACACACAGTAGTAGTTAAACAGAAAAATGCTATTTTTCGTGACGACCATGACCCATAAACATAAAAAATGGTGTAGAAGTTGAAAGGAGGTATGTTAAAAATTTTTAGGAAAAGGAATTATGAAGTGCAGCAATTATGAAATGTAGGAATTTTAGAGTTCACAAATATTTACTACAGGATTTCGGATATTTTAGATATTTTATATTAAAAATTCTGGATAGTAAAAATTTGATAAACAAAATATTTTGCATTGAGTAAGTTAAGTAAAGATTTTTTTTTAACAACAAAAATAATCAGAATCGATATCACTGCATATTTTCGCAATTTTTTCATTTTTCGATCGACATTGTCCCGCTTATACATACATAATTTCTTTCGGTTTTCTATAATTCTAGTTATTTTCTGAACACATCCAAATATAAAATTATTATTAACGAATATAATTTCTTTCATTTCAAAAAATAATTCTACATAAAAATGTTTAAAATTCATGTTTAAAAAATGTTTCAAAGTCATGTAAAAATATTATTGTTTTGTTGCGCTACAAAGTATAAAAAATGGAGCGAAGCAATGTTGAATTTCAACAATTATCAAATACTAAAAATACGTCTTTTTAAATTTATGAAATACAATTCAAACATGTATTTGCCGTTCGTAACAAAATATTTACACTTCATAGTCGGGTAGCGAAACTTTCCGTTTATTACAGATTATCTGTTTCTGAATATTCCCGCGCGTCAAAACTGTTTTAAATAGACGGCATAAACGCATAACATGTAGTAAACTGAATGTTCCGTGACCCGAAAATAAAGTGTTAATATTATCCGAAAATAGTTGTCCAATATTGCATTAAAACGAAAATCGTGACATTTTGTCGAAAATTTCGATCTAAATACGAGATGCTACCAATGACACCTATATGTATTTATTACCTGCGAACCAAAAAAAAAGAATGAAAAAGATATAAATGTAGAGAGACTGGCTGGTAGATTTGTATATTTGTATCGCGCTTTCTGTTTTGTTGTGTTTTCTATGAGTAGCGGCTGTTCGCTAAACATTCGTCAGCTGGCTCTGTGGTAGTGAGCACGTGGAAAACGAGACGAATAAATTTTCCGTATTTTAACAGGTTCAGCTTCTATTGTCACCGCAGTCAGCATTGATTTCAACAACGGTGTTAATTACGATGATAACAAAATGGAAATTCGTCCATAAGCGACGAAATCATAGAAATCACAAGCATAAACAATTTGTTTTCCAAGTGCACGTTTATTTTTGCGACTAACAGCACGAGAATTCTCACCGTAATTTCATTCGACAAGTTTAATCGATTTTCAATAAAGCTGAATATTAACATTTCTATACTTTTCCGATTTTCCAATGAAAAAAGCTCTCGTGTAGCGGTTGAAAAAAAAAAATAAGTTTGCGATTCGTCGACGAATCAATTATGGTAAAAATAAGGCTCCCTGCAGATTCAGTAATGTCAATTGAAAGCAGAACAGGGAGTAAGTTAGCTAATCATGGTGTTCCAGTACGCACAAAGGTAATTGAACATTTCCTGGAATAATAGTCGTCGAGTAGGTTAAGCAAGTACTTTGTGAACATTGCATAACAAATAGCTAGCGTACATAACGTAAATACGCAGTGGCGCGCAACATTCGCGTTTCGAGCACATGCGATAAATTTGATTGAAGTTGCATGAAATGTATTAAATCCAAATGGACAAAAATGGAGAGTTTTATGAATCGTTAATTCGAAAATGTATTCGTGTCTAATAGGTTTTAGCTGCTAATAACTAAGGAATAAATATTTATTTCACGTTCTTTGGAAGTAATTTTAAACGTGGTGTATTTGATTTTCCTGTTTAACGAAAGAGTTCACCGAAAATTTTCCGAATAATCGCGATATTGCGTAATAACATTTTGTCGATATAATCCCAGATTTGCTACATATTTATACGATTCGCATTCTCCGTGCCCGGACTGCGTCCCACTTTCTGACGCATCCATTAATTCAAAAATACAACAGCCATAATTTAAGATAAGTCTTCTCAACTATAATATTGTGTACAACATGCTGCATAACAATTATTCTGCGCATTAATATTTTGCACCGAGGACATAAATAACATGGCGATCTTGATAAATGATATCGATGACTCTGCAGAATCCTCAATAATCTTTATTTTCAAGTTTTTCAACCGTACAATTTATATGTATCCGATAATTGATACAGTTTACGATTTCATTATTCCGATTTATTAAAGTTCTCATGAATAAATTTCTAAATGTTTTCTTATTGAAATTTCCATGTCGAATTCGCACTTGCGACTTAAGGGGGGGTAAGGGTTTCAGGGCAAAAAAAAACACTTTCTTTGCGATTTTTTTTCAGACGAACGAATAAAGCAAATTTGTTCGAACCTTTTGCACATTATATATTGTTATTTCAACAACATTTTGTAATTTTTTGGTTGCAAAATATCAACAAATAAGCCGGTGACGGAGCTTTTCCGAGAGCGCCTTTCGAAAAACACGTTTTGCGGTGATCACTGTATCTCAGTCGAAAAGTATCAGAAATCAAAATAACAATAAAATTTAGTTAGAAGATGAATAAATCCTCCCCCCAACGATCCCTAATTGTTATTTTTTTCATTTTAAAACTTTTGGTGGTCGTTTGAAGCAAAAATTGCGATTTTTCACTAAAATTTCCGTCATTTTGCTACTGAAAAAACCCCTTAATGTCAAAAAAAAATATCATACTAATCGTTGGGGGGAGGTATTTTATATATAGAAGGTATGTACCAAGTTTGAAAAGAATCGGTGAAGTATGTTTTAAATGGCAGTGATCACAGACTTTGAAAACATGGTTTCGAGAAAACCGCGTTTAAAGATTTAACTGTACAAAAGTGAAGATAAATTCCTTTTCCGCCGAGTATTTTACTTCTCCGTTTTTTCCTTAATTTTTTTGTCGCTTCGTCACTCAGTCTAAACACATTTCATTTACACATTACAATCCCGTATTTCAGATTTTCGTATCCCACATTACTATTATAAAATCACTGATGTGAGCGGCAAACGCCCGACCGAAAATATAACGACTAACTGGTCAATAACTTTGAGAGTTTTTCTCCGATTATCTTAAAATTTTGGGACAATACTCTCGAAATATTGAACTATAAGAAAAAGCAAAAAAAAAAAATCGAATTCTCAATTACGCAAACCCTTACCCCCCCCCTTAAACAACTTCGGAATTCGAAATTTCATTGGGTCACTGCTTCTGTTTACGAAAAGCCGATTATTCTACTATACTCAAAAAAGCACAAAAAATGCAAAATTATAGGCCAAGAACAAGGGGAAGTGAATTTGGTAACGTTTGCCCATTAACCTAAATTTCATTGTACAAAATATTTGAAATCAATCAAATGTGGGTAGGTACAAAATATTGTACAACTTCGACAAAATAGTATTGCAAAATAAATGTATTCAATTTACTGAATTTCCCAAAAAGGATTTGTCCTCATTCATTATAATTAATAAATCTGTTTACTGCTCTAATAAATGCACTTGGTAGCCAGCTTTTTACGAAGCTAAATATCCAAAATGTAATGTAGCAAATATTTGTTCTTATTTTTAATTTAATATTTTAATAATCCGGATGTTTCTGAGTGGAAAAATTTAACAAGTTAACAATTCAGATTTATACATTATTACAATGTATTTGAACAATTCATGTTAAGGTAAATTAAAAGAAGCGACATTAGATATTTAGAAGATCATCATTCTGCACAGTAAGAAGCTGACTTTATACTCTGTTTTAATAATTCTCTTTTAATGTCGAATTATTTACAGTTGAGAGATTATAGTTGACAATACAGGTACTCACCCTCGAATGTTCGTAAAAAGCGGGCTTACAAATACATTTAATAGAGTAGTAAACAGATTTATTATTTAAGGAGAAATTCATTTTTTGAGGAAATTTACTTAATTGAATATATTTATTTAACGATTTATTTACTTGCTCACAATTGTTTGATCTCAAATACTTCGTATAATGAAGTTTATGTTATCAACCGATTATCAATACGGATATGGTAATTATTGATAACGTTTTCTTTATAAATAAGCCATTGTCGAACCAAAAGCCTATCTTCGGCACGGCAGTTATCCATAGACCCACATAATTTAAACGATTCGACATGTCTCGAAATAAAGTAAATCGAAGCATTTCGGAATAAAAACTAAGTTGTACAAGGTTTGCGCATTTAAGCTCGTCATCAATGAAATTCTGATGAATGTGGTATCCTTGTATCGGAAATAATTCACGAAAAAACACGCTTTACGGACTTCACAGTTCTGTTTTCCTTGTTTACAGTGTGAATAAGTGGAGAAAGACACCCGAAAGTCAGACCGAGCCACCGGGTTCCCCCACCACTATGTATTCACTGGTTGGACTAGGAGGGGAGAGGTGGGGTGGGAGATCCTCGTGGCCAAGTCTCATTGTCAGTAGAAACTGTAGTCCTGTCGTCTGGCTAGTACCGACTTGTACTACTTCGGCGTCACATAAGAGCAGTGGAGTTCAGTAGTACTGGTCTGCGATAGTCAGGTGGGGGAACTTTGTGACAGGAGCGTACTACGTCTAACCAGCGCCCCTTTTTATATTGGGCGACTTTTATTGTAGTTTGGTCGGTTCACAATTTTTTTTTCGAGAGTTTGTTTATTTCCTATATATCATTTTATTTTCTAGGTGGACTTTATCAACTTTAAAATGTATTGCGCACTGTTATAAAAAAGCATCGCATTTTAAATAAAAAATTGTATTAAAAGATGGGAGGTCCCACTAACGGACCACTAGAATTATTTGTTCTTACCTAGTATGCAATGGTATTCTCATGTATTATACACGTATTCCACAGTTTTTTCAATATCGGTGTTAATGTTGACATAAACCAAATAGTTTTCGTCATGCGGATGCAAAGATGGAAATGCAATTACACAGAGACAATGATAAAGGCGGCTATTCATTATTAATCATGTGTCGGGGTGAACGGGAGGAAGAGCCATTCTAAACTAGGATAATGCTGGTCTTTAGTAGTAGTTAGCATTGATCGAGACTCGTTGACGTGAATGATGCAACAGGTTTCTCCACATATTTTTCGTGCTATGTATTCTACTGTATCATTGATTGTCGAGAGTCTACTAAAATGTTGTAATTGAATTCATCAAGGTTTAGGATCGACGTCATGAATTATGCTCACTGTGTGTGATTTTATAATGCGATTTGTCACAGAGAATTTTACATTTTAAATTGACTAAAAGGATTATTTAATATGCGGAATTTTGGATGATTTTAATCGAATACGAGATGTAAATAAATTATTTAATTGGCAAATGAAAATATTTAATAAGCGGAAGAATGAAAAACTGAAAATTTTATTTCTACTAAAACGTCTCCCTCTACAATTTGGACACCATGGTCATTAGTTCACGTCGTAGGATTTTTCCAGTGGGATTCTTAGGGATAGCTTCGATAAATTGGACGCCGCCTCTCAGCCGTTTTTCCGGAGACACGTTGTCTGTAAATCAATAAATTAAGAAATATAAAGCAGCATCTTACGAAATCCGTATTATAAATGTTGACAATAGGCGTTTTTTCAAAATGACTAGACACTGCGACTCAGGTAATAGTTTAGGCTGTTATAGAAAAGTAGCGAACTAAATAATGATTGGCGTGAACCGCCGTGAGAAATGTCCTCACCATTGACGTATTTCACTATATCGTTGGCAGACACCGAACTGGCAGGTTGCGGAACTACGAAAGCCATGGGTAGCTCTCCACTGACCTCGTCTGGTTTACCCACAACCGCGGCGTCCTTGACACCCGGATGCGACAGAATGACTGTCTCAATTTCAGTCGGGGAAACCTGGAAAGCTTTGTACTTGATAAGCTCCTTCAACCGGCCAGTAATGTACAGTCTTTCCTCCTCGTCGAAATATCCTAGGTCCCCGGTATGGAGCCAGCCATCCTCGTCGATCGTTTGCGCCGTTGCCTCCGGATTACCGTAGTAGCCGAGCATCACCTGATCTCCTTTCACACAGAGCTCACCGCTCTGGCCGGCGCCGAGTGTCTCGTGTGTCACTTGGTCGATCACCTTGCAAAGGCAGTTGGGTACCAGGTAACCCACGGTTCCGTTTCCATCGTCTGACCTATCAGTCATGCTGATCACGATCGATAGCTCTGTCATACCGTAGCCGTGTTTGATCCATCGAATGTTTAGCCGCTTTTTCACTTCGTCCGCGACCTATCGAATAGTCAAGGGTGTTATGGTGTCAAGTGGTAGCTTTCTTTCTTTCTTTTCTTACGATTTCTAACTGTTAAGAATGTAATCGCGAACTGTTGGAGATGAATCGGTGGAGTTTACAGAGAGACGTTTGAAAATTCTTGAGAAACGCGAGTGAATCCTCCGCGTGCGGAATAAAAGAAAAGGAGGATCCACATCTGCACTCTAAACCATCGACAGCCCCCGTCGGTTTCTGTGATAACTTCACCGGCCTCGGGAAACTTACGTCCTTGGCAAGTGGCGCTGCTCCACAGATGAGTTCTCTCACGCTTCTAAAGTCGTAGTCACCTAACCCCGGATATTTCGCCAGAAACACCAAGATAGGTGGTACCAGCGGTAAGTGAGTGATTTTGTACTTTCCGATCGACTCGAGGAAGATTTTTGGTTCGAAGGACTGCATCACGTATGCCGTGGAACCGCGGGCCATTGACATGATCATCAGGCCCATTGCGTAACCGTGATATTGCGGCAGTGGAATTAGTATTTTATCGTTCCGCCGAATGTCCAGGTGCCGTGGTGCCCTACAATACCCACCATTAATCAATCGATGTGCAACGATAGCTTCTGATTTTATAAAGAAAATTTATTTAGCGTCGTAAGATGACGGATGGAAAATGAAAAGTGAATTTTCCGTAGAAAAAACTGTTATGCATGAAGGTATGGAGATTGGAGAAAGCTTAGGAAATAATTGCTTGGAAAATATTATAAACTAAAGTTGCGATGGATAATAATGTACTTAACTTAAATTTAATTTGAAAAGAAAAGTCAGGATTAGGGAAAAGTTGGTCCAGTTTCTTCACAATATTTTGAAAAGTAGTAAAAAATGTTTCAAGCCGCAAACAAGCGAAAACGATCGTTTTTTTGAAAATTGTCACGACGGTATTCTGTCTTAAGTTAATACGATCATTGGCTAACAAAATTAGGAAAAGAAGTAAATTAACACTTACCCTGAGTAACTTAGAAACATTAACAAGTTCCACTGAGACAACGTCACGCCTTTTGGCATACCAGTCGTACCACTCGAGTACAAAATAATAGCTGCGTGTTTTTTCTTGTCAGCGATATGTACGGGTACGAATTCATCAGGTTTCACAAAAGTTTTACAGCGATCCAGAAGTTGTTTTAATGTTGGCACGTTTTTGTCCAAAGATTCTTCGTCTAATTCAATTATTTTCGTTGGCCAATTTAGGGTAGCGGCTATTTTGATCAACAGCTTCTCCGTACGTCGCGATACGAAGATTATCCGTGGTTTGGAAATTTCCAACATGTGTCTGAATTCTCCTAATGTGAATATCAAACTTCGCTTTAGCATTAGATATATGTACATTAGGGTGGCCGTTAAAAAAGCTTCCTTTTGATGCAAAAACACTGAGAGAATTTTTTTAATTAAAAACAACACGTGCCTCAAGACGATCTAAGTTAATTTTTTGGTATAATCATGTTTTTTGGGCATTTTTATGGAAAATACGATTTTATTCGAAATATAAACAATATCTAAAAAAAGTATCTTGAAACCCAAATATGATTTTTAAAAAATGACTAACCAGTCGTTATGACCCTTTTGGTAGATCCAGTGTTAAGCACTACTCGTGAATGACGTAGAATATCGAAAGAAAAAAGGGGAATATATGTAAAAAATTATTATCGAACCCAAATCAATAAAAAAACACCCAGTTACTCAAAATAACAATGAACAAAAATTTAAATTCAACATTTTTCCCAGTTGATTTGATCTATTAAATAAAAAAATGAAAGACATTCAAAATGATATTTTTATTTTAAAACTAAATTAGTACAAACGTAATTTTAATATCTAGATTTCTTCACTCCAAGGTTTAAATAAACTTTCTTTCGTGTTTTTAACGCCGTTAGTTCTATAATCAATCATTGATAAAAAAAAATTTGAATTTAAATTTTTGTTTATTGTTATTTTAATTAACTAATGTTTTTTATTGATTTGGGTTCTATAATTGTTTATATTTCGAATAAAATCGTATTTTTTATAAAAGTTACCAAAAAACATTATACCAAAAAATTAACTTAGATCGTCTTGAGGCACGTGTTGTTTTTAATTAAAAAAAATTCTCCTAGTGTTTATTCATCAAAAAGAAGCTTTTTAGGGGGCGTCGCAAAAGATTTAATGTTTAACGACCACCCTAATGTACATACATATATATAAAGTCATGTCGCCTTACTGTGAAACGACTGTAAAAAGATAATTAAAACTCTACAATTCTGTATAGTCCCCCGAAATATCTATAGTTTAAAACTATCGGGCCCTTCATTCCTTCTCTCTAAAAATGTTATGCCCAGCTCTAAATTTCTGCGTCCTAAAATTATTCAGCTCCATGTTTCCGCGTTCTAAAATTTTGAACGCCAAAAAATTCTACACCATAAAGCTGTATAGTAAACGTCTATAGGCTCTAAAATTACGTTGACTCAATATTCTATCCATAAAAATAATAAGAAACACTCGGGGCCCGTAGAAATACAGAAGATCCATGACATCCGAATGTGCCTGATACTGTTTTAAGAATTTTAAAAACTGTGGAAAACTGTGAAACGCAGTTCGTCGTAAAGGAAGTCTCGAGTACCAAATATTTTACTCACGCTCGGTGTACGAGGGATTCAAAGGTGCAATTACGGCACCGAGGTAAAGAGTCGCACACACCGGCATCATCCAGTTGGGATGATTTTCACTAGCAACGGTAACTCTGTCGCCGATGTTGACCCCGTAATCTGATAAGATGCTCGCGAGCTTTACGCTCTGTTCTAGAATATCTCCGTTTGAAAGACAGGCACCAGTCTTAACGGTTACCTGAAAATTCGGTATCGCAATGCAAAATTAAACAAAATATTATCTGTATTTAAATTATTGAAACTTACATCTAGAAATTGTTTTAATAAGTTATCGATTGGATGTGCAAGAAAATGGTAGACGATATGTTTCCGGAATCAGATGAAAAATGTGAATATATTATGAGCTGCGAGTAACTTGACAAGGATTTGTGTGCCTATTTTTTCTGAATAAATCAGACATTAGAATGGTAACCCTAAAAAATCTATATGGGTGTGGAAACTTGACCGAACTATAGAGAAAGTGTGAAAAAGAGTGTTTGAGCTCTTACAACCTAACAATTGTCTGCCATTGACCGTTGGTGCTAGAATGGTATAGAAACAATCAAAGATGCATTAAAAGATGCGTTTCGGCGTTCGTCTTCGAACTATAAAAATAAATATAAAAATTCTAAAACTACGTGTACGTATAATAAAAATCTAAATACAATAGGGTAGTCGTTAAAATTTAAATTTTTTGCGACGACCCCTAAAAAGCTTCCATTTGTTGAAAAAACACTGGGAACATTTTTTTTAAAATTAAAAACAACACGTGCTTCAAGACGATCTAAGTTAATTTTTTGGTATAATCATGTTTTTAGGGAATTTTTATGAAAAATACAATTTTATTCGAAATATAAACAATTATCGAACCGAAATCAATAAAAAAACCCAGTTAATCAAAATAACAATAAACAAAAAATTAAATTCAAAATTTTCCCAGCTGATTTCGTCTATTAAATAAAAAAATGAAAGATATTCAAATTGATATTGTTATTTTAAAACTAAATTAGTACAAACGTAATTTTAATATCTAGATTTCTTCACTCCAAGGTTTAAGTAAACTTTCTTTCGTATTAACTTAGATCGTCTTGAGGCACGTGTTTGTTTTTAATAAAAAAAAAATTTCCCAGTGATTTTTCATCAAAACGAAGCTTTTTAGGGGGCGTCGCAAAAAATTTAATTTTTAACGACCACCCTAAAATATAATAATCCAAGCCAAAGTAAGTTCAGTGTCACATTTCTGAAACCCGTTCTTAAATCAAGGCAAGTCCCGTAAATTCAAGTAAAATGGTCTGATCGCTGACTCACAAGTCGGCAAAACGATAGTAGACCCTCGGTTTGAACCGTAGGCGTACCGTAACCGAAACCTCGGGGCAAATTGTGCGGTCGGGACGTAACAGAACAGAGTGACAGTTTATTAGAACGAGTTTCGATGAATGCCTGTGACAAAAGCCGCATGCGGCAACACTGTGTGAATGCGTGACAAATTTGTAACCGAATGAAATGCATAGACGGTGGCTAAATGTTACTAGGCGTTGGTATTAAACCAAAAGATATACAGCGAGTAACAAAATACTGGGACCCGTTTTTCAGGATCGATAGTACGCACCAAATATGAAAAGAAACCCAATGAACTCTATCAAGATACGTTACTTTTTTTTAAATATTAAGAAAATATTAAATCACCGAAATGTTAGATTGCACAGGACCAATTATGATTGTAATATAGTCAGAAGAGATGGTATCAAAGTTTATCAGTAAAATAAAACTGCTGCGATTAATGCCGTTCATCGTATATCGTTCTTATCTTTAAGGTAACAATGTTAATTTTTCCCTGAGGAGGGTCAAATATTAATGACCGAAACGTTGGAAGGTATTGATAATTAGTTGCTTGTTATGGATGATAAGTAAGTACTTTCAATTGTATAAATTTAATTTTGTTCTTTATGTATGATCGTTTGATGCCAGATAAAGTTATCACATTATAGATCGTTCTTATCTGGCGTATTTTTTTGGGCTTACCTGAAACACGTGATCCTTGTCGGTTCGCATACTGTCCAGTAAATACTGTCCTAACGAAACGTCTGATATTTGCCAATTTTCTGGGCCACGAAATATCCTGCCGTTTGACTCCATATTGTGTCGAGTAAGTAATTAGTCTTTATCTGAAAAGAGATTTTATTATCAATATGTATATTGAAGATAAATTCTACAAAGGAAAAAGGAAGGACATTTCCTAAAGTGTTCTTCAAACCTTTTGGACTCACCAATCTTAGTCATTAATTAGTTGCATTCTTATAAGCGTTTGAATTGCATTATAGCAACGACTTACTTACAACGACTACGAAATTATTCTCATTGGGTTTCGAAGAAAGTCTTTTATTATTCAACAGCCATACATTTTGAATAATAAATGTTAAGTACCAATCAAGGAATTAGATACTAAATTTTAAAAAATTCTGAGACTGGAGTTATAAAAAAATATTTAATGTGTTCTAAAAGTCGAGTTAATCGCTTTGAGCTGAAAATGGCTCACTTGTATCTTGATTTTGTTTTCCTTATGATGATTGTTTTCTACTTTGGCAATGATTTACAGAACTGGTATTAAGAATCGGTAGACCTGTTATTGATTAAATTCGGTGATGCGGTGGCGAGTGACAGTTGATTTTTTGAAGATGTAATAAAAATCAAGAAGATCGGACGCTGAGACGAAAGAGGGCAAAGTTCCCTAACGTCGTTGGACGTGTTTTTGGAAAAACGAAAACTCGGTCCGGCAAGTTTGGAATAGTTACCCCGCCTTCCTATTCTTCGACAGCTAGTCTGAACGATTACAATCGACATTCCCCGTCAACAAAGACAGAGAGCTTTGCTAGGATGGCTGATTGGTTCGGTACCAGTATTAGCTCGAACTTCCAGGACTGATAGTACGATAGGTCTCACTGTGTATTCAAGCGTGGAACGATATGTGGACTTTGGATTCAACCGATGGTATTTGCTGAAATAGATTGTTCCAAGAGGATCCTGATGGGTTCACCTGTTAAATGTAATTCATCATTCATCCAATCAAACTCAGGATTCTCGTGGAACTTTCTTTCCGTGCTTTAGGCATATTTAAAGAAATGTTTAGAATGTAAATACTTCCTTGTTTTTTTTACATTGTTTTTATTTTCAATTTACGTGAAAACAATTTTTAAGGCATTTGGACTCTCGTATTAGTTGAGGAACCAATTATGTTTAGTATTATACCTTTGCTAGCTTAATTTATTTATCCAGACAATTAAACATATGTGGTTTCGCTTGATAAAATACTTTTTAAAGAATCGATTTCAATTTATCGAATCCGATAACTTCACAAATATTAAATCTGCATAATTTAAAATGTGGTAATATTGTTTAGAATTTCATGTAAATTATTAGATTTTAAATGTTAAAATGTGCGCGCAATTCGAACTTTCTAATGCCGTCATGAAACTGCTTTCGTGTGATTATGACGCCACAACTTCGTAAGAGAGCCAATGGCGGTAATTGCGCAGACTAAACGTAGCGTCGTGTCCATTGGACGTGAGATCTCAACTATCTTCGAGGTTAACGAATTCATGCACAGTCTTTAATCAGTTTGTCGTGTTATTTCATCTGTGGTTAAAGTTAGGCGGTTCGCAGGTTTATTACGCGAACACCATTTGCATGTCGATGACGTCGTTTACGACATTTTAATTAGTTAACATTCGCTACTTTTATGCATTCTATAATCATATTAGCCTACGGGCAGTTCAACGCGTTTGAATGCAATCGCATCTACAAAGTAATTTGTTAAACAGCTAACAATTTTGTTACTTTTGCAAAAATTACAAAATACAGACGTAATAAAGGAAAATATAAATCTGAAGTATTTATTTACAAATTAAAAAAAGAAGTCATGAAAATACGGAAGTATGAACCAACTGCCGCTAATTTGATCAGGCATAAAGACATCGAAGTTCTTATCGCATCAGTCCAGTTAAAGCCAAGTCGATAAATTACCCGGTAGATACGAAAGACAAAAAAAGATAAAAAGAATAGACAAAGAGAGTTGACAACCGCTAGAAACTCCGTTGCAACAATAATTTATAAACCCGCGCTATTTACAGGGGGGCAGGCGTCGTAAATATTGGTTTCGAAGCGGCGCCGAGTGTTTATCTCTCGATCGAAACTTACTTGGCTAAAATAAAACACGGCGCCACGGTACTCATAATATTAAATTACCGTGTATTCCCACTGTGGCAGGGTCGAAGGAAAGTCTCGATATAACGATGGAAAAGTCCCGTTAACGAATTTGTTTTCTTTCGCCGCTGTTGGGCAACAGGGGTGAAAAACATTTTTCACGCACGATCAGACTTTCATCTAATTTATCGTGAAGTCGTTAGTTGATTAACAATTATGGACAACAATTATAACAAACAACGTAATGAGCTTGACAATATTAATATATTTTTTTTGTATATCAATTAAAAGGAATGTCAAACATTTCGTAAATTAAACTGTTTACTTTTAACGATCGTTTTCCTAAATATAATTATTAACAAATTTATACTGGCCTCTGTAACGATCTATAAACTTTTTAAATAAATTGAAATTACATTTAATTAAAGTATATATGTAATGAAAAACTCACCCATCCACAGTGGGGAACAATTTTATTGTAATTGAAAAATTGGTCCGACGTTTCGGTCCTGTTTGGGACCCTCTTCAGGGACACTTTTCATAAAACTATGCTCCCTTTTTAAAAAACATAAAATAAAATATCATATCGGAGACGTAGTATAAGTGAAAAATAAACTCAAAAGAAAAAATTATTGAATATTTGCGAGTAACAACCATATTTTGTTAAAATTAATAATTCATATTCTTAAATTATATGAATCCCACATACATGTTATTTTCGTATAAATAAAAAGTTTATAGATCGTTACAGAGGCCAGTATAAATTTGTTAATAATTATATTTCGTAAATTAGTGAAAACCAGAAAATGATAAAATTTATAATTTCCAAATCTAATGTTTAATAAATTCAATTCATTTACAAGTGCCCATAAGTGTGTTTTGAAGTGCCCATACGAATTTTCTTCATTTCAGGAATAGATACAATTTTCTAGATTCTGGAGTATACGATGACGATTGCTAAAATCGTAATTTTTTCAAGATTCTTATATTGTTAGATATATTTATACGTATCATTAATAAGTCATTATAGACGTTATTGCCGTGCCTAGAAATTGCTTGGACCAGAAACTTCCGTGCCTCAAAATCCCTAGACTTAAACATTTCTAAGCCATACAACCTCCTGGGTTTCAAATTTTGAGCCTCAAAATGTATTATCCAAAATTTTCATTGCCTTATTTTCATATAGTTTAATTAACCTTCTAGCGTATCTAAAACTAGAAGAGCGTAGCTTTGGTTCCGCAAGTTTCCCTTAAATCTCTCATAAGTATACGGTAACGCCCAAACTAATTGGTTATATCCGCAAAAAATAACAGTATCGTGGTACTTACGGATAACTAGGGAGAGGTAATCTCTAGTTTCTTCTAGGTAACACCAAAATGTGGGCCAAAATTATTTCAATGTACACATTTAAACAAAAGCGGGCTAATATACTGCACCATTTTCTGTCCGTGTGAACCCAACATTCTCAATGTTGTATGTATGTACAACATTGTATGTACCAAGTATAACATTATTCGTCCATGACTGGCACACTGTAAATTATTACCAATAACTCACAGCAACACAATGAGACAAAAAACAACCGAACTACATTTCACAGACGGTTCTGATACTCTGTCCTTAGGTTATCCGAGTTCCTAACCTATATTGCTTCAATTTCTCGCGTCATACCGATTAACTTACATCTCGTGAACTTCTTTCGTATGACGGATCGCCTATATTGACACGCAAACCTGTTACACCGTGTACCAGGAGAAATTCGTAAAATACCTAGTTATTTTTTCCTGCAGTCGTCGATCAATCGGCGGACCGAAGCGCGACTGTGTTACGCAATATTGCGTGTGTTTTATTGTTCTTAACTGTGTCAGAGTCATAACCCTGGGCGGTCCCCTTGAATGTTACGGGATATGTGTGCATAGCATTCGTACACAGGCGAATGTGAGACGGGTATGCGACGGGAGTCCCGGGCTGAGAAATCGGTACTCGGGATTAGTCCCGACGCAGATGTGGGATTGGATTTCGAGATCGGCGCGGAATGTATACGAAAATGAAGCCGCGAATGTTGTGGCCACGCCGCTGCTTAAATTGTTTAATGCGAAACTATCGCGATAACGGGGCCCCCAGATGCACACCTACGTGGGTGCGCGTTGCTGTGCCCGGTGTGTAAAACTGACGGGGAAACACGCTGGTGCAACACTCCGATTTTCGTGAAACTTCGTAGACTTGTTAGGCAGGTGAGAAAATAAGCGGCAAGTATTTATTTCCGACCGTTCCACTGCCACTTTAACGGATGGTAACACCGTCCAAAGCATACGGGAGTAATATGTTCACAACTTGGTAAAAAACACGGTTTGTTTTTATGAAAAAATTTGAATTTAGCACTATTTTGCAAACTGTACAAATTTACGAACTACCAAAGAAACAGTTTTGTGTGAATCCATTAATACGAGGGTCGTTTGATAAGTTTGGTAAAAAAGTAGGTAAACATTTTTTTTTTTTTTAACAAACCTTTATTTGGCAACATAGTCTCCTTCAAGGGCGACACACTTAACCCAGCGAGATTCTAATTTTTGTATACCGTCAAAAAAGTATGATTTGTCAAAGTCTGCAAGTACGCATTCACGGCATCGATATTTCCTTCATTCGACGAGAATCTCTTCCCACCGAGCCATGTTTTCAAGTTGGGAAATAAAAAAATCACAGTGAGCCATATCAGGAGAGTAGGGTGGATGCGGAATCAATTCCAAGCCCAATTCGTGTATTTTTGACATTGCGATTGCGAAAGTGTGAACTGGTGCGTTGTCCTAAGAACTACTAAGTCGCTCGTTTCAAACGTCTACCAAATCTAAACGAAGTGTCGTTTTTGGGCAAAACGTGATATTTACCAGCCAAATGAATGCCACTTTGAGCTTATGTACTTCAAAATTTTTTGCGTTGCGACATTGTTCAATTGTTACCAGACTTATCAAACCACCCTCGTAGATAATATAATTGGAACCTGTTTTCAAGTTTGTTTCGTGTATTAATAAAAAAATGTGGTTACTTTCATATTTTGTGTTTCCGATTAGTAATTGCACAGCATGTGATGTATTATGAAATATGACAGAGGGGGCGGGGGTGGCAGTGCGGGTATAGAAAATGTAGCGAGCAGCTGAGAAGAAACGATCAGAACCATAAATACGCAACACGTAAGAGAAAAAATATTTGAAACGTGACTGAAGAAGAAAAAGAAAGTTAAATGGTTTCAGCGTTTACATTACAGCGAGTTGTCTTGCGATTGGAAACGATTTTTAAATTCAAAGTAAAAGAGCTTCAAGATACGTATTTTCGAGGATATGCTTCCAATGAATTATTTTCCTACAACTTATTTTAAACCGTTAATGAATTTTGTAAGCTGTAGATGCAATCAAAATTTATTTAATCGAAATATAAAAAGATATGATTTTTTATACAAAAGCAGTATGAAGTATATAAACATAAAAGGTGGCCACTAAAATGCCGTAACAAACTTATACTGCGAAAACTGTAGAATACAGTTTAGCGAAGGTAAATGAAAGTAAATGAAGCATGAAAGCAATTTCCTTACCATCCAAATTTCGGAATTTTTGTAAGGTTCATATAGAGAACAAATTAATCGGAAACGCAATTACTTGCTATCTCCGCTTTCGTGTTCATTTTCATTTAAACTACTTTCAGCATGTAAAATAATTTAACTCCATACTGAACAAATAAGTAGAGTTTTCCAAAGTGAACCATTTTCAGAGTAACCGATTTAAATTATATTTAGAACTTCATATAAGTTTATGTGGATTTAAGGGGAAAAGTTTGCAGTTTGCATTTTTTTCTTTACTCGCAACTGTAGATTAATTGTACAATGTTCTACACTTCAAAGTTTACAACACATTCTGTAAACGCAATAAAATGCGCAATACTCACAGATGCGCTGGCTTCAGCGAATACCAAAAACGTAGTCAATCTCTTTAAATTCTCGCTGGTGTCATTAGACACGCCCAAACAAATGAAAGAATCTCATTCCCCTGATCTGTTTTTGGCCTAAAGGGTTATGACTACCACTTAACCCTTACGTGAACCCTAGGATAATACTAGCTGGTCTGTTGTACCCCACAGAGGTTCGAAAACCACCTAACCACGCCCCATATTCGTCCGATTGATTATCGGTGTTCCATAATAACTCCGTAATGCTTGCATTGAACAAAAAATATTACTCCACACCATCAATTTCTCTAGTCCCAGAAAATCTATGGGCACCGAATGATTCCTACGATACTGAAACACCCTGTACAATAGATACACCTGTCTACAAAATCTGAGAAAAATCAACGCGATTATTCTATAAATTCAGAAACCACATCGTCCCTTGATGCCACGCTAACTTCGAGGCTTCCATTGCGGTGTTATCGAATAGAATTACTTGCACCTGCATCTGTTCATTCTGAAGCACGTTCCTGGTTTGAACGTAGGTTCAGAAATCGGGCAGAATGTATGGTGTCCCTCTGGTATTCAAGTGGATATCTTTGGACATTCATGTAGGGTGATGGTGGGTGGCGGAAGAGGTGGAAATGCGTTCCCGGGAATCATTGAAGTACTGTGCAGTCGGTGTTTGGGATTAATCACAATGTGGATACGGTGGGGATACGATGTGGGGTTGGACGCAAACGTGCCGTCCTTCTCATACTGTTCATACTTACTCCTTAACCCCCTCCTCCCAGTTCTCCCCACGCCGTCATGGAAACTAGACACTCTTCTTGGGACTTTATTCACTTCGATCAACTATTCCTTTCCTGCGTGATCACGTCTGTACTGTCTTTTCCGATATATTTATACCCTACTGCGATTTGCTTATTGTTCTTTTTTATTTGTCAAACTTTGTGGAATTATTTACTCGAATTTCCTCCGTCACATTCGTCGGTGTCCTAATATATTTTATTGTTAGGATGAAAGGTTATTATTTTATGGAGATTTGATTTTTTTAACTGTTTATGGAATCCTTTAACTGAATAATTGTACATTTCAACACCAATGTATATATCTACATACGTGTGCGATGCAGGGTACGGGTTTTATTTAAAATATTGGTATAGTAAAAGAAAGTTTCAATACTAATAATGCGTATTTTTTGAAAGCCGTATATTTCACGGGTTATTTATTTTTGTTTGGAAAAATATACATACGTGGAATATCGCATCTTGACTTTTATCTTCGAATTATATTATAAATCCATACTTCGGACATTTATAGTAAAAAGATTCAAGATTTGTCACATCACGATATATTGTGATATTGCAAGATTCTGTTTCCGATTTGAAAAATAGACTTCAATTCACCACCTGAGAAACAGTCATTTTTATCTGAAGCGTTTGCCTCGCGGAGCAGTCAATCGTATCCAAATGTTTAAAGGTGAAATACTCTTGCCTCTTGTGAAGTGATTTTACCTCTTCAAGCTCTTGGTCTAAAGATTGGCAATTTTTTTTCTTATATAAAATCCAAAAATTTACTTTTGATCAGCGGAGACAATATTTGACCGTAGAATTATATCCCCGTCGCTAAAATGTCAGGAATAATCCAAGAAAATTTTTAATAAACTGTCAATTGACAATTACGTGGGAGAATATTCTGGGGGTATAAATAAAAAAATGAGCAATTCCGAAATATGAAGCAATATTCTCAGGAAATAGGAGTATCATATTTTGAATTAAATCATAATTTTTAAACGCAAAATTGGTTAAAATTATAGCCGTCCTTATTTTTCATATGTTACTCTAACTTTTTTAACAAAATATTTTTCCCGTTTATAATATTCCTTATTATATTTTCGTTTCCGGTATACAATCACATTTTGTAAGAAAAACTCGCAGACATCCTGTACATTAAGGGCGCTGCTTTTTCTTACACCCATTGCCGTTCTCAACACTTCAAAAACTCGGAGCTTAAATCTCCACTGCCGGGTTTAATGCTTTAAAACGTTCCTGTCAACGTGCTCTCAATCATACTGCTTTGCGTCAACTAAATCAAAGCTCCCGTATCAAGAGTTAAGGTCTTGACTCGGGCCAAGTACAAGAGTTCCCGACTGGTAGACCTGAACTACTCTTTTCCGGAAGAATTAGATCGAGGTTTTCGGGGTATTCAAACGGCATTAAATCCGCATATTTCCCCCAAACTATGATGATATTCTTGTAGGGGACGTCCACCCGAGTAATTTAAGCCTAACTACGAGAAGATCCATCAAGCCAATTGCGAGATATTTTGATCTAAAAAGTCGACGTTTTTGTAAGAAACGTCGTCTTCTTCCTCTCCTCCTTCTCCATCTCCATCGTCATTTTCATCTCCAGCCTGTCACGCAGCCCGGTGTCAAACCCTAACATATGTTTCATACCATGCGAGATAATTTTTCTGCCGATAACGTAGATTTTTCTATGTAATCTGAGACATGCCGGAAAAAAATCAAGAGACATGGTTTTGTCTCGGACCAAATACAAGAGTCGCTTATTGGTATTCAGAAAATCTTCAAAGGTTATCAATAATTTATAAATTTAACATAATGGTTTCTTAAATTGTAGAAGAAATGTATTTGATTTTTGAAACTTAGGCTTAACAATGTATCGTAACAATACGCTTAAAACAGATTAAACGCCGACTTTTTTTCAAATGAATAAAAAATAAATTTTTAAATATTGAAAATAAATATTACTTAAATGCCCGATAAAATAATTAGAAATGTTTAGAATAAAATTAATGAGTGACCACGATTGGCGAAAACGCACCGAAATATTGCTCTCGGCTGTCGCTACGGCAGCGCTCGGAGTGCGAGCGTGACAGACGGAAGTAAAGAAAGAGAGGCCCTTATGCTAGAAAAATTCGAATCATGTTAAATTCCGCATTGCTTTGTCGTCAGGCGCGCTCTCACACATGCTTGCGTGGCCAGGTCGCGTCGCGTCGTTTGTTTGGCTAGTGCGAGCGCGACGGAGTGACGGAAAGATAGAGACAAAGAAGTCGGTGTCAGTTGTTTATATCCGGAGAAATAGTACGCCACAGAAAGATGGAACTATACGAAAAAGAGGGAAAGGTAGACACCTTCGTGATGCACGCATTAGTACGTCATTCGGAAATTTTCAAAGTGTTATCAATAATTAATGTGTTTCATTTTTAGAACATCGATACATGTCAAAGCGTATCTTAACATTTCTACAAGCTCTTCTTTAGTACATAATCGTTCTATAAACAGGTCTTCCACGAAAAAGTAGGCAAATTATTTTTATCGGGTTATCCAGCACTGTTAAATAATCTTTGTTACATGCTTCGTATCGACACTTTACCATCTCGGCTATTGAATCTCCAAATTGTTTTTTATCTATTTGTAACAGTGTTATGATATTACTTAAAAACTATTTTTTGTTCAAACCCGTCGTTGAAATATTGTTGGATACTCAGCCTAATCTTGGTAACAAACAGCGAGTCATCGAGTGACTCCCTGTTTAGAGTTAGTCATTTGTTTTGTACATTCGGGCGTTAGTCAGGATATACATTATACAAGGATATACATTTGACCAAATTAAAGTTCTAAAGTTAAAAACATTTTTCAGCAATTCACACTAACCATTATTTTAAATTTACCCCGTTTTCATAAAACCATTTTGGCCACTTCTATGTTTATTATAATTTTCGAATTAAGAATTTAAAAACCAAAGGTACAAAATCGTCACTGTCTTGCAGTAATTAAATGTTTATTATTTTGTTAATTCCTTAAAATGTGCTTTCTTTTTCAATATTACTGACAATATATGCAAGTCCTAGTACCGAGACTAAATGTTTACTGTCTCCGGAAGAGTCTCTGATTTTTCTATTCACGTCTTCAAAGAATTTTTTAAAATTTGAAAACACATAGTTCTGTTTACTATATTTTTTAAACATAAATAACATTTAAAGGATAATTTTTTATAGTTTGCCACATCATGATTGCAAAATTATTATAATAATGAGATCTGTATATTCCTTTATTTTCCTGCATTCCCTGATTTCTTTATTTCCTTATTTCTTTAATAACAAGTATTTCAATAAAAAACATACTGTACTTTACATAATTCTACGAATGGAGTGAAATCCACAAAAAGCATCGAAAATGCAAAGCTATGGGCCAAGTACAAGAGAATGTTACATTGGAATAGGTTGCTCATTAACATAAACTGCATTTTACACAGGATTTGAAATCAATCAAATGTGAGCAAGTACAAATTATTGTAGAGCAACGACACAATACTACCGCTAAGTAAATATATACAATTAACTAAATTTCCCAAAATATGGTGTCTTCTCATTTAATGACTAAATCTGTTTACTGCTCTATTAAATGTACTTGGTGGCCCGCTTTTTACGAAGGTTCGATGGTAAAAAATACCTGTAGTATCAACTCCCCTAAGCTTAAATAGTTGGGAACGTGCGACATTAAAAGAGACTTGTTAAAACACAGTATAAAGTGGGCTTCTTACTGTTTAGAATGAAAGTCCTTTAAATATCTCACGTCGTTCCTTTTTAATTTATTTTAACATCAATTGTTGAAATACACTACAATATGTATATGTAATTTCCTCTCACACACATCCAGATTGTTAACATATTAAATTAGAAATGTTTGTTACGTTACGTTTTTGACATCAAGCATTTTTTACCATCGAACCTTCGTAAAAAGCGGGCCACCAAGTACATTTAATAGAGCAGTAAACAGATTTAGTCATTAAATGAGAAGACACCATATTTTGGGAAATTTAGTTAATTGTATATATTTACTTAGCGGTAGTATTGTGTCGTTGCTCTACAATAATTTGTACTTGCTCACATTTGATTGATTTCAAATCCTGTGTAAAATGCAGTTTATGTTAATGAGCAACCTATTCCAATGTAACATTCTCTTGTACTTGGCCCATAGCTTTGCATTTTCGATGCTTTTTGTGGATCTCCTAGTCTGTTGTAATCGTCTAAAATCCATTTCTACTCTTGTCACACTCTCCCATACAATCAAACACGTTACGCGTGGAATGGAGGTCCCGTGGGACCCAGTGTACACATAAAAGAGCAATTCCATTGGAATTGATAGTTTAAAAACCATTTGAGCGTTTAAAAAATGCAACTTAAAAATAAATGTTAACGAACTCTTCCGACCAAATCCAAACATTTTTGACACATAATTTTTAAAACGCAGATATTTTTATGCGTAGACATTTTGAGGCGAGGGAATTTTGCAACGTTGGTTTTTCTATGCGTAAAACTGTCAAGGTACAGAAACTTTTGAGTTAATAAACATTTACTATACAAATTTTAGATGTGTACATTTTTTACCTTTTAAAATGAAAAGTTTCAAATTTGCGGTTTCAAGACTGTTTCCAATTTGAAATAGAAATTTGAAAAGTTGGCGGACAAACAATACTTTGCGTCGCAATGCTGATTTTCTTATGCTTCAAGTGATTTAAACTCATTTTTCCGAGAACTACATTTTTAAACATGTGGAGCTGTATAACTCAATGAATTACATCAAATCGACTTGTATTTACAAAGAATATGTAATCCGCATCACCTTCGGTTAAGCACAAAGACTGGTAAGTCTTAACCCAATATAAAATACATTGGATAGTGCATATTGGGTATTTAATGAAGTGCTCAAAAGTATTTCTGTATTCATAAAGTATAGCTTTGAAATACTATAGGAATAGTAAAATAATATAAGCAGTTTGCAGACCCACCCTAGAATTAAACCAAACTTAACCTGAATCGAATAACTTTTTTCGATTTTCATTTTCTTGTTTCTAATAGGGAGTATATAATATTTTGTATTTTAGAAATATCATACAAAATAATAAGAAAAAATTCTTTGTTACGTAAATTTTTGTTACGTAATTCTTGTTAAGTAAAATCGGACAACCGTCACCTAGGTCAGCAGACTACTGGCGGTATGTTCGTAGTGCAAACGTTCTTTCTGCTTTGATTGGTATTTTGATCAATTTTATCGGCCAACTTGCACTTTCTACGAAATTAATGTGACTGGCTGATTTTGGCTTCTTGTAAAGAAGATCGTTTTCTAACGGAGGTGGTGGACTAATTTTGTCTTGTTAACATTTTTTCTCATATTAATTTGAATTTATCCAGTACTTGAATACAAGTTACCGCGATGGGAATTTTCGATGCTCGCCCCTGCTACACCGAAATTCCTGAAATTTGTCAAAATTTTATACAAGGTAAAGGCACCAGTAGTTGACACTTTGGTATAAGAAAACGTAAAATAAGAAAAGTGAGCACTAAAACAAATTGAAATTTACGTGAACGTATCACAGTATTATTCAACTATCAATATAAAGTGAACTCAGTCTATGATATGTGAATAAATGGAAAAAAATCCTTAAGGTGTCAACTATTGGTGCCTTTACCTTACTTCGTCCTATATGTATAGCAGAGACAGAAATTATTTTTTTCTGACAAAGCTTTTAGTTTACCAGTAGTATCACATAAGACTTTCTTACTCCTTTTATACCGTATTATATTAAAAAAAAGTTTCGACGCGATACTACAACCTCGACATTGAAATGTTTAAACTAATTATCCGCAAAAACAGTTTGCTACAGGCAACTAGTATTTTCCCCCTATACACTCGTCATCTAATATCGTTTAAGCCTTGTCCAATGAGAGTTCGCGAATTTGACTTCATATGCTTCACTTGTAAGCCAATAAGAAGTCTTCGACTTGTCCGCTTAAGTGTGTATAATAGGGGCGTTTTAATTCGCAATGTTCGCGCTTCGTGACAGGAAGTCGGCGAGGGCGGCAGAGATGGGAATGCTTCCTCGGAAATCAGTGAACTCCCGGCAAACTGGTCTTTGAGCTTAGTTCGTAGATTGAGCAGCCAGAGGATGGGGACGCGTGCCACTCTGATTATAGCAGCCATACTGGGACACGCGGGTCACATACCGACGATTCTTGGTTTCATGCGGCGTACCTAGACCTCGGGGAATATTTATGACTTTGCTGAACCGGAAAGAAAGACGTGGCACTTTTAAAAACGTTTTACCGATTTAATCGCCACCTTGTATCTCACTCACGAATCTTTGAAATCCGCTAAAAGGTTGACTGCATTTATAAATTGCACTTACTCGTGGCCGCAGACGTTCGAAAACTTTCTGCTTGATACCTATCCGCTTGATAACTTTCCACTCTTTGGATTATCATTAATCCAAGTGAATATGAGAGGCTTGCATAATGATTTAAATATAATAATGAAAAGAGGATTTTCAATATTTCGAAACACAGTGCCTCGTTTGACTATGGTATTTTAATCTTTAATTTATTAATAAATATCGGAAATAATGCATCGTACTATAAAGGAATGTGAGTTGCGTATCTTATTGTCCCAGATGTATTCGTAAAGACTAATTCTCAGCTCGTGCATTATAGCACGGAAATTGGATTTCACTTTGAAAAATTCATTCCGAGACTACTGTTCGTAGTAGGTTTTAAAAATCTGAGGCGACTACCCGGTTCGTGTGAATTAATTTATGCAACAAAGAGCACTTTCCCCGTGTGTTAGGGAGAGTTGGAAGGTTGGAAGCGATCTCGTGTAAAAAGCTTTTGCTCCTGTTCGTACATCAGTTTTAACAGACTTCCGAGCACACCACGAATAATCGCATCCAATCGTGCGTAAATTCGAGTTCCACCGAAGGGTGCACGAACTTTTTCTACAGCGCACTTTTTTAATTTTAGCAAACGCCCCCATATGTTTAAACGTAATTCAAACATGAATCAATCTCCCTATCGCTCTCGTGTGGTTAAAAATGCCCCTTCAATCGTTGGCAAAAAAAAAAGAAGACGAAACTCGGATATTGATGTTCTCACAAAACATGTAAACCAAAAGGAATTTCCAAGGTAAAAAAGGATAATTATTTTTAGGTTAGGACGGTTCCCGGGTAAGCTAATTAGTTTGTTAGTTTAGTATTATAAAATAAATTAATATCGTATAAATTCAAAGCGACAACGTAATTGCAAATATTTGCCAACCCCGTTCACGATTATCTTTTGTTGGAAACGAGACCTCTACCATGACGCTTTATATGTGTAACGGAATTAACGTTCGATTTATGTTGCTTCGACTTACGCTACCTTTCAAAGGAATATAATCCGACATAAGCCCGATGCAGTACTGCTTGTATGCAAGGTAGTTCATTAGCTCTTGCTCTCTGCAATATGTTCTTTATTTTTGCTGATACGAAAAGAATCTCTTCCAAAAGGATTTTAACCCTGACTGCTTTTAAAAATTATCCGTTTATCAACCCGCATCAACAATATGAAACACATTCATTCGCTTGGGACAAAAATAGTGAACACATGGAAATTCATATGGTTCGATGAAACGTTTAGGTCAGAGCTTTCCAAGATTGCTGACGAGCAAATAAGTATATTCTCCCCCCGATCCACCCTAGCACTTTGTCGGGGCCAATGGTGTAATTGTGTTTGGGGTCCAGACAAAATGGCAAAAGAAAATCTTATTGCTAAAGAAAGTAGCAGTCTTTTGAATGACTGAAGGTGTAATAGCAAGAAAAACACTTCGGACATATTATGCAAATACTTTTTTCTGACGCAACATTTTTATCCGTTTTTCTCACCCATTGAAGGTCTTATTCCTATTAAACGAACTAAGTAGGGATTTTCGGGAGAGACTGCGCGATGGCAGTTTAAAAAAATCGATTATTTTTGTTTGTCACAAAAAAGTATTATAGAAATATGAAAGTGAGCACATTTTTCAGCGTAAAAATTTTGTGTGAAAAAATTTAGAAAACGAGCTAATTTTGAGGACGTGGAAATTTTAGAACTTACAATTAGAAGTTCTTGGATACGGAAATTTTAATCTTTACAGTTTCAAGACTGTGTTGCCAGCCTCAAACTAGATGACGAAGAATTGGGAGAGGGACGGCAGTTTTCAATGTTGCTGGCAAGTTTAACGGTTTTCAAACAATTCCTACGCGTTTATCTCGAATCTACATTTATCGACACGGGCAGCAGTATAACTCGGTCAATTTTTATCGAGTTGATCTGAAATTTGTGGAAGATACGTATACGTATACAAACATGCTGTCTTCAATTAAGCGTCCTATTGGTTTATTCTATTAAACAATTGCTTTTCGCATTATAGTGAACAAGCTGTTCTGATTTTTCTGAAATTTTCGGCTATTCTCTTCAAAATAGCGTGATTTAGAAATTGCACACAAACAGAAATCCACACTCTTATCAGAAGTTTCACTCTTCTAGTTTAAGATAAGCAAAAAAATGTTGACACATCAAGTTTCCTCAGCAAAGGCACGCATTATCAAGTACTGCACCTATGTTTGTCAACAGTTTGTAGTATCACGCTTTTAAACGGTCAACAGCCATCTCACGCGGTAATGATCCTTTTTATACGGACACATCACTTTTTTCATCAGATATTCAAGCTCCTCTTTTTCGCCGGTGATCGTGAGTGACAAAGTCTTCCATTAAAAAATACACGCCCAATGAAAAGAAGTAACTTGTCTTGACTATTTCTCCTACATCGCTAACTACGTAATGTTTTAAGAGTACCACTATAAAACTAAACCGATCTACCGTCGTTCCACCGGCATGGCGCCTCCCATCAACCTAGGGGTAGAGACAATCAGCAGTCACGGTCGCGGCGGATCTAGGGGAATCCTGTTTCTCGATTGGCAAGTTCTCGATCGCATTACCCTAGTCCACGTGGGCACGACTTAACGTAAAGGCATTAAGGAGGTCGAGTGAGTGGCGTTTGGTAGACGCGGTAGCAACGATGCAAGGGCGTCGCGGCGCCGCGGCCGCTTCAGGCAACGCGGGATTTTGATAACATGTGACTTTATCTGGAATTCCCGAGCGCGCAGGTAGTCTGTTTACTTAAGATAATGGCGAAGCGGAGTGGCTGCCGGGGTGTGGATGGAAGGGCGCCCCTGTTGGGGTAGGTGGGAAGGATATTTCAGCAGGCAATGTTGAGTCCTCTCTTCCCTTAGCCAGAGGGAAGAGAAAACGGCGACGGAGGGAAGGGGAGGGGTCGGGGTTGCTCGGCCGCGTTGCCGGAAGAGGCTAAGGGTTGGAATGGTGGAGCGGGCGATGGTGGAGCGAAGCGGGTTGGAAGGGGCGAGATTCTCTCTCAGCCAGGCTACAAGAACTTCATTTTCCGAGCCATTACGCCCCGTCCCACTGCACCACCCTGGAAACCCCTTTACCCCCTTAAATTAATTTATATCGAAATTTTAAATGACACTCATCGGGCCGAGCAATAAATAACACCGCCACCACCACCGCCACCGACGTCGCCACCGCTTATTCAAACACTCACCTATTTTCCTCGCGCTTTAAATCTCTGTGTCTACGAAATTTTACGTCGAAATATCGTAAACCGGTTGAAAGTATGGGAAGAGGACAACCAGCTTAGAATTTAAAGGCCACCGCTCGTGATTTAAGCGGATTCACTTTTCCTATCGATTGCTTCGTCGAACAATACTTCTGGTTCGGATTTACGCTGATTTATCTGGAGTCATCTGTGTCTGTATAATACAAGACCACGTGGAACAGTCGAAATAAGAGTTTAGAGAGAATATCGGATAAATTGTCTCCCAACACTTTGCTTTCTATTTGAAATATCAGTTTTCTCTGAAAAGTATCATCGCGATTCATTGGAACGTTTTACTTTGCTTTTGATCATTTTTTATTGGTATTTGACCAATGTTCCTATTCACGAATCGATTTTTTTTATACATTGAAAGATATTTTCGTAACAGATAATTAACCCCATAGAAGGGATGTGCACGGTAGGAGATGGAGGAGAAGAAAATATTGAGCGTTTCTAAAAATTGCTATACCCTAAAGTTTCTACCCCTCAAAATATCAACGCTTTCAAATTTAAATACTTTGAAACTTCTATACTAACGTATGCGAGCTTTATAATTTCAACGTATACAAATTTCTAGGCTCTAAAATTTTCTCGTCATCAAATTACTCCGTTTTAAAATTCCATCGCATGAAATTTTTTGCATTCTAAAATTTCAACGACCAAAATTTTTGCGCTTTAAAATTCACACGCTTATGAGTTTTCATTAAAAATGTTTGCGATTTCGAAAATTTAAACGGTCTAATATTTCTGCTCCACAAAGTATCTATGCTCTGAAATTTTAGCTTATGAAAACTTTTGTGCCGTTAAATTTCACAGACCCAAATTTCCGCGATTTAAATCATCCGCGATCAAAGATTTTTTTCTCTAAAATAGTAAGAAAAGTGGTAATCCCTCGAGATATTGGACAAACAGATCCGCTGTGCCTGTATGCTCAGCCAAATGACAAACTGCCATCCTGAATAAAAAATTGTTACTTTATATTGCCGAAGAATTAACACGTTTGATCTTTTAGCTGGTGCGGAGTTTCGTCTGTTTGTAATATATTTGCGCCGTGAAGTTGTTTTAAATTTAAGGGGCTACTGCAACCTGAACAAAAAATACAGCGACAATACTCTGTTAAACGATTTAGCTGTATCATCGTGTAAAATAATGCAAGAACCACAATGTTCAACCACTCGGCAAATCGGTAACACGAGCACCTTGAAGTAGATGCTGACACGGTCGAGTAGAGTTTTAACAGCCAGCACCATAATGGTCCCTTTTATAATAATCGTCATGACATTCTGCAGAACTGGTTATTTCCCTCGTTCACGTCAGTTCCCACTTTCAGGTTGAACGAACCGAACCTGTTTCTACGTTCACTTCGGGCATATTTGTTAACCGAATTCGCAGAGTTCGCTATTTCGATCACTTCTGAACCATTATGTTTCAACACCGACATGTACAGACGTTTGCAAGTACTCTTTTCATATATAGATCATTTAACAAATTGGCTGACAAATTAGAAAGGCGACCCATCTTGGCAGGACGTACTTCTCTTGTTGGTTTATTTTGAAAATTCATTACGTTCATTAGCTTTTTAAGAATATTTCAGTATAGGAAATCATTTTTCTTGGAAGCTTAGGCATGTGTGCTGTAGCTACATAAATTCATGTAATCGTTTGTTCAAAAATATCTTTCTGTGAATGAAATGTAACTCATCATGTCTCATCAGTGTGAGTCATTAGGGTTTAAACACATTGCATTCCATCTGAGGAACTCGCCGAATTTTATCACTATGAAAAGATCTAGTGATATTACTTGGTGATGAGGAGTTGGACTTGAAATGGAGAGCTATTTCTAAATTATTTGTTAAGTTTGCGGTAAAGAGTCTCTCAAGCGGCATCGTGTACAGTATTGTTTTCGTAAAACGTTGAGAAGTGTGGGTTAAATAAAGTCCTATGTAGGGCCTATAGCATTTCCAGGATGGGCCTCGAGGATTCCTTATTGTTGTTAAGCATAGACGCTTTGAAACGCGGAAAATTTCCGATGTGGAATTTTGAGGAATGAAAATTTTATGATATAGTCATTTTGGAGCTTGGGTATGTTTGCCATAGAATTTTCTGTGTGCCGTAAATTGAAAGCTCAGCAATTTCAAAGCGAGTGTATTTTAAAGTATAGAAATTTTGAAGAGCAAAAATTTTCGAGCGTAGACATTTTGAATTGTGGAAGTCCTAGAGTTTACCGACATTTAATGTAGAAATTTCAAGCGTAGAAATTTTAGAGCATAACATTTTCGAGGCGCAGAAATTTTGGTACGATGAAATTGCAGTACGCGGTAATTTTCCGAGATCGAAATTTTAGGCCAATGGTACTAATGGTGGGAGATGAGCAGGTATCAAGGTAGCAAAAGATAGCACAAGCAGAGACGGTTCGTTGTTTTCATGAATATACAGGGCTCACCTCCAGCCTCTGCAACCCAGAGTAGTCATAATTGTTTAAAATATTATGAATCTTATCTATTTCAACTTACACCGCCAATACTGTTTCCCACCTGCAAAATCGAAATAAAAAATGTTTCTATAGCTCTTTCGCCATTGATAGTTCTATGTTTACGATTCTTAGAAACGTACGCAATAACCCACGTGAGCGGGTGAGACGTATCCGATGTTTCGTCTAATGTGCCGTCAGGCATTAAAAATAATTTTACTTGAGTGCTTACTCCTCCGAGAATCTCATTTACCACGGTCCAGCTGCGAGGAAGTAGTACCTAGCGGAGTATAAAAGGAAAATAATTTCCTTCTTTAATTATGAACTGTGAAAGTCGGCAGTCAACTAATTTCTTTTCAGCATGCAATGCTGCAAGTTTTTCGTAATTACACAATTTTTTTAATCCTACTAGTTCCATTACGTTTCAGCAACACGCCTATTCGTGTCATTTACATGTCCGCTGAACGATTGTTCAGTCGGAATAATGGGAATCCATTTTCCAAACAATCACCGTTTTGGTTGTTTCCAACGGAAACCAGGAGTTTGGTTAGAAAATGGGGTGACACGTAGTACATACATGTGCAATATGACAAAGGGTTTCCAATGACATAAAAGGATCGGAAAAGCACGGTTACAAGTAACACTGTCCGAGCTAACCCTGGTTAGCCCCGCTCCACCGATTTTTAAGTTATATTTTATAAGCAATCAAATTATTTAAGGCAAGGAGACTAATACCAAAAATTGCTCAAAATGTGTTGTCCCACGTAGATTCGGTTAGGTGTAGGTTAGATCCGGTTAGTCTTTTACTATGTATGTATTCAGTTCTTCGTTATATTTTATGGACTTTTAAGTGATTGATGTCTAAATGTCACCAAGTCGTGTTACGCATCTATTTCAATATTAATTATGTATTTGCAGAATAATTTCCTAACTTGCTCTTACGGTCTCTATCACCCTACATCAACAGAAATTTTTTAATTTACATTATACTGATAGCGTAATTGATACAGTAAAATTAGCTACTAAATTAGTTGATAGCAATTTGTTTATTAGAATTCACGGTGGGCCGTGAACTAAGATTCAATATATGAGCCGTTTATTTTGAAAGTGGCCTAACTCCATTTTTCAGTATTTTCCAAGTAACAATGGTTACATGTACGACTTAATGTTATTTATCAGTAACGCATTTCAGGTTGCTTATATTCCAAGCAAATACGATAATTCTTGACACATGAGTTTTTAGAGTTAGTTCAATAGTTGAACGGTGTAGTTTGAAAGTGGCCTAACTCCATTCTTGATAAGAAAACGCATATTATTCACTTAATAATTGCCACTATTTTAATAGGAACTATAAATTTAACACCCTTAGATACACTTGAGCAGTATGAGTATCCTATACGTATATTTTTAAATTCATTGAAACGCAAACCCTTAATTATCTCGATTTGAAGATAAATGGAGTCAGGCCACATTCAAAATAAACGGCTCAAATTATGGTGGACAAAGGTTTAAAGGTGAAAGTTGACGAATTTCGAGGAGGCCACTACACGAGGGAGACTATGTCTCATACCATCCGAAAGTTCCCCATATGTATGTATGTGGACACACCCATATACCTTTTATAGCCTGATAACCTTGCCCAATGCGAAATTTGTAGAATGGAACTAAAATCGTGAACACACTTGTCTAGTCAAGAAACCAAGAAGACAACGGGACGTTAAAGTGCTCTTAACAACGGGAATGTATGGGCGGTCCGAATGAAACGAGGCTAAAGTATGCAGAGAAATTGTTTTGCCCCCATAAAGATGCGACCGTACGGCTTACCACTCTCGAACATTGTACGTGTGTAGATGTGTGTAGGGTGGTACAGCTTGTTTCGACTCCTACCACGTGAGAGCACGTGTTCACATTTTCTACTCTATGAACTGTACGTTGACAATACTGCAAACATGTCCATTGTTGATGGTAGGTGGTGTGTACTTGGCAGAGTCTTTAATGGTATTTGAAATAAATTATCACGACGGATTAGAATTATTACTAGCTAATTCGTGGTTCATCAAATAGATTTCATCAGGGGGACAGGTTACTTTAGGGATCAGAAAAGAGGGCCCACTCCGGACTGTGGATCCGTATTTCTACAAACCCCTAGTTTTTTTTACTGTGTAACTTGTAAGACTAAACTCTTTAATTTTAACGATCGTTCTTAAATATAATTATTAATAAATTTACACTGGCCTCTGTAACGATGTACAAACTTTTAAATAAATTGAATTTACATATAACTAAAATATACATATACCTAAACAGGACCGAAACGTTGGACCAATTTTTCAATAATAATAAATTTGTTCCCCACTGTGGATGGGTGAGTTTTTCATTTTATACATTTTAGTTATATGTAAATTCAATTTATTTAAAAGTTTTTAAATCGTTACAGAGGCCAGTGTAAATTTATTAATAATTATAACTTGTAAGAGTGTATAAATTTTGAAACATAGAAATTTTAGGGCGTAAAACTATTAATCCTGGGAAATTCCGAAACCGTAGAAATTTTAACGCGTGGAAATTTATATGTATACCCGGAAATTTTAGTGTGCAGAGATATCTTAGCGTTGTAACGATAGAAAACTTTTTAGAAATAGGAAGTTTAAAGCGCAGAAATTTGGAAAGGTCGAAATTCTGGAGCCTAGAAAGATTGATATCAGGACATTTTACAAATTTTCTACAGAATTTTCATACGTTGGAATTTTAAGATGTTTGATACTCCAGAACATAGAAATTGTCATAGTGTTGGTGTACCAGATATTACCACGTCGATTTCTATTATTATTATTATACGCAACAAAGAATGTTTATATTTAATACATGTAATGTCGAATGGTTCGAGAAAAACACATTTTGGTGTGGCAAGTGTATGTGCTGTGTTTGGATATGTAGAAGGAATATGCAGTTCACCAACATTTTTTTCAATGAGATGGTATATTTTTTCCTCTACCGATCAATGAAGCTTGATATTCTCTACAAAAAAGCGTTAACCTTTCGATATCGAAAAACCATTAGTTAAGGAGATATCTTAATTTTAATGTCATTTGAAAATCACATCTCTCTTGATAACGTGGCAATGATTTTATTTATAGAAGATGGTTCAATGCACCGACTGATAACATCTTGACATTTTCTGTATCAAGAACGTAATAATTGTTTTATATTATATAATAACTCTGGTGGTATCTTACTACATTTAATGAATGCACGATCTTTCATATCAGCAATTGCAGTCGGAGTCTCAACGTATACTTCATTTTTCGAGTAGCCCTATAAGAAAAAGTCGAGAGTTGTTAAATCAGGTGATTTTGACGGAAAATAAACGGAACCACTTCGTCCCGACCAACGATACGGAAATATTTGATTTAATGCATTTCTTGCTATTCTCATATAATGTGCAGGACAACCATCCTATTGGTGCTATATTTTTTGTGGAAATTGCAATAACAAATCATGAAAAATGACCGTAAAGTATTTGTCAAAAAATTGTGATGTCGTAGCAACACTAAACTTAAATGGACTCTTTAACTAATGGTTTTTCGATACTTCTAAGCTAATACTTTTCTGCAGAAAAAATAAAGCTTCATCGATTAGCATAGGGAAAAATGTACAATCTTACTGAAAAAAATATGTGGGATCCATTTATATCCATTTATATAAAATGTGTCTGTCTCGAAGCCTTTGAACATTATATGTATAGACATTCTCTGATACGTAGAACAATAATGACGAAAATCAAGGTGGTAATATCTGAGGAACCAGTTTGTATAAGGAAATTTTCGACAGTAAAGATTTCGGAGCAAATAAACTAAACACTATGGCAATTTCTAAAGTTCAATATTTTAGGCTGCTTTTCTCCTCAACTCTTTCATAAGATGGATTCACGTTTAGGCTTCTGTATCTATTCGTGTAGGGGACACTTGCGTAATGTAGATGGATTTTTGTTTTACGGTGTTTATGGAAAGTTTAAAGTTATCGTCATTGAGTACAACTTTTGTCCTTTAATCGAGCATTTGTGACGATGTCGCCAATATCTTTACGATAGTATAATGATGACAAACGATTCTCCGAAGTATCTTTAAAATAAAATTGTCGGAAGTTCTAATTCACTATAAGATTCATGGGTAGTGTTTAGCCTCGTTAATAACTTCTTCTTCTATACAATGTGTATTCTTACTATATGTATGTATTGCCCACGCTAAGTAGGTCGCACGCACACACATTATCTTAAAGTACCACTTGTTGAGCATCGAATGTGTACACCCCAAAACCGTATATCATTTCGTGCATTCATTTTTTATCGCCCTTCTTGTCTACGATTATAAGTTATCACACGGATATGAAAATCTTTTTTATTTCATGTCTGTCGAGATTCAAATCTCTTGTAAACTTTCCGTGAAATGTATGAAATTTGATTTTCTAACCGAAGGGTTACAACTGGCATAAATAGGATCCCAGCCACTCTAAAACCTGTCCGGGCGATTCGGGTCCACGGTACGCAGAGTGGCAAAGGGAAACTGGTTAATTGGATGATTTCCTATGGCCCTTAGCGACGTTGACGTCGACCGTGGCACGCCGACGTTATACCGGACCGTTTACGTTTAGCGATACATTAAATTCACTCGGAGTCTCATGAAACTTCGCGAATACCTTCTTAGCTCCGTCTGTCTCCTTCCTACAGGAACATCGAAATGTAATCCGTCCTTTCGGACGCTGAAAATTGCCGGAAAACTGACAGAACTACGTACGCACGTTTCCTCGCGTGACTATAAAATCGGTTCAAACGAATCTGAGAATATCAACGCGTTCCTTTCGTTCAATCAATTATCCCGTTCTCCACCCGGGATTCGTCTATGAACAAAGTGGAACAGAGTAAAGCTGGGAAACGGAAAGTACAGCGAGGCAACGCATTCCCGTATCGGTTTTTGAAAATGGAATTTCGTCAGACTGCCCGGCTATTTTCAATATTGCCGTTCACGCAAGGAGAGGCTGTTCCGGAATCAAGGAAAAGAAGAAAAAAAGACAGACGAATCGCCGGCAATTTTTATTAGCCGAATCCCTTTTTCGGTTAACAACTGGGCGTTGTAGTGTAACCCGAGAGGGTTGGAAACGTACTCTAACAGTCCTGTAAAGTTAAAAGCATTGTTCCGGCGTGGTAGTAGCCTTTTAGAAAAGATATACCCGACTCGGCTGCCGGAGTGAATGCGAACCGGCAATGAATCGGATTTTTCTCCGGGAATTCTTTGCATATATACATATGAATTACGTTGGATAACGAGTCTTTTCACTACATTCCCGATTTCTCTCGCACCTGAGCAATGTGATAATGTTTTCCGCGCTCTACCGCCGCTGCTATTTCCACCGACTTCAAAAGCCAATCGCGTTAATGGTTTTAAGTGTTTTTTAACTACCTGTCATGCTTTATTTTATTGAAATACGTGGCTGTGAGAGCAACTGTTGAGAGGCATAAGTATGTCTTACGTTGGAAAATATTATGCTAACTTTTTACCTTTTTCACGTATTCTAGTAGTTATTGCTAGGGAATTGTTTGTGGACTCTAACTAGGGAATATTTTAATCGAAAGTCATTGGAACTGAAAAGGTACGTGCGTATTAGAAGGAGATAGAGAGGAAAGTTAGAGGTTAAAGTTGTAGCCAGTGTCTTTATTGTTTTAGAGTAACAATATCGAGTGATTAGTCATTATTTGTAATCATACGAGTATTTAAAATTCTTAATGCACACGATTGTTAAAAGTACTAGTGAATTAATTACAAGTAACTAAAGCACTAACTAGTGACATTCGTCTTTTCAATCGAGTATGTGGTTACGTATACAGCGATAACAAAGATTTTCAAATCCGTCAACGGAAATTTAAACTGGAAAATGATATTCATACTTTTCTCTGATTGCTAGCTACTTTTTCCTAGGGACATTTCACGATCAACGAACGATAAAAAGCGATTGTAATGGCAGGAGAAAGAACTTGGGTTCGGGACTTCAATTTTTTAATTCGACGAGATTGGTTGCATGCAAGATTCGTCAGTTGTTACTAATGTCAAAAGAAATCGTTCAAAAATCTAGTGACATATTTGGCATGCGATGAATTTCATTGATTACAAGAACCGCTCAAAATAAGGGCGGGGACTTTTTGTTAGTAAAAACCTTGGTTTTTTAGTTTCACAATTTTTAAACGTGCCGCCTGTTAAAAAGGCCGAAGAAGTTGTCAAGTTTTTAAATAATATCATTTTCGCCCCATTATTTCTAACGAGGCGCGGGAGACCTTTGTTTTTTGATTCCAATGTTCTCACGTAACTTTTATCGGGAAACGCACCGCCGGAACTTTCGAGACACGCACTCGTCGCGAGTTTTATACTGGAGGTGGAATAATAATGCTGGAATATGGTGAAAAAGAGATTCGTTTATCGTTAGAGTGCGATAATAATTTTTCATTTTTATGAACGTAACTGTCAAATCGAATGTTTTATTAGTAGGTACTCGAGAATTATTGTCTATTGGTATTGTATTATTAATTGTTAATAGAGTTTTAATTGCCATAGTTGCGAAAGAAAGTATGTATTATACCAATACAAAGAATTCTGAATGTAATGAAATTGTAGTGGAATTTGCGTGTTTACACATTTCTGATGTTTGCACTGTTTACACTAGATTGTACTGAATTTGCCGGCATTAAACAGCGCAACATTCAATATTTGTTATGGATTTCATGGCATTACTTGTGGTTTCGTGAAGTTAAGGTATTTCATGATTTTCTAGTGGCATGTATCGAAGTTTAATGTTACGGGAACAGGACTGACAAGTTATGATGGGCTTGCATGGAAAGTGTGGCGCGAAAATTCAAAAGTAACGCAAGAACAGTTTGTTCGAAGAAATATTACGTGTCCATTGTTCGTAGTTTTTGTCAGTACGATTCTAGGACAACGCATTTGTAACATTTTTTAAAATATATGTCGAAAAAGTTATACCATACGAGTGTCTCATGTCGAGACTGTCGAATCCCCAATAGTAAATCGAATATAAATTAAATAAAAACTGTTGAAATTGTAAAACTTTGTTTTCATAAGAATTGTATATCGATAGAACTATTATATTTAGGGATTAGCCAGTATTATTGTTGAAATTACTGGAACGCGCAATTTTTTGTTCGTTTTCGTGTGATAGTGTCAAAATTTGGTTCGTCGCTTCTAATGGGAATTTTTTTGCAAAAATTAGATAGAAATGCAGAACTCATAAATAACTATACCAAACTCATGTCGAAATTCTATTTCTAGAAAATCGGAGGGATGGATAGACTTTTTAATATACTTTATTTCTCACAAAAAGTAAAATTCTTTTTTGAAAATTGAAGTGCTGGCTGAAATTCTCAATTTACATTTCTTGACATTTAGGTTGTAGAATTATTTTTAAACATTACAGAGAAGTGTAGGACTGTTTGCCGACTATTAGAAAATGGCATCAGAACTCATTTTTACAAAACTAGGGGCAAACTTCACAGGGATTCTGACCGCAGGCTGAAAAATAGGCAAACTTTTAGTAACTGGGGGGTTAAACTGTAGGTATAATTTCTTGTGCATTCTCAGTTACTAATTATAGTTTTTCCAACATTTCGATAATATTGTTTTTCATCATTTCACCCTGTTTGACCTGGTTTCTGTATCATATGATAATAATTGGTTCGTCACTTTAATTAAAAAAATTCCAGGGCATTCAGCAATGTAACTTTCAATCTTTATGATATTTTTTATATTTGTTTCCCGAACCAAAACACGAATTTTGATTAATATAATACACGTCGAACAATTCGCAGTAATGTAGCGAATTAAATTAATCGCTACTCATTTACAACTTTTATCTTCATCTGAATACAGGGTGTAACAAAAATTCTGGGACACTTTAGGTTTATGGATAGAACGTATAAAAATAAGAAAAAAAGTCTTATAAGTTGTGGGCGCAACCCACCCCCTATCGAGATACAACCCCTTTTGTAAAAAATTTTTAAAAAATCATATTTCCGAAATGGTACGTCGTAGAGGACCGATTTTGATTGCAATATAACCGGAAGAGAAAAAAGTTTACGGAAAAAAATATCACTATCTACGGAAAGGAAGATTTAGTGAGTGCCCTTAATTTTTCCCAAGTTGTCACAAATCTGGTACGATATAGGTAATCGACGTTGTTTGGATTAAACAAGAATAAATGCTATTTAACAGCAATAATCGCAACAATTATATTTTTTTCTATTTTCTTTGATCTTCTCCGGTTATATTGCAATCAAAACTGGTCTTCTACGACGTACCATTTCGGAGATATGATTTTTTAAACACTTTTACAAAAGGGGTTGTATCTCGATAGGGGGTGGTTTTTAGACAAAACTTTATAGACTTTTTTTATCTTTTGGTGTGTACTATCGATACTGAAAAAGTGTCCCAGAATTTTTGTTCCACCCTGTATATTCACATTGTAACGTGATTTCTAGAAAATCGGTGAGTTCACTACGTTAGCTCATACCGGTTGTGAACATTGGTTGTCCCCGGAACAACGTGGCCCGCATCGCCGGTTATGCTCCGCGTATTAAAAAGTCGTACAAAGCGAGTTCTCAGGCATCCGTTTAAAGAATGTTACGCAACGTATGCAGAGAGCATGTTGATCCCCCCATCCCGTTGGATCCCGGAGTCCAGAACGCTTTCGACGTTTTTCGACTCGTCGGTCGGGGGTGAACTAAGCTCCGGCGAAACTGAGAATTTGCTATTCCTCCACACCCCGGCTGGCGTGTAACTACTTCATGCCAAGAGTATTCGAAATACTCCACGGTCCAGGATGAAGTATGCCATGGTATCAGAGGTTTGTGGGCTGTAACAAAGCAGGCCCTCCGGGCACCGAGTGTACATACAGTCCTGGCATTTACCACCAAAACGACGAAACCCTGAATGCTAGTGGACTCCTGAAAACTTCCGCATAAACGGCTATTTGCGTTCGTTGGAATTAGGACGCGAGCGCCGTACCACATTTTACGTCTTACGTGTACTATGTCTTTTTTAGCAGCGTGTCGTCGTTGTTGTTGACGTTGTTTTTTTTTGGACGCGATCGACGTCGCTCGCGCTATCGTTGTTGCAACAAGTGATTTGCCGAAGAACAAGTAACTTCCTAGGTAGAAAGATTCTGATTTCTAAGCGACTTTTTTTTGTAATTCATATGGTCAGGAATGTCATTTCTGACTTTATTATGCTAATTAATGTTGTAATAAGAACTATAAAACGATAAAGTATGATTGGTGATCTATATATGCAGGGTAGTTCGTTTCAATTGGGACCCTCGAATACCATGAAAATGATATATCGGTAAAAAGAGGCGGTTGACATTGGTCGACTTTAACCCATTCGCTGCCAAGACGAGTATACTCGTCCTACTTTCAATATGTTATGACATATGGGGTATTGAATTAGCAAATTTTTTGTGACCACAAGCATAATTATACAAATGTAGAAAACTTGAAAAAATACTACAAATAAAATTTATTTGTTAACTTTGGTAAACAATACCACTCAAATTATAAATGGCAATGGAAATGACATTATATAATTTAGGCTTGGCAGCGAATGGGTTAAAGTAGTTGTTTCCAATGATATTTCAAAGCCAAATTTTTTCATTTAAATGAATAAATCGAAAATTGTGCTTTTTACAGTAGCACACGGCGTTGTAATGAAAAATAACTCGTTTCTAATTAAGATAAAAATTTGGACCTTAATTGTCCTTGAAAATGATTATGTACTACATAGTCTGGGCTAGGTCGTACTGAGTCATAATTTTTGTTTATCTTTTCGAAGCATATAACTTTTGCCTCTAGATTTTTTCCTATTCAATTGCCGGTACGTAGATGGACTACCTTATGTAAGTTTCCTATATTCTATTTTATATTCTTCATCCAATTAAAAAATGATTTTTCTTCGTTCAACGTGGCAAAAAAAATGTTGCTCTTCCTTCTACATAGTGGTTGAGTGAGAGAGAAACGATAATGTGTGTTCTCTCGGGGAATGTCATTTGCGAGCATGACTCACAGATTAACAATAACATTTGCTATTAATCGGATGTAACGAGGTCCACACGGAACAGTCTGCACATAGACCGTAGAGAAAGAATAATCACGTATTTTGTGTTTTACTTCCAGACGAGGTGAATGCACTGGGAACAACTTCCGTAAACATACGCTCGGAACAATTAACGCGTTAATTTGGCACGTAAGCGATGTATCGCAGATATTTAGACAGATATTTTACCAACGTACACTTTAACCCGACCTAATAGTATCACTACTAAATATACCTGTTATCACATTTTAATTAATTCTTTTCATGAAATTCTGCAGTGTCAACCGTATTTTTATATTCATTTAATAATTTTTCGAAAAAACTCATTTGACAGTCGTACGGCCATATCGAATAATTTTAATTACTTAAACGTTAGAGAATTTTATATAATTAAAGAGACGGTGAATTCACATTTAAAAGAATTATATGTATACATTATTAATTAGCATTGAGATAGGCAGACAGATTTAAGTAATTTTCGATATTGAATCATTCAATGAGTAAAAAGTATTTTTGCCGTTCGTTCGATATCTCCAATTTTCTGAATCTTCAAGTTTCTCCATTGCTCTCTCTCAGTTTTCCTTAACTAACGTAACTACCCATACGAATCCCATCTCCTGCTTCCACTTCGCAGATACAAATCAATTCCACTCTCAGTCAGAGAGCGATCACATCCAATTCCAGTCGGAGATAGATCAATCGCACGGGCGAGATCCGTAGACATTAAGTAAGTCAGAAAAGGTAGGCAGAGTTGTAAAAAAAAACGTGAATTTCGATAATTTAAACGTCCGTGGATATGATTGACACTTACGAAATTTATTTTGTTATTATTTACTATGTGCGAATCGGATATATCGGGTATATCGGATAATCAGATACTATCGCAGTAATTTTTATCAACTAGATGATAAACCTTATCATGCTCGTACTTATGCACTTCTTGGATGTCAATGTTTATTTCGAGGTAAAATTAAATGTTTATCAAGGTGTCGAGTTGTTTCCTAAATCGAATTTTGATGTATTGTTTGTAAAATGTCGTTACGTGAGGCTTTGAAGATATACTTCATAGATAAAGAAATATATACCTGTCATAAATATGATGTCTAATAGATTCATTTTCTTTTATTTTCAGTGGTGTATTATTATCCGCAAATTACATTATACTAAACAACTTGAAGTTTCTGCGTTTTTAAACCCAGAAGAATTCGAAATTTCTACTCCTGTCAAATTATTTTTCATAATTGTCGTCGTTTAGCGCTTTAAATAATTGAATTAACTTTTTTCGTTAAAACTGTTTAGTCCATGTAAGCGGATGTTTTTTTTAAATTAATTTTAAATGAAGTTCCACAATTTTGCAGAAAAATTACAAAAATTCATTAAAGCTCACCACAGCTTTTTAATTCTATCTTCAAAAAAAATTATTTAATGGAAGAAAATCATTTGCATAACCGAATATAATGTTTTTTTTCTATATTCTACGTACATGTCAAGTAGATCAATTAAAAATTCACCGAATTGTGTATCACCGGTGTTTAAAGACGTAATTTCAAGGTAAACGGGTTAGAACTTTCTCAAAAAAAAAAAAAAATGTTTCAAAACTGTCGCACTGGTGTTCTTTCTAATTGAATTAACAGTCTCAAAATGAACTGCAAAGTATACAAAATGACGAACCGAACGCTAACCGTAAAACGCGAGAATACATAAATAAAGATTTGTACGAATTTCCAATTTTGTAAACACGAAGATGGGTACAAGTTTTTCTATCTGTTACTCACAAGATTTCCAAGGAGTTGCAAACGACGAGATTCCTTTGATGAGCCCGTCTACGACCGAGATCCGGTGTTCGCGAACAATGTCGAAAAATCGCACCAAATTCTTGTAAATTGTCAGCTGTTGCCGACTCGGCACATTGTTTTAGACACAAATGCCGAAGACACCGTGCGCTTCAAGATAATTGTATACTCACAAATTATGTGTCTTTCGTCACTGATATCCGCGTTATCGATCACCTTTGACATGCTGTTATCACTGTCTGTTTCATACCATCTAGAGTATTAGTTGCACGTTCAAAGTCAGTAATTACTTAAGTAACTTTATTTTATATAACGTAACAATTCGACGAGTTGAAATAGAGATAGCAACGTTATCTATTTTTATGTTATAGAGATAATTTTATAAACTACGGAATATTAGGTTTCCTTTGATCTTTTTATAGGTAAAAAAATGATCAACTTGCTTTGATGACAATTTTACAAATTTAACGGTTCGTAGTATATGTATTTAATAAGTTGAGTTGTAAACATGAATTCGTATGACATTAATTAATAATATCATTGAGTGTGAAATTACGTGGAATCAGTTTCTGAGCTTTTGTTGATATCAGTATATTTGTAGATGAAAATTTTGTTTCATAGGTGAGATTCTCGTCGTACTTAAGTTTTAAATATAAATAATGCTGTCTCGCCGTTTAAAAGTTGAAATAATTCTAAATAACCGATATAACTTCTCTATCCGAGAAATCACTGGTATAGTGCAATTTTAAGTTGCAACTCCGCTGTCCAGGTTTCGTATAAATCTGTCTGCGGCGGTTTCATACAATAAAGACGAACTTTATTTACACAGATTTTCAAGAACGTTATTCCACTGTGAATCGAGAATTGCAACGGTTACGAATTTATATTTGACCACCGATTCCTATTAAACGTAAAAATAGTTGCCGATTACGAGAAATACAAGTGGCAGGTAATTCCATTGTCATCGGATTGACATCGATTGCGAGTTCACATTTATTTTCAGATTCTATTTTAACTGCCGGATTGTCTACTGAACCGGCAAAAGAGATTTAAATTCCTGGCGTCCCGAAACGTTAGGGGCGATCACCAAAGGCGGGAAAAGTATTCCTTTAATTTACGGTGTCCTTGTAATCATTTTCAAACACGAAATTTCTTTTTTTCTTCGCCAATGTTTGTGTTAAATTTTAAAGAATTATCGCGGCTGCGTAAATGTTTACGTGGTTGACAGAGACAGCGATGTTTCGACGTGCATAATTTAAATCTCGAGATACACGCGCCATCTGCGGAAGGTATAAAAAATCTATCGTTTTTCATGGCGCATCAAGGAGAGATTTAATGTCAATGCGAAAGACACCCATTGAGTCTGCTCGGGGTTGCGCATAAAACATAGATTAGATTCGGAGAGGAGAAAGGGGGTGAAATAGACTGAAAAGGGTTGCAAAGTCGAGGTCAGAAACTTTGTAGCTTTGGGTTATCGACGCGGGGGATTGTACGGAAAATTTCCGTGTGTCGAAATTGCTATTCTCTAAAACTTCTACACCGTAAAATATCCACACCTTGCAAATTCTATAGCAAATAATTGTGAGCTCGAAAACTTCTACCCTCGAAAATGTCGATTTCGAAAAATTACCATAGTGAATTTAGCCAACTGTAAAACGTCTCTACTGTGAAATTTCGTCACCTCGAAATCTAGATCGTAAAATCTTGACACTTCGGAAGTGTCACGTTCTTAAATTTCTACACTTCGAAGTTACCATGCTTTAAAATTGTCCTGTTTCAAAATCTCCACGTTGTAGAATTTACAGGCAGTGAAATTTCTATAGTAAATAATAACGAGTTTTAAAATTCGCGTATTTTAAAATTTATACATTTCACAATTTTTGTGCCTCGAAGTTGCCACGTTAAAAAACTTCTATGCCTAACAATTCCAATGTTCTAAAACAGCAAGGAAAACTCGGGGTCGGTATAAAAATAGAAAAACTGTGTGGCTCCTTGTGGTCAACCCTAATATACATACTCCTATTGGAAATTAGTCCCTTCAGGCATAACAAAACCACAGTTTGACGGTTCAGGAATGTTACTAGAACAACGGACTCGCTCCCTGGACAATTCATCAACGGCATGTCCAATTTTCCCATGTGACAATGGCACTTATTTCCAGAGATATATCCTTCAAATGTTATTATAATCGACACATATCAAGTTTCATGACCAAAGAGAAATTCCGTCGACGAGATAAAAATATAAAATACGTTTTACCACAAGCGAACGCTAAATACAACTTTCAAATTTGGGTAGCGATTAACAAAGGTGTCATCTTGAAGCTTTGATAATAATTCTACGCCCCATTGAAAAAATAAACAGAAAATTATTGAAATCTTTCTCAGGATCAGGGTCACTCAAATCAGTTGATAAACGGGAAAACTATCAAATTCCGTAAATCCTACGACAACGATGTATGTATATGTATAAGAGTCTCATAGGTTGTCTGTGCGAAAATCGATATTAAATAGTACAGACGAGGTATACACATATTGTGTGTATACTGATGATATTTCACTCCTTTTGGCGGGACAATTATACATATAGAAGAATGATGTTAAATAATCTTATTCTTGCAATAACAAATTCAAGAACTTCGTTCGTTACGAAACTGATAAAATTGTACGGAGTTGGTAACAACCTAATCTGTTGATGTGACTAACAATTCTTTTTAATATCGTCTTCGAAAAGCAAGTCACGATGCATTATCCAAATTTTTCTCAGGTTGTTAAACACCCGCTATCATAGAATGCGTCATAGTTGTTTATAATAAATAAAAATAAATGCTACATAACGGCAGTAATCGCAGCAATTATATCTTTTTACGAACTTTGATCTTTTCCGTTTATATTGCAATCAAAATCAGTTATGTACTACTTACCACTTCGAAGATATAATTTAAACAATTTTTTTTACAAAGTGGGTTGTATCTTGATAGGGTGGTGTTTTCGGATATAGGGTTTCCGTTTTTTTCAACTGTTGGTGATTATTATCCAACCTGAAAATGGGTCCCACTAGTTATGACACACCCTCAATAATCACTGTTCATGTGTGTACTTATCGTTTTTCAAAATATTGTTTGTCAATAATGGAGTCGGTTTAAAATTCTGGCAGGACATATACATGAACAAAAACGAAACGTTTTTCTAGTACAGCAACCTACGCTTGGTTCGAGTCTGAGCGTAAGTTTCCTAGTTTCAAGCTAAAATCTTCTTGCGTTTTCATAATAAATCTCATATTTTCTAGGTGAACACGGCAGCAATGTATGTATGTGTGCAATCCGTCAGCTCTGTACAGCTTCTAGTATCATAGACGACGTTTAAGAGTAGACAAGATATTTCAGAGACATTCGTGAATCAGGTACGTACCTGAGGCCAAAATTGGTGGTTATTGTGGCACCCTCTGCGACAAGGGAGTGGCTAATCTAAGAACTATTATACAATGAAATCAAAATTGAAGTTCTCCGATGTTAGAGACTTTATAGCGTTGTCCGATTGTACTTATACATTGTTGCCGTGTTGATCAAGAGAATTCTAGTTTTCTTGTTAGAAAGACCATTTTAACTTCTAGTCAGAGATACAAACTCAACAAAGGTAGGTTTCTATAGCAGAAAAATTGTTTACTTTTTGCCAGTGTATACATATGTATATTCTGTACTAACTTAAATACGACTGATATGTCGAAGAAATACATATTAATAAACGCAAAGTATATAAATAAATAATGAATATACATGTGTAAATATTGAAGATACTCAAGAGAACTTAAGAGATTACTCTGATCGTAATCATTTATGAAACGAAAGTGAGCATTATGATATTTCTTAGGAGCGTTTTTTTCTGAAAAAAAGCATGAAAAATGTACTTAAAAATTTCCTGTCAATTGAATTTTTGTTGACAGTATCTCCAACATATTAAAAGATCTAGTATATCGTGAACGAAAACATCGTTTCATGGCGTGAAAATATGATGTTATAGTTAACGCAGTCACCGTCAGGCGGCTACGTCGGACTGCGTTAGCAACGAAGTTTGCGAATATGAAAAAGATGGAGAGAAAGGAGACGAAGGAGAAGGAGACTACGATTCTTACAAAAAACCTACGAAAAACCACTACTTTTGCGATCAGATATCTCGTAGCTGGCTGCATCGATTTTTTCGTAATTCATCTCAAATTACTATGGCCTGACACGGTCTTTACAAATATGATGGTATTTTTAGGAAAAGTTACGGCTTTAATGGCGTTCTAATACCCCGAAAACTCCGATCTAATCTTTTCCGTGAAGATTTAAAATGCCTGCTAACAATAAGTGACGACTTTTGTACTTGGCACAAGACCTTGTGCCATGATCTGCCTTTTTCAGTGTTTTTTAAAATTTGTTAATTGAGTTTTAGAAATTTGAGTTTATGAATAATACGTTGCACTTGTTATTTCAGAGATTGAGGATCTTAAAGAATGGCGTACTCCGTATAATTACAGTGTTAAACATTTTACAATTTAATTTTCTACCGCATCCAAGTATAAGAAACGTATTTTACAACTTTTCTGATCCTAAAACCGTTAAGGGATCATAAAACGTCTGCTATGTAGGTACTTCTACTACCTTCGGGACAACAATGCCCTAGTCACTAGGGACCCTTTTGTATCATATCGAAAATAATGGGACCACCAATTTCACACTGTGGTCACAATAAGATCTTAACAGTTTGTGGCATTTCCGTACCTTAATTACATATAAGTGTAAAAAAACAACCACTTCACCAAAGAATGAGATCTTGCTTACATTCATTTTCTACTATCTTTACTTTCATTTGTTTCAATTCATACAATCATTATACATATTGTATACATTTCCGTAAGTATATTCTCATTCACTGTATTGATATTAACATGCCATTAGTAGTGGAGAAAAAGTTTTTTAAGATCGAATTTGGGACAATTGTTTTAACATTACTGGATCTTTTTTCAGATTCAATAATTCTCATTAGCTCAACGTAAATTCATTGTTCCATGCGTTCTGATGTTCCTTGAGAAGACTGAGTTTCTTGTAGTCACAGTGTACAAAATAGCTACGCCTACTCCTTGCAAGGGACAATACCTTGCCTTATCATGAAGTAGAAAATATTCGAGAGGAAACAACTTGAAACCCGTTATAATTAAATAAGGATATCGAATACTAATTTTGTATTTAATCAATCCCCACAGTTGAATCTAGTAAGCCCGTTGATTTAATTAATACTCTGCTGTACTTTGCAAACAATACGACCAATACCGTGCACTAGCCTGAATGATTTTGGGATTTTCCGTATTTTATTCAGTTGAAATTGTTTGAAAGGTACAACAATGAGATTTCCTTTGCACATTTTAATGTAATTTAAATTATCCATTGACTGAGTAATTAAAACTTTTGGAATGAAAAGATATGTATACACATTATTCAGCCATTTGCTTATATTCAATAAATCGTATTACAAATTTAGTTTTATATTTTGCATGTATTTCATTGTAATTCCAGTTTTTTATGAATTAAATTATCACGGTGGGTCTTTAATTTACTTTTTCAAGAATAACAGCATTTTAAATTCATGCTTCTATATAAGTTTTTTTCCCGCCAATAGAAATAGAATCTCATTAATACACAGAATGTACACATACTACGTACTTGCTATAAAATATGAATTTCAGCGGCGAGCCAGTACCGTTCAGAATACAACGAAAAGGGTGAGGGGTCCTAGAACCCCCTATTCCTGGCTCACTAATTTGCTTAGTATGTCCATATCTACTCTTGTAGCTCGTTCGTGCTTAAACGCCGTCTGTAATTCCAGTACATGGTATAACTTTTACTTATCCATACTTAGAACGGACATACGCAACGTATGTACAAGATGTGATTTTTTTAACATGTTTAATCATCGATTACAAATCCGAACAGCTTGAAATTGCAAAAATCAAACTATTCGCAGCATCCGCGCTACCGCAGCGCCGCCGCCGACTGTTTTTGGAACCGAAATGAATGGCGGACCCATAGGCCCGTTTCGGCCTTGTCACCATTGAATCGGCTTTCCTCGAGCTGATTAATTGCGCGGGAAAGCTGGTTGTCGTTAATGGATGCGTCGGGCGATGAATTATTTTCATTTCAACCGTTCGTAAAGGCGGGTAATTCGATCGCGCACTCTCTCGTTATTGTTTCTCCGCGAGTGCTTCTAGTCTCTTGAGCGTGCATTTGCTTGATGCATTTTTAGGCGGGAACCGAACGAATCGATTCGAATTTTTCCCGGTTTTTCTTCGACGAGGAAGTCATTACACTCGATTCCACGCGGATTAAGCGAGGAATCTTTTTCAAATATGACGACTATCTCGAGACACGAACACTTGTGGTGACCCAATTACTTTTCACCGCCTATCGGATCATTTTACGGCGTTGTATACGCGATACGTAGTGACGGTGGGGATTCCAGTTGTGAGGGACAATGGCTCTAAACGCAAGCCGCTGTACTTGGAGGCATTACGTGTAAGAAGGAGGAGGGTAAGAACTTCTCAGGATTCAACTTCGCAGAGAATCGACGCGGACGGAATTATTCTACTGGTTGGAAAGAACTGAAAAACATCGCGACTCCTCACATTTCGACGTCTTTATACCTCGTGATTCGAGTCGTATTATAGAAAACACTGGATCAAATATTTTTCTGCTTTTAAGAAAATATCTTGGAAATGTTTATGATTTGAAGCCATCCTATGCGGGCATTTCTTAAAAGATATTTGCGATAGATGATATAAGCGAATACTTTATTACAATCGACAATATCTGTGCTCTTGTTTTGGTGAACCTATGCGAATCACTGATCATTAGGTAAGAGATTTATTTTTTAATAAACTTAATGGTAACGATGGATTTGAACCAGAATCTAATCTCTGCAAATACGCGATAAAATAACAGTTATAATTGTATAGTTTTGGAATGGAGGCAAAAACAGGAAAATTTGGAGCCACGTTTTCAAAAATCAATAATGAGGAATTGTGAATATAATTTGAACAATGTGAAGAAAGGGTGAAATTTATAAACTTTTAAAAAATATTCAAGGTTTGGAAAATAGTGCGCGATAATTTTGACCATCTGAAGTATTTAAAAAATTCCTACAAATGAACTATTATATTCCAGCATCACATGCCATGTTATTTTTTAATTAATAAAAATAGTAATGTTTCTGCGCCATAAAAGAAAATAACTTTTGTTACTGCAAATTTTTCGAGTAAATCGATGTTGCGTCAGCGCACTACGAAGTGAAAGTAAATCTTTATACAGCGAATGGTATATTAGTCGTCCAGATGATACGTTATTGTGATATGAAATTTATATGCTTTCATTAGCGGAAATATGTCATACCGTACTCCGCGTACCTTAAATTAAATCAAATCTGCCGACAAAGTACCTGTTACTAGGCATTCGGGAGTACATAAAATATTGATATTCACTTTCAGCACAAAATTACATACACCTGAATATTTAAAATACTTCGAAATGTAATTTCTTAATTTAATTTAACTATTTGAATTGTAAAATGCTATAATCTAATAACAAGTTTCAATAAATATAACAAATAACGAACACTTGGAACATTATTTTCCTGATTTCACAAAGATATAATTATTGAAAATTGACAAAGTGTGTTTAAATATATTCGTTAAAATCTCGAGCGTATGGAGATGGGATCGGAATTTCAACGTTTATTGGGGAATAACAGATTTTGTTTTCCGATCTACTATTAAAAATGGTAATGATCCATAACATTTAATTTAAATATTTGTTTTTAAAATCATACGTTGCTCAACTGAAAATATTGCGCTCCAAAAAGATGGCAGTAAATTAGTCAACACCCGTTCACTTAAAAAAAATCATCTGCATATAAATATATTTATTAATATTATTTATATATTTGTATGTAAAGGTGATATTTTTTTGGTTATCTCCAGAAATTTTCACAGATTGCCGTTGTCGGCGAGCGACATTTAATTACCGATCATAATTATAATGCTGATTTCTCCAAATTACCAAGTCGGATCGTGTACCGGATTATAATTATCGAAATTGAAATGTTATCGGATTCTCTAAAATTGCCCTGTCTGTGTGAAATTATTACCAATAAAAAGACCTGCCGTTGTTAATACGGAGTGGAGTGCGCGATGCACATACGAAAAGTGAACTAATGTCCGGCGATCCGAAATTGAGCAATTAATTCCCATTAGCGTCAAGCGCCGGTTACAACGGTATTATAAAAAAAGATGTCGGTGCTGGATTTTGATTCGAAAGAGTGTGAAATATTTAATTGGACGTTGAATATATGTAAAATTGCATTTAATAACTTGAAAAAAGCGGCTGCGTAATCGCAGAACGATACAAAATTTGTTTAATTGATAGTTAATTGTACAATCTGTTTACTTATCTCAAATAATTGAGGGAGCTTCATAACATTATTTCATATTTTTCACTTTTATTGCTCTTTCATGGTCAGTCTCTGGTTATAAACACCTAATCGGTTTATTAAATTACATCGAGATCGTATAGCAAAATACGTAACAATTAACTCCCGCATATTCGTCATTGTTTTGTTTCACCCGAACTACGTTGTAATTTGCGGAAACGCGGAACATCGTGAAACTGAATTGTGCAATATCTGATAACATAAGGGCGAGATGCAATTACGAAGTAGTACTTGTTAATGTGCAAAGTCAGTAATAGGAACCTTCAGCTGGATGAGATTATATAGCGTAAGTAGAGGTAGAGCCTAATTAAATTAGTGGTTACCACCAATTACATATTACCGGTAGTTGTCCTAGATTTATCAAACCATGCACGGTCCCAGATTGTTGGATCGAAAATGTTGAAGGGCCGCTGTTTTGAATTGCATTCATCGCAATGAATACATGAGACCCATTGTTGCAAAATTAAATAAGTTGAAATAAAAATTAAATACCCGTTAACAAGGCCAAATTATAGGACATAGTTGTGTGTATGTTGTATGTACATGTACATATGTATGCATACATACTTACTTGAATACGGTTCACCGCTGACATACACAGTCCCTGTGTTACGCACGACCTCAGACGATATCACAGATTTCATATTTCATTTAAACTACCCTGGGTCTGACTCACACCCGATTTATCCAAAAGTGTAGAATTAATCTTTTAAGGTCCACCAGTTAACTTCCGCAAAGATTTATTTACATCCGCTATCCAGGATGTTCAAGCGTACCAATTGCTGCTTGAAAACTGGACGGTTCGACTAGCAAGAAGGTTCATAAAATTCGTGAAAAGTAATACATGGCATCGTAGGTGCTCGGGGTGGATCGATTATTCTTGAGTTTCTTAAGAGAGGATCCATCTGTAAAGCACGAAATTCTTAATGTTATTTGGAAATTAATTTAAAAGAAAATAAAGGACGTATTTGTTTGAAATTTTTACGTTACGTTAAGGCATATTTCAAGTGCATATCTAAATTTTTAAACCAAAAAAATATGCAGTAAATTGCTAGAGCGGTGTAATTATAACACATTGCGATGGAGTTAAAAATGGGGGCTAAAAATTGCATACGATGTAATGACCGAAAAGACATGACCCTACGGTTTCTTTACTAATTGATAATAAACCATCGTCGATAAACCTACAAAACCGTCAAAAATTTCAAAATTGTAAAAATGACTATTCGTTTTTGTTCTTCTTTTGCAGAAATGAATGGTTCATTTGTCGAAATTAAAGAAAATTTAATTATCATCGACAAGTGAAGATAGTATTCTAAAACATCTAAAAATTTCAAGAAAATTGGACGAATAGTTTTTAAGGTATGTCTCCCGGCAATTTCGAATACCCCCATGAAAACTCACCCTGTGAAACTTTACAGGAACCTTTTTACAAAAGAGTTTGACTGTATAAAAGTCGCTACCCTTTAACATCGTTGCTCTTTGTAAAAAAAAGCAACAGGAAAAAACTGTCGTCCAAGAAAACATCGGAGTACAGTAGTAAGAGTCATACATGCTCGTACACTCGGCAAGCAAACAGAAAATTCATCATACCTCCAAAAATATTTTCTGTTTTGAGTTGTACCTTTCAAGGTTTATTTTCAAGATGTCGTTCTAATGATTTATGAGAGAAGAAAGAATTGAATTTTGATTACTCGATATAGTAGGATCTCCTCTTAAAGTCGGTATAGAGATTCCTTTTAAACAGACTAAACACTAGATTCCCGGAACGAGTCAATTTGACGAGTCATTTACAATTTGATTGCCATATGCATATGTATATAGAAAAACTTAAATAATTTGTTTTCAAACATATGTAGGTTTTTAATGGAATTATGAAATGTATATAAATACTAATTCCTTCCGCTCTTTTTATACAGATGTAACTTATTTGTACATAGAAATTTGTTGTAAACAATCTGATGCAACAGTCTTTATGTTCAAACTTGTCAATTTACGAGTTAGCAATGTATTGTAAACGTGCACATTCAATATTGTGAAATTATTTGTTACAAGCCCTTTTTGTTGAATGCTTTTATGAAAGCTCTGATAAAAAATTCGTCGAGTTCTTTCATTTCGATTTATGTCCGCGGAGATAAGGGCACATTTTTAGTAACACAAAAAAATTTAGAAAATTAATTTTTTCTTAAGAATTTTAAAGAAAATTTGGTAGAAAAGAATTTATTTTACAATTGGCTGAAGAAGTAACTATGACCACTAAAACGAAAATACTTTCATGCTTCTATCCAATGTACAGTATATTGAAGAATGGTTGAATTGTCAAGTTCAAGTATCGCACAAAACAAATAGAAGTAAGATCTTCGGAAAGTGTATTTTAAAAACAGCATATGTATGTAAAACTTATTTTTAATAAAGTTTCTTTAAAATAAAATTTATTTTTTTTTTAAACTTTAATTTCGATGTTTAAGTCAACTTGACTCATTTCAGGCAAAATAGGTATATACCCAACATCCGGCAATCTAGTGTTAATAAAACAGAGTATATGTAATAGAATTTCTACTACTACAAACAATCACGTGATCCCTCTCGAAGCGACCCAAGTGACCAATGGACCCTCGTAGGTTTTGATCTGCTGAAATTTATGGTACATTGTCGGCACGGCAGAAAGACGAAGACGGTATCAGTTACCGGGTGACCGAGAATCGGGCAGGAGCCCAGCTGCGTCGAATTGGAAGGGAGTCTGCCGATGGCGGGGGACCAGTGTCGACGTTAGTATGGGTGCGGGCATGGGTGTTGGTGTCGGCGTCTTTAAAATTCGAGGCGAGTTAATTTGATTATCGCCATAACGGGGCTCCAGTGGGTTGAGGAATAATCCGGCAGTATAACGACATCGGCTTAGCTATTGCCGTCGCGTTTCTATTGTACGACTGTAGAGCGTCCTGGAAGGTTGCCGTAGCTAGGGCGGCAGGGGCTAAGAGGTTCGTTGGAAGTGTGTACGAGGCTATACTGATTGGCTCCCAGCTGGGCTAGCAGTAAACATTCTCTCGCCTTCCCGTCGAACAACTGAGAGCTTTCTCCCCCCACCATCAGACCACCCCTGCTCCCACTCTCTCTCTCTCTCTCCCTCTCTCTCGCTCTAGCTTTTTCTGGCCCTCCGTCACCCTCGCTTACTCCTGCAACTTTCTCCTTTTCTTCTCCCCTTTCTGTTCTTCTTTGTTACTCTCTTTCCAGTGGATTCAACCTCTCCCTCTGGCTGTTGCCCCTTCCCTAATTCCCATCTAGGTTCCCGTCTCCACCCTTTTCCCTCCTTTACGAACTTAAGCCCGATTTAATGGGGTGGAAACGCGCGGCTCGATCAAGTTGTATTCAATTATCCCTTCTCCCGGTCCTGCTGTTAGCCCCGGCCATCTACAGAGTGTCTTGCAAGAAACTTGCCTCTCTTTTTCTAACTTTTTGTTTCTTTCCATCACACTCTCTCGTTCTCTCTCTATTTCCCTCTTCGTTTTCATCCGCTCGGAAACCTCGATACATTTCGTACCTGTTTCGGAAACGGGCGGACGACATGTCGCTGTTTGCCGAAACAGCCCAAGGTTGGACAGAGTTGATGATCCAAGATTCATTTAATTGGGATAATCGAGGAGGGATAAGCTATGGAACTATAATCCGATATGATGTGTGTCCGGGAACGTGTGTGTCTTTCTAACTTTTGCGGGTTCTGATTAGGGAAATTCCCAAAAATATTTTATTTCTACGGTGCGCATAATAATACCTGGGGGATAACCAGGATTCGCATGGACTTTTGTAGTTGCAATTTACATACAGGGTGAAACGAAAGATGGGATACCTTTTGCCGTATCGAATGAATACGTTGACAGATGAAAAATAGTTAATAAAAATAGCGTACATAATCGTAGCGCATACCTAACGCACTTTCCCCGATCCTAAATATTAATCGCGGGATGTTTGTTTTAATTTAAATCATTTAAAAGTTCTAGATTTCGCGCGCATATACGGAACGATAATTATTTGGTAACTACTATTTAATATCTGGCAAATTTCCCGATCAATACATCCCATAAATAATTTTTCGATAATGATATGTCCCGAATCGCAATTAGAATCAAACGTTACCGATGCAATCATCCAGATCAAATGTGTTACGACTATATGAAGCCACATATGTTCAGTAGCGGGATCGAATTGCCATATACCCTTATGTATTCGTGAAACTAGCCAATATGATATCATGGAAAATGACAATTTCTCAACCGGTAGATTGATTAAGGCCTCACCACCCGGGGCATTGCAAGGATTTAGCACCAGAAGACTGAATTTAATTTTCGGAAAACGGTTTCGATATGGGAGAAAATGTGTTGAGAAAGTGACCAATTTTTAAGACAATCTTTTGTACAGAAAATTTGTTTTATAGTGTATAACCACTTGTTCGATAAATACCTCCCTGGCAATTCATAGCAAGGAATAGTATGCTGTTTAATTATTTACTGTTGACATCCAAATTCCATGAAGTTCATATATGATGAACGTCACGACTTAGGTTTCAAAGTAATTGCTCGGCGTAATTTTCAAGAGATCTCATTATTATTTCACCATCTAATGCTGACTATGAGGTCCAAACTTCACAGCTTCTTTTTCTTCCAATCAATTAACTTTTGTTAGGTGTCGCAATTACAATTGGTAATACGAAGTTGAAATCGTTCCTGACGGTTTAAAATGACAGTTCAGATAGCAAGCATCATTTTATTCAATTAAAGCGGTGCGACGGATCGATGAGAGAGAAAGTGCCAAGCTATCATGAGTCCAAATCATCCGATCCCTTTTCGTATCGAACCGTTGCGTCCATGAAAGCAGGTTGTAGATCGATCGCGAATGATGCTCGGTTTGTGAACTAGGAATCGGTTGACGGTTTGGATTAGAGTGAAGTTGGTTTGCCGTTGCCGTCACAAAATTCACTATTAGCTCGGCATCTGACAGTATCGTGCCGGACCCAGGCTTGACACAACACCACTACCCTTCGTCATTCGTCGCCATCATCCTTGGCAATTATTCGCAGCCGAAGGGGAAACGCGTATACCGATTTCGCCCGAACTCCGTTCAAAGACACGAATCCCATACCCCTCTGACTACCCCTCCCATAACCCTCTTCACTTCCAGCAGGATTCTATGGACTATACAGGGTTTCTACGTGCCATGCACGCCTCCTGCCTTTCCTTCTATGTATGCAAGCGTCGGGTGTGTGTGTGTGTGTGTGTGTGTGCGCGGCTTACCCCTGTAGGTGCATGGGGCTATACAGCTCTGCAGCAACTGCGCCAAACTTCGAATTAGCGCCGCCGAGGAACTTCGAGATTTACAGTACAACTGCGACCACCGTTAAGGTGGGGTACACTGGAGTATCGCCGTCGAAAGAATTAGCCCCTCCTTTAAGATATATGTATCATATACAAATGTATGTACGTGCTATATGCCGTATAGACGTGGGCTCGTATGCTTATGTTTATTTACAGGACACTTTCTGAGTAATGAGTCCAATGCAGAGTTTCCCAAAGAGGCCATCATACACTTCTGTCTACCATTACAGTTTCCGTTGGGGTCATATAAAATAGGTCTGGAATGAGCACGATGATCATAACCTACCACTTCTACTCGTATATTGTCTCCCTAATTTGGGGCCCCGTAATCCCACACGATGAGCATCACTGGTCTAGAGTTTAGATCTCTGAAAATCGCCGCACCTTAAAGTGATTGCGCCTCTAAATCTGTCCACTCTAAGATCGCCATATTCTAGCGATGATTGTATAGTAAATGTTCACGAAATCTCAAACTCCCAAATTTTAATATTTCTACGCTTTAAAATGTTTGCGACACGAAATTGTTACGCTATTAAAGTTCCACGTCAGGATGTTTTTACAGTGAATTTTTATGACCTCTAAAATGTTCGTTCTTAAAAATATTTAAACTCTAACGTTCCTTCCTAATCTTGAAAATTCCAATTCAATCCAAGCACCGGCACACTCCTACATCGTATTTTCAGCAAATCCTGTAACTTAGTAGTCGGAAACTAAATGCGAAGTTCAAGATTCTCGAAAACCGGCATGGAACGAGTAACCGAAATTTTGCAATTTATCAAAATACTTCGCGGGGAATAGAACTACATTAACACCTTCCTGTAAGTCCTTCAAATCCTTCAAATCCTCGAAATGTTCCGCTGATCCGCTAATGAATAATCTGAAGCCAAGCCTCCCGATACTTCTGCACCAATGGAATACAAATGTATGTAATACATTATCATAACCCGTACAGACAAACGGACGTACGATATTAACTGCAACTGTTCCAAAATGATATGCGTAAGCACATAACCCGGGAATAGCCGTAATTCCGAGTGTTAATGTCAGTATTAGCTTCTAGACACCCGGGTCTCGAACCATCGGATCGCCGGACTTGGCGAACTTTGTTCTCGCGGGGCGAGAAATCTACAGAGGCAGTCATTTCAACCGTAAAGGCGGTGTCTCATCAACGGCTTATCGAACTTCGACGACCCGTCGCGACGCAGTGGATCCTTGTATCCCAGTGCCCGAGGATCAACGTGGAACTCGCCAGATTGCCGCTGTCTGCTCGGTGGACCAATCTCTGATATATCGAGAGATGACAACCAGCCGAAACTTAAAAACTTTTCGGTCATTCGACCGGAACCCTTTCGATCGAATAAACAAAGTGGCGTGGAATGTTCATACGTAGAGGACACTTGAAATGAGCAAAGAAGAATTCAACCTCTCGTGGTTAACTTTTTCAATGTTTATATTGAACCCCTACTGGGATTTGTTGGAATTTCTTTACTAGTTGTGTATTTTTTTTATATGTGTCTGTACACTGATAAAAGGTAATTGTAAATTTTTGTGTGATTTGACAAAATGACTTAAGAAGATTCTACAGGGTGGATGAGACAAAGGGATACATTTAAAAAAAAAGGTTTACTTAAAACGTTCCCTTTTTAGAGTATACCTTGTTCTATATATAAACAATGATAAATAATGTCGTACTCTGCCTCCTATTTAATAATCGCGTCTTTGAAATACATTATTTAGGTCCCGTATTTTCGTAATACCACGAAACTATCCCTACCTGAACGAGATAACGGGACACGAAAAATTCTGTGATGTATTTTACATATCTGACTTACATACGCTGTAAATACAGCGGTATATTTGAATTCCTGTTGTGAACTGGCTATTGTAACAAATGTAGTTGCATTTCCGTCCGTCTCAAATTCCTACAAAATCGTTAAATTATTCACGCTGAAGTTTCCAGTGACGAATTTACAACCCGCCCCGCGAAATGTTTCAAAAAAAAAAAAATAAAAAAATAGAAACAAAAATAACAGGTAAGTTTAAAACGCCTCTGTACGAAAATCGGTGATCAAAATTGACGGAATAATATGCATATGCGAGTAATACTATTCTCGTAGTAGGGGATAATTGAATTTGAATTTGAAATTGATTGTAACTCTACTTGCAGGTAAATGAATGTTTGATGTGGATGTGAAAAGGTGCCGGACGTAACTGATTACGCATTTAAGAAAAAGTTTCGGCGCCAGAATTTTCGAAATTTTGAAATTGCCAACTCGCAAATCACTTTACTTTTAAAACAGAAGATTCAGCTCTATCATTAAACTTCAATTTTAAACACCCGCCAGACATTACTGATACGTGCCGATTATTTCAAAAGCTGTATTAATAGCAGATCATACACGTTAATTGCAGATTGATATTTAAATAAACTAGTTTTAACATGACCTTTCGATTTTATAAAATAATTGTTGATAGAATCTCGCCGATCGACTGTCGCGATACTTTTCAATTATAGGATAAATCGATACCATCATAATACGTTTCACATTCAACTGATGTGCTCGGCGAACATGCAACATCCGGCGCGAACTGTGATTACGTAACATTTAATGCGGCGATTAGATAACGCGACTGGCAGCCGCGTATCGACTTTTTCGATTCGCTCGTAATTCGAGTACTCGAATTACCGGGCTGAGTGGGGAGAAACGCCATGGGTACTTGATCTGCAATTCGCCATTTTCTGCAGAACCCAGTTGAAAGCGGACTCACAATCAATACAGAAACATACGACTCCATGTAGGGGAATCCGCGATTTCACGGAGATTCTATTTTGCAAGGTAGCGATCCGTATCGCCAATCAAGGTTCTTCAATCCACGACAACCCGGTCCAAGTACCCCCATTTCCCATCTCCCCTTCGTCTTTTCTTCTCCCTCCACTGTGTCTTTTTCCGAACACTGTTCTCTGATTTACCTTCGGGTAACTGACTATTTCTTTTCGGTTTGAATCACTTCTCATTCGGAAATATCGTCAGTGACTATGTAAGTCAGAGTTGGACGTGGACGATCATACGCAAACTCCTTAACGTACCTATTATGGGTCCAAAGATCTTGTACTTTTTCTACAGACCCCGAGTTTCATTTTTACAGTTCTTGTGTTTAGTGATTTTTAAGCGCGGAAGTACTGGACCTTATAACAATTGAAGTCACAATTATAGGAATAGAGTAAGATAATAGTAAGTAGTCCCCATTCCGAGGTTGGAGGCTAGTTTTTCGGGTTTATCTGAAAACTGCATTTTTCAACATGGATGGCATTATAACTCAGCTAATTGTTCGCCGATCGAAACTAGCTTTTCTATTGTAGTTCTCATCTAATACCTCATTTTTGAGAAAATCCTTTAATTGTTTAAAAACCTCGGGTTTTTCCAAAAACTAAGAGTGATAGAGCAATTCCGCTTCCGGGTTTGTGTTGAGAGCAAGAAAGGGTCACAGTGCCTGTTGCGAGCTTTAAAATAGGCCTCGATTTGTCCTACAGTGATCAAAATATTATATTGTAATGCTACTCAGTGTTTCAACGATTTCAATATACCCACCGAGAAATCTGCAATGACAAAAATGCTTTGCCACCATCCGCATTGCGCTCAATGTATTAAAATTTATCGTAGCGAGATTGGTTGAAATCGATGGGCAAGCGAAATCGCACAACTACAGGAGTGGATCAATTCTCGGGGGAGCCCGGGCTGAATAAAAATAGCGATTACTTATCGTAAAAGTTGGACGGCTGAGTCTTAAATGTGAAAGTAAAAGTAAAAGCATCCGATTCGCCGCGACACAATAGCCACGTTAAAACATTGACATTAAACTCATGAGGATAATACCAAAAATCGTCGTTGGTCCTTAGTATTGTCGTTGGGGGGGAAGAAGCGTCCGACTGGCAGACGCAGATCAAGATGAGAGAATCGGCAATAAAAGTGGGCTTCCATTAACCGGTCCTCTCGGATCTTTGCCCTTCGCTAATCTTCTATCCGAAGTAGAAGAAGTGGAAGCCGAGTCTAGGTGAAGGGGCCCGAAGGGACGCGAGGCAAGGACTTCGGGGTATATATCCTTGGCAGAGAGTGGATTAGAGAAGGTCTAGAGGCTTTGGCGGATCGGTCGGACTCGTGTTTAAGTGGGCCACGTTGCGGGATGGTCCGACTTCTTGGCTCAGATTAGCTTAGTTACAGATAACTAAGTCGAGATCTGGAGAGGCTGAAGATACAGAAGATGGAGGAACGTAGGCAGGGAGATCTCGTGCGGATGAGAAACAGAGACGTCGGGAGAGAGAAAACTAGAGGGGAATCCCCCAAAAGCCGGAGAAAACCGGATCGGTTTATTTCCACGCGGAATTGCCGGTACGTATGCATACACGCCCACAAATAACCGCAAATCGTCGAGTAAGAAGTTTGATTATCTTTCCGGTCGCTGCGGAAGGCAAAGTGGCGTCTGCCGGATGTTTCTGAAGCGGATGGAGGGATATTGTGATCCCTGTGGAGAAACGAGAAACAGCCTCTGGCTGGATACCTTTGCGCACACCGACGTCTCGTCTTGCAATATTACACGGCTACAGTCGACATAGAAGGGGAGAGGAGGGGTAGGGAGGGGCGGTTGGGGCGAGAGTGGAGGGAACAGTCGAAGCTGGAACACAACTAAAACCTGAAGCCTGAAACCTGAGACCTGGAGACATCCAAACAGGATCCCAATCCTCGGACGGAGTTAATTGCCTTGCCAATGTAGGATTAGCAGGCTGAACACTGAGACTTGCCGGGCTTCCTAACCTGCCCACAATCGCCCATGGGCATCCAAACATAGATGTCAAATTTATATCTTTTATCGTCCCTTCTTTAATAGCCTCCTCGTTTTCTCTCAATTACTTTCCATATCTTCCTATTTCCTTTTTATCACGCTCCGCTTCTTCCACTTTTTCCGATTACTTCCTAGACGTTCCCCACTTTCCTTCTCCGTTTGTGTTCTGTCTGTTTGTTTATTTATCTGATTCGTGAATTAAATCGTTCCACGGATTGGACGTTGCTATCTCCGGAGGCTCTCCTGTGGTTTTACTCTCCACGGGCCACTTTGATTCCTGTCAAGATGGCAGCGTCATCTCGATGATATCGACCCATTCGACTCGGGATCTTGAAATTCCAGGAATGTTAACGCAGACATATGTATAGCGACTCGTGTTTCTCGAATACACTCTGCATTGACGTTCCGAATGCGCACGGATTCTTGATTCGCCAATGATGACTTACTGGGGCAGAGACAATTTTCCGAATTTCTTCGTTTTTCGTTGGTTATAGTATTAGAAGCCACCCACCTCGCATTTATAATCCCAGAGAATTGTATTTTAAGTATTTTTAATTTAGAAAAATATTAAGCAGTATATCATTCCTTTCACATCGGCTAATGAGGTACCCAAATTGATATAAGTAGAATACCTTGGGTTGTGAAACAGTTCCCACTTTAATTTTCCAAGGTATCTATGCACACATACGTTGAGGTTGTCTTCTAATTTCGGTGAAATACACTCTAGGAATGACTACACCGAAAGTCGAAAATTCTTGATTCTCTCGAAAATCTGTTCAAGCATTGATTTCAAAAGTACACATTTACCTCGAAAAATTGAGCGGAATCAAATAACTTACATAATGTAGCAATGCAGGTATGTATGTATAACATACATATATTTACATACATACATATTTTGCTCTTTTTTGAAATTTTAGGCGAAGAAAGACCAGAGCGTGACAATTTCAACGGGTGCGAAGTTTGGAACGTAGAAATGTTTAAATGTTGATATTTTCTGAATTCATTTCAATGTTTCTTTCGATTCGTGTCGAAATCAACGTAGCAGTGCCAAAGTATTTTAAAAGTGGAAGGAGAAATATTTTCAAAACGTTTAGAAGTTTTGCGGAAAACGTTTGAAAAATACTGAAATGGACGAATTCGAAGTCATTGTGATTTTATTAGTATGTTTTTGGACTACTTTTTCTTGTTTTTAGAAAAGTCATCTGAGATCTGTAGATGAAGAGACAAAGTGTTGCTTCAGGCCAAGTATAAAAGTCTGTGATCGGTATAGACCTTAACTCTTTTTACAGGAAAGATTAGATCGACGTCTTCGGGGTATTCAAGTGGCATTAAAATCAGAAATTTTCCAAAAATGGGATAGCATTCGGAAAGGCGGTACGTATATAAGTTTATTTATGAAAAACCGATCTAGTAAATTACAAGACATTTGATCATGAACGTAATGGTTTTTATTAAAAAACGTAGTCTCTTTTGTCATTTCCAAAAATTTACTTAGAATAATGACATTCGAATTAAAATATATAAAAAGACTTTTCCAGCATATTTCAACACGCGAAACACAGCTCCGTAGCGCTCGAGCACTCGATTAATATTTCGTGGGTATTAAGGTTGTTGAGAACCGTTTGAATATCTAGAATCTTGATTACTTCTAACTCACCTACATTAAATTTTAGTGGTGGCCATGTTCTACGAAGGTTCCACGGTGAAAAATTCGTGAAGTGTCAACTTTGAACTCTCCTTAGTACAAATAGTTGGAGACTTTCATCATTAAAACACAATTATTGAAACAGAGTGTAGATACACGGTGTAACAAAAATTCTGGGACACTTTAGGTTTATGGATAGAATGCATAAAAATAAGAAAAAAAAGTCTTATAAGTTGTGGGCGCAACCCACCCCTTATCAAGATACAACCCCTTTTGTAAAAAATTAAAAAAAAATCATATCTCCGAAATGGTACGTTGTAGAGGACCGATTTTGATTGCAATATAACCGGAAGAGACTAAAGTTTACGAAAAAAATATCACTATCTACGCAAAGGAAGAATTAGTGAATGCCCTCTATTTTTCCCAAGTTATTACAAACCTGCTACGATATAGGTAATCGACGTTGTTTGGATTAAAAAAGTATAAATGCTATTTAGCAGCAATTATATTTTGTTCTATTATCTTCGATGTTCTCCGGTTATATTGCAATCAAAACGGGTCTTCTACAACGTACCATTTCGCAGATATGATTTTTTAAAATTTTTTCCAAAAGGGGTTGTATCTCGATAGAGGGTGGGTTGCGCCCACAACTTATAAGATTTTTTTCTTATTTTTATGCATTCTATCCATAAACCTAAAGTGTCCCAGAACTTTTGTTACACCCTGTATATGTATACAAGTGGGCTTTTGCCTGAACGGACTGAAAATTTAAATATTTAATGTCGCTTATTTTTAACTTATGTCAACATCAACTATTCACCCAAATCGCAGTGTGCATGCATGTTTGTTCATTCATATGTATATCCAGATAGATTTAGATTGTTAACATGTTATATTTGAAATAAGTTGCAATATTTGTAAAGCTAAGTTTTGGACAATGAGCTTCTTAAAAATCAGGTCACCCAGAACATTTAATAGGGTAGTAAACAGATTTATTAAATAAATGAAGGGAAATCTTTTTTTGGAAATTTAGTGAAAGTTCATCGAATATATTGATTTAGCAATACTATTGTGTCGAAGCTGTATAATAATTTCTACTTGCTCATATTTGTTTGATTTCATATATACCGTGTTATGAAATCTATGTCAATGGGCAATCAGTTCCAAAGTTATATTATGTTCTTGTATTTGGCTTATATCTTTGTATTTTTATGCACTTTTGAGAAGCAGAATATTCAAGTAACTGAAAATATTTAATAGTATATTAAATGTATTCGGAGCGTTCCTATAAAGCGATAACGGTTTTTGCAGCTATGTCACCGATTTTTATGAAATTTTAATTTCGACTATGTCGTGTTGAAAAAACCTATTTGAACGAATTTAAAAAATATTCAATATTTTTGAGTTACAGGCAGTCAAAGTGTATTGTGTCGTTTTTTAAATTAGATTTATATCCTCCAAAAAGCATAAGAAATGCAAAGGTATAGACCAAGTACAAGAGGATGTTACTTTGGAATAGATTGCTCATTAACATAAACTTCATTTTACGAAGTATTTCAAATTAAACAAATGTGAGCAAGTACAAATAATTGTACGGCTGACACAATACTATCGCTAAATAAATATATTCGATTAACTAAGTCTCCCAAAAAATGATTTCTCCTTATTTAATTAGTAAATCTATTTACTGCTCTATTAAATACATTTGGTGAACCGCATTTTATGAAGTTTGATGTTCAATATGTAACGTAACAAATATTTGCATTCATTCATGTGTCTGAGAGGAAATTACATAAACACATTACGATGTGTTTCAACGACTGATGTTAACATAAATTAAAAGGAAGCGATATGAGACACTTAGAGGATTTTCATTCTTTACAGAAAGACGTCCACTTTATACTGTGTTTTAACAACTCTCAATTACTGTCAAACATCCCGAACTATTTAAGCTAAGAGAGTTGATATTACAGGTATTTTTCACCGTCGATCCTTCGATTTGAATTTACGTTCTAGGAAAGTGTATGATCATTTACGAATCATATACAAGTAGATGTATTTACATATAAAAAAATCTAGAAAATTAGTTCGCATTCATTCGATTAACATGCCCGTGAATTCAAATAATTCGAGCATATCACCAATTTCATTTTTATTTTCATTTTATTTTTGAAATGAAAACTTTTTTTGGCCTACTACACACACATTTTTTTTTGCTGGATAGTGAATGAGTCCGACTTGTCCCGCTCCGAGGTGAAACGCTCATTCGGGAAAACTCGGGGGAGCCGAATTTAGTCGAACAGGCGACAAACACCTGAGCGTCACTGTGATGCCTTCCTGTGTTTAGTTTTGAATTTTTTTAATTTAAAATTTGAGGATATTCAAAATCGTTGTATGCCTACCGTTATTTGAGAAATAGTTTTTTTTTTAATATTGGTTCGATAAGTTGAACAAATTGTAATGGAATATTCGTCGACGTTTGGAAGAAATGTCATTACGAAATTCATATTTTCATCATTTACATTTTTGAAATTGATATTAAATAATCTATTACAAATTTTGCAAGCTCGTCAAAAATTATTCCGCATAAACTGTTTATGAGCAACTGGTATACGTTGCATTATCAAGAATACCACGCATCGAGGAACTACATTTTGAGCAAAAGCAACAATTGCGAATTCATTTATGGTTGAAGAGTATCCACGTCTGACTCTGACTTACAAATAGAATTTAGCAGATTGTCACTGATTAGAGTTCAAACAGTCACTTGTGGTCTAACAAACTTCACTTACAACAGAAGGGGAATATCAATGTATTCGTTAAATTGTTAAAACTTACGCGCACATGTACAACAAAATATGAAACTAAAACTGATGAAGGTTTTTTAAAATTTTTCGAGCGATTTCAATGAAAATTCAACAGATAATTAATGCAATGTTACAAGAGGCAATAAATAAAAATAAATGGGTTTAAGTATACGTAGTATATTATAATATATTTATATTATTCATGTATTACAATCGTCATAGAAGATTTCACTACAGTCCTGCGATATTAAGCACATAGTTATTTTTCATTATGAAACTTCTCTGTGACTATGAAAACTGTTATTTTTATTTGAATGCATATGCATCGTCGAACACTGTAATTAATATTCGTGAGTTGCAAAGTATCGATGTTTTGTAATGTATATTTGTAATTTATATATAAAAATTCTTTACCGACACATTTTTATTCTTTAACATACCCTCGCGTTTAGCTCGCGTACAATACGTGCGAAACTTCAACGCTGCCACGAAAGCTCTCCACCCTTCGTCAATTTTACAGATGCCAGTTAGATCCCCGGAAAACATTGGGAAACTCTATAAAAGGAAAAAAATCCAATTTTGAAACATGTTCACCGTATCCTACAAACGCATCCCATAGTACGGAAAGCCTGTAATAGGTCATTCCGCTGGATCACAAATTATTAACACTTTGATACCGGATGGCGTGATGGTGTATTTTTTCGAAAACAAAAGCTGTGAGGGATTGACACAATGGTACAACTTTTTTAAATATAAGTAATAGAATATATTAAAGAATAGAAAAAATTGTTCTTTTTATATCTACAGTCTGGCAAACCAACGACAACTAGTCATGTGTAAATCTTCCACAATACCTGAAGTTGTAAATTTATTATTTACCCCCCACATATTCTCTCGCAAACGAGGTGATAATATCAAGCCCAACCGAGAACCTATTCTCAACGCAATTGTAACATAAGAACATACTTTCTTCCAGAAGCTAAGTGAAGTAAGTACAAATAAGGACATTTCGCTATGAAATTCGAGGCAGCCAGACCAGGCGGTCGGAGATCTTTTTTCGTTTCTCTTAAATGGGCAACTGGAAGCGATTAATCACATCGGGGCAAGCTGTGCCTAATCAGTCGGCGATAGTAGATCGACTAGAGAATCATAAAAACCACGTATTGGTTATCGCGAAGCACGGTGGTCAAGGGTCGGTCAGGTCCTGTTTCGCTGTTCCGAATTGGTGGAGTGCGTTTGTATCGTGTAGAAAGCCGCGGAGGGGGTGGGGTGGGGTGGACTACAGCGATAGGGGGAAGGGGGAGGGCTCGAGAAAGGGTGAGACTAGACTGTGCTGACGTTGAAAGATGGTAGTGTTCCTTCTCTCTGCCCGCTGCTTCCAGCATGATATAGCACCATCCGAACACGCTGATAGATCCAATTTACAGGCCGCCTTTAACACACCGCACACACATACCCGAAATTCACTCGTACCCCCGTTTCATTCGCAGCTAGGAAGACAATTTTTAACTTTGCAAACCATTCCGGTGCAATTAATTTGGGGTTTTTCGACACTCTCGGTGGAGGGAAGTAGAAACTATTGGGGGGGGGGGGGGGGGGAAGCAATAAAGAAGGTGTCATGCAGGTTTTTTTAGGTGCTGAATTCGTGTTATATTTTCTAAATTTTTCTTAAATTGAAAGCATTTGTGAAAACGGTGTGGTAATGTATTTGGATTTTGTTCTGTAAGTGGGGAACAGACAGGGTGTTATAAAATATGAAGTGGTCCAGGACGTTGGGGTGGATGCCACAAGAACAGCAAAAAATTCTTAATTGTAGGCAATAGAAGTTCTTTACAAGATTTAAGAACACATGCTACTTAATCCTTTCCGTATTTATGTCGAGTATACTTGTTATGATGAGACGACGTTCTTTTGTTTAATATCTAACGTGTAGTCGTTAAAGAAATGTTTGAAGTAACGTTTTGGTAAAACAAAACACATATTCGTAATTTAACATATTTTAGAAAAAGGTTGTAAACATTACTCACATGGAGAAATAATAAAATTCTTTTGAATGATAATAATATATAGGGTGTAACAAAAATTCTGGGACACTTTTTCAGTATTGATCGAAACCACCCTCTATCAAAATACAATCCCTTTTGTAAAAAATTTAAAAAAAATCATATTTCCAAAATGGTACGTCGTAGAAGACCTATTTTGATTTCAATATAACCTGGAGACACTAAAGTTTACGGGAAAAAATATCACTATCTACGAAAAGGAAGATTTAGTGAATGCCCTTAATTTTTCCCAAGTTGTTACAAACCTGCTACGATATAGGTAATCGACGTTGTTTGGATTAAACAAGAATAATTGCTATTTAACAGCAATAATCGCAGCATTTATATTTTTTCTATTATCTTTGATATTCTCCGGTTATATTGCAATCAAAATTAATTTTTTACAAAAGGGGTTGTATCTTGATAGGAGGTGGTATTTAGACAAAACTTTATAGTTTTTTTTTCATCTTTTCGTGCGTACTATCGATACTGAAAAAGTGTCCAAGTATTTTTGTTACACCCTGTATAATTTTGTATGAAGTGATACAATTTTATATACGCATTATGAGTTTAAGAAAAAGTACTAAATTTGGTCATTTTATTAGAATTTATTTCAATTCTTCTTGTTAAATTCCTGCGTTCTAAAGTGTCCATTTCTAAAAGTGTCTATTATACATTAGAAAATCACGACGCAAAGAAATTTCATCTCTAGAAAATCTCGACAGCTTCAAATTCCTATAGTGAATGTTTAAGAGCTCTAATATTTCTATGTCGGCAAATTTCAACGTCGGAATTAACGCGCTTTTAAACTTGTCCAGTAAATATTTGTGAGTTCTATAATTTTCACGTTTCAAAATTTTGTCGCTCTAAAACAGCCATTCCTAAAATTATCTACCATCTAAAGAACTCATTAATACTTTCGATGGTTATGTTGATTATGCTCGCATGTAGTAAATAAAAATTGCATTTGCTATTTAAAGTAAAATTAAGGTGTTACAAAAAGGATATTCGTAATTTTAACTCATTTTAGTATAGTTTAAGAAAAAGGGAAGAAAAGGTTAATCAGATAAAATGAGAATTAAAAATACAACTAGAACATTTTGTCATTGTATTGTAATTTATTTATATTTTAGAGCAAGTATATTTACTCTAATTTTGTCTCGCATTCAAATTGCAATGAAACACTTAAAACGTTAAAAATAGTAATCACAGCTTAGAAATGTTATCGGACTAAATTTATTATTATACACTTTATTATTTTTATATTTGACAACAGCTCATTTTTGCTAGTCATCCAATAGACTTAAGAAAATTTGTTACGCCTAAACGTAATTGAATTTGATTTCATTAAATTTATTATAACGCGACATTGGTTATAATACTCCTTGCGATACGTTTATCGATCGTCTGCTGCAATGTAAATGTCACACGATCATCCGGACGTAGCATAATCTCATCTTTGATAATCCAATCATAATTAGATCCAAAGGGGATCTCAACGGTAAGAAGATTAACATAGACTCTGAATTTCCATTGAAATTGAGCAACGTAATAGCGGATGACAAATACCTTTAAATGTCCTGTTTACATTTTGCACAGACTTTTTCACGCAAATGACAGTGTACACCGGAAAATGAACGTTAACGAACACATATCTGAGGCGCGAATGAAAACGTAATACTTTCATGTGTTATTACGTCCAAATTTTCTCCGGCAAAACGATCTGCAATATTCTCGAATTTCGCTGAGATGATATAACATACGTTTCTTTCCGCCGGTTTTTCTCTGTTTCTCCACTCGCCTTTTGTGCACTGGAACACGAGTATTTGATTCCATGACGACTACTTTGAAATCGTAGAGGATTTTTTTTTATTCCTCACAAGCATCGTTTTTCTCATATAACTTCAATAGCGAACGTTCGGCCCATTTTATTTTTTTTAGTGTTCTTTATCACGATAATGCTAAAAATATCCCCTTTAAATCCAAATGAAATCTCTGCATGCAGACACTATAAGGTATATGCTACTAATCAATATTTAGACACGAGTGGTTTTCCTAATAAAGGGTTTCTAATAGGGTTTTTCAACGGGAGGGTACAAGTGCGATCCGTGCTTTTTAGATAAAATCCGTCCGAAATAGTAGGGGATTATGGGTATAAAAATTTTGTAAAATATTAGCTGTATATGGCCATTCAGTTGTGTAAAAAATTTAGTTGTTAGCCCTCGACGGAACATGGTGAAGTTTTGTAAATAACTAAAATCTGGTGAAACTCGCGATTCCTCCGTCGAACACCCTGCCTGCATAGGAAAATATGGGGATTAAAACACCTAAGCAATAGAGCTGTCTGCTTTGGTACTCAGAAATTTGAATCCGATTAAATACCGTAGCGATATCGAGGCGTTGAAATGTTTGGGAATGCAAGTTTTAGAGCGCAAGAATATTGAAATGTACATGTTGTAGAGCTCACAATCATGTTTACTGTAAATAGAAATTTAAAAAATGTGGGAATTTTATAGTAGAGATGTTTGATTCGGAGATATGTATTTTAGAATGTAGAAATTTGTAGATATTCAAATTTTAATGCAGAAAAATTTGATAGCATTAAAAATAATACGGCGAAATTTTGAACCGTAGTCGTTTTTACTCGCGAGCGTTTACTAAAGAAACATCAGTGTGTGGAAGTTTTGAAGCGTAACAATTTCATCCTGCCGACTTTTTAAAAATCAGGAATAGGGAGGCGACGCGTTTTGAGTGTATACAAGTTTTAAAACCCGAAAACTAGATCTCAAGAATATTTATTGTACTATAAAAATTTGAAGGCATGCATGTTTTAGAGTAAATTCAACTTTTCTCCTCCATCATTTACCGTATTCATCTCTAGTTTCAGTCCATTCTTTTGGTACAGTGGACCTGGTCACCATCCGTAAGAAATACTACATCACTAATTTTGACACGTTCAAGAATGAATAGTAAACAAATCTCCACTATACGAAATTGCTGGTAATTTAAATCAAACTACCATTTCAATCATTTAAAACATCAAACAATTAGAAATACACCTAGTGAGCTCATAAAAAAATTTATCTATCCATTGTAGAAAAAAAAATTATAATAAAAATTAACGTGAGCGCAGACTATTAACGACCGCTAAGTCCGCAGTAGTGGAAACTGATAATACTTGGTTAGAAATGACTGTAGAGGGATGGATATAGTACACATACACGGAGAGTGAAGATCTCAGCGTGGCGATTAATCCGCATGGGGCAATTAGTAGTGCAGGGGATCTGACAATCGGGCTATAGGCCTCGATTTCAGTCCCTGGAGGGCTGAACCAAACACCTTGTCAAGGTGGACGTGTCTGCGGCTCGTGTGAGCCCAGCTGACCCCGGACGATTAATGGTAAACTTAATTATTGGTTTATTGTCTCCTCCCCCTTTTCCGTCACGGTGCATTTCTCTGCTGTCCGTGTGTACGTGTGTACGTGTGTACCTGTGTACTCTCCGTCTATGTGTCGGTAGCTACGTTCCGTTAGCTCTATACGGTGTAGACTCGATAATAAACAAATTAACTTTGTACTTCCGCCTGCGCGTGTGTGAAAATCACGATTGTGTGTGTGTGTGTTTTGAAAATTTTACGTTGGGAGAAAAAATAGCCGGGCGACTCGGGCTAGATGGGAAATTATGTGTCAAATTTTTGTAAAATCCCGAACCACAACCGCAACATTTTCAACATCCGCGTTCGAAAGTCGAAAAAATATTATCACTGTTATCGAATGATTTCCCACTATCGCTGATCGTTACGTTGCGTCGAACGTTTTACAAATTCGTGAAAGAATGATGAAAATTACAATCAGGGAAAAGTGCAGTCTTACAGTCTGTGGGAGCGGGTGGCCAATAAAAACCAGTCGATCGCCGGAAGGGTTGGCTCAAAATGCGAAAGCGTCGGGTGAATCGACAGCGTGGCGTAACACAAACAAACAATCACGGTTGCGTAGCGCGCGTGGGATGTACTTGACGTATTGCTCGAGTGATCGGATATCGATTAGGCGGGCGCGCAGCCAGTGCACAACACCCTCCACGAGTCGTAACTTGCACTCGAATGCTATTCCACTAATTACCAAGGCGACAGGGACCACTGCGGTTGGCACTTCTGACGGTGGATCTTGACGGTTCCACGCATATGGCCTGACCTGGCATTGGAGATTATCGGCCGGCTGTGTGTGGTTAATCACTGGACCAACTGGACAACGTTTGGCTACATTCGCCGTCTTCGTCGTGCATCGATTTTTTTAACTTTCAAATTCAGCGAATTCCATTTACGCGACTCACCGATGTTGGCCACGGAGGGCCATGGAGGAGAGGACCATGGTTTAGGGTTCCCCCCTGCAGTTTTCTATGGCCCCGAGGTGTCTTCACTGCGTATAGATGGAAGACATTTTTGAAGTGCAGGTGTTTTGGGAATAGAAATTGTACAGCAGAGGAATTTTCAATCTTTGAAATTTTTAAATTTACGAACATTTGCTTTTGACATTTGTAAGCTTGCGAATTATAAGTCGTAGGAATGTTATTGCAATAGGAATGTTAAAGTGTAGAAGGTTTGAAGTGTTGATATTCTAGATTCACAAATAACTGGTACGAAAATCTTATGCCGCGGGCATTTTAGGACGCTCAAATTTGAGATGACGAGACTTGAGATTTTTAATTGAATTCTTAACCGTCTTCGTCGTGCATCGATTTTTTTAACTTTCAAATTCAGCGAATTCCATTTAAGCTACTCACCGATGTTGGCCACGGAGGGCCATGGAGGAGAGGACCATGGTTTAGGGTTCCCTCCTGCAGTTTTCTATGGCCCCGAGGTGTCTTCACTGGGTATAGATGGAAGACATTTTTGGGGATGAGACTTTAGAGCGTGGCAATTTTGAAATGCAGGTGTTTTGGGAATAGAAATTGTACAGCAGAGGAATTTTCAATCTTTGAAATCTTTAAATTTACGAACATTTGCTTTTGACATTTGTAGGCTTGCGAATTATAAATCATAGGAATGTTATTGCAATAGGAATGTTAGAGTGTAGAAGGTTTGAAGTGTTGATATTCTAGATTCACAAATAACTGGTACGAAAATCTTATGCCGCGGGCATTTTAGGACGCTCAAATTTGAGGTGATGAGACTTGAGATTTTTAATTGAATTCTTAAGAATGGCAATTTTACGGTGTAGTCATTCCTAGGTGTCAACATTTTCAAGAATAGAAATTTTGAAATATCGATTTGTCGCAATTCATAAACATTTACTATAAAAACTTTTGAGCGGGGAGATTTGGGAGCACAGGGATATTCAAATGCCGGAAATTTACAGAAGGAAAGAGCGTAGCAGTTGCGTACCGTTATAATGCACAATATCATAGATAAAAATGTTTTCAAAATCACATTTATTTCAGCCCTCGGCAAACCATATAGGATACTACCCTTATTCATGCCGAATTTAGAAAAGTAGTATTTAATATTTTTCAACATGTGAAGAATGCACTTTTTTAAATGTTGTTTTTCAGAATCGGTAAGACGAAGTAACAATTTTTTATTGGAATGAAGGAAATATAGGTTTCGATCAATTTCATTAAACATTGTACATATATCAGCGCACAAACTTTAGAAAATTATAAAAAATTACACATATTTTTTGGCTCATTCTTCAAAGAAAAAGTGTTTCTAACAAAAAATTGTTATAGCAAGTCTTAAAAAATCTGCCTGTTAATGTAAAATCGAAAAACTTTCATTGTAGGCAACCATAAGTCAATGAAATTCTTATGTTCGTTTAATTTTTTAGTCCCGAAAAAATGAAGCTCCGACTTTTTGGCAGCAGTATATGTCTTCTGCGGCGATTATGAAAAAAAAATTGACACAATTTTAAATCGGATTATAAAATCGATTTAAAATTCTGCAAAGAAATTATTAAAACGTGAATAAAAACGCGATCGTCCTTTGACGTAGTTTAGACATTTCATTGAACACGTATATATGAACATTCATTGCTTATTAATTTCCGGTTCCAAATCGTGCGATTCATTAATTATGCGTCATTTCTCATTAACAACGTTCGTTAGAAGTGCAAAAATCACGTGCCCCATTGTAGGCATGCGATTAATATTGCTCACATGAACTATTTCATCGGAAATCATTCCATCATTTATAAAAAGAGTTAGGTCTTTTTATTTTTCTTATTTTACTACACATTGGCTCACTTTTCCACGTAGCGGTAAAGCAAATTTTCTTATTTCAAGTTAACAATAAATTGTTCCCAGATCTTAAGGAGTTGCTTCATTATTTTTGCGCATGAATGTAATCGCACTAATTGATAAAAAGCTTTTCGAGAATCACGGAAAAATCCTGGAAGCTTAGCCGTTGAGACGCCATAACAATACGTTATTGTATTCACTTTTATGGAGGCGATTGAAAGAAACTCGTCCAAGGGTTAACGACTTTGCGTTCATCGTTAATGAAGACGTGCCACTCGAGCTCTTCGTTCCCTCTGGCAACTTCTTAACTATGTAAACCACTCACCGCATGGTTAAGACGTCTCCCAATAATCTGCCCGTCGCCGAATACTTCATCCCCCAGAATCGTTCAAAATACTTCGCAACTTCTTCTTGAAATTTTTTACACCAACGATTCTCCCATGAATATCTATTTCCCTTGGTGACTCCCCCGTTTTTGTAGCCAATTTTCGTGCTCTTTCAAATGTGGTCGGTGACTTTTGTTAAACAATTTTTTGAATATACGTAATTAACCTTTTCGCGTTCCGGCTTCGTTTTACGCTTGAACACCAGGTGCCACTAATTATCTTCGTAAAGTCTGTGGGATTAAAATTTTAACAATGAATATCAAATGCCGGGGATTTCTTTTTGTTAGTTTTCGTGTTGTGGATGCTGTAAAGAGGACTGGGCTGAGAAAGTCTTAGGTATGGGGAAGGATAGAGATGTAACCTATTTTGTGGTAATTCAGGGAATCGTAAAGAAAATATATAATAAATATTACACAGTATAGGTATTTGAGGCCTATGAGGTTTTAGAGGAAATTTTGGAATTTCAAAGTTTGTGGGTTTCGAGACACAGAGATTACAAGACATGAAGTTTTTGGACACGGAGATATAATGACTAAAGAATTTCGAGGCTTTGGAAATTTTATAAGAAATTTTGAGATCATTCACAGATAGTTCAGAGCGCAGGGATACTTAGGCGCAGGAATCTCAGTGACTATGGCTTTTGAAGCTCGAAAATTTCCGTATTGAAAATTAAGTGCCTTTCTGAAATAACTAAAAGGTTAATGTCATTTCAGTGATCAATAGAAAATAATAGACTATATTATGTTGGTAAAAGAGTACATTTTATTGCTAATTTTGGAGTGATACCACTGCCTACCGATATAGTGCTTGAACGGGGAACCGTATATTTAGAAAAACTATTTTCCAATTATCTTATATAATTGTCCAGCTTCCAACGAGAGTGTTTCACTCTCATACCCTAGTAATATCGGCTATGCCATAATCAACTCAACACTTCGCATATTTTTCAGTACAGAAAAATTCAGTTGTCACCAAGTGACGACATCCCGACTTTTACGAATGTCGAATACTCAACATTTCAAGTCGCCTAAAAAATTTCGAAAAAATTCATGACTTAAGTTGGTGTCACACGAACGTTCAGGTAACGGATGTTACATTGGACATTAGTATCCGGTCGCACGGACGTTGGCGGTGTGAGTGTGTCCTAGGGAAACCCATAATACAGTGGCGACGGACATCCCGACGTTGGTTGCCGACGCCGAATGGATGTCAAATTCAACGGACATTCCTATTTACCGTGACTGGGCCCATATAAATCCGTTGCCACGTTCATTCGTGTGAATCCGGCTTTAGCATGTACGTTCTGTCGGGCTGCGACTACGTGGCGTGGAACCACCGAATAGCAGCTGGTACACAAGTCGCCATACGCGAAGTCACGTGCCGGATATCGGACGCCGCGGGAAAGAAAAATTTACGACTTGAAATTCAGAGATTCATGTGTCTGAATATGTTTAAAGGATATTATGAAGACGCTACAAGAAACGCGGAAAAAGATTCCATATCGAATTTTCAGATGTGCGAATTTAAATAAGACAGCTTGCTAAAAAATGTTTCCACGTGGGTTTCGTTATATGTATTATATGTATGTACGTCATCGATTGTATTTCGAAAAACATAGGTGAACCGAGTAATTTTTATGTTGAATCTTTCGGCAATTGTAATTGATATTTCGTTGAAAAGAATAAATTGTGTTTGCGCAATTTCTGTCCGCAATTGAATGCCTATTTCATTTTATGAACTCAACAAAATGTTTGAGGCATAAGAATTCTCGATCGGAGAAATATTTAGGAATCGAAGTTCGAGAACGTAGAAATTTTCTATCTATATTCTTTTTTCTATTTCTTCAACGAATGTCGTTTTTTTCGAGTAGCAAATGGGGGCTTTGATTTCCGTATAAGTTCAACGTCGTGATCGATCGATCATGACGTTAAGCGCTTTTAAAATTATAATAAAAATAATTTTATTTCATACTACCTTTTCTCGCTTTATTCATCTGATCTTTAATACGGTTATTTAATTTTGGATCGCTCTGTATGTATGGCCACAGTCCGTATGTGTACATGTGACGGCAATTTCGGGCAACTTAACCTCAAACATCACGAACTCTACTTTCCACGTCCTTTATTGTTGGAGTTTCATTATATTTATTAAACCTTTGAGAGACATGTAACAGTTAGTTTCTATATTGCCACTAGTTATTCTTATATAGACAAAAGTCCCTAGACACGAAAAATATTTTTCGCAACGACTTTCCTGTACTTACCATAGAATATATTATATACGTAAAATACCGATCCGACGTTTTCCCGAATTTTTCGGATACTTTTATACATTCGAGATTCATTGTACACGTGATGTCATGTTACGCAGACTTCATGGAATACTTTAGTCGCCTTTTTTCCCTCCTTTCGTTCTTATATTTCTTTGCGGAAGGAAGAATCTCAGTAATGCCGAGAATGAGCCAATACAGGGATACCAACTGTTTCGAACAATTTCATAGAACAGATATACATATGTATATGCCTTCTGACATTCCCGAAACGAGAAACGAGAAACCCGATTATTTTGAATTTCTAATATATGTATATACATTAGGGTGGTCGTTAAAAATTAATTGTTTTGCGACGCCCCCTAAAAAGCTTCCTTTTGATGAAAGAACACTGGGGATTTTTTTTTTAAATTAAAAACAACACGTGCCTCAAGACGATCTAAGTTAATACGAAAGAAAGTTTACTTAAACCTTGGAGTGAAGAAATCTAGATATTAAAATTACGTTTGTACTAATTTAATTTTAAAATAAAAATATCAATTTGAATATCTTTCACTTTTTTATTTAATAGACCAAATCAACTGGGAAAGATTTTTAATTAAATTTGTTGTATTGTTATTTTGATTAACTGTTTTTTTTATTGATTTGGGTTCGATAATTGCTTATATTTCGAATAAAATTGAATTTTTTATAAAATTCCCAAAAACATGATTATACCAAAAAGTTAACTTAGATCGTCTTGAGGTACGTGTTGTTTTTAATTTAAAAATAAAAAATTCCCCAGTGTTTTATCATCAAAAGGAAGCTTTTTAGGGGGTGTCGCAAAAAATTTAATTTTTAACGACCACCCTATTGTACGTAATAAGTGACACAGTTTCGACACATTCGCCGCAATTCGGTCAAGTACAAAACTTTTATCGAAGCAAATGTTTATTCAACGATATACAAGTTCTGGATAGAAAAGTCAATTTTTTTGCGAAAGGTAATAGTTCAAGTTTCATTGTTCAGCAAAGTTTCACCGTTCGTCTGATATTAAAAATTGTCCAAAAATTCTGTAAGTTAGAAATCCCCGCACGCCGAAGATTGGCTCAGAGCTCATTAAAGTTTGACACTGCTAATTGTAAGTCGATAAAAGTGCACACTGCAGCAAGAATAAACAACGAATTAAGTATAAATCCCTGCTGTAAAATACTCTTTGAATTGTGGAAATTTAGAGGTGACATTCGCTCAAAATTTCACAGTGTTGTAAATTTGATGCCTGAAAATTTCACCCCGTATGACAATTTTAAACGTGCAAATTTTAAAATTTAGAATCATTTATTATAGAAATTTTCAAACGTTGGTGTTTTTGACTTTACAAATATTAGTTATAGAAATTTTAGAGCTGGCAGATATTTACTATTGAAATTTAAAGGGACCTTGCGGAGGCCTTGGGGTCCTTAGCTGTCTCCTTACGAAAACGGTACAGTTAGACGCTCGATAACTTTCCGCTCCATCGATTACCCGGACGTAGTTTCACTCCAACTAGTTTCATCAACCCACCACACTCTCGGACGCTGCACATTCGCACACACACAAGAAACTTGAGGACTGTCGATAACTTTCAATCTCCGCGAATTCAACCATAACTTTTCGTTTGTATATGGGTTGCGTTATTCTCGAAATAATAATTTTTATGTTTCTTATTTTCATTTTTTCATTTTTGCACTGTTGCACACAACAGGAATTAAGTTTGAGAAATTATCCCTAAGGAAGTTCCAATGCGGACCGAAACGTCAGACTAATTTTTCGTTACAATAAAATTATTCTGCATTACGGATGTGTAAATAAGCATTTTACTTTAACAATTGAATTTACTTATTAATTTGTCGATCGTTATCAAAGCCGATAAGTACTTATTATTATTGTATATCTAATTCTAAACACCTAGAGTTTCCGTGAAAGTTATCGAGAGAGTATACCAGGGAACTATAACCTAGATAGAATAGTTTCCCTACACGAATAGACCTGAGATATATGTACGTGTGTGTATAAATAAGTAATTTCAGGTATGCGTCCTGGCATAAATAAATTCGTACCGCTCACTGTCAATCATCGCGCGTATTCCGCTGACAGACCTTCCCAGGTTCCCAGCAGACGCATCAAGGCTGAACGATGAAAAGCATCGGAAAACTCTCATCCACTCGTCGTCCCTTTTTTTTTTTTTTATTTACGATCACATGCAGCCCCGCATGGTCATGACTTGCAGACCCGGTATCACCGATTTACTCGTAGCAATTTATACAGCCGTTCATTTATCTTCCGTCTTGATCCTGATAACTCGAGGTATTTCGGAATTACTTGACGGGACACCCGTTTGCCCTAATTTGGATGGGCGTTACTAGGCCACCGAAGATTATGAACCAGACTACAATTTCTTATGAATAGACCGGGTAGCTCTAGGAATTATTGAATTAAGGAACAAATACTTTTAAGAGGATTACATACCCTGTCAGTGGTGCTCATCGCGGATAAGCTTCAGTTTTTTATTATTACTGCTTCTACACATCATTGGATTCAATTGTTAAATTAACGGATGAGTGTCATCGGGTACGTTGTTTCTGCTTTGGTTTTTGTGAATTTGCAAAAAATTGTGAACTGCGATTCCCGCGGATGCCTTTGCAAACGCGTTCGCGAAATGACTCACTGCATGGAAACACACTTCGGCAGATATTCTCGCGATCTTCCCGGTGTAACCATGGCGACCATTATAAATGAAAGCATACACAACCTCGAAACGTTGGGCTTAATAGAAAATTACGAACCGCAGTCCCGTACTATAAGCAGTAACGAATGTTCGACTGTTATTTTCTAGCATTTATTCCATTTGCGTCCCACGAAAAATTCTCTATCATCCACATCGGAGTTTATGGGAGAAATGGCAATTTTTTTACCATTCTAGATAAAAACACATGCACGGAATACATATGTACGTAGTACGTGACGCGAAAAATCGAAGTGTCAGCTAACGTTATTGCTCAGTTTCTCGATTATCTTCAGGATGAATTACTTCTAATAAAATGATCAATAAGGATCTCTTCACGACGTTTGCGAATGAACTGTTTCAATCGCGTAGGTTTTTCGGGGTCGGTTCGCTAATAAGCTTTTTGAATATTAACTACTCACAGATTCCTTTTACGGGATGATACCATTGGTAAAACTGAAAAAAAATGAAAAATAAACTAAAATGCTTATTTTGCTTCGATTAACCTTTTCCAGTCTTACAAAAAATGGTAAAACCCGCTTATTATTCATTGAAAAAGCCTTATCTTTTGCAAAAAAGAGAGAGCGAGACTTAAAGGGTTAAGTCTTTAGACACACAAAACAACCGAGATTAACGTAAAAGCTTCTGTCATCATTTGTCAATTTTCTGGACGATAAATTTCACTCTCGAAAGTATAAATTTTGTAATTTCATTTTAAACCATTAAATAAAATAAGTACGAAAAATTGATGAAATATTGCGTTTACTCAACTTTGCAGCTTGATGAGTAAATCACTTATGTACCCCTCCTAGGGGTTAATTAAATATTTATTAACCCTTAGGAGGAGTCTCATTTCTTGATTACGATAGAATCCTCCGATAGAATTTATAGCAAAGCGAAATATTGTGCAATCTAGGCGAATTCTAGGTCCGCGTAGTCCCCAATGAAAGAATTTCGTACATGCTAGAGAAACTGAAAATGTTAGCGGACTGGTTTCCTATTTCAGGCTTGTTTGCTCGTTCGATAACGGAAACTAAACAGAAAGAGTGTCCGTTCGCGGGCGACGTGACGCTTGGCTTGACGCGAGAAAACTGAAGAAGGCGTCCGGCGATGCGGCTCGCCGGAACAGGAGCGGCTGTGTTTACCAAGTTAAGTGACACTAATTGAAAGTTCAATGACGGCATATTGATTATGGGCATAGAGCACACAATGCCGTACAAACATGCGCCCGTAATTCAATCTCGGTCCGATCTAATTCGTCCGACGCTCTGCGACGCCAGTGACGCCCTGCGTCACGTACACCGTTCGCAGCCTGAGCTCCCCTCCCGCACTGAACGATTTCGCCCCTATTTTTTTATGCGCTGCTGCGAACAGGTTTTTACTGGACGCAATAAATGAATTTCACGAGCTATGCTGTGATTAGGATCACCGCCCGGTTGGCTAGGACTCAGGTGGCACCTAACACTGGGTCCATATGGGCCAACACCGTAACGTAGATATTTTCCACCATTGATTTTGGATACAATTATCGCGAAATTCTGCAAAAATTTTGGCAACTACTTATGATAAATTGTCATCTGGGACATAAAGCACATGGAAAATACTTCGAGTCCTCCAAGTTGCTCTTTGCTGAGATCGCACAGATTATTATGCATTTGGTAGCTGGGTCCATATGGGCCAACACCGTAACGTAGATATTTTCCACCATTGATTTTGGATACAACTATCGCGAAATCTTGCATAAATCTGGGCAACTACTTATGATAAATTGTTATCTAGGACATAAAGCACATGGAAAATACTCCGAGTCCTCCAAGTTGCTCTTTGCTCAGATCGCACAGATTATTATGCATTTGGTAGCTGGGTCCATATGGGCCAACACCGTAACGTAGATATTTTCCACCATTGATTTTGGATACAATTATCGCGAAATCTTGCATAAATCTGGGCAACTACTTATGATAAATTGTCATCTGGGACATAAAGCACATGGAAAATACTCCGAGTCCTCCAAGTTGCTCTTTGCTGAGATCGCACAGATTATTATGCATTTGGTAGCTGGGTCCATATGGGCCAACACCGTAACGTAGATATTTTCCACCATTGATTTTGGATACAATTATCGCGAAATCTTGCATAAATCTGGGCAACTACTTATGATAAATTGTTATCTAGGACACAAAGCACATGGAAAATACTCCAAGTCCTCCAAGTTGCTCTTCGCTGAGACTGAACTTATAGCGAATGAAGTTGGTACTCTAAATTACTAGAATATTTAGGTTGCGTTACGACGTTAGACGGTAAATGGTATAAGGAGGGGCAAATGAAGAGAAAATCCTTTCGCGAGCCTCATCACGTTTGCATGGCAGTTATAGTGTTTTGTGTCCTGTGCTTCCATCGGTGTTAATTGAGACAGCTCTTAAGGGTCCTCACTATCTCAAGCTCAAATCGTGTGTGACTTCAGGGACTGGAACGGAAAAAATATAAATTGCAGGGATGCAGGGGAAGACACTCCCCACGTTCGATCTAAACACTGTTACGCGTATCCGCGTAGTCGGGCTATTCCGGTCTCACGGTCAGTTGGCGCTTGAAGGATCGGAATGTAACCTTTTTCACGTTATTGTCCGATAGATATTTCATACGGTTTGTGGTGTCAAAATTAATCGGTGGGTTTCAATGTTTGTTGTGGCGGACCAAATGTGTGTGATACACTAAATTTTCAAAATTGTCATAATTTTTTCAGTTCATCTTCTTGGAACCTTTCTGAAATCCCCGTGTCGCCTTCTTTTTTTGATGGGTGAATTTAATTTACCTTTAGCTGATGGCATTTTTTAATAATTAAATTCTGTAACCCTCGAAATGTTTTAATTGACTAGTGTTAGTGCTGCAATTGAATATACTAATAAATCATTATTCTCCTTAACAAGAGCATATCGAAATACTTTCTTACTGCCAATGTTTTTCAGAGTAATGTACTTATTTTACTAATATAGAAATATTTGTACGTGTAAATGGTATCAAAAGTACCATTGTTTAGCTTTTTCCTATTCTTTTATAAATTGTACCATCTGACTAATTTGTCTGATTGCGGGCCAGTAGAATATGTAATACAAAATTCTACGGGCAATAGTACATGTAGAATTATAAAATGCCACTAACAAAGGGTCAGAGCATAGTGACCTGTTTGCCATTTCAAAATGAAAATGTGCCTACTGCCTGTCGGGTAGTCTGTTCCGAAAAGTGTAAACATTACCCCATCCCTGAAATTTGCTTTACCTTTGTCGGGCCTCACCACCCGGGGCATTTCAAGCCCCTGAACTTTCAGTGCGCATTTTTCATACGATTTTGATGAACTTGAGCTTATTTGAAACATACATATAGGATGAATGCTCGAGATGACTAAATTTGATTTTCGAAAAAAGTTTCCTTATTGGAGAAAATAAGCCAAAATTGCTGATATTAAGATATTTTCTTTTTCGAAAATCAACTTCAGTCATCTCGTGCATTCATGCTTTATCGTTCAAACAAGCTCAAGTTCATAAAAATTGAATAGAATATGTGCACGTTAGAGTTCAGAAGCTAGATCCTTACAATACCCCGGGTGGTGAGGTACCATAAATAAATTTCATAAGCTGATACGTATGTGTATTAGGGTGGTCGTTAAAAATTAAATCTTTTGCGACGCCCCCTAAAAACTTCCTTATGATGCAAAAACACTGAGGAAATTTTTTTTTTATATTTAAAAACAACACGTGCCTCAAGGCGATCGAAGTTAATTTTTGTGGTATAATTATATTTTCGGGAATTTTTATGAAAAATGCAAATTTATTGGAAATATAAACAATTATAGAACCCAAATCAATAAAAATAAACATTAGTTAATTAAAATAACAATAAATAAAAATTTAAATTCAAAATTTTTCCCACTTGATTTGATCTATCAACTAAAAAAATGAAAGATATTCAAATTGATTATAATCATTGATTATATAAGTAAAGGCATTAAAAATACGAATGAAAGTTTACTTAAACCTTGGAGTGAAGAAATCTAGATTTTAAAATTACGTTTGTACTAATTTAGTTTTAAAATAAAAATATTAATTTGAATATCTTTCATTTTTTTATTTAATGGACGAAATCAGCTGGGAAAAACTTTGAATTTAAATTTTTGTTTATTGTTATTTTAATTAACTACCTAATGTGTTTTTTATTGATTTGCGTTCTATAATTGTTTATATTTCGAATAAAATTGCATTTTTCATAAAAATTCCCAAAAACATAATTATACCAAAAAATTAACTTAGATCGTCTTGAGGCACATGTTGTTTTTAATTTAAAAAAAAATCCCCAGTGTTTTTGCATCATAAGCAAGCTTTGTGGGGGGCGTCGCAAAAGATTTAATTTTTAACGACCACCCTAATGTGTATACACATTTTTAAGCTCTCGTCTAGAATTTAAAGACTTGTTAAAAAACTAGACATCTGTAAGGAATACCAAAGATTCCAAGAAAGTGTCGCTAGAACGATCCTATGGCTATCGAATAGTCAGGCTACGTGGCGGAGGAATATATTATCCTCAAAAAAGCATCGAAAATGCAAAGGTATAGGCCAAGTACAAGAGGATGTGACTGTGGAATAGCTTGCTCGTTAACATAAACTTCATTATACGAAGTATTTGAAATCTTATACTTGGCCAGAGATAAGACCTTGTCTTTTGATACAAAGTCGTTGACTTTGCGAAAATATTTGGTGACGGCAGATGATTTGACGACAAATCATTAGGCTTCGACTAAGTAACATTCAATCTCGGCATCGTGTGTGTTACGTGACCATAGATTATGAGCCTAACTAATAGAGCATAATACTTGCGATAATGAGCCTTTTTGACTTCCCTTAAACTTCAAAAAAAGTATCATCGTGCGTATATAAAAATTCGACGTATAATTTTTAATTCCTAATAAATCAACGGCCCCGTTATATACGCTGAAGATATAAATGTTTTTGCCCAACTCCCTTGTCGTACGCTTGTCTGTTCATTCGTGTTGGTAAAATTGGTATGTATCAATGTGTACAGCTGTAACGTTACTTGCTGAATATTATCGAGAATAATCACACGCGTCTATTTGTATTTTTAACGAGGGACTTGGCATGTGTCAGTTTTTATCGGGCAATGTAAATTATCTAATTAGAGTTGTAGACCAAGGAAGCATAAATTATGAAAATTCTATCGGGAGACGTACTAACCATGCGAGATTGTTGTCTATTACGAACGTTTTATAAATTGACTTATCAAGTGATCGAAAAAAGTAAAAGAAAAATCTTCCCGTATCTCGTTTCGACTCGACTTTACGAACCACGTGATCCCTGCAAATCGATTATTTACTTTTTTCCTCGAATCAGGTTCTTCATTTCTATTCTCAGAGTCGCAATGAAATATGTAATCGCAATCTCCACAGTCCTATAACGTGAAGACGTTCAACGTCCGCTGCAGTAAAAATCGACTTGAACGACGCTGGTCCATCGTGGACGATATCAAAGTTCGTGTTGCTACGACGCACCGAAGGAATTTGAAAAATCGCCGGGCAATTTCAAGCCTAAATGGAACAGTTCATTAGAGAAGCGATACACGTACATACATAGATTGGTATACGAGTCGGCTCTAACTCGGCCCAGTAATTTTCTGGTCGGCTTAATCGTGCCTGCGACCACTCGTGGCATTGCTCGCACACGACGAGCACGCGTGCCCATGTCACGGAGAGATACTGAGGGGTCGAGAGCCATCGTTCGGGGGGGAATGAAAGAGAAATAAATAGCGTGAAACTAAAGGAGAGAGATCGTTCGATCAGAAGAAGCGAGAGAGAAAAAAAAATACATGGAGCTTGTGTAAAAAGGGGATCCAAAGAGATCGGAAGGAAACGGAGAGACATTCAGGTAGAGATGAGAAGGAAATCGGCGAGAAGGGAAACACAGAGAATAAGGAAGAGAAACAGAGAGATGAATGGCTGGTTGAAGGGGCAGAGAACGATCCAAATATAAGCTGCTGTTAGCCCGCAGCTGTTTGTACAAACGTTATCCAGGGCCGTTCTCGTCCTTTGACAACGAGACTACAAACAGCACCGATATCCGTGGCTGCGGATCGCAGAGGTATATTTCCCTGTCGTCGTCTCTCTTCTGTTCGCGTGTCCTCCTCCACTCGCTCCTCCTGCGCTTCTCGATCCGCCGCTATTGAATCAGCACGACACCAGTGGTCTTTTTTAATTTCCTGAGTAGACGCAGATAAGGGACTGTGTAATCTTTCGATGCCCTTTTTTTCTCTCCTACTCTCTTTCAGCCGCTTTCACGAATTCCTGTTTCTCCCTTTTCAAGGCTAGCGTCCTGGCTAACGCGCACCACCTGTGTCCTCCTCTATTCCCTGCATTCATGTTTAAACAGCTTCCGAACAACCGCATCCTGTGTATGTGTACCCTTTTTCCCCCGGGGACTTGAGAGTTTATGGGGGGGGGGGGGACTGGGAAGAAATGTTACGCGCCTCGAAACATGTCGAATGTTTTGGATTGTCCGGGGAAGTTTTGTGAATTGGACTTTGTTAAATGTTACGAGATTTTTGAATACGGATTTTCATAAGCGAGGGACAGTATATGTATATGAAGCAAAAGAAATATTAGTGGAATATGTTCATAGTGCTTCGGTATTGTGAGAATGATAATAAAGACAGAACATGTAATGTGGGGATGAACTATGTATGTGATGTAAAGCGCGTGCGTTTCAAAATTTGAACGCAGTGAACTTTCTAAGATGTAAAAGGCCCTCTTTCTAAATCTCTGCGCTTCAAAATGCCCATGTCCCCTTTTAAATAGAGTATTTTTCGTATAAAAATTTTTTTCGAATAATTAATATTCTTCGAGATAATCGAGTGGAAAGATTAAAATGGGACACCCTGTATGTTCTAAAATTTCTATGCACTGAAATATGTGCACCCCAAATTTCTGCGCTATAGAATTTTCGACCTTCGAAATCTGTACGCTCTGAAATGTCCAATCCCTATAAATGGTACTCTAAACGCCTTTCGCACACTTAGATATCTATGGTAAATGTTTGCGTCCCAATTCCTGTTCCACAAAATGTCCAACAATTGTAAAATTTAAATTATTCATGTTAAAAATTCCTTAATTCTAAATTCCCCATGCCAAAATTTCGACTCTCTAAAATGCCTATTCCCAAAAAATCATACGCTTTAAAATATTGGCAGTTAAATATTTCTACAATAAACCTTTGGAAGTTGTAAAGTTGTCACGTCTCGGGATTGCCACGCTCTAAAATAGTATAATAATAAAAAATCGACGCTTCAAGCCTTATCTTAGGTTCCCCTATCGACATGAACACAAGGAATCGAATTAACAGAAAAGTGTCTGATGCGAAAAATTGATGATCCTTTATCGGTCCGGATCTACGACGCGTTATCTCGAGGAGAACGAAAATCGCTTCCGTTTTCGCGTTCTTTTAGAAAGACGTCAGTACCATTGGAAATCCAACTTCGTGAGCAGAAAGAAGGTCAAGATTGAGGATTCCACGGGGCGAAGAACAATTCGCCCTGTTTCGTAGCTCTTCCCAAAAGAATGAAACGATCGAGATTCATTCTCCACGCCAATAAGGAAAATTCATTCTTTACACGAGTTTCGCACTCTGATTCCCGGGAGTGGGTTCGCGAGTTTTCGAGAATCAATCGGGGCCCGACTATCTCCCGAAACTTCTTCCACTGCGGAACGTCGTCCCGAGCTCGCCAAAATGCCGTTATTCGCGCCTCGACTGTCTCGCTTTATTTGCAATTTCTCTCAGCACACGCCGCGGCGCGGCCGGGTCGATGCAGAAATAGAAAGGGAGAGGGGCAGCGAGCGAGAAAGACACCTCCAGGGAAATTTCTCTCCTCCTCGTTTCGACAGAAATAAAGAACGAATCCGCGAAGAGTCCTTTCGAAAGCCTTATTGAAAATTCACCCCAAACACCCTCCGACTTATTTCGCTCCCCCGCGTCGTCGAATCGACGCATTCGTAATTGCGATGAATCGATCTTCGAAAATCTCGCGCCACGATTCGGGACGGTTTTCCCGTTTTCGGACAGGAAAACGTTGATTACGATAATTCCCCGAGGATGATTGTGTTCAACATCGGACTCTTTGGCCGTTGATTGAAAGTTTTTTGCACGTGTTTCGTGGAAATACGAGCCGAATGAATTCTGTTCGTTGTCACAAATTTGAAATTGAAGCGAAATGTGCGATAGTGTGCAAGAGAACGGTACAAATTAGAGATTCGTCGCTGTCGAAATTTCAGTTGGTCAATTTTTAGACGGTAATGGGAGACGCGTTAAAAATCTAAAACGTAATTCTCGAGTTTCTGTAATAACTCCGGTTATATTAATTTGTATACTTAATCAGTTTTCGGAAGATTATTTTTGCCGTTGCAGATAGTGTTTTACTTAAACTGTAAATAAAGTCGAATAAATAACGCGAAGGACTATCCGGTGAATCTGTTTGAATATTTTAATAATACAGGACGCTTGAATATTTTTTTTCTGGCACACTGTCCTCCGTTCGCTTTAAATCTTTAGAACCCTAGGGATTTAAATTCTCCAGCAGCAGCGCAAACATTTCGGACGTTTGAAATGTGTTGCACTCGTTAATTATTGGTATGCGTTTCTAACGTCACAAATTCGAAAATATTGGTCGAAAATTGACGGGGGTCCGGTGAAATCGTTCTTAATAGGTACGGAAGTCTGACAGCTTTATTTAAATCTCCAAAGACTCCGTATCATGACACTTGGCTTCCTTATCTTGGATGTTTAAAAATGCTGACGTTTCTTCTCTTCAAGGAAGTTTATCGCTACGACAGTGTCATAAAGTCGATTTTTTACTTCATGTTCTCCGAATGATCATAATTTCAGGAATGTATTTTCAAAGGCTCAAATCGCAATTCGAGAAATTGTCGGAGGCAGAGCTGATTTGGTTGCAGTATTGAAGCCACGTTTTGCAAAGTTTGGAACGCGGAAGTTTTGCAGCTGACGTATTATATTTGCTATGCAAATTTCACGGCACGGATAGTTTTTCAGCAAGAAAATTTACTAGAGCAGATGTTTTAACGTTTAGAGATTTTGAACATAAATACTATAGATCCTCTTTTGAGTCTAAGGCTTGAAAACCTTTACTGTAGATATATTAACGTGTGAAATTCTAGAGCATATAGATTTTGAGGCGATGAAATTTCACAGCGTAATAATATTCGACGTGCTGGAATTTCCACGCTCTGATAATTCTATAGTAAATATTTGTAACCTCTAATATCTCACCACCTTAAAATATTAACACTCTAAGGTCGGATATATAGATATTTTTCCGCTTTAAAAAAATCAATGTTCACTTTACCGCTATCTTATCCACGTCTTAAAGTTTCAGTAGTAAATATTCGCGAGCTCTATAATGTCCACGTGTTAAAGTATCACGTCTTGTAATACCTGTGGTACATACTTGAGATCTCTAAAATCTCTACGTTCTAAAATACTAGAGAAAACTCGGAGCCCGTAGAAAAATACACGAATTATGGTCCGTTTGTCGAGGATCCAGTTTCCCGTACGAGACGCTCTCTGTCGAACCCTGACCTATATTAAGCGGCATTAGTTTCTGTCTGCTCTGATTTCTATAACAAAGTTAGGGCAGATTCGCGACGTTTATGGCAAACACTTATTTTCATCTTACAATTTCCCGGTCCGCCGTAATAAAAAAAAAAGGTATGCAAAAGCAATTGGTATTACCGTGCAGATGTACGTAAGCACGTGGACGTAAAACTATACAAAGTTCATTTCTGGGAACTTAGTTAACCAGTTCTTCGAAGTTTCAACAGCTACCAACCGACTATCGTTCCTATGCCTGGGGAAGTAATCTTCTGGCCGTTTCGACTATTCCGCCCAATAAACTTCACGCTCCACTTTTGAATTTAGTTGGCCAGTTTCGAACAAGTCGTATTAAAAAGTCGAAATCATAGGTGAAATTCTGTTGCCGCGGAAATCGTTGGGAGTAAACGAATTCCCCGTTGGAATAAACGACATGCGTTCTGCACGCCCGAGCCGTGAAAGAATTACTAAAACCGTTTACGCGAATTACGCGAGTCTGAAGAAATTAATTTGGTTGGGTAATTCACTTTTACGAAAGCACCGACGTCACGTGATTAACCAAAGCGACCGTCGACACCGTGATACTCATTATTCGCATTTTTTTTCTGCTACAGAGTAAATAATCACGACTCCTTTCCTTTAAAGTTTACCTTCTCGAAGAACTTCCTCTTTTCAAGACGAAACTTTTCCGATGCTGCAGTAATTTACACACGCTCTAGAAGAGAAGGAAACACAGTAGTTCGAAAAAAGATTGGAACTTTAATACCTGTCCATGGCAGTTTCTATTAACAAGAACAAATTAAATGATCCACTGTATTTTTGTTCTCTTTTTCTGTCGCGGTATTTGCGATATCGATTACGAATTAATTTGATAAAATACGAATCCTTTCAATTTATATCCATCGTTGTTTACTTCGACGAGATTCGAATGATCCGATTATATTGGCTAACTTTCGGGATAAACAAATTTAGCTAGTTTGCATTCACGATACTTAAAAACATTCATCGTATAGAGAAAATAGCAGTGGAATGTGCATCGAATGACAAATTGGTTTAGGAGGAGAAAGTGAAAATAATACTTCATGGAACGTAACAATGGAAATATTCAATTTGATACGAGCAGTTTCAATATTTCACGATAATTCTTGTCGATATTTAAATGATATGTTCTTAAGGATAACTAATATATCCTAGATCTTAATTAAGGGGGACGTCAGATTTCAGAACCTCGATGTCCCTAGGTCAGTGTTGTCATTTAGATGCAGTTTCAGGCTGAAATTCGAGGTGTTCGTCGCTTGCCCCACTACTTCCAAAAAAAGGGATCATTGAGTAAGCAGCAACACGGTTCTAGGTGTAAAACTGCCGCTTCGCCTCAGGAGCATAACGTGAATATAGGATGATAGATACATACAGGTTGTAACAAAAATTCTGGGACACTTTAGGTTTATAGATAGAACGCATAAAAATAAGAAAAAAAGTCTTATAAGTTGTGGGCGCAACCCACCCCCCTATCGAGATACAACCCCTTTTGTAAAAAATTTAAAAAAAATCATATCTCCGAGATGGTACGTCGTAGAGGACCGATTTTGATTGCAATATAACCGGAGGAGAGTAAAGTTTACGAAAAAAATATCACTATCTACGCAAAGGAAGATTTAGTGAATGCCCTCAATTTTTCCCAAGTTGTTACAAACCTGCTACGATATAGGTAATCGACGTTGTTTGGATTAAACAAGAATAAATGCTATGTAACAGCAATAACTGCAACAATAATATTTTTTTCTGTTATCTTTGATCTTCTCCGGTTATATTGCAATCAAAGCGGGTCTTCTACGACGTACCATTTCGGAGATATGATTTTTTAAAAATTTTTTACAAAAGGGGTTGTATCTCGATAGGGTGTGGTATTTAGACAAAACTTTATAGACTTCTTTTCATCTTTTGGTGCGTACTATCGATACTGAAAAAGTGTCCCAGTATTTTTGTTACACCCTGTATATTGCAGAGATGTGTTTGAAATAGGTGTCCTTTAACCCTATCAAACCTAAGGTCCCGAGCCAACCTGTCCCGTACTCCTAGGTCCTCGAGCATTAAAGAAAAAACAAGCAACATGGTATAGACAAATATTAGTTACAATACATGCAAACAAGTGGTTAGAATAAGATGGAATTTGGTAGAAACGGTTTATCAGTCGCGCATTTCGTTATGAAATTTCAGAATGGTTTCTCGTTATACCACATAAAGTCAACAAAGTCAAAGTCACTATGAGATATGACTACGATTTGTTCGTTATTTTTAGTTTCTGGCGCATTTTTTCATCTACTAGGCAGTATAACGAAAATTAGGCACAGCGGTATTAGCGGCATATTTGAAAATTACCGAAAGACACAGGTACCGGTACAGCAGTCTAATAAGGTTAATGTTCAGGAGGTCTGGCAAAGGTGACCAGTTTGCTTTATGCTTTTGAGGCGAAGGGGCCATTTCAAGGCTACGATCGTCTGGCTGCTCGCACATAGGTCGTTTTTTTCGAGGAATGGGACAGGAGGAGGGTAACTCGATTTTTGGTCTGAAAGTGCATCTAAATGATAGCACTGCCTGAGATGATAAGATTCTTATGGCTCGAAGTTCCTACGCTTTAAAATTCCAAAGCCTCGGTGTTTCTAGGCCTTAAAATATCTGACAATGAGTATCAAAGTCCCCAGATTTTAAAATATCCCTGCCTCAAAATCCCTAGATCATATGATTTCAGATTTTTGTGCCTGGAAGTCCCTAGGGATCGAAGTAATATTTCTGCAGAAATTTCCCTAGATATCAAGACTGTCACATTTTTTGGTTTCCTATGTATTTTATTGAGAAAAATTAGGCATATGCATTACGAAAATAGTCTACAGTTTCCACTATAAATAAACATATATTATCGCATATGCTGTAAATTAGGCATATGCATTACGAAAATAGTCTACAGTTTCCACTATAAATAAACATATATTATCGATGTTTCATACGATGGATGTCCAATTTTCTTTTCTACCCGACGTCTACCATCCGAAAGTAAAACCTGATTTCTTCTTGCTTCCGGCCAATAAGTACATACCGACGTTCTAAAATCAGAAATTAATGACACCTGACTTCCTGCTGAACGGCCAAAATTATCTTCGGTATTATCATCCCAATGATGTTCAACCGAGGCATCTGCGGACCAACCCAACGCGTCTGTCTGTCCAGCATGTCATTGACGTTTTCCAAAGTGCGAACCGGGGAAATTCTGTCTTTTCGTCCTTTGGTTTCGAGATACCTGCGAACGTGAAATATACGAAACGTTTGTGAAACGGTGGGACGGCTCGCAGACGGTGTGTATTTGTGTATGTATTTCTTTTGCGCCTCAGCCATAGGTTGCCCGATACGGCAGTGCTCCGCTCGGAATCAGAATCAGTTGCATATTCGCTCAGCGTACCGTAAACAAGTCAATGCAGTTGCACACACGCGTGCATACAATCCGCCCTCTCTCTATCTTTCCCTCACCCCCGCGACCGGGTCTTCCTGCCCGACAGGATTCTGTGAAGCAAACGCTTCCCGATAAACTCCTATTGATTGAAAGCCTTATGCTTTTTATTTCGACTGCCGCTACCTTTCGCTTCTATTTTCGCGACGGTGACGACCGCCGCGACACTCGCATCGGCGACGCATTACGCCCCGCTGTCGGCGCACCGGTGTAATTGATAGCTCCGTCTTTCCCGGCAAAAGACACCCAGGGCGAATTATTTATTATTTATAGCCGCCGCGATGCCAGGATTAATTTCGAATTAATTCACGTGGCACGTCTGATTTTTCAGCCGCGTTTCGAATGCTGCGAGTGTACAGGTGGATCTCGATCGGACGAGATTTCGTAAAAATTATTTCGGGAATATATTCCATTTCAACTCGGTCTGTGAAACACGAGGCATCTGTTGTTCACGTAATGCAGAAACCGCATTAGCTCTCTAAAATGGATTCTCCGTACACATGTATGTGGTAGAAAAAGTATCGTGGCCAAAAAAAAAATTCTTGGCAATGCATTTTTACGTTCTTTTTTTATTTCTTTGTTTTTCTTTTTCATTTTAATTGCACGTCACCTGTGGTGGGACCTACATTAAAAATCGGCATGCATTTTCGCGACAACCTAATAAGTCTGAAGTATCCCCGCAAAGTACATGCTTGCGAATAAATAAACGCAATTATTATTTCTCCTACATTTTCATAAATAATTTCGCAAATTGTTAGATGTCACCGCGGCGAATTTTGCAGGGAATTTTTAAAAGAGAATTATTGAAAAATGAGATGCTAATCATACGGGGGCGATAAAAAAAAGGCAAAATTGAAAATGGCATTGACGGAGAGCGTTTCAGTAGTTTTACATGCATACATTTGATTGCTCTTTCATTTCCGGAATATCTGACGTCGGTGAATGGATGCTCTCGCCGGATGATTTTTTTCGTCGGATAACGACGCTTTTTCTGGTCCAAAGATTGCGTTCTGTAATCAACACTCGGTAACGTGGAACGAGTCACGAAGAAAAATATATAAGTTTTCATTTCCTTCTTGCAATATCAAATTGTTCAACTAAAAATTAAATAAAGTTATGTAATGAGAGAGATACTTTCTTGAAATTTTTTTACGGGAAACTTATAGTGGAGGTAAAAAATTATTATTACTTCTTTGGTGCAGGCTCAGAAAAAAATTATTTGAATATATTAATAATTAAACAAATACAAGTTATGCAAGTTTGCAAAAATATCGACATCTGTAAAAAAAACCAACGCAAATTTTTACACTCTGTAATTCTCACCCGCACGAATTTCTATATTTATAAATATCCTCGTATGTATAATAGTTATTGAGTTCTAAAATTTCCACACATTGAGAGATATTTTTCTTCTTGGAAGATCACGTTCTATAACAAATACATTTTAATGTGAAAAAGTAACGAACAAGAATAATTAAGTTCGATTTTCTTCCTGGAATTTCTCATACTCTGGAACGCGAGAAACGGAATCCTAAATTATTCGAATAGAATTCAATAATCTGGACGTTGAAACGGTCGAAGACAAATGAATATTCGTGATTTTCTTTATTGAAAAACCACAATACGGGTATTAGAACTGTTACAACAATGTGAAAGTGTATATACATTATGTATACACTGGAGAGTGCGTAGGCAAAAATCCATCAATAAAAATATTGGCGAATAAAACAATTAACAAAGATACACGAGTTCACGGGAATAAGTTCAAACATTGCACAGAAATCGATTGAATTTTTTAATTACATTTCCAAAAGGGTTCTTTAAAAACGATCGTGGTATTGATCGCAGATAATGGTTTTCTACGCATTTTCTCAAAATTCCAAATCGATTGCATTAAAATTGACTGAGTTACGATACCTACTATGTTGAGACACGTAGTTTTGAGATACACGCATTTGCAGATTTTCCAACACGTAAAACTTGGACACCACATCGAAAACTACTTTGTCACAGTTACATTTATGAATTTCGTTTTGTGCCAGTGACAGTGCATTCCCGAAACCGTGAAAATTGAGGGAATCTACTAAAACATAAATTTTTAAAAATAGTCCAGTGGTGTCCTCTGTTAAACCTTTCGAGGCGGATTTTTTTTAACGAAAATAAAACAGGCAGGTTACATTTCTAATGCTTTAGGCGATGAATTTATTCATTATAATAGGGTAAACAAAAAAAATGATTCTTAGTACAAAGTTACAGTTTGGGACATACATACATGTATACATCCCGCTCGGCTTGTGTACTGGTGTATATTGATATAATTAAGCGTTTAAGAGATATTTGACGACGAATATCTCTTAAAATCAAATATTACTTTTATCAACTAAGCATATGAGAACTTTTTTGTAGAGCATTAAATTTCCTACAAAATGACGTTTGCACGTTTCATAATTCATATTGGTTCGCGAGTTATTAAATTCATAAGCAAAAATCAAATTCGTCTAAAAATCATCAAACTTCAATCGTTAATATCTTCTAAATAGTGAGATTGACGGTAAAAATATAAGAGTCCTTTTTTGTAGAGCGTTCAATTTCCTATAAAATTATATATTTACTTTTGAAATCGATAAAGTTATGAGCAAGATATGCATTTTTTCTAAAGGACTGCGTAAAAAACATAAAACTGTAATGCGGAGGACCTTCCCATTAAAATTAAGAGCTCAGCTTTGCTGAGAGTTTTCTAGAGGTGTCTACGAACCAATTTTTCAGTGTAATTTAAAAAAAAAATAGTCGATTTTTTCGACCCACCCTATAGTACATATATTATGTACCTCTTTTTGTACATGAAGAACTAAGTAATTTGAATTGGCTACATAAAAATATTCACAAGAGAGCTAATACAATACAAACTGAAAAACTTACAGGCTCATTTTGTCTAAGTATATGTATACCGTAACCACTTTCTGAAAACTATCTACAAATGATGTTACCGCGCTGATATTTACACTTAACGGACTTTTTGACAGCAAGAAATTATGGTACAAGATTTTATGGAACGTAACAATAGAGGCCCATTCACAGTGAAGCAATGAGCAAAAAATATTTAATAGATTGATAGTTAGCATCTACGAGTAAACTAGACGAGTAACTAGACGTTAAAGCGTATTTCAAGTGATTGCAATTTTATACCTGTTAATACTCGATCATCCCATGGAGTTACCGCACATTCGATATACATTAGCTTTCACCTATGTTCGTCATCGAGGGCACAAGTTGAGGTTTGTAAGAGGAGTTCCTGTGTCAGACCACGGCGCACCCTCAGGCGGTCGCAGCCAATGTTCTGACAGTGGTATTAAACTTGTCGAATATTGATGTCTCTTTATTAGTGCGCCAGTTCTCTTCGCTAAGTCTCTGTTCCCCGCCAACTATTGCTACTCCGATAAATATCACGTCGGATAGTTACTTCTTCAACAACAAAAGCAAAAGCACGTGTTGATCAAAAGAAGTTTTAATTACACTTAAGCCTTTTTATTCTGACCGTGTTTGATGCTATTTTTAACATTTATTGTACGTGTCCCGTCACGAATTAGGTGATGGATTTATTGGTCTGGTCGAATATGTATCGATAACTACCTACACTTGGTACGATAAGTGAGTCTTGGAGATGATATGCCTCAGGCCACCACAAGAAATTGTAATAGTGCTATGAATTAAGATGGGGCGTCATATTTCATACCTTTGAAGTCCATAGACCTTAACTCTAGATAATTAAACCTAAATCAGTGTTACTCTGTAACTAATCATTCGATTCATAGGCTACGAATTAAAAGCAAGTGTATTTTTATATGTATTGCCTTTATTTAATTCAAATAAATTAGCATAACTTAACCCTTTCGTCCCTGAATATAAATATTTTGTTTTAAATGCAAATTTAAACGTATTCATGTTAACTTAGTGCCATATAATTGAATTCTACTATTAAAATTAAAAATATTTTTTTTTATTAGTAAAAATATATAATAATAAAAAATAATAATCATTCCAATAACCTCAAAATGCGACATATGTATAAGCTAAGGCGCGCAACCGAATTCAATATTACGGCATGGTACAATCCTCGTTTCTCTAACACGCATAATTTATTTTTAAGGCAGTTTAAAACTTCACTGGTACATATATGTACCAATCGGGACGAAAGGGTTAAATAAAACATTATATTATTTCCATTAAAAAATAGAAAAGTGGTGAAAATTATCGCATGCACTCTTGGCAGATGTTAAAAGTGTGCTCTCCATAAATAGTCTTGTTGCAGTAGTTGCATCTGTGCTTTGTTATTCTGCGTTCCTTAAACGAACAGTAAGTACAAAATCTGCGTTTGTTCGCCGCACTTTTACTTGTGTCTTCTGTGAGTTTTTCATTATTACAGACATCTTCAATTTTTCTTTTCATGGACTACCAAACATTCCGTAAACATTCGACTGTTAGACGACGATTACAGCAAATCTCGAAAAGTAACAAGTGTACAGCCGTGCTAATCACCATCGGATAACTCATTTTACTAGTTACGAAGGTACTGTGAATGAGATGATGTGAACGCAATGGGAACATCTCGAATTCGCAAAACGAACAGGGGTAGGTAGTCTGTTAGACGAATGTTTAGTTATCTAGGGTTAAGATTCTTGTGCTCGTAAATTGTCTCGAAGTCCTTAGGTCGCGTCCATATATGTATCTACAATTCTCCGCCGAAAGAAGGATATTGCAATATTAACAGACCACTTTGCACCTAGCAAAAAATGTAAACAAAGAAAGAAAATAAAACATGGTACAAAACTATTCCGCTCAACTGCGCCATCGTGTAAAATGTAACGTCATCTAGTACTTGCGAAAGCGTTCGCAATTAGCAATGCGAACTTTATTTGCGTTATGAAACGAACGAGTAAACTTCTTTGCTTCATAACTAGTTAATGAACGAAACACAACATAATTGGGAGCCTTGAGGCATCCCGCACGAACGCTTGGTTATCGTTGCACCTTCCGGAGAGTTTTCAAAAGATGTATCTTCATTTAGTTGCCAGGATGCACCCTTATTTTCTCGGGGTTCATAAACATTTCCAAATAGGTATTACAACGTTAATTGGCCACTTCCTCAGTACTTTAGACTGCAATATTATCCCGAATTTTCATCGTACCGCCCATTTCATCCTACACATAGGATTCCCGTCGACTGCTTAAAAAACATTCTCGGCATCAATTAACTTCCGTTGGGGAACCTCTTCCAACTAAATCCGCTGTATCCCTCGTAAGATGGCCTTTCGAGTAATACAAACATGATAAATAAATAAATTATCTCATTTTCGCTGCGACTGGCAACCGCCGTCTTTGAACTTTTAATTTTTTTATTCTTTTTCTGTTGTTTGAACTTTAACTGTTCAGAGAAACGAAGCGTAGATACAAGCAGCGAGGTTAATTTGAGACAATTAAATAATTATTGCTAGTTTAACAGTAAAAATGTGTAAGAAACATATGAAAAATGTTTTTCCTCGGCGTTCCATTTCTTATACAGCCACCCTTTTGTTCTTTATTCTCGGCAGCCACCTGTAATAATGTCTCTTCAGCAGTAAAAAACGGAATATTGATTCGCCCGATATGGTAGAGGGATAAGAAATCCGTTTCCCTAGATATTTTTGACGTAGTATATTTCTTGACTTTGTGAAGTTCTGGATATTTTCCGTTTCGATACCACGAGGCGCATATTTACCAAGAAACTCGACAATCTTCCCGGGCAAGTCACAAATTAAGCTGATTAATTAAGAAGATTATTAATGTTTGTAACAAGCAATTAAATCGGTAACAGTATGGTTTTCAAGAAAAGTTAAACACGGTTCAGACAAGTTTTACGTCCATAATATTTAAAATATTAATTCCGTGTCGAAACAGTTTTATTACGGCGAACCGTCACATTCGAAGTCATGTCTCATTTAATATTAATTACATCGTGCTACATATCGCCGTTTGATAATCGTAAAAGTAATTGATTTACTATTACGTTTAAAATAAATTTAGTTTCAGAGAAAATTCCTGTAACCACTGTTCTACTTGTCTAAATTTACTGTCATGTATGATATATGTATTATCAAAAAGAAGTAACTTATGATGGACGTGGAGTTTGGACTGCAAGTCGTAGGAATTAACAGATCATTAAACGAACGCGAAGGATGATTAAGATTTCCCGGTTAATTGGGTTCCAAGAACTCTGTTGTCAAATACCATTTGCCTTTTCGATATGTTGGTTACTGTAACAAAGAGAACACGTGTTCCTGCCGATAACCTGGCAACGCAGCGACTGATAGTTACCATAGAAACCGGGGCAATCTGATTGGCTGACTCGGTTGGAACAGCATATTCAGGAACCGAACAGTGTGACTCATCGAAACGCGGGTTACTTATTGCTTCTCGCAAATGTAATCGTATTTGTTGACTGGTGTTAAATTAAGCCAAGCATTAAAGTTTCCTGGAACTGTAGCGAAACTCGAATCGTTTGTGTGAATGTAAAGAAGAGTAAGAGGCTATGTCAGATTGTACACTCTTGTATCAGTGAAAATCAACTTATGTTAATTTTCATTGCCAGTGTCCAAATATAGTAATATCCTTGTAATTATAACTGTATCATCAGTGAGTTAGAACTGAATGGGAAGACAGGGTGACTGATAATGGGAGAAAATATTTTTTCGCATTTCCTATATGGCTGTCACCCGCATACACGTACCTAGCATTACACACATTTACATTTCCCTATAGGTCTTGAGTTGTCCTTGATACCACACCTCTTCGTTATATTTTAGATCGAAACAATTTGTATGCGTGGAAAGTTTAGAGCGTATAAATTTGAAGAGATGAAATATTGGACGAGAAATTTTATAGCGTAGAAAACTTGATATACTGAAATACTGGATGATCGTAATTTGGAAAATTCGAAAGTTTCAAGCGGGTCTCCGTCCGTATTAACACTTTACCGACCGGCAGTCGATTATTCGACTTTTTGTTCCCAGCGCTTACCGACCGGTAGCCGATTAATCGGCTTTTTTATTTTCCGTTAGATTCGATTAGGTTAGACTGGCAAGTAGCAAGAAGCAAGCATTTCTTATTTTGTATTCAGATACTCGTTGCTTTGCTGTGAAAGCACCCATATTTTTATACAGTTTTTAAAAATTTAGCATTGACGATGAATGAAAAGGATAGTGTTGGTGAGTTTTATCCCAATGATCTGTCAGATTGCCTTCACTGCTCTTCAACAAGTGGTACTGATGACGAATATTGTTATATGGATTATGGTATATTTTATGTAAATATTAAACTGAAAACGATTGTAATAGATAAAACAAATATTGTTTAGCACTAATATCATTAAAATAAAAGATTTTATTAAATTTGGTTATCCTATAATAACACAAAGCGTACAATTTTATCAGAGCATAAGAAAAGCGCATATATTCCCGCGTGACAGTCTAACCCGAAACCGAGCCAGTGTCTCGGACGATCTGCGGCTGAGTGGCCGGTGAGAATGGCATAGGATTCTCGAACCGCTACCGGTCGGTAAAGTGTTAACAAGATATCCCACACTCACTACCTGGAGCATTGCAAGTGTTTATTAAACAAGGGCTTAGATAAAAAAATAATGCATATGATGACTGTATTAGTTTTTCGAGGACCGGTTTTGAGGAAAATACGTTGATAAAACTACACATATGTAGAGAAATCTTTCCCTATAGATAGAAGCTTCTTTCAAAAATCTAATTCACTGGTCTCGCGGATGCATTCTTTATCTTTCAAATACGCTCGAGTTCGTCGAAATCAGATAAAAAATACGCCTGTGGGAGTTCAGGAGCCCTTGTGATGCGCTGGGTAGGAAGACCCCTCGAAAGTAAAGCAAATTACAGCAATGGGGTAATGTTTACCCTTTTCGGAACAATGTACCCGAGAGATAGCTAACTTTGAAATGACGTACTGGTCAATACACTTTGACCCTTTGATAGTGATATTTTATAATTCTAAATGAATTGTTACGTTCCAACGGTTTCCTGTCGTAAACAGCTTGACGACAGAATAAGATATAAATAATCTCCGCAAATTTTCAGCAGAAAAATTGAGCGTGCTCTACTTTAAGATTGTTGGACCCTTAGAACCGTTGGAACATAATAAATATGAAACCGATTCGTTTGTAAATATTTCCGACACTTGACATTCCAAAGTTGCGTAGTACGCAAAACGTGCGATAAAGTAGAGAACCCTGTCCGCACAAAAAATGTAAACTTGATAGTGGACACCGTCTATCGCGGGAGACATAGAGATATAAAACATGAGATCGAACGCAACATAATGTTTCTGAAAATTAACAGATCTCTTGAAGAAGATCACTGCCTCGAGTGTTTATTAAACAGATGTCTTTTAAGGTTGCTAATCCTTGGAGTGAGAGGACCCAAAAATGGGTACATGTACCCAATATTCCTTACAAATTTTAGTAGACAGATCCCTAATATCCTAAATCTCAAACCGTGCAATTACGTATAATCGAGGAGTGAAGATCTGAATTATAAATCATTACTGTAAGAAGGAACTCCATTAAGCGCAATCTCAACGCGGACTCATCGAACCTCAGCTCTGCCAACAAGGGCCATGTTGTGACTCTGCGACTACATGTATTAAGTACCCCAGCGAAAAGTGAGTGTTTACAACACCATAGAATTGGCGCGCACCCTTAACTGCACATAGGATCCCTTCAATCCCACATCTCTATTTTATAGAGGAAATAATTGGGAATTGTTTAATCCTTAACAAAATCCGTTGTTTCTGTTAATATCTGCAAAACGACGGTATCCTGGCAAATAACAATTATATCCAAAGCAAAACAGTTGAGTGCAAGTAGTTGGATATTACTGTATTATTGATTAATTATATTAACAATACAGACCTTAACTGGCTATATAACGATCATATATGATCATATGATGATATGATATGTATATCATATATATATCATATATCATCATCATCATCATAATATATATGATCATATATGATCGTTATATAGCCAGTTAAGGTCTGTATTGTTAATATCATTATATTTACGATCGTTAAATAAAATAACATTATTATTGATTAATTTATGATAAAATCCGCTAAGTCAGTGAAATTATGCCGCGTAGCTATATTACCAACATTCAAACAGACTCACAAGTCATCATGAACAACCAGTGTCAAATAACTAAAACCTTAGCATATCCCTTCATCATCACCTCCGACGGTAGCACGAATCAAGCCCAGTTCCGGGTAAAGTGGTCTGTTCTCTGACTCGCAAACACGTAACAATAGTAGACCCTCGGTTTCAACCGTAGGCGTACCGTATCCGAATCCTCGGCGGATCGCATAACAGTATTACTCTCCGTAAAAATTTCCTTGACCTACTCTACTTGCTAGCTGTTAACTTAAAACGTTAGAAACACTTTTTCAATGATTTCCAAACAAGTTGCATTAAATTTATCATTTTTTTTATAAGACTTTGAGGATTTCTGAAACAAATGATTTTCTGTGGATTTTTGTATGTATTGTGATTTGAGAGTTATAAATATTTAAAGAAAGAACAGCCACTAAGCACTGACTGCCTGAAATTCTAAAAATATTGAATATTTTGAAAATTGTTTCAATTGCTTCGCTTCGATATTATCTGCGCATATACAAATTGTATATGTATACATATCTATGTATATTAATGTAAAAGCGACAAAATTGTAAAGTACCTACCATAAGCTAGTAACTTATTAAGTACATATAGCCAATATTTCCTTAATACACTCTAAACGTCTTACTTTCAGAATTACAAGTCGACAGAAAATCTTTCTTCTCGATGTGTACAGGATTGTAAGTTTTAGCACGATACATATGCTATTCACATACATGCACATACGTATACGTATACATGTCGTAAAACCTATTTCTTTCCTTATATCCATCTCTCTGGATATTTTAAACTTTTGTATTTATATTTAATACTTTACATTTTTATTTCCCTCTGTTCTTCAGGTGAACTTCTTAACTTTCAACTAGGTGGAAGAATTTCGCGTGGAATCTTTCCGCGAACGATGTTCGAAAAGTAATTTCCATTTTTTTTTGAAGAATTTTCGTCTCTCTCTCAGAGGTTCCTACGTGATTTTTGTGTAACAATGGTAGGATTAAGGGTCATGTGATTCCCTAGATTCTAGGGACATTACTCAAACTAATTTCGCGAGACAGTTTTACAGGTTGTTTTTATCCCTTTCTTAAGTACTTCATTCTGCCGTCTCCCTGATGTTTAGTCTTCGTAATTTCTCCCGTGGATTGAAATACCTAATAAATTCTAGGGAAATTACAGCTTACGCCGGTTTATTGTTTTATGGCGGGATGGCGTGTGCGAGAAAGCGCGGCGACGTTCAAGGACAAGGATGGACACTGTGAACAGGAAACTCTGATTCAGGTAGATGCAAACTGAAATTGAGACGGAGATCGAGGTAAAAGAACCGCGCTCTGTAAATTACGCTTTACGAATATAATAGGGCCAGTAAACACATTTAACGCTAGTGAAAATTAATTAGGGAATCAGAAAGCAGACACCTAAATAGAGCCAAACTTTGCTCAATTTGCATTAGGTCCCGCGACTCCTTCTTCCCAGACGTACGTTTGGGCCTCACGGGTCCTTCACATATTCTGAACGGATTATTATTTTCCTTAGTATTTTCTATGGACGGATTTGAGAGAGGAGGAGTTTGGTAGTGTCAGCACTCTTTTATTGCATAAAGTCAAATAAAACTGAATTAAAAGTGTCGGTCCCGGATATAAATTGGTAAAATGTGTTGGGGAAAATAGTTCGCTAGTGTTGCAAACCTGACAGCGCAATAATGTTATCTGATATTTGGCCAATGATGGCAAAGGAATCATTCTACAAGACGCAAAGTTGTACGACTCTGTGGCGTTTGATTTCTATTTGTAATTTGACAGTTTCGTGAAATCCCAATGAAAAAAATATCAGGAAAAGCTTTGAATTCTCTGTGACGGGAACTTCTTCATTTTATTTAATTTCAAAGGTTCGAAGTTTTCATTTGAGCGAACCTTGTTTACTATAAATTGTAAATTTAACGTTTGCTTCACTTTAACGGTTGACCTTGAGTAGGTCACGATTGGACGGTTCCTAGTGATTCTCTACATTATCTGAGTTTTTTTATATTTGCATCAAAATGAGATGGTTAAAAAACGAACTGGTAAAAATTTCCTTTCCTTTTTTATCAGTTAAAGTCATATTAATTTGTCTAACAATAAGTAAATTAATAGAAGATATATTATTAGTTTTTTTCTAGCAGTGTCTCTAATAGCACAAAATTAGAAAAGATCAGAATACACTTGCCCAACATTGTAAAGCCAGTTAGCCCAATATGGAGTCCCAGATTTCGCATGATATCGAATTTATTCATAGTTGATAAAAACTGCAAAGTTTCTGACATAAATATTTGTTAACAGGAGGCACCGTGGACAGCCATGTAAATATTTAGTCGTCAAACTGTGTATCGCGGATATATTTAATCGACTAATGACACTGTTCAATATTGTGGTATTTACAAAAACAAATAAACAAACATACAGCTCCATCAAAAGTCACCTTCAAAAACTCGACTCCACTGACAGCCGGTATATTAACAAATAAGGAAATCGATTTGTAAAGCTACACGGTGTTTGGAAATATATATCGTCGCGAGTTGAGAGATGTAGAATTGATTCGCAGAGTCGACACCGTTCGTCGCGTCGTTCGCGTATTTCGCCGACGATACAAAAGGACGGGAACGAGGGAACACGGAAGAAAAAAAAAGCGCAAAAGAAACTAGATTTATCCGCGTATAATAGTTTGAAAGTAAGGCAATTCGATCGGTTCCTTCCTTCATCTGCGCTCCGGTTTCCTTTGTTTCTTTCTCATGATTGTTGTCCAATAGCACGGCGTTCGATAACAACAAAGAGTTCGAGTATCGGCCCGCTGATAGAGCGCCTCGGTAAGAAATCTGATTGTAAAGGACGACCGAGCTAACGCTTCCATTTTTCCCGCGGCATCGGCTTGTATCCCGCAAAATCTATTTCTATTTTTATTGTTTCTTATTCGGAGTCGCGCAGACCCTCGGCCACCGTTGCCTCGTTGTTTCGCTCCCACCTCTCAAAGAAATATCACGACTATTTCAATTCTCGCTGCTATTGCCGGCCGATAGCCCGAGTTTGCCCCGGGCAAAACCCATCCCTTATTTTATACGGACCTACGTACCCGTGTAGCATTCCTTAACCTGAACGTCTCCCTTTTCCATCGCCTCCCCCCGCCTCTCCCCGCGGCTCGCCGACTCACCCCATCGTTTTCTGTCTGCCTTTTTCGATCATCTTTGTTCAGGATCGGCGATACACGTTCTGTCAACCGATCTCTCGTGTCCTCGAAAACTAGCTCCCCAAACGACTTTTTGAATACAGTGACTGAGAACCGTTCGTAACTGCCTCCGGGACACCGAAGTGTAGGTACGGGAACAACACTTTGAAATACGAAAAAATAAGGAAGGGTTGGGGCTTTAGTTTCTGAATTGTCGACTTTTGAAATATATTGCAAGTGTATATGTATATTTATTCATATTATGAATATTATGAATATATGTATATATTTATAAGAATATATGTATATATTCATGTTATTGTGGCCGGTCTGGAATACTAATTTCGAATATTTTTTATTTATTTTGAGTGCAGTTTAAGGAAATTTAAATGTAATAATTTATTAAAGCATGTGCAAATGAAAAATGAAAGAAACTGTAAAATTTAATGTAAAACAACACATCTTATATTATTTTAGTTCGAAATCCGTTTTGTACCTTTTCTGAAAATGTAATGTTGCGGAAAAATTTTAGAAAAAAACAATTGTATGATTGTATAAGCAATCGTGGATAACCATCGTATAAATGTGATTATTATGAAACCAATATTTAATTTAATGAAGTTGGAACATCCTCGAAATGTTTTTCATATTGCTGAGTCTAAGGGGGAATGCTTTATACATATATTTCTGCATCTCACTTTGTCAAAGGTAAAGTGGTACGAGTCGACATTTTTCAGACTCTTGCATAACGCTAGTATCCTGCAATATAAATTGTATTTCCCCACGGAAACGTAATAAAATTTTTAATTTTTTTCATCTCAAAATTAAAACATATTCTATATATATTATACTTATACATATGTATCGCCGTCGTAGCATTCGAATTAGGATAAACATTAACAATTTGATAAATCAATCATTGTACTCTACTTCGCAACTTTTTAGTTTTCGTAGTTGAAGTTTATAAAGGAAAGTTACTGCTATCGAACCAATAGAAATTTTACGTACTCGAAAAATTTGGTATGTTTGCTTAAAAATGTATTTTAGTGAAATGATAATGTGACATCTTGTTTTAATATCACGGAAATTTCAGTGTAAGGATTTTAAAGTAGAGATATTCCAAAACTTAGGGATTTCGAGGCACAGAAATTTCAAAGCCTGGGGATTTCTGGGCGCGGAAGTTTTAACAGTTTAAAAGCGTTGAAAAAGTGCCATTATGGTAACTGGCATCATAATAAGCATAAAAGAATGCAACAGTAACATATAACATACGAAATACAAGTCTCGATGCATGATCCACATTTTTCTCCAGGTGATAAACAGCCGCTAACATAGAAATAATTACATTTGTTTTTTATTAACAAGAATAAATGCAACTTAACGGTACTAATCGCAGCGGCTACTTTTTTTATTAAACTTTCATCTTTTCCGGTTATATCGCAATCAAAATCACTTTTCTACGACTTACCGTTTCGGAGATATAATTTTTTAAACGTTTTTTACAAAAGGGGTTGTATCTCCGTAAGGGGTGAGCTGCGCCCTCGACTTATAAGACCTTTTTTTCTTATTTTTATGCGTTCTATCCATAGACCTCAAGTGTCCCAGAATTTCTGTTACACCCTGTATAATCGACACACAAGAAAGTATAATCGGAGCATTTCTAAAAATAACACATCAGATTATACAATTGAAAAGAATTACATGATCACACCAGATATTTTAAATTCACCTTGTAGAACACAAAACAACACGTTATCGTAGAAACAAAACGGATGCATAATGCGAACGACGGACAATACCATCAATAATTCCAGAAGAATTCACACATTTAACGACTTTCCCCTAGTAACTTCGACTCTCGTCTTCTATGAAGGGACGAAAAAAAATCGGCCCGTAAAATCGTTGGATTTGACAGGAGAGTTAGGTCGATTATACATGCCCCGTCTAAGCAACTAATCGAAGCGCTTCGAATACCATCGTCTCTTCAACCCTCTTTTACCTGAGTATAAAAATTCTTAGTCTAAAACCAATTCGGGGAAGTGTGGCTGGAAACCCTACGGTTTTTGTAGGAGTATACTCACCTTATGTAACGGGGAATTGGCAGAAGGTATTTCCTAATATCGAACCGGCGTCCCTTGAAAAAGAATGTGGAGGTGACATTGTACGAGAAGGAAAATGGCGGAGAGGGTGTGCGAAGGAGGAGAGAGAACCGAGGGTGAAGCAAACGTGCGACGTTCACCCTTCTTTTCTCTTCCGTTCATCCTCTTCTTCTCTCGTCCGCTTCAAAACAAAGACAAAGGATTTTTACGTATCGAAAATGAAAATTGATTGTAACAGATTGGGTAAAATAAAATTATTCATTAACTTACTCTGCGTTCACTGTCCTGTCATTTCATGGTTTTTATTATTTTTATCAGCCACGTTAGATTTTTGTTTTTAGATTTTTGTCCGAAATTTCAACAAGGTTCGCTCATAATTGAGATTTGATTTAATTCGTCTATTTCACAGTTATCGCTAACGATAACAATTTTTACTAATTCCAATAAAGTTTCAAATTAACACACGATATTTAATAATGACGATTCTTTTCCCTCGACGAATGAATAAATATTTGCGCCAACTCCGGCAAAAACTGCGCCATTCACACGAAACCAGTGAAACTTTATTGGTGTGAATTTACTTTGCTTTCCTGCGTCCATCCGCGGAACCGGGAATGTTCGGTGCCGTGTACGTAAAACAAAATTCCTCTGGAATTTTCGGGCATCCATGTGGAAATATTGAAATTTCACGATTATTATGGGAAATGACGCTGACAAAGGTTTATTCGTCATTTGAATAGCACCGACGATAGTGAATGCACAAAATTGTATCTAAACTCTTCGTTTACATTTTCTTTCACACAGAAAAAAAGCGCGGCGGAGTAGTTAAATCCACAGAATTCTACGCCCGGGAAAATGCACTAATTTCTCAACGTGGAAACTCTTGCGTTAAAATTTTAAGTTATTAAAATTGTGGGGCTAATAATCTCGAGTTTTGAAATTTTAGAACGTAAAAGTTGTAGAGTATAGTAATTTCAAGGCATGGATATTTCAAATTATTGCCGTCATTGAGTCGACATTATTGCACCGTGATAATAAAAGTTCCTAATTTGTTCTTAACAAACCGAGTTTCCATTACTAAAAAAATTAATTATTACCAAGAACAGTTTAATCCAGTAGGTCTCTTCACAATGACTTAGTCTCTGCGCATTTTTTATTCATGTGTATGTACGCCTGTACGCACCATTTTATGATGAGCTTCTTAAAGTGAACCTTTTAACCTTTATCTTACAGCAGTGTTTCTCAATCTTGCACAATTTTGAATCTTTATGGGGGGATTTAAAAATTATGTTCTACTTGCCCTTTTTAAGGTTACCATACAAATTATAGCTTCCTAAAATTCGGATGACTTTGGGTGAAGGAGTTTCATAAAAATAGTTAATAATTCAAACAATGTTGGGAAACACTGGTTCACTCACGTTCCAACCACAGCCAGCTGATTTAAACAAAAATATTTAAATAACCCGTTTGTAAACATTGTTTCAAAATGCACACCCGTATGAATTTTCATTTAACCTTTTAATGTAAATACATGCTAAGAAGACGCGACCACTGTCTGTAAACGCGTTTTCAACGGTGACCTAAATGCGCACCTAAAGTACTTAGCGCAATTTTTTACCTATCCATCGTCAGCAACAGAAACGCACCGCGACGACTGGTTGCTAAAAATCGTTAAAAGTTACTAGGCATAGTTCTATTTTTTTTCTGCAAATCCGTTAAGTCGGGCCCATTTCATTAATTACCGACATATTCGAGACCATCAAGTTTCCAACGTTCGCAGATTTCGCAGTTACAAATTGACTTTACTACCCCATGAAAGTCCGCGCACACCAGTTAGTTTCCGCGTAAAATACAATAAACCCCGCCGTGCGCGTTTTGTAACCGACGAATGCCATTTGTTATTGTTTTTTATTATCTGTTTGCATTTTTCATTTTTATTATATTGTATTTACACTTCCTTTATGTATCTGCGGCCCCGGCACATCTGTTCGCAAAAAGGGATAGTCGGTTTTCAGTTTCGAACGTCTCACAATTAAAACACGCGGTCACAGTTGAATTTTACTTGTTCGATTTTTCATCAATTTAGAGAATTGTGGTGGCCAGTGCATTCGTCAGGTACCTCTTTTTCTTAATGCTTTAATACGCGTTGAAATGCGATCAATTTTTAATATCTACTACATTTCACACATTTTGGAATATTTCAATCCAAATTTTTAAATTTTTATTTCTGAAAACCTTTTTTCAGGAACTAGCAAATAATTTCACCGTAACCAAAAAAGAATGTAATCAATAAATTCAAAGATTTCTACGAACAATATTTTTTTGGGTCTGGGGTACTGAAAATTTACCAAAATTTCTGTGGTTTTATTGTTTTTAATAACTGCGAAGCCCTTACTTTTAGAAAATAACTCGAATAAGTTTAAAATTATGAAAGGAAACAAAGATTAAAAAAATTTTTTAAAACATTTCGATTGATTTTTCAGGCATCCTAGGATTTCTTTCACTTATCCAGCATCAAATTATACTGAAAAATGACAGAATAAAGAGTTCGAAATGCGAGTACCAAGTTTTTCGAAATGTATTTCATGGTGTTTAAAACAAACCCTTTTATGCAGTGGCACTTGAAGGGACTGCGTTGAATGTAAAGGTAAAAATTCATAGAAGTTCAAAGTTGTAGAGAAAACAATTTCTGACTGCAAAAGTTTTAAACGCCAGCAGTGGTAGTACCGACTTCAGAAGTATTTAGTGTTTTACTTTTCTAAAAATGTAGGGAAGTACAGCGTAGGACAGACAATTAATAAACAAAGATAATATTTTTCACCAAATTAGAAAGATTTGATCATCTCGTTTGTTTATTTATCGTATAAGCATGTATTCTCAGCAAAAAATTGAAATCCTTCTTAAACCGAGCTTTCTTTCCGAATAAAAAGGTGACGAAGAAAAATTTTATATTTCGAGATAGAAAGTCATTTACTAAGGCATGTTTTGGTTAAAATATAAAGTCATGGATGCCAAATTTAGAATAAATATGGCATAAAATTTTATAAAAACAGAACACCCGGTACGTTACAATGCGTTTTATATACGCAAGCTTTTGTCCATAATTCCTTGAAATCTAAAACGATTTTTGTTTACAAAAAATGCACGCAATTTAGCAACCAGATTTTCTTGTAAATAAACAATATTGGATAAATAGCGCTAGTTTTCGACTACATAAAAAGCAAATTGGAGAGCAAAGACTTACTGCTGTTACATTAGTGAATGAAATGAAAATAAACCAAATGTTTGGAGAAAATGAGAATCCAGATAAACGATTTTCGAGCGGTCTCTTCAAAGAGGTGTTGATGAACCATTAATGACCTTGACGTAGAATTTCCATCCAATTTAACCAAGCTGATTGGAATAAAAATTAAGAATTAAATGAATTGTCTCAAGTGTACATTATATAGGGTGGTCCAAACTTGTTTCCATTATGTGAAGCAGGGAGGCCAACTATTTACTGGGTAAAAAATTCCATTGATAGGATCTTATAGGGGATCAAAGGGACCCCAAATATTTTTATATTTGGTTAGTCGGATAACTTTTATAAAAATGATACAAAGTCGCTTGAAATAATTTTTCAAAGATTCACTCAGTTCTTTTGAAAAAATTGGACTCACCAAATAATGAATCTTCTTGTCCATTTTACGTAAAAAATAGTGTGCAACACCTTGTTTGAGCCAAGCTGTATACTCAAGACTCCGTTGTTTTTATAGCTACGGCATTTATAAGGCAAATAACAACTCATTCAATTAAAATGTAAAATGAGTCCAGATTTACGAGACTTATACAGATTAATATCCTTACTTTTTTGTTTCATCATTTGAAATGCAATACTTTAACGGAGGAAACAGATTTCTCAGTGAGATGCCAATAAAAACTTTAACACATTTTAATTGTATTAATGTAATTAAAATTATTGCGACACAATTTAATTACGTATTGATTCTGCCAAACTCCGAGTCAAATTACATATAATATAAATTTCATATTTCGTGATCATTTATTAACGTTATGCAATGTTAAAGTATGGGGTTATCATACGGATGTATAATACCTTGTGGAAAATTTACCGTGAAATTTATGACAAATCTGCCCTGCTGCAAATAACGTAACGCGAGAACAATAAAACACTTTCGAATGTGTGATCAATTTTAAATGAATATTTTTAAAACAAACGATGCACCAGAATACTCAACATTTTATTTTTATCCCTGAAATGTAACTCCTCGACTAGTATGAAAAAAAAGTAAATCTCAAAAACAAAATGCAGATTGAAATTAGAACGCCAACATTAGTACATGTAAAACAAGAAGAAAGAATCCAAATACTACTATCCCATCCTATTACAGGGTTAGTTTCCCCCACAGCATCAGAACCTACTGGGTGTCCCAAATGTGTTCAACTGCAACTAACACAGGTTTCCATCTGAAGTGTCACACCACCGCGGTGCACCGGTCCCAATGACGACCCCAATTAATAGTAAGTCCCAAACGGATTAAGTGAAAACATCAAATACGGCAGCGATCTACCGTATATGTAAATATATCAACTATCATCCCTTGTAACGCTCGCAGAAGTATTTGGGTCAGTGCTCGTGCATTTTCGGTGGGTCCACAAGGCCCGGAAGATGTCCGGTGAGAATAAGGAGGCAGGTCTGGTCAATCCCTCGGCGGAAGACGTGCGCGGGCCGATTAGTCGGCCTTGCGCGGCCACGGGATTTGGATTTGGAACTGGGATCGGGTTCCGGGTCCGGTAGAGTCATTCAGTCAGCTAGTCAGCTAGTCAGCCAGCCAGCCAGCCAGCCAGCAAGCCAGCTAGCCAGCTAGCCAGCCAGCCAGCTACCTAGGCTATCGCGAAGGAGTCGTGAGTGGGGCTTTTCGAAAAGGCACGCCGCTGCTGCAGGAGTGGCTTGATGCTTACGGCGGTGGGGGTACTCTACGACCAAAGGTAGGAACAGGGATAGAACGATCAAACAAGGACAGAGTGGTGGTGCAACGAGGAAAGAGGGTGGAATCGCAGCGAGGCAGAGAAGATAGGTCGGTGGCGTCCGACGAGGAGCGAATAAACGACAAGCGGCAGAGTGGGACGGAGAGGGACATAGTGCGATAGGGTGAGATCGGGGAGGGAGAAAGAGAGAGTCTGGCAGAGTGGCGGCAGGGTAAAGAGCGGAGGGATGGAGACCGTGAGAGCGTGAGAGGGTAGCGATTGTGCTACAGTCGCACCGCGACACCCCCACGAGTGAAACCGCGCGCGTGCCTATCTATGCTCTTAGTCGAACACACGGGAACGTTTCGCGAATTGTGGGATGATTTGTAATCTGTGACACCGAGTCTATCGTCTCTTCTGCTACCTGGTCTCGCTGTCTTAGCACCTGGAAGTTCCTGGAAATCAGGCCTGTCACCTCCACGGACGATCTGCAGCGACTTTCACTCGGGTAAGTGGCCTAACATCGTCACAGATGACTGCGCGCTATTATGAGCCGCTTGTTTGCCCTGTGAGCTCGTCACTTTTTTTCTACCACGTGGAATCTTCGTGGACCATTTCGGGGGATGGCCCGACTCGTGAAGAAATCAGGTGGCACGGTGTATAATTCGACAGAGACCTGTTGATGATTCTCCTTAGACGGGAACGGTGACCGTCATTCCTTTCTTCTAAGCGATGCGAATTGCTGGGAGTCTGGTTGCTGTTTATTGTGTGTGACCATGTGCGGGGTTTGGGGACATTTTTTCTATGTGGTTTTTGAGAATCAGAGTCCGGTTCCTGTTATAAGAACCCGAAATTCTTCATAAAGTGACACATTTTTCGTTGCATTGTCCACGTGAGTAAGTTCTTGTGTTAATTGTTGAATGATAACGTACCGGAACGTTTCACACTTCTTCAACACGTTTGTGAATAAATCATGAGACGCCTTTTTTCTCCGCGTTGGTAGAAAATGTTTCCCTTTGGCGTTTAGCAAGTTCGCGAAAGTTACGATGAAGTGGTCGGTCGGCAACTTTGCTTTCGGGATTTTGTGGAACAGCTGGCAAAAGAATAACATATCTTTTTACGACATTTTTAGTGTCGCAATTCGAGAAAGGAAATCGTCAAGTGCATAAAACCTGATAGGGACCTGTTGATGATCTTTCCCTGTTATTTTGAACACAAATAAAACGACCTATCCGCGGGAAATTTAATTCCTGGTAATAGAAGGTTCGACAAAAAATTCTTCAAACAAAAAATCCGAGATATAAGTAAAACGCCGTTTAATATTAAAAAGGTTCTCTGAATAGAGTCGCAATTAATATGAAAGATCTTGCCACGTCTCAACTTTAATTAGTCCTTGGTTATGTTGTTACATCGAAGTTTTATCTCTCCCGCGTCCCGATCGTTTATTAATTTGATGTCTTTTTTTTTATTCATCTGCGTCTCTTTTATCCGGACACGGTATCAATCGTCGTGCTTCCCTCACACTTAGTCTGCAATCAAAACCTATTCGAACATTGTCGAGAAAAATCGGGAAATATCTGGCGGTACCGTACACTCGACGGGAATTTTGAATGCCTTGGATACCGCTGTCCTTTAATCTCTTCCGCACAAACTACAGTTCGCTTCGCTTAATCCGATTTCCATTCAAATAGAGAATTCATCATTAAACAATGTAGGCGACCGCGTAATACAATCGTCTGTTCAGATGACTCACAACGCAACCCAAATAATAGGAACCACGAGTGCTCGGCTGGTAATAGTTTTCCGCAAAAAAACAAAATACAGGCGGTGTCGCACGTGCGAATACCGTAGAATAAGCAAGAATATTGCCAAAGGAGGAGGAGGAGAATTCCTTTAAACGGCAGAAGTCCACATTGGCGAGGAGGGACGAGAAGGGAAGCTCGCATGCACGAATGCCATAGAGTTCTTTTGTTCGCGGAACCCTTTGCCAATTCATTCAGTAGCGAGGTATATGTAGCTGTGGCGGTTTTTCTGAGCCACTATGCTCGTTTTGAGCACCTGTGGACCGCCTCGACTCTCCCTCCTCGACTCTCCTTTGGAGAACTGCCAATGACTTCCGCCTGACGAGTAGAACCTGTTGATGATCCTCGGTACTTACCTACACTTCGTGCCACCGAACCAAATTTACACTGTACCAACTCCGGGCTCCGTTCCGATGCAGGACATGTTTTACTGTGTTTTGCTAATACGTAAAATCATCATGGTGGAAGGTAATCATGTTTGGGTACTTAGCCCGCGGTATCGGGCTGTCGGAACTCAAAGTTTCTGGGTTTTGGGGTAATTGTACTCGGATGTTGACCTATATTTTGATTTTATGGGACATTTGAACTTTTGCACTTTGTTACTTTGAACCTAATTTCGCGTGGTGTTGCTACATTGCTTCAAGAGCTATTGCATTGGGGAACACAGAAATTTTCGTTAGTTTTACGCATACTTTCCTCTCTAAGGATTTTAGTTGCATCCGCAATGTACAAAAACGAATTGTCGTAAATGTACGTTCAGGTTTTATTTTTTCATCGTGACATTAAATCACACGATAATCTTGAAAATTTACGATTTCGTTCAAAAGAATATTTGTATTTGGTTTGAATTTATACGTTTGTGGTACGTGTCGCTACTCATACGATAACGTGAGGGTTAGGGTCGACAGAGTTTTTTTCGGAAAATTAAAAATTTGATCGTTTAGCAGATTTCTGGTGCTACCTGCTATTTCCAGCGAAATTGTAACCTATTAAGTACATGGTACTTAATTTCAAAGTTTTAATAACATTTTTCTAAAACACTTTCCTGTTTTAATAATCGTTCGCGCGAGACAAGTCGCGGAAATAGTGTCGAAAAATGTCATACCAATTTTAGAAGAATAATGACCATTATTATTATAATTCTTCCGCTTTGAAAATTAATTGCAAAATTAATTTTAATTCGTGCATTTTAAATTGTTCGCGTAACTCTTCTTTGCTCTATTTTGTTCAAGTGGCAAAGAACTCGATTTTACAGTTGTTCGATGAAGAGCTATTTTTTTAAATCTTTTAATTAAAATAATCATAATTGTAGTTTGTTGCTTATAAAAGTCATTAGGAAATTCTATACTTACACAAATTTCAGTTTTTCTTCGAAATGTGTTAAATAATGTGCTGTTCGTTGTGTGACGAACATTTAACATTCTCATATAATAATGGGTAACATTGCAGGCAAAAAAATAACGAAAGATAATTGTTGATGTTACGTTCATATGAATATGGAATAGATTATCGTAGTTACAAGTGGCTTGGAAAAGTGAAAAATTTATTAAATGAATTTGCATAACTCCGATAAGCCGCTAATAAGCTATATGAACATAAAGATAAAATAAAATTTTAGTGCAGTCGTTTTCGTAACCAAATCACTTTATTGTTTAATCTTCTCATTAATTTCCATAGTTTCACTTTAGTAACGTTTATCTTTTATCAATTACTTTAATGAATTGTAAATATTTCTGTTCTAAATAATCACTTAAAACCAATTTATAAACAAAATATTTACATATACATACGTATGCAGTACTTACCTACGGAGTATTGTAATTTGTTAGTGGATGCACAATTGCGCTATAAAATACATAATTAGTTAATCAACTTGTTAGGGAATTTTCGCATAACATCAACATTCCTCCAAACATAAACATTCTTCCGAGACTTTCGCGAATTAAAAAATTAATTGGAAAATTAAAAATTCACAAGTAACTACGATCCGTTCAAATATATTTCAAGATAATTAGAGTCTAATTAAGACACGGTAAATGTTTCAGCGATTGTCTGCCGACATCGGACAGGTTATTGGATGAGCTGTCCAGAGCGAGGAGAAAGAAAAGATTGCAAGGAAACGGAAGTAGGCGAATTGATTGTCGGTATTAATCGTGCGGCTATCGCGGACAATAAGATTTCAATTTCTTCGATCTCGCGGTCTCCTTTATGTAACATTCTTCATCGGCGGATACGTTTGTGCCTTGATTTCCTGTTCGTGTCTCCGGTGATTTCTGCGGTGGAAAGCAAAAGAAAATTAATAACTTTAGCTGGGCGGTCGGGGGTGTCCCGAGTTTTCTTCTTTTCCATTTACCACACCAATTTTTCGTACGTTCTCCGTCAGTGTGTGCCAATTCCTTCTGTTTCCGCGTTTTACCCTGTAATTTCTTTTTACTCGTCAACGGTTCCGTTTGAATCATGGTCCCGAGGCCAACGAAACCCTTTGGCTAGCTGCCAGACAGTTCGTTCCTCAGGTATCTCTTGTTAATCAACGCTTTCGCGAGGAAATATTTATCTACGGACTTTCAGCAACTCGCCGGACACGCGCTCTAGCGCGGAAATCTTACGGAAAATGATGCTTTGACCGAAATAGTACCTTTGGGTCCTGCAACTATCGTGCATATTAATGATGAGACATCGTTAGACATAAATATTATTATATTTTCAAGTGATTGACATTATTTATATTATTTTTCTAAATAATCGTGTAGAATAAATTTACAACTGAAATATACATAGATACATGCAATATGAGTAAATTATCTTTTACAATATCATTTTTCTGAATTATTTTTATTATTATTACTCTATAGTATTATCGAATGTACTATTGCGTAATATATTATATAATTCGTGTAGTGTTTCCGATTAGAATTTTAACAATTTTTCAATCAATATAATTCATTAAATCCAACTGGAATGGCGGGAACTACGCATTATACGTGCAAAAAAAGTGTGATCAAATTTTACTGGTTTTTACGTGCCGCCACGATGTGAGATGCTACATTTTTACTTCGGTCAAAATTCAGTGTCAATGTTATTTGTGCTTCTCCGAACGACGTTGAAACGGAGGGTACGCCCCTGTGCCACGGAGAGACGACTGACATAACGGTTCTACGAATACGAAAGCCTGCAATTAACTAGAGTAAATACAGTAAACCCCCGCTTAACGCGGTAGGTCCGTTCCGCGTTATAGGAAAACGCGTTGTATGAGTATTCTCGTATAACGCGCTTTATGACCCCGTATAACGCGTTATGTACAAATGATTCAAGTAAATCGAATATTAAGGAAAAACTAAATATGGGCATTTTATTAAAATCAAACTAAGAATATTTTAAATAAAAAACTCATACATATGTAACTAAAAACAGTTAATTTCAAAAAAATTACATAATTCCAAAAATAGTTATGTTACATGTTTATTCGCTAAAAATTTAACATTATTTAACTGTTTTGTAATTTTTAATTTCTTAAAAATCTGCATTGTCACAAATTTTATAAGAACGCCATTGACACAATGTGCAAACGTACGCGAAATTGATTATAAATTTCACAGTACAGAAATATAACCTAACCTAATCTTCGCGTTATATGGGGAAAACACGTGTTATACGAGGGACATGAAATCGCGTTATATGAAAACGCGTTGTAACAGTACCGCGTTAAGCGGGGGTTTACTGTATGTCGATTCACGGAATGCTTTTTTTCCACTTTCACGCAAATATATTAGCTGTGAGATTTCCTTTTGCGGTAACTTTTCAGCTGCGGGAATGAGCGTTGCCTTTGAGAATGAATAAATTGCATGTTTATTGTAAATTATTATACATTTCAACTCTCGTAACGTATACTCCGTTGATGCAGGTTTTGCTCTTTTGTGTTAAAGCACTATTTTATTCTGCGTTTACAAGTTTCACGGGGGAAACGTTGCCACCTGAGAGGGCCGTATCTTTTTCTTTCACGGCGTTTTTGTGGCTCGTATTAAAAAAAAAACGTTTGAATGCAGCAATGAAATGGCACCAGTCACGGAATGATATATATTTCATTCAATAGAACGCGAATGTAATTACATTTTCTGGTTAGAAAAACGTGAAACACCGAGATTTAGCTTTCGCATAGAAATTTCAATGAGCAGAAATACGCGCGAAAAATTACAAAATCCCGAAGTATTTGGCACGCAGGAATTTTTACACGACGAACGTAAATTCATCGCGGACGTTTTGTCGTCGGACAACCAGACCAAAGGTCGTCGACGACGTTCTTAATTATTTTCCTTATCCCGTGCATCTGAAATCTACCGCAGGAGACATTTTTCTGCCTGACGCCGCATTCGTGGGTTGAATTAATACCCGGTGTTTTCGTCCTCCGTCGTGAATTCTCCTCGAGAATTATCCAAATGACCTTGATGTACTGCTGGCAAGGACAAAATATTCGCGCCCAGCGTCGCGGAGGTTAAATTTCAACGGGCGGAGAAAAAAAACAGAATGTTCGTTACACGGGCTTTGATTAATTTATTTCGCTTATTTAAACTTTTTCTCCACTTTCCGCCGCTACTTTTCGCCGCAAGGGGAACTCGGACGGCTAAGAATTGCAAGACGTGATTAGGTACGGTGTTTTGTTTTTCATTGTGTGCCCCCTAATTTCCAGACGTTTGCGGAGTTTGAAGTGTGAGAAACAACGTGTTTTTCAAGATTTATGTGTGACGCACACGAACTTCGTTGAAATTTTGTTGACGAAGGATTTAAGTGGGCATGTATCGGAAAACGTCGAGGAATTTATTTTCGTTGGAAATCTACGTATTTGGTTCGGTTACGTGGAGCAAACGTCGTGTTTTCACGCTGCATTCATGTTTGACTCATCTGGGAAAATTATTACAAACAGTTTTTCAACCTATGTTAATGTGTAAAGTACAAAAATAAGTTTTATTCAACGAATTTTTTTTTCACTTGTTGAGTGAATTTGTTGCAAGATAATCTGCTTATAATTTACCGATTCGCGACTTAACAAAAAAGTGTTGAAAATACATAGAAACCGGCGTCGAAGATCGATTAACTTTGTAGGGATTGTTTTAAATAACATGTATTTTGCCGAGAGGGAAATTAATTGAAATAATTTTGGAAAATTTACCAAAAATTAATATGTATCATAATTATAAATTGTGTATGGAAATTGATATGTGGGAAAATGCAAAGTGTGCTATAGCCAACATTATAACTTTGTTATGTTCGTGAACGTATTATATAATTTTTTAAAAAATTATTCTCACTTGTTCGATTATACGTGTAATTGCCAGGCATATGGATATACATTCAAATTTCGCTTTAAATCGACAGATTTCCCAGTCTCCGCATCTTGCGATATCTACCCCTGACAGTGTCAGACTTTAAACAAAATTTGATTCATATTAATTTCATTTACGCTACAAATGTCAATCCCCGACGGCGGATAAACTAAAATAAACATTTCGGTAAATCGCTAAATCTGTAATAAGGAAGAATGGATAAATTAAAAAAGTGTAAAAAATATCTTTTCTCCGCGTTCTTTTAAAAGAATGAATAAAAGTGGCAGAAAAAAAGAAAGAATGAGCATCATTTTGAATGGGCGTTCATCCGATGCCGAAGAATATCACTGCTAGAAAAGATGTGAACGCTTTGTTAGTGGCACTCCTACTCGCTATTTTTCCCTCTTATTCTCTGGATGCGTTCTTCCGGCGTTGCTGATGGGGTCCGTCCGTCGTGACGACCATTAACCATCCTGACGCAATTTTCGCTGCCCGATGGAAAAACTTTTCGCCCCAGAAGACTGCCGCTGGACGCCCAAACGATGCTGCACAGTATATGGGGTGTGCCTATAGAACGCGCCATGCAGATAACCTTTTAACTGGAAACTTCTGCGCGGCTGTTTGCTAGGTTGGGTGAAAATTATTTAGAACGGTGCTTGCACGACGAAGGCGTTTTTATTCGAACAAAAAACGCCGAGCTTAGAAAACATGGAATTTTAATTTTAAATGTACGTTTTCTATCGATTTCTACAGATATTTCGCACGGGGGAATTGAAATATTTTGCGAAGATAGGCGATGGTCGAGTGAAGATATTTAATTAGTTTCGGCGCAGAGTTATAAAAAAAGTCAAACTTGAGTCTATTTCTAAGTCAACCGCCTGGGTTAGTTATTTTTATTAGCTGGAACATCGGGATAAACATGCCAGTGAAAATCCAATGAAATTATAATAATTCATTGATAATTTATTAAATCATTCACAGAATAAATAGATTATCAGGTCCGTAAATTCCATCTGTTTTCGAAGCGACAGGAAGAGTCGATGTGTTTTGATTCGTGGTTCGGTAAGATCGGATTATTGAAATTCTTAATTATAAAGAACGAACTTCACGTTAATTCGTCGATATTATAGACGACACGCTAATATAATATATTGGCAAGGTAAATTCCAAAACACGAATGTAGTCTCATTTTCACTTGCGTCAACCATGGAAGTATGTTATTTAATATAGAAAACGAGCAATTAAACGCATAATAAATTCCAGAAATAATTACTATTGATTACAGCTAAATAATTCGAATTGATAATAACTTGATCGATACTTAATTTCTTTTGTCCTAAATATTCAATAATATCTTTTGAATTACATATATGTTTTTTGTTCTACTTAATATGCACTTTAAATGGCAAATGCAAATTCCGTTGTAACGAATATACTTGTCATTAAACAAAACAATTAACATCCTTTCATAACGAGTATACTCGACATAATTATTGAAAGGGAAATTATTTACCACAGATATCACGATTAGTTTTTCCCCTAAACCACTAAATTTCTAAATTTCAAAACTCGTAAAATTCTTGGAAGAAAACTAAACCAAAATGAATAGATATTCCGTTCGTTAAAGTGATCGCTAATGGCAGCCAAGTGTTTCGTCGTGGCGAACGAAAGAAAGAAAGAAAAAATGTACAAAAAATAGAATAAGTCGTATCTGTATCACAAAGTCTGTTACAAAGCCCTGTGGGGAACGTAACAAGAATCTCGAAGAAACGAAATCTTAAATGCAGCTTGCTACCCTTTGTCGATTACTCACGCGTTTCGAACAATTTCCAATCTGATGCAAATTGTCTCTCCCCGGATAGATGACGTGCTCCATGAAAATATGTTGTGTTCATTCACGGGTTTCTTGCCACGTTGCTGAAATTCATAATTTCCTCGTACCGATATTTTTCTTTTGAGCATTCATAAATCCAATTCTGCTAGATTCGGCGTAATTCTTATTCGCGATTGCAAAACAGTGTGACGTAATTTCGCTAGAAATAAACGAAGCTGTTTAACAGAGTATTGTAGAGGGTTTTCGAAACCGTCGGAACAATGTGCGCTGTTGCAGAATCCGAACTATTTCGCCGCGTCTGCCATGGTTTACGAAAATATGTGTAATATGCGAAATATGGAACTTTGATGTCTTTAAACGACATTCTTTTATCACCTCTCATTTTGATAAGGCGAAAAATGTTGTGCTGCGTTTCGCGTTGACGGGAAAAAATGTGGAAATAATGTTCTCACCGGCGTCATCTTCGCGATAATATTTTAATGAATTTAATCGTCGTTATCATCGTTATTTCGACGTGGGTGTTTCTTATCAAAATTTTCTTTTTAAATATTCGCATCAGTTTCGAAAACTAGTTGGTTAAAGAGACAGTGTCTGAGTATCGAATAAAACGTTTCTGCCATGTATATTATTCATACAAAAATTTGCTATAGTAACCACCCATAAAAAAAGTATCGTTGATTAAATATATTCCGTGTTCCTTCAGAGATTACTTTGCCTCGCTAGAAAATACAGTTTACCCGACGTAGGAAATTTGCATTCGTTATGTAAATTAATTGTTACGACAATATTAATTAACTTTGCATGTTTTAATTCACGTCAGACACTTAAAATGCGTACGAAGGTAAAAGTGGAGGACACGAATGAAACCTTCACCTCGAAAAATTTCCGATTCCTCATAAAATCGTGAAAATAAAACTGTCCAAACGCATAAAAAACGTTGCAATAAAAACACTCTGACGAACGAAATTAGAATTAATTTACATAAATGGACGCAACGTGGAGATAGTAACTTCTTGTTTGTCAAATTAATTCCCATTGTTTGCATCGTGCTGATAATAATATTATGATTTGATTTTTTTCGCAAGTTATTTACGAAACCCGATTCTTTAAATTGGTTGTGTTGTTAGATTTCCATACTATTTCTGACAAACAGATAACTCATTATTTCCGAAGCTGTAAATAGTCAGAGCTAGTCATTCCTTCCAAGCTATAATTCAACAACCCTTGATATGCTACAAACTAATCTTCCTTGTCCACGTCTCCTGCTATTTTATGGTGCATTCCGAACCAATAACTAAAAACCAACGCGATCGAGCTAAAGATGTAGTTACATTCATGGAACCTGCAGTTCATAGTGTAATATTAATTTTTTGCAGTCTCCGAACGTCATAGTCTGCTACTACATGAGCCACAGTGTGAGATTATTCATTGTGCGAGTTTAAGATTATAGTTCGTTTAATAGTTTAGAACGGTAATAAATATAGTTTAATTGTTCTTAACTTTCGAACTTTTTGAACCCGGAATACAATCGTGTTAACAAAATTTGTGGAAGCTACCAGACGGAACCTCTCGAGACATCTTGAATATCAATCCACGAAACTTCATCGTGGAAAGTGTTTTACATATTGCAGTCAACAAACTTACCCGAAAATATCGCGCCAAAGTACGCGAAGTTTCTCCCCAATTTAAATTTGGATTCTGTTTCCACGTTTCCATTTTAACGTGCGAGAGTGGTGAACCCAGGACAACGATGAAATCTTAAAGCAGCGCTACCGAGATTTTCCTTCCATTCGTATCAAGATTCATGATAAGTTTGTGGAAAATTAATTTAATGGATTGGAAAACGATAGTCTGATAATAAATATGAATATTTAATGAAAGCTTATCTGCAAACTCTTCCTGTAATATTTGTTACATGAGAAAAAAAAGTGTATTTTTCCATTACTCTAATAGGTGTCAAAATGTACAAAATAGAAAGAAAAGAAAGAAAACTTTTCGTTGAGAAGTTTTCTTGAATCTATGATAGTCATCGGTAGAGCAATTTCAAGCTTCCACTTTGGAGAGTGAGTTCACTCGTTGAAGTTACACCTTAGGCGATAAAAAAATTGTTCGCCCGCTTAACGAGTCCAGGAAATTTCCAAGAAATCGGAGACAGAGATGTTCAGTAAAGGAAAAAACGTTTTTGTGAATTTTTGACGGAAAAGATACAAGATTCGTATGAAAACTATTATTACTGTGTGAAAACATGTACAGTATTGTCTCGGTAAAAGTTCGCTCGTCGAGATTGGGAGTACTGGAAGTGTAATTCGAGGCGTATAAACCTTGATTGACCTCAGTCGCTAGACTTTCTATTTTGCCGACAGTGTTTAGTTTAGTTGCGTCGTCTGGACGACCCAACCGTGTCATATCAATCGTTTGACTGATTTCAAGGGACATCTCCACCCCCTTCCCCGTGGTTCGGATGATCCGCGATCCTTTACCGAGAGAATAATGTACGGACGGTCCAAGGAATCCTGACCTTCTTGACTGGCAGCGCAGGATGAAAGAGGGCGCAGTGCCCTGTGTTACACTTTCTTTTATCACGCGGCACGACATATCTCTTAAAATCAAATATTCGTCGTCAATATCTCTTAAACGCTGAATTTTATCAACTAAGCATATGAGAACTTTTTTGTAGAGCATTAAATTTCCTACAAAATGACGTTTGTACGTTTCATAATTCATATTGGTTCGCGAGTTATTAAATTTATAAGCAAAAATCAAATTTGTCTAAAAATTATCAAACTTCAATCGTCAATATCATCTAAATGGTGAGATTGACGGTAAAAATATACAGTCCTTTTTTGTAGAGCGTTCAATTTCCTACAAAATTATATATTTACTTTTGCAAATCGGTAAAGTTATGAGCAAGATATGAATTTTTTTCTAAAGGACTGCGTAAAAAATATAAAACTATAATGCGGAGGACATTCCCATTAAAATTAAGAGCTCAGCTTTGCTGAGAGTTTTCTAGAGGTGTCTACGAACCAATTTTTCGGTGTACTTTAAAAAAAAAAATAGTCGATTTTTTTGACCCACCCTAATGTACATTGTTGTATTCCAGATTCAAAAAGTTCGAAAATTAAGAATAATTAAAGTATATTTATTACCGTTTTGAACTATTAAGCGAACTATAATCTTAAACTCAAACAACGAATAGTCTCATACTGTGGCTCACGTAGTAACTGACTATGACGTTCGGAGAGTGTAGAAAATTAATATGTGTAACGCTATGAGCTGCATGTTCTATGCCTCTGACTATACCTCTCTCACCCATAATTCGAGTTTTTAGAATATACAGGGTCTCCCAGCTAACGTGCAGGTCCCTGAACCAGGTGATAGCTGAGGTAATTCTAATATAGGAAAGTGACATTCGTAATGTCGTATCTTAATTTGTAGCCGAGTTATTAACGAAAAACGATAGCCAATCAGAGGGCTTCGTTGGGCCTGGCGGCGCGACAGTAGAAGGTCTGCATCAGTAGGGTACTGTGCCAGTAGGAACCGTCGCGCAGAAGGGCCCAACGGAGCCTTATGATTCGCTATCGTTTTTCGTTGATAACTCGGTCACGAATTAAGATACGACATTATACGACATATACATACATATATTAAGATATGACATGTACATACATATGTATACTTTCACTTATCTATGTTGTTGGATTTCGAACCTATTTTTGATAAATAAGTGACTAATTATTTACAGTCCAAGGTCCGTTGTTCATGTCATCCACTACTTTCTGGTGTATCTCGGATCACTATTTATTATACAGTGTTCTGTATACATACTTAGTATGTATGTAGATAAACACTTTTACAACTTGGAAAATAATTAGTCATTTGTTTATCCAAAATAGGTTCGGAATCCACCCGCATGCATAAATCAGAGTATGAAAAAGAATGCGTTAATAAGTATTAAAAACATAGTTGCAATATTCGATCTGTCACCGCTGAAAAACGAGGATTTTTTCATTAATATTTAGCAGCGTTACGCAGGGTTTAAGGAAAAAGTCAAACATTTAAGAAAAACCGTCCACAAATTTTCAACAATGTTTTGGAAAGTACTCAGATATTCTGTGCCCTGAAGTTCCTAAGTTTCCAAGTGTATAGACCTAAAAAATGCTTCGCATAGAAATTTTTGCGGCTTGAAATTTGAATTTATTTACACTTTATGCTTTTTCGCCTCCAAATTTGTATACATGGAAATTTCAAACTTGAAGAGAAGTTTGAGAAAAGGTGAGAATTGGGAAAATCCGTCGCAATTTTTAAATATATTTTGAAAAATAATTATTTAGTCTACAAAACGGTGTGCTTGACAAAAAATAATGATTTTCTTGATGCCAAATTTGAAATAAATTTGATAAAAATTGATCGAATAATGCCCATGTTGAAAAATATTATTTTTAAACACGAAAAACTTGTCTTTCACGTTTGTACGAAAACTACATACTTCGTCAGATACACAAATTTAATTTTCGACCTTTTAGAACTGCGTTCTTGAAACTGTAAATATTGAGAGAATGTGACCAAAAAATCGTTCTGTTCAAAACCAATATACAAGTGGTGTCCCCTTAAAAGAACGCCAACATGTTTGATTACTTGAATTGAATTCTTGGACATATGTACAACATACATACATGTGAGTGTTATACACAATTTGTAAAATGTAAAAACTGAAAATTATTTTTCAATCGTTAGGATATAAGTAAATAAAAATAATTTTTCTGCTAAGAAAACGATAAATACAATAATAAAGAACTAAACATTAATTAAATTGTTACGTATGTAACATCCATTCTAAAATATAAGGCCATTTTTAAAAATTGTACAACGTTTTGGTTTTATTGTTATTGCACCTTGCTCAAGGGAATTTCAAACTTGTTATCCTTAAACGTTAAATTAAATGTAAACTAACGATCAAACAATTGTAACAATGGAAAAGGGGGAAACGAAGAAACTCGAAGAATGCTGTTTGAAGACGCACTGATCTTCCTTTGTGTATTGAGCCGATTATCTCAGGAAGATAGTCGTAGGTTAAGACCTTTGTTTTAAAACTAATGTAATAGGAATTTCAAACTGCAGGAAAAGTTGCGGGAATTCGAACGTATTATCTATGTAAATTAATTGAACTGTAAAGGTAAAGATATTAATGGTAAAATAGTAATAAAAATGAAGTAATTAATCGACATATTTATTGATGTTGCAAAGAAAAAGAAAGGGGAAGTAAACCATATCTGATCTGATGCAAAAAAACTGCAACATAGAGTATGTCTCTTATATTATCAGGCGTAGATCGGAAATAAGAAAATGGAAGAGTTATGCAAAGAAAAGATAAATGTTAATTAACTTTTAACACAAGTGTGGAAGAGTAGGGTCTGGAGCTTTTAGGGCAGGTGGGCAAAAAAATTCAGAAGTTTAAAGCAAGTTTAAAGTCGGAATCTACACTTCTTACGAGATCAAAGCGTGCAGTTCTAAGATGCGCAGTTTTTTTTAAATAAAAAAACGCCCTGATTTATTAGGCGCTTTCTAAACTGTTGAGACTAAATAAAATCAAATCATTCGAGTGGTACCGAGTTCGGGAAAGGGTCATGAAACGTGGGAAAACGTCTGCGCTTGATAATAAAGTAAGTACAACGTAAAAACCCTTTTGTATTAACAAATACCAGCACATAGTTCACACATAGTAAATTAAAAAACAGGGCAGGCGTCAAACTATAGAGGAAGTCTTTCAACACGGTGCATTAAATAAGCAATGCAGTTGTGTCAGGGTAATAATCTGTCACCTAGTGTTTTTCCGATCTTTTGTTTACCGTATTATTAGAAAGTATAAAAAGCGTCTCTTAAAAAACTCTCTTATTGTGATTAACTTCATTAGATATTATGTTAGTATTGTCAAAATCGAAACTACAGCCCCTTTTTAGATGGTGATGCAGCAAATCAGTGAAACCCATTACAGCATTTTTGGAGACAATTTATGCTTATTGATACTGTTCTGTAGCTATTATTTTGTCCGTCATATACATATACGATAGGTTACAGTTATTACATAGAATATTATATGTACATTAAGTTAGAACGTTTTTCCTTGTCTGTTCTATCTTTTGGGACTTTAAAATAATAGGTTTCGGCTGAAATAGTTAGAGAAAAATTTTATGTCATATGTATTTAGATCAGAAACTATTTTTTCCCTCAAAAAAAGTATATACGATACAGCACGTCGTTTTTGGGCTGTCATGTCATGTGATAATTGAAAATTATCAGCACCCTCGCGCCCTGGGTCAGTGTTCATGTACCCTTTTTGAAAGGTAATGATTTATGAAATATAACTATTATTTAATAGCGCGATTTAAATGACGTTGATGTTCTTTTCCAAAATCTATTGATCGATAACTTAATAACTCTGTCAACTAAATTACCTTTGTGTAATGTATGCGGAAATCTGCATAGATGTCAGCAAGCTTTACGAAGACGGTAGGAAAATGCAGGTCAGGTTACTAAGGAATACATGTTTTTATCCGCTTACACCAGTAAAAAGGAAACATTGTTGCGAACAGTGAAAACATCTGCGACGGTATCACACAAGAGACACACACTCCTACGGTTACACGGGCTCAAACTACCTAAGAGGTTAAGATGATATGACGTCCTTTCAAAACCGACGACGTTCCATTTTCTCTTGTTTCCTCGATATTTTTTCAAGAGGCATGTCTCAATGCGACCAGCACTGTCCGGAACGCAAGGAGGCTAAACAATGAGCTGATCTTCAGAAAATAACGCTGGGTTTGTGTCCGAAGCCCTGGGTCCTAACCTAACATCTCCTTTCTGTCCACAATTTTCTCGATCGAAACTTTTCTTTAATCATAACGGCAGAAGAAAGATGTTTGCCTTTTGCAGAGTAACTGCTTTAATCCTTTTGGCCACGATTTAATTTTCCTGAGAAAACGGAGATTTTACTAAAGACTTGTTTAATTAAATTATGATTTTTCGATCGATTTTTAGGTCCCCGGGGACGAAGAGGGAGGAGAGGGCGTTTCTGAATTAGGACGGAAAAATTTACTGAATTTAGATACATAAACCATTCATATACATATACATGTATATTAGGGTGGTCGTTAAAAATTAAATCTTTTGCGACGCCCCCCAAAAAGCTTCCTTATGATGCAAAACCACTGTTTTTTTTTTTTTTTTTTTTTTTTTTAAATTAACAACAACACGTGCCTCAAGACGATTTAAGTTAACTTTTGGTAAAATCATGTTTTTGGGAATTTTTATGAGAATACGATTTTAATCGAAATATAAACAATTATAGAACACAAATCAATAAAAAACATTAATTAATTAAAATAACAATAAGCAAAAATTAAAATTTTTTCTTATTTTAATTAACTAATCTTTTGCGACGCCCCCCAAAAAGCTTCCTTATGATGCAACAACACTGGGGATTTTTTGTTTAAATTAAAAACAACACGTGCCTCGAGACGATCTAAGTCAATTTTTGGTATAATCATGTCTTTTCTGAAAATATCTGATTAAATATGGAATAATAATTCATTTGAAATTAAAAATTATTAACAATGAAATATCTTCAGTATTATTATTTTTAGTGAGGAATTTTAACCGTTTTAGTGCCAGGTGTTTTTAAAAATCCGTGTCAAATAGTATTACACAGCGCGATAGTGCTGGTGCTCGCGCATCATTGTAACTATGAATTAAGTAAAACAGTTACAATGATGCGAATGGTTTACGATTATTTGAAAAACGAAATAGTTTTTACTTGCGGAAAGTCTGATATTATTCCTGACAAACTACATTTGGAATCGGAATTGACAATTATTACCAAACATTGCCATCGCGCTGCGTGGATTTAAAACGGTGAATGGAAGATAAGAAAGAAAATATATTTTTGATCGGAGAGACACAGCATGAAATTTCCGGATATCAACTACCATCTAAGTCACAAGTATTAAAATTTTTGTTTCCCATTTTGTTTGATTATACCAAAAATTAACTTAAATCGTCTCGAGGCACGCGTTGTTGTTAATTAAAAAAAAAAAAAAAAAAAAAACAGTGTTTTTGCATCATAAGGAAGCTTCTTGAGGGGGGGCGCCGCAAAAGATTTAATTTTTAACGACCACCCTAATGTATATGTATAATAGTATATCCAGTTATGGGGCCGTCATGACCCAAACTGTTAAAAAATCAGCTACATTATTTGTAACTCTTAACATACATTTCCTAGAGACTGTTACGTTTACGAGATTAGTAATTCCTGAAAAAGATTAAAACAGAGACGTCACTAGATACGACATGTTAGCGCTGCCCGTGTGAAACGCATGTTGGGCGCGTTTTAGTGGCGTTCATTTAACGTTCGATGATAAAAAGTCTCGTATCTTTTTTGTAATTTATATTCTAAGCGAGTGGGGAGCGGCGTAAAACGTGTACAGCTATGTGTAGATGTGTTGTATCCACCGCAATAAGCAACAACGTTGCCCTTTGTTGCACGCAGTACTTAAAGTATTAAGCGTCGCTTAATGTTCCCCGGTCTTTAGATACGATTTTAAACATTGTTACTCGCAATGGCATTCAGGCTTACATTAAAATTAATCTTTCTTTTCCCCTTTTTTTCTTCTACGTAACTTTAAATCTAATTCTTCTGTGTTGTACGTGAGTACGTAGTCATGTATACACATACACACATACAAGTTTGATTGATATCCGAACGCTAGTTATTTAACGAATTGGAGATAACCAATCGTTAAAATTATATCGACAATCTAGACCAATTATTTTTTTATTTCTGGAATTATTAATATTATTTTTCAATCATAAAATTAATCGACTCACTTTGGAATAATTCAATTTCGGCAGGGTTAAACATTTAAATTGTGATTTTTAAAATAATAAACGAAATTTATTTCTTTACGTAGAAGTTATCGTCTCTAAAAGAATCCCAGATGCGTGATTGTAGAGTTTCAATTTAGTAGTGCTAGGCTTCACATAAAACTGAGCTTAAGAGCTTGAATTCCGGGCGCACGACGCGCTTTAAGTCACAGATCCGACTCTTTTTTTTTCCTTAGTAGTCTCCTCATTGTTTAGCCTGAGTGCGATTCAGACAGTGCTGATTACATTTCACAATCTCTGGGGAATCTTTCCATTTGTAGCAAACGCCACAGGAGGGCTCTTTACCTACAGTAATTTTATTTTACTAAATCTAGTGCGTCCCATGAAATTAACATACAGCGCACTGTTCATGCTACATGCATAATAATAATATATCTATTTTAACCTGTTAATGGAATATTATTGCCGGAACATCGATATGCTGTTTTTAGAAAATGAAACACAAAGATTCAGTTTTTCGACTACCGAGAATACCGTAAAAAAGTCAGACAATATAAGTATAAGTACTGCGGTTTTACTTATCCCGTGGAAATGTCTATGGCGTAATGCAGCTTATTCATAGAAACGTTTTGGACCGCTTACGAATTTAAACCTCTTAAGTACGGTTTACACCGTAAGTAGCATGAACACCTTAACGCGTGTTACTGTGTAGCATGACATAAGCCATGACAAGCAAGAGGGACCCTATGTAACGCAGTATCCAAACCTGGGTCACAGGAGCGTTGAGTCATTAAATGGGATGACATCGCGATGATACACCGCACATTATAATAGGTTTTTATCTATTCAGGAATGACAGTAGTCTGAGGCACAATTATGTACATACAGTGGGTCACATGGGCCACTGGCTCCTGATGCCCCCACTACGGGCCTGAACGTTCCTTAATAGTTCAGCTTTACGGTAAAAAGTGGGCCAGCAAGTACATTTAACAAAATAATAAACAGATTTGTTAACTAAATGAGTAGGAATCGTTTTGTTGGAAATTTAGTTAAAGTTAAAATTGAATATGTTTATATTTAACGATACTGTTGTGTGGAAGCTATTGAGTAATTTGTACTGGCTTACATTTAGTGGATAACAAAGTTTACATGTATGTGAAACCGATTCGAAAGTCGCGTCCTTTTGTACTTTATATCTTTACATTTTATATGTTCTTTTTGAGAATAGAAATTTGACACATTTTCACCTGCCTTCCACGATATCTTAAAAACCAAAGTAATACAATTTACTTAAAACCACGTAAGACCTTCGATGGCCCAGTCGATTCCGTTTGAACTATTATAGAACGAAGTAAATATTGGAAAAATTCAAATTTCGAAGCTTCATGAATCAATCTATTAAACTAAACAGCAAAGAAGTTATCATTCCGACGTGGAATAATTGAAATCCGTCAAAGTGGACTATTCTACTCTAGTGATATCCCAGATCGGACAGAAAACGGCTGATCCAGTGCCTAACGTCTGCGAACGACGTTAATCGGAAGCTAAATTTAGGCTAAAACGTACGAGCGTTGGATTAACGGACGTAACAACTGACGTTACGATGTTCCTTACTGAACACTAGGGTTTACATAGACGCAACAGTACTGACAACGCCTGTCAGACGTGCCCGTAACAAACGCTTGTCAATAACATTTTCAGATCGTGTAATCAACGTTTGAAACTGGAAGAAAATCCCCAGAAAAATAAAGAGACTAGCCAAGAACAATCGTTAAGCAAGCATGGCATCAGATTTCTTTGCAGAAGCGTGATTCTTTCCCCCTTGGTCGAGGACGTTTATTTTCTGGACTCTCGCCTCCTGGCGGCGTGTGGGGCAGGTTAGGGTTGCATGGAGTGCTTTCCATTTTCGAGTGGCAGACCTGTATGATCCTCAGAATCCACTCGAAGCTCGGGAACATCACATACTCGAGCATCGAACATCCGGAAGATTCGCGTTCCAAGGTGATCGACGCGGCCCGATTAAACTTTCAGACGACGACGTTGCATTTGCGACGATGGAACATTTATCTTTTCTTTTTCCCTCTCTTAACTGGCTTGATTTGGGACAGCCATCGTCTAGACATTTTCGATTATCGACGTGGAAACTAGGGAGTTCTTGGATATATTTGGAGGTTTTTATCTTTTCTGTTAATGTTTGGATTTGTAGGATCGTACGTTGTTTATACATATATGTATTTGAACCATTTTGTTGCCAATGTAACGTTTCATGTATTGTGTGACTTTCGGGGAATAATAGGTTTTATTTAAGTCGAAAATTTGATTAATGAATTACGCGGTAGCAGACGTGTAAGTCTAGAATAATTATGGGAATTCTATTGAGAGATATAGGTTGTTCTGAATTTGTTTGAATCCAGTTACTCTTACTAATCTACTAATTAACCTAACTATAATAGTGTTTTATACATATGAGGCATTCCATCGTAAGTAAGAACTCTTCTTGTAGAAAATTTTGTTGACGTTATTCATACAGCACACATATTTGGAAGTTTAAAATATTCACAAAATTTGACGTTGTTTCAAAATTATATTCGCAACGTCTAGGGACTTTTTCCTATTTCAACAAAATGTATGGTAATTCCCGCCACCTTTAAAAAGAGGTCCCTGCTTCCGAAATTGAATAAAATGAGACACCTGGTAGACAATCGAATAGAATTTCAGTAAAAGTGTGAAGACAACATGTGGATGGTCAAGGACAGCAACGTATTTCATTTTCGAGAAAATCGACATGCATAACCTAAAAAAAGGTATTGCAGTGAAGAGACGTGACTGAACAAAATCGATGTTTAAGATACGTTGCCTGCGAGTGTACTCGAGCAACTACCACATCCACGCGTAAGAAATACACATACGTATACAAATTTATTTGTGGTGAAAAGGAAACTGTCACAAATAATATTCGAAGTAGAATAACGTTGTTAGCATTAAATTTGTACTTAAAAATTTAATGATTCCTATAAATTAGTTAAATCGTGGCACTTAATGACACAGTGTACTCATACATCAAACGAAAAAAATTTTCTATAGTTATCGGCAACGTTCGCGATAGCGTAATCAGAAATTATAATTTTTCCATAATAATAATAACAACAACAGTTGCAAGGCGACGAAAGGTTTTAATATTTCGCGAGTTGGCAATTCCCCTATAAACTATAAAAGCGTAGTAAATAGCTTTATATAATTTTATAAAACAACTTATAATACTTTATTTGAATTCAGTAACAAGCTTATTATCCTACATTCGGTCAGTCTTCTCCCTAAATATTAGTAGAATCCCTAGTTAAATACTTCAACAGAAAATTCCCTAGATTCGAACCTAATTTTCCCCAAACTTTCTTCGATCTTTGCGGATCGTCGAAGTTTTCCGCTGTCCAGGAGACCGTATTCAATCTCCGTCCCCCTAATACGTTCTACGTCGATTTTTCCAGGCATTTCCTTGAATTTCTCGTGTTCATCGACCGTAAGAAAAATTAGCGAGTCGAGGTACAGAGGCATTAATTAAAAGTTTTCTGGTAGGTAGGAAGACGCGGAGGTTCCGGGTGCGCGAACTTTCATGGGGATAAAAATCTTCACAGAGGAGACGAAGGTGCCACGTGCTCCTCTCCAAGATTCCCCTCTGGACGATTGCCAATGAATGCTTAAACGTAAAGGACCTGTTGATAATCATCAAGAGACAAGGCCTTGTCTCGGGCCAAGTACAGCAGTCCCTGGGATACACTTTGACCCCGTACAGGAAATATTAGATCGACGTTTTCGGGGTATTCAAACGGCGTTAAAACGTGATAATTTCAAAAAAATACGATGATATTCGGAAAGGCGGTGTCGAGATATATATTTGACACTAATCACGAAAAAAATCGACCTGTCCCGTTACGAGATATATGAACTCAAAAGTAGTGGATTATTTAAAGACTCGATGCCTTTTTCTCCTCCTTTTCCGTCATCTTCTCCGTTTCCATAAATTAGCTTGCGAATGCGGACCGACGCGTCGCCCAGCGGTGACTGTGTTAACTTATATCATATTTTTACAGCATACGGCGATAATTTTTCTACCCTCAACACTTATTTTTATATGTTTACGTATTATAATCTGTTGAAGGTAATGCTGGAAAGAATACAATTTGAAGGAATTTTTTAAATATTCGATACTTCTTTCCCGTAACAGGTAAAATTTAGTGCAGGGTTTTATTTTTACAATCCCGTATCTTTAAAACTGTCAACGTGAATTTTCCACTGTTGAGTATATAGCGAAACGCGTAGTTATCGCTATTGTTAAAAGATCTCTGTTACATGCTCTATATTGGAACTTTACTATCTCGAACATTGAATCTCCGGATTGGCTTTTATCGGTTTATAACAGTGTTATGATACTCTCTAAACATATTAACAACAAAAAATTAAGGATCATACATTTTTCTGCGGGTATACCGTAAACTTAGAGCAGGAGATGCCTGGGTAACAAAAAATTCATAACTTGAAAACAATCCTTTTTTTAAATATGTTATTTAAGTAGATGTTTAGGGGACACGATGACGTTACTGTATGGTAATATAACAAATATTTTCATAGATATACATTGATTTTGTGTCACCAATTCAGTTGATACAAGCCATTATGATCAATTTATAAATTTTTAATAAGGCGGAGGTTTTTGAAGTCACCGGTTTTGTCGACTTGTATGTCAATTATAGTTTTATAATTATGAATTAAAAATAAACCGCAGATAAATACTTCACTGCTGTTCAATTAAAAAATGTTTAACATTTTTATTATTCCTTCAATTTTTTTCTTTTTCAACATTAGGCACAATATAACAAGATTTTAAACAATCAATGACATATTATGAGAACCTTAATAGTTAACCTGAACTGCACCTACAATGAATTTTGACTCTCTCCGGAAGATCTCTGATTTTGTTTACTTTTTTATTTTTTTTAAAGTGTTTTTTTTTTTAAATTTTCTAAATACATAATTCTTGTTGTTACATGTTCTAAAAATAAAACGCTTAAAGGAAAATTGTTTACGTTTCTCCACGCTATCATTACAATAGAAATTTTGTTGATAATTGCAACAACGAGTAAAACATATTATTTGAATAAAAACAGCAATATACTTCACGTTTCAAAATTTTTCGACAAATAACATGCATATAGTATAAAATAAATACATTCAATTAACTAACGTCCCACGTAAATGTTGTCTTTTCCTTGTTAATTATTCTGCTTATTTTGTTATATTAAATGTTCGAGGTGGCTGCGTTTCCTGAAGGTTCCACAATGAAATACTTGTGAAGTGTCAACTCTTCTTATTGTTACTTACATAATTCTACGATGAAAATAAAATTCTCAAAAAACATAAAAAGTGTAAAGATATGGTCCAAGTACAAGAGGATGTAACTTTGGAGTTGATTGTTCATTAATATAAACTTTTATTAAAAAAAAGGATTTGAAATCTAAATATAAATTAAATCATACGTATATATTAAATATAAATATGTCCAACTAACTTTTATTCAATTTCCCAGCAAATGATTTCTCCTCCTTTAATTAATAAATTAAATGTATTCAGTAGCGTACTTTTTACGAATGTTCGATAGTGAAAAATACCTGTAGAGTCAGCTCTATACTCCTCTTAGTTTAACCGTGCGAGATGAACAACATTAAAAAAAGAGTTGTTTAAATAGAATATAAATTGGGTTTCTTATTGTACGAAATGGCGATCTAAATATCCAATGCTGTTTTATTTTAATTTACTATAACACCAACCATTCATACATATCGCTTCTCGGATAGATTCGGATTGTTACCATTTTAAATTAAAAATAAGTACAAATATTTGTGACGTTATACTTTCGACATCAAGCTGCGTAAAAAGAGGTTCACGAAGTACATGTAATACAATATCAAGCAGAATTATTAATTAAATGAAGAAAAATTATTCTCTTGGAAATTTAGTTAAAGTTAATTGGAAATATATTATAATTAGCGATACTATTCTATTAAAGATGTGTTATAATTTCTACTTCCACATATTTTTTCGATTTGATATTCATTTTATAATAGAATTATATTTTAATGCGCCATAGACTTCGAAGTCGATACTTCTTCTACTTCGCCAATATATGTACTTGCATTTTTTATGTTTTTTTGAGGATCAGGTATACGCAATGCTCGCTTTGTCTCCCTCACACCATCGTCTCACCGCCGTGACCTCAAGACATAGAATTAATGTCCCTAGATGACCGTCATTTAATCATACCATTACATCGGTGTCATCTTCGTATCAATCGGATCGAATTAAATTTTCGTTTAAATCCAATCGGACTTTAATAATTCGGAAAATTGAGATTCCTATCAGATCCTTTGAACGCTTTCTTATTATTAATACCTAGATCATTCGATAAGAATGTCTACACTATTTTCGAGATTCGACTGTTCAAGTACATAATTTAGTACTGACTGCCGATATGATTGAAATACGCCATTCGTAATTGGTTCGAGAATCGGAATTTTGTGAACTTTTTATGGAAAACTATAATACACATGGAAAAGTTGTTATTATTACATACGAGTATAATGTATAAAGTGTTTAAAAAAAAATTATCAAATTATCAAAAAATGTGGAATTATATAGTTGCAGTGCTTACAAAGGTATGTACATATCCAAGTGTCGGGAGCGGATTTTAATAAAATTTTGAAAATCTGTTTAGCACGTGATAGTAATCGATACGTAATTTTTTATATTGACTCGACGGTCGCTTCATGCGAGAAAACAGCCTTTGAAGTTACACCATAAATATTCCAAATCGTAAACTATCGTAGGATGGAAACAAATATTATAGGGAAAAGTTTCATGTTTTTTTTAAATACCGGAGTAATATGTTTACAAATTGTGTAAAATAACAATTTATTTATAACAATCTCCAGTTTTGTAATAAAAAAAAATATAGAATAGTTTGCTGAATTCTACGATCTAATATATGTATAAGAAATTTTCCTTTCGAAATTTGGCTTATATGTGTATGTAATACATGCGTACACTGCACAGATCAACGAAGCGGCATGATGGGGTGCGTGGCGAGCAGCAGTGTTATCGTGATAATTATCATATTGTTCTACAAAAATGGAAATTTAGTATATTATATGTACGGCTGTTCTTTTATATCGTTACAAAAATGGTGATATCGAGTAAAAAAAGTGCGATTTATTTTTTTGTTATAAATAAATTATTTATTTACAAAGTATGTAAAGATATTTCCTCTGTATCTGACAAACCATGAAACTTTTCCTTACAACACATGTTTCTATCTACGATAATTTACGACTCAGGATATCTATAGTGTAATTTCGAAGGATGTTTTGACCACTTACACATGTGATTGAAGCAATATAAAAAAATACGTATCGATTATTTTCACGTGCTTAACTAATTTACGAAGTTTCATTAAAATCGGTTCTAGGCACTTGGGTACGTTCCCTTGTTAGTTACGTAATTCTTCGGTGGAAAAAGAGTTGCGCGATATAAACTATATTTTATGTATCTAAATATAGAAATACAATGTTACTTCGGTCAAACGTACGGACTTATCCACCTTTTGAAAAAATTACGTATGGAAATTATTGGGCTTCGTAATTTTGGTGCTTGGATATTTCTACAACAACGAAAATTTGAAGTAAAACAATGTTTTCGTACGTATTCTCTACAAATTTCAAATTGCTCGGATCACCAATGTCTCCATCGCCATTTTTGTGACAACGCGTCCATCGCGAGTCTAAAATACTTTGATCAAGCTATTTTGAGCAACTTCTGTGACACAAACGCGAATTTTACAACCCCTTACAAATTGTATACATCAAACCAGGAATTAAAAAGATGGCACCTGTCGATGATCTTCTCCTCACTATCACACCATCTCGGAGTTTCATCCATTTTACCTGGCAAACATGATCAGCGGTAGGTACGAGGGTGGTTTGATAAGTCTGGTAAAAATTGAACAATGTCGCATCGCAAAAAATTTTGAAGTACATAAGCTCAAAGTGGCATTCATTTGGCTCGTAAATATCACGTTTTGCCCAAATGCGACACTTCGTTTAGATTTGGTTGACGTTTGAAACGAGCGACTTAGTAGTTCTTAGGACAACGCACCAGTTCACACTTTCGCAATCACAATGTCAAAAATACACGAATTGGGCTTGGAATTGATTCCGCATCCACCCTACTCTCCTGATACCGCTCTCTGAGATTTTTTTATTTCCCAACTTGAAAACATGGCTCGGTGGGTGAGATTCTCGTCGAATGAAGGAAATATCGATGCCGTGAATGCGTATTTGCAGACTTTGACAAATCATACTTTTTTGACGGGATAAAAAAATTAGAATCTCGCTGGGTTAAGTGTGTCGCCCTTGAAGGAGACTATGTTGACAAATAAAGGTTTGTTAAAAAAAAATGTTTACCTACTTTTTTACCAAACTTATCAAACGACCCTCGTAGATACCTAAACAATATAACAAAAAAGGAAGAAAAACTGTGGGAGACTCAAAAACAACCACGAAGATCCTAAAATTGCAATCGGAACGCGTCTGCCGGGTACCATCTTGTCAGCTCCCGCCATTTCACGAGTGCACCATTCAAACTTTTTACGTAATTCGAAGTGCATTGAGTGGGCAGACATTTTCGGCCGCGTGACACCCGAGTGCGCACTTTAGAAAAACAATTATGCAAGCCCTGATTGGCGGACGTTCGTTTTGCATGTATACGTAACAGGGGCCATTAAACGACCATTTGCCACGCAAATAATAGCCGATGCACTCGTTGCGCGCTCTTTTTTTTCCTCGACATCCTTTTGGTCGTGGCGGCGTCGTCGAATTTCAGATTGCGCTTTAATATCGGCGGCCGCGTAATCCTCGATGACGGTTTTTTTGGGATTTCGACGCTTTATTACAAAAAAGGTACGCCCCGATGGACGGCAGATGTCATGTGTGCTTTTTTTGTTACTAACCCGTCCAGCCCCAAACCCCAGCAGCCCACTGTGTCGCAGTGTCGTAACGTATTCGTTCGCTCAACGGTCTTTCCAATACGTGTTCATGCAGCGCGGCATGCAAATGTATTGTACGGACATACGCGCAAACTGCAGATTCGCGGGTATTGAGGTTCGAATAATCGGGGAATCGCAAGTGGTCCAAAACTATGGACATGAATAAATGTTTTTCACAAAGACACTTTTGCAACGGCGAAAGGATATTCGAAAGCATAAATTATTTTAATCGTGCCCATACTAATGGCTTTCAGTTATTGGTGTACTGGTGACTTCTCTTTTTAACCGTTTAACGTACACACAGTGTCTCAGAAACATAACATGGCGACCAATTTTTCGATTTAAGTGAAACTTCTGGGGACATGGTCGCGCGAGTCGATTAATGGAGAAGTGAAGTGAAACGAAAAGTGAAACACGAAGGGGAGAACCATTCTTGAGTATAACGAGTGTGCTTGATTTCACTATTTTGTTTCGCTGTTGTATTCGCTTCACCAGTGACTGATTGTAAGAAGAAGGAGGGGCTCGAGTTGCCCCGAGTTGGTGTGTATAGTGAATACGTTTCGCTTCACAATTCTGTTTCATACGCTGCTAGAAGAAAGAGGGAAGTGACTCAGTAAAACAAGGCAAGCGCGTTTCACATTTTCGTTTCTACCTGTAAACGAAATAGTAAAGCGAGTCATGCAGGTTTCATGTATTCGTTTCCTCTTCGTATACTCTGTGTCGTGACGCAATGTACAATTTCAATTTGTACTTAAAAACACGTAGTATTTTTTATTTATTATTTACTATATTCCAAAGTGAGGGAGTGAATTATTACAAAGTTTTCAAGATGTTGCGACGTTCCAACACACCTGTTCTTTGTATAATAATTAATAACTTTATACTAATTATTCCGAAAATATTTGCAGCCGGTGATATTTAAACAATTTTTTCTGGAATCAGCCATAATCTATACAAGTTTTCAATACCAATGGTAAAAAGATTTTTCTGAACTGTCTTAGACAATTTTTGTAATTAAGTACAACGTTTATGCCATTTATTCTAAAGTGCAAACAAATTCTGTTGTGCATTTAACTTTTGTTCTCTGTTGATTTTGCAATTATTAAAACTCTATGATTATGTATTATAAATTATTTTCCATTCTCTAGCCAAAGTCGTAAAACAGATACATTAATATGTAAATTAAACCAAAAAGAAATTTATCAAGGTATTTGATATCGGATACTTGAGAGTAAATTGTGCTGCAAAATATAAAACTACCGTGGGACATAATTATGAAAGTAACACAATATCATAAAAATATATTAAAATTCTAGAATTTGCATCATTAAAATTCCAACATTACTACATATTGTATAGCCGTTCCACTTACTTTGTTTTGTTTAAGTTTACGAGGAATTAAAAATCAGATGCATACGATTTTGAACTTAATAGATTAAAAACACGTAAAACGATTTTGATTTATTCCTTATAACGAGGACCCGTGAGACGCGAAATAGATTGCAAGAACTAATTTGGAAATCGACCAACATTTTTTTATCTTTCCATAGATTACATAACTCAGCTCGTTATCGATACGTTTGTCGTGCCGAGACACCAGTGCCTCGATGCCCAAATGATTACAGCTCGCCTGCCTGACTCCCCTTCACTTTTCTTGATTGCCGAGGACTGGTAATGGGGTGTCCTCGACCACCCCCATACCCTGCCAATCTCGCCCTGAACGACCGTCGTTTTACGCCATGAGAAAAAAACGTTCAGGGCAGAGAAAGAAGTGAAACTGGCGCGGAAATGCGAGGAAAATAGTGGTCGTTGCTTACAAAATCCGATGACGTGATTTTGGACATCTTGTGCGACCAATTCTATGGCGATTTAATAAACTACAGAAACCGATTATGATCGACGTTAAATTTTTCTTTTCGTTTTCGACGATTTCGGTGACTGGACAATACGTTGATTAAAGCTAAAGTCTATTTAACTTTTATTATTTTTAAGTTTTTTTTATTTGAAAAAAAAATTGTTAAGTGAAAATTAATGTAATATTAATGTTGAGTAGGATATCTATTTTAAATAAAGAGAGAATTTCGACGCGAGTCCCTGATAATACGCAGTAACGTAGAAATTCGCGGAAAACCAGAAAATCTGATTGCGAGATCACGTGACTTTCTGTTGTTTCAAATTTCTTTGCAACTCGGCACTGGATGTTTTTATTTACGTGGCCGGCAGTAAATTAAGGGAGGGTTATATTTACATTTATGATGAAAAAAATTTTGTCTGTCACCCGTCGAGGCGTTCTCTTTCTGCATGTAAAGCGTGTGAACTTTTTTGCCAAATTAATTACGCGAAACTAGTTAGTCGGAAGGAGGAACTAAAAAAAAATATGCTTTAACGAAGTCACATCAGTTATCTCTCGGGGAGTAACGTATACAATTTTTATCATCTTGAATATTTGATATCAAATGTTGGCGCCTAAATTATCCTCTCGGAAAAGAAGTAGCTTTTTTCCCTTTGAAAAATCGACCTGAATCATAATTTTGGAAAATTCAAATGCCTTAGATTTGTTCGCATTCGATACATACCTGAAATAACTTTGAAAAGTATTATATTCTAAAATAAACTATCGCACTTTACGAACAATTACTCACACGCGTGGCAAACCTACCCAGTCACCGTCTAACAACATATTGTAAAAAACATGCCGTAATATCCATCAAAATAACATTGTCCTCTTAATTGCATTACTTTAAGATATCACCTACTGTTGGACTCCTTATTGTCTTCCAGGTATAATTATAATTTTGTTAGAAACTACTTGTTTCGAGGAACGCATAATTACAGCGGGGGAAAACTTCGTAGCTGTATGTCCAACGCCGTAGAGACAGTTACTACTGGCATTTAGGTCGCAGCGAGCAACGCGTCGCACCAGGGGGATACCCGTAAATCGGCTTTGCCTGCAAGTTGATGCGAGCGGAAAAATATACCACTACCTAACGCCCACTACCATGGGAGTTGGTAGTGTAGGTGCTGGACTAGCGTGCAAGGAAAAACCCTGGCCTCATCTTTGCGGAATCGTCAGACAAGTTGGATTTACTCTTGCGGGGAAGCGGCTCGTTTAGTCAACGTTACATGTTGTACGAGGCAGCGCACACCGTTGTACTGTGGGGATCACGAGGAGGCAAAGTCGTTGGTTTCGCCCGATCTCGAGCAGGTGAGCATTAACACGTTGAGCGCCACGCCGATTCTTAACACGTTAACTGCCCAGCCCGATTTGCTTGCCGTTCCGTTCAGGCCCAAACTCGGCTGTAGAAACAGAAGTGTTAGAAATCGCGGTTAACCCGCCAAAATATCGGCTTGAAGACCGGAGTTTTCTACCGTGGGCCTTCCTCTCTACTTATAAATTCTTCTTGTATTCACATATGATGATCTATACACATACAATATACAGGGTGTCCCATTTCCTTGGACGCACCCGGAACCAGGTGATAGCTGAGGTAATTCTAATATAGGGATGTAACATTCTCAGCGTCCCATTCCAATCCGTGGCCGAGTTATTAACGAAAAACGACAGCCAATCAGAGGGCTCCGTTAGTCCCGGCCGCGCGACAGTTCCCAATGGTACGGTACCCTACTCGTGCAGAACTTCTACTGTCGCGCGGCCGGGCCTAACGGAGCCCTCTGAGTGGCTATCGTTTTTCTTTAATAACTCGACTACGAATTGAGATAGGACATTGAGAATGTTACATCCCTATATTAGAATTACCTCAGCTATCACCTGGTTCCGGGTGCGTCCAAGGGAATGGGACACCCTGTATATGCAACATTGTAATATGAACCTAAAGTCCGCGTCCGGTCCCTGCGGTCCCGCCGGGCCTGAACGGAAAGTCTAGCTTCGGTCCCTAGGGACCGCTTGGGCAGTTAACGTGTTAAGGAAGTCCCCGTCAGGCCACGCGCGCCGCTTATATGCGCTGTATTGTACGCCGTCCGCAACCAGTGGCGGACGAGGCCTAAACGGAAAGTCCAGTGTCCGCCGCATACGGCGGACGTGGCGCTCAACGTGTTAACGCATCATATGTCGTTCAGATGAAGGAATCAAGATGAAGAAGTAGGAGTACATGCAGGAGAAGTTGTGGGGGAAGAGAACGAAAAAAAAGCAGGAGAGGAGAAAAAGAAGAAGAAGAAGAAGAAGAAGAAGAAGAAGAAGAAGAAGAAGAAGAAGAAGAAGAAGAAGAAGAAGAAGAAGAAGAAGAAGAAGAAGAAGAAGAAGAAGAAGAAGAAGAAGAGAAGAAGAAGAGTATAAGAAAGAAGAAGTCCAAGTAGCAAAAATTCTGGTTATGAGGTCCGAGTCTGTTCTAGTGATGTGATCTCCACTTTTCCTCCATATTAGTGAAGCTTTTTCATGCGAAAAACGTGAACTCCTGATAAACCTCCTTCGACGTAAGTTCCTGTTCGGTCGGTGGCGGTCGATTTAACTTTTAAGGGTGTCCATTCATTAAAATGTTGAAATTTTACTTTTATGTTACGTTTACTTTTTTTATAAGGAATTCTCTTCAGACTCGTAAACTCCCTTTTGGACGAAGGGGAGGGTGTCGGCTTGTGGGTGGTTCCTTGAAACTTTACCAATATGTTCAAATCAAATAACTGACAATTTTTTATTTGGAATTTACAATGTATTCCAAGGAATAATTTTCAAGCTAAGTTAACATTAAATCATTTTTAGAGTGCATAATAACGGAAGGAAATTGAGCATAATGTGAACGCAACAAAAGCAATTCTTAAAATGATCGATAGTTATGTATAGACTCCGAGTAACATTTTCTTCGTTTGGTAATAGGTTTTAAATGTGTTCGGCGTATATACTCGTCAATCGAAAACTTTATTTGGGAGCAGTTAATACCGTACACTCGTCGTACAAAATAAAAAATTAGCCTTTAGTTTAAAACTCGAAATTTTAATAAGTAGTAATAAAACTGTTATTTTTAACTAACAATAACTCAGTAGATTCCCTTTTTAAAAAATAATAATATTAAGCAAAATTTAATTACATAGAAACAAAGTTAGTACGATGCAATTTACATTACTTACGCTGTACAATACCGACTTTTTTTATATGTACATATGGACGAAGAATATCACGAGGTAGACGCTATTTTTCGACGATAATTCATAAATTGTTAACATAAACTGCATTGTTCTAGCTTTATTTCTATGTAGTTAAATTTTGTTTAGCTTTAAAATCTACCTAAGTAGTTGTTGTAATTTAATAAACATACGTTTCGTCTTTCGGACCCAGTATTACCAATACAACTGCTATGTATTTTTAAAAGGGAGATTAATTATTTTTTTCGGTATATTAGATATTTCCCTTGCAATATATTACTTTTTACTAACTTATCTGATTATTTTTTCCGGTGCATCTCGTATTCTACGAATTCACTACGAAGATGTGCCTTCCGCTGAAAAAAATGGAATCGTACGGAAGCGCGATATTGGTGCATGACTTGCGAAGTACCACTTTGCGTGGTATCATACATTGACAAATACGACATTGAAATCAATTGAATACCTTAAAATTTTTTTCATTCTTTGATTTTTTGTTTGTTTGTGAATTTCATCTTTTTTGATAATTTTAGAGATTCTATTAAAAAAGACCTTTTCGAGAGGGAATTGTTAACCTTTTAGTAATTACATATGCGATTCTTACTCGTTTAGCTATACTTTATTCGTAAAATTTGTAATACGAGTCTTTGCCCGAAGTTCGACGTGTGTACTCGTCGTTGCTTGATTTTAATTACGCATTCCGTGACGGATCTTCGATTTTGCATTCGTCAGTTAACTGGTTAACATGCCAGAAAAGTAACTTAGTTTGAAAATTATTTGACGGAAATGACAGAAAATAATTGTGTATTAGGTTATTTATCATAATTCTGTTTCACATTAAAAGCATAATTCACATTTCGCCCAATGCTTAATTTTACCTAAAAATCATAATAAACAAAGCCAAATACAAATAATGTTTTATGCAGATAATTATTTCTCTTCATTTAAAAATTTTGTTCATAAATCTTTGCGTTAAGAGCTTTGAGACACGTGACTAAAAAGGATTTACATCTCCCCACGGCTTAATTCGTTCGTATACTCGTTATTATTTTATGGAATTGTCAACGACCCACGATATTTTTGCGAGCGTTACTTATGCGACGTGTACAGTGATTTAATCGATGTGTGCGTGAATGTGCAGTTCACCGCGTTCGCGATTATCGACCACTAACTTTTAAGGCATTTAAACGCTTTAATTTGGAATCGTTAACTTTTTTTTTCCTTTTACGATTTCGTCCTAGAAATATATTCGCAAATACGTGAATCGAAGATCGACGGTACAAAATGTATAATTTATACGATTTATTGGAATGCAATCAAATTAAATTTAACTTTAAATTACTCGCGTGTTGTCAGTTTTCGCTTTGAAACTTTTTAGTTTTTAACAGTTTTTAAAGGAATAACATCAGAAATGATTCGCATGATTTACTTTAATTTCGAAGTAGTTTCAATAGTCTCCTCGTCGAAAATGAATGTCACTAATTACGAAAATTCGGAAAACTTTTGCTGCTATTGAGTAAATAAATCGTAATGTTTCTCACTATTGATATTTTTGTAAAATACCAAAAGGTATTGAAAATATCTCCTTCCAGAAATTGCAGAAGAGTTTCCAGAACCTCGTAAAATACAGAACCACCCACTAGATTTCTACTTAAAGCTGCTCGTAGCAGGTCGAGAAAGATTTACAAAATTTCTGCTGTAACGGTTATATTTAACTTTGTAATTGGCCTGTCTCCTACAGGAAATCAAGAAACAAGGTCTTGTCTCGGCCCAAGTACTAGAAATCCGCCTAGCAGACACTTTGACTCTTTACAGGAAAGATTACGTTCGCCTCTTCGGGACATTCAATTGGCAATAAAACCGCAAATTTCACCCAAAATATGATGATATTTCTAAAGACTGTGTTGGGACAAAGTAATTTGAAACGAATTACGAAATCGGTTTAGTCAATTACGAGATATTTGATTTCAAAAGTAGGGGTTTTTTGGAAGAAACGTCACCTCCTTCTCCTTCTTCTTCATATCCGTAAATGTCCTTGCTAACGCAGTCCGACGTAGCCACCTGGCGGTAACTGCGTTAATTTACATCATATTTTCAGGTTATGATGATTTTACTCGCGATATACTAGATCTTTAAATCTATTGGAGATACTGCCTAAACACATAAAATGTACAGGAGTGTTTCAAGTATGCGATATTTTTTGAGTAACAGGAAAAGTTTAATGCAAGATTTTATTAAAAAATTCATGTGTTCTAGACAACGATGGACGAAAAAGTTAACAAATAGTAATATAGAAAATCTTCAAGTGTTATCAATGATTTATAAATTTATAATATTGGTTTCTTAAATTGTTAAAAAAATGTATTTAATTTGTAAAACGTAGGATTAACAATAAATTATATTAATAGGCATAAAACCGATTAAACGCCGACCTCTTTTTTCCGATGGTAATAATTTCTCCGAAATAAATAAATAAATAAATAAAAACTAAATTTCGCGAAACATGGAATCTTGAGGATATAACTCGAAATGAATAAATAAGAAACATTTAATTATCACTAAATTCCAATTTATTGAAAATTCAGCGACACTGTGCGATCAAAACTTGAAAGTAAGTATTAAATACCCGATAAAATAATTATTAACGTTTAGTGTAGAATGACTGAGTGATCGCAATCTGCGAAGATGTACCAACACACCTGCTCTCGACTGTTGCTTGTGATCGCGATCAGTGTCTGACAATGAGCGCAACAGATCGAAGCAAGGAAAGAGTGGACCATATGCGAGAAAAATTCGGACCATGTCAAATTTCGCGTTTGATGCTTTCCTCGATCATCAAACGCGCTTTCACACTTGCTTACCCGGCTCACGTCCGTGTGTCTGGCTATTGCGAGTGCGACGGAGCGACGGAACGACGGAGCAACGAGAAAATACAGACAAAGTAGTCTCTGTCAGTTGTTAATGTCCCATGAAGAGAAGGAAGAGAGTTGTGAATAGAGGGAAAAAAAGAGACCTACATGAAGCAAGCATTAGTAAACAATTCCTAAAACTTCAACCTTATTAATAATTTATAAATGTAATACAACGGCGTTATAAATCGATGAAAAAAGTGGAGTTTTAAAAGTTAAGAGCAGATCCTTCACAATTCATAAAAAATATAATATAAGAAACTTATATAATTTAATAGAACGTTGAGGTGTTCTGAATTGAACCGTTTTAGTTTACTTCTATAGCGGTAAAGCATACAAAGTGCAAAGATATAGAACAAATACCAGCGGAAACATTTAAAAATATAATACTTTTCTAAGGGTGATCGTGAAAAAATAAGTCCCCACATTTGTATTGAAGGGCGACAATTAAAGCAAACAATAATTTTAAAAACTGTACCTACATATTTTTTTAATGTTTGGGAATTTAGAAGCGATCAAATTTTTAAGTGCAGAATCATCATATTTTCAAAATTTAGATTTCCCACGCGAAGTGAAAAATACTTTACCACTATTTTGAAATTAGGTTTAAATATTTCCACTGATCCAACGATGCGGAAGCGACGTGAGTTTGCCTCTTAATTCGAAATTGGCAGGATATTTATAAATTCCGAGACGAAAGCTTTACAATTCAAAGAGTATCGTGTAAATACGATCCCAGGGAACTCTAAATTAAAGTAGATTTTGGTAGGGAGCACCGTGTGCGCGGCCTCTTTGACGGGGCCTCTTAGTCAATGCAAATAATGGATAAACTTCGGTATAAAGTCGCGTCGATACAGCCTAAGTATAGAGGCATTATACTACAACTGAGAGTTTTCACGCTATTCGAACTTCCTATATTTCCACTTTGCTAACTTACCGACGAGAAAAGACCAATATTTTGCGAAGGTGCAATTACGCGGCATCTCCATCGAAATACGGAAGTGAGCGATACTTCGTAACAGCGTAATTAGTTTGAACGCAACGTCGGAGAATCAGATGAGAATAGTTTAAACTTTAAATCTCGTAAACCGTTTAATTCTTTCTTTAGAAAATCCGAATGATTCGATTTATTTATCGTGTAACTAAGGACACGCTAGGGAATTAACAAATAAAATTATTTTATTGGATATATATTATATTGGTTTCCCCTGGCGTAGCTATCGATCTTTCTTCAAAGGCTATCAGACGGAAATGTTTATTTTTCAAAATTACCAAACTTAAATGAAATAGAAATTGCGAAACAGTATTAGTCCCATAGTTATTTTTCTTATCGTGTCTGTTGATATTTCGAGCGTGTCAAAGCTTTTTCACATGCTTGATGTATTTTTTTTTCGTCCTCTTGTAATAAGTTTTCCCCGAGAAAATGAAATAATCAGACAGAATAAAATCTCGACCAGATCTAAAGTTCAGCGATTCTCCATAACGGATAGAAAAGTGGAATAAGAACAAAATCGATCTTTCGGCGATAGCATACATCCGGCGACAAATTGTACATATTGAAACGAATTTCAAAGGAAACTTTCCGTCCGATGTTCTCGTTTTATATGGAACCGGAAACTTGGAAAATGTAATACGCATAAAATGTACAGGTCGTAAAACTCCAACGGGAATGCGATACGTAATGAAACGAGTATATATTAATTTAAGAATTCATTAAATTTCGAGTAGAATTAATTAATCCCGTTAATGATACTTGTTTAAAAAACCATTATCGTTTGTTTACAATGCCGCCTTCCAAAAATTAATGTGATAAATAAATTACGTGAATAACGTTTGTAACAGAATAAAAATAAATATAAACGTTCAGAGTCGTAATAGAAGTTGGTCTCGCGGCAGAATAATTGATGTTTGGTATCGCAGAAAAACTGTTTGTTGTTATTGATGTCGTTTTTTTGTTTTCCGGCTGGCTTGCATAATAGAATGGAATCAAATCAGGAAATTTGTCGACAGTAGATGTAAACAGGGAAAGTTCGCTGCTTGACGTCTCTGGGGATGAGGGATGAAGAATACAATGAGGGAAGAAAAAAATAAACTGCTGGAAAGCAATGGCTTTCATCCAACGCGTTCAGGGTGGTGTAGCGATTTTCAAGAATCGTTATTGTAGCTGTACTTTCTTTAGCACTTAAGTAAAGCCGGATAATTTAAATATTTGCTAAAATTCACGTCATTACTTATATACTATCACGCCTGAGTAATCGTATTGCAATGAAACTTCTATCCAATTAAAAGGTGATTCATCAAAATTCCATCATCAATTGTTTCAATTACATTTAAATTATTATTAATTATAATTATGGCTCATAATAATTTGAATGTTGTCACATGACACGGGAAAAGGAATTTACTTCGTCACTTTATAAAAACTGTGGTCCTACAATTTTATCCACGCGAAAGCTTCGAGTTGCTTGAATAAAATTATTGTCCCACGTTAAATATTCTTAACATTACTCGCGTTTAAGTCTAACTTCCTTCTTGACGGTGGAAGAAACATTTTAAGTGAGCGTGCTGTGTGCCTAGAATCTTCTGCGAGTTCCACGGCACCAAATGAACTTTATATCTGCTCGAGACAGTTGTTGTCCCCATTCCGCTCTAGTCCTGTTTCTTGACATTGATCTAAATTATCACGATGGTTACAGGAACATTGTACCTCGCATTTTAATGGCAGAATATACGTTAATAAAATGTAACGATCACATTTTTAATATTGGTAACAGTTTTATCTCCATCGTATGGATCCCGATTAACTGAATTTTATATATTGTTTAGAAAAATAAGTTGTTGTGCAGTAAATTATATTAATGAAAGGAATTCAGTTAACTATTTGAGGTACGGTAGGATTAAATGTGTCCCAGATTTTTAATAGCTAAATATGCATAGTGAAATACTTTTTATACCACCACGAAAAGTGAAAATTATTTGAACCACGGCGGTTTATATCCATGTATTTAATATATTAATATGATCATATTCATATGCCGTGCTATTTGATTCCTCTCTCCAATTAAATACTTAAATACCTTATTAATTTGTATTATTCACTTCATGTAATATGAATTCCTGAATAATTAAAATTAACTTTGTCAGATTTTATAAGAACAAAATTTCTGTGCAACACGGGCCAATTCATTTTCTAAAATTGCGTGCTTCAAAAAGTTAATCATTAATGCGACCGTAAAGGTTTAATAAATAGAATGTTAAGAATAATTGACCCGTTTCGGATTTTTCTATAAATGATTCCGTTCCCGTAAATTTAAAGCGAGAAAATTGCATCGATTTTGTTATCCGTTGCCATTTCTGTCTTTTGAATCTACCATAACCAAAATAATGATATCAGGACAGCAAATAGCAGAAATAAAATCAAAAAATATACCAATTTTTAATTGTCATATATTTCGCGATCCAAAAAAAGTGTTATTGACAAATATGTGCAAACCGATAAAGAGTTGGACATCAGGAAAAGAATTTTCCAATTTTATAAAATAATCGTTTTCTTTTTTTGACATTAATTACTTTTTCTTACAAACTGTCTCTTAACACATTTCAAAATTGTTTAAACACAAATAACTAAATAATATCAAATACAAAAATAGAAATAATAAATTCATGGATCTGAACTGTGTGACTCGAACAGTTGTCAGTTTCTTTTGTAATCCTTATCGAGTATTGGTTCTAAGTCGGTTGAATATATTCTACATATCGTCGTCAATGTTCGTCAAGTAATTTTGATCTCAATTTGAACTTATGAATACTCATGATTGAGAAAGTTTTTAACAATACTATATGGAGTAAGATCGGCCAGCTAAGATCTAAGATTGGCTACCTCAATAACTTGGCTACTATTGGTGATAGGAAAAAATGCGTCAGACGAAAATTTGAAGAAGTCATAGTCTGATTTTAATAGTTCACTTGTAGATCAAAGCGTAGGGGACATATGAAGATCAACTATATTTTTTAAAATAAAATAGTATATTATTTTGTATATCATCCAGTAAAGCGTTTCAAAACGTGTACAACGACCTAAAAGTCAATTATAATGGAAAAAAAATTTACTTTGAGGAAATAGTCGAACAACGTCGAGTTGTTTGTTTAACAACAATACATGCCTAATACAAGGGTTCAAAATTGACCTTAGGGTCAATTCTCGACCATTTGGGTTTATCGCGGTACAAGCTCTTATTATACGTTCATTCATGTCTTCTCTGGTTGTTGATATCTCATTATACATATTTGCTCCTTTAATTTTCCCCACAAATAGAAATCCAGGGGCGTTAAATCTGGAGGACGTGCGGGCCATTTGTGATTCCCTGCACGACCAATTCAACGATCTTCGAATGTCACGCTGAGAAATTGTGTTATTAAACCGAGCAGAATGACCAGGCGATTCATCTTGTTGGAACCACACGGTTCGCGTGTGTGAAGCGGTATATTTTCAGCGAGATTGAATGTTTTGTTTACATTCTACGATCCATAACAAGAGATGACAAGACAGAGATGGAGATATTATCAACAACCAGAAACGGCACAACAGTGTTCGACCGTTACCTCAAAGTAAATTTGTATTCATCACACTCGACCTTTAACAATATTGAATGACATTGAACCATAGGGCAATTTGCACTATGAAACGCTCTATTCGATGGTACGTAAAACGATGTACAATTCAATTTAAAAGCATAAAGTTGACCTTCGTACGTCTTCTACACGTCGACCTACAAATAAACTACTAACATCAGATGATGGCCCTTTCGCCTGTAATATAACACGTGTATACAGGGTGTCCCAGCTAACGTGCAGGTCCCTGAACCAGGTGATAGCTGAGGTAATTCTAATATAAGGAAGTGACGTTCGTAATGCCGTATCTTAATTTATGGCCGAGTTATTAACGAAAAACGATAGCCAATCGGAGGGCTTCGTTGGGTCCGGCGGCGCCACAGTAGGTCTGCACCAGTAGGGTACTGCGCTAGTAGGAACTGTCGCGCCGCTGGGCCCAACGGAGTCCTATGATTCGCTATCGTTTTTCGTTAATAACTCGGTCACGAATTAATATACGACATTACGAATGTCACTTCCCTATATTAGAATTACGTCAGCTATCACCCGGTTCAGGGACGTGCACGTTAGCTGGGACACCCTGTATGTATGTATACCTGTTGTTATTGGGAAAACCTCTTATTCAATACTCCATCTGATCCTCATTTCACAGTACACCTGCAGAAAAACATACCTCCATAAATATTTGCCGTGCACTCGGATAGTTATGCTTTAAATGTGTCTCATTTCATAGACTCCTCTGATTTTTCTTGTCACTGTGATTTATACATTATACAAGTAAAGGGAAGAACTGTAGAAATATATGTTTGCCATCATTTAGTTTATTATACAATTGCATCGCTTTGATTTAGGACAATAAGTCATTCCAAAACTGCTGCAATTCCTTGAAATTGTCAAAACCCAAGTGGCACAATCTTGTGCGGAATTCGAAGACAGATTTAAAATTCGAAGAATTTATTTGCAAACCTTGCATCACTAGAATATAGATGCGAAATTTGGTAACTTCTATTAACACTAGAACTACCGAGGATTAATTCAGTATATCTAAAAGCATTGGATAAATTTGTTTGAAACAAAGAAACAAAGGAGGGTAGTAAATTGATCGATTTAATTATTCGCATAGAGAAACATAGTTATAAAGAATTTTGGAAATTGCAATGTTGTAAACTTAAGCGATTGTTAAAAGAAATTCGGAACGAGTCATTTTGACTGCCTTGGTAGTTCTAGTGTTAATATTATTCCTTAAAGAGCAGCAGACTGGCAAATGTTTGTTAAGGTATGTTTCCCCGAAGGTATACTTTGAAATGAGAATCAGATAGAAAATTAAGCAAGGATTTTTCCAAAGTACAAAAACCGAACGCCGCGGTAATTAAACATTCATAGCTTGACAACTATTCTTTGTCCCAACATGCCGCTGGAAGTCACGAAGGACATTTTGACGTTGATGAACAAAAATGGGGAAAACTTTGAAGATACACATTAAGCGAAATTTATGTTTAACAAAATTTATTATTTATTTTCTAAAACTTTGAGGTTTATTAAATTAACTGGCTTTCTGCTAACTTCTGAATCTATTATAATATTGTGGTTTAAAAGTCATAAGCTCAAAAGAAACGTGTACAAAACTTTGACTGTCTGTAAAGTACAAAATATTTAGCACTTTGAAAATTCCTTCAAACTGAGTTTATTTTCGACGTTACCTGCAACATATTAAAATTTATTAAACTCCGTATCGTGGCTTTAAAAACCCTGATCACTTCACGTGGAACGCACCTTATACATATAATCTATACATATGTACAATAACAATATATTCCATACAGAATTTAATATTTTTTTAATAAGTGCAAATTTATTTATTTCTTTGCAAGAATGCATATTATCTCAATAAATTCAAGATCGCAAATAATCTAACATCGCGGGCCGCACTTTAGAAACATTATGAAACCCATAACCCCCATCATTAGAAAATGGCGTTAAAATTTATGTAACATGTTCCCCATAGTAGTAGAACACCTGTATACATGTGTTAACGAACACGAGATAGAATTCTGCTGTTATTCTCGGTTTCTGCTGGTTACGGGACAGGAAATCGGTTAACTTTATATCTGCTCCCGACAGTTCTTACCTCGATTCCATTCCATTCGACTTTTCCGAACCACAGTTTCTATCCCGTTCCCTTGCCCGTTCCCGTGCTTGTTCGAGACACCACACGAGAGCATGCGGTGCATTTCAATAAAAGACACGAAGAATAGCGCCAGCTGCATCACATACCCGCATCACCTTTCCTTAGGGGGGGGGGGGGTCAGGTCTAGTCATCATTTTGAAAATATCGTATTTTTTGTTGATAATTTCTTTCAGCAATAAGTTTCGAAAGTGTCTTCTGTAAATTTGAAAACAATCTGACAAACATTCTCGGAGAAATAATCAATTCTGCCCCAGTACGTCCGATTCCAAAGTTTATGCAGGTATTGTAAATGCTTTCACTTATGGCGTAAGTGATGTGAAAGTGTCGTCATTCCAAATTAATTAATTATAATGAAATTTTAAGACGGATGAATGTGGATGGGGCATAACGTGCGTATATGTTCACGTTACACTCCTGAGCTAAAGCGGTCCCGGATTGTTTAGCTGCTTGCTCATTGGTCCTAATTTGGAAGTGGTGGGGCAGTGGGCGAGCACCTCAAAAATTACCAGAAATATGATGGACCTTAACACCATTGACTTATGTTGATCCAAATCTGTGAAAAAGTGGTACTGCAAATCACCTTTAGGCAAAAGTGGTTTGGCAAGAAGTCCATTTCTACTACAATTTTCAATATTTAAAAAAAAAATTGTGAACAAATATACACCTATAAGTGTGCTAAACGTTATAAATAAATCACTTATGGTTTTGATAGCTTTTGTCTCCTGACTAGATGCGACCACTTAAGGAGTGTTTATACTAACTACTCTAGCTGTTTATCACGGTTGAATCATTCAAAATGATGAACCAAACCCACACCTTTTGGGTCACTAATGCAGTTGAATTGAGTTAAGGTTGGGTTAAGCGTATGTGAATCCTCGATAATCCCGACTGAAAAAAGCCAAATCATTAGTCGAAACCAGATGAAAATGAAATACAAAGGACAATGCAAGTGAGTTGAATTTTGGATAAGTACCTAGTGCAGGTGAATTAGGTCAGACTGGGGTTAGGTCTGGCTTGTCACGACTGAAATATGCAAAATATTAAACCTAACCCGGACCCTAGCCTAGACGGAAATGAGATACCTAAGAAACTGAAATGCAAAGGATGACGCTAGCGAGTTTGACCGTGAATGATATGTGCAAGTGGCTAACGGTTAGGTGTTGGTTAAGCCTGAATGATTATGGTTAAATCATTCAAAAGGATAAACCTATCTCAGACGAAAAAGGAATACAAAGGACGATAACAGTGGGCTCAATCTCAGATGTTTCGTCCAACTGGACTGTGTTACGTCAGGGATATTCTTGAATGAATTCGTATTCTGTCAAATAAATGACACGTGAAGGATGAATAACCATCCAAAGTGATTGCAGTAAACGTTAGTAAGTGAATAATCACCCAAAGTGATTGCCGTAGACGCACCTTTAGATCGAAGATCGTTGGAACAAGGTTCCCAGTCACGTAGTCTCAAATTGCATTTCTCTGACAGCTTCTAGTCCCAAACGGTTATCATTTGAAGAGTTGCGGAGAGTAAGGTTGTATGTTCGCGAAAAATGTTCTTTTTTTACTAAATTTTCGCAATGCATTGTTTGCAGTATATGTGTACAAATTGTGTACTTATTATGGTAAAATATAGATGGGTCAATAAGAAGTTGATATTAAAAAGGCCATTTCGGGAGTAACGCTTTTATTCGTTGAATTTCGAATTGGATGCAAAATAGACATTTAAAAAAAAACTTTAAACAAAAATTAGAAATGTATTAAAAGCCTGTCAACTATTGCTGCTGAAACCATGCAGTAAGAGAACTTTAAATTTAAAAGCCATATCTACAACATAGTGGTTGACAGATCGAGTGGATTAATCTATGCAGCGAAATATATGACAGCTATTACGATTGTCCCAAATCCGGCAGAAAAGAAGTAATTATATCTACCGAATTCACATTGCAGCCGATCTCAATTGCGCCGTTCATAAGTACCAAAATTAATGACATCGAGTATCTTCTATTATTATTTTATCGACAAAAAGAATGTTATAAAATTGTAGAAAATTTTCGAAAAATTATATATGTTTAGAATTATTATTCAATTTTCGATCTATATTGAAATTTGTATAATAATTATACGGTTACTGAATTGAGTTATTATTGGGATTATTTATATTTTCTTATTTTATTAGAATTTGAAGTCAACAAAATTGTTCCGTAATGTGCATACGGTTCAGTTGCGTCCATGTTTTGATGACGAGAGAGTTGACAAAACGTCAATATACATATTAACAATGTATGCGTTCCATTAGTCCTATTGTACCTAAAAGCCCATTGAGTGAAGTACGGAACCCAAAGTTTTTTTTTTGTTTACGATGTACTATAATGTTCAATACTGAAACCAGTTTTCATGCTCATTGTGACACAACTTTGTTTTTTTTACTAACAACAGTATCAATATAATAGTATTTGTTGTTAATGCATCAAAAACAAAGTTGTATGGCTATAATAACATTTTAAAGCGTGATTTCTCGAAACGCGATTTTGATAGAAACGCCCTTATTCCCTGCTGCTTTTCATTTTCAGCTTAACGGGCATCTACAGATTGTGGGGGAGGGAAAGAAATGGGCGAAAGGGGAAAAGAATGACTGTGCAATTTATCGTCAATCACCTGTTAGTTGTAAAGTTGAATAAACTATCATATAATTGGTAACACGGAATCACTACAAACTCCACCAATTGTTTGTATTCGAACCTAAGTAGAATAAATATTCAAAATGGAAAAATAATTGTGTGAAAATTATTTGGTTACTTCCAAATATATGTATGTACTACATATGTATACTATTGTATAATGAAACAACATAATTTGTCGAGTTTAACAGGGCTTTTTTCGCCTTCCACTGTTTCAAAGTGACAACTATCTTCTCCAAGATTATTATACTTATTCGATACCAGCAATAAATAAAAATACTATATGAAATAACGTTCAACCGTCACGGAATGTGTTGCTTGAGCGAGCTGCGAGGTATGCGACGTTTTATGCAAATCAAAAAAACAGATAAAAGTTGAAATGTATTTCGATCTGCGTGGGAAGAAATAAATTTTATTTTAATAGTATGACTCTATAAAATCTTTCTCTGGAAACTACGATTAAATCTACAGGGTGATTCAAATATAGTGTCGCACGATGTTTTTGCCAAAACCAATGTAGATGTCAACTTGCTTTCTTTCATTTAGGTTGCAAAGTTTAAAAATAAGAAAAAAATCAGAAAGAAATTAAAAAATTAAACTCAATAAATTTTACAGATCGCTCTAATTATATGTAAAAAATAACTTACTTCTGGCCTTTATTGCGATCTTCAAACTTCAATAATGTTAAATATACAAAATTTTTTTTAAACTTACTTACATATTAATAGACTAATGATTAGGCTTTAGCATGTGCGGGGAGTAGGACGCGTCATGCCGTACGTCTCCGATTAAAAATTTAAAAAAATATACATCCACAATTGAGAACATAATTTCTTTTAGAACATTGTCCCTGAAGATGATCCAAATCAGGATCGAAACGTAGGACGTAATCTTCGAACAATAGAATAGTGTTATTACTTGTGGATGGTGATGAATTTGATTTTATATTATCTATTAATATGTAAGTAAGTTTAAAAAAAAAATGTTTATATTTAACATTATTGAAGTTTGAAGATCGCAATAAAGGCCAGAAGTAAGTTATTTTTTACATGAAATTAAAAAATCTTTTGCACATTAATCGGTTAGTCCTCCGGCTACATTTAACTGATTTCAGGATTAATAATCTGTCCTTGAGGAATGCGGAATAATTGCTTAATCGGGAAATACTTAACTATTATATTCAAAGTTATAGCTTTTCTAGACGTCAGAAAAAAATTGTTTCCACGGTTTCCATTAAACTAGTCATCAACGTGTTCTGAAACGAAAAATTAGAAACATTTTTAGTCTATTTGTCACACTAGGAAACCCTTATAAGGCCGAAATTTCGAGTGACTTCAAAGAGAAGAGTTTATAACACCAACTTTAAACCACCTTGTACATTCAGCTGTCACCCATTCCTGTACAATGTGCATGTATTTAAACAGCGACAAACTGTTACAAGAAGCTTCATGGATTTCATTAAAACTATTTTTTTCCCCAAATTTGCACAAAATTCCTTTCAACAAATTGTCCCCCTTCCAGACGTTAAAACAAAATATAATAGTCAAACGATCAGCGATAAGCCCGAACTGTCAGCCATATCAAAACGGGGGAAACGGAAAGAAAAAGAAGGAGCAGGTTCGTGCACTGACCACGAGTGATAAAATTTAATTAATTGGTTCCCGATAAAGGGTCGAACATTCGCGGCGAATTCCATGCGCATCGGTGGAAAAATTATAACAGCGTCACTTCGGCTTTAATGGAGCAGAAAGACAGAACTTGAAGCCGGGTTCCTTTCAAAATCGCCAGATATCCGCGGCGACATGGATTTGCGGGCGTCTGCAATCAGCGGTGCATTAAAACCGTCGAAACGACGTATCGGCGAACACGAATATTCCAGGATGCATTTCACTTCTGAGACCGCTGCGGGCTGCACTCGCGTTGCGTTATGGTCGCATTAAACAGCGAAACCGCGCGCCGTAGCAAAGATCGCGAGAATTCTCCTTATGCGGTAAGTGCTTTTAAAATCGAAGTCGTTCAGACGTTTACGTCATCCCCGTTCACCGGGAAACGTATAAATATCCCTGTCGGAATAATGTGCCTGTTAATCACAATTATCATGTCTTGATGTAATTATTCAGTTGTTTATCGTATTTACCGAGTTGATATAATGTTACAAATTTAATTTTATTCTTTCTTCATCGTTAGAGGCATCAAAATCGTTGGACCTATAGGACTCTGGGGTTTACTTGTACTGTTTTAGATCGTAGCACTCCTGAAACGTAGGTGTTGTCAAAAAGTGAATATTTTAGAGTATGCAAACATTTACTACACAAGTGTACAAACAAGGCGTAGGAATTTTAGAGCGTAAACATTTCCTACGTGAAAATTGTAGGACGTATAGGTTTCGAGGCATTGAAACTTCAATGCGTGTCAATTTTGAATGAGTGGGAGGCAAGCGGGCCTGAAACTAACTATACAAAACGCTGGTACAAGTGGAATGTTTTCATCTCAATCCCCTAGCATTAGGTGATTGTGCAGTAGAGGCAAGAACTAACTTCCACTTCTTTTCAAAAGCCAAATTAAATTTCAGTTGAAAATCACGGACGAAAAACCCCCAACGAATCCAACCTTCACCTGTTCTTCAGCCCCGTTTTTTTTTTTTATGCATCGATAAATCCTCCTCTGCAAATCCATGCCAATGAAATCTTCTTTCAGCCGTGTTACGTCATTCCCAGCTGACGGAAAAGATGCTCGCAAGAATCCTGATCGATTCCGCCGAATCCCGATGCGCTACCCGCGAACAAAAGGCAAATTACGAAATAATAATTCAGCAATTCCGAAACAATGGGTAGAGAAAAGCACATGCGGAATGGGCGAATCGGGCGCACGGCGAGAAAAACACCCGGGGACCCACAGCTGAAGCGTTATAAATTGTTCCATATGCACTGCATTAGAGTATAACGCGGCGGCTCAACCGCGCACCGGACGTACCACGTATTTATTGCGATAGGTTTTCGGGGGCAAAACGCTGCACCACCAAATTTATAGTTCCACGCACAAAAACCACTTCCTCCTCTCCTCTTGTCATCGTCCTTTTCCACCACCGCTTTATATTCCCGTTCGTCCTGAAACCAGTGCTCCTTTCGGCGGCTCTATTTTTACGGCTCCCTTCAACCGTTGTTGCCGTTGCTGCCGTTGCTGCCGTTGCTGCCGTTGTTGTGGTTGACGATATCCTCGTGCCGGACGTCGGAGCGAACCGTCGCGTAACTGGCAAGCCTTGGACGGAGCACATTTACTCTTAGATTGAATTTAGATTAGTCCAGCTAAACCCATGTTAGAACTCCGTCGTCGGAAACTTGGACCGTCGTTAACGGATCGCGGCGACAACTGATTAATAGAATGAAACACGTGGAATCGATCGATCGTTTTTAATCTTGGAATGAATCGGGATTTCGGTAAGCAGATATAACGCTAACGATAAGGGGAATTATTTTCTATATGGATTTTACTAATGACAATGATTAATTAACAATAAGAGTTCACTTTCTTGCAGCGAAGACACTTCGTCGTATTTGATAAAATCAATGTCGTTCGTTTCCTGCGATAACTGATAATACCTGGAACAAAAAGAAACAGTTTCTTCCAATTTCCTCTCAGTTAAGTCATATCCTGATCGTTCTTTTTTTCTCCCTTTTTTTTTACAGTAACGATTATACCTGATGGGTACGATTGAGCACGCTTCACGGTGCCGCGCGCCTTTTCTATGGAAAATGGAACGAGTTTTCTCTTCGGGCTTTTAACGGACAAAATGCTTTCAGGACTCTCTATTTTATATATTCTTGTTCGTCTTCTTCCGCGAACAATGTCGTTTCGATGCTGTAGATAAACGGGACAACTGTAATTTTTAAAAGGTTTCTACACACGTGTTACAGGCGCGACGGCGGAAAAAACTCACGTTCCTCCTGGTGAAATGTCTTATTGTCGCTAAAAATTTTCATATCGGCTTATTCGCCTCGTCTTTATTGCCCTGCTATCGAATAGCAACTCTTACCCACTCACCCGTTTGACCGTTCTTTATCTCCGAAGTGTTTCTATAATTATTCACTGCAGGGGAAATTTTAATTACCAATATTTTTCTTTCAATTACATCATAAATTGTTTTGGAGGCATATTTAAAAATTTTTCGGAAAATTACGAGCTCATTTCGTTTGAATTTATGGGATGCGTTTTATTATCGTGGCAAAAGCGTGGAGAAACTCTAAAAAATGTTCTGTATCCGGTTTAAATACAATATAATAGTACACTCTCAGGACACGTGTTAACATTTTCATTGGAGCGGAGCAACGAGATTTCTTCTGGGTGCTTTTAGCACGTGAAAACGCTTTCAGGGTACTCGATAGGTGTATACGTACATCCTTTCTTTCTTCTTCAATTTCCTTCTTTTTCTATTTCGTCGAACAATAAGACCCTTAATAAAATACCATGTACCTGATAATTTGCCAAGCGGACTCCTCCGCCATTGAACGTTTCTTGCAATCAAAAAAATCGCAGAAGAAAAACTACTGTATGCTTAAAACCTTGCGACTGAGTTGAACACTTCTATGGTCGTTGTAGGAAATAAGTAAAAAATTAATATCATATATATACACATATATGTATACAGGGTGTCCCAGCTAACGTGCACGTCCCTGAACCAGGTGATACCTGAGGTAATTCTAATATAGGGAAATGACATTTGTAATGTCGTATCGTAATTCGTGGCCGAGTTATTAACGAAAAACGATAGCGAATCAGAGGGCTCCATTGGGCCTAGCGACGCGACAGTTTCTACTGGCACAGTACCCTACTGGTGCAGACCTGCTACTGTCGCGCTGCCAGCCCCAACGAAGCCCTCTGATTGGCTATCGTTTTTCGTTAATAACTCGGCTACGAATTAACATACGACATTATGAATGTCACTTCCCTATATTAGAATTACCTCAACTATCACCTGGTTCAGGGACCTGCACGTTAGTTGGGACACCCTGTATAAATCATTTATTTCCCTTCGTTGTCTCATTATACAGGGTGTAACAAAAATACTGAGACACTTTTTCGGTATCGATAGTACGCACAAAAAGATGAAAAAAAGTCCATAAAGTTTAGAATAAATTAGAAGACTCGTTTTGATTGCAATATAACCGGAGAAGACCAAAGATAGTAAAAAAAATATAATTGCTGCGATTATTGCTGTTAAATAGCATTTATTCTTGTTTAATTCGAACAACGTCGATTACCTAGATCGTAGCAGGTTTGTAACAACTTGGGAAAAACTAAGGGCACTCACTAAATCTTTCTTTTCGTAGATAGTGATATTTTTCCATAAACTTTAGTCTCTCCCGGTTATATTGCAATCAAAATCGGTCCTCTACGACGTACCATTTTGGAGATATAATTTTTTAAAAATTTTTTATAAAACGGGTTGTATCTCGATAGGGGGTGGTTTTTAGACAAAACTTTATAGACTTTTTTCATCTTTTGGTGCGTACTATCGATACTGAAAAAGTGTCCAAGTATTTTTGGTACATCCTGTATCTACAATGTGTGCAGTTATAATAATGTATTAATAATAATCTGTTGAATTTTGCTGTTTTGATTTTGTAAATTAATATCGTTTTCAATATTATTATAATCTAAGAAAAGAAACAATGGATTTTTGGTAACTAAAATACGGGATAAATAATTTTTATTGAAATATCTCTAAAATCAAATCTACAAAAAAACGTCAATTTTAGTTGCATATTTTGTTGTACTCTTGTTCAGGTCCCAGACATGTGTGAGTAAGCTTTGATAATTTAATGAATATTAATACTTTCCTCTTCTGTTGGAAATGAATTCTGTTAACACACAAGTGATTGTTCAACTGTGTTCGGTGACAGTCTTTTAAATCCTATTTGTAAGTCAATGCCGGATGTAGATTCTCGTCGACCATGAAATAATTCGCGATTGTTACTTTTGGTAAAAATGTAATAAAGAAATAAAATACAAATAAAAATATGATAATGAAACGTGCACCAATTGCTTATAAACAGTTTCCTCGAGCTTGAAAAATTTGTGCTATTATATGATTCAAAACTGATATGCAAAATTTAAATAATAATAATATGAAGTTCGCAATGACATTTCTTCTAAACGTCGATGAACATTCCATTGCAGTTTTTTCAACTTGTGGAACCAGTATCCAGAAAATATCTATTCCGTAAATCGCAGTATACAACGGTGTTGAATATCCTAAAATTCTAAATTTAAAAAATTGAAAACTAAACACAGCAGTGGCGCTCAATCGCCTATTTGTCGCTCACACGCCGAAACTCTGGTATAGTTGGGAGAGAACCGAATTTCCCTTCGGAGCGTGACGGATCAGACTTATTCACTGCCTAGTAAATAAAATATGCATGAGGTGCTTCAACAGAAGTATTCACTTCAAAAATATAATTAAGTATCTAACAATAAGTTACTTTAGTTACGTATCAATTAGAATCGTTAAAAATAGAGTATCTAACTTACCTATACTTTTTAAACCAAGCCTACCTATCTCTTAAACGCAAACGTTTCAAATTGTAAAAAACTGAAATGGATGCAAAATTGTTTTTGGAATATTCCAATATACCCAAAAATATTCTAGGGATTTTTATCGATGCAATTTACCCCGCCTCGTAAAGGAACGCTTAGCCGTCGAGTTTCCAGCGATTTTTCCCTATTAATATAGAGTCAAAAGTAGAAGCAAACGCGTCATTTCTAATTATCGAGAAATCCATCGGGCTCGGATTAGTAGGATTCGGGGCAACAGGGGGCTGGCTCGAGGCCCGAAACGACGCTTCGACGCTTCTGGTGGGCACCTTTTGAATCTTAATAAATTATCCGTCGACCATGGCCGAACAGAGGGCGGTGCGAGGGGTGTGGGTCGAACTCACATCTATCGGTATGCTCATTAATCACCCGGTTATATGTATATATATACATATATATATAGATATATATAGTCATGGCTCGTCGTCACTGATAATCGCCCATACCCACGCCATACCCGAGAGGAGAATTTGAATTTGGGAGGCCGGACATACGGTTCTGGCTCGAATATCATCGGCGTATCGATTACGCCATCGAAATCCTCCCAGTCAGTGAACCACAACCAAAGAGACGTCTATCCTACAATTATTACCCGACGAGGACTCGTTTTACCAAGTGGCACGTATTAATGTCACACGCTGTTTCCGTCTCGTGTTTGGGACTTATGGTAATAGGCGGTTGAACGGTGAGAACTGATATTACTAGTTGTAGGGATTTCGTTGAGCAACGTTTTTCATGCGTCGTAATTTCGAAAATGGAAAGTTTTTTGCGTAGAAATTTAGGTTTTTAAGGACTTTTAGCTGTGGAGATGACGAAAACTAGGTACTTTCGGAAGCTGGAGAGTTTGAAACCTAGGGACTTTCGGGGACGGAATTTCAGTGCGTTGATGCTTCAAGGTCTGGAAACTTTATGATGCGGAAATTCAGTCGTGGAAACATCGAGAGCTAGGAACTTTCTGGCGCGGGAAAGTAAAGCCTAGGGACAATCGGGATCAGAATTTCAGTGCCTTGAATCTGCAAACGCTACACACATAGTGTCGCAGAAAATGTCCCCTTGTTAGGCAAAAAAGAAGTAATCATTGTTACATGTAGAGAACTGACTATTTTAAACAAGATTAAAAAACATATCTAAGTGAGAGAAATAAAGATTCAGGCTTAAAATACATAAATAGAGTAAATATTTGCATAACAAATGGTTTTTATTTTTTTATAATATGGCGTACCTTTTTTTAAAATTTTAAAAATTCATAAATCCACAGAAAAATGGATGAGGAATTCGAAAAAATAGTTTCATAATTGTGCCAGAATCGTATCATAGTTAAAAATCGAAATTAAGACAAAAGCGCCATTTTTTTCGAGGTTCTTATTAACCGATATAACTCAATTTTTTCCTAGAAGCTACCATCGGCCCCCAAAGGATATCCAAAATTCAAATCTATCGATTCACGCGTTCCTGAGAATATTAATTTTTTCTGATTTTTACATATTTTGCTTTTTCTCAAAAACCGAATGGGTTAGAGATCTGAAACTTTCGGGATGTTATTATCTTATTAGTACCTAAAAATTCTCTAAGTATCGTGCCGATATCTTTCAAGGGCAAATTCACTGTGCTTAGATCCCTAGGGCCTTTGGTAATTTCCTCATTTGAATATTCGTTTTTGGAGAATATAAAAGGATTAAAGGATCGAATAAAAATTTTAACGTATACATATATTTGAACTCAATAAACTCGCTCGATGGTCTTGTCAAACGGAACGATAAATATTATTGGACCACTATGGTGAATTTCATATTTCGCCGGTGAGAAAAATATGACACATTTTTCCTGGAACTCGAACGTATAATGTTGGCATTTATATTACGACGCATTTCAAATGGCAAATATTATTAAATTCCTGTAAATCTTTGTCATTGTTGTCGCACACTCGTTATGTAACGTGGAAAGCTTTAAATAAGCCAACTTCTGATTTTAATGAACGATATTAACAGATATTTGTAATTGTATCGTAATGCTCATTACAATCGTTTCACTTATCAAAAAATTAGAAATTCGTGGTAATATCAGTATAAAAAGGGATTCAACTTTACCGCTACTATTTTTGAGAATTTGATAGAAAGTCGTTGAAAGTGATAAGACAGTATTTCGCTATTTATTCGTATCGCATCAAACAAACATGAATGTGGAGATAGAAATACTTGAAAAATATTGTTTCGCATATTTTCATTCTATCTTTCCTTCTGTTCTAAAATTCCATGAATACTTGGAACTTGTTAGTTTCTTCATACATATCTTTATATATTCGACCGCGGACACACATACACAGAGGTTACATGAATTGTACCGTAATAGAATTGCGACACCTTTTGGGAAATTGTACTTTTATATTTGTATTTCGTGCTGGTCAGGCTTCGGTAAACAAATGACACTTTTTACTAATTTAATTTCTCCCATTTTCACGACGTTCTATTTTACCCATGATCGAACTTTGTATCTAATAATCATAATATCGATAAATTTACTCACGATATTCATTCAGTCGTAAGAATAAAACCACAGATTTATAAAACTTAAGAATACACATGATCAACTATTGAAGATATCTCGGAAATCCCTGAAATCAAATTATTAATTTGAACGAGTATAAAACGTTAAACGATTTAAAAATTCAATTGCTGTACTCCAAGGTATTTTATACTACACAGAGTCGTTCAGGGTCGACCAAGCTCGTTCGGAATCCGCGATGAGGCAAATAATTCCGTGAAAACTTCACGAACCATCAAAATCCCTTGAGTGCCCCTCTTTCACCCGGATTGCGTAGCCCTGGGCACATTAGCCCTCGACGACTCTTTCCCCCGATCAAAGCACCGCAGCCGTAATTTCCCCACAGTAACAATAAATCCAGATACCTGACCACTCCACTCGTTCCAAGTGTCTCAGTGTCCTCGTATGAGGCGCGACTGAAAAGCGCAAAAATCGACACGGACTCCGCATCAGATATGCTGTCGAACAAGGAGCATTTCAACAGAGCAAACCGGAGGGGAAGGCAGGCGGTGTAGAACCCACTGAAAGAGGTTCCCGATCTGTCATTTGCGCCCTGTTCAAGTAGTTTCAAGACACTTTTCGGTTTAATCGTTAGGTCGACCGTTGAAGAATACTCGAACACTGAAATACTCGAGGATTGTAGTAGGCAACCCCCCCTAGTAGGCACTAGTTCCGGCTCGACCACTGGAAACAATAGATTTCATTTTAAGCACCAACCCCTATACCGCCTGACGAGAGACCGCCGGCTCGACGATGTGGATTACGCGATTTTACCATGCATCTATTCTTACATTCGCATTTTTTCATTCGCCCGTGCTGTTGTCAACCTGCTTTGATACATGCTGCGTTTCTATCGCGTGTAAAAATTACGAGGTTCACTGATCCCGTTGCAAATTCTCCGCTAAGAAGCTATTGAAAGTTTCGTTCAGATGTGATCGCATGTTTTACTTGCCAGAGAATTGAATATTTGGAAATGACAGTCCTGATTCTTGGTAACTAAATCGATAAAAAATTTGTGTATGCCTATATGTAGTCATAGTAAATTATGTTTGGGCAATACTAAAAAAAATAATTTTTCCATAGTAATAAACAAAATGTTTTTCTTACATTATAATTGATGAAAATAACAATGAACGTTACAAAGATGTATACAGAATTTCAAGTCTGTGGCTTGAAAACAGTCATTTGACCAGCCATGGGAGTTTTAGTGTGCAGTATTATTAGAGTTTTAAATATATTGTTTCAAACAAGGTTGATGTCTGCCAAGTGGATAATATTGTAGCATTTAATTTTTACAAATAATTTTTAGTTTTATAAAATAATATCCTTGGTTAATAAGATGTTATTATTCATAGAATAATTCACGGTGAGAAACTAAAAAGTATAAGAAAAAAGTTTACAGTTTATCAACAATTCGAATGATTTCGTCGAGATATTAACATTTTTTAAAATAATTCGACCATCAATTCTTGAGTGAATAAAGTCCAAACTTGAAATTATCTGAATTGTTTGTATGGGATGCCAAATGAAGTTGAAAAACTAGGGCACCCTAATTTTTTAATTAAAAAGCTACAATAAGATTATAAGACGAGAAGACTTTATTCAATTTTATAAATTGAATTTTAATTTCTATTACAGCACAAAAAATCGTCTGAAAACCACTCTTGAGCGTTGTTTTAAGGAAATGATGTTAAAAATAATGCAATCAACTTTATGTTCATGAGGTAAAGCAATTTTGTTCCGTTTAGAAGTATTTAACTATCACAGGTCCTTTTTCAGAATGAGTGTGGCAGACAGAGAAAACTTCGAATTTAGATCGTTGAAATTCAAAAGTGCAACTAAAGATACATGGAATTTACGCGGAAGATTATAAATAAATGTACTATGTTAAAATTCTCCGTTTGTTTATATACCAACATAACGTTTAATTGGAATTCATATTGCCGTTTTTTTCTATAAAATTGAGATCAAATTTGATTAAAACACGACTGCGTGATATCGAATTACACCTGCCTGTATACTTACATTAAATAAGTTACATTTATACGTTAGCTTTAGTCAGTATCGATTGCACAAATATCAGACCACCATCTATCCAATATTTGCATGCTGCTTGTATAAATTTAAATTATTCTTCTGCGCTATAGATAAAAAACGGTTTGTTCCTGTCCCACAGACAGAAATACATTTTTTATAAAACAGTAATATACTTTCTATGATATACAGGGTGTCCCAGCTAACATGCACGTCCCTGAACCAGGTGATAGCTGAGGTAATTCTAATATAGGGAAGTGACATTCATAATGCCGTATCTTAATTTATGGCCGAGTTATTAACGAAAAACGATAGCCAATCGGAGGGCTTCGTTGGGTCCGGCGGCGCCACAGTAGAAGGTCTGCACCAGTAGGGTACTGCGCTAGTAGGAACTGTCGCGCCGCTGGGCCCAACGGAGCCCTATGATTCGCTATCGTTTTTCGTTAATAACTCGGTCACGAATTAAGATACGACATTACGAATGTCACTTCCCTATATTAGAATTACCTCAGCTATCACCCGGTTCAGGGACGTGCACGTTAGCTGGGACACCCTGTATATTGTATTTATTTATTGTTTATTACCAGAGCGAATAATTATCGTATGTGTAAAGACGTGGTCAAAAATAATAAACGTGTCGAAAAATTAGTTCCAAAATGTCCAACTCGAAAGACGTGAAAAACTACCCAGATACGCGTTTCATTTTCCCTGTCACGCATTTCTGCGTGCTAGAATAATGTGTTGCGCCGGTTTTTTACTGTTTTACGAAATAATATGTTTTGACGCGTTACGCAATGATTTCGTAAATTGCGGATTAATACGTGAGCGGAGCACGGCACTTCCATATAATTGTATTTCATGTATCGTCACGGTCCATATACGTATTGGACGCATCACATGAGCCACACACGTACAAACAGAAATTCATCGATAATTTGGTATTCAACGTACGTAGAGTATGCCCGTATCTCTTTCAAGCGAAACACCTGCATATTGATGTCAAATTGGAGCTGACGTCTCCTATTACGAGATTTGTAAAAAATTCGATGCATTATTTAAATCATCAAAGGTAGGTGCATCTATTACAGTGCGCAGCTATTGACAGTATGTATCCTGAAACTGAAACGAAACAAACATGTCGGAGGTGCATAGCTCCTATTCCTCGGTTTTTAATACCTGTTTGTTTCGTGGTTAGAAGTTATTGGGCTTAACGAGCTTCACATTTAGCAGTTCAGTCGAGTTTTGTTAGTGTCTGAAACATGAAACTTTCTACGCTAAACATTTTCGGGCGTTTGAAATCTGTAAACATAGAATTTTCAACCCGATGTTTCTGCAAACCTGCCTCTGTAAGAATGCCTACAAATGTCAACACCTAGAGAATTATATTACTAGCAATATTTACGTCTAGAAATTGCTAGGCAAAGAGATTTCCACTTCTAAAGACTTCTACGTCTAGAGATTTCTACATTTAAATGTTTCCATGCCTAGGGATTTTGTGCTTCTAGAAATATCTGCGCCTGAAATTTGTACACCCGAAATTTCCACGCCTCTATATTGGCAGGCTTGGATTTTTCTATAAATTAAAAACTCCGACCATACAATTTTCAACTCAGATATTTCAGTTTAACTCTGCAGTCAAACTTCTGGTAGATCGACTTCAAAGTACACAATTTCGTAACGTATCTTAGATTTCTAGATACGGATTGAACTGCATTGTATGTACGACGTACATACAAGAAGTAGAAGCCGAGGTAGAAGTAGAAGAACGTCAAGGACTTTTTCAACGTTATACGATCCGTCGAAAAGCTGGCCAAACCTCCTTTAGCCCCGCTTCTGACGAAAGCTAATCCCATCAAAAGTTTCCAGTATGTTTATAATCCACTAATCGCTCGCCTTTCCCAGCACAATTTAAAACTTTCTTCGACGCCGTTATCCAGCCAGCTCGCCTTTGCCTTTACTCTTCCCCCTGCACCCTTTCGCCCCCATCAGCAACCGTCGCCCTACACAGGCCCTTGTCCTTAAACTGACTTCATTTTGCGGCTCATAGATCGCCGAATTTCACGGAGTTACCCTCTGTGCTTTTCGCTTCCCTTTTCTCTCCTTTTTTATTCGCATGAGAGTTTTAAAGATTCGAGGGAGAAAGAAGGAGGCTTAGCCGTTTCGTAATTCTCTTAGAGTAGGAAAGGGAAGAGTAGGTATGACGCACGGTTAGATAATGCATCTTTTCTACGGAAAATCTCACGATCGATTGAATCCCAATTTCGCTCGTGACGAACGTAGAAATGCACTGGGACGGTTGTTTAGTTAGGCAATGGTGTGTTTAGGGGGGAGGAGGGGTTATGTTTTACGTTAGGACGGAAAGTGTTATGGGTAATTGGGTTATAAAATACATACAGGGTGGGCCAGACGTTACTGGGTGACTTTAAAAATCGATGACGTGTTTTCGAGACTTCGCTGGCTAACTTTTGTTTCAGATCGTGAAACACCAATTTTGGTAGATATAAGACAAAGAGGTCCATTGAATTAAATTTAGTATATTTAATTAATTTTTGGGTGGAGACTAATTTCGAAACAAGTCGAAATAAAGATTCTAATAGGAACAGAGATATATGAAGATGAAAATGCAAGGCGCTAACGTGACACAATGTTTTACGCTTGGTATTAAAAACAAATCTTTTATTTGTTACGTCTAGAATGTGCGATACGCCACGAGCGTTCTGTTAAAAATATGCTAAAATTTTAAGTATTCGACATGGGTAGATCTTCGTGACTTCTGTTTATTTTTAAATTTCAGTATTAGTTACGTAACACTTTACAGTATTCGCTAGAATTAACTTAGGCACTATTTCACCGTGACCAGCTTCCTCCAATTTGTTTTTACCCCCTGACCGGTTTTTGGGTCTCTTCGAAAGTAAGAAAAGAAAGGAATAGTATAACCTCTCGCTTTCGGATTTGCTCGGAGATAAAACAATCTCAAACTACTTTCACTCTTTCGCTTTGAACACAATTGTTATTAGTCTGGACTTTCGTCGTTTTGCAGTTTCTAACAGATACAACGGATTTGGTTGGAGACTATGTATACAATTTCTAACTACTTTCACAATCGGCCTTCGCTACGACTCGACTGTGGGTGTATAGATGGAGATGACAGGTTGATATAAAATTAGTATTGTTTCGTTCACTTTTCACAGGGTTATTCAGTATAGCCCTACAATTGCAACAGATGTCCTGTGGGCTGATCTGCTGCTTCTTGGACTTATTGCTAATTTGGATGAAAATACTCTTTCTTGCGTGCCGTCAACATCTTTTCGGGTTCTCTCGTGGTTATAAAAAATCGGAAGTTGACTCGTCAATTATAAATGGCAGTTCACTTCGAGATCACTGATATTAGTATTCTCCTTTCTCTTAGGTCTTAAACTTTTTGTGTGATTCGTCGACCAAGCGACATTATTGCACCAGTTTATGGGTACTCCTACTTCAAGGGTTTCGCTACGAGACAAGGGTGTCAATTGTGTTAGAACATCTGGTTAACAAAGAATAGGAGCAGAGATGTTTTCGAGAAAGGACCTATCAAATTTTAGCACCGTTTATGTTGCTTTCAGTCCCATGTTTCGTCATTTTAAAGTTCCCTGGGGTGACGACTTAACGGAGATCTGACTTTCGATTAAATCGCACGTTTTCGAGTCCTATAACATTTTAATTCCTAGTGTTGGAAATAGTTATGATAAACTAGGCTTCATTTAAAGTATTTCATGAGAAGGCTAAAGGTCAAACAGACTTGACATATGACGTGCCCAATACGTTGTCTTTTGGAGAATGTTAAAGATATTTATATTTACCTTACCTTCTGATCAAGCTGTTAGGAATAACAAATCATCGGGACGCAACAACTTGTAAAGGTGTTTTGTGTAATACAAATTTCGAAAAGTTATCCCCGTTCCAAATTCCCTGGAAACCAGCGGTCCACTTTATTTAAATAAGGTTGAGTTCTAATGGAAGTGTCTCTCGTTTATCATTTATTGCAAACTCAAAGGTTACGACGGAAACTTTTATCAGTATAGTTCGTATGAAATTCGTTAGTATCGCCATGTACTTTCATTCGCTATTTGCGGAATTTTAAAGACATTCATCTAGAAAGGCTATGTATGATTTAGTCCAGGCGCCAAACAACTTACATTGGGCTTCCATATTATACTTCCTAGCGAAACAATTGAAACGTTTTAAAAATAAACTATCAGTAACAGCTAAATTCCATTAAAAGCGCATGTATTTCCGTTCACACAATTTATGGCCACTTATCACTGATCCGCGGATCAGAATCTCTTATGGAGTTATTCTTTTTCCGACGAACTTCTATATTTAGCTCGCAAAACGGCGTGCGATATTAAATTAGCTATCGAGTGAATGTAAACGAAGGAAGGAGGCGCAACGAGAAGAGGATGTTTGCTCAGAAGTTCATACACCTAAAATGGAAGTTTACTCACCTGCAATAACGAGTTACCCTCCAGAGACTGTTACCGGTGAACGTGAAATTGATTGAAAGCAATGAAAATTTTACTTGCCATACAAGTAAAATCGGAAAGATGTATCCATCTACTTGATATAATAACGCCAGTCACTTTATTCCACCATAGAAATACCCTAATAATTCAAAACCAAGAAAATGCAAAGTATTGTCATTATATAAGCATCTGCCATATTGATGAAGAATGTTGTTTGTGTGTGTATTTTATATGGAAACTAAACAAGAAATCCTATTCAATTCTTATTATATCTGATCAGCAGATCCCGGTGCCTAGAATCTAGGATGTCATCTTAGACTCTCTTATTTAAGCTTGATTTGTAATTCTAATCATATGACGACACGTTGGATCAGTTGCCTTAATTTAGAATTGAATTAGACCTCAAAATGAATTCGTTCTGATACATTACATGCGTCCTATTGACGAATTAGTTATACGTTGCCCTTTCTGCCTTTTTTTTTGTTTTCTAAAGTTCCCAGCTTCTGTAAAAACAAACGACTTTCTAACACTGCTTTACACAATTGGAGTAAGTATTACATATCAATGGGCGAGTGTGCAGAACATTCGTAATGAAGTAAAGTCAAAAAGCTATAACGCGAAAGCAAGAGACGGGGATATATTCCCGAACGTACCAGTCTAATGACGTAGTCTCTCCGAGGATAGTTGGGAAAGAGGTAAAATTTAATTCTGTTCCCTGTCTTTCACAATATACTAATTTCATAGAAGGAGCACGAAACCTGGCTGAAATCCGTTTAGACGTCAGAGAGAAACTTGAAAATACTATAGTTTTAAAGGTGACACAGCACAAAGAACAAATTCAAGAAAAAGCACCTGGGAAATGTGGAACACATAATTCGTGAATGTAATAATTGTTATAAAAAGTATCCGCTAATATTATCAACAATGAGTGCAAGCAATAATATTTTGGCATTCTAAAGGATTGTAATTAGAAATTATCATCGTCTAAATATCTTCTAAATTCTAGGCCTAAAGTTTTCCACCCCTTAACGTATTTAGGCCTAGATATTTCTACGTCTATGAATTTCGACAACTCGAGACTTCTACGCTTAATTATTGATACGTAAGGAGATTTTCTTGCTCGCAAATTTTTTCGCTTGAGGACATCCATCCTTAAAAAATTGTATTTCTATGCGTTAAAGATTATAATAATTCTGGGGCTGAAATGGTAATATTGAGAATCCTTTACAAATTCAATTTAGATCAATATAATAGAAATATTCTCCTGTAACACCCTGAATACTATTTCGGCGGTGTTAACTTGTGTTTTCCCCAAAACGCTGTACCTATCAGAGTAAAAAGTTACTACACTGCAAAAACTAGAAATAAAAGGCAAGTCGTGCATACATATGTATGTATACGGACAAGTCGTAAGCGACTTCTTTTTTGCGAAAAGTGAATAGAAAATCGTAATAAAGGATAAGAAAACAATTTGTCAGGAACATCTCGAAGAAAGAATCAAGTATGCATGGTATACATGCAGCAAGCGTTCCAACGAAGCTGCACAAAATGAATCATTTTATTTCACAGTAGAACGAACACGTCGGTCACAGGAGTGGGGGATCTTTTCAAAGGTTGGGATGCGTACGTGTGCATGCATATACATACGCTTGAGGTGGAATAGGAATCACGACACCCTCACGCATCGTGTCCCCATAGAAAAGGGAAACATCCCTCTTCTACGCCTGATGTCACATTGTTTCACAATTTTCGGTTACTGGAAAAATTCACGGTGCACAGGACCGACCGTGAGATGCATTTCCCCCCGTAATTCACCTGTTTCACTTCCCGGAACCAAATTTAGAAATACCCGGTTCATTAAATTGTATGATTGTCCACTTACTGTAATTACTGGCCACATTATAATTTAAGTGTTCATGAGGCTTTCTAAATTAGCAACATTTCTTTTTGATAAGGAAACAGATTCAGAAGAATTATTAGTAGTTTAGTATGAAAATCGTGGCATTTTGATTAACGGTGTATTGAACAAGGTTGTAATGCCAATAGTAAATAAATAAAATTTTAAGGAATTTATTAAAAGTAGAAATTAGTAACTTCCATAATATTCGCTAAGTCTTGTTCGAACGTAAAAACATGAAACTATTATTATTGGTGGTTGACAGATAGTTATTTGTCTAAATAGTGATGAAGTGTTTTATTAAACATTAAAAGTTTCTTATACTACTCCCTTAAACAACGCCGTACAATAAACAAAGTCGCTTCCAATCTGAATCCGTTCACCATTGGCCTCTTAAATTATTCGCTCACCTATTCACACACATGTACCAATTTTTGGTAACGGGTCACCCAACCTCGTTCACGTGCATCCGTGGAATTCATTTTTTCCATACATTCCAAACATACGCTCGTCTACTGCACGAGCATGATTAAGTGTAACCTATATTCCAATGTTTATAAATAATTGCTTTTCGTCGCAACATCGTCCACAAAATAATGAAACCACTAGTGATTAATTGCAAATTCTATATGAGAAATGAAAAGTGGTCGTTTTGACTTCACGAGATCAAACGAAAGTTCAAACACGTGGAAACAGTTCGCGCAAATTGGTTTTTAATGGTTGCTTTTACGTATAACGTTGACGTATCGTTGATTTCCATTTCCCTATGACATGGTCACCTGGTCAAATTGAAGTTGAACCTCTAGCCCACGGCACAAGAGAAAAGGTACTACCCACCCCGCACATTTCTTCATGTCCGTCTCATATCATGGGATGAAGACGGTATTTCAATTTTATACCATCTTTGTCGCGCAGCATCAGGAGTCAGCGAAAAGTATGTTGAATGGGGAAACCCCTCTTTCCGTGTCTTAGGCTAGAGTTTCAACTTCAATTTGATAGGATGTGCACGTAGATCACTTTGTAGTGATTCGAACATGTATCAACTTTACAAACACTTTATAATTTTATTCGCCTTAAAGATATGGATATAATTAAATTTCTTGCAATAATAAATATTGGATATAGTTCATTGTAAATGAAATGGGTCCTTTTTAGGCTAACATGTGAGAATATTCTAAAAATCACTGACGTTGCAGCGCGTGCTGTACATAGAACTAACGTAGTGTCTTTTTTAAAATTTAAAAAATTACGTACGTTACAGCTGCTGAAAGTTGAGCAATTTGTGAAAAATGGAGTTTTTAAAAAATTGTATAGTGGAACAGGTAAAGCGTAGAAACGTTTGTTTATTTTCACAGGAAAGGTGAAAACTTTTCGTGATTATGGGATGTTAACTAACATTCACATTTAATTCTATGAAACAATTGTGCACAATGCAAGGAGAAATTGCCTTCACCAACACCTCCAATAACTAGTTTAAAACGAACGGCCATTTTTATTGCGACTTTATAAAACAAACAAATTTTTCTTCTAAATATCCTAATATACATATACATTTAATTTCCTCTCAGATAAATTCGAAATGTTAATTTCCGAAATTAGAAGTAAGGAAAAATATTTCTAACGCTGCATTTTAGACATCAAGCTTCGTTAAAAGAGGTTCGCCAAGTACATTTAATACAATATTAAGCAAATATATTAATTAAATTAAGCGAAATCATTTTGCTGGAAATTTAGTTAAAGTTAATTAAATATATTTATTTAACGATCCTATTGTACCGAAGGTGAACAGTAATTTGTACTTGCACACATTTGTTCGATTTACCCCTTTGCACTTGGTTCTCCCCTCTGAGGGGACAAAATAAGAGGAAAATGAGAAATGCCGAGTGCAAAGGGTTAGAATAATTTGTATAATGAAGTTTATTTTAATGAATCAGCGATTTCGAAATGGCGTCCCCTTTTATTTGGCCCATATTGTTGCATTCTTCATGCGTAGTTGAGGATACGGGTATTTGGAAACCTGAATATCTATACAGCTGACTCATGGCAATTTTTTCAGTCAATTGTCAATTTTATAATACGCATAATTGTTCCGTCACATTCACAATGCATTTCGAATATAATTTATAAATTCAACTATGTTATAGAGGGACATATGTACATACATATGTAATAAATTGTAATTCAATTTTAAATTTAACTAGCATGCATACTTATTTTATAGTCGAAATAAATCGACATTTAATCTTTTGTATTTCTTGCAAAGAGTCAGCTTCTTTTCAAAATTCGGAAATTTCGTTTTTCAGTGCAAGATATCATATTCTAATAAAAAATACACATTTTCATTCAAAAACCAAAATTTAATCTTGACATTTCTTCGAGAATCACTTTATTAAGATCAAACGATGTTGCTATTTCCCTTTTTCGTTTCAAATCATGCAACATTTATTCGATAGTTTTTACAACCCAATTGCATGGTAATCCAGTTTTCAAGCGTGTAAATTCGTAATGAACCACCCCGTATATGTCTAATAGGGTGGTCGTTAAAAATTAAATTTTTTGCAACGCCCCCTAAAAAGCTTCCTTTTGATGAAAAAACACTGGGGATTTTTTTTTAAATTAAAAACAACACATGCCTCAAGTCGATCTAAGTTAATACGAAAAAAGTTTACTTAAACCTTGGAGTGAAGAAATCTAGATATTAAAATTACGTTTGTACTAATTTAGTTTTAAAATAAAAATATCAATTTGAATATCTTTCATTGTTTTATTTAATAGACCAAATCAACTGGGAAAAATTTTGAAATTAAATATTTGGTTATTGTTATTTTGATTAACTGGGGTTTTTTACTGATTTGCGTTCGATAATTGTTTATATTTCGAATAAAATTGTATTTTTCATAAAAATTCCCCAAAAACATGATTATATCAAAAAATGAACTTAGATTGTCTTGAGGCACGTGTTGTTTTTAATTACAACAAACAAATTTCCCAGTGTTTTTTCATCAAAAGGAAGCTGTTTAGGGGGCGTCGCAAAAAATTTAATTTTTCACGACCACCCTAATGTCTATGCACCGAAACAAACCCATGGCCAATGAATTCCATAGGTGTTTCGATACAGATTCTCAGAAAACGGTTGTAAAACGTGTTGAGATGTTTGAACAGGTTGCACGTTCGAAAGAAGATTCAAATGATCGAATGCAACAAGGTAAACGCCAGCGATAGGGGAATTTCAGTGAATTGATTGGCCCAGTCTGCTCACAATGTACACGTATATTGTACGATTACTTCTGGCGAATCATGAAGTAGCACGATACTGGATCGAGAGCGCTTAATTGTTCCGCCTCTCGACGCGAGCGCGAAATCGAATTTTGGAATAATTTGTTAGGATGCGCTCGAACGTGTAGATACAGAATCACCGTGCAGGGTGCAGCGCGTTTATTATCACATTTGTTTCGCGTATCAAACCGACGTTACGCTTTCAATTTAATCTCCACGTTACCGGGACCCCATCGGTACTCGTTTCGACCCTCTCTCTTTTTCCATATCGTTTCACCCCTGAACTTTCACATTTTTCGACCCGTCATCCTTTTACAAAAACTATCGACCCTGTTTTTGCAATCATGCACTTAATAAGTGTTCTCAAAACAGGTTAATTCACACCACCGACCCAAACCCACGCATGCGCTTCGGCTAGGGATATGTTTTGTCGACTGTATAGGCTGTTTCATTGTTAATCGATTCATGATAAAGAAAATTCTCTTGGCTAATAGTTCTTGTGCGGAGTGGTTTTGAGGTTTCATACCCATTGGTCATGTGTTAGGTGGAATTATACAGGATATCTCAAAAATCGTGCTGACACCAAAAGGAGGCTATTCGATCTGAATCATCCTTGTAATTAATTAAATTAATTCTAATAATATGAATGCCACTGTTTATCCAGCGTCGGGCACCGAAGGTACTAGCTCCGCCCTTGACATATCAGGGTTGTTGAATAACATATACACTTGTTTATACACACATGGTAGACCAGGTATGGTTATGGTAGTGGATTAAGGAGGAAATATACAGTTTTAAATTGTGTTTTGTCTAGTTAGCTTGAAACTCGCTTGTCTTCCACTACACCGTTATAAAATTTTCAACTCTCAAAATTGGGACACTCTAAAATTTCTATGCATAACAGTCTCTACACTCTAAAATTCCCATCCATCAAATTTCTAGGCTTTAAAATTCGACCTTTCAATATTTCTGTAGTAAATATTTGTGAGTTTGAAAATTCCATGTCTAAAAATTTCAACGCTTCGAAATGTTGTCATGTCACCAATATCTACGCTTCGAAAATGTAAAAAATATTCAAGCCCAGTTGGAAAACAGTCGAACTGTGGTTCATGGTGGAAACGCTAGGGACCCATAGTTCCAATCTATGCTCAACCCTCCTATTGAACATGCGAAATTAATGAACAGTAGTAAATAAATGATTGTGGACTTCGTTAATTTAATAATCTATTAATGGGGAATAATTTAGTACTTGTTTCTGCGAACTTTAAACCATTATTTACATATCGTTGAACACCCTCATCCGACATCTATTAAAACATGAGGTTAAACGTCGTTTCAAATGATATGAGAAGAAAATTATATTCACGCATTTGCATTTATTCATTAAGCTTTGTAACAACGCGACGTGACTCTGCGGCCGGTTTCTTTTACTTGTTTTACTTCGCGAAAACCCCATTCACATTTCATGTAGAAGATACGAACTCGGTATTTTGCTAGGCAATATAATAGTTACTCCATAGCGATAACAATGGAAAATAGTGCAGTCAATTCTGCGAAGAACATGAATACTATTTTGGCACATATTCAAACGCGTGGAATTCAGAAATCGCTGAAATTACGAAATCCAGTAGTTTTTAGCTAGGAACTTTCGAGTTATGCGATGCAGTAAGATTCTCACAAGAAATTGGCACGCCGTCACGACGCGCGTATACAGGGTGTAACATATCATCGGGGACCTTTTTTCAGAATCGATAGTACGCACCAAAAGATGAAAAAAAAAGTCTATAAAGTTTTGTCTAAAAACCACCCCCTATCGAGATACAACCCCTTTTGTAAAAATTTTTAAAAAAATCATATCTCCGAAATGGTACGTCGCAGAGGACCGATTTTGATTGCAATATAACCGGAAGAGACCAAAGTTTACGAAAAAAAATATCGCTATCTACGCAAAGGAAGATTTAGTGAATGCCCTTAATGTTTCCCAAGTTGTTACAAACCTGCTACGATATAGGTAATCGACGTTGTTTGGATTAAACAAAAATAAATGCTATTTAACAGCAATAACCGCAGCAATTATATTTTTTCTATTATCTTTGATCTTCTCCGGTTATATTGCAATCAAAACGGGTCTTCTACGACGTACCATTTCGGAGATTTGATTTTTTAAAAATTTTTTACAAATGGGTTTGTAACTCGTTAGGGGATGATTTTCGGACCTAACTTTCTCGGTCCTTTTTACACCGTTTGGTGCGTACTATCGATTCTTAAAAAAGGTCCCCGATGATATGTTACACCCTGTATGTCCTTTATATTTCTTTTTTTTCCATATAAAAATAGTATGTGTAAATTATTGTATTAATGATACGTCCTAATTATGTGTTACACCCCGATGTTACGGAATCGATGTGCGCACAGTTTGTGTCGCTAATTGTAAGTCACCCTTTTGCCCCCTTATGAGTCAATGGTCAAACCGATTTACTCCCGATGGGGCAGAGTCAAGTTACTGTCAGGTTAATTGATGTATGACACTGGATATTCTCTTCTTTAATTTTATATTTAAATTTTGGACTACAGACACGTTGCGTGGATTCATTTCACTGGTTGAAAATTTCTAGTTCTTTTCTACTTCAACTGCTAAAGAGATTGATTGTTTAGTCTTTCCGGTACTAAAGGGAAATGAAGGTTAATATCACTGGTCCTTCGATACGGGAGTCGGAACAAGATTTTGTCGAGTGTGTACTCACTCTCGATTACTCTCTATTGACTGTTTTGATCCAAACCGAATTATTAACAGGCAAGAACCCGTTGAACCTTGGATACTCGCAGATACAACGGATTTCGTTGAGTACTTACAAGTTGTCAAGTACACTCTTCAGCTGGTTTTTCTCTAACTCTACGTAAACTAAGGGTGATGGATAATATTTTGTGTCTAAGGGTAGGGGATCTCAGGATCAAGACTTCACAATCAGTTTTCGGTTTGATGGTAGAAATAGTTAAAGTTTGGAATTCACTTTTTATAAGTTGGGGTGTTGAGTCCTATCAACTGTCAGCTGCTGGTGGAAGTCCTCTTCCTTACGTCTAATACACATTACACTGCACAGAATAGTTTGTAGGTCGTGTTGAAACATAAACGGAAGACAAAACTGAGGATACAATACAGGGTGTAACAAAAATTCTGGGACACTTTTTCAGTATCTATAGTACGCACCAAAAGATGAAAAAAAAGTCTATAAAGTTTTGTCTAAAAACCACCCCCTATCGAGATACAACCCCTTTTGTAAAAAATTTTTAAAAAATCATATCTCCGAAATGGTAGGTCGTAGAGGACCGATTTTAATTGCAATATAACAGGAAGAGACCAAAATTTACGAAAAAAAATATCACTATCTACGCAAAGGAAGATTTAGTGAATGCCCTCCATTTTTCCCAAGTTGTTACAAATCTGCTACGATATAGGTAATCGACGTCGTTTGGATTAAACATGAATAAATGCTATTTAACAGCAATAATCGCAGCAATTATATTTTTTTCTATTATCTTTGATCTTCTCCGGTTATATTGCAATCAAAACGGGTCTTCTACGACCTACCATTTCGGAGATATGATTTTTTAAAAATTTTTTACAAAAAGGGTTGAATCTCCATAGGGGATGGTTTTTAGTCAAAACTTTATAGACTTTTTTTTCATCTTTTGGTGCGTACTATCGATACTGAAAAAGTGTCCCAGAATTTTTGTTACACCCTGTATACAAGGTTTTGGGCCTACCCGCTTCTCTGAGTTGTAATGTTTTCGGGACCAAAATACAATGAGATCTCAACTGGCAAACAAATACCCTTGGCAGGAATGCTCTTTGGTAAGAGATTTGGACAATCTTCGCGATATTGTCCCCCATATCTCATCGCTTCCGAATGTCCCCTGCTTAGGCCCGGGGTCTGGTGTCACATTTACATTTCCACGTGAACAATGTCTCCATTGTATTCGGTTAAACTGGGTGTCTGAAACTTTCTATTTACAAGGGTTTGCACGTTTACTGCCACAACGGCTTAGATGAATTTATGTGGCGTTCGCAATATGTTATTTCTCGAATGAATTTTAATAACAACATCTACTATATTTCAATTACTTCCTATATGCCGACCAATCTAAAAAATGAAAGAGTTAACGCAATTTAAAACTCATTTTCATTCAAACATGAAGTCAAAGTCAGGTGTGTTAAGGTAGTCTTTTTCACATGAAAGATACATGTATGCTTCTCTTTTTCGAATTGTACTAATGAACCTGGTTAATACTTTCACTGCATTTTTTTAAGCAAAAGGCAATCTTTTCCGATAGAAAACCATGTATTTAATTAGTCATAAAATCTAATAATTTAATTAAAAAATAAGGCTTAATGGAGAAACAAATTTGTGAAATTCATCAGATTAAGAAATGGGCTGTTTTAAAATTCCACAGACTTCCGCTTCCTGACAAATTGCAATATTTTCAGCACATCTTCCTCTACATAATCATGCAAAACCCATTTCCCGCCGCGTCCCACTCCTCCAATTATTCATGTTTAAAGTTGTTAACGCTTACTAAGTCCGTATGTTCTTTCCTACACGTACGGTTCGGATCCATCGTCCTAACCGCTAAAGTTAACAACATAATAGAGAAACAATTTCATGTGATAACATACTTCAGTTAATATTGTTTTCATTATATTGTAAAGATGTGTTGAAAAATTTTAACTGGTTATTTAAGTTTTCAGTTTAATTGGTAACTGTTCACACATAGTATCAAATAGATTTTAAAAAACCCCAATTGCTGTGATATTAATTATAAAATTCTATCCTTTATTATAGGTCGCCCTTTCCCTGTATAAAATAAATATAGACAACATTCGTGAATTTCACAAGATACAGCAAAACATGATATTACAAATTTATTGGGCGTAGCTATTATGTATATGCCTAATATAATAAAAGTAAATCTATTCGAAAATTTGAAAACATCCTATCCCTTTATACATATTTAGTGTATACACTAAATCGTGTACTAATTGTAAGAAAATACAAGATTCAGAATCCGAAGCAAGGGAATTAATAATTATATAAATTAAGATATGTAATAATAATAATATCAATAATGCCATTAATAACATTATTAAAATAATATTTTTATAATACATTCCTTAATTTATTTATAACCGAACACTAGTACATTATTATTGTACAATATAATTAAAATTTCGAATCACACTGGTTTACAATTAAAAAATTATAATAAAATGGTACGGGATTTCCCAATCCGACCACTAAGCGACGCATGCGCGGTCTGATCCCAACATTTTGCAATACAGTATTGTCTTGGTTAAAGCCGTTAGGTACGTAAGCGGTTTACAAGGATTTGAATGATTCAGGTCTCATTCTGACAAAAGTTCAAGACATTGAAGTATATTTTCGGATTTTTGAATAAAGTTTTTCTTTATTTAAAAAGTAGTTTTGAAAAGTTACTTACCTATTTTTACATATGATTTTTTAAACGAAAATGTCGTTGTTTCAGAAATGCGAAAATACATATATGCTTGTCTGGAACCTTTCTCTTTAAAATAAGATCTCGTTCGTTCCAATAGGCCTAGAATTGCAGCCTGGAAAACGTACGGTGTCAATCGTGTTTTCGGCCGATTTCTGCCGTTTTCGTGGAATAGATTTGCGACCCAACGGCGCCCCTCAAACTTCGTGGCGGAAGCGACAAAACTCATTCCAGAACACAAGCTCACGTTTACACGCATGCGTTGAAATGATACTTACACTTGTTAGAAGCGAAAGACTACATTCGCTCAGGATTCCAGCCGATGTCCTGATTTGTTTGAAATGCAAGAAACTACTGTTGTATCGCACAGCATGATTTTAAACACGTGCTCCACCCAGTGAAATAGCAAGGGGTTATGCCACAACTTTTGCTGGTGATAATTTTTGATCGATTTTGTAGGACAAGATGCTATGTCACAGATAAAGGTTTACACTACGAGCGAATAACATTAGATTTTTTAAGAATCTCATTTTCGGCGAAAAAGCCATTTCAAAATATTAATAAACAACAATTACTGATCATCAGGTTACATATCAACATAAACTTTTATTTTATTCAGAAATAATACGCTTGTAGCTTACAACTTTGTCGTTAAAATGTCACCTTGTGCAACAAAATCGGTCAAAATTTGGGACCAGGAAGTAGTATGGTATATCCCCTTGCCAATACAGTGGGTGGTGATCGCCACATGTAGACCGCGCAATGTGTTACGTCCTGACTGCGCGTTACGCCCCGAGGTTACGGAAACGGTGCGCGTACGGTTTATTACGCGAGGTACTATTATATTTTGCCCACTTGCGAGTCAATGGTCTGACCAAATTTACTCAGGATAGGGCTGAGCCGTACTACAGTCGATCGTGTTGAATGGGGTGAGATAGGGTTAATTGAAGTCTCACTCTGAAAATACTGTTCCTTAAATTTTATGTTCAATTTCAATGATACAGACAGGCTGCCAGGTTTGTTTCGCAGGAATAATTTAGTGGTGTCTTCCTGTTTACTATTCAACGCACCAGGTGTCTTTAGGCAGTTTAGGAAGGAATTATTTTATAATCTTTGTCGGTCCGTGGCTGCTACAATTGAAGTGGAATTTTTATTAGGGATCTTACGACTGCTTACTTACTCCTATCTAGATTGACTTGCTTTGGAGGTCAACGCTTATTAAATAGATTAACGCCATGATTCAGTACTACTTGCAGAAATTATATGTTTCATTGGATACTAAAGAATGTCCTATTTTTCTTCTCAGGTTTCGTTGAACCTCAACTTGGGTAACAGACAGTGGTTGCAGGTAGATATAGGGCAGCAGGATATGCGAAGGGAAATACCTGATTACGGATTCAAGTAATTTGTTTGGTAAGTCTCACTTTTGGTTGCGTCGGTAGTTTTGCGTGCTGATTGCTGATAATGTCTTCCTTGACTTTGCCGCACTATTTAACTCGCGTTCACCATATTTCAAAGTTCAAAGTGGTTACGAATTAGAATTTGGATCCGAGCTGAGAGTGGTGATGCCTGTGTCGCAATAAGGAACGGCAATTAGAATCAGAAATTAGGATGGAGTTTAGGATGGAATTTATATGTATATGTACGTATACAACATTTTGGGCCCTCCTCCTCCGCCGGTTTGTGACATTCTTCGGGACCAACAATGATGGAGCCTCATCTATCAGCCAAACACCCTTCGCAAGGAGTCACTTCGAAAAAGGATCTGGCAAATCTCTGTGATATTGTCTGTCGTATCTCTTCCCTTTCGAGTGTCACTTACACAGAACGAAGTCTGGAACCAGATTTACATTTCCTCGTGAACAAGGTCTCCATTTTATTTGATGAAATCTGATTTCTATAACTTTCTAATCCCAAGAATTTTCAAGCTTACGTTCGCAACAACTCGATTAGATTTATGTGTTTATTTCGAGACCATTTGCCAGTCTCGACCAAGGCGATCGTAGCATGTTATACAGGGTGTAACAAAAATTCTGGGACACTTTTTCAGTATCAATAGTACGCACCAAAAGATGAAAAAAAAGTCTATAAAGTTTTGTCTAAAAACCACTCCCTATCGAGATACAACCCCTTTTGTAAAATGTTTAAAAAAAATCATAGCTCCGAAATGGTACGTCGTAGAAGACCCGTTTTGATTGCAATATAACCGGAGAAGATCAAAGATAATAGAAACAAATATAATTGCTGCGATTATTGCTGTTAAATAGCATTTATTCTTGTTTAATCTAAACAACGTCGATTACCTATATCGTAGCAAATTTGTAACAACTTGGGAAAAATTGAGGGCACTCACTAAATCTTCCTTTTCGTAGTGATATTTTTCCGTAAACTTTAGTGTCTCCCGGTTATATTGCAATCAAAATCGGTCCTCTACGACGTACCATTTCAGAGATATGATTTTATAAAAATTTTTTACAAAAGGGGTTGTATCTCGATAGGGGGTGGTTTTTAGACAAAACTTTATAGACTTTTTTCATCTTTTGGTGCGTACTATCGATACTGAAAAAGTGTCCCAGTTTTTTTGTTACACCCTGTATGTCGAACGAATTTACGAGTTTTTAAAGTGCGTCGTCCTGGCGTCGAACTGACAAAGAGCGGTAAGACGCGGGAACGTAACAAGTGTATTACAAGGATATGCGCCATAAATTGTCCGTAATTCTTGACCGATACGGACGAACATGACTTCAATTTAAAGAAAGCGGTTAGAACATCTCTGCAATTTTTCGAAATGTGGGAGGTAGAATGTGTATGAAACCTAAATCGACTTATATTCTTATACATACATCCATATACGTTCTTCCTCATTGTGTACTTGAAGAAAAGCACTATAAACGTACGGCCAATCAAAAACCAATGCAACATTTATTTAAAAATGTTGTGAAGAAGTGTAAAGAAATGAATTTTAACGCTGAAATATAAAAGTTTAAAAACTTGTAATACTATTCGAATTATTGAATATTATTAGAAAATATTAAACAAATTTTTAAAATCTCTTCGTTCTGCAGTCAGTCAAAATTTTATACAGATTTTAAAATTCTAAAACATATTGTATAAGTAAAAGGGAAGAGCATCTTACTGAGATAACATGTAAGTTTTATAGAACAATTATTAATGTATTGCAGCATTTTTGAAAACGTAACATATTTTGTTGTTGACAATTGAATGCCTTTGAAGAATATTATAATTTTTTGCATTTTATATACTTCGAAAAACGTTACAATAATTGAATTTTTGTTTGTGTAAACTTTTATACTTTCGCATTCAAATTCTTTTGTTTACATTTCGATATCTATTAAAGTTAAAAAGATGTGAATATTTTTATATAAATGTTGAAATTGGTCGTACTTTAAAAAGTTTTGAAAATTCAGAAAAATAGTGTATTCTGATGCTTTTTGAAAATACGTTAGGAAAGGGGGATTTTTCTCAAAAAGCTGCAAATAAATTAGAATAATTCAGACTCGTTGCTGAATAGGACAGGAATAATGAATTTAATTAGGATGCGAATTATATTATTATCATTTTAAATGAATTATTCCAAAATTAAGAAAAAATTATTCCGTTTAACCTAATTATTGTTTATTCGCAATATATGTATGTTGTTCAGACATCCTTCATCAACGTCGCAGGTATTCTCATTTCCTCCCTTCTGACCCTCTGAGGGTAACGACAAATCAGGACTCCTCTTTCCCCTCCCTTCGAATGACAATTCACTGGTAAACGCCATATGAAATGGAATATGAAACCAAGCTGTACTCACTACACACATGACTTGGTCTAATTCGCGCCCTTTTCTAGCATAGTGAGTGTAACAGTGAAACGAAGTAATGGAACCAAGCGTGCTCACTCACTGAAATGTGGGATCTGTCTCCGCGTTTCAATTTTCGTTTCACTCCAGTTATTAATTGATCAACTCGCACTGCGGTACCCTAAGAAGTTTCACTTAAAAAAAATAAAAAGTATGAATCATGTCCTTCGTTGTTTATAAAATTCCCAACGTTCAAGGAGCACGAGAAGTTCGGTCCAAATTTCCCTCGCCGCCATTCCGAAAGTTTTCATCGTCCCGAACGGAAAGGAAGCTGGTCTGGTCTGTCGAATCTCTTCTCCCATAGAGAAGCTGGTTTCCCTAAGCGGAACCTGAGGCGCTTCGTCTAATTTTTACGAAAGCGAGCGTAAAGCTGCATAGGAACGGCGAGAATTTCGTTTTAAAAGCCGCACACAGCGGCCAGTGTGCGGTGGCCGGTAGTATAAATAGAGAACTAAACTGATACGGAAATTGAGATCCGCAAACTATGCAACCGCGACTAAAGCATTGATTGTGCCGGGCTCCGCGTTTCATTCCGCTGGTAACGTTTCAATGAATAAAGTTAACCAATAAAGCATCGAATGCTACGGTGTTACCGAGATCGCCGGTAACTCGTTACTTTTCGTCGAAATTAATGTTACAGAGATCGTTTCAAAACATCAAATATCGCCGGCATCTCGCGGATAAAAGGAAATCAGAAGTTTTATAGAAACTCTCCGCCCCTAGCTCTGAAAAGAGTAACCTGACCTGGTTCGCGGGTTGCGCTGGCCACACGAAAATTTCATTAAAAGACCCCGCCGCGGAGTCTTCGCGATACTCGATAACCGCAGTTCTCCGTGTTTCACTTTTCAACGCTGCCCGACGCGCGGTGAAAATCGTCGACGTGAAAATGGGATTACTTGATACCCGACAGAAAGGACGATGATTTATATCTCGCTTGTTTCTGACGTTCATAGAATTCGGAGAAGTTCGCAGTTTCATCGTGCGAACATCGGAGAAGTTTTTTCATTGCTGTCGGTTATTTACGTTCGACGTCGTGTTTTTGGCGAAACTTAAAGGCGAAAACTCCGGGAGCTCACGGTCAAAAAATTGCGACACGTTGGTAACCGCTACTAACGCACTAAAGAGAGGAACGAACGTCCCGAAGTTGGAATATATTCGCAGAAACGCGTGACAAACAGTTTTATAATGGAATTCTCGGCGTCTTTGTATCTGGTTGCTCGCAGTCGATTCATTCACTGGTGAAAGTTTAACGAGGTATGTATGTCGGAATCTGGGCGGTGTATTAGTTCAACATATGCGAGACGAATTTTTGCTCGTTCGAGGGTAATTCTCGTTATTAATACGGAATTAGCGAAAAGGCGGAAACGAGGGATGTCAGCATCAGCTGAAGTTAATTAAAAAGAACGTTACCCGTTGATTTATTCCGTATTAACGGTATTTTCGGAAGCGTGTGATACTTACTCATTGGATGGTTCAGCGTGATATTTTTTAAATTAAACGTGTGGGACAGAATAAAATTTAAAAAAAAAAGTCTGAAAAATTATAGAGGGTATGACGGATTTCATGCGATATTTTTATTACGTTTGCGTTTCGACGTATTTTTCGGCATTTTTATAAATATTTCGCATTTTTCAGAAGAGAACGGTAATAAGTTTGTTAGGATCGTAGTAGAATATAATTCTATCACGTCGCCTATTATTTTGCTGACCGAATAAATGATATATACGCACGCAAGTTTAAAGTGTGTAGAAGTAAATTAAGGGGGGGGTAAGGTTAATTCGTACAAAAAAAGGCATGTTTTTGTGATTTTTTTGTGACGACGCAGTTAAAATCTCTGTATTAAAACTAATGGCACATTAAAATATAGCATTCAAAGAATATTATATAAAATTTTCACGAAGAAATATTAAAAAATACGGCAATGGCAGCAATTATTCGGACGTGTCTCAGAAAAAAGTAGAATTGCGGTGCCCCTCATAACTTGGTGCTGGATCATCTGAAGTGAAAAAATGAAAGTTCATTCGTTCGATAATAGTTTTCCCCAGGTAACGCTGGGGGGGTTTTTCGAAATTTCAATTTTTCACGTTTTTGGAACACTTTGAAGGGAAAAACGCGATTTTTACGAAAAAAAATCGGCTAATTTTTTATTGTAAAATAAAAATTATTAACAAATTTGAAAAAAACTCTCCAGCGTTACCTCGTAAATTATGTACAGAATTAGTGTTCAAAATTTCAAAGGGATCGGTGCTGTAGTTTTCAAGTTATGAGGGGCACCGACTTTGAAAACGTGAGTTGTGAGGAAAACGCTTTAAAGTTTTGAGGCACTTTCTTTTGATCTTTTTTCCAGCCTTAGTTTCAGTATCTACAACAGTCTTTTTGACTAGTTCACGTAGACGAGTGCTCATTCTTTTTTGAACATGTCCTACACATTCTTTTTTCACTATTGAAAAATCGTCGTCGGGCAGGTAAAAAAATCCGATAGATAAACAAATACTCATAACTTCGTCAATTTTGCTTCAATCGAGTTAAAATTTGGACACAATATTCTTGAGATATTATGCATTCAGTAAAAAAAATAAAAAAAAATATTAAAAAAAATAATTTTAATACCTTACCCTCCCCTTAATAGCGATCGATTAAACCATCAGAGGTCGAAAATATTGAATCTAGTGTTCCAGCGAAATTTTTTCCAGCGAAGAATTAAATGGAACATTCTGGTACTCCTGTAATATTTTTTATAACGCATCCTCTCGCATGCGATAAATTTGTTCGTTTAAGCCGAATTCCCACTGTACTTTAATTGCATATTTTTCGAGTATAGTAAAACGATAAAACGATATCTTTATTGGATTTTTCGGCAATAATTTAACATAGATAAATTAAACGTCGGTAATTCTGTCTAAAAGATGAGAAACTTACAAACGTGGTGAAATGCTTTTTTCACTTGGGAATTTTGACGAAAAAAAGATTGATATTCGAAAAAACATAAATATTTCTCGAGGTTCGATAATCCAAATAAACTTGAATCATCCATATAAAATGAAATTATTAATAAACTTTTAATCGAACTGCATGACACCGCAATGTGTACCCAATTTTTGAATGATTCTTTGAGTTTCGGTATATACGATAAACCAGTTGAAAATTCAAGAATAGTATCCGCAATCTCGGATTTAACAATGAGTTGACGGAAAACTTTTTCGACGGACCTGTGACATCCTGTGCCGGCATTCTCATATATCTTCGCTACTTGAAGCTTCGGGCAATGATCAGGAACCAAGCTACGTGCTTGACATCTTGAACGGTTTTCTGAAATGCGAAGGATTTCACTTCTGGTCCGAATGAGCTTCAAACATTCTCCTCGCTGCCTGCCCCATTCACCCGATCCCTCTTTCTTTCCCATTCTCCCATATGGAACACTTTCTGAAGCACATGGAATTTACTTCGGTAAAGTTTCATAGGGAACTGCTTCGCAACGTGCGATGATTACAAATGAATCCGCATTACTTCAGCGTACTTTTAATGTTTACAAGAACCATTTGCACATCATCAGTGGGATTACGTTCGTACTTGAAATTTAATTCGCAAAGTTTCTTTCGTAATAGCTAACTATTTTTCTCCTATTTCGATGAACCGTGTAGAACTTATTGCCGAGTTAAATGGAAAAGTGGTTTTGGCGTCCGCAGTATTTCGACCCCTTCGCAACGACACCACTTTCTATTTCTTTTCTAACCTCAAAGTTACAACCGTGCAACTGGACGTCGCAATACATGGTTCCATCGATTTCACACATTCACTACCACACAAACAGGAAACAAAGACGTAGTCCTACGTTGAAAGGATTCAAACGAGATAAGATGCTCGTAAGACAACGGTCAAATAACACCCAAATTCCAATCAACGGCAATTCGCTTCGAAAATCGGAATAGAGCAAAATCGTATGATTTTGTTCCTACTCGAAATATCGACGGAAAGAGCAAAGTGAAGGGCAACCGCGATCACAAGGGCGCAGATAGATGGTGCTGATTCGATCTGGCTGGTGAACCAGAGCACACACAGTTACGGCCAACCAGGAATCAGGGATTGGAGATGAAGGGACGAGAGTGGAGAGGACGTTGTCGAGCAACGTTACGCTTGGTACAGGAGGAGGGGTTCGGCAATGGTGTTGGAGGGGAGAACGCTCGAGGGGGTAACAGGTCGGATGTCCGGCAGTCCGTCACCGGCTATCCCTCGGTATCTCCGGCGTGGTCCAGCACGTCACACCGACCGGTCTGCAGCCATATCGCCAGCTACATAACAAGTCCTGAATATGCATATATTCGACTATAGGGTCGCTTCACTAACCCCGATGCCCCGGTATACGCAGCTTACTTACACGCACGCGATATTACCCGGCCTATCGACATGTATGTACATACATGCATGAATACATATATACGTACACGTGGCCGATACACGTTGGCAAGCCCACACGTGAATGATCTGCGATCAGCCACGCCACCCGCCGGAACGTACCTCTTGTGATTGTCCTCTCCGTCTCTTGTACACTCGCACACCCCCTCTATATGTATACCTATTATACATATGTGTGTATTATGTATACGTGCATATATGTACGTAGAGATCTCATTCTCCGATCTGTATCCGTGTTTGTCCACACGCTGTTCTGTTCTATTCTATTCCGGTTCTGTTGTTACCCTCTTCGTCGGCCTTTCCGCCGTCTGCTTGTTCATCTTCGTCTGTCTGTCTACTTGAATCCTCTCTCCTCTGGAACGGCAGCCCGTTCCCCCTTTCATCCGCTTCGGTCTCTCTAGCGGTCTCTCATTCCCACCCAATCCCACTCGGTCATCGACGAAGCACCATTGACACCAGTTCACTGCCTGCCACCACACAGATTTATGCTCATGTACGCTGCGCCCGCTCGTATATTCGTGGCTGGATTTTGACGTATCGCGTACATTAGGGAAATTCTAATTACCTGCTATTCGCGGGAATGGTAGACTCTTTTCGCGAATCAAATCCGGGCACGCTTTTTTAAGCTTCTTGTTCTTCATTTTTTTTTTGCCATAAATAGGGATAATGCGATCGCCAGATGTTGGGCAGCGAAAACCGTGACCACTCATCATCAGGTACGGGGATCGGGTAGTTGTACTACAATATTATAGGGAAAGTTATAGTGATATCATAAGACTTAAGAGATTTCGACAAATTCGGTATGTTTGTTCAAAAAAGAACTTGAGATAAATGGTAGAGCAACATCTTGTTTTTGGAATGCAAGAAATAAGTCTAACTAAAAAAATTTTTAAATTTCGTACATCCCACAAATTTAAAGCCTAGGGATTTCGGGGCGCGGGGTTTCGAAGCCTGGGAACTTCGCGGCATGGAAAGTTCAAAATCTATATCAGTTTACTAATCATATACATATACAGGGTGTCCCAGTAAGTTGGACGCACCCGGAACCAGGTGATAGCTGAGGTAATTCTAATATAGGGATGTAACATTCTCAACGTCCTATCTCAATTCGACAGTTCCTACTGGTACGGTACCCTACTGGTGCAGAACTTCCACTGTCGCGCGGCCGAGCCTAACGGAGCCCTCTGATTGGCTGTCGTTTTTCGTTAATAACTCGGCTACGAATTGAGATAGGACATTGAGAATGTTACATCCCTATATTAGAATTACCTCAGCTATCACCTGGTTCCGGGTGCGTCCAAGTTAGTGGGACGCCCTGTAGTAATAGTGTTTAGAAATTATGATGCTGGCAAGCGGTATCATGAGTTGTGTTGGCTCTTTTGCAAAATTAAATTAGATTTATCGCTAGGCATCGCGTAGAATAAAGAGTAAAAATGCCGTAAGATTTTAGTTAACAGTATGCATATGGTAACTAGCTTCTACAGTATGCTGAACTACTAATTCGATATATAACGCCATTGACATTTTCAATTTTCGGCAAGACGCAGAAGTGTTGATGCGTAAATATTTACGACGAACTTTTCTGCTATTTGCCCACTGCTTTACTAGTATCTCCCCAGCACTGTCTACTCAGTCGGTTTCCACTATAATTCATTATGCTTCTTCTTATTAAGATGAGCTTTGCTAGGTTATGTTAGGCTCTGTCAAATTCAAAATACTACAATAGTAGCGAAAGGAAAATACTACAATAGTAGCTAGAGGAATTGAGATACAGAAACTTCTAGAGACAAAGATATCGAGATTTTTAAATTTCTAGAGAAATAGATATCGAGCCGCAAAAATTTTAACGCGTAGAAATTTTAAAGCCCAAAATTCGTTGGTTTAAATTATCAAGGAAAAATATTCAAACGGATGTGTAACAAACATCATTAATCCATCTGGGGAAAAAAGTGATGATACAAATCCCACTGTCACGCACCTCGCTGAAATTCCGTCACCCGTTGCTATTTTCGAGTCAAGTTTTCAGATACATCGGCGTATCATTTCTGCAGGGCGATCCGGCTCCTGTGCCTCCGCCAGTCTCTTTGACGGAATAGCTTTGTCGCTTTTTTAAATTTCCTAGTTTTCTCTTCCACCTTTTCACCCTGTTTCTCTGTTGCCGTCTATTTATTCGTCTGGCCACCCCCCTCTGTCCATCTGATTGCGTGCACGACGCTCTTTCCTGCCGCTTCTCTCTTTGATTCAGCGTTCGGCTCTCAGTGCCGTTTGACACCCGACTATCGCTGAGCATTTGAAAGTTACCGGTGAAAGCAGAAAAGAGGTGCTGCGTTCCTTCCTGGGCCACACTAGAGCCAGGCTAGAACCGCGCCACCACCGGTGCCGGGTCAGACTCGATAAAGAGGCTGCAAGTTTAATGGACGTCGAGCCATCTCGAATGCAGACTACTCGTGGCGCCGCGCCTTCGTTTGTGCTACTAGCGCCTCACAGTATATTCTCGTTTAGGTTATGCATTTTGATCGCATTACCAGCTGAAGCATCGAAAGTGATAGCGAAGATGGCTGCTTTTACACGGAGATGTCGGATGAATTTTCAAGTCGTTTCAAGGCTTGATCTTACGGAGTGGAATTATAACGAGCTAACGGTTTCAGGATCGATCAATTATCTCGGCATCTCGAGCCAAGTTTTACGTATTTATTAGTAGATTTCTCTGGGCATATTTTGTTAGTGATATGTCTATTAAAAAACTGAATATCTAGCAAAATTGATGCTACTATGAAGGTAAAAGCTGAGAATTATATTATATAACTTAGGGTAGTTCGTTTACATTAAGACACTTGATCGTCCTGTATCATAAGAATATTACGAACCGATTCACATTTTGTACAATACGGATAGATCTCATTTATATTGTTTGAAATTTTCAATGAATTAGTCAGATTCAGATACATTACACATAATTAACTACGTTGAGGAACAATTGAAGCGCCGTGAATTTCGACAGTTAATTAATTATCGTAGAGCATTCTGATATAGCATGGATTAATATGTTCGTTGGTCAGCAAATTTTGTTCCGGCTTCAGCTAATTGGCTCGGCGGAAGTACATAGGAGAATTTCTGGAAAATATATTTAAGCAGAATATCCGTCGCGTCGACATTTAATAACAGCATTATTACGAATATTTGGTTCGGAAGTATTGTGTGAAAAGTATTCTTTATAAAAACATTTCCGCCTACGAATTTCGATCTGCAGAGAGCTTAGAGATTTCGTGGCACAGAAATTTTGAACGCGTACAAATTTCCAATTTCAAGGTCTTCGATTCATATAACTTTCACTATTGACTTATTTAAAAACTTTGAAATATGTGTTTATTTAAACAAACGAAACTTATACTCTAAAAAGTCTGTCCCCAACTCTCATTTTTATGAGCATCACTGATGTAATGCGAGAGAATCTCATGTGAACCATCCTGTCATTTCATATCAGTTACAGTATCCCCAAATTATCTACTCATTTGATGAACACATTGGCAGACAATTGCGTTAATCTATGTTTACTGTGGCAAAGTCTGTTTCAAATTAATTGCTCTGCAAATTGTACATAGAATTAATACGGAACTCATGAAAATGCAAGCGGTTCGAGAGAGCTGTAATGTCATAACTGTGTTTATATCATTGCTTTGAAATCCAATTGGAAAATACGTGTTATTAAACCTTCCAGATTAACGTGCACGCGATCTATTTTACGACATCGAAATATGCTGCCATTATTACCAAAGAATGGCCGTCGTAAAATATTTCGACTACTGATTTAATCAAGTGGCTTCACACGGGAAGGTCAAAGAGAATATTTCTCAAGTGAATTGAGACAAATTTGGGAGATATTAATGTTTGAAATATTAACAAATCGGAAAGCGACGTACTGGAAAATTAGTGGAAATTGTGAAGCTATGAGTTAGTAATATTTGCATTAAATCTTGCTGAATAACGTGACAGATGAAATTTCCATTCACTGAAATTTTGTCCCTAAAATTTCTACTCTCATCTTTTTTTTTCCTGTTTGTTAGGTGTTATCGAGAGTCTTCTGTATGCACATGTATGCAATAAACTTTGCCCGACCAATCATGTCGTATTAATGGTTACAACTTATGCTTATTATATAACCTTGCTTGGTGCGTAATATCATATATGTATACACGAGCAAATTGTTAGACCGTTATGTATTTGTTATGCAGACAGTTATTATATCACACGAAGTTACAGAATTACCAAAACTTCTGTGAATTAGTGTTGCTATCTCTTAGCTAAGCATAATTTCATCAAAAGATTAGGTTGCTAGAGGAAGTCGAAAGTTGTTATTTTTTGCCCGATCATAAACAAAAATAATTGTTTATCAGTGCGAAATTCTCTTTTAGCTTACCATATTATTCGATGTAGGGGAGGTTTGAATGAATTGTTTTTAACACCGAAATTTTATACCATGGTATATTTTTTTTTCTCTTGCCGCTGGCACTTGATGTTTCTGAATAACAAACACGTGTTAAAATATAATACAGTGGGGAACTGACACTGACACTGATACACCATAACGCAAGCAAATTTAATTCTTTTTCCGATAACTATTTTGTACCGCATATTTTTCAAATAATCGAATAACAGATGACGAAACGACCATGGTGACATCGGTTTTGCGACCCAAACAATGTTTCCATTTCGTGTGCATATTTGGCGTGCACGAATGTATATCAACCCCGAGATGAGTCATTTATTGTATTTGATTTTCAGTAAATAAAGTTGTTAGTTAATATTACTACTCGAGAAGAATTTTTTTCAGGATCGTAATTAAAACTTTCAGAAATATTCAGGAGGTTATTTATATTTAATCTTTTAAGTATTTTACTTCAATATGAAAACGTGCACATCTGTGTTTAATTACTTCTAAGATATAACCAGTATACTCGACAAAAGCCAAGTAAATGCATTTACTGTAAAATTAAAATTAATTATAATAAAACAATTAAATACTCTAGTCGTCTCATTAAAAAATTCGCAATTTTATTAAAAGACTCTTTCATGATTTTGGTTAACGTTTCCTTTTTTCTCTGAAAATATTTTTGTGTGGAAACATTTGACCGACGAGTGTACTCGTCGCTAAACAATAAAATACCATCTTTGTAGGACGAGTATTTTCAACACAAACATTGAAAGCGCTAATAGGTTTATTCCAGTGTATACATTTTTATAAGCGGAAGTGTTAAAGCGCAGAAATTTTGAAACGTGGACATTTTAGACGTCCCAAATATGTACTATCAAAATTTCAAGGCGTAAAAATTTTGGGGTATAGAAATTTCTATACGCAGAAATTTTAAACTATAGTGTCACTGGCGCACGGAAATTTTAGAGTGCACAGATTTTTTGAAATTCGAATTTTCAAGTACAAGAATTTAATAAATAAAATTGAAATTAATTAAAATGAAATAACGAAATTGTCTAGTTCATCTTTAAATTTATAATTTTATAATAAAACTATGTTATTACGTAACAAATGATGTAGTATATTTCCTTTCCCTAAAATATTAAAAGTGCATTAGAATTACGAATATATTGGTCATTTTACCTTTTACCACATGACAATTATACTAGGCAGTAAACCAAACACTGCGATCTTTTTCTAACGAGTTTACTTGACATTAACGTCGATAGTATTATTTGCAATTCACTCTTAACACTAGATTTACGGACTGAGCCAATTTGACTCATTGGAAATTTGATTACTATATATACATATATATAAAACTTTAATATTATTTTCGAAATACATACGTTAGTTTTTAGTTAAGGAATGAAACATATGTAAATGTTAATTTACTCTTAGTAAATTATATTAGTATATTAGTAAAGTACGCTTCAGTAAAAGTAGGTATATAATCAACATCCGTAAATCTAGTGTTAAGAAATAGGAACGGAAAATCTTTGTGATCAGCCAATCCAAATTCATTTTCACTTACAAAACGCGGGTTACGCATTAGTCACTTTATATTCGACGCTTCATTACATCTTTATCGTCCCGTTCACGCCATTTAATATACTGCCGTTATTTCCATTGAATATCATCGGGAAAAAACTGGTTTATCGTGGTAATCGGTCGACGGAAATGGAGTCGTTCCGAACGATTTCGAAGCGATGTCGAAGTTTCCTGTGCTACTGCCGTCGATATCTGCTGCACGTCATAATACGACACCATATATGTGGCTTTATTAATTCCCCGACCGAAGTTTAAGCTTGACGAAATTCTCGTTTGCGAAAGGGTCGATGGATTGAAATTTCGAAATCCAGATCGCAAAAGAATAATAACCTTTTCTCAAAAATTACGAACGACTTTAAAGTTTATGGCGGTTAAACTAGAATTTTCGTATATTAAACAAATCTACAATTGAACTTCAAATACGTTTCCCGCGAAAATAAATAAATTTCCCAATCATATTTTTTCTGCCGTTTTTTTCTCTACATACATTGTATAATTCAATTTGGCAACATATCTTTCAAAACTACGCACCAGCTGCGTTATAAATACACGTCTGAAATGTAAACCGACGCAGGAAAGCATTAAAATGATCTTAATTTCCTCCGCCCCCTATAAAACGTCACTGCGTTAATGAAACCGGCGTTTCTGACGTACCATTCAGGTATGTGTAGATATGTACATACTACTTGCAAGTAGAAATTCGATCCACAAGTGCGGCGCAACACTCCGGTTTCCCTATAACGGATTTTTGTTACCCTCTTCCGAACTAACATTGTTTCTACCCTGTTAGGGAATGGCGAAGGGTTGCGGAAAGGCATTATCTTGGAGAACCGCTTGGAATTTTATCTCCGACGTGATTAAAATAGATAACTAAAATGCTGACGTTTGCCGATCATATGTATATGTATATTACCTATATCATATATGAATATTACATGAAAGGCACGCGGAGATACTTCTCATTTTTCAGAATTTAAATAGTTTTTCTTAAAATCACTGAAAAAACGAGTTGTTTTGTCGGACTAAAACTAAAGATATTTGGAGTCTAAAGAACCTGAGTCGTGAAATTTCAACCCTACGCTAAGCTGTTTCGTTGGAAAAGAATTTTAATAAAATTCTGCGATCATGAATCTTTCGTGATTGTTAAAAAACAGATATAGGCATTGCAAATAATAGTTCGTTTCGTATACCTTCCCTAGACGAAACAGAGATATACTACGGTCCATTAATGGCGCTTTTGGGAGAATGCAGGCCGGGGTTCTCGTAATGGGGCTTTCGAAAATGCTTTTACGGTAAACCCATGAAACAGTGTTTCGCTATTCGTCCATTAAGTACATTGCATTCGAAGTATACGCATACGCCTTCTTCGACCGTAACTTTCCGTGAATTTTCCTAAATTGCCGGAAAAGCCAATTCCGTTTTGCATCGTTGTATACACGTTACTCTGTTTAAAACTGCTAAGTCGAATATATGCGTACTTTATGCAGTGTAACAAAAATCTATTCCGTGACGTTTAAGTTGCGATTAAATAAAGAAAAAAGTTGCAAGCATTTCCATAACATTTAATATTCTTCAATATTTCTATTGGAAATTTTTGGTCTCGTTTTTTTCTATGGGGTTCACGGAGTATTCCTTGTAAAGAGAGCAATGTTTTTTTCTATTGGTTTACAATTTATAATTCCATCGGTATGAGAAGTTCACGTATTACACATACCTTGATATTAATTAACACGGCAGACAGAATAATACTTGAATTTACGACGTCTGTGGGAGTGAAAATTCCATTTCTTTCGCGGTAGGCTGTTATTGTTAAATTGCACTGTTCTGTAAACTTTAATACCGGCCGTACGCAAACACGGCTGTGCACACAATGTACTTAAAGCTGCTTCACCATCGCTTTGCATTTCGGCGGGAGTGTCCACATTTCTGGAAAAGAACAATAGGCGAACCGCTGCAGCTTTTGGATACATTATCAATTTACTTCAAAAAGTGTGCTAAACACTTTGTAAACGATGACTTATAGTTGTCAGCGAATAGACTCAACTACAAATTGTTGTAATTTCAAAAGATAATTCAATGTGACATTGACATAAATATTTTCGGGAATGTAAACTGTAAAAGTTTAAATTTTATGAGAAAGGCGAGTAAAAGTTTTTTTAATCACTGTCATTCACGAATTTCAGGACATTAATATAAAAAATGAATTTAATGTACAGAAATCCCCAGGTCTTTTAAGTGCAGATCCAGGAACCCCCAGGCATAGAAGATTGTATCCCTAGAATTCTCTAGGCCTCGAAAATTCTGCGTCATAGAATACTTAAGCTTTAAAATTGCATCCCTACAATTTCAAGACACTAATGTGTCAATAACATTTGGCGCGCAAAAATCTCTAGAACTTGAAAATTCAGATTCTGAAATTCCCTAGGCCTTGCAACTTCAGCACCACCCTGGGCTTCAATATTTCATTGCTCAAACTTGAAAACCTTAATGTCGGAAACATTCAGCGTAAATTAGTTACTAGTCCTTGACGGAACTCTGTTTCCAAAGAAACTAAATTCCTATTAATGGTGGCAGCCCTGTTCGTCTATCCCCGGGCGCTAGAGCGTTCCCGCCTTAAAACGTAAAAGCTGAAGAATAAATCTGCTTATAACGGATCTGGGGATATGTATACTTTCCGTGCAAAAGGTTGGAACAGCTATTCGGGAGTTTAGTGCATGACCGTTTCCCGGGCGCAGTTTCTCGGAAGATAGCATTAGCGAGCCAGAAAGTGGCGGAGCTCGGTCGGTAAGAAGGTTGCCTAGGGGCTATTGCGATTCTGAAAACTTACGCGATTGAAATAACAATTCGATGAAGCTGCGGTATCGTCGAATGGGCTTTTTTCTAAATTACTATCGATGCTCTTCCACGAGGCGGAAATACTTTGAGTGAGATTGACCAAATAAATCGCGAACTCGCACTTACGGATAATAATGGACGTTAAACTGGTTCCTCAAACGTTAAACTAACTAGATAGTGCACTTATGCATTAAATATGCTTAAATCAATGGAAGAAGCACAACAACCCTATGCAATTACGAGAAAAAGTATTCTATCAGAATTATAAGAAGTTGGTACGCAGTGTTTTAAAACATAAAAAGAAACTAGCTGGCAAAAGATGCTTTACTATTCGCATAATCGTAACCCTTACAATTGGAAAACAATAAAAAAGCAGAGTTGCCATAACATAACAATTGTTAGCTAGATTATTGGCAGGGAGACTCAAATGACACAGAAAATAGATGTCTTTTTATTGCAAACGTTTCGTCCAAATGTGTATAGACATTCCTCAACGACAAATTTATTGTACTATTGAAACGATCATTTAAAGTTACATACGTACTGTACATATAAAAACAATAAAGTGTTTGTAACAATATTTAATTGGCAATGTTATATTTTATGTACAGTTCTAACTGTAAATTTACGATTTTTAATAATGTATTAAATTAATCATTGAGTATTTATAATATATCAGTAGTTAAAATACATTGGGGGTTTTCTAACCGACCGACCGTATCAACAATTTATACACCGATCCCCGACCTCGATTCTATTGTATTATACAACACCAATTTTGTTTGTTGCATATAATATATTCCACATACACATATATGACACTGGGTGATTCTTATAGACTTTCTCTATCAGCCACAGCGTTTGGAGAAAACGAGTTTAAAGAAACGGATGGTTTTGCAAAAATGAAATATTATATGAAAACTAAAAAAACTAGGAAGATCGATTTACTCTTAAAAGGAAGAGAAGAGTTTCTCAAATATCTTTCATTAAATTGTTTGATGTTCAATTGGTTGTAAATGGTCATCAAAGTTCAAAAGAACAGAATTTATTTGTACGCACTAGTTTTTCATTTTTTCAAAAAACTGTTTCTCTAGCAGAAATTTGCTACGCAGAATCGGATTCTGCAGACGTGTCTGAAGAATTCATTCGGCAAAGTTGAGGAACTGTTTCAAATTCGGACAGGCCAAGAAAATATTCGTCGGTAACGTGCGCATAGTATATTGCCGCCGTGCGGCCATCATTCGCTTATCTGGCCTCCCCAGTGCAGTATCTATGCATAATCGACACCAATAGCACCCCGTTCTATGGGGACCTACTTTGAATACGTATAACGTTCAACTTTTTTCAATTATTGGCGAATAATAATCTCTAAATAATGAAGAACTTGGAACTCAAGTGTTTTGACACAAATTCAAACTGTCGAGCGGGAAAAACAATTTTTAATTTTCTTAAGTACAAATGAAATTAAGTAAACATAGAAATTGAAGTATTACCCATTGCATCGCAGGAAACAGCAAATTTACATTAATACACACAACAAATCACACATATTCGTGCATTGAACACCGGCAGTGTTAAAAACTGAGATTTATCGAAAAAATTTCTATATACATAATTCGTGATTAGCATTTAAGAATATATGAAAAAAATTTTAAATACAAATATAAAATATGTCCCCATGGAACGGGGTGCTATTGGTGCCGAGTATGTGGCACTACGGCACTGGGGAGGCCAGATAAGCGAACAATGGCCGCATGGCGGCAAAGTACCGTGCGTATGTATGTTGTATGTACATACATACTTTGCCGACAGATATTTTCTTGACCTGTCCGAATTAGAAACACTTCCACTCCTTTGTCGAATGAATTCTTCTTGAAAAGTGTCTGCAGAATCCGGTGTTGCGTAGCGAATTCTTGGTAGATAACCAGTTGTTTGAAAAAATGCAAAACTATTGTACATACATACATATAAAGATACATATATTACTTTTTTGAAATTTGATAACCATTTGTACCATTTAAAACCACGACACTTAATGAAAGTATACACCAATGTATTATTTATTATACTCTCTTTCATCTTTTGAGAATAAATTGAACGTCCAAGCATTATTAGTTTTCACGTAACACTTCATTTTTGCAAAAAGACACTCGAGTTTCTCAAAAACTAAGAACGATAAAGCAATGCTGCTTGTGGATTCGTGTTTAGGGCAAAAAGGTCTACAAAGATCACACAGTGCATATTGCGAAATTCAAAATAATTTTCTATTCGATGCACATAGAATTAATAATTATTATTTCACAAATTAGATTACCTTAGAGATACCAGCATAATATCTCTGGAGAGATCAAATTAATAAAGATGATTGCAACCTTGTACAGTGTTACTTTCTCTTTTACTTGAAACTAAAAATCCAAGTGGAAAACTTGTTTCGCAGCAATGTTCGACCGTTTTGCAGCTACTCCTGTAACGCGATATTTACTTCCGATTCGAAACGGACGGCGGCAACGTGAGCGATAAATTATATTATACAATATGCCCCGTGTAGTGGAAATATTTCAAGAAGCTATTCGAGAAGGATACCAACTCGGCAACGATAAACTTCTCACTCGCAGCTCGCGAATTGTTTGCGATTTCGAATAGTTGGCGAGCTGCTGCCGGTGAACAGCAGTCCCTCTGTACGCGTAAGTTAATGTATACAGACAGGTTACGGTGTATACACCACGGGCGGCAGTAACCCTCGGATTTCCTTGACTACCATCCATAATTATACTCTCGACGCGGCAACGGTAACTGCATCTCCTTCGCTGGAGATCGTCGCGTCCATTGTCGTCGCAACCGAACCACCGAAGTACCTCCTGGAAAGCTAACCGTACCCACGAACGCGCATTTTCCTCAAAAAGAGTCGGGGGAATTTTATTTATTTTTTTTTTACACCATACCGGGTATTATACGTATGGCATTGGAATTAAAAATCCACTTTCTACGGGCAAATTTTTCAAACGAATTTGCAAAATCAATGATATCGCGAGATTACGAACGGTTATAAATTCGTAATTGGTTTATTGGGGCACTATTAAGGATATAATTGCTAAAAAAACGGAGTCCGAAAAACTTAGAAAATAGTAAGCACTTGCGAGCATATGCAATGTATTGGTCTTTTTTGAAAATTTAGTTTATCAATTTGAATGATAGAACTCAAAGGTACGTTCAGAATGTTAGTACGTACTCGAGTTACTTTTACTAATTTTGCTTTAACAATCGCATAAAACTTGCAATTATTTATCCGGATCCTATTTTTCGCGGATTGTCCTAATACCAATTAACCGAAGCTGCGAATAAAATGAATGCAAAATTCCGAAGAGGAAAAGTTTAATTAGTAATTCATCAATTACTAGTTAAAACGAATAAATCAAAGTTATTCGTTTGATTGAATAAAATTTTCAAAGTCATAAAGTAATATAATATTAATGCCATTAGGAGAATTTCTCGATTACGCATATATTGTATAACGATACATCACTTTTAAAATGTATTTCACTGAATCCTGCAAAGTCTCAAAGGAGAATAAAAACTCATTTCCCAGGCTCCTACTGGATTTCTTGATATTTTAATGAACTTCTCCCGTAAAAGTATCAGGGAACGAGTACCTTACGTTTAAATTAACTGCCGTCGGTAGTTTCTTTCCTACTCTGCCCTTGATTTGCGGTGAAGAAGGGAAAATCTAATCACGTTACAGGACACGGAAAGGAAAGTCACTATTTCGAAATCGAAAGTTCCCAAGTTTGAAATATGGGATACTTTTCTATACTGCTTCATGCTTGGAGATATTTTATTCCTACGATACAGTAAAATAATATGAGATTTTAATTATTCCGTCAATATGTGCCGCTTCGAAAATTTTCGATACGTGCCGTCGATTTAACAAGTTTCTTAGAGCCACCTAGGGAGTTTAGTCTTCTGTCCGTCAAGTCAGATGCGTTTCTATCGAAAAAATTTTTTCAAAATCCAAAATAACTACTTTTTTAGTGAGTAATGAAATATCGAGCATCAAATAATGCCGAGCGATAATAACACCGTGAGAGCACATTTTTCCCCACAATTTTTTTCGTATTTCCGACAAGCGAACGACGACCAATTAAACGTGTATTAAATGTATTTGAACTCCCGATGGGACGCTGATTAATCTATATTATAAAACGATTAAAAAGATTAAAGGATAAGTAAAACAAGATCTCCCCCTCTCACCCCCGCCCCTCTCTTTATCCAGCCGGGCCCCCCCCCCTACCTTGCCGGTACGCAACTTTATGTAAATCGCTTTAAAACTTTTTCACGAGCGACCAAGTAATTCCTAAATCCTGAATCAATAGTATAATCCTATGGAATCCAAATTTAACGAATATAACTATTCTCTGCTTAAGTGCCATAAAGGCTTCCATGTTCATCGACGCACACGCACACGCTCAAAACCCCACCGGATGTGCGAGATAACACGTATCCGTGTGTAACTAATTTGCATGATCCATTAATAAATGGAATTTTTATGATATTTCAGGGAAGAAAATTTATCGATTTTTAATGGATTCGCTGGATCCTAATGGCTTGTCGTTTGAAATGCAAATGGGATCGATCGGGGTGAGAATAGAAAAATTAATTACTAGGGAAAAAATACCGAGGAAGTTTTTTTTTCTAGAAACATATGGAGAACTGAATTTTTTTAAGATATTTGTATTCTGTCCCCGAGAAAATCAGCATTAACCATTGTTTTTCGCAACATAAATTTTGCAAGTGCGTTTAACGAAGCTTTGAGATTTTTCTTTTTCCGTGAAATCGTAAAGAGGAATCATTTTGTATTCCGTTCGACATTAGCAATGTCGCCCGTGATAGTAAGTTTTAATTTCTAGTTCAGAAAAAAATTATGAATTATTGAAGTAGCCAAAATAATCTGGATAATTTGAGGCATTAAAAGTATTCGAAAAAATAAGTTTAAAAAATGCTTTAGATGCGTTGCAAATCTTTGAAGTACAAAAAGAAGAAAATAGTTTTGTCAAAATATAAGTTCTATGTTTATAAACATTTTCTATAACACACTTCATAAGGAATATCATATTTTATTTTCATTATAATAATAGTGGAATATTTTAGTTACTGGTTCAATAACTGGTGTTTCTAATATTCCTGTATCGTCTATTTTTCTTTCAGAGGTTATTCAGTAACATTTTTTATATTCTACAAATATTACTCGACTGTATGAGAATGTATAAAATACTTAAATTTCTATCGTTTCATTAACTTGCGAGAAATCTTGTTAGTTCAATTACTCCATCATTTTAGCCTGTGCTCTCCATTGAGAAACCACAAATACAACGAACAAAATATGGAATTAATTATAACGCGCAATAATACTGAATGTCAAATAAAAAATACAGTGACAAGAAAATAGGCGGCGTTTATTTTCGCATTGCTGTGATGTTCTAGGAATTGAAAGGCATATACTTAACTGGGCAGCTGCCTCCAGGCATTTTCCGAGCTCAAAGTGTGGGTAGACGAGCCGTCTATGCGTGTGTGTGCAATGTGAGTAGTACCAACCAATGTCAGTCAGACATTAATATGCTGGAAATATCTCAGCGAGGTCCGCGAGCTTTCCCGTGCGCAAATTAATCATACCACCATAATACATGTCGCACCCGGTGTGTATCTTTCTGTGACTCATGTATGTACGAAAACACGATGGTGGCAACATTTTACCGCTGTTTTTCAAAATAAATTTCTAATATGCCATTGACTTGACTGTTGATAGTTTAAAGCCGCACGACCTATGAAAAATGCCCTTTTAGATATATGCATTAGGTTTAGTTGAAAAATAGATTTGTTGATTGCGATAATATTTTTTATTATCCAATTCATTACATCGATATTAATTTTAGTTGAAATTTAATTATGCTCTTGGTATCTCAGTTTCTTTTGTTTATGATTTATTCAAACTGATGTTTTAATCGAATTAGAATTTATACCACTTCATTATCGATTGTTTGAATAATTAAAAAAATGTATGTATATATTTCGATTTATAACAATTAAAAAAATTGTTCCGTTTTGATTAATTAGATTATTCATACGGTTTATATTTCATTTTGTTGTTGTGATGAATAATTTTGTTGCCATTTAATTTTTAATGAATACAGAGAATTCTTTTTATTTACGGAGATATATTGGAAACAAATGTTTAAACATAAAAATATAAAAATGATTATCACGAACAATTAAACATTTGAAGTGTGCCTTTAAACTGTTATTAATGGGATTATTGAACTTTCCCGAGACGAACGTGATGTTCTCCGTAAAAAAAAAATGAGGAAATCCTGTAATCTCTTAATTAAAGTTTCCCTCACGAACTGTGGGGACTATAATTAAAGTAACAAATTTTAAGTTCAAAATTATTTTGGTATAGGAACCGTGATATTCAAAAAACCATCACGTTTCGATACGCTGATCTTTATCTAGTTACTATTTTTTACAATAGCAGTTTTCTGATAACAATTCTGGAGAAATACACAAAGTTCCGATGTTTATAACATCTGAAGCCTGAAACTATACGTAAATATTTTCTATTTTATACCACTACAATTGTTAAGACAATAAATAGAACACAGAATCGAAATACCTGGTGGAAAACAGATGTTCAGAAAAATCGTACCATCTACCGTTAGGGCTCTGGTCAGGCATAGATTCAACGTTTTCGCATGCCCGCGAAGGGATTATGTCGTAAAACGTGCCTGCCAGAGACCCTAACGAAAATTAGTAAAATTGTCGAACGGCGACAACGAACATCTGCCGACCACCAGGTCACAGAAAATCACTCCCTCTCTTGGTCTGTAGGCGGGGTGGAGACATTTTCATTAACCAATAGTTGAATATTCCAAAGTCTCCTTCCCTGTCTACAGAAAACTGGATTTTCCGAAAAAACCACCAAGGGAGGGGAGCTCTTCAGTTTCGGAGGAGTTTGCAGGAAAAATTAACGGCAGACACAATTCAAAAAGCGTAGTGAGCACAACACAAGGTAGAACTTAGAATCCGTAGTGGAACATATCAAAACACATATTAGATCTCGTACAACTTGTTAAGTTTTTTAAATACAACTTCTTGTTTTTTATTATGAAACCAGTCTACATTTCGTGTCCCTTTTCACGGTCATTTAAAAGGGTGGTCCTTCGAGTATCATTTTAGATAGGCACGTCATCTTTGTGCGATACACAAGTTGGCCTTTGAGAATTTGTTCAAACGGTGCAACTAAACAACAATATTTCTATTGTAAACTTCAGTAAGTACATACATGCCAAATTCCCTTATCTCTTGCTCCAGACGACGAAAAATTGTCTTATATCTCGTACTGCAACCATTTCGACCTAGCATCAAACCTTCTCACATGATCTGTGAAAATAAAAGCTCTGGAATAAATTCTGAGATACGATAAGCGACCAATGATCTCATTCGCATTTGAAAACACGTGATCGTGCCGCGGGAGACAGTTTCCCCCAGACAGCGTAGCGGCATTTAAAAGGCAACATAAACGTTTAAAACGTGGTAAACGATGATAAAAGAAGCATAAAAAGAAAGAAGGGGAAAAGCGAACGAGCTCTTTCACTTTCGCAGGCGACACTCTCGTGCTCGTCGCCCGCTCAAAAGCACTTTTATCTGCGTATATGTACGGGCATTGTACGTCATTACAAAACATTCGACCATCCATTCATGACTAGTGACTTCTCTCACACGTGATGCATTCCCTAGTGGTGGGAGAAAATGCAACAACAATGGATGCGACCGACCGTCGGCTCTAATTTCGGGATCGTGGGAAAACCCAAGGGAAAAATTATGAGAAATCTGGGGATTTTTTGAAAAATCACTAGAAAATCTGGGGTGAATATTTTGATTAAGCCTAACTTACGCCCGCTAGAAAGTGTTAACCCTTTACCCTCGGAACTTCGCATTTTCCTCTTACAAGTTAGTTTGTCCCTTGAGAGGGGACTGCCGAGGACAAAGGGTTACAAAGGATCGAGTTCCTGAATATTTCTATCGTCCTTGACATTGTATTAAAAAAAATATGTAATATAAAAATAAAACTACGTGAGTTTATCGGTGATTTCCTTGTCATGTAAAACATGTAAACAATAACACTAATAAATTATAGATATATCGCTGGTGTAACATAAAAACGAGCTGATAATAATTTATGTAATAACGAAATAATACCTAGGAAGACAATTGAAAAGTAATTTTCCCTGGGCAGAGTTTCAATGTGAAAAGTAGAATCTTCTTTGAAAGTTTCCTTAAGAACTCATCGAAACTTTTGCCGTGGGGAAACGCGTTACCTCTGTCCTCATTGGTCGCTTCTTTTTTTCACTCGCTCTCTCCCTCTCTCCCACCCCTGTTCTTCCATCGTTGCGGTACACTTACTTAGCCAGAGGAGGCCAATTTACCGAGTGACTCGACTCTTAACCAAGTATCTAAGTATCCACGCTGGAAGGCTACGGGAAAACCTAACCTTACTCGAGAATGACCGAGCTTAGACGCACAGTTCTCTGTTCTGTTCTTTCGAACAATCAATCCTTTCAGTATTGTTGGATCGTAGTTTCCTTTACGAATCGCGCTGTATTTGAGGTCACTGTGTGTAAAGCGCAAAAGGAACAATGTCGATTGTAAATAGAATTCGTGACCGTTGAGTAATGCTTACATAAGAACAAACCAAATGAGAAATTATGGTAATTGAAATTTGTAAATATTTATGCAAACGTTGACACTGGCACAGCAAATCTGTAGAGTTCAAATGACATCTGCGGTATACTTCAGCTATGCACCAATCATGTGACACTGGAATTTCGAGATGTAGGTATAGAAACTGTGTGAAAAAAAATTCCTACGTCTAAAAAATGCTGTTTCTGATACTGAATGAAACAAATAAATATTTATCTGGCATAAACGATTTATCGTGAATGAAACAAATAAATATTTATCTGGCATAAACGAAATCTTGTTCGTCTAGGTCTTAAGAATCCTAGGTCTTAGAATTTTAAACGATTTATCGTTTATGCCAGATAAATATTTATTTGTTTCATATATTATCACGCGATCGATAAATTCAAGTAATTGGTACTCTGATACTGAATTGTTGAAGTAACTTTCGTTTGGCCAACCACTCGAGACTCAGCATAGAACACGTAGTTGACTGCAGGACGAATTTAATTTCTTATTTTCGATTATAGAAATTTTCAGGAGACGTAACAGTGGGACGTAGAATTTTGAAACAGAAATTTTAGAGCGTAGATATTTTGAAACGAGGAACTTTTAGAGCACAGAGAGTTTAAAGTATTCAAATTTTGGAACTAAGCAATTTTAGAAATACAAAATTATATTTATGTCAAAAATTATGTCAGTAATCCAAGGGGTCTATAATCCAAGTTACTGATTTAAAAGCACCGTAAGCGTCTGGCGTTAAACCTTCGCATCTTTTTCACCAAGTTATTCTTCTGAAAATGGTGAGACATAATTTTGTTTAAGAAGTAAAAAAAAAGAAATAAAGTTGTGCCATGAAGAAAATATCGCCTCTTCATATAACACCTCAACTTATGTATACATATAGGTATATACGTACGTATGTATGTATGTAAGTATAAAGGAAAAATCAAGGTAGACGAAACGGAGGAGGCACGTGACGGAGGGAGTGAATTTTTGGGATGGTAAATCCCGGCCTGCTATCATGTTTCATGGGGATTAAATATTCCCGCTCCTAGAATATGTGTAATTCCTCTAATCCTGTCAAATTTTTACGAGAAAAATTTTCATATTAAGCAGAGCGAGTGCATGCCTTGATATTTATTTCTTTTTCTTTATACCTTGACATGGAGGACCAAGATAAAAATGAAAACGAAATTCCAGTCATCCCAAGGCCGAATATACATATACAATGCCGTACTATGCGCATCACATCCTGCCTGTATATGTATGTATGTATGCATGTATGTACAATGGTGCATACGTAGTATTAATATACAATTTCCTATGTTCTTCGCTCAATTATCTAAACATTTCCTAAATGTTTTCGATTATAGAAATTTTCAGGTGACGTAAGAGTGGGACGTAGAATTTTGAAACATAGAAATTTTAAAGCGTAGATATTTTGAAACGAGGAACTTTTAGAGCACAGAGAGTTTAAAGTATTCAAATTTTGGAACTAAGCAATTTTAAAAATACGAAATTATATTTATGTCAATAATTATGTCAGTAATCCAAGGGATTCCAAACATTTAGGAAACGTTTAGATATAATAGGAAATGTTTAGATATAACGTTTTGCAGATTGGCAATGAAATTTTATGTAATCGTGCAACTTCTAAATATGGTACGCATTATTTGGTGTCATTCAATTTCAGCGCATTTTTTAGCACTGTAAATTAATTTTTAAAAACACTCTAGAATTTTTTCTGAATTAAGTACATCAAAAAATATACGTGTAGGAGCTGTTTTATGATAAAAGAAAAAATTCGTACTACGATGACCTTCTATTCTTTCCTATTTCACCCTCGTTAAATGGTATAAATAAAAGAATTTTTTGAATTTTAAATCTTGAGGCCTCTTTAAAACGTGGGAAATTTCGGATACGAAATTTTTAAGGATAGGAATTTTAAAGCGTGGAATTTAATGTACCACTCGTTTCAAACCACTTAAAATGCATTTATAATACTTCGCATAAATGTGCGAGAAAATGTTGAGAGTAAGATGAGGTCAATTATTTTAAAAGGACGAAATCTGGGGAAAAGTTAAGTATTAAAACGCTGACATTTCAAGTAAAATCTCGTCTGAAATTTATTGACAGTTTCTTACGATAATAGGGTAATGGATTGGCATCAGAATGACGTCGATAGGCACTTTAAAACATTCATTCATCATTCGAATACCGCTTTTAGAAGTATATTAATGATACACGGTCGACGGGAATTATCAAATTAAAGAGTACGTGAAGTTTTCAACTGAAAAATTTCTGCCACTCGAAAACGCCAGGTCTTGAAATCCAAGGACTATAAAATCCCTAGGTCGTGGAATCTCAATGCCTGGAAATTACTAGGTCTTAGAACCTCTACATCTGTAAATTCCTAGGTTTTAGCATCTTTCCGCCTCAAAAGTCCTAATCTTGATAATTTCTCTCAATATAAACAAGAGAAAATAAAATTTTAAATTAACACAGCAATAAAAAAAATTTGTCAGAATAAACTTTTTAGTTTCGTTTGTAATTTGCAATACTTGAGCCCACGAGGAAGAGTAAATTGCCAAAATACTTGTACGTTCATTTATAATCGACATAATTCCTGCTTCAGTTTCTGACACACGGAGATACTAAAGCAGAAATTTACTAGTTCAGTTTGTTGACGCATCATTCGTACATCAATGCTGTCGCGGTTAATTCCAGTCTTATGTTGCTTTCCTTCGATTGAATTATTACCCATCGCAGTGAGTAAACACATTTCGCATAGAATACTCTTGCCCCAGAATCGGGAGTACAATTCATAAAATATTAGCTACAACGTCCCGTGGACTAAAAATAATTAGAATTGGAATAATTTCAAAGCATTCGATAAATTGTAATTTTATAAGATATCAGGTTTAAGATCATTACTTTCCTTAGGGAGGGAACTGCAAGTGAAGCTTAGAAAGGACAATCCCTACAGTAGGGTGTTTGGCCCAAAAAACCGAAAAATGTCAATTTCAAATCTTACGTAATCCATAAACTTTTTCTGTCTGAAGTTGTTGAATATGTGGAAAGACGTATAATTTTGTTTAATCATTCATACATTCATACGAAACTTGAACGACATTCCAAGATTAGATGATACATGTATGTGTTGCTCCTTCGACCATAGTATAATACATTGTGCGCTTAAGAGCAATTTTTATACATTCACAGAAGTTATATAATTTTATTTAAGTTAGTATGTGATACAATTGCATATATCTTTTAGAATTTTATCACACGTATTTATGTACAACAGTTATCAATATTTGTAGAGAATAAATAGTTCGGTACGTTGTTTACCATTATCTGACTTCATCAACAATTTTGTTATTGTTCTGAGTGCTTCTTCTAATCTCATTACATCCAGTAAAGATTTGTAAAACATTTGTAATTACGAGTTAACAAAACCTAATGTAGAAGATATGATGTTGGTTTGGGATCATTCTTCTATCAGTGGTATTTCGGGAACATTGATTATATTGAATTGTCTTCTTTATAATAATACGGTTTTACTATACTAATCCTTGATAATAATTAGTTGCAAGGCCGCTCACTCAGAAATCTACAACACGGAATCCAAAACTCCCGCAACACGTCACACTCTTCTTACTCGCGCTCAACTATCATTCTGCTGTTCGAATCTCATTCTCTCTTCTATACAGGGTGTCCCAGCAGGTCCCTGAACCAGGTGATAGCTGAGGTAATTCTAATATAGGGAAGTGACATTCGTAATGCCGTATCTTAATTTATGGCCAAGTTATTAACGAGAAACGATAGCCAATCAGAGGGCTTCGTTCGGTCCGGCGGCGCGACAGTAGAACGTCTGCACCAGTAGGGTACGGTGCCAGTAGGAACTGTCGCGCCGCTGGGCCCAACGGAGCCCTCTCATTGGCTAACGTTTTTCGTTAATAACTCGGCCACGAATTAAGATACGACATTACGAATGTCACTTCCCTATATTAGAATTACCTCAGCTATCACCTGGTTCAGGGACCTCCATGTTAGCTGGGACACCCTGTACAATAGTCATAATCATAGATCGATGTATCAAATCAATATAATGAAACAGCGCGAATTTTTGAATTTATAAAGTTTCACGTGAGTGTTGTACTTTAAATGCAGTTGTACAGTTGGACTGTCACCAAAAAAAAGTAATTATTCAACCGTACATCCGAATTTTCAATGATGATTGTTAAGGTAGAATATAATTAAACGTTGAAACTAACACATAAAACGAACACAGAACCTATCAGTGTGACTGAATAGATAGATTTTTAGTTAACTTTAATATATAATATGTTAAAATACAATATGATCAGTGAATTTTAAATAGTTATAGACACTGTACAAACAATTTCTTTATGTAAATGTAAACCAATTAAACAAGAATCCTCCTGATGTTGATGGGATAAACATACATCAATTCTCATAATTAAAAGTAATAGAGAAGGTGTCATAATTTTGAAGAGCAATTGCAACGAATCATACATTTAACAAGTATTTTCATGATGTTTGTGTAATAATTATTCAGCTCATGCTTCTCTGTTCTTTCGTTTATGGTATTATACGTCAGAAAAAACGATTCATATATAACTCGTTTGTTCAAATTGCTTTCATTCATAACAATCGTAGGATTGTCAAAGTCGAACGAGTATCCTTGTTCTATAAAGTAATGCACTAAATATTTAAATAATGATAAAATAGATTTTTGCGGCTATTCGATCCAAATACCCCACTGTGCGATGGTAAAACTTGAACGAATGACGAGAGGGTTTCAAATTGCCACGATTGAAGACCCGTGGACTTAACAATTTCTACATTAAAAGTTCTGAAATGCCTATGCGCTAACCTTTTTACATCTCGAAATCCCTAATCTTCGAAACTTCTAGGCCTCGAAATCCCTAGACGTTGGAATTTCTGCGTCTCCAATTTCAGAAGCCTCAAAATCAATGCGCCTTGAAATCCATAATTTTCAAGTTGCCAGCATCCTAACTGACTTAATCTGAAGTTACGTCAAGTATTCCTAGCGCCACTTTTCGTTTGCCTGGGGCTTTAAAATATCTCGACTCGACCCTGACTTTTCTATCTGCGCGTCAGTCCTTCTGAAACAAAAAAAAGTCTCCTTAGTTTTATGCATTTCTTGTAGTACTTTTCCAGGTGATAAAACCGTAATATTTTTTTCCTCTCGCGTTCAAACCATTACAGAAATATTACACAACGTTCCTACCGATTCATATTTCATTCTATCAAAAGAGACAAACATGAAGACTCACTCCATAATTGCACGCAGTAACTTGAAAGCAGTTTAACAATCGTGATCTAAAATGTTTCAAGTATAATTAAAATAGTACAAATAATTATAGAAATATAAAATACAATTTAGTTTACAGACAGAAATATTTATTTAACCTTCTCGGTAGTAATAATATTATTATTTTGTTTCAGAACAACAATGTTATCATTGGTTTAAGCTGGTTGCTGAAACTTCTACGTCGTATCTCTAACGAAGTAAGTTGATTCATTACTTATACACGGGTAAAGAGTTATCATGAATTCCTAACATGTGAACTTCGCTGGCCCTTATTATTGCTTTAAGTACTCAACAGTTATTGGGTGAAACTCGAAATTACATTCAATTCAGGAAACGTAACTAAACGAACGCAAACGATTTAGTGAAAACGTTACATTACATATTCGAAATAAAATCCATGTTATTGTTGGCACAATTCCGCGGTTAATAAACACAAGTTATTATCACCCATAAACACAAGCTATTATTATCCATTCAAACAGAAGGTCACGGTATACTAGATCGTTGAATTCATCTTGAAAGGAGGTGTAATACAGTTAAGTCAAAAATACAAAGTTCTATTTTTAAAAATGAAGGTGGTGTTAACAGTAATAAAAAGATTGATTTCTTTTTTATTGCAATGTATAGCGAATCGAAAACTAATAAACTTTTGTTAAAAATATTATTTTGTCAGATTATCGCAAGTATTTGGAAAATCGTGAAAATTGTTACGTAGGACACCCTGTATGTATGTATATTCACTGGCTTTCCACTGAACTTCGTTTGCATATATTCTAGATTCATTCTGGCACGAGTAGATGGCCCAGAGATTTATAGGGGAAGGTTGCACCATTGACAAAATCCGAGGTAATACCCCATGCAGGTCCGTGAGTGGTGGTTACAAAAAAATTTCACCCCGAAGAATATATCTCTATATTTAAATTAATCACACTCGATATTTCTTACAAAGAAACAATCCCCGGAATAAAAATAATGGATGTGCAGTAATTTCCTATCTTTCCTAAAAACTTCGAAAATTCCCGGTGTCGGCGGTATTTTTCAGGACGACAATATGTATATACCTGTTAAACCCATTAAAAAAAAAGAAAAATGCTGTGTCTGTATGACAAATGAAAAATAATTTTGCTCCCCTAGACTGGTAAATACGAAAACATGTGTAGTTTCCAATAATGGTAAATATTTCCTTGTTCTTCATCTTCATTAGGATCAGTCCCCGGAGTTTTAGCAATAATGTTTTAAAAATACAAGAAGTTGAAAAAAACGTTCCTTCTACCTATCTGACCGAGAAAAAGAACGAATTTTGGTGGGGACTCAGCGAGTAAAGTATCTTGGTAGCACAATCCTGAATTCTATTGGGTCCGCTTAAATTTTACTCTGCCCAACCACTCATTTATTGAAACCCCATAAATCTCATACAACCATTCGACACATAATCGTCCAGCAAAATGGAAAATCGCGGACCCAGAGGAAGCTGGCTGCCGTAATCGAAGTTCTCAGGATGGTCCAATATGCAGATCCTAACCCTCGTCTATGAGGCAAGGCATAGTGTGCCGGAAGCTTCTCGGATAGGTTTCACAAACTGACGTAGCAATTAAGGTGGAAGAGGAGGTACCTAGGCTAGTTGCACGCAACCGATAGTAGCGCATTGTTACCAACAAATACCCGGCTCTTTATGACACCAGACAACGGCCCAATCATTCCGGCATTATTGGCTCTGCTTGAAAAGCTGGCAGAAGGGACGCGCGAATCCATTTGACAGATAATATACGTACAGGGTTGCCCGCGTGATATGTCACGAGCTGTTTTCTCCGCCACTGCTGGAGACGTCAATTTGATTCCTGACATAGTCTTCGGTGGCATTGGGCAGGGAAGAACCTTGGAAGGGAGGAAGCATTGGAAACTTTAACTTTTTTAACGTTTATATTTCCGGAACCAATAAGTGAAGTTAAATAATACGTCATGATACAGGTTGCAGAGTCTTATTGTTCAGAAAAGAAGTACGAATTTTCTTTCCCTTAACCTTGGGGTACAGCACAATTAGAAAATTAGACTAAATTTCACACGATTTTTATTGATCTTTTGATACGGATACTTGAGCCGGAAATCAGAAATCAAAGCGACATCTATACCACAACCTAGAAATAGAACTTCGTCAACTCTGCTCAAGTTATATGAACTGGTAAAATAGTGTCACTGAATAGTAACAGTTGATGTAATTTTAGGTTCTGAGTTGCGGCAGAATTGCTACTCGGCCCCTTTAATTTTTTTTCACACCTGGCATGCGGCGAACGTATAATACTTTTACGTTTTTCGCAGTCTGTCACTGGAGTGCGGGTCACGTAAAAATACGTATTTAGTAGATTTGTGCTAGAGAGTATAAATACGATGGGTATTGTATGTATAGAGTTTATATTGCTAGGCATTGCATTGTCTCATAGAATATATATTTAAATGTAAAATAAAAAACGTTTTTGATTCATCGCGATTTAACTGAATGACCAACCTCCCGCGAAATTCACGAAAAAACGCCTGCTGCACGCATAAGTCCACGACAAAGTACCCCGCGTGCCAAGTGTTCAAATTCCCAAATCTCCCAGCCCAAAAAGGGTCCCTCCAGTTCAGATACTTTAAAAAGCCACTGTGAAGTCCCATAACAACGATATGAAATATTTTTGTCTCTCATTATCAAATTTCTTACGAATTATACTTTACAAAAATTGTATCCCTTTCTTGTGCTACTTGAAAGAAACTGGATGGACATTAGGATACTTCTTGTCTTGAATTCGAATCTACAACAAGTATTGCGCTATATCATCAGGGGGACGTTTCTAAATATAATGATATTAACAGTTAACAGATTTTTGATAGTTCTGTAACGATATGGATGCATAAATATTCTACTGTTAGAAGAGAATTCTCTTCGACCTTGAAAACATCACAGTTTGCGTTAACTATTTCTAATTTAACTGCAGTCCAACTGTTATGGTATTTCGAAAATCGACTAATAAAACGTTTGGTGAATATTTTATTCAACTTGCAAACGTTTGAACGTGTGGAGGTAAGAAGTGACGCAAATCGTGCCATTTCCGTTTCTCGAATTACGACGTCGATCAGACCGACGGATTTATTGTTGCCCGCTTTACCCGCGTCCGAGGGAACCGAAGTAAATTCGCTCTACCACCTCATCTTCATAGATTTACAGAAACTTCATTTTTCATATCTGAATCCACTATTTCTTAAATCGCATTAACTTCATCTTGATACATATGACCTGTCTACCTAAATATTTTATCTACCAATAAGAAACAGTAGTCGTCATTATTCAGCAAGTATTACTTGAATAGATAATAAATTATGCCCGAAAGATGTACGAGATCGCGATCTTGTTTGGTTTCAAAAATAAATCCACTAAATTTTCGAAAATATTTCATATCTTTGACAATCCGTCAGGGAAATTTTAAGAAATTTCAGTCATGAGTTAAACTTGATGACGATAATTTTGAAAACATTCAAAACCTTCAACAAATTCTTCGCTCAGAATAGATTTTACTAAGTTTGTTTAAGTTCTAAACCAGGAGTTTCCAAAGTGCGGCCTCTGGACCAATTGCGGCCCACAAACCCTAAATACATGGTCCGCGATACCTTGAATTTACACAGGAAATTTACATTTTTACAAAAAGGTAAATAAATTTTATCATATAATTAAAAAATGTTTAGCTGAAAAAAAAATAAATTTTGTATATAATTTATCTTGTTGTTATATAGATTGTTTATTCAGTATTGTCGAGAACTTTCTTAATCGTGAACGTTTATACGTCCTAATTGAGATCAAAATTACCTGATGAACATTTACAAACGGTATAATCGATACAGTAGTGTATCGGTAACGGATAGCTCTGATGATTTGGTAAAGGATCCAGGAGAATTCTCTCCACTGAGTGGATTCTCGCTCGGACTCGAATGATACGTCACTGTTTCATCGTCGCTCTACCAAAACTATACTAAACACGGCAAAATACAAAGTTTAACGACCGAATTTGTAGAAGATTAGATGTTGTTTTGGGATTGGTCTTCTACCAGCGATATTTCAGAATATATAAATTGTGTTGAATTGTTTCTACTTAAACTTGGTTTTATTAAACTAAATCTTAATAATAATTAAATAGTTGCAAAGCCGCTCACGCACGTGGGCTTTCAACTAGACACAACTTAGTAAACCTCAATGTTTTCTTCACTCAGAAGATCTCACAACAAATCTCTCTCTTAAAAATCACGCGACACGTCACACTTGCGCTCAACTCTCATTCTGCCGTTTTTCCATCATTCGCTTCCTTATACACTCATTTTCTATCTTCCTCACTCTTCATTCATTTTCACTCACACTTCATCCATCTCACTCACTTTCCTCACTTTCTCTCTCACACTCATCCCTTATACCTAGGACAAGGGCCTACGGACCGCCGCCGAAGAGTCGACCGGGTTTTCCCACGAAAACGCCCATGGTGGTCGCTCTTCGATCGCTGCCCTTGTCCACCATAAACTTTCACTTTCTTAAAAACGACATTTTCCAGACACACGCTCATGCACTCGAAAACACTCGAGTTCTCACGACATTCATTCCGCTTGTTTTCTAAAACCCCACAAATTCATATTCAAGATTTATGGGTCTCGAATTTTGCTTCCAATATTCGATTAAAGAACCAATTCCGTTTCGACGAGCGAACATTTACCCAGTCAATACTGTACAGTAAAGGCTCGATATTTGTCCCAAACTCGAGTCCGGCAGCGTGCAATTATCGTGTCCTCCTATTTTTTTTCGTGCTGTTCCTCATTTTATTCTGTCGATAACATCGAACGCAAACACGGTCTTCGATTAATAGCAAAGAAGGATTGAGATCGAAAAAGATGATAAAAATGAGTCCTTTGACTGCTGTTTGTGTTAAGTACTTCACATGCGCGACGTGAGGCCCGCAAATGCGATGGCTGGGGACTAAGTATTTTTTTGTGTAGTATGAATCTTTTCAGTGGCTTATTAACACATAATATGGTACACAAGCCACTTAGTATTACTTTGTCAACTCCAAATTGAATTACATTTTTATTTTCAATATACAGGGTGTAACATATCATCGGGGACCTTTTTTCAGAATCGATAGTACGTACCAAAAGGTGTAAAAAGGACCGAGAAAGTTAGGTCCGAAAATCATCCCCTAACGAGTTACAAACCCATTTGTAAAAAATTTTTAAAAAATCATATCTCCGAAATGGTACGTCGTAGAAGACCCGTTTTGATTGCAATATAACCGGAGAAGATCAAAGATAATAGAAAAAATATAATTGCTGCAGTTATTGCTGTTGAATAGCATTTATTTTTGTTTAATCCAAACAACGTCGATTACCTATATCGTAGCAGGTTTATAACTACTTGGGAAACATTAAGGGCATTCACTAAATCTTCCTTTGCGTAGATAGCGATATTTTTCGTAAACTTTGTTCTCTTTCCGTTATATTGCAATCAAAATCGGTCCTCTACGACGTACCATTTCGGAGATATGATTTTTAAAAAATTTTTACAAAAAGGGTTGTATCTCTATAGGGGGTGGTTTTTAGACAAAACTTTATAGACTTTTTTTTCATCTTTTGGTGCGTACTATCGATTCTGAAAAAAGGTCCCCGATGATATGTTACACCCTGTATACTGTTTAATCGCTTGTAAAAGTTTTAAAAGGCCATAATTTAATAATTATAATCAGAAGTTAGAGATAGAATTTTGGATGATAGAAACAATTGCCAAACATCCACATGACGTCATAGTAACAACCAAAGCTTTCGCCGAGCGTGCATTTGCAACCATAGCCTACGTCGATAGCTTTCACCGTGGCGCGCATTTGCGTCCATAGTATACATCGATAGCTTTCGTTGAACGTATATGTACATATATGCACCCATAGCAGTCAAAGGATATCCCTGCGTACCGTTGAGCCACTACACTAGCGCAGCGATGAAACTATTTCATTATTGAATTATTTTTATGAAAATTTTATTAACATGGTGAGCTTTTCTGATTAAAATGATATCAAGTCCAACATAGTTTGCATTGTTTATACTTAATCAGGATTATTTGCACAAATGGATAATATTATGTATAACTTTAGCCATAAAATAAATAAGTTTATTATAATATTATAATATATATAGTATTCAATCAGAAGAGCTTCACGAATATGTTACTAATATTTTTTGAAAAAAATTGCATCGATGCATTAGTGTGTAGCAGACCGCTTCACGGTCCTTATCTGCGTTGATACGAAACGTGCATTTATAATGTCGTGATTGAAGTCATTCGTACATTTATAAATCCCCGGTCTCAGTTTCACGTGCAATTATCGAGTCCTCGTCTCGAATACTCTCGTACAGTTGGACTATTCAATAGGGGGTTTACACACAGATAGAAGGTGAATATTCCGCTAAAAACAAGCTCAATCCAAGGGTGCTGCGAATACATATCCATAGAAACATTTATTAGGTAAGTTAATATTGTCCAAATTATATCGTGTTTAGTACCATTCTAATGGAAAAGACCTCGCCGATATACTAATATAATTTTCGCGAAATAACAATTAAAAATACAAAAGTTTCATACTTCTATAACTCTTATCTCGCCACCAAGGAAGCAATTAATTTTTATGGAGGTCTCGCGACTCGCGGAAGGATGCCGCTGTCGGGTTACGTTATTCGCTTTACTGATTTTAAGGGGGAATCCCTCAGTGGTAGGGATGCAGATGTGCATTTACCAAGCCCCTCACGAATGAACAAATATCAAGCTCTACATAGAATCAACCGACTTACAACTAGTAACAAGATCGATGATATTATTAATGGAAAACAACAACTGCACAAATCACACGTTTCAGATTGATGAAAATTTATTTATTTCTTTTGTAATTTGAAACAATGTCAATTATTTCTTTTCATTTATTTTTGAAATACGTTAAAAACAGTTTGGAATAAAATGTAATTATTGCGACATAAAAAACGATTATATTATAAAACTAGAAAAATCTTTCCCTTATGATTAACTTTCTATCAATTTGTACGTATTTGTCCATAATACTGCTTTCGACTCGTCAAATAGTTTATTTACTTTGGAAACCCCTGTTCTAAACTGATCGTATAGCTCGCATTTAAAGGGCCTCACCACCTAGAGTCCAAGTTTTGTGTGACTTCAGCGACGAGAACGGAAAAAGTATGAACTACAGTCGTTGTAGGGGAAGCCCCCACGCTGAACTTAAGTGTATTTATGTCTATCCGTGTAGTAGTCGTGCTATTTCTCTCTTACGGTCAGTTGGACCTTGAGGGATCTTCAGCTTATTTGAAAGATAAAGGATAAATGCAGTAGATGACTGAATTTCACTTTCGGAAAAATGCTTCATTCTATACAGGGAAATGTCTTAAAAATTTATCAATCTTCTTTGCTTATTTTCTTCGATAAGGAAACCGTTTTTGAAAATCTGGCTTTCGCAAAAATGCTTCTGTCTAAACAGAGAAATGTCTTAATAATTTGTCAATATGTTCGACTTATTTTCTTCGATAAGGAAACCGTTTTTCGAAAATATAATTTAGTCATCTCACGCATTCATACTTTATCTTTAAAATAAGCTCAAGTTCATAAAAATGTTGAGGCTTCTTAAATCAGATTTCTGATGATCGATCGACATATGTATATACTTTGTCCGATCGTTGACGTACGATAAAGATAAAGATAAATAAGTTTAATGACCGGCTCGCGGTGCATTTACGAGAAATAAACCGTTGATACAGCAAGATATCGTGTCAGGTTATACGCTCATGTTACGAGCGAGGATAAAAGCCGGTCTTGATATTGGTAATGTCGGGAACGCCTACCCGTTAAACGCTGTTAACTCGTTTACATTAGAAAGCCCGTTGCGTACGTTTTAACCGGTTTTATCAAAATTTTCATTTTGTTACTAAGCAAATTAGTCTATGAGTGATGTAAATTTTCATACAATTTTCTTCCTCGGAGCAGGCACGTAAAACGACACATTTACGGGAACACGTACCCTGTCGGCGTTTACGAAAAGCATAAAATATTTTTACCCTCTTAGATCAACGTTGAATTATTATTAGTATTTAATTTATAAATTTATATTGATTAATTACATTTTCATGCGTGAATGCAGAAATATCGTAATGCGGCAGTTCTAATATAATTTTAAATATTATACAAATTTGTATTGCGATACTTTGTAAGTAATGCTCTTTATGAGTAATATATGAATATGTAAATGATTGAGGTTGATTACGCATTTACATATTAATTGCACGTTTCAGAAGTTTACACACAAAGTACAGTCAAATCTATTAGTATCATATTCTATATTCGATATATGTATGTACATACATATAAGGGGCGTCGTCTGTCCTATTAGTGTCGTGTTCTTATTCTTACAATTGTTAAATATCTATGTGTATAGGGTGTTACAGAAGCGTGTTTCCAGAATTCAAAGGTATTTTGTCGCCAATCGCAACAAAATATAATTGTATACCTTTAGCCTCGAAAATAAAAACTAAATAAACTTCATGCATACAATTCTTCTATTACATCATGGCCAAGCGCACATTATTTTCTCTTGGTTATTCTTCGTACATTTATTAAAGTCTTCAGTTCCTTATAAAAGTGCATCAAACATTCTAAACATCATAATAAGTTATGAAAATCTAGTGATCAACGATGCTCTATAAACACACAAACTCGCGCCCACGCGCAGATAACACCCAATAAGCTCAACCAACATCTGTGCTCTGTTTTCCCATACTAACAATAAGTTCATAAAGTTTATCTACTATCCGCGATCCGGCTTACTAATCTGCGGTAACGAATGATTGACGGATTCAATGTCAGAGGCAAGTACTACATAATGAACATGCAATTTGCATGCAAATCTCGCAAAAAAGAAGGAATACATTTACTTTTCAAGGAATACATTACGAATACCTTTTCCGGAATACATTAATTCTGACCAATTTTTAAAAGCTAATTAATGTCACCATTATCGTGGAGCGTAGTATACAGGGTGTCCCAACTAACGCGCACGTCCCTGAACCGGGTGATAGCTGAGGTAATTCTAATATAGGGAAGTGACATTCGTAATGTCGTATCTTAATTCGTGACCGAGTTATTAACGAAAAACGATAGCGAATCATAGGGCTCCGTTGGGCCCAGTGGCGCGACAGTTCCTACTGGCGCAGTACCCTACTGGTGCAGACGTTCTACTGTCGCGCCGCCGGACCCAACGAAGCCCTCCGATTGGCTATCGTTTCTCGTTAATAACTTGGCCATAAATTAAGATACGGCATTGCGAATGTCACTTCCCTATATTAGAATTACCTCAGCTATCACCCGGTTCAGGGACGTGCACGTTAACTGGGACACCCTGTATACGCCAACATACATTCCTGATATCGCTCACATTCTATGCGAATTTTTCCGTCGTCAATGTCACGTAATAACGGACACAAATCTACAGAATTCACGTCTACAAATAGAAAGTGACAACGATTTAATAGTACCGATATGAAAGCAGAAACAATTTCAAGTGTATATTACTCTCGTTCAAACTGTTTGACGATAATCCGTGAGTTTCGTGCGAAAAATGAACAAGTTCCTTGAAATTGCAGAGCAGGTATGTTCGTACATACATACACACGTCTTGTCTGTGTGATGAAAGTACACACAATCGTACATTTACTACTGTTCGGAGGATAATAATAACACGGTATCACATATATTACGGGAGGTAGATGCTACCATTGGGAACTAAATTCGTAAAATATGAAATAGGTTGTCGTTGGAGTCTCGGCGGAAACTCGCCAGGAGATAGGTGAAGGGTGATACATCCATGTTGCCCGACATTGTATTCTTCCGTTCCGTTGGATTTCCACGTGATGTGCGAAATGGAAAAATGGCGTCGCCAGAAATATGATTCAAATGTGAAAAGTGTTTTACATTTTTGAACCGTTCCAACTCGTATAGTTTTAAACGTTTCTTTAAATGATTTCGAATATACTTGTTTTCATAGAACGAAAAGATTGTTTAAACAAGAATTTACAATACATTCTCAAAAGTCCTTATCAATTGACTATTTTTTCCAGACAATTCTCTTAAAATCACACATAATGAACGCGCCTATACGGATAGCAACATGTCGGTAGAAATCTCATGGATTTAGATTATCACATGGTTCGTTATCTTGATGTTGTAAATAGCATAGGCGGCGCTGTTGGCCGGATGTAGTAGTCGGAACCGAGAATCAAATTCAGGGAATACGAAACGACGGGTCGTTGGGGTTCTATGGAGACTTGGTGTACAGTTTTATGTCCACGTTTCCCGACATTGTGTGCCTTGGTCTAGCCAGGTTGCTAAACGTAGTGGGGCCGAAACCTTACAACTTCATAGCATAGCGCGCACTGCATATACGTATCATAAACATCCGCGGAATCTTGCCTGGTTTGGTCAGACCGTCTGCAAACAGCAGGACAAAATCACCCGGAATCCATATTACTCCATTCCTCCCCCTCACAGGCATGTTGGTAATAAACATTTGGGGAGAGACGAAACTCGGAGATATACTATCGTCTCGGTTAAAATCTGTTTCATGTCTATCGAGCCACATTCGCTCATCTACGTGGTGAAATATTCGTTACCAAAATTCGTATACCCTAAAATTTCCACCCCTAGAAATTTCTGTATCAAATATTCAACCACTCTCAAAAGCGCACATTTCAAAACTCCTATAAATTCCATTCCCGAAAATTTCTACGCATCAAAATACTGAGGCGTCGATAAGTTGGAAAGGAAACTCGGGCTGTAGGAAAATAAGAGAACTATCGCACGATAACAGGGACCCCCTGTGCCCAATCCTGATCAACAGAAAAGGATAGTACGTAGGGAATAGGAAAACTTATTTGTGTGACTTTTAGAAAGCTAGCAAGGCTATTATATAAAAATGACTTAACAGTTGATGTAGACTTCATGATCCATTAGACGGATTCGGAACATATGAAAAAGGACACCCTAGATCAGACTAACTCTTTCCCTCGATAATTCTGTAGAAGTTGCAGAATTATTCCCTATAAGCCATCATTCTTGCAACAATCGATAATATTTCTTAAACAACTATATCGGTCATTTGTATATCACATTTTACTTTGGTCGACGCCAACTAACATCCCGAAACAAGTATTCGTAACGTGACATGTTTGTATGTTACACGGCGAAACTTTGAGCAAAAGATTATTCGGTGGAGGACGGAGAATGGAGTGGTGCAGAGGAATATTGTATTATTTCCTCTTTTTTCTCGTACAATTTCAGTGTGTCTCTCGAGCCGTATTGTCGGATTGTTTAGAATCAAAGCACGAAGTTGTAGCAGCACGGCTTCAGGTTTACAGTGCTCGTACTCGTGGGACCGCGGCTACAAAGTCGTTGTAAATATAATATAAAGTCCCAGGACTTCAGCGCGAGTAAATATACCGACGACGATTTTCATTGTATTTTAGTAATTTTATTCCAACATTTCACGAATCACGTATAAGCGGGCCGCTGTCCTAAGAGCTACTTTGACTGTTTTTCATGTTAACGGTCATAATGCGACGCTAACCAATTGAGCAAAAAACTGACTGTGGTGTCCTTTTATTATATGTTCTTGTCTCATAAAATTGATCTCTGACCGATTCATTTTCTGACATATTAAAGACATGGCTTGCAACGAACTGCAACGGACTGATGGGCTCAGTCTAGGTTGGGTTTCCCCTAAGGCGGAACAACACCTTGACTGTAACCTATCGTGAATATGTTGGAAAAGTATTAAGCTCAGTTTCTTGTAAATTACGAAGTTACAAAGCCTTATATTCGGTTACGAACTTTGAGTAATATTTAAATTCAATGGCAGAATACAGAATTTTGAACTTTCCCATACTAATTATCGCTCCCTTGGATTGCATCATATGTAAAATCGTCGACGAAGATATGTAAATTTTCATATACCCAATTTATATTATTGTACAATGTCTTTGGTTTAATATGCTGCAAAGCTTTTAAAATTATATTTATTATTTTTTTGTCCTAAAATTTGTGCGTTTAATTTTTGTCGAAATTTCACAAGTTTTTTTTTAAAGTTAGGCATTTCCGAAAAAAATTATTAAAATTTGTTTTCTCTATGTTTAATTAAAACTATACTAATTTAGATAGAAACTAGCTTGAAATAACTGAATTAAACATGTAAATAATGAAAGAAAATATCTAAACATTGTCCAATAACTATATGGTGCTTTCCACGTCAAGTGAACAGAGATTTTGCAACCATGACACGAACTTCAATCAAATTTGAATATGTTTTGTGTAGTATTGAAAAAAAATGCACTTTTGATGTTCTTGTCAAAATATTCAATATTTGTAGAGTTGCAGAGAGTAAAAATTTAGTCCGTTTTTTTTTTTTAATTTATAACTCTCAAATCGCAATAAATACAATCCGAAGGAAATTCCAGTGATTCAAAAAACATTAAAGTTTATATAAAAATTATAAAATAAAAACAAATCGCTTTCAAGTTATTGAATAATTATTTTCCACTTTTTCAAACTTCAATTTCTTCTTCAAAATTTTGTTCTGATCTTTTTTCAGTAACGTGAAGATGTCTTCTAAACAAAATTTTCAACGGCATATTTGAACAGAGAATTATAATTCTCGAGTTATAAATTTTTCTTTACCGCGATGTTTGATTTTGACCCACGATTCTTCCTATACTATCACACGTATACCTGTAGTTATAAAGAAAAAAACTCTTATTTAACTTTAAATCGGATTTTCATTTCTCAATGTAAGAAAAACTTACCACAATAAACATTTGACTTGCATTGTGATAATATTTGGAATTCGCTTTGTGTTTCATGACATAATATTGTATGTCAATTCCTGGAGAATATTATGAACGTCGTTTCGCATTCGTTTTCTGTGTTTATGCATTCTTGGTCCAAGTATTTCACAAGATTTTTTCTTCTATTATTTTCTGTATATGTGCAGAACTTCTGCTTGACGTTCATTAACGCCGGACTCAGACAATAGTGACTTCGATTATACTTAAAAAGGCTACGATTTTTGGTGTACTCCATTTTCGCTCAAAGATATTATTGCATGCAATTCACGAGTACCGGGAACTGATTTTGGTGTAGTGTATGGACTATTGTAAAATATTTCCTGATCGTTACATATCCTGAATATCAGATCAATCTGATCATTTTCCGGTTTTTGGAAACTAGTACAATTGAACAAGAGGCTTTCCCACTAATCGCAGGTAGATGTATGTATGCACGACAACGTGCATCGAATACTCAACGGCGGGGTAAATAAAAATTCATAATTTGAAAAGTATTCTTTGTGCAAACATGCTGCTGGAAGTTATGTTTCGTCGTTATGTTCAGCAGTCAGAAACGAAATTGTTCAGATATAGGTACATTGAACAAAATTTACGTTTAAAAAATTAAGACTATTTTTTCAACACTTTATAAACAAGATGCATTAAATTTATAATTTTTTTATAAAACTTTAAGGTTTTCTGAAACTAAACTCTTTACTTTTAACGATTAATTTAACGGGACAAAAGAGGGTCCCTGAAGAGGGTCTCAAACAGGACCGAAACGTCGGACCAATTTTTCGGTTACAATAAAATTATTCCCCACTGTGGATGGGTGAGTTTTTCATTTCATATATATTTTAATCAAATGTAATTTCAATTTATTTAAAAAGTTTTTAGATCGTTACAGAGGCCAGTGTAAATTTGTTAATAATTATGTTTTCTGAAACTAATGGCTTTTGGATGACTTTTGTATCTATTTCTCAACGTCATATTTGAACAGAGAATAATTCTATTTTAATTTGAGAGTTATAATAAAAAAAACGCACTACACTGCCTATAATTCAAAAAGTATTGAATAGTTTGGAAATTTCTTCAAAGGGGTTATGGGATTATTATTGGTAGGAGACAAGATGTTTGTTGTTTAATTGTTTATGAGGTGTATCTCCCCCTGCAAGTATCTCACATTTCCGCCCGCTCGCTTTCTCGCGTTCAATCCGATTCGTTCTTGTTCATTCAGTCTCATTTATACCTTATCATTTGCCTATAGATTCGCTCACATATTCACTCACGTATTTATTCAAGTATTCACATATTCTTGCCACGTACCAATTTTCGATCAAGGATCACCCAACCCCGTACACGTTCACTCGTGGAATTCATTCTTTCGATACATTCTAACTAAACTCTCACTTGATCCAAATGCTCGTCTTTCGAAAATACATTGTCACACAACCCTTTGTACTATCATTATCCATTCGTAGAATATACAGTGTTTCCTAAAAATACCAATACCACAGGTTTATTATTGAAATTGCCAGCAACCTATTATAATTTTTTTCAAAACCCATGAAATGGCTGTAAAAACCCTGATCATTTGACATGGAAATACACGATGTGTTTATTTAACCTCAACGGCAGTAACAAATTGACCAAATACGTATGTCTCAGAAAACAATTTACAAGAAACACACTTTTTTCAGACTGCGAGCATTATATCATCTTATAAGTTTCGAATTTTTCAAAACTCTTGTATAATATGCTCCGTTAACACGTGGACATCTGGGACGGGTAATATGAGACTTGCTGTAACTCCAACAAAGTACTTTCTTAAACAAACTTGGGAAATCAGCAAGACTACTTGTTTGTAAGAATAGTTCAGTAAGACCAACAGCAGTCTGGAACTCGACGTAAAAGGCAACTTCCTTTCTTTTCTTGACGGAAGGAACATTTTTCAAAGCTCTTCATTTCTGTACTTTATTGGTTACAAATTGTGCGATGTAAATCGAATTCAACGAGAAAATTACGGGCGCATTCTGACAAGTTTAAGTGGAGAAATGAGGAGTATTCAGTGTGTATAGATAGACTCCACCGATCTCTTTGAAAGTGTTATTATAATATATGGGATGTCCTTGAAGATGTGAATATGTCATTCTATTTTTAACTATTTTTAATTTCTGGGTCCACTAAACAAAAAATAAAACTTTCACGAAAGAATTTTTGATATCGCTGTTCTCCGGAATGTACTATTAAACAAATCGTAATTTCAGACAGCATCACAAACATGGATACAGTAAGCGATCAATATCTGGCCCAAATCTTGGGTCAGACATCGTGCAATTATTCAGCTCTGGTACCGGTTTTGCTACTTGACATTCGCCATTTTATTCTTGCTATAGCGAGAAACGTAAAGAACGACGGCGAGTAAAAACAAGAGAGAACTGAAATCTATCAAAATGATAAAAATTTAATCCCTGCATATCAGTGAGCCAACACACTAATGAAAAATTCAAACTTTTTCACTTTTTTTATGATAATTCATTTAACACGTTAGTGAGGTTCTTCTGATTAACATGATCCCAAATATGGCATAATTTGGATTATTTACAATTAATCAAAATTTTGTGTAAAAAATTACTTACTTGGCCTTTATTACGATCCTCAAATTTCAAAAGTAATGTATATGAATATAAAATTAAAATTACTTACATATTATGTTGTAAAACTTCACCATCCAAAGGTGAGAACACTATTCTAATATTTGAAAATTCGGTCCAACGTTTCGATCCTTGTTGGGATCATCTTCAGGGACAATATTCTATAAGAACTTATGTTCTCAACTTTGGATGTATAATTAATTAAAAATTTTAAAACGAGACATCGGGTATGTCACGTCTGACTCCTAGTAAATGCTTTAGACTAATCTAAAAATAATATTCATTAGTCTAAAGCATTTACTAGGAGTCAGACGTGACATACCCGATGTCTCGTTTTAAAATTTTAAATTAATTATACATCCAAAGTTGAGAACATAAGTTCTTATAGAATATTGTCCCTGAAGATGATCCCAACAAGGATCGAAACGTTGGACCGAATTTTCAAATATTAGAATAGTGTTCTCACCTTTGGATGGTGAAGTTTTACAACATAATATGTAAGTAATTTTAATTTTATATTCATATACATTACTTTTGAAATTTGAGGATCGTAATAAAGGCCAAGTAAGTAATTTTTTACACAAAATTTATATAACGATCGATAAAAATCATTTAGTTTAATTAATCAAAATTATATAAACAAACGAGTAATTTTGTGTAAGTTTCATTATGTTTGGAATCATTTTAATCAGAAGTGGCTCACGCGTATATTAAAAGTGTCATAAAAAAATCCAAAAATGAGAAAGTATCATCGTTCCATTAGTGTGTAGCACGCCGACACACGGGTCTTATCGGGACTCTCATTGTCCAACTTTGTTTTTCTCGCATTGACCTTTCCGCGACCGCTACTGGAAGTCCATCGAATACCGTGGAGATATTAAGCCCTTGTACCGGTTCGACGTACAAATATCAAGCTTTGGTACCAATTCAGCGTGCAAATATTATATATGAAGCTCTATTACCGAATTCTCCCATACGGATAAACTATTCAATAGGGGCTCTGCGAACCGTTGGAAAAGAAATTTTTATTCAGTTAAGGGCAAGCTCATGAATAATTATTCGCATAAATTATTTAAAACTTTGTGCTATTTTATGCTACTTCCATGTTTAATATAGTAGAAATAATATTTTATCTTAAGTAGACAACTCGTTCTTGTAATTTATAAATAAGTAATGAAAAGAGATTAATCAACCATACATATACATATACAAACACTTATTAGCTAAGTAAATAAATATTATCCAAATTATATCATGTTTGGTATCACACTAATGAAAACAATAGCACCAATATCTTAACAATGTTCACGATATGATAATTGAAAATGCAAAAGTTTAATTGTTCTATTACTCTAATTTCGGCGCAATGGAAGCTATTAATGTTTTGGAGAGTCCTACGGCTCGTAAAGGATGACGTTGCCATGTTATATTGTTCGCTTGACTAATTCCAAGTGGTATCCCCCCCACCTCAATAGCGGATATGAAGACGTGCATTTATAGAGACCCTCGCAAACGGACAAATATCGAGCATATATTGTAATCAGAAAAAGCTTTGTTGCAATGATCAATTTCGTTGTCAGCAATCACTTTCCTTGATCCAATAGTCAGGGTCCACCTTTACTTCCAAATGAGTTAATTTCAGGTCCGTAACGGCATTCTTTCTGGTGCAAGAAAAAAATCTGTCTACATTTCTTGATCACACGTGCTTTATCTTAAACGGTTCCCCTTCAACAAACAGAAAGGAAGTGGTAAAGTAATGATGTCTGCTGATCCACCTGGTCAATAGGACGAAAGGAAATTAATAAACGGGAAACAATATACTCTTTCACTTTCTTAATTGCTAGTTCTATTTCAATAAGCTGATTCAAATTTTAGGGAGGACTGGGCTAAAGTATTTTCAAAGTACTGTCCTAATTTAAAATTATTAGAACGGCGAGTGGATAGGATAAGCAGCTACTATTTCGTTTGTTGCTACAAACTGGTTTTCCACAGTAAAATCCGTCGGTTCGAAACCTTTGCGTGGGGTCTGCTAAGAATTCTTGGAGGTGTTCGAACAGTCCGTGCAGCGGATCTTCGTACTCCAGAAATTCCTTCGGGATTACCGAATATCTCAACAAACAAACTATATTATTCCGCCCCGTGGAAAACAGCGTAATAGAATTGTTTCGAAGTATTCGGAATACTTTCGGGATGATATTGCTGCTCGTATAATTATTTCCTGACAAGCGATACATATCATTCTGGAATGAAAGTCTTAATTGAAAATGGATTCGAAAAGTAATAATGAAATTTCACCGGTCCAGGAGTACTTTTAATTAGAAAAGTTAACGTATGCGTTACACGTTTTTATGATAATAGTTTCATAACTAAGTTATTATAAAAATAAAAATTGACGATTAAAATGTGTACACAACGTAGCTGTACCGTGTGAGTGTACACACGTCCAAAAAGCTCATTCCATATCAAATCGATCAATTTCTGGAGCAACATCTGGGAATTTGTTCAGAATCACCTAAGTTATTGTTCTTAGCGTTCGATATATGGAACCAATCATGTTTGACGCAATTGGGAAAATTTTTAAGTTACAACTATTTAAAGCTTGCAGTTAAAAAAAAAAACAGCTAACCTTTCAAAAATTATGCTCAGTAACGACAGATCTCAAGGCAATTTTTTTCTTCATATTTTAATCTACTTATATTAAACAATTGAATATAATTTTTGCAGTGTTGTATAACGTTTAGCACTGCTACATTTTTTATCGCCAATAGTTTATCTATGCTGACAATGACTTAAAACTCTGAAAAAATTTATTAAATTAATATATGGGCAGCCAATTAACAAATGGGTATCTTAATTATCGTTATGTAGTACACCGTATCTATTCCTTTACAGATATATGAGCTGTTCAGTATACAAATCGACTAACTCCATTTTTTTCGTTCTTTTAAATTTGTTATTTAAAAAGGATTTTAATAAGTAGTGTGTGCTTTCCAATCACTTTTGAAAACTTAATTTTTTATGGCGATTGTTGATGTATACACTGAACAGGTCATATGTATCAAGAGTTAAGGTCTTGACTCGGGCCAAGTACAAGAGTTCCCGACTGGTAGACCTGAACTACTCTTTTCCGGAAGAATTAGATCGAGGTTTTCGGGGTATTCAAACGCATTAAATACGCATATTTCTCCCAAACTATGGTGATATTCTTGTATGGGACGTCCACCCGAGTAATTTAAGCCTAACTACGAGAAGATCCATCAAGCCAATCGCGAGATATTTTGATCTAAAAAGTCGAGGTTTTTGTAAGAAACGTCGTCTTCTTCCTCTCCTCCTTCTCCATCTCCATGTTCAGCCTGTCACGCAGTCCGGTGTCAAACCCTAACATATGTTTCATACCATGCGAGATAATTTTTCTGTCGATAACGTAGATTTTTCTATGTAATCTGAGACATGCCGGAAAAAAATCAAGAGACAAGGTTTTGTCTCGGACCAAATACAAGAGTCGCTTATTGGTATTCAGAAAATCTTCAAGGGTTATCAATAATTTATAAATTTAACATAATGGTTTCTTAAATTGTAAAAGAAATGTATTTGATTTTGAAACTTAAGCTTAACAATATATCGCAACAATACGCTCAAAACAGATTAAACGCCGACTTTTTTTCAAATGAATAAGAAATAAATTAAGAAATATTGAAAATAAATATTACTTAAATGCCCGATAAAGTAATTAGAAATGTTTAAAATAAAATTAATGAGTGACCACGATTGACGAAGACGCACCGTTGCTCAGGGCTGTCGCTACGGCTGCGCTAGGAGTGCAAGCGTGACAGACAGAAGTAAAGAAAGAGAGGCCCTTATGCTAGAAAAATTCGAATCATGTTAAATTCCGCATTGCTTTGTCGTCAGCCGCGCTCTCACACATGCTTGCGTGGCCAAGTCGCGTCGCGTCGTTTGTTTGGCTAGTGCGAGCGCGACAGAGTGACGGAAAAATAGAGACAAAGAAGTCGGTGTCATTTGTTTATATCCGGAGACATAGTACGCCACATCGAGAAGGAATTATTACGAAAAAGAGGGAAAGGTAGACACCTTCATGATGCACGCATTAGTACGTCATTCGGAAATTTTCAAAGTGTTATCAATAATTAATGTGTTTCATTTTTAAAACTTCGATACATGTCGAAGCGTATCTTCAAATTTCTACAAGCTCTTCTTTAGTACATAATCAAATTGTTCTATAAACAGGTCTTCCAAGAAAAAGTAGGCAAATTATTTTTATCGGGTTATCCAGCACTGTTAAATAATCTTTGTTACATGCTTCGTATCGACACTTTACCATCTCGGCTATTGAATCTCCAAATTGTGCTTTATCTATTTGTAACAATGTTATGATATATAGTTAAAAACTATTTTTTGTTCAAACCCGTTGTTGAAATATACGTAAGATTAACGGACATGATGACGTTGTTATACGTAAATCGAAAAATGTTTACAAGGATATACATTTGACCATATTAAAGTTCTAAAGTTAAAAACATTTTTCAACAATTCACACTAACCATTATTTTAAATTTACCCCGTTTTCATAAAACCATTTTGGCCACTTCTATGTTTATTATAATTTTCAAATTAAGAATTTAAAAACCAAAGGTACAAAATCGTCACTGTCTTGCAATAATTAAATGTTTATTATTTTGTTAATTCCTTAAAATGTGTTTTCTTTTTCAATATTACTGACAATATATGCAAGTCCTAGTACCTAGACTAAATGTTTACTGTCTCGGGAAGAGTCTCTGATTTTTTTATTCACGTCTTCAAAGAATTTTTTTAAATTTGAAAACACATAGTTCTGGTTACTATATTTTTTAAACATAAATAACATTTAAAGGATAATTTTTTACATTTTGCCACATCATGATTGCAAAATTATTATAATAATGAGATCTGTATATTCCTTTATTTTCCTGCATTCCCTGATTTCTTTATTTCCTTATTTCTTTAATAACAAGTATTTCAATAAAAAAACATACTGTACTTTACATAATTCTACGAATCGAGTGAAATACACAAAAAGCATCGAAAATGCAAAGCTATGGGCCAAGTACAAGAGAATGTTACATTGGAATAGGTTGCTCATTAACATAATTTTTACACGGGATTTGAAATCAATCAAATGTGAGCAAGTACAAATTATTGTAGAGCAACGACACAATACTATCGCTAAGTAAATATATACAATTAACTAAATTTCCCAAAATATGGTGCCTTCTCATTTAATGACTAAATCTGTTTACTGCTCTATTAAATGTACTTGGTGGCCCGCTTTTTACGAAGGTTCGATGGTAAAAAATACCTGTAGTATAAACTCCCCTAAGCATAAATAGTTGGGAATGTGCGACATTAACAGAGAGATGCTAAAGCACAGTATAAAGTGGGCTTCTTACTGTTTAGAATGAAAGTCCTTTAAATATCTCACGTCGTTCCTTTTTAATTTATTTTAACATCAATTGTTGAAATACACTACAATATGTATATGTAATTTCCTCTCACACACATCCAGATTGATAACATATTAAATTAGAAATGTTTGTTACGTTACGTTTTTGACATCAAGCTTCGTAAAAAGCGGGCCACCAAGTACATTTAATAGAGCAGTAAACAGATTTAGTCATTAAATGAGAAGGCACCATATTTTGGGAAATTTAGTTAATTGTATATATTTACTTAGCGATAGTATTGTGTCGTTGCTCTACAATAATTTGTACTTGCTCACATTTGATTGATTTCAAATCCCGTGTAAAAATTATGTTAATGAGCAACCTATTCCAATGTAACATTCTCTTGTACTTGGCCCATAGCTTTGCATTTTCGATGCTTTTTGTGGATTTAGTATACTAAAAGGTAATACTAATACAGTAAAATTTCGCAAAGTGTTCAACGAGTCCGTTACGCAAAATGTTTCAGCGTTATCGCCACCCCTGGAGTTGGGGGTGGGGGGGAGAGTCCCATTGGAATCAGTTAAGAGAAAAGGCAATACGACTGCGGCTCGCTATGATGAGTTATAGGGCACCAAAAAAGATTAATCGCTTTCTTATTGGCGAGATAACAATAATAAACCTATAAAACATTTTCGTTATTATTGTACTGCGACAATTTCATTATCATAGTGTCATCGTGTTTTTTGTTTATTAAAATGATACCAACACAACATAATTTGGATAAAATTTACTTATTTATGTAGTGGTAATAACTCTCACTCGGTAATTTTTTGAAATGAGGATAGAACGCGGGATAAACGAAAGGTCCAGCACAATAGGAATGACAGCTATCGTGTTAAGGAAGAGTATAACTTTCTCACAGAAAGTAATTTAAAGTAACTAATCAACTTGTTTTTAGTAAAGTCAGGTACTAAGGAGACAGAAAACAAATTGGTTAACATTTAAGCAGGAAATAGATGAAACGTGGGTGCAGAGACAAAGTGCGAATATCTAGATTAGTTGAGATCAATATTATTACGCAAACTACACATGCTCTGTTTTTTCATATGCGTTGCGAACAACGAGGTAATTTGTCCTTATTTTCTCAACATATGTAAAAATATGTTTGACTTGCCGAAAGAAGAATGGAATTTGTTTCTGTTGGATCTTTTTATATAGAACTGTTAGTAAGGAATTCCATAGACTCTATGAAATTCCATCTAAACTTTAGACTACCTAGCGCAAGAATTGTACAAAGTCGTCGACTTCGTGAAGACATTGGATGACGTCAGGGTCATGAAGAAGGATTCACACTGCAAAGTCAAGGGAGCGAAAGGTATTCAGTATGTTATTCTCGCATAGACAAGAAGGCACTTTTGGCTATACGTTTTTTAATGTGTCAAAGCTACGTAATTACGTATTACGCAACTGTGATATAAACACTAGGATTTGTGGTTACGTAACGTTTTCGACTCTCCTTTACATGTTCATGGAAACCCATTTTAAAACTTAAAAGAGCCATTTAAACTTAGATTCGCTCTTCGAAACTGTTCAATAAACTAGTTAAATCCACATAGAATCGCATGCCTTGATCCGAAATTGTTCACGTTGATCTGAAATGGTGTCACGGGTCAGAGCTGGCGGCAATGAAAAACAAAAGGAGAACTAAGAGTCGAGACGGCCCAAGAGATAAGGCCTGTGCATCGGTGAGCCAGCACACTAATCCAAGGATAAAACTTTTTTACTTTAGGTTCTTTTTTAACGAAATTTTTATTAACACATTGATAGCATTTTTATCAATAAAATTGTACCAAACATTCTGACATTCACGTAAGCTAATAAATTCTTATTCATGCTTCTGGAAAAACCTAAGTTATCGAAATTGACCAATATGTTAATAAAACTCTAAGTCCCTTTTTGTCTATTATTCATTTTCTTTTTCTGCATTCGCCGCTATCTGTAAAATACAAACACGACCTGTAAACGGTCCGTTGAAATTATTAAGGTGCGACGAAATTTAGGCCCCTTCTCGAAATGTTCAGGGCCAATCCCGGGAAATTTATAGTTTTGGAGTAATAACTATATAACTTTTCCTTACGTTGACTAAGTAAGTTACTGTGCAAACCTAAGTACGTACAAACAGAGGAGTGTGTGGTGGCACCGATTGTTTGTTGGAACGCATTAAACGGTTTCAGGTTTAACATTTTCAAATTTTTTGATTCGGATATAAAAGTGTTACCTTTTTCAGCAATAGTTTCTTGAACAGAAAGGTTCAAAGAATACGTTTGAATAAATCGCAAGCAGAAAAGGGGGAGGATAATGAAATGGAAAGATAGTTGTTGCCGAAAGAGGAAATTATAGAAAATTAGGAAAGAAATAGTCTCGGGAAGTGTTAGAATAGGTGAACAAAGAAAACTCTTGAACATTTAGAGAAAGATCTGATTGCGTTCAAATATCAGACCGTACTGCCCCGAGATAATACTTACACAAAAATTAAACATTATAAATAAACCAAGTCGGGCCCTATGGAACGGGGTGCTATTCGTGCCGATTATGCACAGCTACGTCACTGGGCAGGCCAGATAAGCGAACGATGGCGGCACAGGAGAAAATACAGTGCACACTTTGCCCACGAATCTTTTCTCGACCTGCCCGAATTGGAAACCGTTCCGACACTTCTTCGGAATATATTATTTTTCGGAAATGTTTGCAGAATTCGATGTTGTATAGTAATGTCCTCCTGTATAAACAATTTTTCGTAAAAATGCAAATTTGTTCGTTGAAAATACGCATATCAGCTCTATAACCTTGTTAAAATTTTTGAAAATTTTCTCTATCTTTTAAGACTAAATTGAACTTCCTAGCTTTCCTAATTTTCACGCGACACTTCACGTTGGTGGAAGTCATTCATTTTTCACATAACTCCTATTTTTTGTAAACTGAGGGTGATACAGCATTTCTGCTGTCGGATTTGTGTTCAGGGCGAGAAAGTCTATAAGAATCGGCGAGTGTCATATTCGAAAAGAAACGGTGTTGTACAATATAATTAATGTCGATAAAAATCAGTTATCAAAAGATTCGATATTTTCTTTTTCATAATTTCAAAATGGCACGTAGTTAAAATTCTCTATTAATAAATCACAAATTGTTGCAGAAATATGAATATTGTTATTGTATAACGCAAGTATATTCTTTTTCACTATCAATTTTAAAATTGCATTTTTTATAATACTAATGCTAACAATGTTACTTTTACGGTTCGAAACTGTCTAAAGTTATAATAGAACGTGAAACTTCTTTTTAAACTGCTTTTTTAAGTATCCAAACAGATGGTGCTTATGTTTTGTTAAAGTTTCACATAAATAAAGTGATAAGCATTCTCCAAGCCACTTCTGTCACGTATGCATACAGAGTGTTCCGCATCACGTGTCCAAAGCTTTAAAGGATCGTTCTACGCCCCGAAAAAGAAGAAAAAAGAACAAAAACAACGTAACGTTCACCAAAAGTTCCAGTTTTCACTTGCAACTTCCACCGGAATCAGGCAGGAGATTATCAAAATTTGATGGATCCTATCAGCCGAAATTAATACTTTTTTCAAAATAAATAAACTGTTTCGGTTAACCTTTTAATATCCTTATCCAATAGTAAACAGTTCCAGAAATTCGTAAGTCCGAAGCAATTTTGAAAAATTCAAATGACCTTGGTTCGAAAATTCTGCACACAGATTTTAAATATCGTCAATTGCTTTGCTTCTTCGACAGTAGCATAATTTTTCCTATAACTTCATCCAGGTCGTTTCGGCAGTTTTACCGAAGTCTAGGGAACAACACGTGCACTTTTTGCAAAGATGATAGCATGAAAATGAAGTGGAGCAGTCAGCTGGTTCGCAGTACTCGTGAAACTCGGTTTTCACTTCGGGCATCGGTCCAACTGCTACGACTATCGTGGATTCCTGAAGGCGCCAGGGAGAGTCAATGGATATACACCGGATATTCCTCAGGACAATAGTCCTGCAGGAAGCCATTGATCGGTTCTTCTGCTCGCATAGTTTGCAAATAATCGTCGCGCCCAGCGCCGATAATTATTTCGAGTCGACGAAAAGTTCTTCGCGCGACGGAAGTTTCGCGCGAATCGAGTTGCCGTTCTCCACAAAAGAAGCAATACGTACAAAACCGATGAAATCGAACCCCGTTCCCCTCTGTCCCCTGGGGACAGAAATGCCGAGGGTCCATTCGAGCATCAGATACGATTCGCCTGGAAAAAAAAAATCGTCGGCTTAATTGGGCGATTACGACTTTATAGTGCTGTTCGTGGCAATCAAAATTCGTTCATTTAACGTACCATTGGAACCAAGAGTACGGTAAAAATTTGTGGACTTGAACTCTACTCAGATTCCCCTTACTACATGCCTAGGGTTTCTTTTTTAGAATAAAAATCGTATTGGTTTTTGTGGACATTATTATTCTCAATAACGTAGTTTTCCTTTTTTCTCCACTTTGATCGATTTGCACTGCAAACGGGATTACCCGACTTTTCATTTCACTAAAATTTGTCACGGTACGAACAAAAATACTCGGTATTACCCGGAGGGGTTCAGAATAAATAAATAATATGGTTATCTGAAAATTGATGGTCGATAAGTTGGATTTTAATTGGAACACGAAATCGATTGATTTCAGTGACTCTCACTTGTGTATTTTATCTAAGATAGAAATTTATTTATTTTTTATTTGTTTCCGACACGTAATTAAACCTTTGCGTACGTGTCAATATACCTGTCATTAACGAATTTAACTAATGGTACGTTTGAACCATGGCAATCAGTAGTGTACAAAGTAATTTAATGGCGATTCGATTAGCCACAAAGGTGTACTGACACGAAAATTCCCGATTCGTGGAAGCAAACAGAAACAAATGTAAACGTGCGCGAGTATACAGGTAGGTGTTAGTGGGCCGAAAATGAGTAAAGGCCAATTTTCACTGGTCGAAACTAAACTGCACGTCATTAGCCACCGATAAACAACCGCGACTCATTCAGCACGTTTTCATTCAAATTGCATACGGCCCTTGCGGCTGTTAGAGCTAACGTGACAAGTTAAATATGTTAAACGCGGACAAAAACGCCAATGTTAACGCCCACGAAAACGTTTCATAGTGGTTACAAATAAGTCTCTAGCGATTTAATTGTTAATCTATTTTCATACAAAGTGAGCAATACGGTTTTCAATGAAATCAAATAGTTCCACACGAATGATATTAAGGGGAGGTTCTCATCTGAGAGCCCCAAAAGAAGGTCATTTTCTCGAAATTTTTTCTCACTGAAGGAAATAAATGAAGAACTCTAACTTATCGTCATTTGTTTAATGAATCAAAAGGTGCAAAAAAAAATTTTTTTTATTGAAAAATAATGTGACAATGTTTGTTTACACGCCTTGTAATATGACGATCTCAAGAAAAGGTAGTCGGTTGTTGCCCACTCTAGCATCTATAAAAGTTATCAAAAATGACTAATGCAAGAATTTTTATAAAATATATGAGTGTAGTTGGAGCCCCTACTAGAATCATCAATGAAAGTCGAAAATTAAAAAAATGGCGGACATGTGAATGTTCTTTTTCGTTTTTTCACCTTTTTTTCGCTCTTTAACGTACTGTAACAAAAAAAATAATGCATATATCCTCTTGATTCTAGTAGGGACTCCAATAAATCAAATCTACTTCAAAACAAAACAAACAGAAAGGCGATCTATCAAGTAGTTTTTGAGTAATCTTGGGCAACAGTTTGAAAAACACGATTTTTCAGGAGACACGATTAAAGATTGGATCCACGAATCTGTGTTAACGTCTAAATATTATCCCTTGTGGCTAATCAGCGATTCCAAGGCCATACATTAGCCCCTCCTCAAGTTCATACTGTTCGTGCAGATTCATCCAAAAATAAGATATCCTCCGCTCAAACTACCACTCGATTTCAATTTTTCAGTCAAAAAGGAGTTCCAGTTTTTATTCCATAACTTTTTAAAAAAATTATATCCGACCAAACGGTTTTGGGAATATATTCTAAACATAATTTACTATCAAAAAATGAAAAAAAAAATGTCGAATTTTTGGTCGGTCGTAATGAGAACCTCCCCTTAATAGATAAGTGAACTTTGTAGGTTAGGAAACTTTCAGATGTCTTATAATGGGTTCCAACGTCTAGTAATCTATTTCAGATAATTTCACAAATATCAGGCAGCGTGTACCAAGTCTAATATTTAAGCTCTCTGCACGTTCATTAAGTGAGTCGTAAATTTAGAATATACTCTGTATATTTAACGGTAGTCTAAGAGCGGTATTATGATGTTTCTATAAAACTGTACATCCACAGAACTGATGTTTCGGTATTCCACAACTCAGCTCTACCTTTTTATCACCTGATCGTGGTCGTAAAGATAACTCTCGTAGATATTGTTCGAGCATATATCGGGCTACTTAAACGATGTCTCCGTACATTATAAGTATATGTATATAAAAGCGAAAGAACCATAAAAATATACATTTTTACTGCGGCACGCTTCAACGAGTAAGTAGCTCGCCTTTTTGCCCTGGCGATTACTAGATGACATGGCGGAAGTATCAACTGGACAAAAAAGTTACGTATTTTCGAATTTCTTCGAGTTTTTACAGGGATGTAATAAAATCGCGAAGAAGTTAGTTATTAATTTCAAACTCACAAAAATTTGGATAGTTCCTAGTAACTTTGTCACCCTGGTGGGAAAATGGTTCTTATACGTTTTGTTTGAAAGAAATCTACTGATGAAATAATAACTGAATAGAATGACAACTAGCTAAATGGTGGTGTACAAAAATGAAATGCTTAAAGCTAGGCCAATGTGAAATAAACAATTTGAAAGTTAAATCGCAGTTAATTTTTATTATGTTATAAATTATGTCACGTGTCACTTTTATTCCATAAGTATTACCGTCCGCAAATCAGTCGAATGCTGACCAAGCTAAAAATCAAGCAGTAAACCGTCGCGACAACCAGAACGCAGTAAATAAGCATTCTTCTCTCGCTCCTCCTAGTCGTTGAAAATTATCTTTCCGAATATTACTATAGACGGGGTATAAGAGTAGACAGGACCGTCCTGTGCACATTTTTGTGTTAGGAAAAGGGGGCCCTAATATCACATAACAGTTTTATACGTCGTCTGTGCTAGAATCCGTATTTAATATCACGTACACGGTATATGTATATTCTGTGTACTCATGATATTCTACCCCTTTTAAAGGAAGAAGAATTAAACATATAGAAGCATGAATATAAACCACTCTTATTCTTGGAATAATAATTTAAAGATCCTCCTTGATAACAAATTTGTTAAAAAAATATGAATTACGAAGAAACACATATAAAGTATAAACAAAATTTGTAATACAGTATATCAAATAAAAATAAATGGCATAATAATATGTTGATATTATTTTCAAAAAATTGTAATTACTATGTCATCTAGAAATTTAAATTACGTTAAAATGTGTAAACGAAATTAATTTTCTCTAAATGCGGTTCTTCTTATACCTTTCAAACAATTTGAACTGAATATAATACGGCATATCTTACAATTATTCAGACCTGTGCACGGCAATGGTCCCGGCGATGTTGTTTGTAAAGCACAGCAGGGTATTAATTACATCGCTGACTTTACTATGTTCAACCCTTGAGATGGATTAAATACGAAACCTTATGCGATATCTCAATTTAATTGTAATGTGTCTTAAGTATTTTCTTCTCGAATATTTTCTACTGTACGATATGACAAATTATTCTTTCTTGGAAAGGGGCGGGCATAAGTTCTGTAAAATCTCGATACATATTTGTTCGTTCGCGAGGGGCTCGATAAATGCACGTTTTCATCCCTACCACTGGAGGTTCCCCCTGGGGACCAGTCAAGCAAACAATGTAACGAGGTAACAGCATCTCAAAAAATGAATAGCTTCTTTCGCGTCGAAATGAGAATAATAGAACAATAAAACTTTTGTAGTTTTAATTATTATGTGGCGAGGTGTTTTCCATTAATGCGATACTAAACACGATATAATTTGGATAATATTTACTTAACTAATAAGTATTTCTATAGATGTGTATTAGGGATACCCGTAGCTTGAGCGTGTGCTTAACCAAATATTTACCTTTTAACGGTTTATAAATCCCCTATTGACTACTCTAACCGTACGAGAGTATTCGGAACCAGGGCTCGATAATTGCACGTCAAACCGGGGCCGGGTCTTTATAAGTGTACGCAACCCGAGATCAAGAGTTTATAAATGCACGTGTCTCGATGGACTTCGAGTAATGCATCGATGAAACGTGTTTACGTTCGTCACTATCGCAAGAATAATAAAATCGCAAACGTCACGCAAAAAAAGCGGGACCTCCAGCTCGATAATTTCACACTGTCAGGCCAGAGTTTGGGACAAATATATATCAAGTCTTTATCGTTTTCGCTATGTACAGGGTGTCCCAGCTAACGTGCACGTCCCTGAATCAGGTGATAGCTAAGGTAATTCTAATATAGGGAAGTGACAATCGTAATGTCGTATCTTAATTCGTGACCGAGTTATTAACGAAAAACGATAGCGAATCATAGGGCTCCGTTGGGCCCAGCGGCGCGACAGTAGAAGGTCTGCACCAGTAGGGTACTGCGCTAGTAGGAACTGTCGCGCCGCTGGGCCCAACGGAGCCCTACGATTCGCTATCGTTTTTCGTTAATAACTCGGTCACGAATTAAGATACGACATTACGAATGTCACTTCCCTATATTAGAATTACCTCAGCTATCACCCGGTTCAGGGACGTGCACGTTAGCTGGGACACCCTGTAGAAGTAATTAGATTAGTGACTGAAGGTAACAAAGTTTTCTCAAAGAAGGCCAACTAGCCATAAAAATACATGAAACGATGAATTTGAGTGGAAAATGAATAAATAAATATACTTGTAATGGAGGTTAATAAATCTGTAGAAATATTCAGTAATGTGAAAACATTTGCTTCAAATTCGATTTTAAGAAAGTCTTTCTCCACTACGAACGGCATGTTAATAATGATACAACGAACGGAAATATAAGCCGTATATGCAAAAGATATAAAAATGTATTGTGTGAATTCAAGCAAATGAAATTAAAGAAAGAAGTCAATTAAAGTAAGCGAAATCTCATTCCTTGTATAAGTAGTTCTTTCTTTATAATTATACGTAGTTAAAATACGGAATGCCAGTGACTAGGCTATTGCCGTCCGACAGTAACATACTATATACCTACATACCAGACATTTTAAAATCACTTAATTGCTTTAGGATCAGAAAAGAGGAAGAATACGTTTCGTATACATACGTAGAGTAGAAAATTAAATTGTAAAATATTTAAAACTGTAGCAATAGATACAGAGCACACCATTCTTTAAGATTTCCACTCTTTGATGTAACGTTGATTCACGTTACTGCGAATCTTAATAAGCGCAACACATTATTAAACAAGTCAACTTTATTCTACGTAATGAATTTTAGAATTTCTTGGGAAATTTTACAATGCTTACTTTCCTTTCACTATTAGAGAATTTTCAAAAATACAATAGATTTTCATATATTTAATCATATACATATATATATTCATATAGCCATTATTTACTAATATACTTTACGTTTTTTAATATGTATTTTTTCGATGAAGCAGTCCGACATTACACATACATAGGCAAGAAATAAAAGTTTTTCAGGTATAGAAGCCTACACTGTGTTTATATCTGTGGATAGCCTCTGTAGCTTCAAGCTAAAATATTCTTTCAAGATTTGCAAGTTTGTATGTGCACAACCGGGCAATGCTGTATAACTTCTATCATTTCGCAACTTTCAATTTGAATATTTTTCACTGCAGTTCTTAAACTAGCCACTCTCTCTCTCTCTCTCTCTCTGGTCGTAGAGGGCACCACAGTAACCACCAATTTTGGTCACAGGTACACACATGACACACGAATCCCTATAAAATGTATTGTCCATTCTTATACGTCGTCGATTTGTCTTATTGGCGAGCAATAGAGATCTGCTGTACAATTACATTCTTCTTTAGTGGTATAAGCTTTGAAACCGATAATTTTAAGAGATAGCATGCCTATTTAAGTGTTAGCACTTCCACGAATATTGAAAGAACATGTAGATGATAAATGAAATGTTCCGTTATGCGAGTTTTGAGGTTAGGGATTTTTCGGTCTGTAGAGTTCAGAATACGTGACCGCATTGAGTAATAATTTCTGGTGTGAGAAAAAAACAGCACATTAAAAATGCCAAACATAAAAATTACTCAGCATCCGATCGCCAAAGAATTTCAACCGGACTTTATATTACATAAACGCAATCTAAGTAGCATTGCAATAAAAGTTACTCTCTTTTTAAGCTTACTGTTTTACACCGATATATTTTTTGTATCCACATGACAAGCAATTTACGGAGTAAGATAGAGGCGAATTTCCCTAATCCATTAAGCAGCAGGAATGAAATTACATCCTGCAGTTTCGATGTTTTATCACGTAACCGAGTTAGTGTAATAGTACTTCAGATAGGCACTCTACAATCATAAATAACATTGTTGTTATCTGTAATTACCATGCACGTGGACTGTGTACGGAGTTAAGTTAGACTTACATCTATCAAAATACTAAAACATCATAAGGTAATCGTAAAGGGTGTGCTCAAGTTATTCTTCCCAAATTCGACCACTAATCAGGAACAATTCGAAACAATCTAAATAAATGCTATCTACCATATATACTCTTTGTTACTTTAGAATATCAGGACGGAATTGATAGATAGCGCTTGAAGTTGTTTTTGAAACAGGCACTGAAGCATCTGGGTAAATCTGGGATTTTCCTTAAATTCTCTTAAAGACGCTTTCTTCACGAACTCGAGGATCGGACCCCAGAGGTTTTCATTGATTTGCTGCCGAAGTAATCAAGTTTCCCTAGACTTCTTGGAACTCGGTATGAGATGATGTATTTGGGGAATTCCCTTCATACATATTCATCTTATCTGAAGATTCAGGTGAAAGTTCGTTTGTTCTTATATGTGTGACCAGCCGTAATTTAAGAATATCTGTCTGGGCGATCTGAATATAAAGAACAAGAAGAGGAGAAAAACCACCGCCAGTATAGTGTTCGAAAGATATCGACGCACTGCTATCGCACGTTTCGTCTCCCAACCAAGAATTACGGTACCACTAAAACGACTCCCTCCATTTCATGCTTCCCGGACCGTCGTAAAATTCGCTCCCGGCTTTTGCCTTCTTGACTTGTTCACTTCTTGCCGCACCACCACCGCTCTGTCTGTCACCTGCACCTCTCCAAGCTTTCACATGGAATTCCCACACGTTGGTTAAAATGGATTCGTTGCCCGGATGCGTTACGATTGCGCCTCAGCTTTTATCGCGTTTGTAGAGTCAAATCGAATTATTGAACACGGCTTTTGATATATACCGCGAACCCGTTTCCCATTTTACGTATCACGCTTCCAATCGAGGATTTTAAAGTCGTAGCATATTCATTATGGGTTATTGAAGAAACTTTCAATTTGTAATAAATGGGATTAGTTTTTTTGCAATCAATCGAAAAGACCTTCTCGTCTGACGCTTTTGGTATATACTGTTGGTTAACTGCTTTAAATGTCTGACTAAAACTACATTTGTACCATATGCATTTCATATGGAAGAGTCTGACTATCATCTGACAATAATTATCAAAAAATCTCTGATTTAACTCGTATTTTTCCCTCGTGAGCCAAAGCATATAGAACAAAACGGAAGGTACACGCGTTAACTTTGTCTGCATGATCTGTTGACTTGGTGGGTGATTCAGAATTGTGTGATTTGTGGGTAGCTTTGTCGTTTTTTAAGTTCGAATTTGAGATTTAAACCAAAGAGAATTTTCGTGCTGAATATTTGTTTTAGGCATCAACAAAACTGGTATTGGTCAGACAATCTCAAACAACCTCCTGCCATATAAGTCCCGGATTCTATATGTATGTATAACCCATCAGTGAATCTCATTTCTGTTAACACTTACGTACAGAATTCTGATTGCTCAACTCATTTCCAGGGCCCCTACATTTTACTCTTCCGGAATTTCCAATTTGTCATACAAATATGCAAGGATTCGTTGCCTCGGTAACGTAACAAAATAACATCAATTTATGTTTAATTTCTTAAGTCATCGACACACGCGTATAAAAGCGAGAATCTCCTACCTCGGCCGGAACTTTCAATTTGCAAGCAATCTCGCGATCCGTATGCCATGAGTTAACCATACCTAACCGAAGGTAGACCAAATCGGCCTTAGATATTTTAATCCAGGTTAAATTTGATATCACGATTAGTTCACGCGGGCCCCCGTCCAAGTGTTGAAGAACAACTGATTAAAACTGGATGCACAACAGTTTTGATGAAACTGGCAATCCACGATCAAAAGAAAATCAGAAATCTTTAAAGCTGATGCCGGCAGAGTGTGTTTGACGACATCCGGTTTTCGGTTTGATCACCGATCGAGTACTATCAGATTCTACCCGTCGTAAACCCCGTTTTTCCTTATATCGTGTTTCGGTGCATGCAGTATGGAGGAAAGAGACGCGGGATGGACGGAGACGGCGTGGCTCGGTGTTTCCCCGCATTTCCAGCGAGCCGCGCGTCATTCTTTCTCGTAAGTTCTGCATTCGTCGAGCGTTTTCCTTTATAGACGTCGAATCAGTGGTGCCGATCGTTCTTCTCAGCTTCACCCAGCAGATTGTCGTCGTCTTCTTTCCTTTCCACCGGCAATGTCAGCATCCGGCTCCGATGGACGTTACTGCGCTCATAGAATCTGGACTATTTCATCCGCCGCGTGCTCGAGAACAGATAGACGTTGCCAGAAGTTTCTCCATAAACGTCGAACGGTTTACGCTTGCAACTCACTATACGAAACAGATATTTCGCCTTTCCTATGTTCTTCCGATCCTGTCTCCGTGTTTCCGTCCTGTTGTATCGCGACTAGGTAATTGGGTGGGCCATATCACAAGAAATCAATATAAACGTTTTCCATTAAAATCGAACAGGTATTGATAACCGTTTTATTTTGCGTGGCACAATTAAATCAGGAACTTTGGAAGTAGAAATACTTTTGGTACCATCCCTAATTACCAACTTTTCTGGAATTCAAGAAATCCACCGTCTTTGCTGCTGACGAACATTTAAATTGATGCACGGGAATGCTCGTAGACGGTACAAAATGTTCCGAAAGAAAAATCGTAGTCCGGGACTTGAAACCTCGCTCAAAAACATGATGCAACGATCGTATAAATATTTGCGAGGGCTTGAGAAAAGTTTAAGGCTTCAAGAGATATGTACTTTAAGTGGATGCGTGAAGACTGAAAGTTTTCCTCAGTAAAAGTTTGAATAGTATCTAGGGCCCCCAAAAATACCAGCTACAGGCCCGGCCCTGACGTATCAGTTGAATATTGCGCGACAACCGTCACAATAGTCGTTTTATACCGAAGCGACCGTTATATTTGAAAGACAAAACAGTAATCTGTCTTCCCGGTAGATAAGAATGCGTATGAAACATGGGGGAGGGGGACGAGAAAGAAGATCGAGTTGCAGGTTAGGCTAGAAACGGACGAAAGGAAGGAAGGAGGGCGACTAGGGAAATGCTGATCCGCATTCTCCAAACGCTCGGTATTCCGGTGGTATTGCATGAAATTGCTACACTCTGTTCGCGTCATTCCGCGGCCGGTTGTTGCAGCAACACGTTTATACACGTTTATTCTCTTCTACCGTATCTCCGCTTTTCTCACGACAAATATTTTCGGCCGTCTCATTCTGCTTCTCCTCATTCTGTGCCCCGTATTCTTCAATAAATAAGCACTGTTTTTCCGGCTACAGTTTCAATTCCCGATAAGTTTTCGGCCATGAAACCGTAATGCTGATGGTTTCTGGAAATGGAAGGATATCGAGAGCCTCCGTGCCATTGTTGTTTGTCTATAATCTATATGATCATGGAATTAGTGGAAGTGAAAGTTTATTATTTTGATGGAGATGCTGAAGTAAAAAGTGATAAAAATTAGAAATATTATAAAACTTTGATTCAAAATCGGAGATAGTAACAATGCTCATTGAAGTATTGTATGCCCTACTTCTTTATTTGTTATCTTTTTAATGGTTTTTACAGTTTGTATTTACTGTGCGTGCATTATTAATTGTCACGTGTTCAAGTCAGTTTTTGGATAAGCAGGTTTTACGCAAATGGTGATTTATGGTCTAACAAGGTAAGGTTATGTTAGACCGGTTTCATTGCAAGAGTATTGTAGTGTGGGTGTAGAAATTTCAGTAGCTCGAAACTTCGATGCACATTAATTTGTTAACGGAGAAGTTTTCTTCCGGCAGAAAATTTCGGGCGTGAAATTTACCGATTGGGAAAATTTTTGGCAGCCAAATTTTAATGATTAGAACCTTTAAAGTATAGACATTTAAAAACAAACTGCGACATATGATGCTAAAACTTGGTGGCTACAATTAAACTCTACATAAACGAAGTGGCTGTATTCCGTGTTTACAGATGCCTGTTAATACTACGGTAAAGTCTTTGTTAACTGAGGCCCACTAATCCGAGCTTTCCCCTTTAACTTCGTGCTTTAAAGCCATGCGCTATTGTTTCCGCTTTTTTTAAATTTCTAAGCGTTAAAATTGTCACGTTTCAAAAATCCAACGGCATAAAATTCTACGCAGCAAATAAAATTTTTACTTCTGAAATATCGACGTCCCAAATATTACAGCCAGTGAAATTTCATGGGATTAAAATATACGTGACAATAATAAATTACGGGAACGAACAATTTTTGTATCCGCTTGAACATGTGGTGCATGACATAGTAGTTTGAAATTCTTGAAGACCAAATACATTTTATTTCATCACCATCGAAAGCCACTTCTAGCCATGCGATGGATGTTTTGAAAAGTTGTGCGAGGCACAAATATAACAGTGTCCGTAGAAATATCGGAATAGAATACACATAGAAGCGAACGACCGTATTAAAAGTTTGGTAGGAAGAACAATGGCCGTTTATGTGCGCAGTTGCCCGTTTCATGGGAAATTCATATTTTCATTGCAGCTCGTTCGAATCCGAATTGTAACTGTTTTTCCAATCAGGACAAAGCGGTCCTCCTAGTTTAAAAGACATTGAAAGATATGGCCGAATGATCAGAAGTTTAATTCCTCCTTCAGCGTCACACACAACTGTTTACTGTGTAAACGCTGCGGAGCCATATCCACGCACACGTTAACATATCTGTACGTGTAGGCAGACGTATGCGCATAAACGCGCCATTCTCATTCAATTCAATGACCAAATTAAAAGTTTTCTACGAGCAATGTTCCCGGTTGATGCACACAATTACCATCCCCCATGGAATTTTAATTTTAAACTTCTCATTCGAGTCCCGACCGGGTTTACTTTGTTCTTTTTCACAAAACTTACGCTTTTCGGTCTTTGAAAGTTCCCGGAATATATATTACACACTGGTAAGAATACCGTCGAAACTTTCGAATTACATTTTTTTTTCTAAGATTTATATTTAATATGCCGTCAAATCGGATAGTAATGGAAATGAAATGTCGATTTTATATTCTTAATCGGCCGTTCAGTTTCCATTCAGTGAAATATTATTTTCGATTGACAAAACTTAATGTAGTTTGCTCGACGGAATTCCGTTTGTTGGCAAGTAACTTACCCGCGTCTTTACTTGTAGATGTGGAGGGGGATGTCTCGTGTCGCCGATCAAAAAAGTAGATATTCTTTATTCCATAAATTAATAGTGTACAACATCTAAAGAATATGTTCCCAAAGTCATAGATCGAAATTCCAAGTGTTAAAAGTGCCCATTTTACTGATGTGTGTCGCCCAGGTATAGCGATGTGTTCCTTTGTTAATACGTTGACAAACTAGACTTCGAATACTAGTTGAATTAGTACATGTTTTTATTCTGTTATGATGAAAAAAAATGCCTATGTACGTGTGTGTAAGTACCGAAAGCATTTGTCAATCACGTAGGTATACGTTTTGAATCTCAACGCCAGTCTTATACCCAATCTTGGCTATGCTACAAATTTCAATTATATTATTGATTTTAATTACTTTTATTGCATAATTAACGCGAAAGTTACACGAAAAATTTGATATTTTTTAATCAAAGTCGCGCCATTTCTACAAAGTTGCACTGTTTCTTTTACAATAAAGATATCATTTGTCAAAATTGTTGTGTCAGAACAGTTTCATGGGCGGTACCATGCTCGCGAATAGGGAACTGCGTTATCGTTTATAAATACATATATTAGGGGGACCGGAAAGTAATGTCGTTTCTAAGCATGTCGTTTTAAGGGTAGAAGTGGAAACAAATCAATGTCAGATAATTGAGGAATTGTCAAATAGTCTTAAACAACCTTGTTCGACCATCCAAGAACATTTGCAGCAAATTGGGAAAATAAGCAGGGCAGATGTTTGGGTCCCGCGTAATCTGTCCGAAGAGAACAAATCTAACCGATGCACCACATGCAACTCATTGCTTCAACGGCACAATGCAGAACCCTTTTTTGATTGCTTGATCACTGGAGACGAAAAATGGGTCGTGTATGATAATCCAAAAGGCAAAAGGCCGTGGCTCTCCAAATGAATCACCACGAAGTAGTGCTAAACCAGGTTTACACCCCAAAAAGGCGCTTTTGTGTGTTTGGTGGAGTATTCGCGGTGTTGTTGATTTTGAAGTGCTGAAATCTGGATAAACCGTGAATGCTGACCTTTACTATGAAAAATTGGAACGAGTAAATCAATCTCTAATTAAAAAATGGCCAGCGATTGTCAACAGACAGGGCGTTATTCTGCAACACGACAATGCAAGACCGCATAGCGCAAGAAAAACGCTCAAAAAAATAAATGAATTACGGTGGGACGTACTGCCTCACCCACCATACTCCCCCTATGTTACACCATCGGATTTTCATTTATTCCGATCGCTAAAACACTTTTTAATTGGCAAAAGATTTGCAAATTTGGATGGTCTCCGAAATGCTATCTCTGGATATTTTGCTAAAAAACCAATTGATTTGTCCCGATCTGGCATTGAAAATTTGCACACTAGATAGCAAAAGGTTGTTAACAATGGCGGTAATTACATCACTGATTAAAAATAAAAACTCATTAAAAATGAATGTGTTCGAATTGAATGTAAGAAAACGACATTACTTTCCGGCCCCCCTAATATATTATTTTACAACGAACAAATATTTCTATACTTCCCTTTACCGTATATTAACATATCCGATGGTTTGATAATGATGCATTGAACCATCTTTTTATTATAAATTCATACAAATGACCTGTTTTTTAGTGATTTACACGAGGCGATAAAATTTTCGGCGACATAGGTAGAAAAAACACAAAGTAAAAAATATTTTGTGAAAACTATAGGGGAACAGTGTAAGTTAATACGCCTGAGCACAAAAAGTGTAACAAATGTAACGTAAATGAAATATTAAAATTAAAAAGTACGTTCACGAATGTACGGTGTTTCAGGGTTCGAAGTTAAAAATGTATGGTTTGTAACGATCGTGGAATGCTATAATTTTTTTCACGAGTCTACAGGTTGTCCCAAAAGATGCATACACACTGTGATTACTAGTAACTGTACGTTTATTTCTTTCAACACATCGTATTTATTTAAAATAAATATGCAGAATTTAGACATAAAATGGATAATGTGCTTGTAACTAATATTTACTGTAACATTTACTGTCAACAATGAAATTATTAAAGTAAATATGTAACCGTTATTATTAAATAGAAGTGTGCTGATATTTTTTTTTGGGTCGCCCTGTACCTCAGCATCTTCTCGAAAGATCATGCGGATCCCGAAGAATGATGGATAAGTCTGCTGAAATCTCGGATCAAAGTGATGGAAATTTGATCCCTGAATCCAGTAGCATCGATCGTATTCGCTTATATTTGGTAAATATATACACGGCTGCGTGCGAACCGTGTCACTATAATGCAACCATGCAAACGCAAGCACATGTTTCCCCGGTATCACAGAAATTCGAAGAGAATCCTTGGAATAGAACAGCAACATTACAATTTTCTGCAACGGCAACGAATAAAAATTATTATACTCGCCTCATTGATATTTTTAGGTCGAACATGGCGTTCGTTCGCATAAAACTGGGAGTCCCATTCAAAGCGCCGGATTTTAATTATGCCTCATTATTTCTCCATTAGGACGGTTGAAGTAACAATTTGTCAATAATATTTATTTCCAAAATAATTATGAGTGTATTAATTACAGCTTTTATAACAACGAAAATATTTTCCCTGCGGTTCTTTTTCCACCGGAAACGAAGAGATACATATAATAGATATTCTCCCGTGCCGGGAGAATATCGAAAATAAAAATTCGTCGATTTTATATTACGAGAATATTGTGCTGATACTCGGAGACCCGTGCCATTTTCGCCGAAGTTACGCGGGATTTCGATTAAGATCGTTACGGGGTTCTTTTCTACGGGATTTTACGCGGCAGAGAAAAGTGTCGGTAATATACGGGAATATAAACGTCGCGGCAAGAGTATTTCTATGGTATAAAGATATATACACTCGGCTCGACCAGATATATCCGGCATCCTTCGTATATGCTCACGTACGGATTGTATTTCTCCTCGTACACACACAATCCTAACCTGCCTGCTATTATAAGGACCTGTAGCAGTATTTCCCAACGTCACAGGGGGATCAATTTCGAATTGGCATATGATATTTTTGAATATCTGGACTATATTATATTCTTTTATTTCGTAATTAAAATAATACATCAAAGCTTTTGTAAAATTCTATATTACCCTGGATTTCACAAATTGAAATAGCTAATAAAAACGAATGCAAACACGAGTTAACCCGTGACCGGTCAACAAAGTGTTATGTCAAGTGGGCCGTTGAAGTCTTTGAAGCGTCGAGAATCGGAAAAAGCAAAAGTAATCTGCAACAAGAATGTCATAGATCGTTGATTATATGTTTGTAGGATGCTTCAGTTGTGAAAGTAGCTGTATTCATTCGAACGGCTGGGTGGTGAGGATTCGTGCCGTGGAAAAAGGTCGAAGTAATTAGAAAACAATGATATTTCTCGAGTTTTGTCGATAGAGAACTTGGAAGTATATTAATTTTGTAATTGTGAATTGGTTGAACTTATTGGTTGAACATAGCATATTTCAATCATAATATTCAATCGAGCATTTCGTTCTGTGGTGTGAATCTTTGATTTCCATTTTTTTTCCTAACCAGAAAATATTATGTAAACCTGCGCCAGAAGCTTTGATACGAATAAATTTCATGGTTACGCGAGATGTACCGAAGCTTTTAAGTCGCCGGATGCATCGGTACATAGAAACCTTTCGTTACCATTCGAATATCGCTGCGAATCGGATTTGTTCAGACATGAAATTCATATCGGAAGTAAAGATTCCCCTTGCATCGCGAAAGATGCGCAACGCAGACTTTTATTAAATTCCACTTTTGAGAAATGTGCTCCCGAGTACTGCGAAGTAACAGTATGTGGGACGATACATTATTAAATTTTTTTTTACCCATCGTTGGTAGTATGTTATTGCGTTACAAATTTTCGATATATGGCGGACAGTGTGTTAAATATGTAGGGCATAGATCGGGAATAGTAAAGAGGAAGAATGACACAAAGGAAAGATAAATGTTAAGGGTAGAAGAAATTATAAGCAAATGGTATAAAAGTGCGGTCAGAGAGTTTTAAGATCAGTGAGGAAAGGAAAACTTGGATGCTTAAAACAGTTTTAAAAGAAAGGTCTATGCTTCTTTCGAAATCAAAGTGTACTGTTCTGAGATGAACAGCGAATCTCCTTTAAAAAAAAACTCACTTAAAAGCGCGTGACTTCGCCAAGGTGGTCTGATTTGTTACGCGCTTTCTAAACCGTTGAGGCTGAACAGAATCGACTACCCGAGTTGTACCGAGTTCAGGAAAATTGTCATGAGACGTGGGAAAACGTTTACACATAAAATGTGATGCTATCCCATTGGTATCCGAGTTTCGTGGAAACAGATTTTGTACATTTTAATACGTTTCTGTCTGAAAAAATATGCAATTTTTGGCGAAATTTCATAGTAGATATTACAAAACCTCGGTCATCATAACAAATTTTTAAAAACACTAATCTCTAATTAAAAAAGTACAAACTACTCGTATTATGATTCCAAAGCACCTTTAAGCACATTTTTCAAACTTTGTTCGCATTACCTCAAGATACACAGTCATGTCTGGAGCTAAGTATAAAAAAAGAATTGTTGAAAAAATTTACTTAATTTTTAAACAATTCAGTAAATGTCAAACAGTGCAATAAAATGTTTTATAAAGATGTTTTCCAGTAAAAAACAAGTAAATTTTTCTGTCTTGGGATGTCCGATGTTTAGCGAGTGATTGGGTATGTGACGGAACGCGTAGTTATCTGTACTGTTGAAGAACTTTGTTGTATCTTCTATATTGTAACTTTACTATTTCGGATAGTGTTAACATTCTTTTTTTGTTTCTAACAATGCTGTGATGTTCTCTAAATGTATTAAAAATGAAAAATTCTCATCCTATCCTTAATGAAAAATTAAGGATAGGCTGTTTTACTGCGGATATACTTATTGTAAAATTAGATCAATAGATGCTGCGGTAACAACAAATTCATAACATATACAATATATGTTTGGAAAACATGATGACGTTGATGTACGTAAATAAAAAATATTTTGAAAGATTTACATTGAAGTACTAAAAATTAAATATATTTTTCAACAATTCATACAAACATTTACGTTAAATTTAGACAGTTTTAATAAGACTGTTCTTATTTAATTAAACCCTTTTTGTTCACTTTTATGTTTATTATAATTTTCAAACTATAAATTTAAAAACCAAACATACACAAACCTTGACTGGCTTTCAATAAAAATATGTATAATATTTTGATAATTCCTTTAAAAGTGTTTTCTTTTTCAACATTACCCTCAATATGCATGTTTTTCACAATCTTTGACATACTACAAGAACCTCGATCACTTGACCTGAAATGAATCTACAACGGAGTTTCACTGTCTGCGAAAGAGTTTGATTTATTTTATTCATTTTTTCAAAGAATTTATTTAAATTTTCTAAATACATAATTCTTATTATTACATTTTTAAAAAATAAATGGCAATTGAAGGCAAATTTCTTACATTTCTTTCACATTATTATTGCAATATCAGCACATCAGCGAGATGCCTTTATTCTTTACTCCTTTATTCCTTCATTCTTCCACTCCCTTATTTATTCCTTCGTTTGTGCATTCTCTAGTTCCTTCATTCCCTTATTTCTTTAATAACGAGTATTTTAATAGAAACAATACTGTACTTTGCAATTATATGTAATTCTACCAATGAAGTGAAATCCTCAAGAAGGCATAAAAAATGCAAAGATATTGGCCAAGTACAAGTATACATATATGCTTTTGTAATTAGTAAGTAAGTGGAAGTAGTTTTTTGTTATAACATTTTCATACACTTTCGACAGATATTGTTCAACGTATTGGCCTTTGCATGTACCTAAAAGTTTGCATGAATTATAACTAAAAATATTGTTTACAACAATTTGTTTCTGAAGAAAAGTGTAATTTTTTTCTTTTTGTGTCCAAACTTTCAATTTTCTTTTTTTTTCATTAAAAGTAGGTATATGCAAAGCGAAATAACTTATTCTAATTGAAAAATTTTGGTTGGTTGATTTCACTTGACTACAAGAGGCTTGGCATTCCCCCGCGCGAATTGAAGGAGCCAAATTTGAGCAGCTGTAGCTCCGCCATTTTGTTTTTTTTTCTTATAAACAAATTTGTGTGCATACATTTGAACCTCAATTTCAATATATTATTTCTTTGAATGCAATAAATACTCTCAGTTTGTTGTAAAACATCATTGAAAAACCTGTTGTCTGGAGGGGGTTCCCCCTTAAATCATCAAATTTCTATGAAAATGATTTCGCATTATTTAGTTAATAAATCTGCTTGCTATTCTACTAAATGTACAATACTTGGTAACCCGGCTTATACGAAGGTTCAATAATAAAAACTGAAAATTTGTATGGAAATTAGTGGAGACTGACGAGAAGATTGTAGATATGACGCGTATCCATAAATACCCGCTACTTTTAAGATAAAATATTTCGAACTTAGCTCAAGCAATTTTTTGTAATTGTTCTTACATTACCTGAGCGATATGTAACTCCGCCTTGACACCGTCTTTCCAAAATATGTCTAGCGCTTTTTGAAAAAAAACGATATTAGTGCTGTTTGAACACCGCGAAAACACTGATTAATATTACATGTAAAGGGTCAGATGATCACTTGGCCCGATACAAGACCTTGACCCTTAAAGCAAAAACTCATGCAAGCAAGTAATGATATACTGTATGTATATATATTTTACCCTATGTACTTTAATTTCTAAAACTTGAAAATTATGAAAATAATCGTTGCACATTACTCAAGATATTTTTCAAAATATGCAATAACAAATTTGTAGTTACAAAAAATTATAAATGGCGAGTTTCTCGTTGAAACTACTACGTTACATATAATCAATAAGGGACTGTATCGGAATGGTATTTCGCAGTGGAAAAAAAATAGTGCAAGGGGTTAGTAAATTCGACGGGAAGGGAATGAAATAAAGGATGGGGTGAATGGGACAAAAAGGACACTGTCAACGAGCACAGTGTTCGAGCATCCTTCGGCAAAGCTTCATCCCCAGAGTTTATTATTATTTGTTCGACGACGGGTCCCGTATGTGGGCTATGTCCCCTGGTACACCATCTTCTTTGATATCAGATAATCCTCCGAAAAAGCGTGCACACACACATGCGCAAACGTGCGCCCACTCACACACACCGGGTCTGCAAATCTGAAAGAATACGAGCAGGGCGGCTGGCTCGAAAGAAGCAACTTTGGCCGGACTCTAGGCTCCGTCCTTGTTTTTTATCATTTTCATGACGGAGCAGGCCAAACTGAAACCGTCAGTTTCATTTCCTGGGTTATCCTTTAGCCGAGCTTGCCCCGGGCATAAAAACGCCGTTTCGGGGTCAACAATAACCTAGTCAGGACTATATTCGTCACATTTGTTCTTGCGAGGAAATTAAACGTGCTGTAAACTGATGGTGGTATGCAAAGATCCTAATCGTGGCTTCCTTTCATCTTGAGATACCGTTGCTTTGATATCTCAATTAGCCGCCCTGTCCTGCGTCTTGACATGGTTTTTCTTGTGACAAATGAGACTCACAGCTTGAAAAATTTAATTTTTCTCCAAAACTTCCATAGGGTTATTCCCCGGAAATCAACGCGGTTTCTAGTGCTTTTTGCGGAATGTAACCATACTTTTTCATGGACAGATTTTAGTTAGATAAATCATGCGAAGTTATAGGCGGCAGAAGAATTCTTTTTCCTGACGTGTAACCAGAGAGCGTCGACTTTATATTGTGTTTTAACTACGACTGTACGTGCAAAGTAAAGTTGTTTAACTTATAGCACATTTTTTGCGCACGATATCACGGAATGTAATCAATGGGGTCAACACAAATTTCGCGAGGAATAAGTTTTGGACATGCTCATTTTTCTCGAAGAGTTTTCCTGTATTCGTAACGGGGATTTATCACCGAGTAATAGCACTATAAAACTGTAAGTAATACTCTAACATTTCGGCTATTAGTAAATTTCTAAAATTTATTACTATAAATTTTTTTTGGTGAGGAAAAGCCATTCTACACTTTAGATTTTGTATTTCCTAGTGACGCAGCAGCATTTGAGAATTATAACCCTATACCAATTTTAGGTCACTTAACCTCTAATGAAACTGAACAATCAAATTTCGTAGTTAATAAATTTCGGTTACTTATGTATCTATTAACAATCTTGGGGTGATACCTTGTCAGAGGGAATTAATTACAGGCAAAACTCGATGTTTGTTATTGGTGGAAACAGAGCTGCTACTGCTGTACTGTAATTAGAAACTATGATAATCTGTGAAGGGCTGCACACGGAAATCGTTCATCCAAGTCGTCCCTTCTGTTCAAGACGTGCAACAGAAATTCGCTAAATCCTGTTGCACACTTTTGCCGAGCACATGCAATACATACATATTAACCTCTAAATCTCTGACACGTGTAAATTATGTTACTAACATTAATGTCGTTTAATTACAATTACAGCGGAAGTTTATGAGACATCATAGGGTAGTTTAAGAAAATAGTTTAAGAAATTGGACTTGAATTTACTAGCCCCTACATAATTAAATAAAAAAATTAATTTTCCCCAGATTGCATATAATTATCAGTATGCTGTATTTAAGTTGGCAACCCTATTTCTGACGAACTGAAAGGTGGAGTTGTTAATATACGTTGTGTTCTCATTGATAGATATACTATCATTAGTAGAACACTTTTGGCTCCACGATCCAATGGACTGATTACTATACACCGATTAATTACTAAAAGGTACGGAACGTTAGTAAATGATGCATCGATCCATAAATTGCTGTATACGTGTACAAGTTAATTTATGTCACGATTCAACTGATTTCGGTAAACAATACTATAGAATAATAGATTAATGGTACCTGGTAATGGAGTTATTGATAGTGTATAAATATATTAGTATTTAGGCGGAAAATGTAAAATCGAGATAGCTAATTATTTTGAATAATAAACAGATTACTACTATTATTCGAAGCTAGTGCTTTATTAATGTTAACGGAACAGGGAACGCGACTTTTAAACGTTATTTTTAGGCATGATGTTTGCCCTCGGATACTTTCGATATGACGTTTTATCACATAAAAAAAGTATCGCATGACCGCCATTAGGGCGGGAAATTCAAATGCATTTTCTTTAAATAGATAAAAATTATGTAAAGGTATGTTCAGATGGTCCAAGCGATCCTAACACTCCGGGCCTGGGCAGGTGCAAGGATGATCTCCTCATACTATACGTTTTTTTTTACTGCACAGGGACCAAGAAACGTGTACTGCAGGGACCCCTTCTCGGGGTCCGAGATGTACACATGCATCAAGAAACAAATTGTTGTGTTGGACCAAGTACAAGAGTCCACGATTTGTATAGACCCTGACTCTTTATACTATAAAGATACTATAAATAGTCAAGATACTATAATAGTCTTTATACTTTATACTATAAAGAGTCAGGGTATAAAGTTTATATAAAGTTTATAGTCTAAAATTCACACTAAAAATTTAGACCCTAAAAGATTAGATTAGGGATTTTTAGGGTATACAAACGCTATCATATTCCGATGATATTTGGAGGGGCGCGCCGAGACAAGTAATTTTAAACTAATTACAAAAAAACGGTCCAGCCAGTTATGAGATACTTGATCTCGAATATAGTGGTTTTTTGTAAGAAACGTCTGCTTCTCCTTCTCTTTTACCTCCAGAGCAACTTTGCTGTCGCGCAGCCCGACATAGTCGTCCGACGGTACCTGCGTTAACTTACATCATATTTTCACGCCATATGACCATCTTTTTTCTATCGATAACATCAATTTTTATATGTCATCTGCTGGTGATAATTTTTGATCAACAGGTGGAGTTTGATGCAAGGATTTTGCAATTAATAAAAAATATATCAAAATTTATAAATTATTTATACATAATTCAATTTATAAATTTAATATAATGGTTTTTTAAATTGTTGTAAAAATGTATTGAATTTTTTAACTTCAATACATGTTAAAACATCACTTCAAATTTCTGCAAAATTTTTTTAGAACATAGTCAAAATGTTCTGTAAACATAACTTCCAACAAAAACTAACCAAATTTTTCTTTGTTGGGCTGTCCGATGTTTCGCGATTGATCGGGTCTGTGGCGGAACGCGTAGTTACGAGTATCTCCATTGTTAAAAAACGTTTGTTATACATATGTATACTCTATATTGAAACTTACTTTTTGGAAATCGAATCTTCGAGTTGTTCTTTATCTCTTTGTAACAGTATTATGATATTCTCTAAACATATTAACAATGAACAATTATGCATGGTTTTGTAAATCGGGCCACCAAGTATGAATATATTAATTTAGCGATATCATTTATCAAAGCTCTACAATAATTTGTACTTGGTCGCATGTTTTACACTTCAGATACTTTGTATAATGAACTTTATGTTAAAAAGCAACCAATTCCAATGTCACATCTCCTTGTACTCGGTCCATATTTTTCCATATTTTTTTATGCTTTTTTGAAGGTATACTTACTAGGGAAATTACTTTTAAAAATTAATTTTCAATATCCAAGAAATAATTTAAAACCCACCTTGCATTTAAAATATAAAAAAAAAAACTAATTGAAAAATATTGGAGTATATGAAAACATGAATCCTGAGGAAACGAATCCCCAAAATAGCCAAATTAACAAGACGGAACCTCCTTAATTAGGTGATTTTACCAATTATGGTTTGTATTACTTCGTCATACAGGAAAAAGTAATCTTTTGGAGAGTGTCCTCCAACTTTTTGTAAGCCTAATGAATAAAAATAATTGTTTCCACTTACATACGTCTCGTTCTCAAAGTGGTAGCTTAACCTTAAAACTATTGAACGTTACATCGGGCGAAAGGATTAAAAATTTTCTCCCATATAGTCAACTATTTAAAAATTTAATTCTCCAGCGAAAGAATGACATTTGTCCAAGTCTTATTATATTTTCAAACTATTTTAGGGTTCTTCGAAATTACCGCCAAATTTTATAGTTAGTTACAACCATGTTCTGTAGCATCATTCAATTATTCGCAGCGGATTCTGTTATGTTTAACGACAGACACTTAATGGAAAATTATAAATTTGTATTTTTTGCTAATGCGTAATACTACGAGCATTATGAATTCCTTTTCTTTTACAGACGAGGAGTCAGTGGTCCGCGCATCCCGATTTTGATGAAACTACACAGGTAAAATTTTCAACAAATATCTTTTCCTTTATCCTATGGAAGCAACGCAATTGAAGTCAAACTTAATAGTCTGACAAACTCTGGAATAAGAAAGTCTATAAATTAATCGACATAGTTCTCCTCAAATGCGATGCCATTATTTTTTGTACTTAGTGTGAAGTTACTTCAATGTTTTTAGAGGCGATGGGAGGTCTGTAATTTTTCGATCAAGTTTGTCCGAATGGTGCCCGATCGGATTAAGATCCGATGTGACCCTACATCACTCGAATATCTTCTCCTCTAAAGTATTCCCACGCCAATAGACCCAAAGGATGGAGAAGGTCATTATCAAACTATGTGATTTTTTACTGCAGTGAATCAAAGTAAAGTCTCGACTCATTCTTCCGGAACTCCATAGGACGTGCGATATTGCAACTTGTAGGATTTAGAGGTTCTTATGGCCAATTATGATCATAGTGGATAAGACAAATTTTGATTTAGATTTAAATTTAGTGACATCGTTCATAATTGTAAGAAATGGTTATAACGAAGTTTAGATACCTTGAAAATTGTATTCGTCAAGGTTTTTCAAGGCGGATTCCAATTTTTCGCGTTGAAAATACAAGGTTTTGTAATATTTTCATTAAAAAAATACAAAACCGGTCTACTTGAAACTATGCAGGAGTTTACATTGCTTCGTCGGTGTAACAGAAATACGTAATTTTAATTACATTCTTTGTGCATTGTATCTACTTCCTGTTTTCGAATGTAAAACTGCATCGAATAAGTATGGAAAACGTGACGCCCAAATAAAAATCATCAATTTCGCTGGAAAAATAGGTCGATCTTCGGCAATTAAAAAAAATTGTTTGTAACCCTGAGATAAAATTAAGACTATTCGCAAAATTTCAAATTCGACATCAAATTTCCACATCATTGAAAAACGATATTTTCGGCACAAAAGATGAGAACTCCCAGCTTAATTCCCAGCGCATAAAAATTACCATAATTTTAAATGATGATTCAAACGTATGTACTCGCATGGTACTAAAATTTACTGAACACACCTTAACTGACTTTGCCAGTGACGCATGATGTGTCGGTAACTTCAAAGAGAATTATTTGAATCGACCGAACGTTATCCGATATGTAACCACATCGAGCGAACGAGTTAATTAATTGTAGGATATGGAGGTCACAATCATCATATGACGTAAATGTATGGAAATCCCATAACCGATTAGACTAATACAGAAAACCGAGGCATAATAGCGCGCTATACGAAGCACCTTTCGATCTCCATAAAATACACGAATTTACGTGTACCCACACACATTATTTCCACGGTACCAACGATAAGCCCTCTGCTGTGAACCAACACACAATAAGGATTGCGTGTGCAACCTGTGTGTAACTATAAATGACTTGGAACACTTTATTCAAATATAACTGGATTGGAATAGGTAACTAGGTGAATAGATGAAAAATAATGGAGAGGCTCTGCAAGTGTCTATCCAGCAGCCTGCAGCTGCGGAGCTCACGTGTGCAGGCGTAACGATAATGGCTTTAGAGTGTCGCGGCTACGAGATATCTAACGGTATACATGTGTGGTCTCTTACATATACGTGCGCACGGATGTGTACATTCGTCTGGAAGCGAAGACGCTGAAGTCGAAGGAGGAAACTGTTGTAAACCGAGGCGTTCCATGGGAACAAGTATTAATAAACGCTTTATCTTTCCTATTGTTTGGTAAGGATGTGTACTTCATTTGTACGTTATATTTACTGCGAAAAGTCTCTCACACCATCCTATACAGTAACATGTTTTTAGTTCTCAGGATTCTCAACATATTGTGATTAGTCAAATTATTTATTGGAAGCTTAACTTTTATAGCCTCTGTGTCATGGAAGTGTCTATCCTCTAGGAATAATCTAGGGAGATTTCTGGAGGTATTAAAAGTCACCACATCAATTCCAATGCAACGTGAAATGCCTTGTGTGTATTAAGGGGGAAGTTAGGGTTTCAGGCTAGAAAATAACACTTTCTTTGCGATTTTTTTCGGACGTATGAATAAAGCAAATTTATTCGGACCTTTTGCACATTATATATTAGTCTTTCAACAACATTATGTAATTTTTTGGTTGCAAAATATCAACAAATACGCCGGTGACGGAGCATTTTCGAGAGCGCGTTTCGAAAAATTCGTTTTGCGGTGACCACTGTATCTCAACAGAAAATTATCCGAAATCAAAATAACAAGAAAATTTAGTTAGAAAAACAATAAATCCTACCTCCAACGTTCCCTAATGGTTATTTTTCGTTTTTAAACTTTTGGTGGCCGTTTGAAGCAAAAACTGCGATTTTCACTAAAATTTTCGACATTTTTTAATTGGAAAAACCCCTTAATGTAAAAAAAGAAAAAAAACTCAACGTATGTGCCAAGTTTGAAAAGAATCGCTGAAGTATTTTTCAAATGGCAGTGGTCGCCTTTGAAAACGTGAAAGTCGTAAACGTGTTCCGTAGTATCGACTCAAATTATCGATCACTTTTCCGGTGCGTTTCCCTTTGCCGCTGAGTAATTTGTTTCTCCGTTTTTTCCCTGGATTTTTGTGTCACCGCGACACTCAGTCTAAACACTTTTAATTTACGCTTTTTAATCGCGCTATTCAGATTTTCCTATCCCACACTACTGTTAAAAAATCACTGAGCGGCAAACGCGCGATCGAAAATATAACGACTAACTGGTCAATAACTTCGAGAGTTTTGGTCCGATTATCTTCAAATTTTGGGAGAATACTCTCGAAATATTTAACTATAAGAAAAAGCAAAAAAATCGATTTTTCGATAATGCAAACCCTAACTCCCCCCTTAATATATTCTGAAAAACAACTTACGATGTTGTAAAAATTGTTACAACTGGGAAAGAAGCGTATCTGCTTTTACGACTGAACAGTTTTCCTACGGGGGAACGTCAGTTTCAATTTGTAGCTTTTCGGTTTACATAGTAGTTTTGAGCAACGCGTTAGCTGCGCAAACGAAGAGAGCAGAATCTACACCGGGAACTTCCGAAATCTCGGTAAAAGCACACGTGTATTCGCGAACCGAAAATAGACACGAAACCCCAATCCTGTGTACCGCCACACCCCGCACGATCTCACCTTGGCGAATTTGACGGTTTCGAAACAAATCACGTATTTACTTCTCAAGACATCCAATCTGTTAGTACAGCGTCTCACATCCCAGTTAAAAACATTTTAAGCAACGTTGTTTGTGTATACCGTTTTTCGACTTGAACTGATCATATCGCAGATATTCGTGGTAATTTAAAGCCATAGAATCATATTTGAGGAGGTGATACCAACTTCTAAAATCGAATTTCAACCAATAAACTTATGAACCTCAAAAGTTTTCGAATGTAAGGGAAGACCGAAAATATTTTTATAGTTTATGTTTTCAATTAATCTTGAAAAATATAAAAAAATAATTATTATATCTCTAATTATTGTTAACAAAATAATATATTGAATAATTGACTTTTTAATATTTAATATTACGTAACCGCAAATCTTATTGTTAGAGAAAAAATTGTCTGGCCAACTGCTTTCTTGGCTAGGCGAGAGTCACACAATGAAAGTCTCGAAAAATGACTCTCGCTCCTTTATTTAAACAGCCGATCAGCCACAGGGCCAATCCGGTGACGTTGTCTTGGTTTCTATGGAATTCCATATACGAAATTTCAGTACTTCCCACTTTTGCAAGTTCCTTTCTTCGGAATTGCTGTAGCTAACCTCACATTTGTGTATGGAAGAGCGTGGGAAGAAAAGAATGCTAGTGGGAAATGTAACACATCTGACGCTTGAACTCTGAAATATGAGTAAGCCGAGGTGATACGATATTCCAGTGATACCAATACTCCAATGTTGGGCACGTGATCACGAAACTCCGTGAATGAAAGCTGGTTACTAGAGAACTAATCCCATTCGAAAGGTGTTCCAGTGCAGGGAAATTGTTTCTCTTGTGTTAGACGTGGAACTTGAGTGTTCACGTAAAGGGTTTTCATAAAAGAAGAGTTATTCGGATTATTGCATATAAAGTATGATCTGGATGGTTAGTCCAATTACGATAATTTTGCCAGCCATTCAATTTCTTGTTAAAATAAGGTGTACCTACCTCGATTTTGACAGAATTGAACATTTCTAATCTTAAAGAATTTCAAATTTCGCCATATATGTATGTCAGAGTACACATTTGAAAACAATCATATACATATTGTTAATTTTCATTTACCACGGTTTTGAATTTAATAACTTTCCATGGTTTCCTATTCGTTTAGTTTCAAGTAAATATTTAAGAAACGGAAAATGTTGACATGTAATTTCGCGGAAAAAGTTACAACTTATGGTCTGCAGTAACTTTTATGTACAGAAAGAGTATTTAAATTTGAAACGAAATCAAGTTGAATTTTTTGTGATTTATACAGGCAAATTTCTAATAATGTATATCGACATGCATTTCACGGAAAATTTGAAGTTCAAAAAACCTTACAATACCATATACAACACTAATATGAAACTACTATCAAAAGTAAATATTCTTTACTGTTTCATGTTACAAAATAAACGTAGTAAAAGTGAATAAGAAAAATTTTAAAAACAACCAGACCGTAGGAACAGATTTTTTGCTGCATACTCTTCTTGAGTAAAACAATATTATCAGACTAGTCAACGTAAACATTACAACGTTACGATTCCCTGTAACCATATTAAGAGCATCAAGGCATCAGGTTTTTATTTTACGTTCCTTCCTTGTGTTTTTCGTGTAACAGACCCTTGGTTTCTATTATATTTGTTGTCCCCATTCTTATATCTCTTTTCCCCTATTAGTTAAAGAACTAAAGAAGAGAGAAAGCGAAATAAAAACTTCACAACTCTGAATGAAATAAAAGAAATCGGAAAAACGATTTTAAATGTTCCGTCGGTATTAAACGTTTTCTTTATAGTTATTTTGGATTGTTAACATTATTTTTCTCTCGTTCGCTGTTACCATTTATTTGTAAAAGGAAGATAAACTTTTCGTTGAAAATTTTATAAACACATTTTGAGGCAACACCAACTAGAATTCGCGAAACGTGAATTTAATTTAAGCATGTATGTAGTTGTTTCGATTTAGGATTCCAATAACGGGCAAAATTTACGGTAATTACCGAACCAGTCATTGCTATTCATGTTCTTGTATTCGTGTCGTAAATAAGCCAGTAAAAACTACTATAACTTATACCTTAAAACAGTGGCAGGTTGATTATTTAATATCGAACTTCCGGTAATCAAAATTGTACTTGAAATTCCGTTAATTACTTACGTCGGCCTGTTCTAGGGAGACTTTTTATCGATATACAGGGTGTAACAAAAATTCTGGGACACTTTGGGTTTATAGATAGAACGCATAAATATAAGAAAAAAAAGTCTTATAAGTTGTGGTTATAAACCCAAAGTGTCCCAGAATTTTTGTTACACCCTGTATATACAACAGGACCAAATTATTTAATTTCTATTTTTTATGCGCGATGCTTCATGCTTAATGCTTCAGTACTATTGTTCAATTTTATTTCGAAAGTTAATAATAAATTAGCGGTAACCAGTTTTTTTTACGATGGCATAACACGGAATTCTTTCTGAAAAATCATATTTCCTAGAAATCTTGGAACGCGTGATGTTTATTCAGCAATCAAAATTTATGGAAGAATTACCAAGTGTAATTCAATTAAGCTCGTTTACTAAGTTCCTTTTCATTTCACATATGTAAATAGCCTGTAATATTATTTATGGTGCATATTCATGTTAGTACACAATGCGAACCGTTTTCCACTTCGAGAGTACACATTCGCATTTCCACTTTAACACATACGCAATCGATCGGATAATAGCCGTTTCGGTGGCCAAATGGTAATGGCCGATTCACTATTAATACCTTTTTATTGTGCGACGGGAAATTCAATTCGCTTCTCTGCGATCTTTGAAGTATTTCATATTTCTCTGTGAAATTTAATAAAGAAATGCAAAATTCAATTAGTAGATCCAAATAGATATCTTAAGAGAAGTATAATTACATTGATACACGGAGGAAAAAGAAAAAAATAGAGTGAACACCCCAGTGATACAATGTCGTAAAATTGAAGTGGCCGGCATTTTGCAACTAAAAACAAAAAAAACTTTTAAACGTTCCCACCCCTGGCTCTAAGACCATTATTTTCGGAAATATTTTTTTTAACATTTCGAATTAACCAGTAAATTCCTACTATCCATCTCATGATTGAAAAATTTTTGAAAATAATTGATCCGAATGATTATTAATCAGAGAATTGGAAATATCCCAAACATGATAGTATCACTGATTATAATGTACTAGTACATACATACATACATATGTGTGTATAGTGGGCCTTAAAAAAAATATATGTATACATATACCTGTATATATGTATGTATAAAATATGTGGTTTTTGGAGAAGTCGAGCTTTCGTTAAGCTCTGACTAAAAATGTAATGAAATTCTGGGGAATCGGCGTAGACGTTTCGAAGGGGATGTGGTTCCACCCCCAGTGTAGCCGCCGTTCCACCACCGTGGAAACGAGTTTTCCCGGAGCGGTGGAGCACTCACAGTCAGTCAAGAATTACTATCGCGAATCTCACGGCAGGATGTTCGTTAGCAGGATTTCTTTTCCCCTCAACTTGGCCAGCTGGCCACTCCACTCAAGTGCATTCTTATTCATCCGTTTTTCACTCATTGTCGGAATCCTCTTCGTCGAAGCGCGATTCATCGTTCGTTTCAGAACTTATCGGGGATTGAAAAAAACCGAGGTTTCCATAGCGACTCAATGGAAAAAAAATCTGCATCATCCGCAATCTTGCCCTTTCTTTTTGTACTTTACTTATTAAATCGTTAGTGTAGGTGGGAACAGGGGGCTGATGTATATTTTGAATTTTGTTTTTCACGATGTGTTTGAAAAGACATTTTATTGTTAGTCCTATTTGTAGCTGAGAAATTACAACACCTGGGAACTTTTAGATGGAGACACTTCTGGGCCTAGCAATATCGAGGTATAAAAACTTCGGTGCCTAGGGAATTTAATGCATAACAACTTAGTGTCTAGGGTTCTTGCGAACATTGCAAAATTTTGCAATGCGAACATTTTATACTGACCTATCTCTATCTCTTTCATCGCGAATAATCAGTGGCTGTACATTTGTATTAGGAAGTCTCCACTAACAGAATAAAATGCCTTTATTTCCTACATCAAATTGTTTTATTACTAGTTTTTATTTTTCGAGTTCATATACAATAATCCATTTGCCACCAATTGTACGTGAATATACCGTATTTTGATATCAATGTGTACATAAGTCGTCCGAGTATGGTGTGAAAAAAAACAGAACCATAAATTCACATTTATTTTACAAATGACTTATTTATTGAAAAACATTATTTATTGTGGCATTTCTTATAGCATATTTATGTTACTATAGTTTGGTATTTGCGGCAGTTGTTTTCAAGTTATTAGCTATGCCTAATAAAATATTTGACCAATGAAGAATTGAAGAAAAATATGCACATCGATATTTGAGGGTAGTAATTTGCCGTAGCTTATCAAACCATTGAAATTTAATATAGCGCCATAAAAGTATTATTTCAAAAATTTGAATTGGCATTTAAATTGTTTTAGGATTGCGTGACATTTTAGTTGAAAAAATATCAATGTCTATCTGTTTATATCATAGGAAGAACTGTTCTCTTTTATTGGTTAGGTCTGTGTCAGGATACCTTCGGTTAGATTAGTCTAAATTATTTACACGGTTCAATGTTCTGTCAACTGACTAACGTATATAGTACATATAGCACATAGGAGAGGTAGGAGACAAGAATACTTAAGACGGTAAGCACCAAGCCTCCTTTATTTATCTTTCCATTCCCGTCGTGCAATACCAGCAGACAGAGTATCTTAATACGTAATCTGTACACAATACTCATTAAAATAATTTTACTGGCAAGAATATTTAGATTTTAGGGGACGGTAGAGATGCCCATAGCGGGGAATCGAAATAAATAGGATGGATTCGTCCGTTTGGGATGTTTGACATTAACTACCCTTCGCGGACCTCCAGTACTCTTTTTATTAAACGTGTCTGACCCTGGATGCCTAGCAACCGATATAATATCTCTAACGGCTATTAGAGGAGGTTCGTCTGATTTCCTAACGACCAAATTACATTATGCCTACAATACTAGGATTGTTCAAAAGATACCTATGTTGATAATTTTGAAACTATTTAGTTTTTAATATAAAATTATACTGTTTAAATTGTATATCGTCAACCATTTGTGACTGACGCGGCCTAATCGAAAGGCATACTTAGTCACTGGCGACTAACGTGGAACTTAACGTATTTAAAATTAAAAAAAGTAAAACTACTTCATTTAAAAACATGAGAAATCCCGAAAAAACTAAAAGTGAGGCCAGTATAACCACATGCCGAGGTAATTACTTTAATATTCCGACGTCACTTCCGTAACCAATTATAATAATCGACAACGCCCCATTATTCCCCATGGAAAAAAAGTTTCGGCAATACGCGTCGCGTGAAAAATCCATGTCGGGACATCGATGAGTTCGTTCTAACTTCGAGTTGCATTTCATTGATGCAGCTGCGAGTGGTTTCGCAATGGAGGCGAACGTAAAAGGGGGGAGGTGTACAAAACGTCCCCAGTTGGTCCCCCAATCGGCGCCGACCCGCTTATCAAACTTCCAGCTAGCGACACGTGGCGATAACCACGGAGTTCAGTTTTACCAGCTTCTCGCACGTCTCCCATTTGCATTTCACTGAAAACCCATGGCCCACGCCCTTGCGCTTTCCCAGAGTACATGTACTTTTATCGAACAAGGAAATTCCACTGTCAGTCGCGTTTAAGTGTGGACGCGTGTTGGGTTACACCGAAAAGGATTGTATCTTTTCGTGAGATTTTTATTTAGGAATATATGTTTATGGTACAATATAATCAGTTTTTATATGCACGTGTGATTCACTAGATCAGAGCAATATCGTCGAAGATATTATGGTAGGTTTTTTATCAGAAAAAAAAAGAATTTTATCATTATAAATGTCCACATAGAGGATGGAAATAACAAAAACAAATTCATATTACCATGCGAAACATTTGATAAATACTTCGTAGATATTGATAGGTTTATTTATTAAATTCGGTGAATTCTATTGTTTTACGTATTCAAATATTTCAAATTTTTACAACGTAGAGTTCTTGGGTCTTAACACTAGAACGACCGAGGGTGAATTCGATAAATTGAAAAGTATTGAATAAATATGTTTGAAACAAAGAAATAAAGGATAGTAAATTGATCAGTTTAATTATTTACATATATTATAGAAACATGGTTACGAAGAATTTTGGAAATCGCACTGTTTTAAATTTAAGCGGTTTTTATAAGAATTTCGAATCCAGTCATTTTGACTACCTTCGTCGTTCTAGTGTTAAATATACCGTGCTTGAAATTTCTAAATCATGAAATTCATACGCACTAACAATCCTGCAACGTCCTTAAACTTATCATACGGTTCGAAATCCTTACACTCTGCAATCCTTACAAGAGTCTTATAGATTGCGTCAGAAAAGTCCTAGTTGTTGAAATTCATCGACCGTGAAGGTTGAATAGTATAAAAATTATCCCGGATCAGCAAATCATTATCCGACGTCCTCTAAGGTTACGGAGCACATCCAATTTTAATAGTGTTAATTACAATTTCGCATGAAAGACCAGAAGCACAAAGCCAGCATCTCTTGAACCATTATCAAAGGCTGGGTCTATATGGTCTCTATTTACATATGTATATGTAGATTTGCCAGCGATGAGAAGGGACGGGCGGGATGTGGTTCGGAGTAAAAATTGACGAAGTCTAGGAAGGCAAGGGCCAGAAAGAGCTTCAGGCGATGCCTAATGAGCTTCCTGCAGCATCGTGCCGTCGCCGCGTCGACTCTACAGCTGCCATTCAGGATTCCCGACAGCACACTGATTCAAAATCCGTGAGAACCGAGCCAGGGATGAACTTCACGAAGCCACTGACAATCGGCAGCTAGCACAGCTATTGTTTTACCAACCCGGGGCCGAGCGAGACTTTCAAAACGTTTTAATAACCCGCTCTTCCTGCCCTTGCTTTTCTTTTTCTTTTTCTTCTTCTTTTCCTTTCTCTCTTTCTGTACCTCTTCCCTTCCTACCCCCCCCCCCCGCCTTTCTTTTCCCCCGCGACTCCGAGGTTACGTTTAGTTTCTTCCTTGAACGAATCCCACAAAGCCCGCTTACGTGGTGAGTAAGACGGACCGGTAATTATGCGTGTTCCTCGTTTCAGTTTCTCTTTTGGATTTCTTTCTGAGTTTCATGGTATATAAAAAGAAAAATGGTTGACTATCAGATTTCTTTTTTCGCTTATAGTCTGCGTTTTAATTAGGGACTTCTGTGGCTGCTGGGTTTAACGGTCCTCGTCATCTTTGGCGGGAAATGAGAGAAGAGTTAGTTTTTGTAATGTTCGGTCCGGTCACGTGAGTTTCTATTGTTATTTGCGGAAAATTTGAAGGATCGTATTGGCGTGCGTTTTCAAGTTTCCCTGTTATGTGCTGTTACACAATATGCTACTACATATCGAGACCTTTTAGGAAACGTTTGACCGCACGGGAAATATGAAAAAGATAGCATTCCAGAAAATATTTGAAAGCGGGTCGCACGAACGATTGAAATTAATTTCCCGACAATCTGAATTTCAATCGTTTTGAATATCCCTCTGGAATGCGTAACGCTATTTTATTACTTCTCGTAGCTGATTGTATTCTGTTATCAATTCCCCCGCCGGGAGATGGTTCAGTAACAGTAATAATGGAAACCCGTCCAGAAATTGAGTCTCGTTATATTTGCGCATATATAAATGTAATACTTTCTATACTTTTCTATTTTATGTTTCTTCTTCCGTTTCGGAAACAAAGATGCACACCTCGCCGGATGATAAAAGTGGAAACAGTTTATTTCATGATAAAAACATGAGATGCAACTAAATGTACCATTGACTAAACTTTTGTATTCTCTCAATGCGCAGAAAAATTGTTTCATTAAGGCACAATGCCCCTCACCCACGCCTCACCCCGCAAGGCTGTACGGCTACGAAGCAAGAATTTTAATTTCTCCTTTATGAGAAAAATGTACGGATATTACAGAAAAAAATTAATTACATTTGTAACGTACGACCCTATTCAAAGGTTTTGACGAAATTGTAGAAATTTCTTGTGCTATCATTGTGGCACATTTTGGAAAATAATGTGTCACTTCCAGAAGATTAGGAGGTTCGAAAAACTTGATATAAACATTCCTTCGTTCCATTAATTTTTTTATTAAATATTTTGAGCGTCAATACATGTACTACTGGGCAATGCAATATTGAGGTATTGAAATTTCTATTGTAATTGCTGATAATATTGTGTTTTGTAATTTCTATATCTAATTTGATAGCACGATTATCTAAATGCGAGTATTATTTTTAAAAGGATTCTTGTAGCATGTGTAATGTAGTTGCGGATGTTCTTCTTACGTACCATTTTATTACGGCTACATAAAATTCCGTGAAATTATCCAGAGTACAGGTTGTTTGTACTGCGGGTCTTCTTTGTTTGTATTAAAGCAGCCGTAGTGGAAATATTATTTTTAACCATGACACGTACTGCACGTTCAATCATCCAAAAAGAGGATCACGTAGGAGAATCCAATAAATAACAAAGATTTCGGGCGGAATTTTTATACACCGTGACTTATACATTGTGGTATACATACATACTATATGAAAGAATGATATGCTACAATAATGTTGTAACGTCAACATAATTATACATTATTAAAACGTAATTTGCCAAGATAGTCATATAGAATCCATATGCAAAATTTTTAGAAAATTTCTGAATTTAGTCTCAAAATATTTAAGATGGAGAAATTTGCACACACTGAAATTGTAACAGAATTTGAACAGGAAAGATTCCCGACATATAGAATTTATTTTTTCAGGTTGTCGGGGTTTATTTTTTCAACAACTTATAAAAAGTAATAATAGTACAAAGAGAAATCATTTCAAAGATATTATTTTTTGTCACGCCCCGAATTGGCAAAAAATATAATCATGCTGCAAAATTAACAAAAATATTCATATATACACATATACGTTACTATAAAGTATGTTGGTCAATTTTTATAAAATTCTTACTCATAATTTATTGTTTTCAACGTAATCGGAATTTTTAAAATTACAGGCATAAGCTTTTCGATTTTGATACCTGTATACATATGTATACATGTATTAAAATACTCATCGATTTGCAAAGATCAACTTGTCATTTCAAAATATAATCGAAAATATGAATGTGCAACTTATATTTTCCGGAAAATTAAAAAGAAATATCTATATAAAATATTGTTAACGGTTAGTATTTAAATATTGTATTTCTGCATTATTCCACGCGCAGAATAATTTTGCAAACAAAAATCTCGGGGTACTCAAAAAGGTTCGTGGATTAATATTTCCATGTGTAACTTAAAACGTGAACAATAAATTAATATTTTATAATATTCTGCTCCAAATGTTTAAAATTTTTAAATTATTATTATTATATTTCGAAACATGAGACAATATTTCAGAAACCTTTTGCAAATTTCCACAGTGATATTATATCTGCATCATCATAATTGTTAGCCACATAAGTTGATTTCGTGAAGTAACAATAACATATCTTTTCATGGGATGACATTACAGGGTCTCCGACCCAGCCATTTCGTCTCATCCGTTTATAAACCAATCCCCCCCTCCCCTCCTTCAAATCCCGGCCCTGAGCCACTGATGGAATTCTGGTTTAACCAACACCCTGGTATGCGCCTAGTCGATCAATGACAAAATTCCACTTTGAATTCTTCTTCATTTAATTAGCTTGTCCATAAAATTGGCATATTGAAATTTACTCGATCTGGAATTCCATTTTTGAATCACGAATCACCAGGCGCACCGATGATACGCGGAAATGCATTTTAGAATTGATTTTTCAATGGTACAGTAATTGATGAATTTCTAGAATCTTTTGAAATACTCGTAGTCGATGAAATACATAATATATGTATTATACATATATGCAGAATATTCATATTCGCTTTGAAATTTTATGTAAATACTAAATTTTAAAAAATTTTCACATTTTTCAATTTCGAATGATTCGAATAATATGAGAAAAACCAAAGCTTTGATACGTGAGAGAAATTTTATAAGACAATTCTCATAATCCCTTTCTTCAATTGCTCGTGAGATACCTTCCTTTAGCCTAATCTTCCACGGTCGAAATCTGCAACACACAAGGAATCCGAATAAATTAGAATTCCAATGAAAATGCCCGCATGATAAAAAACGTATAAAATCCAAATCGACCAGTGAACTGTACAATTCAAACGTTCCCTTAAAACGTCTGGCGCGGATTTAATGAGCGTGAAAAGAATAAGTGATCTTGATCATTCGCTAAAACGGGGAAAAATGAAGTGTCAATATTCACATAGATTCTTTGAGACGCTTTGACTTCGAAATCTCTAACATTTGTAATTCCTACATTTACGCCTTTAATTTATCGCGCGCAAAAATATCTTCACTTACAAACATCCTCGCCTTTTAATTTCCAGGATCCGATATATCCGCTTAAAAATGTCTGCACATTAAAATGTTTGCTCCCTTTGAAAATTTCATTTAATCCCCATATTTCCGTAAAAAAGTAAAAATCACATGTCACTATTCACATAGATTCCCTCCTCCTACTATCTACTTCACCCCTTCCCCCTCTTTTTCTCCATTTCGCTCACCACCGTCTGTTTCCCTCTCTCCATCCTCTATTTCCATCAGCCCCCACCCCTATCCTCTCTCTCTTTATCATCTGCAACCCCCTGCCGGTATATCGGTAGGCAATACCACTTCTCTGTCTAACGGAACGTAAAGCGGATTCCGCTGCTAAGCAGATGGAAATTCAGGCGATGCGAGCGCGGTAATGCATCTCTCTGCACGGTGCATCGAGAGGTGCAAAAGGGAGAGGACGCGGACGGATAGAAATCGGGAGAATTACTGAAAAGAAAAGAGATGACAGAATGAAAGGGAAGAACGGCACCCAGGAGTCATCAAAAGAATCAGCCTTATAAGGATGGGACCAGTAGAGCATATGCGAAAAGAAGTAAAATAAAGTTACGTGAAGTAAGATGAACAATGAGACACCGTGAGAATCGTGGGTGAAGTGAAATATATAAATTTCCCATGTTAAATTGCCGCGATAGATTCCGGGAATGTATAGGTTTGGTTTATTTTATGTCTGGAAAAGTGTGGGGAATTTAGGTTTAATCGGCAGCGAGGATTAATCGTGTCCAGTAATGTGTTAGTAAAACAGAGTACGTACGAGAGAAATACCGATGTATAAGAGGCATCGATGCAGTAAAGAAGCGGATAAAAAAAAAGCAGGAGAAACATGGAACAGGAGAGGTGAAAAAGGAAAGAATCATGTTACAAGCCAAAGGAAAAAATCGAACAACTGTAAAGTTGAACGCGAAAATAGAAGGAGAAGGATAAAAGCACATAAAGTTCAACGGAGAGTAAGGTAAAGGAAGAAGAATCGCAGTCTTCGGCCGAACGAGAAAACGTACAAATACACACGCAGGGCAAGACAGCAAGTGAGGTTTACAAGGCGAAGGAATTACAACGCCGTATATAAGTGGAAGAGTACGGATCAAGAGTTCTGTGAAGTTTCTCCCTTTCATGACAGTTCTTTCCCTTCAAGTTGGTAACCTTAACATTTCTACACATTAGAAAGCTTTATGCACTGAAATTTCTACACTCAAATGTTCCTAGACTAGATTTTCAAGTTGAGTCATAGAGATAACCTAAAACACCATATGTTACACCCCAAATCTAATACGTAACAGACATTTCGTAAACTGCATTTATCAAAAATAAAATATATATTTTCCGCATTCCATCCAAACGAATGATTATCTAGGCAATCTACAAATTAAACCCTAAAGTGTCATTTCAACATTTTTAACAACTCCAACTCGATCTACTGCCCAGTTAATGTTTTTATTTCCAAATTGTTCGTCTAACAAAGGGTCGACTGTCTCAAGCACTTCATAACCTTCGCCCTTGACGCGACTGTAAAATATAAATAAATATACAGGGTGTAACATATCATCGGGGACCCTTTTTCAGGATCGATAGTACGCACCAAAAGGTGAAAAAAGGACCAAGGAAGTTACGTCCGAAAATCACCCCCTAACGAGTTACAACCCCATTTGTAAAAAATTTAAAAAAAATCATATCTCCGAAATGGTACGTCGTAGAGGACTGATTTTGATTGCAATATAACCGGAAGAGACCAAAGTTTACGAAAAAAATATCACTATCTACGCAAAGGAAGATTTAGTGAATGCCCTTAATGTTTCCCAAGTTGTTACAATCCTGCTACGATATACGTAATCGACGTTGTTTGGATTAAACAAGAATAAATGCTATTTAACAGCAATAACCGCAGCAATTATATTTTTTTCTGTTATCTTTGATCTTCTCTGGTTATATTGCAGTCAAAACCGCTCCTCTCCGACTTACCATTTCGGAGATATAATTTTTTAAAAATTTTTTACAAATGGGGTTGTATCTCGATAGGGGGTGATTTTCGGACCTAACTTCCTTGGTCCGTTTTTCACCTTTTGGTGCGCACTATCGATCCTGAAAAAGGGTTCCCGATGATATGTTACACCCTGTATAGCATCATTTTAAAGATGAAATTAATCAGATTAAAGAAAGATCTGCATGACTGCGAAATGAAAGCCATTGCGGAGTGTGGGTGGGTGTATCTATAAACATGAAAATGTCTTGAATCGCAGATACCAAGTTGATAAAACGAGGCAGCTTCCTTGAAATCCGAGGCTTTCCAGGGATTAACCTTACCCCGTGACTCTGTGCAATAATTTCCAATTCGACAGCGCGGCACGATCACCATGTTAATTAAGCTTCGTCCATCCGGAATTAGCGTCAATGTATCGCGAAAGTGTGCGTCCATAAAACAGCGAAGTTTCAGGGAAAATAGCCTTCCCAATATATCTCTTAGTTACCACACGTATTAACGGCTTGGGAATACTCTGGTCTACCACTTTTTCACCCGACGAATTTTGGGGTGTAGATATTTCGGGGTAGTAGAGAAAGAATTATAAAAATTTTTCGTCAACCGATTTCAAAGTTGAAGAAAAAAATAATAAAGTATCGTTAAACCGAATGTGAGCGAAATTTATTTGCTTTACAAATTCTCGGGAACTCACGATGGAAACAACGTTGTAAAATATGATGTGGTTGACGCATAACCTAAATGTAGCAATACGAACTCGTATATCTTTACGAACCAATAACATGGGAAGTAAAATTTGTCTTTTTATTCCAAACGATGCAGAAAAAGATATCGATCAGTGATTTCGATGAAGCTGAATAAACTCGACATGACGGAGTATTGCATAAAGTTTGCGGGCCTGAAATGCATGTTACGAGACCGTTTGAATGATCACATGGGGTTTAAATTGACCGGTTCGAAACGAGCAAGCATTTTCAAGCAGAAAATCGGAAGTGAGCGGTGAGCAGTTTAATACTAAATTCCGCGCCGCGGCTTTTCGAAGCTCAATGGACCCTCGTAGCAGACAAAAGCCAGTGCTCCGCAGTCCTCTGAACTTATTAAACCTGGCGGTCCCATTTCATCGTTTTCCTCGCGGAGACTGCGCCTGCGCAAATAGGAATGGAGATCCGCACAGGGCCGGTCCAATTCGTTTGTCGCGAATCTAATCATTATAATCACTAGACAAAATATGAAAAATTTCGTGGCTTAGACATTTAAAAATTTGGAGACTTCAAAACGCTGAAATTTCTTTTTCGACTTTGAGATCAGACAATTTTTCTAAGGTAAACAAAACATTCAATTTCAAAAATACCCGGTATACAAAGTTGTGAGGTGTAAAAGAGGCAATAGAGGAGTTCAGGCGAAAAAAGTTTACTAGTCCAGAAATTTCAAAGTTTTGAAACTTGGAAGGACAGAAATTTCTTGACCTAGAACTATCGAAGTGTAGAAATTTTGAGAATCATGGAATTACAAATCGAAAAAGTTCCTAGAGTAGAAATTTCAGAATGTTGAAACATTAAGGCGCAGAAATTTCTTAACCTAGAAATGTTGAGACGTAGAGATTTCGAAGCCTCCTTCATTTATTCTAATTAGAAATATTCATGGCGTCTGTATACCATAGCTATCAGCCCACCCCTGGATTCATAGATCCTACATATTTTACACAACGAAGACAGTCCGAAATGTACACCTACATACGCGAGCGCGCGTACAAACGAACTTTCCGCACGGCCGAAGATATGCGCTATTCAGCCACTTGAACGGTCAAGTAGTATATACTACTTGGATTTCCATTCCTGGAGTGGGATATACGGCTTCAAGTGTAGGGGTTTAAACTGTCTGCAAAGTTCGCTCTCTCTCTCTCTCTCTCTCCCTCTCGCTCTTCCTCTTCCCTCATTCTCATCTCTATTTCTGTTTCACTCGTTCACTTTGATATCACTTTTCCTGTTATCCTTTTTATCTATCTGTTTATTCTCGTGCTTTTTCATTTTCTTCTGTCTGTCTACAACCTGTCCGGTTATCCATTTAAGGAGTCTTAAAAAATATCAAAATAAAGCGGAAAAATTTTCTTAAATTATTACCGACATACGGAGATAACTATTTTTAGCGCAAAACGAGTGCTAATTGTTTAAAAAACCGTATACCTAGCTGAGGAGAACACATTATAATATTTTATAAAAATATTAGTGTGATTCGGATAGACTTTCTTCTTTTTTTAAACCTTTTACAAAAATCAAGGGATAAGAAAAGTTCCTAGACGATGAACTTTCAGTAGCTCAAAGTTTTTGAGTAGTGAAAGTGTTACACCTAGAATTCCTGATATTTTGAAATTATTGGTCAATAAACTTTCTAAACTTTACAAGCACTTTGCAAAATACTCTATTCTGCTTCCGAGAAAATTTAATTGCAAAACAAAAACGATTTAATCTATTATTAACATTTCTTCGACATTCATTACAAACTCTATTTTCTCTCCAAAAATTCCCATAACACATAAGACATAAAATCTAACAAAATGCGCGACACGGCTTACGAAAAGGATGTATTTGCCGACGTACACTTCAAGTGGAACGAGCACAAGCGTGAATGTTCCACAGGTATGGATTTTACGCGGAGCGCTTTACACTTGCATGTTTTTGATGCTTTTCTGAAATTAATCTTGATCCCTTCCCTTTTCATCCATCATTTCTTTTACGTCGATTACGTTATGTGGGTATGACGTCAGGGGTGGATTCAGTATACTATAAAAAGGAAAAAAGTGAAGATAACCATTCGTGCAATATGACCTTGCTTCCGAATTACAGGTGTTTCTGCCTCTCAATAATTCTTATAACTTTGCTGACTGCTTTTTTTAATTATTTACCAGTGACGTTTTTTATCGCATATGTATATGACATTCTTATCTGCTGTGTAAACACTATTTCAATCAGTGCAGTACATTTTCTTTAACAATACACTAGTAAACAACGTTGAGAAACTACATCATATTCCATAGAGTCGTTAGCAAATTCGAACAATTGCTGGGTTTTTAATTAAGCGAGAAGATATATGTATGATAACATCTGTGAAATCCTTCATTCAAGTCGAAGGTGACCGTCGTACAATTTCCATGAAAATCATTTAATAACAGGTGTAATAACAGGTATAATACTAAAACGGTTATAATTTGCAAACAAGATCACATCATTTTAGCGGATTGAATTCTCGCCTGAAGTTATTCCCTCATGTTTTGAAACACCTTGTACGTGAGAGGGTTTACCTTACTTGCCTTCTGCTTTCGTACGTTTACATTGTCTGGATTATTGCATCAAACCGGCACATTAAATTGTTTCATTCGAATCCTAATTAAATTTATATTCTAAAAAATTGAAGATTTAATCAAAGCGTAATATTAGAGGAATACAGATTTAATGGTAAAGAAATAGAATATTTGGAAAGTTTTAAACCCAGAGAATTCGCGGCGGAGACATTTCATAACGCTGATATATGAAATTCCAACTGTGTAAAATTATTCGGAATTAATAAATTTACCAACAAGTAAAACTTAATATTTTTAACATTTTGTTAGTTAATCGTTCTATCGAACAGAAAATAAATTCTTCGTAATTTTCATTCATTCATAAGCTTTTTGCAGGTAGTGGTTCTCCTTCCTAATAAAACACTACAATACTCGAAAAATTACTCATAATCGAGTTGCTTTAAAATTTCAGACTGAAAACTTCTGCACAAGAAGCACTTACCCTTTTTTTCGTTAGAAGTTATCTCGAACATTTTCCTCGTGATGCTGTAAATTGCTGGCAATTCAAATACAGTGAAATAAAATCGAAAAATCAACGGCAAATTATATAACAGTTTACAAATATGCAGTTTTGAAAAATTGCATTGAGGACTTATTTTATCCCTTACATAATTTCTCAATTAAACTTATAAAACGATTAAGAATTATGATTAACGTTTATACAGATAATTATGAAATGTTTTTGTATCACGGAGTTGCCAATAATCTAATGAAAATTAATGTATAAAAGCAGTGGATAAATGTAGAACACGTTATTGCTTCAATTGTTCCCTATTAAATTTCAGTCGTATAAGTACGATTCGAAATTGCTGATTTTCTTTCCACGAAAAGTTTAACAGAGACACTAATTGGGAAATACGGTATCCGATTTTGTGGAGAAAACAACGTGCTCTTACGTGTTTTCCGTAGTACAATTCCTATTAAATTCTCCTTCGTATTTCGCACGAGTTTGCCTCGTAATGCAGACTTAACTGCGTTAAGCCGAATAAAAGCGCGACTTGGTTACACGATGGATACAGACACTTTCGTCTCTCGCGCTTTTTTTCATTATCATTCTAGTCTTTGTAAAACCAATTAATAGTCGTGACGACGCGACGTCTCGTATCGTTTCGCATTTCACAAAATCTTCTTCTGATTTTTGGAATTTCCTTCAGTAATTCTATTGCCCCATTTGAAAATTTCAATAAAAATGTTATCTAAAGATTCGATAAATTAACTATGATTTATTTATATATTTATTCGATAGACTCCGGATAAGTTTCTAAATTGTTTTTGTAGCAGAGGGGGATCTACAGATTTGACAATTTTCTTCGGTGATAGAATTCATAAATATTTTAGTTTCGCTGCATCCACGTCAAGTCATGTGACGTTGAAATTGATATGCTTTTAATTTAAAAAACGACAAAAAATTTGTTTTTTAATTTAAAAACATTAAAAATATATCATTTTTATAAGGATCATATAAATGGTAAATGGAAAATACATCTAGTGTTCAACGACATTGAGTTAAAAGGATCAGGTCTGCCACCATAACCCTTTGCCACGTAATGTATCCACCTCGATCGGGTTTCATTTCACTGAGATGAAAGATACTGCACAGGTCACCTGCCATCTTTTATCATGCGAATGTTCATAAAAGGTTAGGTTACATTTCGTGTATGATAGACAAGATGGTAATTTTTCTAGGAAAAACAGTCTTAACAAATATATACCCATTTGAATATTATTAGTCACTAGATAGACTTTATAAACAGAAACAATGTTTTATTAATTCCAAATCGTTTTAAACGAATCTGGTAATATTTTGAAATTTGAATATGAAGTTCGGGTTCTCTTTGAAAGCTATTCGACTCTCGTCAAAACACATTTTCCAGAAAGATGTGAGGCAGCATAAATTCGTTCAACTTACTTATTTTAAATGTTTACTGCAAAATTCCCTTACAAAATTATAGAGAACTCTAAGAGAAATAGAAGCACAATAGAATTCATTGTAAGTTGTTTTCACAAAATAGAATTCATTGTAGCAACACTATGGGTGTCAGTGCCACATGGATATCGACCTTCAATAAGTGCTGTATCATATGGCAATTTGATAATGAATAAGAAAAAGAATTTTTACATTGCACTTGGTCGTCGTCCATATAAAACACTTTCTATATGAGGAAATAAATGTACATTGACATGGATTTGGAGGAATTTCAATATCGCAATCGAAAGATTGAACTCGGTCGATTCTATCTCGCTTCTGTCACATTTTGTATTCTCATGTTGAATATATCGCGCAGGCCAGGAATGTCGATAGTGACATTGATATTTATTTCTTATCGAGTTGAGAGACTTGGAATATTCCTGTCGCAAAGGAAAATGCGATTTATTTTAATTCGCAGACATTAGCCTTCGCCTTCCCCATTATTGCACGCACGACATTCACTATAATAAGGTTCATTTTTTATCATGACACTATACCGTCTAAATTAAATCCGTTTTCCACAAAATGGATTCTAGAATCAATTCAGCTTTATTCAGAAAACCCGGCCAATTATACATATGTGTATAAAAAGTTAGATATCAGTTTCCTGCTTCCCAAGAAAATACAAACTAAAAGTTTTTCTGCTATAATTAGATGTTTTCCGTGGGGAAAATTTGAATGCCAACTCCCTATTTGTCCAGTCATATTAAAAGAACTACGTAGTGGGACGCGCGATACGAAACGAAGTCACATCCCGAGTCTAGGGTGCGCAGATACCACGGTAACGTTTTGTGTTGGGCGTTATCTGCCGGTTTGAAGCGGCAGACAGATAGGAAATGTTGGCAGTTACGATGACGTGCTCGTTAACTCGGGTACGCAGACAAACTTCAATCAGGTCGATTGATTTTCTTATTGGGCCAATGCCGCGATGATACGCCTATGAGGAAATTCATTTGGACATCAGCGTTTAGCATTTACGTGCGACTGGGGTGGCTCGAAAAGAAGATACATTTAGTGGAAAAAAAACTCGTCGAGGTCTCTAATAGAATTTTACTTATTTAAAAACCATAGGTACAAAGAGGAACTCAAACCCATATTTTGTTAAAAATCCGAATGAACTCACCATTTCATAATTTACAAAATATTGAAATTATACATTATTTCACTGAACTTTTTGAAATCTGCGATGAAATAAAAATAAATTATTTCTGTTTTCCAAAAATACCATAATAAATGGATTCAAATAAAATTTATCAGAACAGTTTTTATCCTTCGTTACACAAACATAAAATAAAACACTTAGGTAAAATAGATATGTAAATATTGTACAACCAGGTTGTTAAGTATTATGGAACATTCTTTCTAAATATACATATGTCCACACTGTGAAGAGCTTATTGTAAGTGCCTATTGTGGCGGTAAATTTCAATTGGCCACGAACGTTGTTAAGAGCAAGAAAAATTGATTTCTTGGGCGGTGATGAAGATGTTGATGTTGATGTTTCTAAAACGTGAAAGTGTATCAGGATACCGTAAGCTTGATTGTCAGATGCGGAGAACCCTGATTCCATCGTGTAGTAGAGCGAGTGTCAGCCGGTGATGGGTGGGCGCGAATTAGCACGATTAAGATGGTATCGCAACCGAACGGACAGGAGAACGAGGCAAACCCGAAGAGGGAGGAGGTCGGCTTGTTTGACCTCAAAGTAACTGGCAAGTGGAACGGCCGCGGGCAACGGCGTAGCTCCGTATGGGATATCTATGGGGGTATTCGGTGGCCGTGTTGCCCAGGATTACGGGAATACAGGAACGGGAGCTGGCTCGTACCGTCGGTGGCTAGCACTGATGCTGAGTTACGTTCTACCCTATATCCCTTCGACCTATTACACACTCGCTACGTCCCCATAAATACAACGCGAAATTGTCCCCGATCCACTGTCAACCCTGAAACGTGTCCATCAAACTTATCTCCTCTATTGTGTTTCATCTCTGCTTTGGAATCATACCGGACCCTTTTCCGGTGGCCGTCTTAAACAAAAGAATCGAGAACTTTCAAGCGACGTCGAAAAAAGCAATTACCCAAGTTTCTATAGAATTAACTTGATCACTGGACTTTTAATATCTTGGAAAAGAAACCGTGACACTTTAACGGGGACTTCCACTTGTAGCAAGTTCGTCGCAGCATTAGATGATGTCGGGCAGATGTCTCGCGGCGTTTACAAGTAGGTACTTCTCGAAGTCCATTTTCAGGCCTGACCTCGAGCAACCCTCCAGTGCTTACTATCGAATAGATGGAGGAGTTCTTGATAGCGACACGCGACAATGGGGAAAAAAGAGTAAAAGACTGGCTCACTGTCACAGTTAATGAACCATCTCGAATGATCTGGAAGTAGTTACATTTGGAACGGATTACTCTTCCTAGGGAAAAATATGGTCCACTTGCTATGCGCTGGTGGATCCCGTGGCTCCCGCGACACCGAGATATTCCTTGCATAATTATTACTGTGCCAGATCTAGAAGCATTTCTTATCTGTTCCTGACTAGAATAGCGGATAGCAGTCGGTGTCACGTACGGTACGATTTTTGCGTCACGTGCCACCGGAGATCCTATGGGGGAATCAATTTCAAGAACCAGCTGAGCGTCGGTACTTGGCGGGACGACTGTACGTCGTTACAGTACGTGCGTAGATAATGTACACATACACCGAAGTAGTCTGCCAAGTTTTTTATCTTACAATTTTTACCGAGTTTTTTTTACAATAATTAGACGTTACATTTCGTAGGGGAGAATGGAATTTTTTTATCATGCATTACATTGAGTAGGGTTGACAACATAGAGTCACATATGGGGCTATAGTCCCCGACTACGGGACCGTAGTACTGCTATTGAGGTCCGCGGAAATTTAATTTCCCTACAGGTCCTTACATTTCTTTACCAAAATTTTTGTTGTGTGGAAAGTTTAAAGCAAAAAGTTTTAAGTCACAGAAATCTTAGTCCGATTGTATTTTCAATCGCACACATTTCATATTGGAATTTCAAGGGGCGGATATTTTAAATTGCAGACATTTCTACGTATCGGAATTGTAGAACGCAGCACATTCCACGGATGCTTATTTTTAATATACAATACAATTTGTACTTACAGTACAAATTGTAGACCAGTGTTTCCTACCGAGCTTATGTCAGATTTATTAACAAATAATTTACAAAAATATAATTGTTTCCAGAGAAGAGCGTAAACCGCGACACACTACAAATTGAAGTATGTTGTAACTTGTGAGAATTAGTTTTAATTAACCGGAAACATAAAATAAAATCTCCATCCCAGACTTTACACTGAAATACCAGATAATGGGATTCCACTTTTACTAACTCAACTGCCCGCAAAACCTTGTTGTACGTTGACGAAATTCACAGACCTCTTTGCGACAGAAGTAAGTCTAAAAAGTTTGTAAGAAAAGTTCAAAACCTATTAAAGAAAGCACCGGTGACGGCGATACGCAACAACGTCAGAAACAGAACCATCGTCAGTCTGCGACAGTGACAGGAATTAAGTTTCCCATGGTGCCACAAAACGTGGTATTTCAGCGGGACGAACAACAATGCGGAGACCGGTAAGAAAGTTAGTTTGTATTTTGCGTGCTGCACGACGAGACTAAAAATAATTAACGACACCCGTTTCAGCTGAACTACGTGGAACCCGTTCTTTATTCTTTCTTTTTCTGTGATAACTAGAAACATTCCACGGAGAAGTATAACTGTGAACGTTAAATAAAATTTCTGAATTAATTGTCGAATTTTTAATTCAAGGAAAAATTAAATTAAATTTCTACCCACTCAACTTTTAAACGTTGAGTTTCAATCATTTTTTCACCAGAGGCTTCTCGGTAATCCATAATATCTCAGAAAGTATTTATTTTCGAATATCTTACCCTATCGTGTAAAAAAATAACGAATATCAAATATTTGACAAAATAGGAGTAAGATATAAAATACTATAAAAACATTAAATAAAATTTCTGAATTAATTGTCGAATTTTTAATTCAAGGAAAAATTAAATTAAATTTCTACCCATTCAACTTTTAAACGTTGAGATTCAATCATTTTTTCACCAGAGGCTTCTCTGTAATCCATAATATCTCAGAAAGTATTTTATTTTCGAATATCTTACCCTATCGTGTAAAAAAATAACGAATATCAAATATTTGACAAAATAGGAGGAAGATGTAATATCTAGAATAAAAAGGATTAAAAATATATCCGATTCTATGTAAATAACAAATTAATTGCATTCACATTCAACAAAAGGGTTAACGTATCATAGTTGGAATATAAATGACATTAGTTTTTCCTTTGTGATCTTCATTTTAATTCTAACCAATATAGCACCGCCACGGTTCTTTGAATCACCTTGGACATACAAAATTACATTCGTAACATCTTGTTTCTCATTCCTGGAATGTGATCACTGATGACAAACAATGAACTCTCTTGTCATACACAAGTGAAAGTGAAACAAATGACGGTACATTTGTAAACGGTATTACAGGCTATATCAATTAACTCCACTGTTTGAATTAGTTGAAATTTAAGTGTCAAAGCACTTGAATGTGTCCTAATTTTTTATACTCAAAATTAATTTCTGCAATAACTAAACTAACAGCGCCAAATAACAGAAATTTGTCTGTCTGTTGAATAATAAATGGCTTCGTAAGAAGTTCATTAAATTAATTCCACCGTCTAAAGTAATTAAAAAAAAGCTATTCGAACGCCTATATCAATTGGGGTAACTCATGTTTTCATTGAACAATCTATATTAGATCATTCATAACACCGAAAGGCCTCGCGCGCACTCTATCAATTTTCTCCACTTTATGTTTTATGGAATTAATTGATATGGCAAGTAAACGACTCATATCTATATGTATACCGTTACTGTTTCGTTATTGGTTACGGGAGACGACGCGCCGTACCTAAAGGTTTCGCCTATTACTGGCTATTCCCATGCAACAGGATGTTATCAAATAAAATCTACTTTCTATTAGGCCGCAGTCAAACCCCTGCTGCACCTAGGCAAACATGACTGTTCTGCAAAGTCCTTAGGCAATTTAGGCACTCCGTCTGATCGGTGGAGCTTGAGCCCGGTTCCGTAATCTAAATTACTATTGTGTCGAAGCTGTACAATAATTTGTAATTGTTCACATTAGTTCGATTTCAAATACTTCGTATATCAAAGTTTATGTTAAAGAGCAATCGATTTGAAAATTACGCCCTCTTGTACTTGGCCCGTATCTTTGAGGTTCTTGAGGATTTCACTTCATTCGTAGAATTATATCAGTAAGACAATTTTTCTACTTCATGAATTTTTCACCGTGGAACCTTCGTTAAATGTTTCTTTTAAATGTGTTTCATTTTTTAGAAATGTAATAATAAGTATGTGTTTTGAAAATTTCAAAAAACTCTTTGAGGAAATGAATAAAAAGTCAGACACGTTTCCGGGAACAGAGAAGTTTCAATGTAGGTGTGTTTCAGGTCCACTAATTAAGGTTCTCGTAGTATGTCACAGATTGTTGAAAAATTTGCGGATATTACGAGCAATGTTGAAAAAGAAAACAGATTTAAAGGAATTAGCAAACTATTAAACATTTTTTTATTTAAAAGCAGTGAAGGTTTTGTATGACGCTTTGCTTTTAAATTCATAATTCGAAAAAGTAATAAACATAGTCGTGAGCAAAACGGTTTAATTACAAAAAACAGTCTCATTAAAAATGTATAAATTTAACATAATTGTTTGTATGACTTGTTGACAATTGTTTTTAATATTTAGAACTTCAATATGAATGTTTGAAAATATTTTTTATTTACGTACAACAATGTCGTCATCTCTAAACATATGTACATATTTCACTAACGTGGTTGACCAAAGAAGGGCTTCCAAGTTATGAATTTTTTGTTACCACAATATCGCCTGATCTAATTTAACAGTTTACATACCTGCAGAAAATTATGCCATTCTTAATTTTCCTTTTTTAATTCTTTTAGAGAATATCATAGCACCGTAATAAACAGATAAAGATCCACTTACAGATTCGCTATTCAAGATAATAAAGTTTCGATATAGAGCATGCAACAAAGATTTAACAATAGCGATAACTACGTCCCACATATCTAATCACTTACTTAACATCGGACAGTTTGATAAAGAAAAATTTACTTACTTTTTGCTGGAAAAGACAATTTGAGATGTATTGAAGTTTTGAAAATTAAATCCATACATATTTTCAACAACTTAAGTAACCATTAAGTATATTAAATTTATAAATCATTGATAATATTTGAAGGTTTTTTGAACTATTTTTTGTTAACTTCTGCGTCTATTGTTGTTTAGAAGATATGAATTTTTCCAATCAAACTTTGCAATAAACTTTACCTGTTGTATAAAAACAATATCGAATATTTAAACAATTCCTTTAAATTGTATTCTTTTTCGGTACTACCTCCAACAAATGTCATTTAAAAATCCATGTTCTGGGTAAAAAAATCATTGTCACATACCGTGAAAATTTGATGTAAATTAACACAGTCACCGCTAGGCGGCGCGTTGATCAGGGCTACCAAGGAAATTTGTGGAAACGGAGAAGATGACGGAGAAGAGAGAGAAAAATGCGACGTTTCTTTAAAAAACACTATTTTTGACATAAAATATTTCGCAACTGGCAGGACCGATTTTTTCCTAATTAGACTCAAATTACACGTTTGATGCCGCTTTTTCGTATATCATCGCGATTTTCCAGTTTTGATGCCATTTAGTAAATACTCCGAAACCCCCGATATAATTTTTCCCGTAATCAGTGAAAGTGTATATCAGTTGGGGACTCGTGTACTTAGCCCGAGACAACATCTTGTTTCTAGATAGCAGGGGCACTTGCATGACAAGAACGTAACTGTCATTTTTGTGCGTGCCTCTTGAAGTAGTTTTTCCACCAACGCTAAGCACTCATGCTACTTCGTGTAAGCGACACAACTTTTTTCCATTACCCTTTTTCCCCTTCCAAGAGGTTTTGAATCTTACCTCAATGAATATTTGTCTTCATAAATACGCATATACAGGGTGCGTGGGCGGGCCTAACGGAGCCCTCTGATTGGCTGTCGTTTTTCTTTAATAACTCGGCCACCAATTGAGATAGGACGTTGAGAATGTTACATCCCTATATTAGAATTACCTCACCTATCACCTGGTTCCGGGTGCGTCCAAGTTAATGGGACACCCTGTATTCTACTACGCGTACATACAAGGTCGAAGGATCAGTACATTACCCACCACCTTCAGGGTGGTACTGCCTTTATACTTTTCTCATAACTGCAGACGAGTCTTAGCGTCGGCTGCATTTAAGGGACCTCACCACCTCGAGCTCGAGTCGTGTGTGACCTCAGCGACGGGAACGGAAAAATATGAACTACAGGGAATGTAGGGGAAGACAGTCCTCACGTCAGGCCTAGACATAGTTGTGTGTATCCGTGTAGTCGGACTATTCTCCTCTCACGGTCAGTTGGAGTGTGAAGGATGCGGATCTAATCTTTTTAATGTTTATCTCCGATAGACATTCGGCATGATCGATCATGTCAAACGTAATCCGAGGGTTACAATTTTCGATGCGGCGCGCCAAATATGTATGACACATCGAATCTTCAAAACTATCATAACTTTCTGAAGCACTTTTTCAAAAATCAAAATTGGTCACCTCATACATTTGTCCTATAGGGTCGGAACTAAACCATGGCACTGCCTTTGGTGGTGTGGCCCCTTAACCCTTTGCACTCTTGTGTCGCCTCTAAGGCGACAAAATACGAGAAAAACGAGCACTCTAGAGGACTGAGGGTTAAGCCATGTAGATAGCGTTCCAACTGGGCTCACGTGTACTGGTCCCAGCACCTGTACTGTCAGACGTGAACCTACCCCTCTTACACGGACAGTGCTCGGCTTGACTAACTCAGCAGGGGTAACTGCCGAACGCATAGAACCGCTCACAGAGGCTCCCGATAACCATCCGTCTAGTCACCTCGACCGAACAGTTACTTCTTGGACCACGTGGACGCCTGAGGTAGCTTGGTCTAGAATGTGTATATGTACACAAATAATAATCGCAGCGTATGAACACGAGGCGACTCTACTTTTCAGCTTTTAATTTCGACTGTCAACGCACGTACTGCGAGTATCGTCGATAAAGTGGCTTTAAAAGGCTGAAGCGGATCGTATGTCAATTTAGATAAAATATTCTCATGGCGCAGGTCCATTTCGTTGAGGTCGCCTGCCAGGATAACGAGGGCCCGTGATAGGAGAAACGTGTTACGGGATCACGTTGTGCATACAAAAGCACTGTAACTCGTTCACCTTTTCGCACCTCCGTAGAATTTCGCATCCTCCAGCGAGATGTCCCCAATAACCACAAATAAGCAGACTGGCTCAAACAGTGCGACAAGTGTTGGCTATACATTCTTTAGAATGACACTAGGAACTACTTACCGTGGGTTTAAGTAAAGCTGGCTAACAAATTCCCAGTAGTAATATCAAATCCTTGAATTTCAATAGAAAATGTGCCAATGGAAACATCTTCTTGGTACTTTAATACAAAATTTCATATCTGGACTGCAACATTGAGAAATATAATTTTTGCAAATTCCCACAAAAGAAGGCTTTTTCTACGAGATAACAATATTGCCCAGATTTTCTAGAGTTATATGTACGTTTTATTTGAAAATGACGGAAGGTGATTATTTTCTAAACGAGAGAGTGAACATTACTGTCGGTATTGTAAAGTAACGCTTTTTCTAAGGAAAGCTTGAGCAGGTTGTATGTAAGTACAAAGTACGCATAAGAATTTTATATTCCAAACTTCCCTCTGGTACAGAATTCCTCGTGAAACTCTACTATGTAACAATAATGAATAGAATTGACAAGCGAATAAAAACCACGGTTAAATGAAAGGGAAACATTTTTTATTAGATGCCTTTGGTGCACATGTGCCCTTGTCATAAGAAACATGAACCTACGTTTCCCGATACACTGTCGAGGGAAAACAAACTGTCGAAGATTTTATGAAAGGAAAAACATCCATGGATACTACATCGTCAAAAATACCAATTTTTTTTTCACTTAACATCTTTATTCTCCGTTTTCATTATTTCGTCATTATTGGGGAGGTCCATAGAAGTGACGTTTTCAAAAGATTTTCATATTTTAACATATTTGTTTTCTGTATTATTAATGTTTTTAGTTTTCATTACTGTACTATACATTTTTGATTTTTCGCAATATAATTAACATTCTATGATTAAAGAATGAACTAGTAGTTATTACAATTTTTATCTAATTGGTTCTTATATTTTAGCACAATAAAATAAACCGCCCTTGGTGTGGAAGTGTCCCACCCCCTTCTCCTCTCCCTCCTCCACCTTTCGATAAAAATACTAAAAATCTCAAATTGATGTAATACAACTACGTTCAAATTTTGTCTAGGTTTCTAGGAATAAAATTTCAAGGTCTAATTTTCAGGAAGAAATATTTTCTGATCGCATAACGCTATTCGTTATGTAACAGACCCCAAGATTTTCTTACTATTGTACAGTGCAGCAATTTTACAATGTAGAAATCCCGACGAAGATATTTGTATGCGTGAAAATTTTCGGATTTCGATATTTTAGGCCAGTGGCATCATGTGGCGTAAACGCAAGTGAATGTCGTAGGTTTTCACCTCAACCCCTACTATGCCTAAGCTTGAAGTAAACCATGAAAATGCTGGACACATACCCATACATACATCCTGTATCGTGTAGTAGTATACTTCGACGAACCAATATGGGTGTCCATGTCGTTACAGGGCGGGGTTGCTCGAGCAAGCCCTTCCTGTATTGCTTGACTGAATCACAGTGATTCTTCACCTGTCAAAACCAGGTAGCGTTGGCGATCGGCAGAAAATTCGAGGGGCACCATCCAACCAAGCGGTTGACCGTAAATACTTTTTTCTCCGGTTCCATAAAATTTATCCGAACGAGCATTACCGACATTACCGTGACCTCGGTCAAACGATAACTTCTAGTTGACTGAAAAACGAGCCGATACACCAATCGACCCGTTTATAAGCGAAAGCCCCCCCACCCCCTCTCTCCCGACAATAAATTACTGCAAGACCATGCAATTGACAAACCGATTAACCATAACTGTCTACAAATTTTCGATCGCTAACAGCTTGATGACAGGACGAGGCAAAAATGAACCTCTTGAACTTTGTCCGAAAAATAACATACTGAGCGCGACTTGAATGGGCCCTTCTTAATTTTGTTTGATTTGTTAACCAGACGTTCGTATATGTAGGGTGTGAGAATATATATTGCGTGATTGTGAAGTATGAAAGAAGGAATGTCGAGACAAAGCGTGAACGAAGAGTGTCTGGACAGTGTGGCAGTTTTTCCGTTGGATGTTTCGAGTGCATGAGCGTGTGTCTGGCAAATGTTTCGAAAGAGAAAGTATGCAAGTTTATGGTGGACAAGGGCAGCGCTTGAAGAGCGACCACCATGTGTGTTTCCTTGGGAAAACTCGGTCGTCTCTTCGGCGGTGGTCCGTAGGCCCTTGTCCTAGGTATAAGGGATGAATGAGTGAGTGAGAAAGTGAGGAAAGCGAGTGCGATAGAATGAAGTGCGAGTGCAAGCGAATGAAGTGTGAGAGAGAAAGAATGCGTGGTATAAGGAAGCGAATGATGGGAAAGAAAGCAGAATGTTTGTTGAGCGTGAAGAGAAAAGAGTATAGCGAGGTAGCGAGGAAGCGAAGTTTTAGCGAAGCAGTGTTGTAGTGTAGTTTATTTTTTACTTAGTTTAGTTAAGTATTTTTAATAAAGCAATTTTAATTTATAATCATCAACTTTTCATATTTACAACAACTTGTATCCCACATATACAATTGTCACCCGTGACTTATAACAAAACCCTTGGAGTCCGAGGATCTAAAAAAGAGTATAGCAGTGCCGATTGACTAACTCACACAAAAAATAGAAGACCTGATAAACGAAAAAAGATACTAATATCCCAGTTCTCGAAATGAACAACTGCGAATAGTGCACTAGTGAACAGTTATTATAACCACAACGGAAACCAAAAAGACGTTGAGAACACGCAAGAGGAGTACCTACTCAAGCTAACAAGAGGAGGCTACGACTGTGGTCAGCGCTTTTTGGATAAAATTGGTTTCAAATGGTAAGGGATAATGAGTATAAAGGTAACATAACTTCAAATTAGTCTGGTATGATTACTTAGTTTTGCTGTAAAACTAACCTTATATTAATACGGAATTAATTGAATTATTAATGAATACCAACAAGAACAAAAAAATTCCGCAAATGCCTAACCTTGGAGATCGTTACGCTTCTAGTTACATGTGTACATGCCGCAATTACATCTATAAGCTTGTCCTCCCGGCGTCTGCTACAGCGTGAATTATACCGTTGAACTGTTTAACACCACGAAACGGTAATCGCAGATCCGCAGGGATACTGAAAACACGATAGTCGTTGTTCTCGTAAAGTCCATCTTTATACATATACACGAGGATTTCGTGGGTAGGTGTACACGAGACTAGACATGGTTTCTTTTATTTATCTATGTCCATAACAATTTGGACAAACAGATACGTGTAAAATTCAACAGCGAAAATCCTAGTAAAAACACAGTCTAGCGCAGATTTTCTACCTTAACTTCAATTTAACGATTTCACGCTGGCGCTGATTTTTGTGTTTCCTGCCATGCGGTGGCGCGCGTATTCAAACGCTCTGCGCTATTATTTAAATATATTTATCGTTTTTTGAAAGTGATATAAGAATATTAAAAAAAATTACATATCACGATATCAAATAAAAAGTTTAGACTAAATTAATCGAATAAATCGGTAGTACACACTGGCGTGAACGTGTTAAATTGTCAACCTTATATTATATATTGGGTTGGGGAATAAGTTCGTAGCGTTTTTACCAATTATTCGGTAAATCCCATTGAATGAAGGTGATTGAGAATCGTTTTATGATCGCAGTTCATTTTTTCCGCCAATTCACGACTGGTTTGGCGACCCTTCTCCTTCAAAAGTGATTTGAGACGTTCTTCATCGAATTCAGAAGGCCTTCCGCTGCGGGACATGTCATCGACGTTAAAGTCGCCATTTTTGAACTTTGCAAATCATTTCCGTGCTGTAGACTCGCCTATGACACCTTCTCCATACACGTCGCAAATGTCCCGGCCTGCTTTAGCAGCTTTTTGACCTCGATGAAAAGCAAAGAAGAACAGGTGTCGAAAATGTTGATTTTTGCCTCCTGGGTATTCCATTTCTAAGCCTCAAAACTAATAGAAAATTAAATAACTCAAAAATACAATTAACATAGTTTTGTATAGCAGAAAGAGTTCTATCGAATGAATACTTACCCGTTGCCAAACAGCAAACAAATCGTTGTAAAATAAAAGAAATTATAAAAACGCTATGAACTTATTCCCCAACCCAATAGAACGAACACGTGACTGCGCTGTACGTTAAGTAACTGAACAACATAAAACCCCATGTAAAAAGCAACAAGGTTTGCCTAATAAATAATAGATTATGCAAGCAATTATAATAAATGCGACAATAAAAATAAGCATCACGATCTTTAAAATACAAATATAGAAATTAGCTGGCATATGAAGGGTGCCATGATCCAAATATCTAACACCTCGATATTTCCGGTATGAAACTCACTCTTCCAGCCAACAAGTAACTTTAATCACACTACAGATACGACTGTCTAATTGTCCTAGTACGCCCAAGGGCTAGGGCAAAGCAAAAGAGCCCAATGCTCGACTGCACAGCTACCCCGATGCGTTTACTACGTCGTCTAGGCACCGTGACTTCTTCCTTATCGCTTCTGCGTTCAATGCATAAAGCATAAAGTTCGTATCTCATGCATACATGCATAGAGTCAGTGGAAAGGAAAGCCTCGGTAGAAGGAGCCAGTCGAAAGTCATAACTTACGGTGTTCCATCGGGCTTCCTGACCCCTTTCCCTCTTTTTCGCGGGCGAAATATCGAAATACCCGCGAAATCACCGGAGGGTGACTGAAGCACGTATGACGAGCAGCCGTGGCTTTTGATACGCCGACGAAGCGAGCACGAACCGCTCAAAATTCCATTTCCCCGTGGGAATCCATTGGCTCCCCCACTGCCTCATTGAAAAATAGCCCACTTACCGCGCTCCCCGGCCTCTTTTTACCATAAATCAATCGCGACTTTCCGATTCCTCGCCTCTCGTTTTCTTTCCCCTTCCCCATTTTTACCTGCTCTCCTCCGCTCCTGTTTTGACCTAACCTAACCCACTCCACTTTTCTTCCTTCCACTTTTATACCACCATCGGCCGACGGACCTCTCGCGATTGCTTACGAGAACTATTGTCGGCCATCATTCTCGTTGATCCGGCGTTAAACTATAAATAACACCAGCTAATAATAATTACAACTACCACCCATATTCAGAGTGGACTAGAGAGATCAAAGATTCAATGTTTTCGACAAGTGTGACATGTGAAAACGTACAGTATTATTACAGATTACAGGTCGCGTATTCTCAGCCGACTCCTCCCCTCTTTAACACGTTGAGCCCCATCGTCATTTTCGTGTTTTACACCGTGGGACATTTTCCTATTTTTTAAATATTTTTAACTGTAAGTAATGAACTACATGTAATTCATGTCCACGCGTAGACACATAGGGCTAAAGTCATATACCCACGTGTACCACCGGTGGACACGGTGGTCCACTTACGAATTCAAAAATTTACCACCGGTGGCCACGTGGGGCTCAACGTGTTAATTGTTCATTTAGATACTTTCTAGAGACTTTTTGTGTGATACATTTCAAATAACATGTATGTACATACGTGAGACATGGTAAATAGAAGTCTTGCGACATCACCTATTCGTTAGAGTCAATACAAATGGCAGTAAACAGAAGAAATCGCTTGTCACATAAACAACGTTAGAAAGCGGTCTAGTTCAGTAGTCCTTGTATAATAAACACTGTTTTTATACATATAATTTGGGTCTCTATAGAACGGGGTACTATTCGTGTCGATTATGAATAAACACAGGATACGCCAAATAAGCGAACGATGAACACAGGGTGGTAGAGTACCCTGCGCACGTTGTCGACGGATATTTTCGCAATCTGTCCGAAATTGAATCCGTTCTGATCATTTTTCTGAATGGATTGTTCTTCACAAATTTCTGCAGATTTAGTGCTGCATAGCAATCTCTTCCTAGATAAACATTTTTCATAAAAATGCAAAAGTACTTGTGGAAAATATACACCACGTCACTTTTTTTTACTTTTGGTGGACACTGACAACCATTTCAAACCACAGAATTTAATGAAAGTATACACCAATATATAATATTTGAAATGCGGTTACGGCATTCCCAATTTTCACGTAACACTTTATTCTAACGAAAGTCATCTAGTTATTATAAGTAAAAAAAAGTAATGTAATGGAATAAAAAAATTAAAACATGCAATAGTTAATATATGAATGAAAAATTGTGCACTACAAAACACATAATTTCATTTTGCTAGTATCAGCTACAAAGAAATTTGTACCGCGTCCTGACCATATGCATCTGAATCCCCGTTCTAGGCTGCCCGTTAACACTTGTCTTGACTGGATCCCTTGGCCTCGTCGTAGGTCCTGATCAATCCGTTGATGTTATTGTTTGCTCCTTGTCTGATATGGACTCTATACTCACTGTCTTCGTCTTGCAGTCCTTTGAACTGATTCTTGATTCAACCGCGTGTAAAGAAACGCTGGAATCAGTTCAACAGTGCTGTCACGTAGAAAACGAAACTTGAGTTGAATTTTTCCATAAAAGTTGGACACCCCCTAGCATGCACTACCTTTTGCTCGAAGACGGACTCTTTGAGCGCTATTTTTTGCGACGGGTGTGGACGAAACACGAATTACAACAGCAGTGGGGACCCACGGTCCCCACAATCTATCCCTCCTATTGGGGTATCCATGCCTCGGTTACGGGGACCAAGGAACTGAACGAGGGTTAAAAAAGTCAACTACCGATCGGTGATCATTGTTACCTCGCTCGATGCGTATATGGCTCTACAAACGAAATATAGCATATACTTACATATGTATACATATCTTATATAACATCCTATATCTCGTCTATGATAGCTCATTCCATACGAAATCGGTCACTTTTTAAAGTAACATTTCGTAACATTTCCAAAATCACTGACGTTATAGCCCTTAGCGAACAAAATATGAAGCCAACTTTGTTTATTCCAAATTTTGCCAAAGTTGCAGCTGCTCCAAGTTTGGCAATATGTGAAAAATGTACCTTTTCAAAAATTTATATGTGGGCAACGGCAAAACGTGGTAACAATATTGTTGTATGTTCACCAAAATGAACCAATTCTTTCAATAAAAAATTGAATTCCCATGTCTATCGATGTTACCTAACAATTGCAATTAGTTTTGTTAAACAATTATGCATAACTCATGAGGCAATGTTTACAAAAAAAATGAAAATTTCCGACATTTTTTCATTTTGCATAAATTGCCAAGCTTTGAACCGCTGTAACTTTGAACAGCTGTAACTTTAAAAATTTCGAAAAAGCAAATTTAATTCCATATGCATATGGTACGTCAAAAACTATAACTTGTCATTTGTAACAAAATCCCAGATGCTACTCTAAGACTTGATCAATTTAGGATGGAAGGAGCTCCACGAAAAAGTATGGCGTGACCCCTTGCAACTCCAGTGTATGGAGCACGTGTTTAAAGTCACGCTATAGGATACAATAGTAGTTTCTTGCGTTTTAAATGAATCTGGACATCGACTAGAATCCTTACCAAATGCAATGTTCTGCTTCTAGGAGTCTAAACACACACCAACCCATGCGTGTGAATACACTTCTTGTTGCATTGCAAGAGTTTCCGTTACTAAAATGTTCATTAAAGAAAAGATTTAGTAAGTGAAAGACCCTAACTTGGACAGGGCGACCACTAACAGCAATTAACGTTAATAACACTATACAAAACCATTTTTTTTGTTAGAAATACAAGTGTTTAAAAAATCAGTTTATTTTTGCAAAAATAAAGTATTACGTGAAAACTAAAAATGGTAGTGTCTGACGACTAGTCAAGAAAATACCCGTCGGCCACGTGCGCACGATATTTTGCCGCCGAGCACCCATTGTTCGCCTGGCTCGACTCGTCAGTGCCGTAGCTACGCGTTATCTACACCGATAGTACCCCGTTCAACGGGAACCTACTTTTGATATATTTAATGATTAATTATTTTTGTCATGTGTCTTATAAAATATCAGAATCTGATTAATATGGATGCAATAAATATTTTTGAAAATACAGTAAGGATAGGGGATATTTAGGAATAGGGAAGTATTCTCAGACTTGCAAGTGAGTTCGAATCACTCAAATTGCTTGTTAAATCATACTTGAATAAAAAAAGAATTTTTAAATATTTATTTTCGTTTGATCGTATAGACTCTACACTATAGACTCCATAGCATAGAGTGTTATAGCGAAGTGTGAAAGCTTCTTAATAATTTCGAAACAGTTCCTGCGAAAGAACTGGTAGTTCTCCAGTCTTTAGAAAATCATATTACTCTCCTATTTGCAACAATCTTTTAAAAGTATTCAACTATGAATTTCTAAAAAGATATAAATAAATAATGGATCGAGTAGGTTCTGCATTAATTTCAAATGTTGTTTAATCCATCTCAACTATTACCAAACTTGGATAAAAAAACAATCGTAACGATCGTAACAATAAAAAATTCTAAATTCATAAACATAAATATTCGTACATTACACATCGAAATCGTTTGGATTGGCACACAAGAACAAATGAAATGAATGAATCACTAAACATATTGAAAGTAAGTGTCTATTGAACGGGGTATTATCGGTATCCATAACGCGTAGCTTAAAGCACTGGAAAGTCGAGCCAGGCGAACAATGGCTGCTTGGCGGCAAAATATCGTGCGCACGTTGCCGGCGGATATTTTCTCGACCTGTCCGAATTGGAAACCATGCTAACGCCATTTCTGAATGGATTCTTCTTCAAAAATGTCTGTAAAACTCAATGCTGTGTAGAAAATTTCTACTTGATATACAATTTTTCTGAATAATCCAAGAATATCGCATATAAAATACGCATATCGGTCCTTTTTTGAACTTTGGTGGCTATTTACAACTATTGAAAACCACATAACTTAATAAAAGTATACACTAATAAATCCGGAATACGCTCTTCTGTACCTTAAGACTAAATTCAACTCTCTAGCATTTCTAGTTGTCATATAATACTTCATTTTTGCGACAATGAGATGATTTTTGAAAAACTCAAATTTCTCAAAAACTAAGGGTTACAAAACATTTCTGCTGCCGAATTCGTGTTTACGGTGAGAAAGTTTATAAGAGTCATTCAGTGGTTATTATCAAATTTAAAATAGGTATCAATTGGCTGTACTATTGTATTCACCGTGGGAAACGATTCGAATTCAAAAATAAAATGACAATTTAATTTCTAATAATATCCACGAACTCACTCTCAAAATACAGTGTTAATGTAATGTTGATGCAATGCTAATTGCACATATTTTTACATAGTATAATTACAATAGTAAAAGATGTGTCGACATTAATCCTTCTACGTTTAAAAATCTGTCTTCCAATCACCAAGTAATTTCAAACACTTTATACAGCTTGAAAAAAGTTTTAATAAAAAATCATGTGCTTCGTAAATACAAATCCTTAGTGTATAATTTAATTGTTCACACGCGACGATTCGTTCAAGCATTTCGCGAATGTCGCCGTGAAATTTTCAACGATTTCCGTCAACTTCAAACTAACGAGGTGGCGACTCGTCTTTAATTACTGATTGAACAACCGTGGATGTCATTAACTACTTCTAACGGTTTAATCGTTCGGCGATATGAAATCATTTCGACTTTAAACTTTTGCGTCTTGTGTTTCACTTTACCAAATACTTGTAAACTATTGCAATTTTTACAGAATCTTCTTATCTTCATAAAGAAAAAAAATGTAAAGGTTTGGGTAAAGTACCAGAGGATGCGACTTTATAATCCGTTGCTCATTAACGTAAACTTCATTGTACAAAGCATTTCAAATCAAATAAATGTGAGCAAATGCAAATTATTATACACCTTCGACACAATAGTGTGGCTAAATAAATATATTCAAATAACTTTAATTAAATTTCTAAAAAAATAATTTCAACACATTTATTTAATAAATTTGCTTATTACTCTATCCAATATACTTGGTGACCCAGTTTTTACAAAGCTTAATCTCTAAAAGTCTCAATATGGTATAACACGTAGCTTTCATTGTTTTCAGATTATCAGCTGGTATCCCACAGTGTCATCGCAGAACTCGTCTATTCTCATGGCAGCACGGAAACTTGCAGCTCTCTTTGCCGCAGTTCTTCAACTTTGCTTATGTGAGTGAGTTTTCTCTTCCCATTTCTAGCTGATCACGATACCCCGGAGCCGCTTTGCATCAATTTTAGAATATGTAATAATTTCTTGTATCGATTGCAACGTTTAAAAATGTCAAAATTGATTTTGAGACTCATTCACACACATTGTCACCGAAACTACTTACTGAGCAACATCCGTTTTACTTCTACATACTTTATCCTACGCGTATATGTGTATTTCGGAAAATTATACAAATACATATTAGACCTCGCTGATGTTACGGGCAACGATTTGCGCGGGAAAATCGAATTAACCGAGAGAGACCGTTGTTTATCGTTGACGTGTTCATAAGATCCGATGGAAGTAATCTCAGCAAAGACAAAGCAGCCACGTCTGAGAATCTCTTAGGCAAGTATATCCGCGTTGCGGTAGAATGGTGCCGCAACGACTCTACAAGAGCAATACATCGTCGTAGCTGGGTGTAGGGGAGTTTGTAGAATCCAGTTAAATCCACTGTGATTTAGTTGGGCATGCAGCCTCCAAGCTGAATAACAGCGTTGCCCCCCCCCCTCCCGCGTCCGGTAAGTAACAGGACCTCAAGCTTTTTAGACTGATAGGAACGGTTAAAAAGCTATTCGCCACGCCAAGTCACTGACTAGCCACTTAGTTATGCTACTCCATGAAAAAATTTACCCCGTAGTTGTGCCACTTTTATATGACATTTTTCCACGGGGCTTATCACATTTCCATGAACTTGTTATTATTATGCAAAAACACTTTAGTACAATATAATGTATAATAGTATCTTATACATGTAAATTCTACTTATCCCACAAGCATATACATGTATGTGTACATAGAGTATTAAACCATCGACTTCCTATCATCATATTAAATTTCCCCAACCTACTATGCGTGTATGTACGCTAACTAAAAGTCTTCCACCTTAATATGTCACAAAGGCGACAGATAAAAGGGCATTGTTTACCAGATTTACTGGTTATGTAATTACGCTTTTCAGTCGAAATCAGCGGTTTAGTAGTATGTGTAATCTACTAGTGGAAATGAAAAAAAATGTTATGTGAAGTTCGGTTAGAAACATTTTATTCGAAAGTTGTAAACAAGTGAATTTGAAATAAGTAACAGCGGATTTTCCTCTACAAAGTAAGAATATTGTCCTTGTAGGAGATAAATACAAGTTTGGCATCGATACTTTATGGAATTTATTGCCATTTATTTTGACCGCAAATAAAGGTTCATTGAAATCCCCGAGCTCATTGATGTGGCCTCCCTCCCCCGCCCCTTGTCAACCTGTTAACCGACACATTTTCGACCTGCAGCGCCACCTGCTCTTCTAATTACAAACCAGCAGAGTTGAATTAACTCGTTTTACTCACTGTGAATGACAATACTTCACATCCTTTTTGTTTACAAAGGTCATTATTAAATTTCGCAAAATGCCCAATCCTGTGTACACAAGATTGTATTTATAGATGGTTGTATTTAAAGATCACATTTCTACTGTAAGACACGATTTCACTTGTGGCGTAAATTGTCTGACATGTGACGCAGCTTCCGTTATCCTTACTTTGTCATTCGTTAGTGCCAAATTGGGCTTTGCCTTGCAGGTTTGTAGTCTATGGAATTCCCAGAGTTAGCGCGGAGCTTTTACGACCTGGAAATTTACGACAGGATATTTGACTCATTCAAGAATACAGAAAAGTGAACGAAATTTCCCTACATTTGCCGACAGCCAGGAATGATCTCAACTTATCGCGAAAATTCTGTTAAACCTAATAAGAGTTTTGCTTTGTATATGATTATGAAGTTCTTGTATCCGGAGCATAGAAGAATGAGAAAGATTCAATTCATGCGAAAGAACGTCGTATCTATTTCATTTTATTTACTATTCAAGTTATACCACATATTATTTATATTCACGTGAAAATATGGGACTTTTGGTCTTTCGTTATAATATTGACATAGGATCACTTCAATCATTGTGTTTTGCGTTATGACATTTTCTGAAAGTGATGTTGCTTTTTCTAGAGATGTGTTAGACACGATATTGACATTTTTTCTGTCTCCTTGATCTTATGTTTTAAAATGCACGGAAAATTTTATCAAGAAATGAAAGAAAGAAAATATCTGAAAAGGTATAAAATGGAGGCTCATACAGACACACACAAAGAATTATTTTTCTGTGTCATTTAGGAATATATAGTTGAATAAAGAATTTAACGATGAATTAAAATTCCTACGTGAAAAAGCGAGAAGAAAATAGTCAAGGAAAGGACTCCCGTCAGAAAGGCGACGGGAGAATCGTAAAATTCAACCGTGAAACGAGACTTAACATTTGGATTACGATTGCAAGACTCTTAAATTTTTGCATTTATAGGTTCCCTTGCATTAGCGCGTACAAAAATGCGATATGTTTTATGTTGGCGGCTGAAAGAAATCTAAAACTTTTTTAACGAAAGAACATAATTCTACTTTCTTTTATATTTATTAAATTAATATATAATAATAAATATATTATTCGTTCAGGGTACAACGGATAAATCGTTAAAAATATCTTTATTAAGAGTAAAGCATAGACCGACTTTTTGGCCATTAATCAAAATTCCAAATGATAAAGTAATGATTAAATTGAAAACATTATGCAGACATTCTCACCTAAATATCATTATTATTCCGTATGCAAATCTTATTGTAAAAGAAATAAAAAGTCAATCTTTCCAGATACCAACGAATTTCTTAGTATAAAACCAAACGGTCTTAAAATCCATCTCCACGAAACCGTTTCATTTTCCAGAATTCTTCAAAAAAATATGTTTCGCTGTACGAATGTAGAAACACGTACCTACACATTGAGAGAGAATTCCCTTCGGTACAAAAAGTGTAGCCCCCTCCCCCTCTCGATACTTATCAGATCGGAGCACGCGCCTATTGATTTTGGCTTAAACGGGGAATCCCACCAGTAGATAGAAGTTACAGCCGAGACGCGAACTTTTCTCGTAATGCGAGTTTTCCCTCTCCTTGTCTTCGTCAATCTGCATCATGGGAAATGGCAAATGAAAATCGGTTGGCACTAACATTACAATTGGAATCTAGTGCTTCACTTATTCTATTCGCCGTATTACCTCATTTCAGAAATAAGCAAAACGAAGACTATTTTTTAGTTTACCGATACGCTATTCTTATTCTACTATCATTATTACATTTTTAAATATTGTACACGTATATTGTTATACATAAAATTCAGTTATGTATTTTAAAATGGGATACAAATGTCTTAGTGCCTTGGTACTAATTTTTAATGATAGCGTTGTAACAAAAATTATACATATAATATAGGGAGTAACTAGATACAATATCCCAAACTGCTTTCCGAGAAATCACTGATTCGATTCTCTTTTTTCGTGTGTACAAACATTACTTTGCGGGGTTCTTACAATTGATTCTTTTTCAAATTTTTATTAGGTTTTTCCCCTTAAAAATGAAAATCGACATCTCAAAATCAATTAAATTGTATTAATTTTCAGAATTCTCTTTCCTATTAAAAATTCCCTCTATACTCGGATTGTTTACATTTTTGCCTTGGCATCGTGAACAACCACAATTCCAGATACATCAAGTATTTTGTCTCTGAGTGATAGAGACTACGGTTACGGAGATGAGGAACGGGGGACGGTAACTTTGAATGGAAGAAATAAAATAAACCGGCAGTTGGTCGTGCCTTTAGTGCACCATGGGGATTGTCTCGTTAGCATAATCTACCAGAAAGGCTGTGACTTGGTCGACTTTTCTTTCCTATTTCTATTTCTTTCTCCTGTTTTCATGGCTCCGTACAATTCCGCCGTGTCTGTGTACCTACATCCACCTTCGGACAGAGCCTTCACGGTACTTCCCTGCGTTGTTGATATTGAGGAAAGCCGGGCCCAGTATCTGCCGTCGACTGAAAGGCTATTTTGCTTTGTTTAAAGGCTCGATGCTCCTAGTAACATTGTTTCCTTCGAATGGTTGCGTTGAGACGACTTTGCTAAAAGCGTAAGATTGGACCAACAACAAAAAATAAGGAAGAGGGTTTAATGAGTTACGACACTGTGAGCCCTAAATAAAAATGGTTCCGATATTTTAAAAACTGAATTTTTATGAGCCTCCATGACCTCTAACTTTGGTTCTTGAACTTTGCAAATTTATCAATAGCGGATATTTTAATTGAGCAGGGCTGTTTGGTAGCTTTTTTGTTATATAGGAACAATCTACAAATACCAGATTTAATGTATAAGAATATTTTTTCTTTTTATAGTAGCAAAATTATTGACATTTTTTCATAACTCTGTAGCCAAACCAAGTGCAAATGTCATTCACAATGCATTACTATTTCAGGTCAAATAACTCCAGAAGTGCTACCAGAGTTTTTAGCACCCTTGGAGAATCATACAGTAATTCAAGGTCGTGACGTTTTCTTCACCTGTGTTGTTAATCATCTACAATCATATAAGGTATTGAGTTTCAGATGTTTAAACTGTGCTCATACAGTCTTTATTGTTCATAAATAAGTGTATTTGATTTGCACAAATGTATATTCAGAAATTTTACACAAATCGTGCATAGAAATCTATTCTTAATATACTCCACATAATACATGATTTTCTGCAAGCTTGTTAGAATACTGTAAAAGTGAAACAAACCATATCAATTATACAGTATGAACAACTTTCATCATAATTGGATATCCCTTTTTTCAAATCTCATTCCCTGGTAACAGTAAAGTGGCATGCCTTGTCTTATAGGGCTTACATAAATCATTTTTCTCAGGTGGCCTGGATAAAGTCAGATTCAAGGGCGATCTTGGCCATACACACACACTTGGTAGCACACAACCCACGACTTTCAGTTACGCACAATGGACATAACACATGGAAACTACATGTCACAAACGTTCACAAAAATGATTCCGGTGCATACATGTGCCAAATAAACACGGATCCAATGCGGAGTCAGGTTAGTATGAGAACCGTAGAGTAATAAAATGACCATGACTTATTATACAATTTACAATTTACAATTCAAATTTTCTATGATTTTAGAAAGGATACATGGAAGTTGTGATTCCACCTGACATAATGGATGATGAGTCTGCCGAGGGTATGGTGACTCATGAAGGTGGCAATATAAGATTAAAATGTGTTGCAACTGGTTCGCCAAAACCTACTGTTACTTGGAAGCGAGAAGATGGCCGGAACATTATTCTGAGGGAGGATGGACAGAAACAATGTGCGATATTTAAATCTATTCTTATCTATTATTATTTAATTATAAAGAAAATTAGTTGCATTACCTGATCTTATGTATTTTTTTCTCCACAATTAGTGTTTAGCATTTTAAACCAAGCAAGTTTATATTATAACATTGTTCTGTTGTTGTAATAACAACAGAGATACTTAGGTATACAGAGTAATCCAACATATCTTGTATTATATTGGATTACCTATAGTTTGTTAGATGCGCAAGTTTTGGAACATCCTGCAGATGATTCTAACTGCCTATCTTCATGTAGAATAATGTGTAATATTTCTCTTTGCAGCATTAAAAGTCTTTGTAGGTGAAATACTAGAGTTGACAGGAGTTCTACGACAGGAGATGGGCACATATCTCTGTATAGCAAGCAACAATGTGCCTCCAACAGTTAGCAAACGCTACTCTGTTGATGTCCACTGTGAGTATCACGTGGCATGCATTTCATCTACTGTAACCATTAGCTGCAGCTATTAACACTAAATCTACTAATTTATATGTATATATACCTATTTCTAGCAAACTATTCTTTAAATACAAGTTCTATTTTTTTCGACTGATTTTAAATAATAGTCATTTTAATAGGGCCAATAATAAACCCAATACGTTATAAATATTAATGAAATAAAAAAATATTTTCTATTTTGAATTAACAAGAATATTTTTAACAGAGAATTTTTAATCAAGTATTGTAAAATGATCCTTTGATTGACCATGATAGGTTTAGCGTTAATTAACAATCAACCATGCTACTATTATGTACATTGTTAAATCTGATTCAATGTTAGCTGCTTTTTTAATAATGTAAGAAAATCAATTTCTATACATTGTATAATACAATCAAACTATCCTTGAGATTCAGAAAACAAAGTAAAGTAAACAAAAATTATTTGTATATTACATAGTTTCTACCAGATCATGCAACTTTTATCCTGTACATTTTTTAAAAGAATCAATATGTATGCAGTTATTTAACGTCTGCGGTGACATGAATCCCCCTTTATACAACATAGTTTTGTCTACCTATAAACTCTAATCTTCCAAAGATCTTCCACAATACTCTGTTTTACTGAAAACAACTTCCCTAACAATAATCTACATGTTTTAATTCATCTATTCTCTTTGTTCCAGTTCAACCTGTTATAAAAGTCACAAATCAATTGGTGGGTGCCCCAGTAAATAGTGATGTAGTGCTTCGGTGTAAAGTGGAAGCTTCACCTCACGCAATGAACACTTGGTACAGAAATACAGGTAACAGGCTAATAATCAGAATCATGTCTTATCTACTAAGACCTAACAGATTGTATAACCAAATCATTTCATTGGATCAATTCATAGGATCATCTCATAAGATGAATTCATTACCAAGCATATCAGAGAAAAATACATGTATCAGTTGTAAAATTACTCATTCATTTATCTTAAAGACATACTGTGAAACTATTAATGACTCATGAGATTTCATTAAATTTTGGAAGCAGCATTTCTGTTGCAGTATGTTCTAGCATTGCATACAACTACTCGTTACACTGAACGATTAACATGTTCCTTTAACACACGATTAAAAATATTAAGATATATATTCATTTTGCAGGCGAAGAATTGCTACCCAGTCATAAATACACAATGTCGGAGTATCCGGAAAACGATTACTCTTGGCAGATGAATCTCACTGTCAATTCTCTTGAAAAAAAAGACTTCGGGGAGTACGTTTGCTCATCCGTGAATGCACTTGGAAAAGCTGACGGTGTAGTACGTTTGCATGGTAAGATCAGTTATCAGTTCTGAAAATACTAAAAATATCTTCGAAATCTTCCTTAGCTTGCACAGAAACAAATAACTTTAGTATTACTAAGCTCGCTAAAAACGTCAGAATGCTTTTTAAGGGAACATTTCTTGCGGAGTTTTGATGATGCTATTATCTAATCAAAACTATTCACTATGGTTTAATTAGCGAGATATTTTAGAATGAAACTAGCCAGTCAGATGATTTAAGATAGAAATCAGCCGATAGTTTTGTATGGAAATATAAAAAAATATCATGACTAGTAATTTCTCTCGGTTTCCCAGATCCTCCTTTGTCGATTAGAACACACATTAATGAGGAGGAATACACTAACTGTCTAGCAGGCGAGTTCCAAAATAGTCTACCTCTTCTCATATGATACTTTTTTTTTATTAGAGCTGCACCTATTTGACAAGACGACTCCAAGCACCATAACAAAGAACGTCGATGTAAAGATTCGGAAAAAACCAGTGCAAAAAGGGAAGAAGAAGAATAACAACAGCAACGGTAGACGAAACAATGGAGGTGGTTTCGATGATCTTGATACATTAGGAAGCGATGACGACCTCAGTACCACGCAAATATTGTCTGGCAGCACTCTTCAGGAAGGACACAGAACGGAGGGACCACTTACCCTGCCTTCCCTGTCGCCACCATGGGTGATTATAAATGCTGCGACCTCGAAACATTATCCAGTACCTATTACGGCAGCCCTTATTTCGCTGATTGCGTCGACAGCGGTATTTACTCTCTAATTTCAAGTACGAGAGTGAAAATGGTGATTGGTCATATGGGAACAGTCCTAGCGACTGCAATAAAAAATACACAGGGTGATCAGAAACCAGAGCGAAGTGGTGACCGGGTTTTTCTCAATCTCGAGCAATCAGTATTACAGTATTTTCGTCTCTGTTGTGACAGAGATGTACCTGTTTTTCATTTTACATGGGTATAGAATGACTGGGTCAGGTTTAGTTGTCCATTCCTGAGATTAGACCTCAATGGAAATCTGAACAAGTTGGAATGGAGAGTATTTTGAGAAATGTGCCATCGACTTTATACAAACAAATCGTGAGACGGTTTGTACATAGTTTATTATTTTATACATATATGTATAGATGTACACACCTTACTTTTCAGTCCTATACAATTGGAAAACACAATCTGATTCAAGAAAATAACTTTGTTGGTGGTATACAAGTTGTATTCCTCACACAGTTTTATAGAAAATGTCAGTATCATAGACGCACTGTGCTATCTTCTAAAAAATTACAAAAAATTGTATAAAACAGTACGAAGTACTTTGTTAGAATTGCTTTAATTTATATTATTTTTTACTTCATGATTTTCTCAGCACACATGTTATCAGTTGTACTTTATATTTCAGTTTAGAAATATTAATGCTGTAAGATATAAGTATGCACAGCTGTATTATTCAAAACACAATTAAATGGTCACATTTGTTTTATACATTACAATATCAACAATTATTTTGAATAATAATTTTAAATGTGGCTTTTGGAATCCTTTATATTTACTGATTCTGGACAATTCGTTACTTAAAATACTGGTGGGAAAATAGAATTTTGTATATATTTGACTTGACTGACAATGAGACACAAAATGTAATGAAATTCTTTACACATTTTTCCATATATTAGTTCATTAATAATATCTCAAATTTCTTATAATTGATTACAGAGTAATTTGTAAAAAGTAAAATATTTTTATTGTAAATGGATTACATTGTCTTAACGATATCACTATCTTTAACATAAAATAACATAGTGTTTGTACTTTGCAGTTGAAGTAACAGTAGCATATAAATTTCAAGATATTGTGCACATTTTATAAGATATGTAGTAGAACAAACTTTACTTTGATTTTAAATGTATGTTTAAGCCTCTGAAATGTAAAATCATTTGTCATTACCTTTAAACATTTCTAAGAAATTATTAACTTGGCCAAAATGTGTCACAAAAGGACCAATTGCCTATATTTTCAATACATCCTTCATAAATGACCAAAGTTATATAAAAGTTAGTGAATGAATGAACTAAATTTAAAGAATAAGTAAATTTCATTGAATACTCGTATCTTGGAGCAATGTCTGTCATTTGTATAATTTTTAACTATTTTTCCAGATTTCTTACCATACTATTGTATTCTGTACAGTACATTTTATAGGTCAGTGTTTTTCCAACTGATTCAAAATAATTTATATGAATATTTATTACAAACTTTGTTCATGTTTGTTTATATATATATATATATTTTTTATTCAAATTTTACTTTATTCATTATTTTTTTGAAGAGATATCATTGTGCATAACTAAATATAAGTATTAAACGTCTGGCAACATATTCAGATTCATAGTGTGATTAACATTACTTGCTGACTTGGCAAAATATTTGAAAACCGAGAAACTTAAAAGCACAGAAACTTCAATACATACAGATGTTGAGGTATATACATTTTTAAGCACAGAAATTTGGAGGGTTACAATTTCTAAGACATAGAAATTTTAAGGTGTAGAAATTTTTAAGGATACAGACTTCAAGATGTAGAAAGTTTAACATGTAGAAATATTGAAACGTAGGAATTTCAGGGCATATGATCACCAAGTTATTTTAAACTGAGTGATAATATGCATGCCAATAAAATGTATGTAACAAAGTAGAATGCACGGATACCCTCAAATCCTATTATTTATTTTATTTATAATATGAATATCAACAATTTTTATTGCAGGAATTTTACATGCTTCTCTACATTATAATAATTACTTTCTATAAGGTGTTTATATATCAGTCTATTATGTCAAGGAATGGGTACGCACTATTATGTGAAAACTGTTTTTATCATCTGTTGTGTTTTTTTATAAAATGTATTATGTGTCATTTAAATGTTCTTGTCAAGATAGTCTGTCAAATGTAATTCCAATTGGTCGCAATTGCCATACTTAACTATATCTGTATTTCAAATTCCATGGTCTCAAAATTTATAAGCTTTGCAGTACACAAGTCTTAAAATTTCTACACACTGAAATTTCTACACCAATAAGCTCCTAGGCAGCAAAATTTCAATCTATACACTGTTTGCACTTTAATGCTTCAATAGTAAACATTACTATTAATTTGGTACGTCCCAAGAATATTAGGCATTTTCTAATGTACCGAAATCTTCAAATTGTTGTGTTTTGAAATACATACCTAACTTTTGTATTGCGTTACATTATGTTGAGCTCTAATTTTTATTTTCATGGCACGTAAAATTTTTAGCAAAGAGGCAATTTTTTATCTTTAATCAATTGCCAAACTGTCTCGCTATGGCCCTGGATTATATTTGCTATTTATCATACATAAAATTAGTACATTCTGATTAAACAAAAATTTCACATGTTTTACAACACTGATTTCTAATTAACCCTAAGACTATAGCGTATATAGAGTTTACATGTATGGCAAAGTCTAAAATAATCTATTTAATCAGAAATAATGAAATAATTCATATAAAACACTAAAAATAAATAAGAAATCACGCAGTATCAAAAAGAATCCTAATTACAAAATGGAGTTCATCAATTTACCCATAAACAGGTAAATGGGATAATTACGGACCCAAGTTATTTTTAATCATTTGATTTCTAAGTCACAATTTGTTCATTTGTACATAAGATCTACTCATTAACATTACCTCTGTACCCGTATAAAATTAATTATCCTGCGTTCCGTGGCACTTTTCAATACAGTAGACTTTCGATAATTGTGTGTATGGCATTGTTATATGTACGTGCAGCATCCAATCACATGGGACTATAGATTTAGTATTATACACTAAATTTACATGTAACAATGAAGGTACTGAAAATGAAAGTTATTGAAAGTCCACTGTAACCAGCAGAGATCCTTGCAACATTGCCGGGCCAATGATTTCCATATAGAGGTTTTAAATAGGGCGATGGGGCAAACTGTGGAGAAAAAACTGATTGTGAGCTATGGTAAACAGTTTTAAAGAGTTCAAAGAAGGTCAAGTTATAGGTGTGTGAGATTCTTTGATGTTGACCATATAATTGAGGAATGCCACTGTTTTAGTGTTATGGTATAAAATACAACAAACTCGAGCTCGAGAGGAAACGGTGCGAAAATCTCACGACGAGAAAAATAGGTCTTCCTTTCATTCAACGCGACGAGGATATAGATTTAGATTCCACGAGGCACAGTCATTGCGGTACAAATACAATGGTGTACTTTCTGCCTCTTAAGGAAATTTTGTAAATACGTGACGATATTAGTACATTTTAATGCACTGGCGGTCAAAATTCTTAGGAGGATCTAGATAAAACTAAATGAACAGCAAGTTTTTATATTGTAAGAATTTATGAGCGATACGTGTAAGTTATATTGTTTCAGCGTTATATTACTTCTAATTGAAAATGGTCGGTTAACTCCGGTAAAGTATGTTGCTTAATTGGGACATGTCGTCGTGTCATTAACAGTTAGTAAAGCGAACATCATGATGATCATAAAATGATTAATTAGTAATTGTAATGCTTAAGGACATTCGAGCTTTAGAAATTAGTTTCTATCACAGTGTTGTTGAAATGTCTTTGAAATTTAATCGTTTGATTCACCAATGTGTCTCGATTAAGAGAATGTGATAGAAACTTTGATATTTCAACAAGTGAATAATGCTGAGGTTTATGAAATTTAGTTTTGCAAAAGACATTCATTTACTAGAATTAGGGAAATAATCTTTGAAATACTGAAATTACTATGGAAGAATTTAGTACGGTAATTAAAATGTTTCCTGTAAAAAGTCAACGTTTCAGCGAGACGGAGTCTCTTGTATGTACTTGACAAGAGCTCATCTTTTTAATCAGTAACCTTATATGCATAGTTCGGTAATGGAGGCTTCGAAATTTTAAAGATTTGTTATTTCTGTGGGCAGAAGTTTAAAAAATTTCTGCATTTTTACTTAAATTGTGTTCTAGTTTTGATGTTTTGGATTCTGTAGGCCTTGAAATTTGTTCGCCTTAAAATTTCTGAGCCCAACAATAAGTGTTTGCATTTCTGCACCTGGGATTCGCCAAACTCATTTTGCGCCTCGGATTCAAATACTATCAATTTTAACGCGATAAAATTTCAGCATATAGAATTTTCTACGCCCACAAATTTTTACGTTTTCGAACTACTAATTTCAAAAATTTTCTAATCGTTGATTTAGAGCAATTGAATTTAAATAAAATATTTCAATCTTTATCTGGCCCCGGGTATTGAGCTTTCTTGTATTGATCCTGCTACTGCATAAATACATAAATACATAATAATCTGTACATAATATACAAATGTGTACATACATACAGAATTAAATTTCGAAATTCGTTGGCATCAGTTTGTTCCAAATCTAACAGTAAAATTTTTATGCTGAATGTTTTTGAATTCATTCGATTAATGTGAACGTAATTTTGGTATTTCAAAATTTAAAATATGGATTGAGAATTGTACGAAAGTTTTATACATATTAAAAATTACAATGAAACTTTGATCAAAATGAACATTTAAAATTAAAAATAATATTGACTAAAATTCAATAATAATCACTAATATAAGAAAAGAAATGAAAAGAAAAAAATTTATTAACTGAAATTTTGTTAAAATGATGATAATTATACAAAATATTTGTTTTCTTTGATGTAGAAAAAAGTATTTTAAAGTCTTACAAGCAAAATTAATATTTTTTATTAGGCATTTGTATGATACACGAAAATGTTCCAAGACAAATTTTGCAAAAGTGATGTTTTTTAACGAATTCATCAGACTTTACTTTATTAGAAAAAAGACAAGAGAGAAATAACTCTGTTGAAACATTTTTTATGATCACATGATTTGAACTCCTGATATTCAAAAACACTTTGTGTATGCATTCTATTACATACTGTACCACGGAGCCGGAATCATGTAACGTCGTGTATATAAGTTAAATTTAAAGTTAACATAAAAAGTTGATACCATTCGACGACATTCAGATTTTACATAAAAGTTTTGTAAAATCAATGCGCTTATTTTCGTCGCTTATACTTGAAACGTGGAAACGTTCACTTCTGTTTTTAAATCGATTCTATGCATTTTCTAGTATTGCGAAACATTAGCCCGCAGGCAGTTATCACGAATTTCTTGTTACAGAATTTAAGTGCAAATTTTATTCATTTATATGTGAGATGTCTGACATTCCTCATTGCAGTGTTATTAAATAATTAGTTCAAAATCGGTATAAAATAATTTGGGAACTCCAAATTATAATTTTTCTTTTTTCTAACATAACATAAGTTTATGTTAGTTTATTAATACTTTATTAATTTTCTTAATTCTTAAGGAATTTTCATGGATTACATATAACGTGTTATTGTTTTTCAGACTTCAATTAGATATGTTGAATTAATCATCGAAAAACTCTTGAAAAATCTGTACGTCATAATAAAATCCCCAAATCTTATTCCATTTAGTTCGTTTATCAATAGATAAACCGTAACACTGTAATTTGTATGGAGAATGAAAGGCACGACAATAATTATGGTATAGTAATGTCTCGTTTGAGCAAACAAAATCATCTTAAAAATCTGTTGAAAAATGTTCCTATAATCTCGAAATACTAAAAAATTTGGATTTTAAACGATTTACGGAGAACGAAGTAAATATACGTAAAATCTTATACATCTGTAGTAAAATGCGTTGATTACTATGGATTTCAATGGTCATTAATCATCACTAATGCGAACACATTCCGGCAGATTTTTAAGCGTGGATTGCTTAATGCGCTCTATACATATATAGATATACAAAATAAATCTAATTGAATATCCTTTTATTGTAAGATTCCTATACAATTAAGGCGAATTTATTGGCGCTAAGAGTAAAATACATATACACAGCAACGATACATATAAATCATATAGGACCACATTTTATGTATGTACATAACGCCCATAAAAAACACACACAAGAGTATATTACGTGTAAATACTGGAAGGAAAAACTAAATGTTGGCATTGTCTATCAGACATTTATGGTAAGACTAGTGCACCTACGTATCTACGACATAGCGTTGAATGGGACTACGTTTTATATAGCGCGTCAAAGTGGTCTCACCATGTAATATATCGAACAAAACTGGGAAAACAAATACATAATATTCGGTCTCGGTTAAGAGACTTGTCTATGTATAAGATGTATTATGGATAAGTGAATGTGAACTTTGCCGTTTTGTTCGATTTCTCACAACGAAAACTGGAACGTAACATTCCTGGTGGATTTTTAAGCTTTCGGGGATTTCCGGCTATGTTTTCGCTTCCAATCATGTCGCTAGGACTGTATAGGGAAAAATTCGAAGATACCACCTGTCTTAATTTCTCACTGTATTTTCAAACAGGCTACCTCCTGGCCTGACTGAAATGAGTTTAACAAAATTGACTTTGTAATATTTTTTTCCAACTAATTTTCGGTTACTAATTACCTATTAGTAATTACCTATTACAAAAACAAATGTTGGTGACAGGTTCATAGAAAATTCTATCGTATAAATTCTTCAAGCCTTGAAATTTGCGTAAATAACGTCTCTGAGCTCTACAGTTTCGGTGCTTCGAAGTTATTACGCTCTTAAATTAAATCGACTCAAAATTTACAACCTCTGAAATTGTAAGGAATACCTAATTTAAAACTACGGTCGGTAGTTACATGTGTTCTATTAAGTTAATTATCATTATACTGTTGTTTTCCTAGTGATTATTAGTACCCACCTTCTCGCTGAAATTTGAATCAAAGAGTATCTTCTTTTTTGGTTGTTTTTTAGATATTTGCTCTTAGTGAAGCTTTCGGGAAAAAATATTAAAAAGTCAATTTTATTAACCTTTAACGTGAAATTTTTGTATTAAATCATTGAAATTTTTTGTTATTGACGTTAAATAAAATTATTTAAATCATTCTTTATTCAGGAGTAGATTGAAATCTTTTTTATCTATGTTCATTAGTTTTTTTTTATATTCAATTTAATTATTTGTCTGTTTTTTATATGAAGTAGAGTTTCAGGAAAAACCTTGTTCTAACATTCAACTGCTACAGCGTTTTCTCTAATAAATAATTTCAGATTTAACAAATTCCTTTCAGATATTTTTACATAATTGGAACCGTAACTTTAATAGAAACAGACATTCTTAGGTGACATTTACAGTAATAACCCCGTCAGCTTCGAACATGCTCTAGCTGTGAATACAACTTATACTCGCGTGCTGTTATAATTATTATTGTATGCTGTGTCTATCTCCGTGCAAAATCCGGTATAATTCACAATTTAGAATTAACAATTCAACGTTCTGAACTTCTTTTCTAGCTGTTCGATGTTCTTCAGCCTTCATATTTTTCACGTTCGGTTAGTTAATGTATAAATAGAAAACAAACGTAACCGGCAGTTTCGAGCAATGAAGCTACACACAGCAATAATAGTAATATAATTATATCTGTGTCGTTATTCGATGAATGATATCATTTATCTTTTATAAATTAAAATTGTGAATAACTTGCCTTTGACAAAATAAAACCGTGGGAGTAATTAATATGTATACCATTCGAAGCTATCGTAACTACCTACAGAATGAACTGCGGTAGGAAACGAATACGATGTATAATACTATTAACTTCAGACAATAAAATGTTATTATCGATGTTACCTTACAAACTGTATGTATCGACGTACTAATCCTCCTACTTTATTAATAACGTAGGCAATGCCTAAACAGTATCAATTGTAGCAATATTATGTACATCATTTATTTATCATTTATATACAAATTGATTAGGGTGTGTATACATTTTGATTTTACTTCAATAGATTTGGCCGCATTCGTTTTACCGCCTTTGTTCGTTTTAAATTACTCTCTTTCTCATCCTCAAGAGTATTTTTTAGTTTTTCAACATGACTTGGATAATTTATTTCATCTGCTATAGAATCAAGCTCTAGTGTCTCGATTCTTGGTACCAATTTACCAGCACTATTTAACATCTGCTTGAATATACCAATTTGTTTAAATGTCAGAACAGATACTGCGGTACCCGGTTTTCCGGCACGACCTGTTCTACCTGCTCTGTGTATATATCCTTTAATATATTTTGGAAGATCATAAGATATAACCAATTGTATATCCGGAACATCCACTCCTCTGGCCAACGCATCCGAACTTACGAGCCTGGAAACAGAACAATAGAGAAATTATATATTCTTTTATATTCTTTTATAAATGCGTTGAAACCGTTAGACTAGAATATTCCATATGATAAAGTACGTTTAAAATGTCTCTTCTTTGAAATTAATAGAAAATTCTTTTGCCATACGGTATGAAAAAGAAAGAAATAATTGCACGATAACCGTCACACTATGTTTCTCTTTGAAATTTAGCTTTGCTCCGTTTATCAATTTAACTCTTTATATTCTAAATAAATAAATCTATATAATAATGAAAAATGAAACCTACACCTGGACTTCACCAGCTGCAAACTTTCCAAGTACAGTTTCTCGTTGTTTCGGTACCAGTTGCGCCGAAAGTTCTCCAACGATTACATTCTTTTCCGACAATATTGACTGAAGTAAAACAGTTAATCTATGTGCCATTTTACCAGAGTTTGTGAATATTAATGTCTTGGGAACATGTGGACCGTTACATAATAAATGATACAGTGCTACAGGTTTGTATTGTGCTGTGCACTGTACAGCATATTCTGTTAATTCTGTAGGACTCGTGTAACGACTGATAGAATCCCCTAATTCCTTGTCAAGATTTACATCTTCGTCTTTTTCTGGTACTAACATCGACGTAAAGAGTACTGGTTGAAAGAGGCCAAGACGATTCAGTTTCTCAGGATCTTGGGACAAGGTTGCACTGAACAATAATTTCTGTGCTGGAATCTTACTGTTTAAAAATATATAAATTAATATAAAATTCAATGTACACTTACACTAAACTAAAAAGAAAATTAAGATTTTAAAAGTCCACTAAGTTAACAGTAATTTTTAAAACAACCTGTTGCGCATGTTTTTAAGTGTTAGTTGCGGTGTAGGGTAATGAGGTTCTGGAAGATACTGCATCCAGTCCGCAGTTCGATCTGCCTCATCGATAACCAGAAATCTGAGGTCATCTAAGGAGAATTCTGGTGTTTTTAACAAATGATCCACTAAACGACCCGGTGTCGCAATAACTATATCTACTGCAGCTTTATTTTCTTCTCTGCTAGCTTAAACATAAAATGATGTGTTTAGAATTTTAATTTTATTTATATTATTTTTATACTCATCTTAAATACTTACTATTTTTTCTTAAATTTCTCTGCTCTTGCTCAAAGGAAAATGCACCAGATATCAAAGCAACCCGTAAATTGGTATGTGATGTATATGTAAGTATTACTTTGTGTACTTGTGCAGCTAGTTCCTGTACTGGTACAACAACTAAGCAGCGAATTTTAGGCACTAGTCGGGTTTGCAAATCCTGCACTATTGGTAAGACATATGCTAATGTCTTCCCTGGAAACGAATTATAATTAAAATTACATCTACACCTTGTATCACATTAAATACTACAAACTGAACATGTCCAACGCACATATGTTAAAGTAATGCCATACATGTTAAGTACACTGATATATATTAAGAAATACCTTTATGCCAGTACTGTATATTTCCTAACATATTTCAAGTAATTTAAAATGCATTGCTTTAAGGAAGCAGTAAGACACAAAATCAAATGGTATTAAATTTATAAAGGTTCTTAACATGTTCAGACTTAATAATTCATCATTATAAAATCATACCACTGCCTGTAGGTGCACATACACAAGTGTCGTGTACCCACCACCCTAGTTTTCTGTCTTGATTACATTTCAGTAACCACGATACCATACTCTCCTGAACAGGAAATAATTTGTTGATTCCATTACTTTTCAGAACTTTAATAAGTTGGGAATCTAAAACAGTGTCTAAGTCATCAACATTTGGGCCACTGTTTAAATCAACCAATATAATTTTAGGATGAGCCAACCAATTGGGTAACACTCTTTTCACTTCTCGATTTTTTTTATACGTCTTGCTACCTAGAACCGTAAACTGTGTGTGTTCTTTAGTTAATTCTTCTTTTGTACTCTTTAAGCCGTCATTGCTTAAAATTTGAGTTTCCTTATCATTTCCATCCAGGTTTTCCACAGATTCTTCTTCAATCAAAACATGTTTTTTCTTCTGTTTCTTTCTTTTCGATGGTTTGTCAGAACTTTCATGTTTTGCTTCAGACAAATTATCTTCTTCTTTAATATTCTCCTTTCCTTTTTCTTTCCTTTTCTTTTTACATTTAGGCACCTCTGTGTCATTTACTTCTTCCTTAGATTCGACGCTCACATTATTAGCTGCCCTTTGCCGTTTTCGCTCCTCTATTTTTTGTAATAGCTTTGAAAGATGATTCTCCTCATCTTTATTGTCCACCTTTTCATCGCCTTCATACCTGTTTCGAATATGTATAGATAACAAAAACGATATAATAAACGAAAAAAATTACACTGGTTTATTAATGTTAAATGTTATTAATCAGCTGACTTACCTATTTATCACAAACAGACTCATCTCACTGACACCGCCGGCACGTGCGCGTACGAAACTACGTTAGGTTATGTTTACCAGCAACTGAAATACAAACAATAACATTGTATATATTTAAACGATATTTTAAGATAACTATTATATATATTAATATAGTTGCACGTTTACATACGCATATAAATCCTATTAAAGATAATATTTACATCCGACAAGATAAAAGTACCATTTAGGCAAAAAAATCGTAGAAGAAATATATTGACCCATACACGGTGTCCTATTTTAATTCATTCACTGGAACTCGGAAACTGTTCCAACGAAACTTCAAAAATTCTAAGGACTACGTATAGTGAATGTGTCCTTTTTATCGATTAAGACTTCAAGGTCACTGACCGTTTCGTGGTAGAAGTAGGTCAATATATTAATTATTAATTGTATGGAGATGTAATTATAGTACGTATCTTACCGGAAAGTCAGATAAATATAAATTTAGAGCTTATCTTAACTACATAATAATGTATGTTTCAAAATGATGAATAAACGAATCAGTATTTCACATAACATGGTTTTATTTATTATAAATATTAACTACAATGTGGAATATTCATTACAATAAAAAATTATCGTTTTATATTAGTATTACGATCAGTAAATAACATTATACCGACTTTATTTATTTCACGGAAATAGGTAATTAATTCATTGTCATTGTTTATTGATCTTTTTGTAAGTTTAGAATATTGTTTACATCTTGTATCAAAATTCACATCGCAGAAACTTGTAATAATATAATATTATCGATCTAAATTATACAACCTATTTGCACTATTATTATCGATATACATATTCCTACAGACTATCAATCTGCTGCCAAATTCCAAGTGGATGTATCATTAGTTTCTATTTATAAGATTGAACACATGCAGCGAGCGTCACACATGTATACAGGGTTGTACGTACTGCCATACGTCAATAATGATGTCATACTTGTGTACATTTGTGCATACATACGTGCGATTTCTTGCTAATTATATCATTCTTCTTCAAAGAAGTTTTTCTATTTTTCCATGAAACTTGTACAAACCAGAACCTTAGGAGTATAAATTTAAATTACTCAACTTACTTTTAAATTCTTATTTAAATAGCAAATTGTGTTAAAGTTCTAATTTACATATAAAGTCGATAATTGTAAATAGGCGCATGAATATCAAGATTAACGGGGATTTCGGTAACACGATTGAAATGATTATAAATGTAGAATGCAAAAATTATGAATGACTTCTGGTCTGTTTCATAACTGTACTGTACGGCCGGAAGTGTTGTGAGTGGCGACACGTCAGTCGTTCCTGGTAGCAAATGCTACATGACAAATACTCGTGAGGCAAATGAGTAAGGTTGAATAGACGTTACGTTCTAATTCGATAGCTTTTGAATTTTCTGCGTCATCGAGTTAAAAAACTTCGTGTCTAATCATTCAAGGAAATAAATGATCCTCGTAGCTATCGGAACTCGACGAATCATACAATCACTGCCTTGTCCTTATTTCCCGCGGAATTTATTTTTTAACAATTTAAATTCCCGAGCATATGTATTCTACCGCCAATAAAAAAAATGATCACTGTAAAGTAGCGCCATCTTTTTTCAGAAAAAATGCAAGTTCGTTTTGTTAATGCTCGTATGTATGTATAGTAGGTACACAAGTCGCTACAAACATTGTACAACCGAAAAAAGAACGGAAAAATCATTTGGGAGATGGAAAATAACGGTGTATCTGTAGTAAAATTTACAATACAAATTTAATCCTGTGTCTATGTCAAATTTCAACAAATTAAATTAATATTTTCAAAAGTCACGGAACTACCTATTCGTGAGTTGTCCTGAGGTTATAAGGTAACAGAGTAACGGACCCCTTACTTTCGAATGTTGGTACAAAATGAGTTCTTACTGCTAACGCAATTTTTCACAGGTACACCCACTGGGAGTTAATCGAAGTTGAGTACAACAAATAAGAATATATGTTACTCGACAAACAGTGGTAATGGCAGTAGTCCTATTTTTTAAATAAATTTGTAAGTCTCTCGGTAATACTAAAACCAAAATTGGTTCTGTACGATTTACCATTCCGGAAGTGCAATTTTAAAAAAAATTCCTTGCATCTTAAAGTTGCAAGGGTTATTCTTTGTAAGGGTGGCTTGCAAGGATATGCTCATTAGCGTTCTATCATCTTTTAACAGGTACGATTAATCCTAAAGAAACTTGATAATGTAATTTACCAATCGTAAATAATAATACGAACAATATTTTTCGACTACGATAACGATCTCAATAAATGAAACACTTACTGATGAATAATTAGTTTAATTGTTGACAATCATAATGTTTGTACTTCATAACTTTTGCGTTTTTAATTTTTTCTTGAAAAGGGTCCAAAATATTAAGAATATTAAGATAAAAACATTGGATATAATCCCTAAAATTATAAATATTATATTTTCCAATAAGTTAGGGTAATAATTGATCAACCATTGTTCCAACTATTGAGATCGATAAGACAGTCCCAAAATTATCCTTTTATAAATCCTGAAGGAAGAACCTTACTGTTTTGTTCCACTCTGTATAAGACGACATGCGGATGAGCGGTATTCATACATATATGTATGCGTGGTCGAATACAGCAGATTCCCTCTCTCTTTGTCGCACCACGTTCTTTTGTTGCCACGTCAACCAAACTGGATATACGTAGCGCCTCTAACCCAGAACTCCTTTCCATCCTTCTTAACCCATTCCTCTGACATGAAGCTACCAGGGGAGTTAGTGTGTGTGAAAGAATACACCGGTATATACATACAGCTACGGCGACCACTCCCGATCCGCGAGCGTTTCTCTCAATTGACCGCTGAATTCCGCGCTGGTATCACGGAAGTGTATTTCTGTAGCAGCAGTGTGCGTTGAAGAGGTAACGTGGGATACATTTAACGATACTAGGTATTCAAATTATCCGAATTAACTCCAGGATACGATTAGACTAGCTCGGAATAGAATTTAGGTCTTTTGAAAGTTACGGGAAAGCGCACCTTGGTAGAATCTGTGTCGTGCGGAATTTGTGCTAAATGCCGGTTTTATGTGACTGACATTTTGTACTGTGTGAGTGAGCAGAAATCCGGCGTTATACTTGACCATTGACATATGTGACAGATAACGTTCATTCTTGCCGAGTAAAATTGTATTGATAATGTAATTACAAAATTTGAGTGTTTTTCATTTAAGTGCTGTTTAACTGTTAACGTGAAATTAGACATACGTGTAATTTCTGGGCTAATTTGGAAAAGCCATTATGTATCTACCGTATAGTATATAGCCCAAATAGTGCCTGTAATTGTGTGTAAATTGATATACCGTGTGTACATTTATTATTTGAACTGACAAGATTTTGTTCAAGTACACAAAGTCATTCTCACACTGATTTCGTTTATCTTGTCACAATTAAAAACAATATTTAAGATATAATCCATTCACACAGTAATATTTTTCCTGCGTAGGGTTTTAAAATATCTACAGATTTTTGTTATGTATAATTGATCAAACTGAAGTGCACGTCAACCGGAACTTAGAAGCCGGCATTAGTCTAGTTAAAATTGCATGGTGTTCGGGTGCCGTGAAATTTCTAATCTAGAATTTTCTAATCGTCAATATGTTAACGCTTTATATTTTCTAGGACATAAAATATTTGAATCCCGAAATCTAAAAGTCACTAAATTTTTCTGCTCCTCACCAAGTAAATTTGATTACGCCATAGTAATTTAAAATCGTCTACGACGCAACCTAGATATCAGTTCCTCGAAGCTGATCAATATAATCAACAAAGTACCGAAATGTTAGTTCTCCGTTCTAACCTGCCAGCAAACGTATTTGTCAATGTTCTCAGAAATGTTCATATATTAAATTATGATATCATCATGCGTGACTGACTGTATGTACCATAGCGTGAAGCGAAATTCAAGGTCGCTACACATAATTGTATTTACAGTATTGGGCATATAATATGGGAATTAAAATTTCACGAATTCAGATTTTGTCTATATTAATTCTATGGCATTCTCCGATCTTTGTTTAGCTATTAAAAACCAGGTAGTATCTTTGTTTATTTTTAAAGTATTCTAAAATTCATCCACGTATGTATCACTGGTGTTCTATTAAAGAAATTTTTAAATAACGCCGAGAAATACCTTACGCAGGAGAAATCATGTTTCTTTTTCTGATAAATACAACAAATTTGACATTAGTCGTAATTGTTTCCAATAAAGGACTGTCTTTTGTCACCGGGTGATATCAATGTTTTGGGCGAATTCGATGATCGATAATATACCGTCGTTCGAACTTACGTAATATTATGAGTCAGAAACGTTTCTCGCGGAATTGTGTCAGTCTCGTGACAGAGTAGAATACGCCGAGCCGGCGCTCGAGTCACAACAGAATTCTTGATTGCAGTAAGACGGGATTTCACCATACAATGTGAGAATTTGTAGTGTACCTGTAGTTCGTTGATTTTGCATAAAAAGCCGGTTTTACATAATGGACATTCCATATCAAATTGAGCAACTTCAACAGCAGCATTTAGGATTGTGTTTAGAATCACATGTATTATAGCCCTTAGCGTACCGTACATGGAATTAATCTTGTTTTTCGCAATTATCGAAGTTTTTGAAGTTACATCACATGACGTCAATCTGCTAAGTTCCAAAAAACATATCTCCGTAACGGCCTATCGCAAACCCATTTTCTTTTTTCTCTTTGCATCAGAAAGAACCGTATTTTCCAATGAAAACTACAGGTTGCAATATTATTGATGTTGACTAAGATTTATATTAAATTTTGATAAACAATTGCATATTGCTCATCTATAAAACATTTTATACAAATGAAAAAATTCGGACGTACTGTTTGAACCACCCCCTTCAGGAAACCGTTTTTAAAAAGATGGACAATGTTTTACTAATCGTATATGAAATCAATAAAGTTAACTATGCTGCCGTTTTACGTGGATCGCGACGCGTTAAGCGGAACTCTACCCGCCATCACTATAACGGAACTACTGGCGATCGCGGCCACTTAAACAACGTAACAAAAAGGCATGGTCTCCATTATTGTTGTGCCCATGTTTTCCGAAATATATTCTTAAAAACGATAGTTCAAACCGTCTGTCTGAATTTTTTCGGATTTTTAAATATTGGTAATCAGTAAACCTGGGTTTACAAAAAATCGTAATTTTTATAGTGTTTCTGTAAAAATTGAAGTCATATAGTCATTTGACGCATTCTGACTAGTAATTGCCTCCACGCCCCTTCGTCTCCCAACCTCCCTCCCTGCCACTCCCTCGCACTAATCGTTATTTTTTAATTATACTGATGGCAATCTTATTAGAACTACTTATATATGAATATATGGATTTTATGATTTTTTGTAATACATTCAGGATATTTCATGACACTGAAATTTGATAATGTAAATATTTCTTTTGCAGTCAGTCGAAACTATGTCGGCCGCCCAGTACTACCACGTGCAGGTATATCGTATAAATAAAATTATTTATTTTTCATATCAAATATGGAACATTTTCATGCATGGAAATTAGTATTAGGTGACCTATACACCTAACTAGTCCCCATATGTGCAGGAAATCTATTGCCTGTGATCGATACCGATATGTAAAATGTTATTTTTGTGTAGTGCACGCCCACTGTCTACCCAGCTGATCCCTTCAATGCCGAAGAGGACGCAGCCCTTCTTCGCACCGCCATGAAAGGCTTCGGCACCGACGAACAAGCCATTATCGACGTCTTGGCACATCGCGGTGTCGTTCAGCGAATGGAAATCGCTGACAAATTCAAAACGATGTACGGCAAGGACCTAATTTCCGAATTGAAGTCCGAACTCGGCGGTAATTTTGAAAAGGCCATTCTGGCGCTGATGACACCACTCCCGGAATTTTATGCTAAAGAACTCCACGACGCGATATCTGGAATGGGCACGGACGAAGGCGCCCTCGTAGAGGTGCTGGCATCTCTCAGCAATTATGGCATTAAAACCATATCTGCTGTATATAAAGATTTGTACGGAAACGAACTGGAAGACGACCTAAAAAGCGATACATCCGGTCATTTCAAGAGGTTACTGGTCTCGCTGTCGTGTGTAAGACAACTTTCTTATGTTTGTTCAACATACTTTTCCCGCCCCTGAATATATTACTTATAATGCAACGCAGAAATCACAAATCCGGGACCCTGCATAATCCAATACTAAGGAGATTTGTGGTCCCTGGACTATGGAAATATTTTAAATTATACAGCATATAAACGATTATTCGCAGAGCAAATGCTTCGCATATAAGATAACAAGATTTAAATAATTTCTAAATTATTTGAATAGGCTAGCAGAAATGAAAGTACGGAAATCGACGAAGCGTCCGCACTTGAAGATGCTGAAAAGCTTTTGGCGGCTGGCGAGGGTCAATGGGGAACGGATGAAAGTACATTCAATGCCATTCTTATCACAAAAAGTTATCCTCAACTACGTAAGATATTTCAGGAATATGAACGCCTCGCTGGCAATAGCTTAGAGGACGCTATTAAGCGCGAGTTTTCTGGTGCTATCGAAGACGGATATCTTGCCGTTGGTAAGAAATTGATTTATGGATGTATTTAACCCTTTGAGTAGCAAAGAGCGTGACGGCGCTTCTGTTTAAGTGACTACTAGTAAACAGATTTCAGTAAGAAAAGGGAAATAATTTGAGAAAGTTTTGTAAATGATTTATTGCTTAATTTCAGTGAGATGCGCCCAAGATAAATGTGCCTACTTTGCTAAACGATTATACAAAGCGATGCGCGGAATGGGCACTGACGATTCAACTCTGATACGCATAATCGTTGCTCGATCAGAAATCGATTTGGGAGATATTAAGGAGGCTTATCAAAGAATTTATGGTCAATCACTTGCAGGAGACATCGATGTAAGAATCAATTTTTATGATTTGAGATAAAGCTTTGATAAATGTTTCTGCGACTTTTACCAGGATTTTGAAACCGTGAAAGCTACGATTCGATCAGTACACAGGGGAACTATTTTGAACTTTGAATTTTTTAGACTTTGAAATTCGTGTTCCACCCGGCCTCCAAGTAATTTTAAATACTTCATTGATAGATTTAATCATTCACCAGAGTTTTTGCAATTTATCATATTTACTATGGTTAGTTAATCTGATACAAACTACATTTTACGACATTTTGTTTAATTTACAAAATGGTCGAGAAAATGAGATCCATGATAATGAGTACCTGAAATTTTTGTTACATTTATACATATTGCGAAGTAATGAATTTTATAAGTTTTTCTTTGTAGTATAAGTAATAACAAGTACCAGTTCTGTTAAAAGTACAAATTTTCGCAGAATCATTTAAGCTTATTTCATTAAATTAACTTTTTACATTACTTGCATCCCACATTCCATCACTTATACACACTGTTATTTTACTCCTTACTCTTTGTTTCTTGACACTTCGTAACTAATAATGAATTTCAGGACGACTGTTCAGGAGACTACAAGAGACTCTTGCTTGCTCTTCTTGGATGAAAATATTTAATGTTCAACAAAAACTTTTATTTAAAATCACACTTTAATGCCAGGGATGATGTTCACGCTAATTTGCAATATAGTAGAAATGCTAGAATTAATTCCATCTTTCGAAATTACATCAAAATTAATGGTGAATATGGTTTCGTGTGTTTTTATTTGGTTATATTGATTGAATATATAGCTTTTTAATTATCCATGTAAGCTTCATTTTGTATCAGAATGTTTCATAAATGTTTCTATGAGACACATCAGTTATTTACGTTATTACTTACGTTGTGGTTCTTACAAATTATGCATTATTATTTAATTAATAATGATATTAAACTAGGGTCTACCCGATACCGTCTGCTGCGGGACATAGAATATTCTATTTTGATAGAAATTTAGTTTACCATAAAGTTGTTTCAAATCTTGAAATCTAGAAACTTGGTTGCGTTAAAATTTCGAAACACAGAACGTTCAAGACTTTGAAATATTCAACGCGTACATATTTCAAAGCGTACAACATTTTGATGTCACTAAACCTTTTCTATCGGGTTGGCCCTGCATTAAACTAATTTTCCAGTTGTTGCTCGCTTATTTGAAATACATGCATGCATACCTCTGACATTTGTACATAAATACAAGATTGTTTAACAATTTCGAATTAACATCGCTTTAATTTTTCCCACAATCTTTCTGCATTTACAGAGCGACTGCGGCGAAGACTTTAAGCGACTTCTAATCGCACTCTTGAATTAATGACACTGATCAGGATATCGCTAACACACCTACAAGTGTCAATAATTTGCGTCTCGCGCGAATGTCAATTACATATATTTGTTTACAATAAAGAGTCTTAACCGACCGTTCGATTCGGAAAACGAAGGACATCTTTGTATTCTTTTTTCCAGAGTGATTGCACTGCAGAATGGAAAAGGCTTCTGATTGCGATGTTGAATTAAGAGAATAATTTAAATATTATCCTAAAAGAACTTCAAGGTGGAATACTCTCTTTTACTGCTGTTTATGATAATATTGTGTCATATACAATTTGTTGAGATTTGACAAATTTGACACAAGCAGTATGTATTTGTTGCAGAATTGCATTTATTATTTTTTTACGTATGTATGAATAATAAAAAATACTCCAAGTTTCACTTCCAAATCATCTTCCGCAAGTGCTGCTCTAACAGATATTTTCATATAACTTATACATAAAAAGTAATGATCTATACTTGTATAGACTTATTTGAAATAAAGCAAATATAGTAAACAGAAAACTATAAATTTATCCTAATTTTAGATCGTATCTAGTTACTTGATCAATGAAACAATTTTCTGTTATACTACGTATTACCACTGACAAGACATAGGATAGACGTATCACGTACACGACGTGGAATCAGGTTAATATTGTATATTTATATTCCACTGATTCCTCAAACCTGTTGTTATTGTTTACTTGATAATTCAACAGTAATATTAGTGATAGTACTCGTTAACGGTTGAAACTTGAACGGGCAGGTATAAATATATATTAATTTGACCTAAGAAAATTAAAATAACCGTCCTAAATACTAACGTATTGTATAGAAAAAAAGTATGCGAATTTAGTGATTTAAAGCAAATTTTTCAAAATGTCACGAATCCAAAACGAAGTAATCAAAATATCTGTTATTCCAATTAAAATATTTTTACTCCAAAAATTAATAATTTTTATACAAACTAAATTTTATCGAAAAGTATATTCTTTTATGTATGTTTACCTGAAAGAAGTAAACATATTCAACTTTTCGTAACACCCATAAATTTGGAGTACTTAAGATGACAGCAATTTTTGAAGGTGTTTTTATCGACGTGACATGAAATAACCTAGGCCCACAGATGAGAAATAAGATAGGATCCAATATCTCGTGTACATAAATACTCTCGTGTACAGTGATATCGGATAGACCTTACAGCCCTATGCTTTTCGGTGTCGCCGATTTTGGGGACTCTAGAGCCCCATTACCATTTCAGTGTCACTCCCCACATTACCATTTTAGGTTCGAATCCAGGATATTCATGGGTTAATAGTAAGAACACAGACGAGGTATCCAATACCTCGTCTGTGGTAAGAATATGATATAGAAATTATTGTTTATGCATATTAATAACGTTACATTTCTCTTAAGAAAGAAGGATAGTGAATTCACAGGTACGGAAATGTAAGTGGCAGCAGAAGAACATTCTTTTAGAGAGAAGAATATTCATTTTTTCGAAATATACATATATTGTAGTAGTAGTAGTAGTAGGTTGGTTTGTAGGCGGGGTGGCGGAACGGTTCCCCCCACCGAGGCCTTGTGTAAGTACATACACACTAGAGGCTTTGCTCACCTTAAGTTTTGCTCTAAGACTTTCGGTTATTCCAAGTGGTACATAGCGCGGATTCGAACCACTTTGTTTCACCTACGGACATGGACAGGACTCTACAATAACTTCCGAAATGCCATGCTCCCTACTTTGTTAGCTGATGGCCGAAGGCCTTGGTTTACGTTGGGCAATTCGGTGTTGTGGTCATTCAGATAGCCGCCTGTGGCGGGGAACTCTTTGGGAGTCACTTTGTTCCTGCTTGTTCTATTGGAAGATTGTTTACTGAGAAGCAAACCCTATCCCTCCTTCCCTAATGCCCAGTTAAGCGAGACTCGACATATATGATTCTAGTTTATCTGTTCAGGCTTCTAGCGCGGTTGACAAATTGATTGCGGTCCCCCCCCCCCTTATATTCGATGCTGAACCTGTTACCCCCACTCTACATATAGCCGAGGTTTGATTTGGTGCTGTCAAAATTGCAAGGACCGATAACAAACAGTAGTAAACATCCCAAAGAGGTGACAAATCCCGGGGCCGGTTGGAGTTTCGGCAGCCAGCGTGATTGTCGATCGTGGTTTTACTCTTTAAGTTGAGAGGAGTGGTGTAATTATAGACGTGTCTTTGTACGTGTTATACACTGGTTTGCAGTGATGTTTTCTTACTGGTTCTAGATAGATTTAGACGGATCAAGAGGTCTTTACTGATGATCGATTCGGAGTGAGACATAATGTTTATGTTCCGTTTACTCCTTTCCGTACCTGGCGGTGTTATTCTCTGGGAATAGAGGGTAGGTTGTCGCTAAGGTTGACATTTTATACTTATTGTGTTTTGATTTATGGACACGTATTGTGTCATCCTCTGTTTTTATTGAGGTTATGTTGTTTGATTAGGTCTAACCATTAGGTTAAGTAGTTTAGTTTTTAAATGGTTTGTGTCATTTTGGGCCACTGGGTTATGTTATAGGTGTACACATATCCCAGGCTTATTTATGGTTTATTGTTATTTGTAGTAACGGTCGATTGTCATGCCGGGTTGAAAGAGGTTATGCGGTTATTATTCAACGTCAAATGAGAGAATTAGTTGTTATTCTTGCTCATTTGTGATTTTATTTTACATCAAACTTTTGATGGGTGAATTAACGACTTATCTGAGACGGTTTATGTTTACATCTTTGTGATGTGTTTGATTGCTGTTGCTCATCTGTCTGCTTATTGTAGTTCTCGGAATGGTTTTGTTTTCCGGAGGAAGTTCCATATTGAACTTATTTCTAGATTATGTAGTTCATCTTCTGGTATAATGTGACTACCCAGGGTTTGATTTCTGGTTGTTAGGAATGCTTCGCAATTTCCTATTATATGTGTGGCAGTTTCTTTGATGTCTTCCTGTTTGCAGTGTGTGCAGAACGGAGAGCTTACTTGCCCCATGTGGAAGAGCATATTGCCCAGGTGACCATGACCTGTTAATATAGTGGCCAATTTTTTTACTTGGTCTTTTTCGTATTTTATTAAGCTGTTTGTTCTGGAGATGTTGATTTTCATGCCCAGCATAATTTTAGCTTGTTTACATTCAGGTTCGTCTGCCCAAGCTTCTTCAAGTACTGCTGTACTCCTTTTTCTGAGTAACCTTTTCAAGGTTGCTAGTGCTAGACCTGTGGTCGCTTGTGGGCCGATATACATGTTACTGGCACCTTGTTTGGCCAGTGTGTCTGCCAATTCATTCCCTTTGATGCCTCTGTGCCCCGGTACCCATGTCAGGGTGATCTTGTTGCCTCTGGAAGCAAGTTTATTAATTTTATTATGGCAATTATGTGCTAGTTTAGATGTGAAAACCGGTCCTTCTATTGCTGTTAGGACGGATTGGCTGTCAGAGCATATTAGAATTTTCTTCCGACTGGTGTTCCTGTTTGTAAGATCCTCCACGCAACCAGTGATGGCTGTTATTTCCGCCTGAAAGATGGTAGAACCTCCCCATAGAGTGACGTATTCTGAATTATTACCATCTTCAGTGATCCATGAGGCGCCCACTCCTGTTCCTGTAACTGAGCCATCAGTATACCATACCTGGTCGAAGTCTCTCGGGGGCAATTTATTATTTGCCCAGTCTTCTCTAGTGGCATGTAGACGGTTGAATTTTTTGCCAAATTCATGTCTGGCCGTCATGCTGTCGGAGGGTATATATTGTGTGCCCTCCATGATTGGTCCTGCAAATTGTAGTACATTCGCGTGTGATTTTGGGTTCTTTGATTCAACCCATAGTCCCCAGGAGTTGATTCTGTGGGCTGTTCTAATTGCTACTTCTGTAGCTTTAATGTGCAGGGATGCCTCGTTAAGAAGGACCTCCATACTTTGGTAGGTATTGTACGTATAGCTCCTAATATTTTTCTTAGGGCTCTATTTTGGATGGAGCTTAGTTTTGATTTTACTTTGGATAGATGAGCTGTTTGCCACCATATGACAGCTCCAAAAAGGATACGTGGTTGTACAATTGCGTCATACATCCATTTTATAATTCTGGGTTCTAGTCCCCATGTTGGTCCCACTACTCTACATAGTGCAGCTAGGTAGTTGCCTGCTTTGGCAGTTTGATTTACTACGTGTTTGTTCCACCTTAGTTCCGGGGTGAATTGTAGTCCCAGGTATCTGATTACTTGTTTGTAATCGATTTCTTTGTTGTACATTTTTAATTTATGTACTATTTCTGGCTTCCGTTTTCTCGTGAAGACCATCACTTCAGTTTTGTCCGGGTTAACCGATAGACCGGTGTTGTCACACCATTCTTGCACTTTGTTAATGGCTGATTGCATTTTGTTTTTCTCCTCGTGTAGGGAGGCTCCACACGCTAGTATGGAGATATCGTCAGCATAGATTTGAATCTGTACCTCGCAGTCTTCCAGGGTTACTATCAGGGAGTCTACGGCAATACACCATAATAATGGTGATAGAATTCCCCCTTGGGGACATCCTTTCGGAGCTGTGCCTATAATTATTGTGTTGCCCCTTGACGCCTTTATATGACGATTATTTAGCATCTTGTAGATCCATCTACATATCGTTGTGGGTATTTGGAAGTTTTTCATGCCATTCATTATTGTATGAATTGGTGTCATATTAAATGCTCCTTCTATATGCAGGAAGCATCCCATGGCGTATTTTTGTGAGAGGATAGCCTCCTCTATTTTCCTAGTGAGGTTGTGTAGGGCAGCTTCAACTGAATAGCCTGCTCTAAATGCAAATTGATTTTTGTGTAGCGGTTTGTTCGCTTGATATTTTTCTTTTATTCTTCTGTCGATCAGTCTCTCCATGGTTTTTAATATGAAGGATGTTAGACTGATCGGTCTGAAGGACTTTGGGGATTCATAGTTGCCCTTCCCTGGTTTGGGAAGGAAAATAACTTCTGTTTCCATCCATTTGGATGGGAAGATGTTCAGAGCCAAGCAGGCTCGTAGGACCTTAGTTAAAGGACCTTTTAGGCTGTCGATTCCTTTTTGTAGGAGTATCGGCGTTATATCATCTGGGCCAGCTGCCTTGTGCGGGCTGAATGACTTGATTGCCCATGTTAATCTTTCGGTGGTGACCACCTCTGCTGCTGATTTCCAGTCGGCATACCATTTTGTGCCCGAGGCAGGTGCTTCAATGTTGTCCCTGGTTTTATTTTGTGTACTGTTGGGAGGAGCGTTTCCTGTGCTTCTGTAGAAGCCTGGGAAATGTTTCTCTGTCAGCATGTCTAGAATTTGTTTGTTGCTTGTAGTACATATATTGTATATGAAGGTTATAAATATTGACATTTTCCACTAGTTATCTTTGTTTATTATAAACAATTGCACTTGCTTAAAGTTCATTATCGTTATTCAGTATCAATAATTTATACCTTTTCTAATAATGTGAAACATAATGAACTTTACGTTAACTGAAAATTGAAATGAAAATAAAATAATTTTGTGTCGTGTTAAACTGATATATCTCTAATGTGGTATTTCTTTAGCATTCACAATAAAACTATTCGTACATTACATATTCTACAATCTAATATTCTAAAATTCTGTTGAAAGTAAAATAAAAAATGCTCGACAATTACACGAAACTCGGAGGTCCGGCCGCGTGCAATTATTCTGGTGCAGGTCTAACTTTTGTATCGCAGAAATATCGAACTGGCGCTTAACATTCGCCATGTTATTCTTCTGATAGCGACGATCGTATATAAGTGTGCCGAGTAAAAGCAAAGAGGAACTGAGATCAAAGAAGATGATAAAAATTAAATCTCTGCGTATTGGTGCCCCAATACTCTAATACAACAATGAAACTTTCTCATGTCTGTATTTTTTTATACAAATTTTATTAATATGTCGCTGAGGTTTTTCTGATTAAAATGATATTTAATACGACATAATTTGGATTATTTATAATTCATCGGAAGTATATAAAAGAAATCGGGAATGTTATGAAAATGTCATTGTGTTTGGTATCATTTCAACCAGAAGAACCTTACGCCTTATCTAAACTCTTACTGTCTATTTGAAAGAAATAAACCAAACCAGAAAAGTTTTCATTAAATGGTAACAAAGCAAGAATGAAAAATTAAGGATAGTATATTTTTCTGCGGGTGTACTGTAAACTTAGCCCTTTGCACTCTGCACTTCTTGTTTTCCTCTTATTTTGGCGCCTCACAGACGCCAACGGAGTGCAAAGGGTTAGGTCAGGAGATGCTGCGGAGATAAAAAATGTTTATATTTGGAAACTATTCTTTGTTCAAACGTGTTATTGAAATATGTATATGTTTACAGAATATGAGGATGTTGCTGTGCGTAAATAAGAAAAATATTTGTAAACATATATAATTGGACCGTATTTAACTTCTAAAAATTAAAAACAATTTTCAACAAATCGTACAAACAATTACGAGAAATTTACACATTTTTAATAAGCTTGTGTTTTTTTAATTAAGCCGACTTTGTCCACTTCTATGTTTATTACAATTTTCGTATTATGAATTTAAAAACCAAACGTGCACAAAACCTTCACTGCATTTCACTAAAACGAATGTTTAATATTTGCATCGTTCCTTTAAATGTGTTTCCTTTTTCAACATTACTCGATCGTATCCAGAATCGGAATGATACGATTAAAAGAAATGAAAAAATAATAATACCGAAATATAAACACATTTATTTCTAATTTATTCATAAAAATATTTTTACCCCAGTTAATCCTAGCACATCTTCATCGTGATCTATCAAGTCTTCATCATAAGCACGAATCTCTCAGTGTTGTTTGGTGTTGTTCCATAGTTATTCTAACTAGCCCCTTATTGAATTGCATAGTCCCTTAAAATTTTTAGCGAATGGAGTTGTTAACATCAACTTCTGTAAGAGCATTTCTTTTATATCTTTAATGTCTTATTAGGTATTCGACCGTTTTTATTCAAACATAACCAGATCAGATGTTAAGTTTCCCACGCAATACAAAAGCTCACTTATAAGTGGTAGGACATGGTAGGACTAAATAGTGCCATCTACAAACCATTTCCTTGTTTTGAAACTAATGAGTTTAGTCAATTTCCCTATAAGTTTTGTATCCCTGCAGAGATAATTTCAGTACGTCTATATACTATCCTCTATACTCTATAGTCTATACTATGTGATACTATGGTTTTCAAATTGTTCTAGACCATTTACAATTTCTGAATAACAACGTGCAACATAACCTATATTTAGGTTTGACGTTTGAACCGAAGTTTGTGTCGAACTTTTTCACTTCTGATTTTAATAGTTTTGTATCGTCTGGTTTGCAGTTATAAAAATGGAGAAATCAGTTTTGCTGCAAAAGCAGGTGAAAGATAATTCTGAAGATCTGCAAAATGAATTTCTTGATCTAAAGAATTGGGAGGAACAAATGAAACGTAAAGACAACGATCTTAAAAAAGAAGCCGGTGGTGAGGTAAAAATGGTATTATTATTTGCAGTATGAAATATATTGTGTTTATAATATATTTATCTTTATTTCAGGTTATTTTACCACCAGTTAGGACCAAAAACAAAAAGAAGACGCAAAAAGTTATTGCAAAAGAAAATGAAAATAACGACAAACCAAAGAGAATTAAATCGTATGATTATTCTGCTTGGGATAAATTTGATGTAGTATGTTACATTTGTTTTTTCTTATTCTTGCATTTTTAATCATGTAAAATATGAACTGGTATTATATATTGTCTTACAGGATAGTGCTTGCAAAGAAATAGATAAAGAAGAACAATTCTGCGAATCTGGTGATGAATTAATGTCTAAAGAAGAGTTAGAAAAGGCTCATGAAGAAGCAACAAAACATAAACAGGAAGGCAATGTTTTTGTGCAAAATCAAGAATGGAACAAAGCAATAACATGTTATAGCGAAGCTATAAAAGCTTTCTCATATGATGCTGTATTTTATGCAAATCGTGCACTCTGTCACTTAAAGTTGGATAAGTGAGTAATTATTATTAGCACTGTTTTGATTTATATTAAAGTTTATCGTTTAACATTGTAAAAGTGAAGAGGATGGGCTTATCTTTTAAAGTAATTGTTTAAAATTATATTAAAATAGTAAACTGTTGAATTGTTTCCTAGTTTGCACGAGGCAGAAGCGGATTGTTCTACAGCAATACAATTAAACGAAACATATGTTAAAGCATACCTTAGAAGAGTAAGTGCTAGAATGGGTTTAAAACAGTACAAAGAAGCGAAACAAGACTTAGATAAAATCTTTATATTAGAACCGAATAATAAAGAAGCAAAATCATTGCTTCAAGATTTGAATAAAAAGACTGCACATACCAAAACTGGAAATCTGAAAGACATATCATGTAAGCAAATCCCAATTATTCAAAATGCTCTTGGTATTTTGCATAGTATTATTTCATAATTGCCACTAAGAATAAAAAACTGATATAATAAATATAGTAAAAGTGGAAAAAAGAGATCCCAGGATTCCTGCATGGCTACCAGAAAAGAATGACGTTGCTGTTGTGGAACCTATAAATAAACCACCACATTTACGTTCAAAAGTAAGTTTTAACCACAAGATTTGATTATAGTCACTTGAACTTATATTGTTTTCAGAAATCATTGATAAGAATACCAGTTGAAGAAGTGGATTTCAGTGCTATGCAATTTAATGATGATGCAGATAAGACAGTTTGTAATAAAGGTGCACCCGTACAGTTACCAAAGACTACCATGTGTGATGTTCTTAAAGGAAAAAAGGATTCTACAAAACTTGTTGAATCTTCAATGAATTTTGCTGACAATGAAATACCTCAAATTCCCAAAACAGCTGTACAGTTCTTAATGAATTGGAATAGAAACAAGTCCCCAGAATATCGATATAAATATTTAAAGGTATTTTTAATATGTTATAAATAAGAATTACTTTTTTCAAGTTATTCTTATGCGCATCTCAATAAAGTGAAATAATCAAATTTCAGCAATTACATAAAAGCAGTCTGCCTCACATATTCCAAGAGTCTATGGAGTCTAGTACTTTCAGTGAAATATTACATACACTTAGAACAGAATTTATGAAAAGAGAGGATTCCGTCTTTTGGTATTTAGAGGACCTCAGTCAAGTTAAACGATTCAGGGCGCTTATTATGTTCATTAGTAACGCAGATAAAGAAGGTATGTATATACAGAAAAAGATGTTTCCATTTATCTTTATAAACGACTTTATATAATGTTTTGTAACAATTCAGGTTTGAGACAACTTTTTGTATACTGTAAGACACACGAGAGAATCTCCGAAGAGAAAGTTGCAAGTTTACGGCAAAAATATGAAGTGTAAGATCCAAGAAAGCGTATTTGTGATACAAAAAATAGTGTTGTAAATATAAATCTTTGTATAAAAAACGGTATTCATATTTATGGTTAATAAATTATGAATATGAATAAACTTAGATGTACTACATTCTTCGTCACAAATTATTTATATTAGACTTTGTACCGTGTAAATTACGAACACAAGTCTGAAAAATATATTACACACATTATATTTACATAAGTTTCATGACCTTTATAGATATTGTCCTTACAAATGGATCGCTGTAGAACATAGTAAATAATTGCAAACGAAATATGACAGTCTCATTATTATATAGTACAGATACTTTTTAATACTGATCGACATGTGATTCACGAGAACACGAAAGATTAAAAGTGCTAAGTTCTTTTTAAAAAATATTTACAACTTTACAAATGGCCATTTAATAGCGTTTGAATTTTCTGATCATTTTTCATTATCTGCGACTTCGCTTGACATATTTTGTCTATCTGTATTTTCATGCTGTTATCGATTTCTTTCAAGGTCTCCTTCATAGGCCCAGTCATTTCTCGTGTTTGTCTAGAAAAAAGTATACAAAATATATATTACTGACGACTACAGAAAGGTGTGAACAATTAAAAAATCTGTACACTTTTTCTTTCTCCAGTTGCTCATTTAATTGACGGTATTGACTTCTCCATTCCAATAATTCCTTTTGCATCATCTCGACATCTTCCTACAACAGAGAGTATTATCATGAAGAAATTATTACTACAAAGAAAATATTTGTCGAGTAAACATAGGGAAATTCCGCACCTGCAAATAGTCTAATAATTTTCCAAGGGGATTTGTAGCACGAGTTAATGTTTGAATTGTACCACGTAATTTATCAACTTCTTTTGCAACTGCCTCACGATCTCGTTGCGAAGTTATGTCCCATGCCTGATAACAAATTTATGTTTGTACTGATAAAAAATGCATTTTAAAACTTAATAAAATATCCTTATTATTTAATATTCTTACAATGTCTGCCTTTTTAGGAATCACGTCAACGTGTTCATTGTTAACCAATTCTTTTTGTGTTTCCAATATTTGAGCAACAAGGTGACCGTGTTCTTTCGTTAATTGGTTATCGATTTTATAATTTGCATTATTTTCCAAGGCATCATTACCACCTCTGGTTTCCATGACTACCATATCTTCAGCGTCGTCATCTTCTTTTATATCGGAATTTTCTATAATCACACTGATATTTCCTACAGGTGTTCTATGACAAAGATAAAAATAAGTCTTTTACAAAAATGTAATTGGCTGTATATTGAACAGAATATTTAGTTCGTTCTTACGGTATTTCTTCATGAACGATCAATTCTGTTTTTGCTCTCATCCTGGGTGCAGCTGGTCTAGCACTAATCGGTCTAGCTGAAGGCGGACGTAAAGAAGTTCTTGGTCGAGATGTACTTTGTTGCGAACTAAAAATATGAAAAATTAGGAAGGTCATTGTTAAACAGTATATCATTAACACTTTATCGAACGGGCGCAAACAATTAGGGTGCAAATCATTGTACTTCAGTGGTTTATAAGTTATAATTATTCATGAACACCTTGCTTCTGTGTCTTCTGACGAGGTCTTTTGGAGCTCCGACCGCGAAGGCTCCGATTTTTCTAAATTCTGCAGAAATGCGTCGCTATCTACGTTTTTATTGTCCTTATTTTCTATTGTTTCGGGTAATACCTCCGTTTGAACAGTTTCTGTGTTAATCATGGATTTGGATTGTGAAGAGACTGTGTCATTTGATACTTGGTTTTGGGACTCGCTATTTAATTTTTGTACCAATCGTGCTGATCTGGTTACAGATTCTTTCTTACGTACAGATTCATCTTTTTCATCTAAGGTTAAGTTTGTCTGTATGGGATTACTTTCGGTTAATTCTGGTACTGGAGTGGTAGTAGGTTTATGTTGTTTTGCTTTGGCGGAGGAAGAATGCTTTCTTCTTTGTGTAGATGAAGAAGTTCTGCCTTGAACTGGCTGCAACATATAACTATAATTATACCTTCAAATTTTACACACAAAGAATTTTTTAGAAACTTTAATTTACCTCAGCTGGAGGGATTTCCAAAGCTTTGATATCTTTATGAATATCATCATTCTCGTTAGTTGTTTTTTCCAAAGTACGATCTTTACTTGGTTTATCATTTTCATGTGTGTCGATTTCATTTGCCTTTACTTGGCTTGTACTAGAAGATCTCTTTTGTTGCGTAGGAGGCTTGTCTTTATCAGTCGATTTTCTTGATTGTGATGTCTGTCTTGAAGGTGCTCGTCTTTCATCTTTGGAAACTGTTGATCTACTTCTTGAATTTGATTTTCCCTTCTTCTCTGAACTCTTCTTGTAATGGTCTATCACTTCTGCACTGCTTACCTAGTTTGGAAGTTATTTATTTAGCTCTGTATATATAGTTAAATCATCTTAAAATGGATTAGGAAACTATTACCTTTTTGTCCAAACATTTGCCAATAGCTTGTAATAATTCATTTGTCCTAGTGGCCTCCTGGCCTGATATTATTTTATTAGCTCTAACCGTTAAGTTAATTCCGGAAATTAGTTCTACAATTATTACATTGCATTAGAAGATAGGATTCAAGGTATTCTTAACTGAAAAACATGTTCAAGCAAATATAAAAGGGATGATAAAATTATAAACTTACTGACAACATCAATGAGTTTGGTCAAATATGCCAGTTTTGCATCTTTATCCTTTATATTATCAGAATTGAGTTCATTTTCCGTAAATAAACCATGTAGAAATCCAGTCTCCCGTATTACCTATAATAATATTATATTACTTACCTGATTATATATTATTTTGTAAAAAATGGAACACTATAAGTATTTCACATCGATTTGACAAACAATAAAGTAAAAAGTATTTTAATAAAATAATGTATGAATACATTACAGCGGACACGATATCATGAAGAAATCGGAACGGTGGTTTCCTGAGTAGTTTCTCCGTGAGCGGTGGCTTTTTGAAATATTTGCCAAGAATATCTTGGGTTTTTTTAATCACCTCCGGTTTCACATCGTCCGTCATTGTCAATTAAAATAGAAGCATGCTGAATATTTGAGAATATATTTTCAGTAATTACGATTGACTGCAATCGAATCTGTCACACTGTGTTGTACTCATTCGTTGCTTAGCAACAGTCACGTGACTGCCACATGTGCTCTAATTGTCAAATGCCATGTTTGACGAACTCATATGTTTTTAACAACTCATTTTCGTACATTTGTCTTTCCATTACGCACAATAAAAAAAGTCAGGTTTCAATTCAAATTGCATCTTCAATAAAATTCCGAAAATTTCAATATTTTTATTTTTTAAATTCTTCTTATTATTAAACTTTAAATGTAACTTTATTTTCTTTGAAAATGTACTATTGAAAACGTACGATCGACATTTTATGTAAATAATTTATTGCAACGCTGTGCTTTTTTCTTCTATTGTAACGACCTGTAGCATATGTACAGAGCACCTAATGTCGCATAAAAAAGAAGAAATATTGAAAAGTTTTATATAAAAAAATTAGAAACATAATTTCTGCATCTAATATAATCTCCATCTATAAGTAATCTGTAAATAGCAGATCCATTAAAATTACAATGATTCGATAAGTTTAAATGAACATTAATCTGTAAAAGCTAGTGTGCCATGACTTATGGACGGCTATGTAGGCGTGATTTACGGAGTGCAACGTAAGCTTGACATTCGACCCTTTTTAGATTTGGGCACCTGCCATTGAATCGAGATTCAACAGTTCCAATGTTAATACTCGCTGAGCTGAGGCGATACAGATGTTTCTTCTGCGATTCGTGGCAGTTTGCAACCGACTAGTCATGAGTGCGTTTGTACTGTATTTCCGCGTTTCGTAATGCCTGCGTCAAATAACTGTTTTCACTTAAAGCAGCGCGCTACCCTTGCGTGATATATGAAACTTTAGTGGTATCTTTTCTGTCGTCCAACTGTTTAACCGTTCGAAGTGCGCTATTACCTTTGTGGATTAAAAATAAATTTGAATGTGTACAAAGCCGTAAATTACCAGTGAAACTTTCTCAATCATAAGTGTGAAAAAAGAGAAATTCTGTGTGAGCTTCGCCGTTTTTCATGGCGACAATGAGGAAGAAAAGTGAAAGTTCATAAAAAATGTAGTTTGAATCTCGCTGACGTATGCATCATTGTATAATATGAAATCGGTCTAGAAACTTCATATTCTATGCCAACGTATTTTACGTTACACGGTAAGAACTTAGCTACTCAAATGATGTTAATAAATCATTAAATCTTTTTAATTTTTGAGTCTAAGTTTAGATTGCTACTCGATGATTGTTGTTAACCTTCGCTGAAATATTCTTTGACCTAGAAGTCACAATTTTTTTATGATAAGAAAATTTTATGAAGCTTGAATGTATGTCGTGATCTATATTGATTATACCATTTTACTATACCAATATAAATACAGGGTAGGTCAAATAAAGTATTTCAAGAACAGAAGAATTGACTATTCCATGTATAAGATACATTTGGTGTGCTCTTATTAGGTTTCCCTAATTTTTTTAACGAATTGGGGTCTATATTTGGGTATCAAATGATTTAAGTAAATGTTACTACCTTTGATGAAATTATCGAAATAAAAGAAATGTACATGATATTCTATTAAAGAATTGTGTGATGTCTCAACAATGAAAGTTGATAGTTTACATTCCAAATTTCAGAAAAAAAGCTTCTAATATTTCATTTCATCTGCCCAGTATATCAGGAACCTAACTATTTCGTATTAACTGTTTGGATTCCAGGGGGCATCGAAGAAACATTGTCGAAAAATGACGAGCAGCGCAATAGCGCTGGTCTTGACAGAGTACGAAGAGAGCCAAGAGGCACTATAGCGATTGTCTTAATTTATGTTTGTTTATGCTAAATAATGGGATCACGCATGAGTAAAATCAATTGCACTTCATCTGTAAAATTCAAGTAATATCGTTGTATGTAGTGGGCGTCTTCGACATGAAATTCGAACAGCGCGGTCGCGCTACATGGGATCCAAACGGTTAAAAAAGACCTTTACAACACTCGTGAGAGATAAAACATATACCTTCGTATCGAAACAAAATTTCATTACAGCAGTTGTGTGTTTGTAAATTTAAATAAATTCAGTAATTAAAATTGATCCATAACTTTTTTCTTTTTTTTCTAATATGTGACACATATTTTATAACTTGTTTCGCGGAACTAATTTTATCAATTGATGCAATGCAATGTCTGCAACCAATATTTTAATTACAAAAATTATCATGGAATATTGTTAAGTACATATGTTCAGACTGTTCCCGAATCGTTGAAGTATACGTTATATCACATTTCCTCATCATATAAAAAATGAAAATGTTGAGCATCATTTTTTGTTTACATCAACCATTTCGGAGTTATTAAAAACAGACAGCAACCAAGCAGAAGACAAAGAGGCGTGGGTAGGTAATCCTGGGACCTTATTGGTGTATAACGAGGTATCTGAACTTAACAACAGTCTTTGGTCCTGCCGGCGACAACTCGTCTTTTGTTATTGGAGAAATTAAACATGTCCTGGAATAATTGTAGTTCTTTTGAGCTATAAATGGTTAGCGAAATAGGTTTGTGTTCATTTCATACTGCAAGTGTGATGAATGAAACTTTCTCACTAAATAGCTCAATAATAAGTACAAATTTTGAAAACTGTTATTCTATATTTTATTCTTCTATGGGTCCGGGAAGCTTGTCAATAATCTCCTGATTCTAAACTGATTTGAGTAAGTTTTACTCAGTCAATGCCGCGTACTTCCTCTGAAAATATTTTCGGGAAGGTCACTTAGGTAATGCAAAGCAGCCGCCAGACGATCTGTCAGACAAGATGATGACGCTGTGCGTTTGCACATGTCCTTAACGTCATCAAATTCAATTACGGCATAGGTGACTGATTATGGAAATTGCTTGTACTTTCGCGTCACTAATAAATATGTCTTGACACTTTATAAGTAAATATTTTTAATGCATCCTAACGTATACATATATTAAACTAATTTTTAAACAATAAAGTAACACGTAGTAATTATTTACGCTGTTATGTATTTGAAGAATTACGTAAAAAGTCGTCCTATATACGGGACAATTAAATAAGAAGTGAAAGAGGTATTTGATTTATTTGTATTAGTGAAACATGGCGGAGGGTTAATAACGGTATGAATTTGCATTACGGGAGCGTCTTTCATTAAGCAGCCACCACTCGACGAGGGATATAGTGCTTTCTATAATTGTAAAAGTTGCATGTGCGGAAATCTCGTGAAAATTGTGTGTTTACCGAGACAGTGGTTATTCGAACACCCAAAGTTATATTTACCAGCTTCGCCGCAAACTGGCGCGATTCCCAAGACTACTCAGCATTATTTACGGTGTCTCCAAAAAAGTATGCAGCCTGACCGACATTCCTAAACGTTACCCTTACTGACAATGAGTATTAATGGTGACGTTGACTTTGCTATCTGCACACTCGTTCTTTTATAAAGGGCGTAACAAAACATTGGGAATCTTTTTCCACACTTAACAATACTCATCAAACGAAGGAATAAAGCAATACACTTAAGTCTGCAAACCATCCTCTGTCGAGATACACTCTTTTTGAAAAATTAAAAAAAATTCTATCGTGGAAGTGTTAGGTTGAAAAAGACCGATTTTTTAGAAATATTATTGGGAAAGATCAAAATTTATTAACACAATTTTAAACGATTTCGGATTTTGAGTAGGGATCACTTTTGTATATTTTAAATGACGTCGTTTTTTTATATCATACCAGGTGTTGAACAATCTGAAAAGTTAGAAGTATTCGTCGATACTTCCATTCCGAAAAAGTCTTATTCTTTTATAATCTTTGATCTCTCTTAGTAATATCGTCTCGAAAGGAAGCAGGTCCCATTTCGGTGTTCTGTTGGTCCAATCTTATGAAATGCATGCAAAGGTGTGTGCGCGTATGTTTTTCTTGGGAGGTATCTACACGAAGTTATGCCACTATACTGAAAGTAATTCGGGTTGGCCCAGAAGAGGAAATATACAGGGTGTCTCCGATCTTACGACACTTAATACACGACACTGTGGAATCCGGCTTAATATAATAAAATTTGATCATCAGTTTTTTAAATGACGTGTATTATTTTCTTTCATTTCCACAGGTACAATGTCAGGAATATTCGTTAGATACAACTTCTACAATGCATGTAAAAAAGTAAAAAGGTAAAACATAAAAGAATAAAGTAATAAATAGTAATAATATAATGAAAATATTACGAATCTGGAATTTTATCAACTACAACATTTTAATATGTTGTAAGTAAATATATTTGGATTTTTACGGGAAATAGAAGAAATAGTCAAAATCTGATATCATTTTTAACTACTTTTTATTTAATATATAGCATAAATCTGATACGTCATTCTTTATTGCAGCAAAATAAAATAGTATACATGATGGGTAAACAATTGTATCATATACATATAAGCAAAGATCATAAAGCCTTCTACAATGACAATCTGAACATTGACAATACTGTGGCGTACAACAAAATATTACAATGACGTAGTTGATATAATTAGAATAAATTGTGGCCCATAGAATAATGTTAATTAAATGCCCATTGGTTTAGAAAGAAAGAAACGTTTAGAAAGTCGCGAAACATAATTAATACACTGTTTCTAGATACATGGTAATGCAGCATACTTTTGCAATTCCAAATCAAATGTTTCGGCAGTTAACTACGAAGCAAAATATTCCCAATCACACGTTATGTATTATAAGGACAGCAGTTTACTTTGTAGGACGTAAGTAAACATTGATCTAATTTCTGCGTGATTCTATAATGAAAAAAATTGCAAGTTATTTGAAAAATAATTCTAAAGAAGGTGAGGTACTAAGTGATTATGAAATAAAATTTTCCGTGTTATTTGGCACATTAGGTTGACAAAGTAGTTACAATAGCAACAGAAGTATCATCTTGATGAGGAAGCAGTTGTGATTGAGAAATTGCACGATGACTGTATCGTATCAATACCAAGTTGCCAGCTCTACTAGCGGCGGATTTACAAGGCTTCTGCTTATGTGGAGGGGTTCCCTATACAAGCTCATCTACAGGGAACTCTTCCTCTTTTTAATCCTATTCGGTGCAATCTCCGCTCTTTATCGTCATGTTCTTACTCCGAATCAAAAAAAGTTCGCATCTAAACAGTCGTACAAATAGTGATGGGATCAAGTCTGGTATAAACAAACTAATACAAAATTTGGCTTTACTGTACATTCCTTATTATTCAAAACACTGAAATTAATTATTTGATATAGATCCAATTAAGAATGGTTTCCAGAAAATTTTTTATTTCACAAGTTGTTAATATATTTTATCACGTTAATTGTCAAGACTCTATTTTCGCCGTGCTCAACCGTCCTCGACGTGTAGGATTTATCGCACACAGTGCACGCTTGGAAAACGAAAGATTCTAGAACGATTAATGTATCATGTTACACAAGAGATTCTAGTTTTGTTTTTTCAAGTCGACGCACGAAAAGTTTTTGCAGACCACGAAAGTCAAATGTTTTTATTAAAAATGCTGTCAGCGTCCGATAATGATACATCAAGCGAATTAATTTTGCCGTTTTAAGTTTTTGTAATATTTGCCAAGAAGAAGCACACTTTTGTTTACAACGATGTGATAAATATCATAAACTTTAGTTAAAATATTCTATTCCTTTCCTAAAAGCTATAATTGATCAAAAAACGGCATCGCCCAAACAAAATCTCATAATCATTACACGCGAACCCATGCGGCGACGTGCAATAAACAAAAAGTGCACGGCCGGCCCATAGAGATCGACACGACAGTTAACGTTGTAAATTACAGAAGACAATTACTTAAAGAATGTAGAACCTTTCCAATGCATTTCCGTTGTGGTAAAAGTGTCACCAACCACTTTACTATAGTTTCTCACCCTGTTTATGGTGACTTACTAGACCCATCACTACTTATGAATTAGATAAACAAATCGTAAGAAAGCTTAAAATAATAATAAAATAGTGAATTATTTTTAGGGACTTCGAGAAGGTCGTTATTTATTGCGACACATTTATTAAACTAATTCCATTGAGTTTTGTTCTGGGATTTTATGTATCTTACGTTGCTCAAAGATGGTGGAAACAGTATCAAGCAATACCATGGCCAGACAAGTGAGTTCAGAACTTGTATACATTCAATAGTTTGTGTAAATACTAAGCCAGTGAAAAAATTTGAACATATTTAGTTCCATGTTGAACATATTCAGTCAATTTTTGTGTATACGTGTGTTTTCTGATACTGAACACAAATTCGAAAGCAAAAATCAGTGCTCAGTTATAGATTTCGAAATATAAGCACTTAAAGTTGACGTTTTTAGAGGTTAAAGCGCCACTATTTTACACCTGCGGAACGCACTGTTACGGCACTGAGCACAGATATTATGATATGCGCATGCGCATGAAGCGAGCTTGCCCCGTTCTTACTGTATACAGAAGCGAGCGTTTCAAATCTTTGCGGCCCATTGAATTACATTAACCATTTTGCATTATTAACCACATTCAAAATGCTGAAACACTTAAGCAACCCTGTGCAGAGCCACAATGGTTTAAATGGCTCACTTATAGTGCTTGTAGACCACAGTAAAAACAGAAATAAAATAAGCATTACCAAACTTTAACGTGATAAGTTGGTTATTTATTGCACTTAATACCCAAATATTGTATGTACACATTGTTTGTAATAACATCGGTCTGTAACATACTTTTACAGGGTGATGCATTTAGTTGCATTATACGTAACAGGGAATGATGAATATGGTCGTATGCTCAGAAGAGCTCTAATGCGTTACTTGAATTTATCCCTCATACTTGTTTTACGTTCCATCAGTTCTGCAGTAAAAAGACGTTTTCCAACTCTTGACCATGTGGTTGATTCTGGTATGGTACTTTAGTATAATATACTTACATTGAAATTTCATTCATTATCATAAACATAATGTATTACAGGTTTTATGACGTCATTGGAACTACAGTTATACCAATCAGTGCCAAGCCTTGAATTTAATACATATTGGATTCCTTGCACATGGTTTGTGAATCTTTTGAAAGAAGCCAGAAAAAGTCACAGATTGCCTGATCCTCAAGGTTTAAAGTTAATTATGGAGGTTTGTGTTATTGGGCATTGTTTTTTATCATTCATCCTATATTAAATGAAACACCTTCAACAGTAACATTTTTGAAATTTTGAAAACTGTCAAAGTTCAAAGATTGGACTTTTACAAACCCAGCTAAATTTAGACAAATTATACATATATCCATAACAGTATGTGCCAGAACAATTTTTGTATTTTTCATTTTCATTGAAAATGAGTGTAAGAATATGATAACATATACAGTTTGCATAATTAACGATGTTGACTAATATTTGTATTAAATTTTGTTAAAGTATGTACATTACTCATTCACGCTTGATTTTACAGATGTGGCAAAATTCAGATATATTTTCTGAACTATCCTATTGAAGTAGTTATAATAACTACTATTTATTTAATATTGAAAAATAACAAATCTAAACTTTAAAATTCATAGCACACTGTCCTATTTAAGCATTGCATCCTTTTAACAATCCTATAAAGTGTCGATAAAGTTAGAGTACTCCTCTCCCTCCATTACAACAAGGCACTTGCTGTCTGATCTTCGGTTACTTGCACAGCAGAACAAAAGGTGTACTGTCTATTGTCTAAAAATCTGAAAAAATTCATATGGATAACTTGAAGAACATTCTCTCAGCATCTGCATTTAAAATGTCAGGAATTTGTATAATTACCAAGTAACATTTAATTAAAATTCACTGCACCATACAGTGTATATCATGTTCCACCTAGAGTTATAGTATAGTACCCTACTGGTGCAGAACTTCTACTGTCGCGCTGTCGGGCCCAACGGAGCCCTATGATTGGCAATCGTTTTTCGTTAATAACTCGGCCACGAATTAAGATACGACATTACAAATGTCACTTCCCTATATTAGAATTACCTCAGCTATCACCTGGTTCAGGGATCTGCATGTGCAGGGATCTGTATATTTCATCGCCCATAGATTATCTGTGATGTCCATTATTTAACAACCTGGAGAAATGTGGAAAGATGTGTCAAAAGGATAGGTACGCTCGTAAAATTGTTTTATAAGATTACTAGAAAAGTTTGGTTTAAAAAATTGTTTCTTGAATAAGAAGATTTTAAGAATCTGTCAGAATTTGTTAAAGTCTGTGAAAATAAGCGTGGATGGGCAATGTACACATGTTTAAAAAAATTAAATTCAAATGTTGCTCAACCTTGTAATATGAACAAACTGCCCCCTGCCGTTAGTCCAATGGTTTTTGTAACGAGAAAGGCAATGTTTTTCCTCATACATCTAATAGTAACATCTACGCTAGTCGTTTCTTTGACATTGGGCCCGTTAGAAAGGTTATGTGAATAGCTCACACCAACGCGGTGAGGGGGTTCCCCTATCAAGAGTATCAGAATCTAATAGGCCGTGTGATAATGCGGGGAAGAACCGATATTGGGGAAGCCTGCAGGTGCAACGCGTCGCCCTCTATGACCAAGATGCCACGATGAACTGTCTCTTAGCATTTACTTCAGAGTAGTAACATAAAAGATGCAAAATAATGAAATACTTCGTAGATTACTAATTTAATTTAATAACCATTTATAAACTTGAATGAAATTATTGGTAATATGTATTACAGGAATTCAATGAATTTCGAACAAAATGTGGGTTATTGTGGAGCTACGATTGGGTGTCGATCCCATTAGTTTACACACAAGTGGTGACTTTGGCGACGTACAGTTTTTTTGCAGTCGCCTTAGTTGGTCGTCAATATATCGAAAACGCTGATAAGGAATTCCAATTGAAGATAGATATTTATTTACCTGTATTCACAATTTTGCAATTTTTTTTCTTTATGGGCTTATTAAAGGTGCGTAAATACCTAACTTACTATATCTGGGAATGCATAAACTTTCAAATTCACTTCCACTAGGTCAACTTTTTATACAATATTCCATGACGTAACAGGTAGCAGAGCAGTTAATCAATCCATTCGGTGACGATGACGAAGATTTCGAGCTAAATTGGTTAATTGATCGTCATACAAAGGTAACTAATCTGTATTAAAGATTTCTAGGAACACTTTAATATGGCGGAATGTTGATACCAACCTTTAATACTTTAGACGTTTCGATTTTTTATGGGGAATTCTAAAAATTTCAAGTTTTTAAACAGAAGTATGTGTATAATGTAGTATATGTATACATTTTAGGTATCATACCTCGGTGTAGATACCCTTATGAACAGATGTCCCCCATTGGTCAAAGATATTTATTTTGATGCTGAAGATCTAACACTACCATACACAGAAGCAGCAGCTGCATATAAGAGAAAAACGTATCGCGGTAGCGTGGCGAACATGACGTTAGTATGCTCACAAATAATTAGAGTTCTTATTCTTTACTACTGAGTATTTAAAAAATTGTGTAACTTATCTGGCATATATCCAGTTTAAGCACATATCCGATTTTCGCCACAAATTTGTTAGTATACTTGTGTCTTGTGGTGCTAAATACGAATCCGCAAACAAAGATCGGCGCTCGGTCATAGTTTCCAAGATATAAGCATTTAAAGTTGACGAAATGACGCGTCGAAGCACCACCATTTTGCACCCGCGGAGCAGCACAGTGACGGCACTGAGCATGGATATTTTGATATGCGCATGCGCAATGATCGCTTTAGCTGAGTTTTTACTGTGGTCTAGAAGCGGGCCTTTCAAATGTTTGTGGCCCATTCATCTACTGTGTCTCTGATATGGGCCGTTTTAAGCACATTCAAAATGCTTGCTTAAGCTGTACCTTTAGTGTGGTCCTAAAAAGGGCCTGGTTAGGGTTGTGGTTCTGATTTGGTCTGGTTAGATTTGGTTAAAATAAACAACTTTAGTCCTTATAAGGACTGGTTAGGCTTGTGGTTCTGTTTTGGTCTGGTTAGATTTGGTTAAAATAAACCGTTTAAGTCCTTATAAGGTCTGGTTAGGTTTGTGGTTCTGTTTTGGTCTGGTTAGATTTGGTTAAAATTAGCAAACATTTAAACGGCCCTTTTCAGAGCCACAAACATTTAAACGGCACTTTTCAGAGCTGCAAAGATTTAAATGTCTCGCTTCTAGATTACAGTAAAAATACAGCTACAGCGTGCAGTGCGCATGTGCAAATCGAACCATCCATGCTCAGTGCCGTAACAGTGCCGTTCCGCGGGTGTCAAATGGTGGCGCTTTAACCTCGAAAAACGTCGACTTTAAGTGCCTATATCTCGGAAACTATAACGGAGCGCCGATTTTCGCTTTCGGATTTGTGTTCAGCAGCACAAAACACGCTTATAAACAAAAATTTAAGCGGAAAATCGGATATGTGCTTAAACTGGATATGTTCCCAGAATACCACACTTTAACTCTAAGTTCCACGTGATCAGCCAACCTGAAATTATTAATAATGTTACTTGTTTAACAACACCATTAATAACTTTGGGTTATAGTTTGGCTGGATTATGATGAAACATCCGGTGCATATGTATTTCATATACCAAAATTATATAAACATGTGTTTACAGGGTACCTGAAGAAAAGCAAACAATGTTTTTACCAGACATTGCAGAAGAGGAAGAGGACTCTAAACAGCCATCAACACCTCGCACATCAAGCATTAGTTTAGTTATGCATAATAATGACAGTCCAGTAGATGAAAGGCGGTAAGATTGTACATTAAGTTGTTGTAGTATTTTATTATCGGAAAAAGCTATGACTGAATATTAGCGTTCTTCTGAGTGTTCCCAAATTATCCTACATTATTAAGTTAGGTTCGTTTGTTTCAGCCAGATCAGCGGGTCCCCTCAAACAACTTCAAAGATGCATGAAAATTATCCTGAAACAGTTTTACAATTTGATATTCAAGAACCACCAGTAATGGCCGAGCAAATGGAACAAAGACACGCCATAATGGACACAGTTAAAAAGTTTTCGTCTATGGCAAAACATTCTACCGGCCGACTCGATTTAAATCGAAAACCTTTCTTTATGTTGGCAAAGCCTCAGAAAATGACCCTACAGCCATGGCCAAGTGCGTGTAATTTATCAAATCAAAATAGACAAATAGTAGACACTCCTACGGTGTACAATAATGATATGAATCCATGGAGAGATCAGTTTTCTGGTACCCAGCATTCTCCTACATTGGAGATCACAACACCGGAGACTCCATTGTCGACGACAAGTGAAACTGGTATTGTCAGTTCTAGTTGTTCGTGCAATTATAACGAAGAAGAATGTAAAGTATGTGACTGCAATATGACAAATACAAACGACAACCAGCGTTCGGAAATCTGCCATTTTCAGTGTCAACACAGGAACGATTGTCAACACTTAGAGGTGCCGACAACATCAAGTTTATCAAGAACCATAGAGTCAACAAGGCCCAAGAGTCGTAATCCCAAATACCGTATTAGGAGGCACAAGTCCACCGGTGATAAAAAGAAGGGAATCCGTTGGAAACAAATGATGGAAGCACGAAGGTTGAAATCTGTTAGTCAAACGAGCGATACTGTATTACCGGGCGAAAATATCTCCTCCCATGCAAAAAGTTCGCCGAATTTAAAGTTAGGGGTAGATTCGCAGTCTTTAAAGAAAGACGTACCTGACAACAGCTCGGATTCTTCCAATGAAATCTTCATGTCCTAATAAGAAATATCTATAGCTCAATAGTAACAGAGAGTTTTGTATTATAAATAATACACTCAAATAATGTGAAATTTGCACATGAATGATTATATATGAGTACGACGAAATGCGTTCTTCCAGTAAAATCACTGACATTTTTTTTGTCTTTTTTTTAATGTAAAAAAACAAATTAATAATTCATACTGTTATTATTGTCAAACGTTTATTGAATGTTTTTAATGCAGTAAAACTTGAATCCTGTGTCTCCTGTTACATTCTTAACTATTTCCATTTGTATATTATTGAAAGTAGAGGGTATTTCAGCACAAACTTTAACTTGAGGTTCTGAGTGATCAAAATACGTATAGTATTTTCTGCACAGTGCTAAAGACGTTACAATAATACACTGCCATCCATGAGCACAAATCTAGCAACAGTAATCTGTGGGTCGTTAGGTGCAATTGATAAGAGAAAACTGTGCAAGACTTTTCAAGAAATAGCTGTGTATAACATCAATTGTTAATAAAGCTGATTTTATACGACGTATGTGTAATACTCGATTGCGCCAAAGCGGGATTACTATTTCTTGACACCGCAAATGAAATGGATATTAAAAATAATATAAAAATTATTCGATTATCAGTTACACTAAGAAATTGTGTGAATTGGTAGTTACTAGTTATATTGTCCCTTACAGATGAACTCATTTTTCACGATTCTAAAAAGCAGACATTTCAAATTGTCTGGGCTTTACAGCAAAGGCCCCATCCAATGAAGGGCTACAGGATTCATATTTGGAAACAGTTAAGTAAACAATGTAACACGATAGCGGTACCGTTTCTCGATCCGCAGTCTGCCCCCCCCCCCCCCAAATGTATAGCATTCTTCTCGGCGAGATAAGAGTAACAGAACTTTAAAGTTTTGCATTTTTAATGACTAATTCGCGAAAGTTTTATTAATATATCGGTGAGGTCTTTCCCAATAGAATGATATTAAACACGATATAATTTGCATAATATTTACTTAGTTAATAAGTGTTCGTATACATATATACATATACAGTTAAGTATTTAATTTTTCTTCATGACTTATTGGCATATTACAAGAATCGGTTGTTACCCATACTTAAAGTAATTAAAATATACTACTTCTTGCATACTACACTATAAGTCAAAGTAGCGTAAAATAACATATTTTAAATAATTTTTAGACTATTGAATAGTCTAACAGTGCGATAGAATTCGGTGCCATGGCTTAATAATTGTTGCAATCGGACCCGAGTATCGGAAATATAAATATCAAGTGCTTACTGTATACGGATTTTATGCACGCCCACGCCGCGCGGCGCTACGCATGATTCGAAAGCGCGTGGTGAGGTGAACCGTTTCCTCACGACACCTGCCCGCGAGGCTCATTGTCAGGATTCCTTGGGCTCCGATATGTAGATACAATACATAAACTCCTGACTGTACCAAAGTTTTCTATAAGAGTACTCTCCCCTATTTCAAGGTCCTCCAATAACAGATATGCCACACAAATACAAAAAAATTAAAAAATGAGAATTTTTCATACCAACACCTCTATGTATCTGTCAACTATTATATTATAGGTAATACTCTGTATAGCAGGTCTGGGAAATCTTATGTTTAGTTACAGTATCCGCTAGCAACCGGTTGGTGAAGTCCCCTAAATAATTAATCGAGACTGGAATTCTCTCAAGACAATAAACGGATTACTACGTTCGAAGATTTAAAAGGACATTGCTTTTAATGACGGAACACCCGCAACGTCTTCCTGAACCGAAGAGAGGGGGCGGGGACGGTTTAAACGGCTGTAACAGATTGGAATTAGTCTTACAACTGTGACAGTTCTGAAGGATTCCCTATGTCTGGTGTACACTGTAAAACTGAAATTTAATTGTACTTTTTTAACTTTTTCATGATCTACATTCCCTGCCCTATTGTCGATAAAATATTTTTTACAAAACTAATTCTATTTCTGACGCATTTTATGCATAAATCTAGGCAGTTTTTGGATCCAACCGTCCAAGTTTTTTAACTTTTTATTACATTGAGTGTCCTGGAAGTATAAAAGCACTTGGGGCTAAACTTTTTATTCTCACTTTTGGTTTGTCCTCGTCCATTCACATTTACAATTTCCACACTTACAAGGCGACATTCCCAAATATTCAGAGTCGATTTTAATGAAACATTGTAAATTTTATAAGCACGTGAATTACCGTATATGTATATCGGTTGAGTCGGTTGTTTAAGGGCGTTGGGTACGATTCGTTCGAGGCATGTGTGACTTCAGCGACGGGTGCGGAGAAAATACGAATTACAGGGGCAGTAGGGGACTCACTGTCCCCACCATCTATCCCGTCTATCGGTGTGTCTATGTGTCTGTAGCTCGGCTATTCCCCTCTCACGGTCATTGCGGGGATCGGGGGACTGAGCGGGGAATAGAAAAGTCGACTATCGATGGGTGATCATTGTCGGCCCGCTCGATGCCTGTACGCATTTTGGTGAAGCGCCTGTTAGTATCAGAAAGCACAATGTTTCTGAAGCATGAAAACTTTTTAGTACGGCCAACCGAAGGCCAATGCAACATTTGATTAACAAAATTCATATGTCTTAATTGAAGGGTAAACAAAAGAATTTTAATGTGTAAAAATAAATAAAAAATAAATAAATAAATAAAAGAATCTTTTAATAAATATAAAAGTTTGTATAGAAAAAACAATTATTGTAACGTTTTCACAAGTGCATAAAATGCAAAAAATTAGATCATCCTTCAAAGACATTCAATTGTTAAAAATAAAATGTGTTGCATTTATAAAACCGTTGCAATAGATTAATAATTGTGTTATAATACTTATATATTTTGACTGATTGTAACACAAAAAGGTTTAGAAATTTTGTTACTCTTCAAATAATATTTAATAACTGTAACAGTATTACAAATTTTGTAACTTTTATATTTTGGCATTAAAGTTCTTTTGTTTACACCTCGACATCTATTAAACTTTAGGTATGAGTTATTTTTGAATAAATGTTGCATTGGTCTTTGGTTGGCTGTACCTCCAAAATTTTTAAAGATTCAGAAATACTGTGTAAATGGTGTTTTCTTTTCGCGATTGTACTACTACATACAAAGTAATGTGAGATCTGAGAAGTAGTAGGTCCATTGCACCTACTAAGTTTATGCTATATGATTTTCTATCAGATGCAGACGTGATTCAACATCATTATAATACTTTGGTTAACGTAACGCTTTTCAATAACAATATATGATTATATATACCTATATTGTATAATACAGTAAATTACTTAACCAATCTACCATCTTCAAATCAAAGCTATCTGATTCAATTTCAGGTAAAATTCTTTTATTGTAGTATGTAATGTTTTAGATATTTAATTCAAGGCATTTCTCCTTTGTGGACTTCATATAGAATCTAGCTGCCACATTTCGAAATATTGCATAGATACACCGTACTCTTTCTTTAAATTAATGTCATGTTCGTCCGTATTGGTCAAGAATTACCGACCAGAAATTTTTTTGGCGCACATCCTTGTAATACACGGTGCGGTCTACATGTGCCGATCACCGCTCAATGCATTTGCAAGGAGTTACGCCATACTATTTCCTGGTCGTATTTTTCGACCGATTTGGTCTAACAAGGTGTCATTTTAAAGATAATGGTTCAAGGCACGAGCGTATATTTTCAGATTTTCAAAAAAAGTTTTTGTTGATACGTATAATGTGGATCAATAATTAATATGGTTTTAGACGATTTTTTCAGCGAAAACATGATTATTTGAAAATCCGAAAATCTACGCTCGTGCGTTGAACCTTTATCTTTACAATAAGACCTGAATCATACAAATCGATCAACAATTACGACCAGAAAAAGAAATGGCGTAAACCCTTGCAAAACGCTGGGGTACCGAACGCCCTTGCTACATGGTGAAACTCCCGATCACCGCTCAATGCATTTGCAAGGAGTTACGCCATACTATTTCCTGGCCGTAATTGTTGGTCGATTTTATCGAACAAGGTGTCAATTGAAAGAGAAGGGTTCAAGGCACGAGCGTAGATTTTCAGATTTTCAAATAATCACGTTTTCGCTGAAAAAATCGTCTAAGACAACATTAATTACTGATCCGCGCTATACATATTACTAAAAACTTTTTTTGAAAATCCGAAAATATACGCTCGTGTCTTGAACCTTTATCTTTAAAATGACACCTTGTTAGACCAAATCGGTCGAAAAATACGACCAGGAAATAGTATGGCGTAACTCCTTGCAAATACATTGAGCGGTGATCGACACAGGTTCACCATGTAGCAAGGGCGTTGGGTACCCCAGCGTTTTGCAAGGGTTTACGCCATTTCTTTTTCTGGTCGTAATTGTTGATCGATTTGTATGATTCAGGTCTTATTGTAAAGATAAAGGTTCAACGCACGAGCGTAGATTTTCGGATTTTCAAATAATCATGTTTTCGCTGAAAAAATCGTCTAAAACCATATTAATTATTGATCCACATTATACGTATCAACAAAAACTTTTTTTGAAAATCCGAAAATATACGCTCGTGCCTTGAACCCTTCTCTTTCAAATGACACCTTGTTAGACAAAATCGGTCGAAAAATACGACCAGGAAATAGTATGGCGTAACTCCTTGCAAATACATTGAGCGGTGATCGGCACAGGTTCCCTACGTAGTAAGTTACAAATGTTTACGCCATACTATTTCCTGGTCGTAATTGTTGGTCGATTTTATCGAACAAGGTGTCATTTGAAAGATAAAGGTTCAAGACACGAGCGTATATTTTCAGATTTTCAAAACAAGTTTTTATTAATATGTATAGTGTGGATCAATAATTAATGTTGTTTTAGACGATTTTTTCAGCGAAAATGTAATTATTTGAAAATTTGAAAATACACGCTCGTGCCTTGATCCTTTTTCTTTCAAATGACACTTTGTTCGACAAAATCGGACAAGAATTGCGGCCAGGAAAATATATGGCGTAAACCCTTGCGACTCCACGGGGTGGAGCACGTGTTTAAAGTCTCGCTGTGCGGTAACAGCAGTTTCTTGCCTTTTAAATGAATCGGGATTTCGGCTAGAATCCTGAGCTAGCGTAGCTTACGCTTCTAGGAATCGAGACACACACCAACCCATGCGTGTAAGTGAGACCTTGTGGTGGGGGGATGAACTTCGCCTCTTCCGCCACGACGTTCGAGGGGCGCCTTTGTGCCACAATTATATTTCACGAAATCGGCAAGAATCAGTCAAAAACACGGTTTACGCCATGTCGTTTTTAGGCCGCAATTCTAGACCGATTTTAACAAATGAGGTCTTATTTTAAAGCTAAAGGTTCAAGACACGAGCGTAGATTTTCGGATTTTTAAAAAAACAATATTTTCATTTACAAAATCGTATCTAAAAAAAGGTCATTTTTCAAAGCCGTATTCTGAATAAACAAAAACTTTTTTCAAAAATCCGAAAATCTACGCTCGTGTCTTGAACCTTTATCTTTAAAATAAGACCGCATTTGTTAAAATCGGTCTAGAATTGCGGCCTAAAAACGACATGGCGTAAACCCTTGCAAAACGCTGGGGTACCCAACGCCCTTAAGGCTTAACCACCCTCCGAAGTTATATCTTAAATATGCTAACTCGTAAAATATAGTAGATAAAAAAAATGTTACAAAGAAGTTTCATAGCTTTTTGCATATAAAAGGAATGTGTTTATAAATTGTGTAAAAAACAATTTATTTATAACAAAAAAATAATTGTACCTGTTCTTAAGCGATATCAATATTATTGTAATGACAGGAAAGAACAGGAATACATTACTAAATTCTGCGATGAACTATATACTAAATTTCCAGTTTAGAATTCAAAGCATATCTCTGTTATACATGCGCACACTACGCAGATCAACGAAGCGGCGTGATGCGGCTCATGGCGACTAACAGAGCTATTGCAATTATTATGTTGTTCCACAAAAAGAGGAATTTAGTGTATTATACACTGTAGAATTTAACAACGTACTCGTATTCATTTGCGTCATTGAAAAAATGGTGAAATCGCCGGCATAGGTACCATTAAAATAGGCTCTGAACGCTTGTGTACGTTTCAATGTTAGATGCACTTGCTCTTAAAAATCCTAGTACTACAATATTAAAATATAAAACTTCAATTGCCGTATATATTAGTCATAATAAACTAAACAAAAATGTAAGACAAAGTTGAAAAACCAAAAACCAAAACATCTGAAAATTTTTAGTTTTCGGGTTTGGTTGTGAGCCCTCTTCAGAAACACCTTCATTTATACAATACGTTTTTGACTTGCAAAAAGTATAAATGCCACTGCAAAAAAAGGAAGAAACAAACAAAAGGATGAAATAAAATTACTTTTAATTTATTATGAAATTTGACAGAATGTTACAAGTCCATGGACTACCATAAAAGGCAATAACAACGGAAACTAAATATTTGTAGACAGTCATAATACACTTTAAGAAGAAGGCATATAAAAAGGGATCTGCACACTGTACAGCACCATTGTTTTTGTAATATTCACTGGCCAATCCTTCGAGATTTTCTATATCCCATAAATATTTTTGAATGTACTCCAAGCATGGGGATATTTAGGAGTCGGGAAGTATTCCCGGAGTTGCAAGTAAATTCAAATCACTCGAATTCCTTTCTAAGTCATCCTTGAATAGGGAAGGAATTTCAAAATATTTATTTTTGTTTGATCATATAGAAAGTCTATAACATAGGCTGTTATAAAGACGTGTGAAGGCATGTTTATATTTTCAAAGGTTGCTTTCGAAAGAACTGTTACTTCTCCATCAATACAAAATCTTATTAATTTCCTATTCGGACCTGTCTTTAAAAGTATTGAACTATGAATTTCTAGAACCTATTCAATCAATTTCAGCTATTGCCATACTTGTGTAAGTGTACAAAAATCTCATCAAATCATAATAATAAAAATCTATTAAGGGGATGAACAATTATGCTTCTGTTTTAATTACTTCATATTAACCAAGTATACATATTCATACCTTACACATCGAAATTATTCAGACAATAAAATTATTAAATTAAACCAGTTCTTTATAATTCCCTGATGGGCATCTAAGAATAGATAAAAAAATAATAATTAAGCATATGAAAAGTAGGTACCCATTGAAGGGGATACTATCGGTGTAGATAAAGCGTAGCTACGGCACTGGCGAGTCGAGCTAGAAAAGTGATTCCCAAAGTGGGTGCTACCGCCCCCCGGTGGGTGCTGCAACGATCCAGGGGGCGGTGCTGGCCATAGGTGCATTTCAAGAAACATTAATAGATATAAAGGGTGTCCCAAAATGCACGCAAGATTTGAATTACATAGAAAGCACAGTTTTTAGTCATTAAGTTGTTATTTTTTTATTGAATCTTAATGTACATAGGTTAGCATTAATTATGGAGTAACATATCGGGCAAATCGGTTCTACGGCTTTGCTGGCACATACGTACTCTTTTATCGAAATTTTGCATCACTTTTCTGCATAATTGTGGATGAATTTCGCTAATGCAGTGGTTAATTTTCTTTTGTAATGCAGGGATGGTTGTGGGCTTGTTGACATAGACCTTTGACTTCAAATAACACCATAAGAAGAAATCAAATGGTGTTAAATCACACGATTTAGGGGGCCGATACTGATCACGGAAACGAGAGAGTATACGACCAGGAAAGGTCTCATACAGTAATGGAATTGTTTCACTGGCTGTATGGCATGTGGCACCGTCTTGTTAAAACCACATATTGGCCACATCAATAGCATCCAATTTCGGCAGAAAGAACTGTGTTATCATGCGATATCGAGCACCAGTACCAATTACTGCTTGACCAGCCCCATTTTCAAAAAAGTATAATCGAATGATGCCTCCAACCCAAAATTCGCACCAAACAGTGACACGTTATGAGTGCATTTGTTGTTCGATAATCAGATGTGGGTTCTCCGAACCCCAAACACGACAATTTTTGCGATTAGCAAAGTCATCAAAGTGAAAATGTGCTTCATCGCTTACGATGAAACTTTCATTATTTTTTAATTATTGTTCAATAATGAAAACACGTTTTTGTATCGTATAACGCTTCATATTTTTACTAACGCTAAACTCTCAGCTGTCAAATTATTCTTTTTTCAGGGTTGTCAACAATTTATTGTAAAAATGGCGGCAAATTCAAATCTTGCGTGCATTTTGGGACACCCTTTATCTTTCTGTAATTGCTATTCAAATTTAAAAAAAAATATTTTGCAGGGGGCGCTGAGTAATGTGTTATTTTGAGAGGTGGCAGTAGGCCAAATAAGTTTGGGAATCACTGAGACGGATGAACAATGGCTGCTCCGCGGCAAAATGCTGTTTTCGTCGCCGACAGATATTTTCTCGACCTGTCTGAATTGAAAACCGCTCTGACATTATTTCTGAATGGATTATTCTTCAGAAATGTCTGCAGTATCCGCTGTACAGCAAGTCTGCTAGATAAACAGTTTGATGTAAAAATGCAAAAGTATCGCGTATAAAATACGTACATCGACTATTTTTTTGATTTTGATGGCTACTTATAACCATTAAAAACCATAGAAGTTAATAAAAATATACACTAACACATTTGAGAAATTCTTTTAAGACTATATTCAACTCTCTAGCACTTCTAGTTTTCACGTAACACTAAATTTTTGCGAAAATGAACCGATTTTTGAAAAACGCAAATTTCTCAAAAACTGAGGGTTACGGAATATTTCTGCTGCCAGGAGTTACATCTAGATGGATAATGCAATGGATATTGCGAAATTTTAAATAGGTCTCAATTTGTTGTACAGTGTAATCAACTGGTTGATTATTGAAGAATTAATAACCATGTTGATGCACTTGACAAGACCAATAGACATTGATGAAGGCAGAATTAGGCATAAACAAAGAGTTCTGTTTCTATTTCTTTTTCTTTTTGACCATTAATTGGTAAGATCCTATCATCTTATACTGGAAGATGAAACAAGTTTATTTCATTATTCTTGGTTCATTCTTCCATTTCTGTAGTCAGATTTTGACTTATTATAGATTAGAGTTGCATTGTACAAATGAAGGTCATTCCAACAAGAGCTCAAACGGAGAGCCAAAATGAAAAAGTTTTCAGATACATGTAGTTGTGTATCTGGTTTTTCCAACTTAATCTTGATTCTTGCTGTGGAGTTTTATACTGTTATCATTAACAGTTGATTCTTAGAATTATTTATGTATTCTACAGTATTAACTAAGTTGCACATATCCGTCTCCAACATGCATTTGCTGTTCACATACGTCTGCAAAAGTTTCCTCATTCACTTCGCTATTTCCAAAACGTGGTGGAGTGCTCTGTTTTTTGTTTATCTTATTTGCGTAATAAGTTTTCCTAAACTTTTCTGTACATCTCTTTCTCTTCAATTGGTGAATTTTTCGTCTTCGTGGCATTTCCATTTCTGTATCTTCCGGGGTCCAGTCTTTCAGAATGCTTTTCATCTTCTGATTCCCATATAGCGCCTTGTTTATCTCTTCCTGTGTCATTTTCTGTAGTTCCACTGTACACGACTGAATGTTATAAGATCGCACGTCTGTAATCTTGGGTAACACTATAGCACGCACCATTTCAGGGGTAATCTTCGTCTCGTCTATGGTCAACTCGTCCTGCGAGAAACTGTGTTCGGAAATAGCATCTGCTGACTCTAACTGTTTGCGCATTCCCCCTATTTCTTCGCGTAGTTTTCTGTTGTTCTGCACCAGTTTCTCCACCGCACTCTGCTGCATACTCAGCATCCGCTGGAGGTATACCCGTTTTTCATTGAGCAGCTTCTCTGCTTCACATTTCTCCTTCTGTACTAGCCTCCTCATCTCCTCCAACTCTTTTTGGAGTTTCTGGAGTTCTTCATCTATCATTGTAGCACCACAATGTTGCAAGCAAAGGCTGCATTTTGTGGGTTCCACAATATTTTTTTCACACTTATTTGGTTGAGTATCAATGGCACAGGTGGTGCACTTTCCATCGCTCGGGGATGTTATATTCACTATTCGTGGGAGAGTGACTGTAGCCAATACCACACGCATGCGTTTTTTTGGTTCTTCATCCATTATTTTATATTTGCTTGAAAAGTAAAGCACAAGGATTTGTTTAATTTTTGTTCATCATCAGGGAAACAAAGTATATTTTACAACTAATTAAAAAACTGCATGCTTGTTGTTCATCACTAATTCAGGTTGGCATTTCTGTTATTCCAATAGAAACCATCAGTTTCTTGATTAGAATTAAACAAGAGTTAAATATATACAATTCAAGGTCCCATTGGTCTTATCTCACTTAAGTAACTAATGCAAACAAATTTGAAATAGAATAACATAACAAAAACCTTGTCGTTTTTCAGTATAGAAATCAATCTTGTAATATGCACCCGATCATACAACAACTTGAAAATATTTAGAATGACCTACCGATTATCAGTCAACAATAAAAACTAATGTCAACTTTATAATGTTTGCTAAGAGAATTCAAAAATAGATGTCCCTTCTATCTGTTGCAAACTCACTACTTCCCCAACTTGTTCCCGCTGAACATGTGCCTCATTAGATAAGTATTAAAAACAAAATCTTTAACTGATGCACAAAAATAATATTTGCAGATATTTCAATTCAGTATTTTGTGAAATAATACTCTATTATAAGGAAATACCATATGTAACACAAAATGGCCCCCACGTATTAGATAAGACTTACCTATCAGATTTACGACACTTGATGTTAAGCGTTTTGTGAAGATTGAAGGTTATGTTTCGATAACGAAGAAGATGCCAACAAAAAGACGATGCCAAGCATATACAAATTTCGATACCAATAAGTTTAATAACGGTTCTATAAAAACCGTTGAATATTTTTGATAGGTATTATTTACGGAAATCACATTTACAAATATTCAGTAAATTGTTAAATATTACCGTCAGTATGCAGCGTACTGATCTCATAATGTCAAATGGATGCTAGGTATAAGCGAAGTACATTATGTTAAAGTTGAACACTTCATTTCTATAATACATAATTCTTTAGTTTACATTAAATAAAGGGTTATTTTTGCAAATTTCTAAATGAAGAATGTTGTGACAAAAATGAAAAATTTTACCATATAAGGATATTGTTTATGAAACAATAAATTCTTATCCAAATCTTATCTTTTCGTAGTCTTCAGTACGTAGTACAGCATTAAAATCTAAAATTTTCACTCTAAATTATCATAATTACGCTTCTTTACCTAATTCTCATTTTTCATATAACAGCTTTTATTTGTATTAATTTTGAAGAGCGGAAAATATATTATTTGAAATTTCAACCGAATAATGTACAATTAATTTCTAGTTTTATTAAGTTAATAACATACTTTTAGAAGTTGTTGTATAGGTTTTCTCATTTTTTATACAGTACGTTTTATTAAAAACTCTTCAAACGTTAATCCTACCTTTATGTGATGAAACTGGATGAAAATATCCGTAACATTAGTTGTTCATCGCGAAAGTTATGCAGCTATTAAAGGCCTCATCACCCGGGGCATTGCAAGGATTCAGGTTCTGAACTCCCATGTGCCTATTTCTCATCCAATTTTAATGAATTTGAGCTTATTTGAATGACAAAGGATGAATGCACGAGATGATTACTAAAATTAGTTTTTTGAAAAATCATTTTTGTCTACTAACGTATGAAACAATGAATTTACGTGGAAAATGAAAAAATGGACATCAAGAGACAAGGCCTTATCTCGGACCAAGTATTAGATACATTTGTACATACATGTATATTAGATCAGAGTTTACGGGGTATTTAAACGACATTAGCCCTTTGCACTCGTATGTCACACTGGAGGTGACAATACTAATTTAAAATCGAAATAAATCGAGTGCAAAGGGTTAAACCATAAGTTTCCCAAAAAGCACGAGATATTTGATCTCAAATGTAGTGATTTCTTGTAAGAAACGTTGTCTTCTTCTCTTTTATCTCCACCTTTTTCTTTGTCTTCGGAACTTTCCTGTCACGTAGCCCGGTGGTGGTTTACATCATATTTTCACACCATCGAACAACCAGCAATAATCTGTTTTCTATCGATACCATACATTTTTATATGTAATCTGTTGGACATACTTTTTTGAGTAACAGGTAGAGTTTAATGCAAGGTTTTATAAAAAATTCATATCTTTTACAGTGTGATAAAGTTGGAAGTAAACCAAAAATAATTTAGAAAAGGAACAAGTATTATCTTATAATTGTTGTAAAAATGTATTTAATTTAAAAAATTTTAATACATGTCAAAGCGTCTCTTCGAATTTCTATAAGATGTTTTAGTATATACTCAAAATGTTCTGTAAATATGTCTTCCAATAAAAAGTAAGTAAATATTTGCTATCGGGATGTCCGATGTTTAGCAAGTCATTCGGTTTGTTGTGAAACGCATTGTGGTCGGTATTATTACAAAATCTTTGTTACATCACAGACGAGAGATAGGATAGACCTTGCACCTTATGGTGGTGCGTGCCACGAAACTAAATTACCGACGCGTTGAAATTTCAGAGGATTTACAGCGCCGCCTTGAAGAAAAATGGAAATTTATGGGACTAACAAGGCTTGGGACTAACAGTGTATCGAAAATTCAGAAGTAGGCAACACACCCCTCCCCCATTCTTGAAGTTGGTTTAAAGCAGTGATGTCAAGGTCGTGCACTTTTCGGCCGATTTTCGAGGCGCTCGCCCACTGCCCCACCACTTCCAAGGAAGGGCCACTGAGCGAGCGGCTAGACGTTTCGGGGCCGCTTCGGGTCAGGAGCGTACCGTGAACATAAACGCACGCTCTACCCTACCCAGGTACAACCGTTTTAAAATTTTACGTACCTATTTACGTTACGCTCCTGAGCCGAAGCGGCCCCGAAACGTCTAGCCGCTCGCTCACTGGCCCTTCCTTGAAAGTGGTGGGGCAGTGGGCGAGCGCCTCGAAAATCGGCCGAAAAGTGCACGACCATGACATCACTGGTTTAGAGCAGTGGTGTCAAGGTCGTTCACAGTTCAGTCGATTTTCGAGGCGCTCGGCTGCTGCCCCACCACTCAAAAATTAGGGCCAGTGAGCGAGCCGCTAGACGTTTAGGGGCCGCGTCGGCTCAGGAGCGCATCCTAAACGGGTACGCAAAATTTTAAAAAGGTTATACCTGGCTAGGGCAGGACATGCGTTTATGTTTACGGTACGCTCCTGAGCGTACGTCTAGCGGCTCGCTCACTGGTCCTAATTTTTGAGTGGTGGGGCAGTGGCCGAACGCCTCGAAAATCGACTGAACTGTGAAGGACCTTGAAACCACTGGTTTAGAGTCTAAACCTTTTTCGCAGAGCTGCTGCTAGCTCTCCGCTCTTCTCTCTCCACTTTATATCTATTAGGTGGACCCGATTTCGACCGTTTCCTATCACTCCTTCTTGTTGGTCCTCCGACGACTTGTTTTTTTGATTTTTTATCCATCACGATACAAATCGAATGATAGATACGAATCGTACGACTGCCGAAAAACAACTCACTCTTTCGTGTCGGAATCTTCTACGCTTGGTTACCGGGTTTCTATTCAATTCAGTAACGGGAATTTCCCATCTTTTCCCTCCTAGCGAATACAATACATTAACCGAAATATATTAAACTTTAATAATTAAAGGGAGGTTAATTAAAGGTTCATAGGGATCAACAAAGGATGGCCACGTAGCAAACCCGTGTAACAGCCGCACGTCTGCCGCTCGGTCGGCCATACGCTGGGAACGGTTTCATATTAAATTCTGTATCTCCATCAATTTCACGAATTTCTTCACAAAATTTGGCGAGAGCATTCTTAACAAATGCATCTTTCAGAAAATGAAAGAAAAAAAAAATGAGAACAAATTTATTTTACCGTGGTTTTGGTGCCTTAAAGACCCACAGTTCGGATATACATTCCCTCTGTTTCGTCGCCAAAGAATGAAAGTCGCATCCACGTCAAGGGCCACGGTTGTTAGAATCATATTTTTTTCGCAACAAAAAATTTATCTCTATCACAAAATTTTGCTCTACGCTTCGGTTATCCGTAACCAAAAGAAATATTGAACATTTCGAGAATTCTTTCAAATGTTACAATTGATAACCTACTATAATTTTATTATTTATCATTTGAAAAGTGAGTCAAACTTACTCGTCAATAATTAATAATTTTCTACAATTTTTAAAATAATTCACAAAGTGTTCGATTCGGTTTATCCCGCCTTACGTAGGGAAACATATATTTTTGGACAAATTATTCTGCATTATTTCAGATGTTGTGCAAATCAGATTCACCAATCAACTTGAATGTTGATCGTTTTATATACGTATACTCAGGTTTGTTATGTGTAACAGTGCTTATGGGCTCCCGTCCATCGCACGATACTCGAAATTCATTTTCTACCCCGAGGACGGAATCTAGAATTTGGTCCGACGTTGCCAAATGCACAGACCCTTTACATTTGGCAACAGCGGCAACATGTGGGCTTGTAACAACCTCCCAAAAGGGGGCGGCGTGCGGTGCCCGTTTCGGAACCAACGTACTCTTTTAGTTCAAAAAATTCTCCCTTCGTCAAGGAGACGCTGCAAATCCTCTGAAATTTGAACGCGTCGGTAATGCAGTTTCGTGAACACGGAACCCCGTAAGGTGATAGGTCTATCCAATACCTCGTTTGTGGTTGGGGCCTGGCACCGGCATTACGCTACGAGTGGCTACGTGACAGACTGGAGGAGAGGAAGAAGACGACGTTTCTTACAAAAACCTCGACTTTGTAGATCAAAATACATATCTCGCGATTGGCTTGATAGATATTCTCCTAGTTAGGCTTAAGTTACCTGGGTGGACGTCCTCTACAAGAATATCACCATATTTTGGGGGAAATATGCGGATTTAATGCCGTTTCAATACCCCGAAAACCCCGATCTAATTTCTCCGGAAAAGAGTTGTTTAGGTCTGCTTGTCGGGAACTCTTGTATGTACTTGGCCCGAGCCAAGACCTCAACTCTTGATTAGGTCTGCCAGTCGGGAACTCTTGTACTCTTGGCCCGAGTCAAGACCTCAACTCTTGATTCACTATACATAGTACGCAGACTAGCCGCTCTCTGGTCACAGACGGTACCAAAATAACTTTCAATTTTGGCTTCAGATACCTGACACACGAACCCCTATAACATATCCTGTCTACTCTTTAAGTTGCCTCTGGTTGAACTAAATTCTAAATTTTATTCCGGCGATTGGAAATGGGAATTTGGAGTGTCATACAAAAGACGTGGGCGCATAAGAGGGGTACAGATTGGGAACAAACCTATGTAAACACATATGAAATTCTAAATGTTCAAGTTGACAGGCGAATTTGGTTGTTGAAATAAAGCTACAGTTTTAAAATGTAACGACCGAATGAATTATGAACATTTAATATTTAATAAAGCACCTGCAAGCTGTTGACGATTAATACCTTGTCCCACCACTAAAAATCTTTTTATTTATATTCATCACAAATTTGTTGTAATCGACAAACATGAAATTCGAAATTGCGTGAATGAATAATTGTATGTGTAATTGGTTCAATTGTGTAATTATTGGAAATTATGATAAAGCGGGTCGTAATTATGTATGATTAGTTTTCCATTTTCCGTTTGCAATGAAATAGTATTAATGAATACCCTACATGCTGGTCTTTGAAGTGGCATCATATGTGCAACTTGTGTGTGATATCCAATCGCATTTTCCAACAGAACTTGAAATTTTCTTTGGCGAGATTATCGAACGAAAAACCTGTACCGAATGATGTCGATTATTTTGAACTTTCCGCCAACTGTTTTTTTCCTCGGCATTACTTATTACAATTTTATGAAAATGCGTGATATGATTATAGTAACTATAACTCCAGAAGGTGCGACGAACTTTACAGTCCTCTGCGTTCAAAAAGAATTAATGTATCTTCATCTTAAATGTTGATCATTGAAGCAGTATGGCAAGTATATCGAACTGAACACCAATTACTTTACAAGCAGTAAGAAAGATTTCAGATTATTCATTCGGTGAAATGATAACAGAGAAATACTTAAAAATTGTATGTTCATTGTCAACGTGAACTCATTCATGCCATACGATCACTTAATGTCAGCTTTTCTGGCTTGGTGTATTTTTTTTAAATTGGCTATTATCTGATACGATACCGTTTAAATTATTCGTATACGTGTACAGTACAAGATCGATATTTATTTATGCGCGTGTGAATGCATTCCTGCTTTATGATCATTTTTATATATTTCCTAAAAAAAAACAATTGCAGCGAAAACATCCAATCCTTTCTAGGTCGGTTATTTTTTCAAACAGAGTATAACTTGAAGGACACCGTTTAAATTACCTGCGTTCATGTATTTTGTGAATGTTTCTTAGTTTGACTTAGTTTTCAACAAAATTTAGACTGAGGAATACGTAATCTAAAAATAGTTTTATTGTGAAGGATAAAAAAATACCACACCTAATGGTGCATTAGCTTAATCTAACACGAAATTATTTTATTTTTACATTAATGTTCAGTTGATGTAAAGTACATCGTGTTTCACGTCATCGGAAAAGATTTTAGTTATTTAAACTAAATAGAACGATTACGAATTTTAAGAAAGTGCAATTGTATATAAAAAACGAAAACAAGGTAATTGAAAATGTCAATATTTATAACCGTCAGATATATATGTATATTCAGAAAACTGTATATTATATTTTAAACTGTATATAACTGTATACGTATACTTAGATTCTCGTAACTGTGAATTCACTCTTTCTCCTGACAAAGATAATATTCTTAACATTCTATTTCATATACTTACTGTTAATCCATGGTCATTCTAATTTTGAACTCAAAATGATAACAATGAGAGTTACATCAAAATAGCATCAGGGGCCTACAGCTCTAAAAACCGACGATATCGAAAAACATAGGTGTGATAGGTCTGTTCTTTACCTCGTCCACATATTATCTCGTCTGTGGTTTCGGTAAAAGACTCGTGGGTAATTTAATTATTTTGAGCATATCGTATTTTCGAACGAAATTGTTCCAACCCTAATAAAACAGAAAATTGCTATGCTGTGGGATTATTTATATTATTTGTCTGTAACACGTATAATTTGTGTAAGAAATGTAACGTTATATCATATTTATGGTACAATAATGTGAAAAAGTACCACGAGAGTTAGTTATTTCTAGTTTAATTTTTATTTTAACATTTTATATCTACAAAAACCATAATTAGTCTATAAAAATTTATGAATGCTTATCACTTATATGAATGGGGAAATTCTTTTATATAGAATTGTATGTTAAGACTGTATTATAAGCAATAATAATTTGTAATTTAGGATAAGAATATCTACAAGAGTACCAGTTTCCATCCTTGACAATTTTCTTGAGTGGAAGACAGTTGTAAAAGTAATTTCCCTGATAAATAAAACGTACAAAATCTATCTGATTATCGTATAATAAATGAGAAATTGATTGTACACTTTTTGCACTTGGGAGTGCAACAGAATATTTATATTCATTCTGGGAAGGTATGTCAAACTGTTTTCTACATGTATTTATAAAGACAGTCGCACCTATAAATTGTTAATGAAACAATTTATATTTACTGGAGAAAGTTAATTTTAATACAAAAATTGTTGTAGACAATTCTCTCATAGTTTACAATAAGAAGTTAGTAAGTACAATGAATTTGTACGCATGGAACGGTTAGAAAATATATCGATAAACCTCTAACATAGATAGTATTAACACAAATAAGTCAAAGTTTGAATAGAATATGATGCAAAGCATAATTTTAAAAGGAATGTTCAACGAGTTTTTCTTTATTCGAATGTGCCTTGTTTTAGGTACTATCTATTTTTTAAATTTATTGAAATATTTTCTTCTTTAATTTATACATACATGTATATAATTACTTTATTATACCAGGCTTGCTTGCATCTAATCATAGTTCAACTCAAATAGGGGCATTTGTTATGATATACACAGTCCATGAACGTGTAATCACGTGATATTCAGTACACAAGAATGTCTGTTCTTAAAAATATCGTACCTCCTCAATAAAAATACTTTTGTCTTGCAGGGGACCCTTCCGTGAAATTATGTATAAAAGTATTTTGGAAGGTAATTGGCATTTAGTCGCGAAAGAACTTTCTACACAGTCCCAAGATACTTTTAGAAATCTTTTCTAACAAAGCAACTTTTACAGCAGTGTGATATACAATTTAAAGATACATTCGTGGATTAATTTCAAATGCGACAGACTATTTGAACACAATTATTTGGAATTCTTAAAGGAAGAAAAACAAATATTTTTATTGAAAGTGTTACGTATTACGAATATGTATTATAATCTACGAACGTCTAACTAACGATGTTCATGAAGATTTCACATTTTATAATTTTTGGTCCTTATGTTCCCTCTACTATACAGTTTTCATACGTTACTTTTCACATAGTTTAGAATAATTCCTATTTGCCCCATTCGTAATCTTTGTTTGAGATCATATTACCAACATTTCTATAATTAAATAAAAATTTCTATCATAACAATATTCGTATCTCTTTATATTAAAATATTTACATCCACTGTACAATGATATAGGATTAAATTAATGTACTGCATCAAAATGTTTACATTTCTGACAGTACTTATAACATTATGAGAATTAATTTTTTTTATAAACATCAGATTGATTCGCAAATATTAGGTCATCAAAGTATTTCTTAAATTAGCTCTGAAAATGTACGCGTATTTTGGCTAGTAAAATTATGTGAAATAAAAATGGGCAATGAATAAATGTATAATTCAAAGAGCAGAGTTTGTTGGTTATTCAAGGTCAATACATATATTTTTCGTATATTAAAAAGAACTCGTTAACTCTTTTAAAGGCAATAGTGAAACTATTAAACCATATTATCGAAGTACAATTTTAATGTCGTCTTAAATCATAGATGATCGAAATACTATACATATACGTATAGTAGTATCAGATTTTACATAAGATGTTTTCAAATGTATATTAAAAAAGAACTATTATTTACATCAAATCTCAAAACGTCTGCAGTATATCATTTGCCATTGAGTTTTATTCGATTAAATATTTCATAATTACGAAAGCTAATAAAACTTGTACCTATATGTATATGTTTTTCATTCAATTATCTTTTGCTAAGAGAATATTTTGTATTATATACAAAGTTCCACTATCTTTGCCACCTAAAAAATTGGAGTGGCTGAACATTTTCTGACTGACTGCAAATCTAATAGTCAGTTCAAAAGTAGTGAGAAGAAGAGTAAGATGTAGCCGAGGAATCTCATTTTCATCCGTTTATCTGTGGCAGAGGGAAAGTCTGTCTCATTTTAGTTTCGCGTTGCGAGGCTAAATAAATGACGTTTTATATGTCTTGACATTACATGTCTTTGAAAAAGTTAACGCAGTTCTTTCAATTTTCATCGAAAGTAGACATTGGCTCTTCTACGAACTTTTGCTGGCTATAAATGATCAATTTTAATCAGGTACATAAGCAATGACAGGCTTCGTAGTTTAGTTCACTCTTCCTCTCTTTTTCTGTCTTTGTGAAAAAAAAATGAATTCTGCACAATTCGCTTGGCACAGTTTCAGGAAACATTCAGAAAATTTGTTATTAATTTTTTTAATATTTGTACGCGAAATTATTACGCGCCAACTGTATTTTTTCTATATTGTTATAATAAATACAATTAATTTACATTGTTTGCAAATGTTCATAAATATAAGTCGAACAGTCGCAGCGTACACGATCGCCCACAGTAGTTTTTCTATGGCGATCGATAAACAATGAACCATTAATTAGTTAATTATTTACTAGATTTGTTGTCTGATATTTAACATGACATACTTTAAACCTTAAATATTATAAATACTTCACTGTTTGTTGCGTAATATCTTACAAATTTATGTTTTCAGACGACATCAATTGTCAATGGTACTACAATTATAGAATTTCTTTCCGCCCCCCTCCCCTTCATATAACCAATCTATGATCTCGTTAAGGACACGTCGTACTATCACAGTCCAGCTTGAAACGTTCGATTTCATTGTTTCACATTAATTTGCATATCGCACAATATTATTGTTCGTTACTCGATTAGGTAGACAGAATAATTCCAGCATATTTTTTATTGATACAAAAATACAGCTGTAATATCATTCTGTAATTACGCAAACATAGTACACATAACCGTAGTTCAGCAAATCCGAGTGTCAAATATTTCGTAAAATAAATAGCGTCGATTGGATTCGTTGAATTCGTACGACGGACGAATTGGAGCATTTATTTTCTAATATACCGTATTCGAACCCTGAACAATATTTACACCCTAACACCGACACCGCTGTCGCTCTTGATTTCCGAGACAAATTCAAAAGTGGGAGTGCAGATCTCCGTCGGCGTCGGTGTAGCGAGTGGCGCTAAACATGGACTCATTTTGGGGGAGGTATCCTTAATGATGCAGTCGGTGCACGGTTTAACTCGTAATCTACTACGATGTAAGGACGGTTCCAATCGCAAGATGGAGGAGGATTTTGTTGACGAGCACCGATTCAAAAGGACAGATTGCGTGGACTTGCTTTGTGAATTAGTTTCGCTCGTCGTCCTTTGCAGGTTCATGGTCGGTACCGAGTTAAATGCGGTTGAATCACGTTCGGAGTCAGGAGTGCAGATAGATTCCTCGTTCTCTTCGAACGATGTAAAGATATCTGAATCAGGTACTGATGGAGCGCTAAAGAAAGACTCCCGCAGGGACGACGATAGAGCGTCGGGGCACATGAAAGGATCAAGAGAGGTCAGATCATTTAGATCACTGCCACTAGTGCAGGTTTGGAAGTTATTCACCGAGTAAGACAATGGGAACATCTGATGCTCTGTGACGTTCGATAAGACCTCTTGACTTCTCGACGATTCCGACCATCTTGAATCTGATGGTCTTCTAGAGCTAAATCTCGTCGAATCGTGTTCGGCGAAAATAGGGTCCGGTAGTTTCGAGTCTTTGGATCGATCAGAATTTTTTAATAAAGCCTCAAATAGATCTATGGGCTCCATCATTGGTGTGTTGCTCGATGAAGGGTTATTTAAGGAACTGTCGTGACTACATTTATCTTTGGTTTCAGGTTCGTCGCTGTAATCCTCGATATTCAACAAGACAGATGGGATCACTGGATCCGAGTGTCGTATAGAACTTCTTCCGTTACATAACGGTGACTTGGACCGTTCAACATTAATGGAAGGCATTAACACATCAGAATTTCTAATGTCTTCTTCCTCGAGGGATGCTAAAGGAAGAGGATCTATAGGACTCGGAGGTTCCGAATGTATCGTTGGTACAGTTAAAGTTTCCATAAGTTTGTAAGGCTCTAATAGTTTCATGTGGATCATCGGTTCAATCGTATTGATTGACTCCGAGTGTTTCAGTATCTCTAAGTTTCTTCGAGCCTGTAATAATCTGGCGGTGGGATCAAGTCTGGATTGAAAATTTCGCGATGACGACTCGTGATCGGATTGGATCAGATTGGCCAATTTGTTAGAAGTGATCGTCATATATCGCGGGGATACTCTTTTCTTGGGTATGTCTAATATGCTTGATTTCGTGCTGTCTGGCGTAGACGGTGACGTGTAACTGTTCTGCAGTCTCAAATCTAGACTTGGATTCCCATAGTCGAAGAAGTTGTTCATCTTCGCCCGCGGACGGGGGTAAAGGTGGAACCGTTTCTGATTTTCCAACTGTTGTGAGAGCATTACGTGCTTCGCAAGCCCGCCGTCGCATTTATTGTGATCCAAATTCTGAATGGAATATCTGTAAATTTCAGAAACATCCCTGCTAACTCGAAGGAGCCTCAAATTCACTTCGGACCTATGTCCAGTCGTAGCCTTTATATTCGAGTCCGACAATGAACAGAGGTTTGAATTTCGCCTCGTACAATTAATAGAATTATTGCGCAGAGCGTCATTGAAATCTTTGGTATCGACGAGCAGACTATCAGCACTCAGCATCGGATCTGACATTGTGTTCATGTGTATTGGTTTGCGATTCATCGTACCGTCGCTCTTCAGATTCTGATACGAAATGAATTTCGGTTCGGAAACTTTCGAGAAGTTCTTACTAGTGAGCCTCTTGTGATTGAGTCGCCTAAGATGTCGTATCTTGTTGAACGTTGGATCCAGCAGATACTTAATATTCTTAATCCTATCAATATTATGATTTGAATCGATCACGTGGTTTCGTTCGATTATGTACTTCGGATCAAGCATTTTAGTCAAGTCATGAATATCTTCCTCGATTATGTTACTCTGCTTGCTGTCGGAAGACGTCTGATTGGAATTCCTCTCAGGTGAGATGTCGGTATGCCTTCCGGATATGTCCAAACATCTTCTGCTTGTATACAAAACACTGTTTTGCTTCGCGGCAAAACAATCCTCAACGGGATGCCTCCTCTCACCATTACTATTATTTACTTCGGCTAATTCCAGGTTTGTGTTGGAACCACGTCTCGTGGGTGAGCATCCGTAACGACTAGGCATTACACCGAACAAGGCAACTAGGTCCTCGGCGATTTTACCTGCGGCAACACGCATCTCACCGTGATGAAAAGCATAGATCCAAGGATTTACACCACTGTGCGCCATTATAGGTAATCCCAACCATACGACTGCCCATTCCGTGAGGATGTTGGTACCGCAAAAAATGTCCAGCAGCATACATGTCTGAAAAATAAAATCGAATTTAAAAATATCATAGAATCTCATCTGTTTTATTAAATTGTTCAATTTCATTCGTGTATCCGTGTGCGACCAAACAGGGTATACTCAAGTACGTGGTATCCAGAGACTCTCTGGCCAATTTGGGCTGGTTATTATAGATATGTAGTAACGAAACGATGACGTTGTGTTAGTCACACTTACAAGCTGAAACAGTTTGTCATCCAAAGTGCTACAACTATAAATAATCCGTTCCTACAGTTTCGTTTTGTATGCGTTCAGCGATTACGAGACACCCTGTATATCAACATACATTGTATTATCATATACTGTCATTAAATTCTGTGGTTTCAAATGGCTATTAATGGCAGTTAAAATTTGAAAGAGAACCGACGTACGCATGTACATATTTTTTACGCAATAGTTTTGCCCTTTTATGAAAAGGTCTTCATCTAGCTCGAATTTGCCAAACGACAATGGATTCTGCAGACGTTTCTGAAAAAGAATCCATTTAGAAAAAGTATCGGAATGAATCTCTCCTCTATTTTTTAAGATTAAATTGAAATTCTTAACATTTTTAGTTTTCACACAATATTTCCCCTCTCAGAAAAAAAACGTAGATTTTTCTAAAAACTCGAATTTCTTAAATACTGAGGCTGTTATAGCCATTTTGCTACCGATTTCGCGATTTCGTGGATTTGAAAATTGGTCTTAATTTAGTCTATAGTGACACCGGACAAAAGCTGAAAGAAATTTATAATTTGAAAATTATCCTCTATTCAAATATGTCGCTAGACGTCAGGGTAGAGGATATTTCAACGTTCTTGAAAAAATAAGAAAAAAATATTTGAATATTCACATTGGACGATATTTATGTTTAGAAAGTTAAAAATAATTTTTCAAACATTTTAAAAACATGTGTTATATTTAAAAATTTTTTTTAGTCCTTGGCGTCCGATATACATATAGAACTAATCGTGTGTTTTTGAAATTTTTAAAATTGTCAAAGTTACAGCTGTTCAAAGGTTTGAGTTTTGTAAAAGCAGCTAAACGTTAATACATCATATCTCAGTAACGGTAAATCGCAGAGTAATTTTCTTTCTTTAAATTTTCATCAGAAAGAACCATATTTAAAGTAAATACAGTTAACAAAATTTCTGATAATAACTACTATTTATGCTTAATTTTGTTAAATAATTGTATATTGCTCATCCGGACACAAAGTAACAAAGTTGAACAAATTTAAACGTATTCATTGAACTTTCAGGACACCGTGCGAAAGAAGTTTAGGCGGAGTTCTACTAATCATATAAAAAAATCGAGAAAGTTAAGTTTGCAGCCGTTTTCCGAATATCACGGCGTAGTAACCTGGAGTCTGTCCACGACCACTATGACGCATTTACTGGTCGTTTCAAAATCTAAAAAAATCCAGGACACTACCTTCAAGAACATTTAAGTAGAATCTGTATTTAAAAAGTTAGACATTTGTATAATTACCAAAGAATAATTCATTAAAGTTCACTGGTATGTAGTGTATATCGCGCTTGATTCAGTTTTAAACATACATGTATACTCTGTGGCCTGTAGTTTATTTATGAGGAACGAAATATTTTCGTCAATTAAAACGATCAAGCAAAACCAACAAATATATATTGTGAAAAAAACGAAATTTTCAAAACCTCAAAAATAAAGAATTAGGTAACCAATTGTTATTTCGCTCCTTTTTTCCTCATACAAATATAGTCAACGATCGTTAAAATAAATATTGAAAATTCTATAGTGTATCTATGCTATTAAATGTTAAGAACCTGGACAAAGTTAGAAAAATTCTTTGAATTATGCATTTTCAAAACCATTGTTTAAAAGTAAAACTGAGTATAACCATGCAGCACAGCATCGCTGCACTTTCTTTGCGTTGTTATACATACTATACCCCCGGTTTATCCATGTTTGCCGTTATCTAAAAATCTGGCAAAATTCAGGTAAACGCTTTGAACTACAGCTTGTAAGTATATATTTTGAAAAAGAATGGTCCCGGACCGTGACAAGACCTTATCCCTTGATGGAGTGAAAATATTCAAATAATAGACGATATAACTGTAATTATATAATAAACAATTTACAAGCTTTTGATATTTAAAAGCCAAAGAATTCGATTCCGCATCCTAATACACCATTAATCGGAAGTCAAACTACAATTTAAAAAGTCAGTCTTCTACACATGTATGTATATGTATGTATGTTGTACGTCTACATCTTATAAGTTATGTAAAAACATGTTTACTGTGAATACCATTATCGAGGTGAACAGTTAGATATATATCACATCGATGAAAATGTGAAATATTTATCACGATCTCCTTCGATATAAGTTAGTGAAACATGTACATATGTAAGTATGTATGTAGGTAATCGAAATTTATATATCGCATTTGCCGTTGTCTTCATTTTATAATGGAAGTATGGAAATGGCGTTTACAAAGTGTTTTCCTTCTATCATGATACAAAACAGGGGTCGACTAAATTATTCCACAATATATTTGCGTCAATGCCTGCATGCATGTACATACATTTTCTTGAATGAAGAAAGGTTGTCGTTCAATGAATATCTTACCATAGTAAAACAATGCAGCCCTGACATTAATAATATGTCTAACAAGTAATGTAGGTATTAAATAGAAACATGATCGTTTGCATGAAGTTATAGTAATACAGTGCAGAACATGAACACACATAAATGCCGAGACCTATGAAGTTTTTTACAAAAAGGTTCTCTGTCCACGAATATTTTACCATAGTTACACACGACGATCTCAAATATTGTGACAAAATGTTATCTACAAAATTACCTGAATCCATAACTTGAATATTTAAAATCTGGAAAGGTTCATGCCGTTGATAAAACTTTAAACCATTTAAAAATTTACATTTTCATCTAAATTTTATATTCTATAATTTTCTCGTATCCTTTCAGAATACCGAGATATGCTGCGTGATTAGATTATGTAAATTATTTGTCCAAAGAAATTCACTACGTTCCGCGTATATATTTAAAGAAATAACGGTATTTTCCGGTGCAAATTAATTTCTTTATATTCGACTGCTGGGAGAAAGAAATTATTTATAATTGTGTCTATGGCTATGCTTTCGTTGCGATAGCCGATGGAAAAAGTGTTTTTACAAGACAAGCAAAGAAAAAGCGTTTTTCCATAAGTTTCCTGACTTCTATTAAGTCACAGCAAAAAAAGCGTTCATTTTCGTAAGTTTTCTCGCGCTTTCAAAACTCTTTCACCCTTCAATTTTCTAAAAGTTTTCACAGCAGGGGATAGAAACAGATGCGTCAGAAGAGCACGATTACTGTGTTAAAGCATAACTTCACCTCCCGAAATTGATTTTTTAATATTTTTGTTTACTTTAATCGTTTAAGGGTTACTCATTTGAAATAAATTATAAAAACAAAACGTGCTCTGATATTGGTCTGAACTTTTTATTTTTCAATTTCTGTGGCATTCAGTTCAAGCGCAATGGCCAGTCTGTGGTGAATATCCTAATGAAGGTGTATGTCGGACCTTCTTTTTTATGAAATAAATAAATAAAGAACGTTGTAATGATCCCTGTAAAGGTCCCTCGACTTTCGTAAAAGTAAATGCTGATGTGATTTTCTAACACAAGTAACCCCTGTCCATTGCGAATGATATAATACTGAACATGGTCGCGATAAGCGAAATTTTACGCTGACCGGGAAATTTAAAACAAATCATTTTAAAATTAGAAAAAGCATTATTACTAAAATAAATATTATTAATGACAGTAAAATGTCATACAATGTATGTTATGTCATAACATACATTGTATGACATTTATTTTTTGTGGCTGCCAGACTAATTCGTTCAATGATATTTTGAATATCACTTTCACAACTGATATGATCTTCAACAATTTCTCTGAACAACCTTTTCCAAACACCCCTCGTATACGACTGGGTAACTTCATTCTACGCATCGTTGCTGTTTCTGATAGCTTTCATAATATAAGAAATTTTATATAATAAAATGTAAGATTTCTAAATATTTAATTCTACATTTGTTGGATGGTAAGTCAAGTAAAATGCCAGTAAAATGCTTGTACATGTAAATTTATTCACGTAATAGTTCATTTTTGCGAAAATCATCTGTTTTTTGAAAACCTGCTGATCCTCGGTAATGGTAGATGATAGAGTAATATCAAAAAGCATTACTATTCATAAGTGTATTAACGACAAAAGATAGGGCATTACTTCAATATTTAACTATTTCAGATAATGCAAATGTTTTAGCTGAGACAACATTTTGCAAATTGACTTTTGGCCAGCTTTATCGGCTACTTGTAGCACACTGCGTTCACTGCCTATCATCGCTGTTAAAGCCGTTTCGGTACACAATTGCATACCTTTGAGGAATCTACGTATTACGTCAGTGTGCTACATGAAAAATGTTTACCTGTTGCCGTCTTATTTGGTTGCAGTCTAGTCGTATATGCTCACGTATTAGATATTACGGTTTAAAACATGTATCAAAACCATACGTGTACACGTGTGCATCTTTATTTCATATACCCATACTTCAGTACGTGGCATATTAAAAACGGGTGAAACCGTGAATTATTTCACGTATACGAGGGTGGTTTGATAAGTCTGGTAAAAATTGAACAATGTCGCATCGCAAAAAATTTTGAAATACATAAGCTCAAAGTGGCATTCATTTGGCTGGTAAATATCACGTTTTGCCCAAAAGCGACACTTCGTTTAGATTTGGTAGACGTTTGAAACGAGCGACTTAGTAGTTCTTAGGACAACGCACCATTTCACACTTTCGCAATCACAATGTCAAAAATACACGAATTGGGCTTGGAATTGATTCCGCATACACCCTACTCTCCTGATATGGCTCTCTGTGATTTTTTTATTTCCCAACTTGAAAACATGGCTCGGTGGGAAGAGATTCTCGTCGAATGAAGGAAATATCGATGTCGTAAATGCGTACTTGCAGACTTTGACAAATCATACTTTTTTGACGTGATAAAAAAATTAGAATCTCGCTGGGTTAAGTGTGTCGATCTTAAAGGAGACTATGTTGACAAATAAAGGTTTGTTAAAAAAAAAAAAATGTTTACCTACTTTTTTACCAAACTTATCAAACGACCCTCGTATTCGAATGTGTATGTAGCATTTCACATGTACTGAAATATACGTGTATCATTCCACGTGTTTTTAGATACACGTGTATTGATGCATTTTCATTTTAATTCATGTAATTTTTAAAATGTAAGTATTAATTTACTGATGCACACTATGTTTCCCTGAGTATCTAATTTTAAGTATAAGGATGGATTAAAAGGTCATTTTTATCAACAAACTGTGTGCAACGGGCTCTCTATTTTGATATAAAAGTACTAATCTTTTACCAATTTTTTTTTGCAACTAACTACAAGTGAATTAAAATTCGTAAAATACTGCACGTATATTTGCATATATGTAGATATGTACGTATACATACGTGAAATAATTCACGGATACATGTGTTATTAATAAAAAACGTACTGAAGTTCGTGTATGTGAATTATACGGATGCACATGTATTTAAATATACATGAAGTAAGCATTTATAATACATATGTTGTACGTACACATATACATTTACGTCGTAGGGTTTGGTGCAGACGGAGACATATCATGTCATTGAACATATACGCGGAAATATACTCACTTGAAACGGAAGCCATAGGATGAGAAATGCACCGACCGTGACTGCCAGTGTCTGACCGTACCGCGGCAATGCCAGGGTCTGTGTTTGATGTCTGAACGATAATTCCACCGTGTATATCGCACGTGCATGCGCACGTGCCACCAGGTAGACGTACATGTAACAACCGAGCAAAACAAGGGCACTCGGTGCCCATACTGCCACAACCAGAAAAACCCTTACTGGCGGCAACACTGCTGCGCCGAACCTGCAGCTACCGCTGTGACTAAAAGAAAATTAGGTGAATTTTTTCACAAATTCCATGCGAGATTGCCAAACCGATTTATACAGTGTGTAACCAAAATTCTGGGATACTTTAGGTTTATAGATAGAACGCATAAAAATGAGAAAAAAAGTCTTATAAGTTGTGGGCGCAACCCACCCCCTATCGAGATACAACCCCTTTTGTAACAAATTTTTAAAAAATCATATCTTCGAAAGCGTACGTCGTAGAGGACCGATTTTGATTGCAATATAACCGGAAGAGACCAAAGTTTACGAAAAAAAATATCACTATCTACGCAAAGGAAGATTTAGTGAATGCCCTTAATGTTTCCCAAGTTGTTACAAACCTGCTACGATATAGGTAATCGACGTTGTTTGGATTAAACAAGAATAAATGCTATTTAACAGCAATAATCGCAGCAATTATATTTTTTTCTATTATCTTTGATCTTCGCCGGTTATATTGCAATCAAAATCGGTCCTCTACGACGTACCATTTTGGAGGTATGATTGTTTAAAAATTTATTACATAAGTGGTTGTATCTCGATAGGGGGTGGGTTGCGCCCATAACTTATAAGACTTTTTTTCTTATTTTTATGCGTTCTATCCATAAACCTAAAGTGTCCCAGAATTTTTGTTACACCCTGTATATATAGAATTTAGGCACCTATATTTCATGGTTTAGAAATGACGGGAACTATAAATCTTGCAAAGTTTTATACATATTTATGTACATTAATTGATACCGCAAAAAAGTTAATCGGAGAAGAAACTTAATTGTAATGAATAAAAAAAAATTAGGTTTAAGATGCACCGTTCAAGAGTATCTCGATGGAAACTTTAAACTTATTCTCCAAAAGTTTAAGAAATGTTTGATCGGATACAGAAGGAAGTGTCAATATTAAAATTTGATCCGGAAAATTGATTGAGAAAGAGAACGATTGAATTTATGTGATCTATGTCGGGTGAGTGTAAGGATTATAGTTTATACTTTGACCTCAGTGAAAATTAGTAAGTGGGATGACTATCACCTGCTTTACTTTGTTTATAATTTATGATCTTAATTTAAAACATATTTATTTGATTGGAAAGAAAAATATGTATTAACAATCTTTAGTATACACCAACGTAATTTTCGTTTTGTATCAACAACGATACCACGGGCTCAATCAAGTTTATACGTGCAGGTGCACGCTTATAGAACAACACGTAGATCGGTTTAGTTTTATTGATCCGTGCGTTCTCGGAATCTATTTGACGAACGTGACAATCAAGTGATTTTATTGCAACAATTTCTGAATTGTTTGTTGGATTTTACCTAGCGTTATTATTGGACGTTAACCCCTGTCGTTGTGTTTGTTAATGCGGAATGACAAATAGAATCATTCAAATACGTAAATGATCTTCGTTGTCAGTCACCAGAAAATGGCTCCTCATAATTATTTGAATCACCTTTTCACATGTACGTTTTATCATGATCCGTTCAACAGTTTGACAGTAATTTGGAACAAACATGCATATCCACGTTCGTGTGGGCGCATACCCAAATTTGACGATTATTAATTTTAGTTACGCGTGCTTTAAATTTAATCTTATTATTAGCGTAACAAACATCAACGTGACATTGTTATTTAGTTTGTTAATTATTTTTTGGTCAACAGATGTGTACTGATGAGTACTTATTAACATTAATCGAATTATTCAAATTTCGTTAATCTCAAACTGATTTCATTGCAATGTGTAACTGAAGATGGGACTTCCTCAAAGTTTAAAATCCAATTACACTGAAAGCTCGATATTTGTCCATTCGCGAGGATTTCGACCTCCGCTGGGAAGATTCCCCCTCGCAAATAGTCAAGCGAATAATGTAACACGGTAGAAGCATCCTTTGACGATCCGCGGACTCCCCAAAAAATGAATAGCTTTCTACTCGCCGAGATAAGAATAACAGAACGATGAAATGTTTACATTTTTAATTATTATGCTGCGATAAGTTTATTAACATACTGGTGAGGTCTTTTCCATTAGAATGATACCGAACATGATATAATTTGGAAAATATTTTGGCTAATAAGTCTTTCTACATACATACAGCTAACTAATTTTCTTTCGTTACTTATTGATAAATAATAAGAAATAGTTATCCATACTTAAAATAATTAACATATGTTATTTCTAGTATACATATGTATATTAAATGGGGGCAGCGCAAAATAGCACATTATTATAAATAATTCTCATCGTTGCATTACTGTATTGGCTCATCAATACGCGGGGATTAAATTTTGATCACCTTCCGCAAACTCAGACCTTTCATGTTTTACTAATCGTCCTTGTTTCCGTTCGTTACTATTGCAAGAATAAAATGGCGAACGCCAAGCATTAAAAGCGGGACTAGGACTTAATAATTACACGCCATCGGATCCGAGTTTCGGACAAATATCGAGCATTTACTGTGTCAAAATCCGTGAAGTAATCAAAAGAACACTTCCGTCAATTATTTCTGGTTTAACAAATGAAACAGTAGAAAATCCACCAGATTCGTTATTGAGAGCAAAAAATAACTGAACTGAATTGTTACAAACGAGAAATAAGATTGTTTTAATAACTTAGATAATTCATTAATTCATTAATAAGATTATATGACAGACAACGTATATTTATCACGAATTATCATAGACTCACGTCCGTCGTTTATGGATTAAGTTCGATTTGTTGGTCACACTTAATGGCCTGCGTAATTATTTGTGTCCCATACTAATTACCATAATAAATTGATGTGAGTAAGGTTTAGTTACCTGTGCGACTGAGTTTCTCCCGTAACCTCCGCGTAGATCAAAGGCGATAGGCCGACGGCGATAGCGTATATCCAGAAGACGGCGATATATTTCTCGATGCTGCTATGAGTAATGATGTTCTTGTACCTTAGGGGCTGTGCCAATGATGTCAAACGATCTACAGCAATCGCGACAGTAACTAGAACGCTGACACTACAGAGGGCGATCACAACGCAATATGGCACAATGCACAACGTGGAGACGCCATTTTCCGGCAGGCCAGATAGTTCCAATTGCATTCCGAAGGGCATAAATACACCAACCTGCGGAAAGTTATATCGGGCTTCTCTTTATAGGACGTACAAACAGGAAAACCACAGACATTTCCGTAATAAACTTCAATTACAAACAATGAATAATGCAAGGAAATGGATTCAAGGAAACGTATGAGCACGTCCCGACGGTTTACGACGGCGAAATGTACTACATGCGCTATTAAACAAATTGGTTGCGACAGTGACCATCATGGATGATGTAATATAGTTATCGCATGAATGATACCCATGGACCTATTTCGACTGCACTAGCGAATTATCGGTTGAGATAATCTAGAGAAAATCCTAGATTTACAGGTTTAGTTTCTAAATTCTTCGAGGATAAAAAAAGATATGAAGTAAAATTGTAGAACTTAGAAGAGAACATTTATATACAGGGTGTCCCATTCCCTTGGACGCGCCCGGAACCATTCGATAGCACAGGTAATTCTAATATAGATGTAACATTCTCATCTTCCCATTCCAATCCGTGGTCGAGTTATGAACGAAAAACAACAGCCAATCAGAGGGCTCCGTTAGGCCCGGCCGCGCGACAGTTCCTACTGGTACGGTACGCTACTGGTGCAGAACTTTTACTGTCGCGCGGCCGAGCCTAACGGAGCCCTCTGAGTGGCTGTCGTTTTTCGTTAATAACTCTGCCACGGATTGGAATGGGAAGCTGAGAATGTTACATCTATATTAGAATTACCTGAGCTATCGAATGGTTCCGGGCGCGTCCAAGGGAATGGGACACCCTGTATAGTAGACCTCCGATATCTTATTTCATTCTTCTATCGTGAAAAGATAAGAGCGACAGGGTACTTGGAAGCAAAATTATTGATACATTTTACGTCTCGATCTATCAAAAAGCTATTGACGTCAGATCATGTCACCGAAACTATACAGAATTTTACGAAATCCCAATTGGATTTGTTTCAACTGAAAAGCTCCATTTCCCTGTATATTGGAAAAATGCAGGAAACTATTGGTAACTCGATGACGCTTACCCCGAAATCGCTGACAGCCAGAGAGACCAGCAGATAATTTGATGCGGTTCTCAGTCTCTTGTACCTGTAGAAAGCGGCAAGGATAATCGAGTTTCCGGTGACGGTGATCGGTGATAGAATGCAGACTATTGACACTGCCAAAACCACGGAGACCGGATTGACGTCCAGTCGCGTATCGATCTTTGTAACTGTCGGTATAAGTGTCGTCGTCAATTCCCCGGAAACGGTGGACGGCAGTGTGTCCGTGACGGGCGTTGACATTGTAATTCTCACGATCTTTTGGCCGGCGCGATTTTTCTCTCGCTTCGAAGTCTTCAGGTGAGATTCGGTTCGTAAACGTGTCCCTCGTAAGACGACATGGCGCATGTACAGACGCTTCCTTCAATTTACAGAATTAATTAGAATATCTGATAATAATCGCTCCGTTTCGCCGACCTATATGATTTCTATGGGAATCCGTGCGTAGAGACTCTGAAAGAATAAATATGGTCTATAGTTTTGACACTGCAAAGGAATACCGATTTTTGTTATAACGATAGTAGCAAAGTCAAGAGACAAGGTCATTTTTCGGGACAAGTACAAGAGTTATCGACTAGTGTAGAGTTTCCATTGTAAACTATGACTCTTTACAGGAAGGATTGGATGCCAGCATTCAAACGGTATTAACTCTGGATATTTTTTAAAACGACGATATTTGGAAAGATGGCGTCGACGCGTGTAATTCGAAACTAATTACGAAAAAATCGATCCAGGTAGTTACGAGAAATTTGATCTCAAAAGTACAAAAGTAAAAAATATACACCCGTCTAAACTATAGTACACGCTCTTGTATGTACTTGGCTCATATATTTGCATTTTTTATGCCTTTTTGAGAATTTGATATCCAATTATTTTCACGCGAATAATGAATTTCGATTGGATTAGTTAAATGTTCATCGCAATTGGTAATAACTTATTTTCATCTTACATTTGCAGTACGATCGAGATAGTTTTTACTAACCATTCATGTTCCTCAATCTATTATCGAACGCCATGGTAAACTCCAGAATTTAGTTCCAAAATTCTTTGTCGTCTGTATTGGAAGCCTACACATGTAGACGGTTAACCGAGGCCATCAATTTGGCCAAAAATTACGAAGGATCTTAAACGATGGTATACATCAAGGCACATCCCGGAAATTACTTGATTCTGCTGAGGGACGATCTTGACCGTTTTCCTTCTCCAACATTTGGAGTTGACTTCTTCAACTTTGACTTTCCCGGCGAACCTTCTGAAATAAATAATTTACGCATTCGCCGTGATTATCTCCTTACAGAAAAAGCACTTTGGTGCTCGCGTACTTTCAATATACATATTACGTGTACAAGATGTTTCTACGAGCCAGCTTATCATGTTAAGTATTCCAGGGAAACGTAATATTTGCGAATTTATGGGGATACAACAAGATTGTGGTATAAAATGTTACTACTGAATGGAAGTGTATGCAGTGGACGAGTGTTTCGAAAGTAGTTTATTGTGAAATATTAACAAATGTAGTTGTGTTTCATGTGTAGTATTTTTTTTCTTTCGAATCTACAAGAGTAGAACTTTGATTGTTTATGCAGATTTTCATAAACATTAATTTCTAACGATGTTACAAACGTTGAAAGAATTTGCGGAAAAACGGATTAATTTTTTATTTGCATTTCGGAAAGTAATTGTTTTATCGAAATAATAGTGTATCCTTTTTTCTATGTATCCGGTGTAAATTGCAATTGAAAAAAAACGGATCCGGATACATATAATATAATGTTGTCAGGTTGATGGTGAAATCGATTCTTGTTTCTAAATGGCTGATATTTGCGCAGTTTCTCATTTTCCTTAACGCATTTTCTACGGATTAGCGACGTTCTTTTGTTTTAACGTTTCATATCATTGTTGGCGAGTTTTTATTTCCGCAAACAATGCGGCGATTCTTCTTCCAGCGTTGTGTTTGGGTCACTTCCGCCTACTTTACTGCCACACGAAAATTTAAAAAAACTATTTAATATACTGTAAAACAACCCACCCAATTTTCAAGTGGCCAGTCAAACAATTTCTTGACAAAAAATTCTCAAATATATGGCGCAAAATGATCTTCATGTAACCGATTTTATCTCATTTTCTCGCGCGTTAAAATACTCCCTTAAAATATGCCGAGACATGTTAATACCTACCAGGAGGTGGGAGGGTAATGAAAATTTGACCGCACTAACGTGAACTTGCACAGGGACGTGAAATTTGCATTTAAAAATCCTTTCGTAGCAACATAATTCCGCACACGATCGTTGAACGGCGATATTGAAAGGCTACGTATCTGCCGATGAAGAAGCAACGATTATACATGAGTGCTCGTTTAAATTCACCCGCACGTCTGCCATTATCTCGAATTTGCAATTCGGATGGAGCGGAACACTGTGTTAATGCTTCTGGAGACAAATAACTGCGGATGGGTCGACCAGGAACATTTGAAGCTTATCAAAATAAACGCGGCAGCAATTTGCCAGCTCCTTTTCTGCCGAGCGAGAACGTTTAATTAATTTCACCCGGAAAAGGGAAAAAAAATATTTGAAACTCTCGCGAGTTCCCACCACTTTCGGTCACTAGCAGCTCCTTTTACGTGAGAATATCGTAGTTCAGACAGTGCCGGTGTCATCGGACGTTTTGGCGCAGTTCCGACAACTATACTATGTTTTTAGCTTCCTACGCTGTGATTTCATCAATACGCGTATGGTGTTCAGCTATTACCCCAAAAATCGATTTTTTATAACGATGTCTTTTAGTGCGTTTTCAAGTAAGTGTTTTTCATTTTTAAAACATTTTTGTAATGTGTTTAAACATTGAAAAAAAACTGTTCTTATGCATTAAAACCACACTAATATCTGTTCTGCTTGGATGGAGACATTTGAATCTAAATAAAGTTGAGGCAAACAAACGGAAATTAACTATGGATCACCCAATAATTCGATAGAAAACTCGGCGTAGGTATGGGTGTTGCATATTGTTTCTCTGAACACGCTGAATACATCAATTTGCCTATTTTTAATCCTGACATTTAGAAAGGACCACGGAGTTACACCCATTCATGAATATCGATCGAAAAAAAAGTCCTATTATGATTTATAGACATAAGTATGAGTCTCGCTTGATAAATGCCACCCACTATGAAAACATTTCATTACATATATGTATACTTTTGTAATTCTATTATGGCCGTCGAAGGTCATGTAATACTCAATGTTACGTGGAAAATCTTTTTATTACAAAATTTTATAATTAACGAAAGGTTAAACATTTACTCATAAATTCCATATATCAAAGGTAAAGATAAAATGTTGTATATGTACACTCTATGACGGAGTCTTTGGGAAAGATAAATAAAGCAGTGTAAAAAACGTTGTGTTAAATAGTTTTATGCAAAAAAGGCATATTAATTGCTCTATTTACATGTAAACTATGCTAAAGTAACTTATAATATAGAAATTCATTCACTAAGTGTATTGTATGTACTAAAGATATAGAGTTCACAGTTGACTAACAAAACTATTTCGTCACCTCAACATTTTTGAGCGTAACAATTTGACGTAGCAATAGTAATTTTAGCACGTAAAAATTTTGAAACCTGGTAATTTTAAAGCTACCAATCATTTTCTGCAGAAATTTTAGTGCATGAAATTTGTAGTTAGATTGTTCGCAGCGTAGAAATTTACGAAATAACAAACATTTTACTTTAAAAATTTCAACTATTTAAAATTCAAAGTTTCCCATTTCAAGTACTTAGTTGAAATTTTTTACTATGGTAGTTTATAAAATAAGTACGGTTTGCTAAACCACAGCCCACGTCAACACAAGGCTTTGCATGATGTCTCCACGTGCCCAGGTTAAAGGTTCGACCTTTTTAGAAATTCGTTTATAAATGTCACGCTAGTTTTCAATCGATCACAGACCTGGGTTACTTTAGGCTGGAATGTGTTTTGGACTCTCCTCCAGATGACAGGCGACCCATCGTGGGCCTATTTTATACCGCGTTCAGATCTTCGGAACTGCATTTGGTATATCGGAACAGTTATAAAACATTTATTCACGGCAATATGTCGTCAAACGGTGGTTGGACGGGTTTTTTTATCGAACAAATACATCTGTACACACATGACGTATTTTTATATCATAAAAAATATCTTGATTGCTATCGTTGCACGCATGTTATTTTTCAAAACAAAACTTTACGGGGCAAAGACAGTTTAAAGCAACGTCCAAAATCAATCATCGGAATGGAAAATAACACTCTGTCGCAGTATGAAAAACTGCACAAAAGATTGGCATCACATTCTCTCGCTTTCCGCTTCGTAGTTGGATTTTGGTCTCAACGAGGAACCCTTTCGATTTCCAATATAACGGTTGCTCGATTGGGAACGTTCAATAATCAACTTTGAGATTGAACATCCAATTGAAGCAGTCATTGCTGTGACGAAGGCGGTTTATACCTATACATATACACTTTTTTCTAGTTCAATCTGTTCGACAATTTAATTACATTCTACAACGGTGAGTACATTGGAAGATGTAGACGTATACAGATGTTTTCCTTACACGACCATTCGAAGTCCTACTTATGGCAACGTAAGGAAACTTTATCTATTTACTACAAATTTTCTCGATTGCGTGAAATACCGCGCGGATTATTAGATTTGAAGAACATACAAATCGATATTTTCACGTGTGTTCTCATGAGCACCATTTTGTTCCTGAATTCCACGAATATTCTCCTAAGGTTCAACTAATTCACGGGTGACTAATTGACCTGTCTTTCTAACTTGAATGTATCTTCGCCAAATTTGTAATTAATTCCACGCAAGGGCAATTGTTCCCTTCCTTCCTTTCCACGCCTCGATTGAACAAAGTTGGCAATGTTCGCGAACCAGATTAGTTTAACCTCTTGCTCTGGAAATTCATTGCCAGAAGTCCGTGCTTAACGCGCCTTGGAGTAATTGCTATTAAAAATGCATGTGGTCGCACTATTTAAACAGTGAATTCAGTAGACGTGTATAGTAGGTACATACGTCATTCCCACTTTGCAAGCAAATAACAAATGACATGCATAGCATGCATAACCCCGCGCTAACGGTTAAGCATGTTAACTACCCTACTCTTTCTTCAGTGTACTGCCTTATGGAATTTCTCGGATATCATGAAATAATATAGGGAATTATGTAAATAAAACATAGAAGCAGCGCACGTACTTCGTACTTACGGCGGACATGGTCAAAATGGTGATAACATGTCCATCAAAGATGAAAAGTTTACATGGTATACGCTGTATACTATACAGTGTTGGGTCGTATGTAGTTGCACTTTTGGTTCTAAAATCGAGGTTTTCGTTCACTCTTCCATTCATCCCAAAAAGGACCAAAGGAAAGCAGTCAGACGATTGCAGGTCAGGTGCCCCCCCCCCTCCTTATCTCTCTATTTCTTCACAGAGCGGATGCGAGGGACCGGAGCGAGTGGGCCTTTTCGTGGTTCCCCATGGGCATGACGTGGCTATCACGTTCACTCGCAAAGCCTGTAAATGCCATTGGGTTCTTCTTCGATAGCTCCTTTTGCAGCTGTTTCAAACCAAGTGGATAGGTTGCTAGGTGGTGAGTATCTTAAGAGGTTAGGTCATGTGTGTCAGCTGCTCCCGAGATGGCAACTCAGATAGTAAATATTCTATTTTTGTTAAATTCGAAAATTTGGATTATTTCAACGACAGTGAAAATGTGACCGTTAGGAAACTAATTAAATTTCCGTAAAAGGACATTCTAAGGATAAATGTCTCTGAAAACTGGTATTTAGTGGTAGTCAATGTTATAAAAACATTTTTCGGCAAAATTAAACCGTCTCAAGATCTCCTTTTTTTACTCGTACTCTTCCGGGGACATGAAAGAGGTCGACCTGTTGGTTTCAAAGTTACCAAATGTTCTTTTTGTATCTTGCATAGGAGATAAACTTCGAGAAGTGTTGCGAATGCGGAATTCACACGTTCTAAGGGAATTCCCCAAGTCTCGCTGGGGTTTTATTCGTCCACGTGTTCTTCCCGATTTCTGTCGCCATATTTTTTCTATTTTTCTTCTGGCTTTCTGTGACGTGCTTAAATTAATTTCTTTCTCAGCATATCATTTTCTTCTACATGTTTATTTTAAAAAAAGGGTAACTATTTAGTCACTTTTTATGGCGAGGAGAATGGTTTGGATTTTCTTAGCACGTCTAAGTGACTTACGTGCTGCCATGTTCCAGAATTTCGTAACAGGATTTCAAATAGTAGCGGAGAGGCGTATTTGTAATTTAACTTCCAGTGTTGTAGGTGTGAGTCACCAAATCGAAATTTCGCATACAACGCAGCATTTCGCTCTCCAAAGAAGAACATGAAAGCCATTCGGAAGACGGGCCACTTTGAACAATCGATATGGTGTACGATTTTTACTGATTGCCATGTGTTCGATACAATCGCAACGGAGGAGAAATTACAATGACATATATCCTCGGAAATGAATATCAGCGAATGATGTACGCGCGGAACGTAATTTAATCTACGAATATTCATTAACAGGTATGGAATTATAAATTGCAAGTGATATTATGTTTTACTTAATTCAGGGCGAATAAATTTTCGTTGTAATTCCTGCTTCTGTAGCCTCGCATACCTTGCTTTATATGTATGTACACGTACGTGTATAGGAAAATAATATGATAATGTACGTACATTGCACCGGGAACTTATTAAATTCAATCTTTACCGTGTACAAAGGATTTCGCAATCGATGAATTTTTAGTTAAATACCTAATTAATTTTTATTTTTTACACACCCGTGATATTGTTATCAGGAAAGGACTAAAGCTCTCTATCCTCTTTCGGACGTACCTTGAAATTAAGTTACGCATACTTAAAAGTGAACTGTTTTACGTGGACGGTGGTTTCCGAACCAATAACAGAAGCTCGGGAACGTTAATTAAACGGTTTCAAATTAATGTATACAGGAAAACATTAATTTGGAGTTTATATACAAGGATAAGTAAAATACATGTCACAGCCAGCTTTCAATATTTAATTAAAATCAATCGCATTAATACTAAAAGCGAGTTGGGATCATGTGACATAAAAGTGGGACCGTTAACTCGAGAAGTATTATTCGTCGTGTATTTAATATTATGGTCTTTTGTGTTTTCGGTGTGTTTAATTAATTTATAATATCTTCTCGACGGATCAATAAATACAATGACCTTTTCGGTATCCAAAACTTAGCGACCTTTACAATTCTGCATTAAGGGGCCTCACCACCCGGGTCAATACATGAGTTCAGCTCCTAAACTCTCACTTGCGAACTTTGAATCTGATTTTGTTGAACTTCGGCTTATTTAAAAGATAAAGGATGAGTGCACGAGATGACTGAATTACTATAGATTTTCAATAACGTTAAAGTTTAAAGCAACTCCGCGAATTTGTTTGGAATTTCGAAATGTTTCAAAATTTGGCAGTGTACAAAAACGCTAGATATTAACGCTTCCATGGTGCAGTGAAATTTTCAAGACCGCACTAGTTGGCACCATCAGTTAACCTAGGTGGGTAAGGGGGTGTTCTCAACGTCGCCAAGTTCGGAATTCTCATTTCAAGGGCAAATAGTTCTGTCTCAGTGTTCGCATTGATGTAATTCGGATTAAGATGGGCTGACATAAATTGGGCAGGGCATAATCTGGAACTAGGAAACGGAGTACAACGCAAAATAACAAGAAAAGTACCTATCTTACTTTAAGACATAAAACGCGAGTCTATATATGTATATTGGGGTCTCTACATATGTAGATGAATTCCAGGCAACGAGGTGCATACGGAAATCGAAGCGCATGGATTATATCAATGTGGGCGCGGAACAGATATAACGCTCGATTACAGTGGAAAGGTATTAATCCGACACCCATAAATTCAACCGCAAAACGCGATTCGATTTTCACAGGTGTGTTCTGTTTCCAGAAATTTTGATTGGCTTTAGAGAAACGCAGTGGAAAGAAGGGGAAACACTTGGGTTGGGGGGATTCACACGATCGTCAGGGCACCTAACACAGCGCCATCTGAATTCTTCACGCGATGTATCCAACAAGAAGAGTTACATGGCGTTGCTTCTCTTGGGAATTCTTGGGCAAGATCTTCTTTAGAAAAGCTTAGTTAATGCCTAGTAATTCTCGATACTGTACTTCTCTGTATCGTTATTGGAAAGCACATCGCATAACCGTATTTTTATGTGTCTAGGGGAATTTCAATAAATTACACGGCAAAGCAAATAAATAGAAAATTTGACGTTTTAATACATACGGCATTCAGTTTGCCCACCGGCGGACATTCTGCTCATTACTGTTACATTCTTGAATAATACGAACCGAAGACGACAGTTATTGTGTTCTGAGTTATCCTTCTCTGTCACACATACGACTCAGGAATATTCATAAATTTGCATGCATTCTTTTATGGAGCGGCGACCGCGAAATTGGTATGTAATATTAAACAACATTTGCTTTTCCTATTAATTAATTTACTTATGCATGGCGTGGCATGTAGTCGTGTGCGACGCTGTTTCTCTACGGCATATATTTCCATGCCAAAGCTGTATTTCATCGTCACAATCAGATTATATTAAATGGGGAACGCGGTAAAGATCTTCTAAAGTTTCCCTGGTGTTCCTTCTTTTTCTTTAGTTTTTAGTACGTTCGAGGGGCACGTGGCAAATTGAAATTCCAGGATCGATTTTCTTACATAGGAACTGATGGCAGATAAAGGTTATTATACCTGTTACATCACTTACTTTCAAATGTCTCTAGATTCCGAAAATTCTCACGTATGACTATTCTACCACAAATTCAAGGCTGGAATTCCTGATGGAAAATGCTCCCGATTTTACTTGTATATTTATTTTTCTTATTTTAGTTTTGACTTGGTTACCGAATACATCGCAACAGAGGAATTTCCGCTCTGCCCAGCACATCTTGAACCATAAATTTTCCCCTCGCGGTGTCGGGCAAATTGTTCGCAAGACTTTACTTCTGCTAGGATTGCTAAAAGTCTTTGAACAATCAAAGAAAGAAAATCGGAGTTCTCGGGCGATTTATTCCCTAGCGGCGACCTTCGACCAATGTCATGCGACACATTTATCACACATTAGAATAGCAGAACTTATGTTATTTACGGTAAAATTTGCGGAGTGCTTTTTTCTTTGGAAGTTCTACGATTATTTACTTTTTTCTGCATGGTCCGAGTTTCCTTGGGTGAGATGTAATTTAAAACCGTGTTTCCCTGTGAAGGGTTTGTTAAACAAATGAAAAGCCAACATCAAAGCTCGCTGCTAATGTGCGTGTGCTTTTTGATCTACAGAACTTTACTTTATTCTTAACGGAATTATCAATCGAAATAATTAATTTCGTTTTTCTGCAATTGCGCTGTTTGTTGTAGACAATTCAACGCATTCAGAGAGATTACCATGCACAGAAAAACTTTCTATCATATTTCAAAAAGGCCTCTATATTTTTAAATGAATAAAATTACAGCTTGTATTGAACGATGCAAAGAGAAATTTGAATTTAAGGCAGGTTGCATAATAATTTAAACAGAAGTTACAAACAAGAATAGGGTTATAATAATAATCCATTCAATTTCTTAAATAATTTCAGGTCTAATCTATTTCCTGAAAAACGTTGCTTTATGTTGTATAAATGTTCGTATAAAGTGAAATGCAAAATTGCCGTATAACAGAAAAACTGACATTTTTTTCAGTTCACTGAGCACTGTATTTTAATGATATCATTCGTAATGTGAACATATATTCAATTTTATTCATTAAAATTGTTCAAGTAACGGGAAACAATAGCTTCGGATACATGGACGAGATTCTACTACTCCAGTTATTATATTTTTTCATCATCTGCAGATAGTAAATTACACCGCTTGCGCTAAAGTTGGATTTCCATTACAGTAATACTAATCGTATTAAACTGTACATATATCTATCTGTACATCGTATATCTACATGGTAAACACAATCGCAAATACTTTGAATTATTGTCTATGGCCAAATTGAATGGGAAAACGTGGTCCTAGGTGACACGTGACAACCTTCTGGCAAGATAGATGGCGCACCCGTCGCTATTTAAGCGAAACATCTTAATTAATCAATAGTGGTCATTGATCCTCGAGGAATTTTGATTAAGCATTCCTATTTCCCTAACGTTTAACATATCATGTGGCATTTTAGTCTCGGAATGTATCACAAAATCAGCATTGGTCAGCATGAAAATGGTCGATTCCGTTTCAGAATGATTAATTCCGCAACATATTTCGTAAGCGTAAAAGACTATATATTGGTTGAACTAAACCACTGTTACCAATGATACTGGTGTAATTTAATATCATTTAACAAGCGACCTCCATTTTTTCTGAATAGCAAAGATCTATATTAATTTAATTAAGGATCTGATTACGATGTATGACTCCGTTGTTTCAAATGGAATTTATTTAAATGCGCTCCCTAAAGGTAATATAATAGTTTTGGTAAATGTTAACAAATAAATTACGATAGCTGCTTTCCCTGGAGAACAATAAATCAGAACTGGAATTATTCTGATCACCATTCACGTGACAGAAACGTCTCTGAAGAGTGATATTTCATGAAAGTCGATGTTAGAAAGACATTTTTTGGCAAAATTAAACGGTACTAACGTGTCGTTTTTTTAAAATTCTCGGGGCATGAAGGAGGTCGACGTGTTCGTTTTAAAGTTGTCGAATGTTCGTATTGTATCTTGCATACGAGATGCACGTCGAGAAGTTATGCGGAAACAATTGCGACTGCGGCACACACGCGTTCTAGGGGAATTCCCCACGTCTCGCTGGAGTTTTATTCGTTCACGTGTTCTTCTCGATCTCTGTCAACCTAGTTTTTCTATTTTGTGACATGCTAAATCTAATTTCTTTGTCTGAATATCGCATTTTTTATATCAGTATGTTAAAAAATGAATGTTTATTAATAAGAATGAATTGGTTGAACCAAATTAATTATAATTTTTGGTTGTTTAATATTTGTTGCTAATTTTTAAAATGTATATTTTACAACTGTTTGTCCGCTTTTTACTATAAAAAAAATAGTTGTGATTTTCTTAGCACGATGAAGTAAGTCACGCGCTGCAATGCACCGATTGCTCTTATAGCAATTTAATTAGGTATCTGATTACGTAGGCGTCATGGTATGGGGATTCCCCGTTGAATGGAGAAAGCAATTCCGTGGGTGAAGTTTCGAATTAATCTGTAATTAAAGCGCATGCAAAAGAAATCGGGTTATTTAAATAGGTTATTTATTCCGATTATACTTATATTTCTATTTGTAGTATTGGTTCTGGTATCGACAGAATGATGGGGAAAGTTATCGCGTGGAAAGCTTAACGGTGCCATGAACCTAAGACGTGCAGGGTGCTATTTTTACGAAGTCAAGAATGAAACTCGAAGGTTACAAGGAGAGTGAATTAGGTGGAAGGTATTTGAATAATGTATCGCGTTTAAATTATTAGAGGAGGTCGTACATGAATACTCAATTTGTTGCTCTCGGTGATCGTAAAACCGAATAGATAAAAATGTCTGCTTGGAAGCTCAATTTTCACATTGAATTTGTATTCTGTAGAAAAAAGTAGTGTTACTTCAAGGAATAGCCTATAATATCCATTAAAGAAAATTGGAACTTCCTACGTCGCCCATCATAAGTTTCCTAAATTTGAGATTACATTCTCTCAGAAAGTACTGCGTCCTTTTGTTGTCCAGTATTTTGATAAATATCTGAACCCGTCGGTGAACAATGCCTTCCTTTCGAAATGTACACACATGTATAAAAAATAATAAAGTTGCTGTTCAGTTTGTCAACAAGTTTTCGTCTTATCTCGGTATTTGTGTCCGCAAACTTTGTTCCAGCCGCTCGATGGTAAACCGCTAAGAGCCCGTAGAAAAATGGCGGCATTCAATTGTATTAGAAAATATTTACTATGATAAGCAAACTCAATTAAACGCATAACGTTAAACACATAAAAAAGTAGGTCAGCGTTGCGCATAATCCATTCAGTGCGCAACGCGTGTGAAAAATTCCGTACGATAGACGTATTTCACCAATGAAGTGTGTCAGCGCGGTGCGTGTAGTATACACAGTGAAAATATTTGTTCGTTATACTCTATTAAGGTTGTGGCTTGTTGAATGGCATTGCGGATAGCTTCGACGCTGACACGCCCACGTCAGCAAAGTCGTGGCGCCGCGGAACACCTACGATACACCACAGCCTCCCTGCGTACGTCTCATGAATAATAACGTGGATCGCAAATAATCGTTCCTGGACTTCATGAAATTGACGGTAGAATCACGCGGCGAACGAATCTGATTGGACATTGTAACCACACCATACAATCCCCATAGACCCTGTCGTTCACCCTGTTTAAAAATTTACTAGCTCACGGTCCCTGTTACTCCATCATGAGAATGATGAAAATCGATAAGCAACTCACCAAGTTGTAAGAACATTATTATTTTCAACCTTGTGCTCTCCCGTACAGGGAGAGATTTTTACATGAGGTTTCTTATAAGCCCTTTAGAAAACAAAAATACACGGTACACGAAAATCTTTTAACTGGATTATTAGGATACTGTGAAATTATTGTAGAACGTAAATCGCAGTAATTCATTCGAATATCCTGTCACCGTAGATAGAGTGGTTCTCGTGATACAAAAACGTCACCCCTATGGTGTATTTCCACAGATACGAATTGGCAAATTTCCATAAGACAAGGAAAATCTCCAGAATGTACGCATTGCGGGTCGGAAAGGCGGCGTGTCGTATATTTTTTAAATAAGACTTTAGACGAAATCCTAAGGTAGGTTTTCAGCATTACTATATCATTCTCGTATCGGCACCACCTTTAAGACATTCAAAGGCACTAAAAATGTTTGATCTCCAGCACTACAATACCCCCGATGTTGGTCACTATACGCTTTCCTGAAACATAATACATACATGGTGTTCGTAGTTGGTGTCCCTAGTTGTCACTTTCCCATTATTGTACATCGTTGCATATTTCTTTACTTTTAAAATGTTATCCAATCAGTCGAAGAACATTTTTAACGATGGATGAAATTCGGAACATGATTCATTGCATGGTCTCCAGTAACGACGGTGTAACTGTGAAAGAAGTGTGCGACGCACTCAAGTGGCACGTGGAGACAGAGTGACGCCCGGTGTCGGCGTCCTTGAACCTCTCGCGAATAAGCTTCTTTCGCGGCTGTTTTCTAGGTTTTCCTAGAAGGCCGCGGTCACTATCACTCCCCTTGCTTCGATTATCGACCCGCCGCCACCACTGTGGGGAAATGTGCATTGAACTAACGGCTCATTAGTTATTTGACGACATACCTGTGGACGACGGTGCATATGCATGTGCGATTATATCGTTAACTGTCGTCTATCATGTTTCGACCTATAACATCATACGTAGGTAGTTATGGCAAAAAGCGGGAAGTTGGCAGGAGGAATACATGCATATTTTCACTGTAACCCCATTGTACAAAAGTTCACCAACATTCGACAATCCTGTCAAATCTCCAGGATCAATACCACCCACGTATGAAAAATAAATAAACGAGAAAATCTAACGTTTTATATCTCAACAAGAGACGCAGTCATCAGACGGGGGTTCCGTACAAGTATCCAATCACGTGGTACGTATTTCAGCATGAAATGACCGAGAGAGTTTGGAATAGTAATTTTTGGCGTGGCTCCGAGAAGCGTAATAAATCAACCTGTGCTTGACAATGGTGTTCGACAATTCTCCGCAGACATTGCATTTAATCCGCGTATTTCTCGGTTACCGATCACAGTTCGGCACGGGGAGTACAATACGGACAAAGAAGCCGCGGGATGTGCAAACAGTTGGCTGACTGCCTGCTGCACTTGACCTTCAAGGTGCAGCCCCCCCCCTCTCCGCCACCCCTACGCCCCGTAGATACTGCACCGACCACCAGGGGTCACGGTCAATTCCTATTTCAACCGTGCAACACACCCGTATCTATAGCTAACACACTGCACACATGTAGCATCGACGTGTGCATGTGTTTCAAGTTTCACAGCGGTGCATGTGCACGCGATGCGTCTCGTCCCTCCCCGCACCTAGTTCGTTTAGCTGAATCGTTTGTTACTGTTCACCTATTAAAAAAACAGAATCGGTGAGATCTGTCGGTTTTCATTATCGAAAATCCAATCTGTAGAATCGAACGGTCCACTCGATTGAAATTGCTTTTACACTTTGTTCATTTTAAGCTGAATTCTTGTTTTCTTTCGCTTAAAAAAATATTCAATTTTTATGGTCTTTTCATACAAAGCTTTCGTTCTGATTTTTCACGGTGTCGTCCGAATGATGATTTCAAATGTTAACGATACATAGTAGTGAGAGCGTGGCCTCGAAGAAATGTTTTACATAAGGAAGGGACGAGGAGCCTGCGAATTTTCACGTATCGTTAAGTATTCCCCTCCGAAGTCGAGAAATGCTGATCTTCCGACGACAACTGTGGCGGTATGCGTTAGTGGTCCTTTATATTTCTTGTGAATGACGTATACAACGTGCCGCATAATTCAAGAAATACCAGAACTTACCCACAGATTCCTTGGATCAAATTGGGCAAAACTGTAGAGTCTAATTTTTTAAAAACATTTTTCGTTTATCTGTTTGAGCGGGTCACGATAATTGCACACCTTCATCCCCACCATTGGGGGATTCCCCTTTGTAACCAGTCAAGCGAATAACGCAGCACGACAGCGGCATACTTTGCTAAGCCGCGGACCGCCTAAAAAAATGAAGAGCTTTGTCATCGACGGAAATAAGTGGAATAAGACAGTGAAACTTTTGAATTTTTAATTATTATGTTGTGAAAATTTTATTAACATATTCATGAGGATCTTCCAATCAATACGATACAAACATAATAACATTCATATAACATTATTCGCTTTTTTACATACTTCTGCTAAATTATAAATATTTCAAGTAATGTCACATTTGAATTCATTTTAATCAGAAGATCCTCGTAAACATGTTAATAAAATATTTAGAAAAAAGTAGAAAAATGAAAATGTTTTCTTGTTGCATTAGTGCATTGGGTCACAGATACGTAGCGATTTAATTCGTGTCGCAATCTCAGCCCCTTTTTGTTTCTACTCGCTGTTCTTGTCTACGATAGTCACTGTCGGAAGAATAAAGTGATGAACTTGGAGAACCAGTTCGAAATTTATGAGATGCGAAAGCTAGGCCAGGGGTAGGATAATTGCATGCGGCCGAACCTGAGTTACGAAGAAACATACAGGGTGTCCCAGCTAACGTGCACGTCCCTGAACCAGGTTATAGCTGAGGTAATTCTAATATAGGGAAGTGACATTCGTAATGCCGTATCTTAATTTATGGCCGAGTTATTAACGAAAAACGATAACCAATCGGAGGGCTTCGTTGGGTCCGGCGGCGCGACAGTAGAAGGTCTGCACCAGTAGGGTACTGCGCTAGTAGGAATTGTCGCGCCGCTGGGCCCAACGGAGCCCTATGATTCGCTATCGTTTTTCGTTAATAACTCGGCCATAAATTAAGATACGACATTACGAATGTCACTTCCCTATAATAGAATTACCTCAGCTATCATCTGGTTCAGGGACGTGCACGTTAGCTGGGACACCCTGTAGAGCGGTTATGGTATTGAGAAAAGGGCACAGACCAATGAGAAGATAAATCACGCGTGACTGGGAAGCCCCGCCCATGCAGAATTTGACTATGATCTGCCCTGGAAAGACCACGGAGAACGAATTAAAATTTATTGGACGTGTAGCTTTTGGGTGATTAGCAGTGTTATCAATGAGATTTAATTCATTTCAGTCTGCAAATCGGTCTAATGCAGTGCTATCATTTAAATGTTTTTCAGGTCGAAAATCGAGGTGGTCGTCTCCAGCCCCACTACCAATGAAAATGGACCACTGAGTAAGCGTGGCCTTGAAACGGTTGGTTCGTCTCACGAGCGTAACGTGTACCATTTACCGAGACCTTCATGCTAAGTCCACAATTGATGTTATACTCCTGAGGCGAAGTGGCCGTTTCACGCGTCGGAACGTTTCACTACTCGTTCATTGGTCCTTTTTCCGAACTAGTGGAGCAAAGGGCGAGCACCTCAATTTTCGGTCTGAAAATACATTTTTTTGACATCAGTAGTTTAATGAATCTGTCGTTTAATGTCTTTACAACGAGAGGGATTTGTTAAAGAAATTACTCCAGAATTTCACTATATTTGCTGCCAGGGAATCTTGGCAAAAAATGAAAAATCTCCCGCAGCATAATTAAGCAATTTGTATGTAAAATGAATGAATATTATATATGTTTCCGTAATGTGGATACTATACACTGTATGATATACACTGTATGATATACACTGTACAGTTATACCATAAATAAAACTATCGAAGCCGTGATTGTTTTCTGCGAAAAGTTGTTATATCCGCTTGTTCAGAAGATGTACATTTTTCGCCTCATGCTCATATTCGTATCTCTTTGCCTATTATGGGCGTGTAATTGAGCGGAATTCTCGGTATTCAAGTACGGCACTGCGTAATGTATATGTTCGAGAGAAATATTAAGGGAAATTGAGACGTAGAATGTAACAATTTCAAGGTACTTTTCAGCTCCCTTCATTGCAGATAATTCGAAGAATAACAAATGTCTACTTACGCGGTATACTCAAGATCAGTTATCGTGTACATTATATAGCGGCACGTACACATTTCTGGTTGTATTTTTAAGTTACGCTTCGTTCGAACCTCCATCTCTTACGCTGGTTGAAAAATCACAAGAAAAATCCAATATGTTCGGTATTGTTCACTTTATTATTATAACATATGCGATTCTGGCAGTAACGTCTCTACCAGAAAGCAGTTATCAAATTTTTTCCGTGAGAAATACCCGTACTTTTGAAAGCGTTGCTTCCTGTACGAATCTAATAGCTACACGACTGTTCAGAACTAGAAATCAAGTGTTTATTGTGTTTACTAGTTATGGCAGCCTGGAAGATGCAATCGTTAAGGCGCTAACAAGAAATAACACAGTTTTTCTTTCCAATAAACCGCTTCATCTCCCAGCCAACGAACGGCCACCCAGCTTCATAGTGATCGAGCATAACCACTTTTCCAATTCGCGTAAGGCAATTCTACCGAAAAGTTTGGGCTTTCGAAGAATGCAATTTTTGTTCGTCACGGGCAGCAAGCACGACAAGGTGTCTTTGTTTGCAAGAGATTTGTGGAATACCGGTTTCCGGGATATCGCTTTTTTAACGTTCAATGATGCAGAATCAGGAACGATCATGCGACCAAGCCTGGTGGGAAAAGAGATGATTCTGAACTCTGTGGGACGGTGTGCGTCGCTTCAGAATAATATACATCAGATATTACCGTTTACTAAGAATTTCCGGCGATTCTGCTCCGAGAATGGCTGTGTAGTGAAACTGGGTGGTGTTACGGACGAGATGGTGGAGTTTTTCCGCAAAGAAGACAGGCTCAAACTGAAAAGTATAAGCATTACCAAATACGCTTTGCCACACGTAAGAGTATCATCATTGACAGACCGATTTTCAACCGCTGAACACCCTTCCTCACTTCAGCTGTACCAACAGTAACTTTGCCATTGTACTCTGCACTATTTGGGTTCCGATAAGTGTCATCGTACATATGCGTATAGAGACCATTTACTTAGAAAATTTAATACTGGTTTTTGTCATTGTTAGGGGAGCTATTAGATTAGCAACATATTATTTCGTTTTGTTGACTGCAAATGATGGGACGATAGTCAATACCTAATAAATCCCGAACATGAAGTCGGTTTTGGGGATCAAGAGCCTTTGCGAGTGGCCTGAGCTAGGTTGTGAAGCTCGACCACCTTAAAAACAGTATCAAATAAGTGTTCAAAACAGGAGGGTGTAATGGCGAAGTTCCTATTGGCTCGAATCACGCCCGAATTTGACTCTGTGTTCATATCTGTATTATATGAAAAGTGGGTTTTAATGTACGAACGAGTGATGCTCTCACATAGGGCAAAGTGGAGATAGATAGTTAAGTCCTACACAGTATAGGTATATGATGATCATCGTATAAGTACTATTTCTATATATCCCATTAGAAAATGAGAGTATCGGCTCCATGGCCACAACGGTTCTAAACCATTTCGGAAGACATTTCAACATCAATATTGACACCAGTGCTGCACGTAACGCAATAACTTGGGAGGAGGCGACCAAAAAGTTATTAAACCACGAGTTACACTTGGTGGGTAGTTTTGCACCAGCAAATCTAAGTATTATGAAGGACTTGGACGTAGTGTGCTGGTACGCATTCCGGGACGTTGTATTTACCGGTCAAGTGCATGTTCAGACACTTGGTAACGATATACTAAAAATGCTAGTGCCGTTTCACTACTTGGTATGGTTGAGCACGATCATACTGCTAGTCATTTACATTCTATTTTTATGCGTTTTGAGGAAATTATCGAATAAAGGACTCATCAAAGAGCGGTTGCAGTATATGGACGTGTTCGCAATAATGCTGTCCCAAAGTGTAGAATATCCTAGGAAATTGGGTCTGCGATTGGTTCTTTTAATTTGGATACTATTCACGCTGTTTTTGAATACTATTTACAACAGTACCTTCACTAGTTCACTAGCGCAAGTTGAAACCGAAGTCCTACTGAGAGACCTCGGAGACTTGTATAGATCAGGACAGTCTGTCGTTGGGCCCCCCTTCGTTTGGACTTTATTGGACAACGATAATCTTCAATATGCGAAGGAATTGTACAAGAGGTAAGGGGACATCAAATTTTTTCATAACTGGGAATGTTAAACTACATTTTATATGGACAATATGGTTCAGACAACGAAAGTTTCTTACGTGCAAAGTTACTTTTCTCTCACCACTTAACCATAGATCCAAACATAGACGGGGTGGGTAAAGGGGAAGGAGTGGCTCAGATAACACTGGTTAATTGTTATCTTTTTGCTACAGATATAAAGTCGTCCAGCCGGCAGAGGCGCTGAACACTGTTTTTGAAGACAATGCCATCGCGGTATTACAACAATTTACAGTGGACAGAATTAATTGGGACTACAGGAGCAACAGAAGCCTACGGCTTTACACAATACCGAAACCAACATTGCGATACCCTCTGTTCTATTTCTCGAGAAAGCTTTTTTTTTACCGCAACGCTTTACGCAATTTAATTATAAGACAACGAGAAACGGGGATGTTTGACAAATGGTTTACAACGTTTCGTATTGATGAGGATAAAGAACTTGCTCTTCGCCAATCTGCCGACGAAATTCTAACCTTCAAACATCTTCGCGCCATATTTGAATTATTTTTGTTATGTCAAGGGTTCAGTTGCCTGATACTTCTTATCGAATTTCTATATAGTTACGTATTAAAGAGAACGCAGTAACATTTCTTTACTGTACGCAACTTGATTACTTATGTTACTTATATGTATACATATACATATATGGAACAAAAATGTCAGACGTAACCTGTGTGACGTTTCCCAATATACATACATATTACGTCAATATTATACTTTCTGCTACAGCTGTATGCGTATAAAATAATCTTTCAATCGTCCATATCGCGTGGGTGTACGAATTATCATAAAGCATATCTCATTGAATTTTACATGTGTGTTCAGAACCCGTGCAAGGACATACGGCAAATTCAACAGACAAAAGAAAACTTTATTGTGTATTCGATCTTTCCACCGATAAATCCAATTTTCTAAACTGCATCGTATTTCCTTCTACGGTCGTTCGGTCTGAATCGCATTTAATATTCTTGCTCGACGTATCCAATCCAAATCACTTATAGAACTGATTCACTTTCTGCACACTTTTTCAAACGTTAGAATCCGACTGGAAGAACTCGTTTATTATGTTGTCGTCAGTTGTCGGATTAGAATAAATTCACTTGTCACAACGGTTTAATTTTTTCAATCTTGTGAAATCCATAAGTCGTACCTATGTTCGTAATGAATCCCCATTGCCGATTAAGGTCATAACACTTTCACTACATCATCGTTTTTATTACATGTGTTAAGACATAAACGCCGTAGTAGACGAACGATTAATAAAACAGGACTACACTGTTAGTAGCTATCGGTTATCTGATGTGTGTGTGTGTATGACATCAATAATAATCTCTATTAATGTATATCAACTGTAAATTAACGATGGCGTGCAATTTATAAAAACTGCGAATTATGAAAATTTCAAATTTTGTGTTAGGATACTGTTTGTCTAAAATAATTGAAAGTAGTAGTTGCAAATTAGGATAAATCCGTTGAAGTGTTTTACGGAAACCAGATGAAACTTATACAAAAATATACACTATTAATCAGTAGAACCTGTGTGGAATATTAATATGAAGTAAACTAACTATTATATATACCACTCGAGTAATTAGTTTGTCCAGCTTTGCTTCCAATGTCTACTCACGGATTTAACGTGTCCTCTTTATTTTCGGTTAGAAGAGGCTCTGAGTTGGGTACTCCAGGGTGAGAAGTAATTTATTATATCATACTTGGAAACTTTCCCTCAAGCGGGAAAAGTCCGGGAACATTATTTCATATACACCCTAAATCCTGTATAACACTGGTTTCCCTAATCCAAAGGCGTTCATTCAATCTGGAAAATCAACAGATCGAGTATGACGGATGTTTTTGTTGCATGCAATCGTGAGTAAGATGTTAATGAATCGACGCGTATTTCTTTACCAAATAAAATTAATGTATCTCTCAAAAGGGCGCCACGTAGAACCAACATCGATTTTCCGATAACGTTCAAGTACCATTTTTTTCTACTAGTTATTAACCTACACGGTGACGTGTATTACTTTGATAAATGTATAATGGTTACCTTCGGATTTTTTACCACACAAATACGACAAGCACATGTAAATAACATTACCTGACGTATCTGCCCACCAGAAAATTATTGCTCGGACAATAATATCTATGGTCATTATTACCCACGGGGATAATCTAGTTTTTTTCTCTAGCTTCTTTTTTATTGCTTACCAAGAACTTTCATATAGCTAACGTTTTATTGAAACGATTTTTTTTTCGAAGGACATCGGCCCAGACGAAAGAGTAACGGTTGACGGCGAATGGGTGGGGAAGAGGAATAAGAAGGCAGACACGAAGAATCGATTACTTTTTTTTGCGTAACCTTGGTTTTGGATTTCTCGCGGACGGATGAGCGAGAGTTCTCCGTTTGATTCCCTAAAAATAGCTTTAATGTATGTATATACGGCGATTAACATAGTCGCGATCAGTTTTTATTCTCTTGTGGAATACGTAACGATTTCCTAGATTACTTAGTAAACAAGTTCTTTTCTGAGGCTTATTGAACGCGACGTGCGAACGTGAAAACATTCATCCCTCGTGCATTCAGCCCTTATCTTTCAGATAAGTTCAAGTTCAACAAAATCGGATAAAAACTACGCACGCGAGAAAGTAAGAGCTTAACCATTGAAATGTCCCGAATGATAAGCCCCGTAGAAATAAATCAAATTACATGGATAGGGTAATGTTGGCCCTTTTCGGAGTAGTGTACCCGACAGATAGAAGATATACCTTCACTTTGAAAGGGCATACAAGTGACTATGTTTTGACCCTTTGTTAGTGGCATTTCATAATTCTGAATATACAACTGCACATAAAAAAAATATTACCTCTTCAACTGATGATATATGTATATTCGGGGAAATTCGTCAGATGGCACAATTTATAAAAGAATGGAAAAAACTGAATAATATTTTCAATACCATTTGGAAGTGAAGACATCCCTATATTGGTAAAACAAGTACATTGGTGTGAATAACATTCGCGATAATAAAGTATTTTATACTGTTGTCTACACTGTTTACAAAATTATAAAATAAGGTATAATTCTCCAGCTTATTATTTCAATAACTGTAGTGCGAATTCATAAATATTAATTATACATGAACGCAAACGTCTTATCAAAATCAGTGGGAAGAATTTCGAAAAATTCAATCAAAAACATATTGTTAAATTTTATAAGAGCATAACTCCAAAAATTATGACAGTGTGGACGATTCGGACCTTGCATATATGGGACATAACGCGTCGCAATGGACATTGTTTACCCTCGGAATATGTTTGATACGACGAACCGTATGATATGTCTATTGGACAGAAATATCACAAGGTTACATCGCGATCTTTCAAACTCCAACTGATCGTGAGGGAGGAATAGTCCAACTACACGGATATTGCATGGTTTAAGTCCAGCCTTGGGATTGTCTTCAGCTACAGTCCCTGTAGTTAACAATTCGTCCGTTCCTGTCGCTGAAGTCACACGCAAGTTCGAGATGGTGAAGCCCCTTATTGCATGTGTGACTTCAGCGACGGATGCGGACAAAATTCGAATTACAAGGGCCGTAGGGGATTCCAGGGCTCCCACCATTGATCCCCTCAATCGGTCTATCCAAGTGTTTGCAGTTTGGCGACATCCCTTTCACAGTCATTGAGGGACCGAGGGACTGAACGAGGATTAGAAAAGTCAACTATCGCGGGTTATCATTGTAGTCCCGCTCGATGTCTATATGCATTTTCAAGAAACGTCTGTTAGTAGAATGTACAATTCTTCTGGATCTACAAAAGTTTGTAAAGTTAGATCAACCGATTTTGTACAAAACTTATGTTTTCTCAGTAAAATGCCTTTTCTATTATTTAGATATTTTTTAGATTTTAAAAACTTGTACAAAACTTTGATTGACTGCACTACAAAAAGATTTAGAAAATTTGTTTCAACTTTTGATATAATATGTAATAATTGTAATTGTTTAACAATTTAATAATTGTAATAGCATTGCAAGTTGTTAAAATCTTATATTTTAGAATTAAAATTCGTTTCTTTACACTTCGATATCTATTACAGTTTACAAGATATTAATATATTGAAATAAATGTTGCAGTGGACCTTGGTTGGCCGTACTTCAACAAGTTTTGAAGATTCAGAGAATTTGTGTAAACAGTGTTTCCTTTTCAAGGTCGTACTATATACATATATAGGTTAAGTATAGTGCTTTTTGTAGTAAATAATGAGATAGAACGTATGTATGAATACAAGTCGATTCAGGCTTCATATACAATCCAGATGCCACATTTTAGAAAATTGCATAGATGTTCGAAATGCTTTCTTCAAATTGAAGTCATGTTCGTCCGTCTCGGTCAAGAATTACGGGCGAGGCAATTTATGGCGGCATATCCTTGTAATACACTGCGCGGTCTACGTGTGGCGATCACCACATAACGCAAGGGGTTGGGCTATACTATTTTCTTTTCATAATTTTTAGCCGACTTTGTTGAACAAGATGTCATTTTAAAGATATAGGTTTAAGCCACGAACATATAATTTCGGAATTCAAAAAAAAGTTTATGTCAATACACATAAAAACTGGGGTTCAATAATTAATATTGATTTAGTCGGTTTTTCTGGCCAAAATGGGGTTTTGAAGAAATCTAAAGTTATTAGCCCATGGCTTAAGCCTTTATCTTTTAAATGGCACCGTGTTCGATAAAATCGGTATAATAAATCAAGTAAATTTATGGTTTAATCCCTTGCAACTGTAATAGGTGGAACATGTGTTAAATGTGACGATGTGCGACGCTATAGTAGTTTCTTAAGTTTTAAATGAATCAGGATGTCTGCTAAGTCCTTCGTTTCTAGAAATCTAGACGCTCATCAACGCATGCGTGTAAGTAAGACCTTGTGGTGGGGGATGAGCTTCTCCTTTTTCGCCGTAAGTTCGGGGGGCGCCGTTATGCCGCAATTGTATTTCACGACAACCGCAAAAATCGGCCAAAAATGTGGTTTACACCATACATTTTCCAGGCTGTAATTCTAAACTGATTTGAACGTGTGAGATCTTATTTTAAAGATAATAGTTCAAGACACGACCGTATACTAGCGGATTTCTGAAAAAAAATAATATTTTCGTTTAAACAATCGTATCTAAAAAACGGTAAGTTTTCAAAGCCATATTCCAAATAAATCAAAACTCTTATCAAACACCGATTCTATGTGTTCGTGCCTTGAACCTTTATCGTTAAAATGAGACTTGAATCATACAAATCGATCAACCATTGGGACCAGTATAACGTATGGCGAAAACTCTTGTGAAACGTTTTGGTATCGAACGCCTTTAACGAGTGCGCATGGTATAATTCACTAAAGTGTAGATGATATTTGCAAATTTATAATAATATATTAATAATAATATTAAAAGTATAAACATAGTTTTTCCTTGTGAAATAATTTATATAAACGTATATGTATATGTATACAATACATACATACATATATGTATACATACATAGATATATAGTTGCGACCTCGGCAAGAAACTTGCCTATTGACGAACACTGTACCGCCCGTAGAACTGCTTAAACCAACATTTTGGCAAGTTGTCTTTTTATTATTGAATTACGTTAAGGATGTGCCTCAATTTGAAAGATAAAGTGCAAAATTATAGAAATGGTGCGACATTGAATAAGAAATATCGACTTTTTGTGAAATTTCCGTTTTAGTTATGGAAAAAAATAATTAAAATGAATATTATCATTAAAGTTTGTGGCACATCCAAAGAAGATTATATTTACCTGTATGCCTGTAAAGGAATAAGTCTACTGATCGAACAATTTCCTCACTAATTTGAAAGATTGTTTAGAGGAAAAAAGAGTTTGGAAATTTTTGTATTGAACAGCTTTTGCAAACTCACAGCTACTTTTCCCTAATCTGCTATTTCAGGGCCATACCAAGGTCCTTCAGTATCATCGTGGAAGTCATTTACGTCTATTTGTTGCTGTTTACGGGTCATTTGAGGCTCCCTCGTGCGGCTTAAACTGCACCGCTCAGTCTGCGGTAACCGCTCCGCGTGATGGTTGTCGGAAAAAAATTTTCACCGTTATCCAATGCGCATATCCAACGCGTCTACCGTCCTCAATATTGAAGAGCATCGCCCATTAAATACTGAAACTGCTATGAAAGCGGCGATTGCAATGATCTTTACCCAAGAATGAAGATGATGTGGCTCGAAACTCCGCACAGTAGTGTTGAAACTTTTCCTGCCATTCTGCCTATGGCCGACTGAGCATCTTTCTAGGAGATCTTGTTTCAAACTTATTTTTCTCGAAAAGGGTTTTTTGAAATTGGTGGTAGACGCGATTTAAAAAATATTCATCTGGTTTTCTTAAAATTTTGTAACAATTTAGAATAGCGTTTTCGCTGGTAGCTGTTATAGTCTGAAATTTGACAATTAAATCAGTCACTTCAGCGACTGATTAAGATTTAGATTCAATGCTGTGTTATTTCTACAATTCTGTAATTTCTTATGGTTTTTTAAAATTTACCGACGATGGAATACCATTAATTAATGCAAAAATGTTAGATCATGTGCTTTTGATTATCACGTCCAGTGCCATTTTTATCGCCAATTTTCAACTCCACCGCCGACGTGTTATAATTACACCCTTCCTATTGCGAATCTACTGCATATGTTCTGCTTTAAAAACTCAAACATGTACATACTTCAAATATGTATATCTCAATATACGGTAAAAGTCCGGAATAAATACATTTTTTATTTTCTATTAAATTAATTTTTCTAAAACACTTAGAATTTCGTGTGTTACAACAGGATTCCCCTTAAAGTTAATAGCTGCGTTTCCCGCAACGTTTCCCCTGGTCGTATAAGTAACGTGGAGATTTTGCTATCCGGATTGATAACGGAGGTCAAGAATATTGAGAATGTTCCCGTTTCGATTTTGAGCATGTTATGAAGCGAAATTGGTTCATTACGAGATCCGCGCTAACTCAATCGTTTAGGAGAAATTGAGGAAGGTATATGCGCTAGGGTATTCGATCGATGACGCTAATCCAGCGGATACTTTCTAGCCCGTATCACGTCGTCCTTTGCCTAATATTCAAATACTCATGTACGGGTCACGGGCGATCGTGTCCCATATTGTTACGTGTCCTTACACTTGACTTTTGGGGATTTCCCTAATCGAATACATCTCGCGGTAATTGCGTTAGATTCCCCTGCAATGGAAGCGATCGATACCTACTTCTAATCTAAGGAAAGTTACATCATGTGTTACTCAGGACCGAATGCGTGGACCTTGTTATTCAAATCCTATGCGTAAAAATAATATCTTTCACGTCACACAAATTGTTCACAGATTTTTCTTTTCAAGAAAGACCCACGTGGACATTCATTCAAGTGCGTTTGAAATGTTTTTGTTAGAACAAGATTGATTTGTGTCTCGTCTTTACCATTGCCAAATACCCACAGTTATAATAAATTCTCATTATCGAACCGACGTTTTAAAAAACAGCCGTATTAAAAGTTCTACGATGCGTAATTGCAAAATAGTAGATCAAATCTGAAAATGATTAAAGTAACGGAAATTAGATTCAAATAGTCAGATCATCTTACAGTTTTTCGAAGTACCTGTGCCAGTATTCGGTATATCCGAGTATTATTGCCGGCACCGACATCTAAGACTGTGTGCGTCAATCCCTAAGTCGCTCTTATTTAACTGATTACCAAGTTTCAGCATCCCAAGAAGCAATTAAAGAACTATCTAACAATCATTATATAAAAACATGCCTTAATAATTATCATTTTATCTAAATAATTGAAAAATAAGTAAGCTTAGGTAATTGCATTGCACATGCGTTAACTTTGTACTTTGTCGGCTACATGACAATATTCTCAAAGGTCCGTTTGACCACTTCGACGAAGTTCCGTTAGTGTCTCCCTGGCGGCGCTACAAATTCATTGCAAGTGTTTGCAGGGGAACTTTACTTACTCCACACTGTCCATTATAAGTCCTGTCGAACATTGGCGTAACCAGACTAAATCCCATCCCTCTTCCAGAAAAGTATGTGACTCCCAAGTTAGTAATACGTTCAGGTACCGGGCCGATTTGTGGTGACTTTCTCCTTAGTCCGCGGCTGTGTTATACGCTATTACGGTTAACGGTTTTGCTTCTAATGTAATTATTACATTTTTCATAACAGTACAAATATCATAATTATAAAAAAAATATAATGGACCCCTGGTATAATAATAGAACTTTAGATGTTATTCAATCATATACACATGGTCTCGGGATAGTCGCTACCATACCGTGAGAAAGTATCAGTGCCTATAGCACCTAAAAAGTTTACCAAAGCGTTTTACGGTGTTCAAGTTATTTATATGTATATGATTTTACAACTAATTTTAAAAAATGTTAGTTTTTCGAAGAACTCTCTACATAGCCTGAATCGAAAGTTCCGGGTGAGGTGCCCACGTACCACACGGCATGGAACGTGCTAAAAAAACACTAGCAATTGGGAAATGATGTTACGTCTCGAGCTCTGCCAATAGTGAATATGGAGGTATTGAATAAATTCTCTGAATCGATTGTTGAACAAAAAATTGTCATTTTTAAACTTCGTCCTGGAACAAAAATTGAAAATATATGCAGGATGTATTATAGTCACAGGGGAAGGGAGGCTTAATCTGCAAGTATAGTTACGCCAATGCCTTTTGAAGTATAGAACCAAAAATCAGATAGTGACAGCGTGTCGTAATCAGAGTGGCGTACCCACTACGGAGAGACAATTGAACCTCGCCTACGCCCTTAGATTTGTGTATGCATACTGTACTTCGTTTCATGGGGCTGCGGCAATTGTTTTCTTCCAAGGCTTTCCCTACGACGCGGTTCCGAGACAACGTGACTCAGATATTGCATAGCTTTGACAGGAAATCCTTGCACTTGCTCGTCTTACATGTCCTGTGGTTTATGCGTCACGATTCGTTCGAAATGTTACTTTCTGATGGGATTTCCATGAACTATAAAATATACGAGAGTTGACCTAACCTTGAAACGCAGATCCTCGATGCCGCGAAATTTGAATAGGGTAAAAACCACTTAATGAAAAAGTTGAACTGACGCGCGGGATTCGAAAGTATCGGTGAGCATCGAAGATGAATAATTTATTTATTGATTTTATCGCTATTCGTTCTATAACTGAACTTCGATGTTGTACTTTCACGTCAACGTTTCTAGCGTCTAGTAATAGTATGATTAATTATTTCCGAGGACTTTTTCGTTGGAATCATATATACATATTTGTATAAATAAAAGAAATAATAAACGATGGCGGTTATGTCGCCAGCGTTTCAGTTAACGTAGTGATTTCAAGGGATTCAAATGAACTGGTGTGATACGTTCACAATTGTGATTTATAAATCAATATAATAATTGTAGATTTATGAATATGATATATCGCTCCGTTCGAAAGACCGCTAAATAACTACAACTATGTTTGACAACCAAAATAATTCATCGAGCAACCGCCCTACAATCAATTGGCAACAATTGCGTGTGGTAGTATCTCTCCCGAATAAGGAGACAGTTCCAATGATTAATATTAAAGTTTATCAGGAATAAAAATACTTTCGTTCTATCGATCCTTTCCTTTCGCATGAAAGTAGCGACATAAAGTGGGTAACATTGTCATACTTCGTCGGGACGGAACTTGTTATTAAGAGCGTGGGTAGTTAAATAATTCCATCACGTGCCGTCGATACGTAATTCTTGCATAAACGTTACGTACGGCATGGGTTCCATAAGCTACCGTTCTGCAAAGAATATCGAGGATTTGGCTATGCTCCAAATCACTTCGGCCATCTGGGTACAAAGTTCTTTTTTCTTCCAGTCGCTACTATTTTTCATCCTAACTTCGATGAATACTGATGTCCGGCGCGGGCGTTTACCATGTGATGATAATTTAAGTTTTTACATGATAAACAAAATTGCAAATGTTACTCGTACTTGATTCTCCTTACCTTATACAGTAGTATTTACTAATTAGATCATCGATAACTTTCCAGCCATTATGCTGTATCGCTGGATAGTTCCTGGAAATGGAAAGTTATTCGGAGCCACAATCCCTGAGACCCTTACAGATCTTGGCCCTTTCTCTTTTTAGATTAGGGTTATTATTTCAGAATGGAGCGGAAAATTATCGAACAAATGGTGAGAATTATTCATAAAAAGTTGTCGAACAGAAAGTCACCCGATGGAAAATTGGCAAGCCGGATGAGTTCTTTTTTTATCTTCCCACACACTTTCTACTATTTGTTAAGCTCAACACGTGAACGCACCAACTAAAGTTAGTAAATCCCACATGTTTGCGTTCTGCAGTCTTTTTGCGCGGTACCTCTTCCGGGGATATTTATAAAGAACTTGATAAAGTAAATTTCCCAGATGTGCATGATTATCGAATGAACCGGCGTACCTATGTATGTTGGATCACTAACGCAAGTCGGTTGCTTTGAGTGTGTATAAATTGTGCACACAAGACAATGGACCTATTATTGGCAGCAAAAGCAATGAATGAGTCATCGGAATAAGAAGAAGAGAATTTTCTTATTTTTCACGCCAGGAGTATGGAATTACATTCACCAATGTTATTCCAAAGAAATCGATTCCAAACACGATCATATCTGAAAGATTCTAATTTCTCGAGGTTTTTTTATATCTCTCATATCCAACGTTTCGTACTGTCTCAACCGCGGCGCTGAAGAAGCTAGCGATCTGAGAGAGATAAGAGTCGGTAGTTCTTGTAAGACATGGTGGAGTGAATTCGACATATGTTTACAGCGTCAAGGTGATCCCATTGAAAAATCGTGTTGGTTCGATGTGGAATACAGTGAGCATCGGATGTCGGTAGAAACGTTTCACCACGATTAATGGTCGATCCTTCGAGCCGATGTAAATTGAAACGCTGATCGGAATCGAAACGCATTTACATTGAGCGAATGCATTATGTATGCCAATGCTGACGAGGTTCGTTATATCTCGGAGACCTTGACCGCGGTTACCATTCTTTTTTTACGGTGGCTTCCTTTACGGATCGAAACGTCCTTAATATAGTTTCTTGCTGCAAAATATGTTATGTTATCGACGATAATAAAATGCAAATGAGGAGAACCTAAGTCTTTCCATACCCTCACCTTCAGAAGTAACGAGATATTCACGAATTCGTTCAAATGTAATGTAGTGAGCAATCAGCTCATTCCAGTGTTAATTATTTGTGAAATTTAGCTGACGGTATATCTGAATTTTTGTTTCCCATAATTTATCGGCAGATGTACATGTCCAAATTGATTTGAAAATCCCGCACTCGCAAATGTAGTTCATGGTCATGAAGAAAATCGGTCTAGATGCGATTTCGACGAAATTAGACGAATAAAGTAGAGGATAGTGTTGCGGAGAAGATCGACGCCACTCATCGGTGAGACTTTTTCCGTTTCTACTTTATTCCGAGCGGTCGAGTCAATACAGCTGTGTGTGATACGTAATCCTTTGAGTGTGTTGTTTACATAAATGGCTCCGAAATGTAGTTCATGGGCGAACTAATGGAGCGTAATGACTGCGGGTGGAAATCATGATGTTTCTCGTCTTCAAATGTTTTCTTTTGTTTGTGGTCGGCAGGATAGAGGGATTTAATGCTTTCCATGGATTCAATTTTCCCGCGGTTTTGGGCAATTTCCTAATCTTTCAAATCCTCGATCAATATTTCTGGCAGTCTCGGATTACGTTTTTTTAATTAAATATGTCAATACAATTTCTTTCATGGTTTCAACGTAAACGGTGATGAAGCATAACAATATTGTTTGCTGAGCTCCCGGATATAAACATAATTGATAATACAAGTTCTAAACAAAAATAATTGTTAGCAATCTGAGTAAACGGACGCATCATAGCAGTTGATTAAAAAATAATTCAAACTGATGTACACACATTTATTCGCGCATTCACATTTAATTTAACTGATAACACCATAGGTGGAAATAAAAAACTGTGCAGTATGTACACATACAGTTTATGTGTAATCAATAAACATGCGGCGACGTAGATTTTTTACCATAATTTTTGCAATATTTGCACATTTAGTTAAAGCTGAAATACATCGATTAATAATCAACGTTCACAAACATTTAACCCACCGGTGAACATGTGTAAAAGTGTCATACAATTTCTCGTTTTGTGCAATGTCCATGTTAAATAAATATTTGTTTTAGAGTAACATCGACAATGAAAAAATACCGTACAGGAATTAAATATCTTCATTTATCATAAATGATGAGATTCAAACAACTTGTTTACGAATTTTTCCTTTAATCGTGTTCCTCCCTTCGCCGAAGACGAAATTGAATTCCTAAAACGCCCTTGGATTAACCGTGGGGTGGAACGGCGTCTTTTAAAGACATTCGGAGATCCACGTTGTTTCAAAAGTATAGCGGAAGAAAGGTGAGTGTAGGCGGTGTAATGTGGTGAGGAAGCGGATATTAAAGACGCCATTTGGAAGAATTGCAAAATTAATAGCCCGTGGACGAATTATGGATGTGTGCTCCGGTTATTCCGCAAACATTTTCAAATGCCGCAAAAGTGGAGGAAAGGAATTGAATTTTTATTATTAAGAAATTGTATCTCCTGTATTATCAAAGAAAATGTAAATTTTATTCCATAGCTTTTCATTAATTGTATTACTATACATTTTAACAACTTTTTAAATAATAAATCAGTTAGAAACTCTTAGTAACATTGAAATGAAACGACAAAACTAACGAAATACTAGAAAACGTGGAAAATCATTGTTTCATTATTAAGTTTCCATAAGAGCGTAACAAGAAAACTCGATAATAAAAATCGATATTCTCGGAAGGATGCTTATGAAGATAAAGTAAAAGTAATTAATTTTCAGCGTTCATTTGATTATTCAAATGCCCTAACAATCGAGTTGTAAGGCGTGAGGAATATAATGCAAGACATGATGCACTCTACTTTACATACAATTGTAGCGCAAACGGCTTTGACGTGACGATTTCAATATAGTGTAAGAGAAGATTTGGTAATTTTGGTATTAACTAAGTTTTGACGATTACAACGAAATCGAAAAGGTGTTGGATTATGAGATTTCTTTGAAATATTAATTCTTATTTCTTTAATAATTGGAATGGGTTTGATATCCTAATTGTTATTCAAACTACTTTTTTGCGATAGTAATTATTCATATGTGATATTAGTGGCTGTCTTCAATTAAACAAATGATTGTGTCTACGGAAATTGGTAATTATTTCTAGCGAAATTAGTGATAATTTTTAGTGGAACTAGCAATTATCTGTGGAAATGTTTTCACCAATATTTCGGATCCCCTATCCCGTCGACCAATGTCTAATTGTTTCGTTCATTAATGAAATCCGCGAATCACAGACGGCGCGGGGTGTAATCGATAGGCCGCGGTCAACGTAAATCATTCCGTAGCTGATTCGTTCTATGCGGGGGTGGCTTGGTTAAGGACAATATTATTTACAGGCGGACGTTCGCATCCAGAATTACTTACATCAGATTATAAGGAATATATTATCGCTGGTATTTCGGAGCTGAATCGCTGCGCGTTCATAGCCGAGACGTGGCTATTAATCTGGAAAATGGAATCCTCCAATTGAGGGGGTAGTAACGAAGTGGTAGACGCGTGTCTGTGCGTCACAGCGTGTTTAAAATTCGCGTACGGTAGATACGCGCGATTTAACCCTGACACAGATGCCCCACGCACGTTACGCACAGTCGGTGTGTAGGGGGATACATAATCTCTCTCGATACCCGCCAAGTGAGGCTGCTAAATTGCCGAGTGTAAAGTTAACTTAGTACCGCTTTTCTAAAATTGGAACTGATTTGTTTTCACTTCTTTGCCGTGATTATCGTCGTTGTGCCTGCTTTCTCACGATGTCGAATAATAAACAACATTGCCCTACACTTTGGACATTGCACTTGCTAAGTTCATGGGATTAGCGTTGGGCTTCTTCTCATCGGACAGGTGAATGTGCCTCTGGGTACGTAGTTTTTATGGTAGTTACAACTGGGCAGAAGTCGTTCGGATGTAATTGTATGTCAGTTAATTCAGTTACTTCTTCCAGTCCAAAGAAGTGCGAATTCGTACACCACACAGCATATTCCGCAGGCAGCAGAGGAGAAGGATTTTTCTTTTTGCATGCTTCTTCCTGCACGATGATGCAATCATCATCCTATCTTTATTATACAACACAAGACAGGAGGCAAAAGGCATACAAAGTGGAGGGCCGTTTTCTTTAGTGACTGGGCCATACGTTGCACGTAAATCTGTGAACTATTTTATCCCAGATGGATCGTAGACTGTTTCCAAACTTGTAAAACTAAGCCTGAAAGGGTTCTGTTCTAATCCAGTTTTCACTAATACGAAGATATTTTTTCACATTTCACCCCTGAAGCAATGTGATTGACCTTTTTCTCCCAAATTAAACAGAAAAGCAAATGGACGAAGGTAGTGGCTGACAAAGTAGTGCGTAGTTCTGGTTGTTAATAAGTAAGTTTGTAATTCTAATAACGGACGATTAAGCAGCACACCATTGTGTGCCTCATGTTCTCATAATATTTGCGTTTCCTGATACGTCTTTAATAGGAAGAATAGTCTGTTCTCACCTCTTTGTAAAAACAGAAAAAAAATTGTAACCTCTTAGCTTTTGAATCGTGCCTTGTGTACCTTTACCAGAACACTCTAACGGGATAACAAAATTCAGGAAACGTAAAGCATGCCTGCGTTATTAGGTACACAGGATTCGTAGTTTACGTTGGAACGGTAGCGATATTGACGATAAACGCTGAGGATTCTACGCCCCGGGCGGTTACCTGACCCAGTGATATTAGCAAAGCTCGCTGTGCCTCAAAGAGACCAGGATCCACTGAATTTAATGGAAACATGCGTTATATTTAACTCTCCAGCTTTCTGCTGGTGTAATAATCACACATGTCTGTCCTTTCTTTAAGAATTTGCATAGCCTGTTTTTGAAAGACACGTTTTGGAGGACTTGTTGTTATTGTCTGCTTGCAACTTGTTAGACCTGGCAATACGTTTCAGAAAGCAATTCCACACCAGAATAGAAGGTTCTGACGGGATAAGTTTTAGAAGAAATTTCGATGGCTGATGAAATGCTGATTAAGGTTGACGACCTTTCCAAACTTCGTAAACTTTCTTAATTTCGTAACAGTCAGCCCAGTGCCGGAAGTTTCAGTACCGGGATTTTCTTCAAACAAGTTGCGTTCGGATTTAAGTTACTTTCATCCAAATAATACCACGAATTGCGAAGAGGAATAATTCCACCGAGAGATGACACCTGGGAAGGGAAACTTGATAAAAGGGAGGCTGGAAGTTAAGCTTTAACAATCTCTTTGTTATTCTCTTCGATTCCGTTATTCGAGTGCCACTCCGCGACACTTTAAATATCTGTTCATCATTTTTACGAAAACTGACACAGCTTTAATTTCTAGGGTAAACCGCTCGCAGGAAGTTCGTTAAGTCGCCTTCCTCTGACAAGTAAATTAACTCAGAGCACCCCAAAATAGTCCGTGGCACTGAAACTTCCGGACTTTTGATACCGTTTACGAAACAGAACCACTTTCATTCTCCTGTAACTCTGACAGATGTCGGTCAAGGTTTTCGTACCTCATGGTTATGTTGGGAAGATAGCACCCCGTGATGCAAAGATGAAAAAAATCGCGGGACTGCTTTGTGTGTCTGGCAGCAGAAATTACGCTCGGACACATAGCAGCGGGAAAAGAAGCAGACGTTACTCGAGAATAAAAAACAACAGGGCTGTTCATATAAGGGGCCATATGGTCTCATCCCACCAGTAACGTGGATTCCTTTATCTCTTGAACTTGTCAACCACACTTTGATAACCCCTCACTGTACCCACACTGTCCTGTACTTCGGCAGGAGCTTGACGCGACGGTGTCGTTATTGTTATCAGCCCTGACGCACACTATCGCATCGAGTACACAAATATTCGGGAATCAGAGATATAGAAATGGGTTATGAAATTTTTTACAAATTTACGTTCACAATTGACTGATTCAATTGCTGATTGCGTATGAAATCAGTATCCAGAAACTTGCAGGAAGATTTCAATAGCAGCACCACTATTCGTGTTGTTGCATCTGGTTGAACATTCCGATTTCAGAAAGTCGAGTAGAACACATTTCAGCTATGCAAAAAGCATTTACATTGCGGACATCTTTTATTCCTCGATTATTCAACATTTCACGATAGATGTACGCCGTTTATTAAACAATCCTATTAGGCAGCCCTTATTAACAAATTGGAAGGAACTTCTGTAATCCCGACCTTCACCTCTTTTCATCCCGATCAAGTTTAGTCCCGGACTACCCTTTTCAAGCGGGATAAGGAATCCGTGCCAGACAAACATAAATCAAATTTCAAGAACGTGCAACGTTCTTCAAACGCTCGCGGGGGAGCCTTTTTGCCCGTGTTAGGGACTAGCACCGTGATAATGGCTGGGATACACCTCCTGGGGCGGAACGGGATAATCCGTTCGTGCCATTGTGACTGCGAAAAAAACTGAGATAAATTTTACGAAAACCTCCGGCAAAACGTGCAACTCGAACGAGTCACTCTTACTTTTATGCAACGAGATTGCTCTCATTGGCTCATTGATAAATCAACCGGGTTTTCTGTGGTAAAAAATTAAATTTTGACATACACAATCAAATGTTTTACTGCGTTGCTTTCTGCGTTGCGCAGAAAACTAATGCAACAGTTTTTACTCGGAATATGAATGAAGTTTCACAGGGAATCAATTATTGTTTTCTTAAAAGAGGATGTTGTTGTGATATAGAAAATTCTAAGCGTTCTTTAGAAATTAATTTTAAACAAATTAAGTGGCGTATTTATTTTAGCCTTATACGTTATACTAAAGTATGTTTGAATTATATGTTTGAATTCTTAAACCAGAGAATATGCAGAAAATCCATTGGTCGAGAGGTGTAATTATAACGCCTCGAGGGTGGAGTGGAAAATTGGCGATAAAAATTGCACTGGATATAATCATCGAAAACACATGATCTACCGTTTTTTATTAATTGACAATATACCATTGTCAGTCTATCTAAGAAACCGCAAGAAATTTCAAAACTGAGAAAATGACACAGCTTTCAATTCAATTGTCAGTTTTTTACTCTTCGTTTTTGCTCTTTTCACGCTGAAACTTCATTGGTTTTATTCTACATATTCAAAATATTTTAGCCTCAACAATGAGGGAAAACAGTATTCTAAAAAATTTTAAGAAAATCGGATGAATATTTTTTAAGTTATGTCTACTATGAACTTCGAAAAACCCCTTTCGAGAAAAATAGATTGGAAGTTCTACAGTGAATATTCCTATAACGAAGTTCGAATTATTGTTTTATAGGAGAGTTGACAGTATAAATGACAGTACCCTTTGTTACTGTTACTCTGAATAAACGACAGGAAAAAACGAGTTATCAAGAAAAGATCGAAGCATAACAGGCAGAGTCATTGATGCTCGTGTCTTCGAGAAGCACATAGAAATTTCATCATATCTCCGAAAACACTTTGAGTTTTGACTTATAGCTTTGGAGTATATTTTCAAGATATCGTTCTATCGGTTTATAAAAGAAAATAAAATCGAATTGTTTTACTTGATACAGCAGGATCCCCCCTCTTTGAATGTTTAACGCCAGACATTGCTGGTGATCAAGGAAGGTATACGGAAGAAGAGGAGAAGCTTTAATTAAAAGTAAAAGATTTCGTTTGTTTTTATATCAGAATGAAAGCTTCTGTAAAATGTTACTCATTCCGACGAGTTTTAAAGCTCAGGTCGAGTAACATTTTCTAAAAATGATTTGGTCATAGCGCAAGTTTACTTTCCTTTTCACTAGCTTTCATATTTTTGTTAAACAGAAATACTTGCACAGAGTGGCAATTATTCTAACGCAGATCGTATAACAGCTGCGAAACGAAATTTCTCCGCGGAAATGTTATATCTAAACTGGGTTCCGTCTCCTTTGTCCAAGTCTGACGCACAACGAGGCGAGGGCTCGTATTTATAAGTCCATTATCTTTAATACAATACCGTATTATAACACTGCAGACACCTTGTTCAACCAACGCCACTCTTTCAATTAAGTATCGCTTCGAGATGTGTGTATGCTTAAAGAGAAATAAAAAATAGCAGCATCTTGAACCACTGACTTCATCTGTTGCTACAGGAATAGCCATCGCAGGAAGAGAATCTTATTTATACGACGTGGAGAGGCTACAGTAAAGTTGGCCGCGGATACCGCCGGTAAATATTGACGCTACATTTGTTTGTCAAACAAAAATAATGAATAACAATCGGCCAACCAGTTTATGCGAAATAGAGGATCATTCAACCAACCCATTAGTCACCCAATCTTCTGTACAATTAGGTATCTTGATACACGGAGAAGCGATCTGGTGACCATGAGTGTCATGCGATACCTCGATCAGCACAGCTGATCAACATGTTAATTGAATTTCCGAAAGCCCTGCCTCAATCGGATTTTCGTGGTTAGTATCGTCGTTAGTTCAATTAGCCCGGCAAATATGCGCTTCAGGCTACGGGCGGGGGATTCCCCAGATTGAAATGCGACGTCTTGCTGTGAGCAATACAGGTCACGTTATTCCGGTCAACGAGCCGTATTACTTCCTTCCTCGAATTCCTTAACGTATTCCCATAGTGCCCATGGTTATTTCAGTACGACGTTGCATCTACCACCCGTGTACCACCCATTTGTAGAGGATGCTCGCAAATAAGCACGTTTCGCACAAGGGATGTTGCTAACCTTTCGTCGAATGCAATTTTGCCCGGCGTGTATTTTCATATTTTTTTTTTACGGAATGTGCAACGCGAGCGAATTTTTCACCGGCATGTTCTGTCTGTTGTTTGTGCTTTTTATCTCTGTCTTTTTCATACCTCTATGCATTTTTGTTATGCGAACTGCCCGTTGCGGACGCGCCTGGGGTGGCCACCCACACTGTTCTTTTTTTTTCTGTAAAATATTTGCAGCATTTTTTCAGATACATTTATTTATTTAGATTTGTGTACAAAAGACGATGGGTTCCTTACGGAAACAGAGATAGTTTTAGACGTTATCTTCGTTGTACATAGAAGCTTGAAATAATTTTTTCAACTGCGCTGCAGAAAAGAAAATCAAAAATATTATACAAAAAATATGTATGTATGTAACTTTAGTATGGATGTATTTTTCCATAAAATGCGAAAAACCAAACAAACGTGAATAAAGCAAATTATTCTGCACTCACGTTAATCGACAAAAATATATCACGTGTTTGCAAAACAGAACACATTTTACCGGGAGGTTTAACACACTCCCAATTGCCTGCTGAGTGGATGCGCAAAGCGCGTGTATACCTGGGCTGGTGATAAAAAATTGATAACCCGATATGTTGTCGGGAGGACGTAGCAGTAACGAGCAATAAAAATAGTTCGTTGAACGAGTTGCATCGACAATACAATCGAACCAATTGTCGTTACAGTGCCGATTCTATGGTCGTCAATGGATCGTCTCGAATTTTGTTTTCCACCTGCTATTGAAAGCTGGAAATATGTCATATTCTGGTGGTCCTTGCCGAACAATATTTCTTTACTTCCCTTACCGTAGTTTTCAAACGGAGATTTATCTATACAGGGTGTCTTAGCTAACATGCACGTCCCTGAACCAGGTGATAGCTGAGGTAATTCTAAAATAGGAAGGTGACATTCGTAATGTCGTATCTTAATTAGTGACCGAGTTATTAACGAAAAACGATAGCGAATCATAGGGCTCCGTTGGGCCCAGCGGCGCGACAGTTCCTACTGGCACAGTACCCTACTGTTGCAGACCTGCTACTGTCGCGCCGCCAGGCCCAACGAAGCCCTCTGATTGGCTATCGTTTTTCGTTAATAACTCGGTCACGAATTAAGATACGACATTACGAATGTCACTTCCCTATATTAGAATTACCTCAGCTATAACCTGGTTCAGGGACGTGCACGTTAGCTGGGACACCCTGTATAGTTTACCCGTAGACAAATAGAAATAATGAGTTTTGACTCGTCATGCCATTCATTATTCTTGGAAATAAAAGTTTTTGAGAAATCCATCCCCGCCCTCGAAGTCGGTAAGGTCTAATCCAATTCGTTTCTCTAAAAATGAGGCAAAAATTTCTTTTCCTTCGCGTAATCGAGGGGAAACCACTTACAATTAGTTACGCTCAATAGGTGCACACCGTCGTTACATATTCAAGATAAGTTACGTCTTCTAGTTAACTGTGTAATTACCAAGCCCTCTTTCCGGCACATACAGGTAAATCTTATTAAACCATGCGACATCGTAGCACACCAGCACACGTGCGACCAGTAACCGTCACTTCGTTAGCACCGTAACCTATCCAAGCAATGCTAACCTAAAAATTTATAGAGTTCTCACACCAGAATAAAATTTCTGCATCTACATCTCCGCAACAATCCGATTTTGCAAGAATCAATCGAATTAAAGAATGATAGTTACAAAATTTATTAGGGCCCCCGGCGGTCCCTCACGAGCTCAATCCGTCCCTGGTATGTACATTAACTGTATCCATTGTTATTATTCATTAGACTGTAAAAATTGTTATGTAACTCTTCGGATGAAAATACCTCTAATTACGAAATCGATAAAGTATGTATTGTATAGGGAATTAGGTACAATGCATGTTTAGCGGCCACGTCGTTTCCAGATTTCCCGTATTTCTGTGCTCTTGTATGGAGACTCTGTTTGCGACAGATATTCAACGACAGCGTACACTTGCATCGTAACATTCCCATGGCTGAATTTCTCAACGCACGATATAACATGGCGTATGTAAATTCTGTTCACCGAAACGTGTGCATACACCAAATTAGGTTATTAAGGTAATTTGAATTTCGACATTGTATACGATAATTTTCGGATGAGACAACCGCCGACGGAAACGAATTTTCATGGGGTTCATTGGTCACTGGCCGGGGTCCCGAAAGTAATTTAAATTCATGACAGAGCGATGTGCCGAAAGTATCTTTTTACACCCCCGTGGTCACGAGTTTCCGTGACGTGTTTGAAATTTCCCGTCGAAACCTTTCATTTTACGATACATGCGTTCGAAAAAGTGTAAAAAATATACTCATAGGAATAATTCATCAAGAAATTCTAGTGCGCGTGATGAGTTTGTTTGAAATATTTTATTGTAAATTCTGAATACTATGTTGACGTAATCTCACCAAAATAGATACACCACGAGGCGAAAGACATCAGAAAGTCCGCGTTTGCTTCATATGAAAGAAAAATATTTGTTCTCCGTATTGACCAACCTGTTACATCCGCATAAACAAGAGAAACTATGTGATGTTAGTTGTGGGATGTGTGTGGTATAGAGACAAGCTTCGATAGTGATAGAAATGCTTACGATAAAGTGCAAATGCTGTCGTATCAGGGATAAGACCGTAAAGATCGTCTTAAAAATACTTTCTGAGTTAGTCGTTCGCGAGACTTGAGCCTAGGCATTTTTGGGCCTAGAGTAAAGGGTCTGGAACAAACAACGCGTACTTCGGGGAAGCAACAGCTGCATTCTGCAGCCTCCAGTCATTGCATACAGGGTGTCCCAGAATTAAAGGACAAACCAGAACATAAATTATTTATAACAAACGAAATTGAAGAGCCTTTTACTATTTTCCGATCTGTGCTTCGTTTTCGAGATATGGACTTCCAAAATATCGTGGTCTGACCTCAGAGAAAGTGTAAACGCAAGATTTGTGGGGATTCGATAAAAATTAATTGATGTATAACGCCATCTATATAGTAAAATTTGTTTATAGACTTCCATGTTCGAACGAAGAGAACGTAAAATAATCAATTTTTGAAACTGTTACAGCGATACCACTCCTTAACAGATTTCACGGTCGCCGTTACGGTTATATTTCTCGTTCATCGTATTCTGCGTAGATATATTTACCTCGTCTGAAACCGATCGACACCTTTCTGAATTATTAAACTGATTATCCGACGAGTATACCTAACCCTCCTGGATTAGATGCACCTGCAGCCCCCCGAGCAATTAATCAATTTCCGCGAAATAGCTGGTGACAAAGCTTTAACGCTATATCCGGGATGCCAGTGATCGTTGAAACTTTTAAACGATTAATGAAGTTACCTGCCAGGCACGTGGGCCGCACTCATTTGGCCTACAATTTCTTACTCCACTGCTTTCTCAAGATTACGAGTTAATCCGCCGAGTACAGCGCCAGCAATTTATATACGTTCGAAATATGGAGGGCTTTCATAGATGGTCGATGATCTTCAAAATGGATTCCCTTTTTGTGACTCGGCGTTTCGTTATTTAACCGATCGTCTGTGGAAGTTTCCACTCTACGGCGAGAATCGATCGCAGCTTTAAATTTCAAGGTGCAACGCACCTATCCACCCAGGCGATTTGTTTTTGTTTTCCCCGGTTTGTTTCCTACAGGAAAATAGAGGATCGGATGCAGACATTGGAATTATTGCGTGATTGCGGACGTTGGAGCGTTAAGTAAATCATTCATTGTTTTGAATTGTTGCGGCTATGAATGTACGAGATTGAAATTGTAAGAAAATTATTTAAAACACTGGAAATCCTGGAGGAAACAATTTAGCTGTGCGAAACATAGTAGTGAAGTTCTATTGTTTAAGAACCTTTCTCCGAGTGTAAAAATATGCAAAGGCTCGCGACTAGAAAAATACATAAAAACACGAAACTAATGTAGAAAAATTATTTCTCCAGTCTGTTTTGTACAAATATATAGTACGCGAAAATGTTACAATGTTTACCGTGTAAAGAAATTCTATTTTCAAAGAACAAACCCAAAAGTATAATTAAAAGGGACCCGACTCTATTTTCGAAGTACTTGCAGCGTACAAATTTCATTTGCTTTTCATTGAAAACTTCTAAACAACTTTATTATTAAGTTATTCAAAAATGACTAGGCATAGGGAACAAACGATTTCTCATTACTAGGAACTAATTCGGCGCTGTTACGGCGATACATGCGGTCGAAATTGGTCGCCCGCTTAATAGCCACATATTAATAAGCAGTAATTTGATCAAGTGCCTTTCGGAAGTCAGAGAACTAAGTGCGTTATCGGTAAATTCTATACACCTTCAGCGGCATCTTTGCTTGGCGGGGGGTAACGAAGTTTAATCACATTCCCTCACTCGCGACGGATCAGCCTGTTAGAACTAATCGTGTTAGCAGTGAACTCCAACGGTGACCTTCGTTATCCGATTGATGAAATTGGAAGATCGATTACCGCGCGTTCGCGGTAGTTTCACCACCCCGTTTGATCACTGTTTTGAGTGACAATCGTAGCTCCTTTTTTCGTTTCACGGGGAACGTCTATTTCATCAAACGGATGTGTTTTTGACAATTCAGATTTTTATTCTAAATGAACTATTGCAGAATTCGCGAGAAATTGGAATATTGTTGTACATACTCCGATACTCTGCGAGAAGTATCATGCTCACGTGTTCATATAGAATGAAATATTTAATTGTTTCAAACACAATTTTCGACTAGCACATAATTGTGTTTCTATGGTACAGGGAAAGAGGTAGTGATATTTGTGAACGTGGTTCCTAAAAGGTCTTAGGTTGCCATATACGTTTTAACCGAAGTGGAATATTTAAATAGACTTCTTAATTTGCCATTATGATTAAAAAAATACGTTAGAAATAAAATTAACAACTCCCATGGGCAGTTGGATGGTTTCATAAACTCGTCTAATCAAAAGGTAAAATTGATTTTTATTTATTTCATTATTTATATGAAATATTTTAATATATATTTTTTTTTCTCGAAGTCATAGGGTACAATTAAACATTTTTTGTGATAAGCTTGAAAATCAGATCAATAACAGAATTTGTTGAATAATTTCAAGGATATATGTATGTACACATACATACAACTTTTATTAGCTGTTATACTGATATAACTATAAAGGAAGCACACAGGAATCCTAGTTAAAAATTAAACGACCGCTAATTTTCTCTTATCTCGCCAAACCCAAGGAATCAGTAATTAGACACGAGCATAGACTTAAACATCCACCTTAATTCCTCGGAAAACCGCTGAATGGATCTCAACGAAATTCACCCCAAAAATTAATATTCTAGAGAATAAGTAAAACAAGTAGTTACAAATCGTCATCTTTCTCGTTTTACAAAATGTCCAGCCCCTCGTCTGACGTGTACTACATGTCAGATCTTGCAGTACATTTAATTCCTAAAGTGTCTGTTGAGTTGCACCGTTTGGAAAGAATTCTCAACAGCCAACTTGTGTATCGCACAAGATGTCGTGCCTATCTAAAGTGTTGCTCGAAGGACCACCCATATAATTACCGTGAAAAGGGACACGAATTGTAGACTGTTTTTATATAAGCAAAACAAGAAGTTGTATTTAAAACTTTACAACAAAAACTTAACAAAGTTATACACTAATCTATTCTATAATTGTGTTTACGTCGCCTACTAATTTGTATCTTAGTTGTGTTCGCGACGAGGTATAAGGTGTGTTATTATATGTTTCCACTACGGATTCTAAATTCTGTCTATGTGTTCACTTTGCTTTCTGAATTGTGTCTGACCTGATGTGTCCTGCCAACTCCTCCGAAACTGAGGAGCTCCCCTCCCTTGGTGGTTTTTTCGGAAAATCCAGTTTTCTGTAGACAGGGAAGGAGACTTTGGAATATTCAACTATTGGCTAATGAAAATATCTCCACCCCGCCTACAGACCAAGAGAGGGAGTGATTTTCTGTGGCCTGGTGGTCGGCAGATGTTTGTTGCCGCCGTTCGACAAGTTTTACTAATTTTCGTTAGGGTCTCTGGCAGGCACGTTTTATGACATAATCCCTTCGCGGGCATGCGAAAACGTTGAATCTATGCCAGACCAGAGCCCTAACGGTAGATGGTACGATTTTCCTGAACATCTGCTTTCCACCAGGTATTTCGATCCTATGTGTGCTATTGATTGTCTTAACAGTGTCCACGATATTTTATTCCAGGGGTATGTTAAACGCATTAACTCTTAGACTGCGCAATGTGACCTTGGTGTCGCACTATGTAACTGAAAATTTTCCATTACAAGCACTGCTTTCTCCAGGCGGCTAGTTTCAGGAAACAACAGTGTCCGCGTGATTGAAGTGGTTTGAAGTTCTTCGATATTATGTAATGAAAATGCCATGCCTTTATGCGAACGAATTTAAACGACGGAGTCGGTCGCCTCTCTGTATCCGTTTCTTCCCTCGCATTGGCTGAAAGACGAAAAGGTGCGACAATGGGTTCCACGCGCGGATCCCTTATTCTGCCTGGGATAATAAAACGGGAAGCGGAAGACGGCGAAACCCGCTGTAAGAATGGGAAGGCAATGGGGAAAAGCACCTGCACTGCGACTACTTGCTATTGGGTTACGTAATCGATGTGACTCTTCATCCCTCGGCTCTCGGGCAGAGATTGTACGTTTCCTCCGCGGAAGGACTCCTTTCATGCGACTTCCCTGTAACGACTTTCTTTATTAAAAAGCACGGCATCACGTAACTAGCACTTATCCACGCTGGCTCGCGATCTCGAAAATTTATTGGATGCATTTCCCACAATTTCGCCCGTATAATTAGAGGAGGGTAAATGAGCAAGTTTGTTTTGCAATTCTTCCATCGGTACGCCGTGTCTGTTAGGTCGCTGGGGAATGTGTGTTCACTGTTGGGAATAATAGGGTTTGCGTGAATTCATCGTATCACAGAAGTATGCAGTTGCAGAAACTGATATGAGAAACATGTTTTTCTCTCTCTGTTTAAGGAAAAAATTAAGTAAAACTTGGGTCGGTCATCTGCCACCTTAAGGTGACGTGGAAGAAAGTTGTTAAAAATTAAATTTTTGAAATGGATTGATTTTTTTTGTAGTACCACGCAAAAACATAAGTGTCTTAAAAAAAAGTTCCATCGATGTTTCTTATAAGCGAGAAGGAAACCCTCGAAATCACCACACAGTTATATTTTAACTATATTTTTTGGGAAATGCAATATATACAAAAGAAATTGCTTGCATTCACTTATTACCGAGATAAAAGAAATCTATTTAGAATTGATTTGGTAATAACAAGAAAATTTCCATTATGTATTTGACACACTGTTATAGTTTAGCATACACGAGTCGATATACGCGCGCGTATTTGTTTACATGACATAAGTACATAAACCGTGAACGAAGTTAACAGTTCTGATCTCATTAAACGATTCACCGCCGATTTTTGACGCGTCTCAAACGGTTTCCGAGTTACGTGACTTTTCGCGATTCAAATCAACAAGCGGATTATAATTAGCACCGAACTGGTTCAAGCACGTCTGGTTTCATTTACGGTGCGAACTGAATGTACTCCAGATGAGCTGCTATTCTCCGTCGGTGCACCGAAGTTGTTTATACAGGGTGCTCCATATAAAGCGGTACTAATCTGTTTAACATCACCGTTATGGGGAACAAAAAAATATTCCAAATCAATGTTATTAGGTTTTGCAAAGACTATCCGAAAGTGAGAAACTGTCAACCCCATAACGTTAAAAAAATATTATTCCTGAAAAATTTGTTCTGTACCCCTTAAATAGTTAAATTCTGTAAAAGCCACGATGTTAGTCTCATATAAAATTATATTAATTACAAAGAGGTCTGCAGGTTATCACTCATTGTTGCCATAATCGCACAAGTATGTATACGTAACGAATTACACGCAAATAATTTGCAGTAAGCCATAATACTATTTGGATTCATTCTTTTGTAAAACGGTGAAGATAAATCTCCGAGTAATCGCAATTGATCGGGAACCGTTTCTTTTTATTCTATTACGGGCACCAACCTTCCAAAAGAAATTACTAAAAATTCAATTCCGTTTTAATACATCGTTCCCTGCTCGCCCGAATAATCCTCCATTATGGAATTAGTCTTTGCAACGGTACATGGTGCTTTCACGTTTTTGATGGCTATCGTCGGCGTACAAAAGGGTTGCCTTAAGTATGGTAGGACGGAGTGAAAGGTGATAATCCGTGACAATGAAATTTTAAAAGTGGGTTAATTCGAGGATAAACGGTACGCTTCTTATATAAAAAAAATAAATCTAATTTCTTGTATGCAATATTAATAAAAGCTGATATTTATGCGGGAAAGATTTACGTGCAATTTCCAACGACTTTTGATGGCGAGCGTAATAATATTGCGTTCGGATAAAGTGATCGTTATTAGGTTATTTCGCTGTGAATACACTCACTTGTAGTATTTCCGGAAAACCTTACTTTAATTGAACCACTTAAAAGGCTTTCTGTATTGACGAAGTAATTACATGGAAGACGTTTAAAAACTGAACATTGATGTTTCATGAATGAAATAAGTAGGTACAACATCAGTTGTATTTCAAGATTTCGACCGGGGAAAAAGTTAATCACTATCGTCACTCTTTATATTCGGAAGTCGGCCAAGTTAAAATTGATAAAAAAGTTGACGGAGATTAAATGATCGTTTTACATGCAAAAAATTTACTGTTTCTAAGAAATTTTGTAATTTATTATTGACATTTTTGCGAACGGAGATGTAATCCTACAGCATTCTAAGGCTTTACTTGAATACGGAGAAAGTACTGCTATCTCATTTCAAATTGGGTGTCACTTTTTAAATTTCATTTGTCAAATAATACAGGGAAATATTCAAGAAATAAGTAAACAACAACATGGAAGTAGTAATGCTGCTGAATATAGTTCCTATAAAAGTGTCTTCTAAAGCAGGAAATTGATGAAATAGCAGATCCTTGACATACTGACTTGTGAGCTACAGGCTTTTGGAAATTATATGCAGTATTAAATTAAACGCTTTGTTTGGCTATCCCCTGTCGGGAAAGTGTTAACTAATTGTTAGAATTAAATTTAAACCAATTTCATTATTCACACTATTAGCTGATATATTCTCATCGATTCAAATTCGGGTTTATGGAAACATGTCGAATGAGCGTTAGATATTATAATTTACATTAAAAATGCAATTCAATATTGCCCAAATTAATTCAACTCATTTTCCTGTATCCTTCATTTACATATAATTCAAATGCCGTATAAATTAATTTCTACATAATTGTGTGGAAAAAATTGATTTCCGATTAAAAAGTGGAAGTGGTAACAATATAAAGAACTGTTCGGGAATAATTGAATATCTGTTACTAACCCTAGCATTTCTATCATGTTCTCATAAAAATGGAAAAACAGAATAATAAATTTTTAACTCGTCGTTATGACCACGACAAAAGCTTGCTAAAAAGAAAAAAAGAATGTTTGCCACAAATTTCTGACGGAAATGCTGCGGCTCGTTTATCGGCCATTTATTTTTAAACAACCCGAAAAATCTGTCAGGGACACACGTGCCAATAAAATATGATATTTTTACGGCGTATTTTTTTCTCCCGTTTATCAAATGCCGCTTACTTCTCGTTATTTCTCCACGCGATCTAGAGACGGCGGCAAAAGTGAACCCTCGCGTGATAAGTTTCTCCGTAAACTCTCTGATAGTTTGCCAATGAACTGTCAGATTAATAATGTATCACTAAACTAACCATATGTGCCGTTACTTTCTTCTTACACAGTTTACAAACGTTTATATTTGTATCGAACTCAATTGACTAGTCTTTTACTGCTAGTTTTACGAACGTCTAGTATTGCACTGGGATTTAGATGCACTTTTCGCTTGAAAATCGACGTGTTCGACCCCTGCCCCACTATTTCTGAAAAAGGACGAATGAATGAACGAGCAACCAGACGGTCCGAGGCGCGAAACGGCCGCTTTGCCTCAGGACAGTAACGTGAATACATACACACAGTATAATACAAGGACGAGAACTTTTTTCAGGATCGATACTATGCACTAAAAGATGCAAAAAAAACAATACTCTAAGGTTTTCAAACCATCATCTATCGACAAACAACCCCTTTGTTGAAAATTTTTAGAAAAAATATCTTCGAATTGGTCGACCGTAGAGGACCGATTTTGGTTGTAATATAACTGAAAGAGATCAGAATGTATATAAAAAAATAAAAATGTTGCGATTGTTGTCGTTAAAAAGCATTTATTTTTGATTATTCTAAATTATTTTGATTGTTATCTATGATAGCAGATGTATAACAACTTGAGACAGATTTAGAAAACGAATCAAGGTACTCTCCTTTTTGAATAGCTTTAGAAAGATTAAAGATTATTATTAGATTTTGGTATACACACATTATAATAAAAAATTAAAGTCTATGAAGCATATATGTATGAATAACATGTGAGAATATATATTAGAGACGAGGAATTGAACAAATTTGTGCCTACATTTACAAGAAGTGATATAACATATATCGATAGGATTTTTGTAATAAATATTTAATTTACGTTTCAAAATATTCGCGTCGCGAAATTTCTATGCTTTAATATTTATGTCATAATGTGTTAATAATCGTTTGTGCGCTTCCAAATTGCTGCCTTCTATAGTTATGTTGACTCCAAATTTCTATGCTCTAAAATAATAATGAAAACTTGATGCCCGTAGAAAAATAGCAGTACTGTAACCCTGATAGAATGGCTCGAGACCCGTCAGCGAGAAATCCAGTAGCCCGTAGGTGATTCTCTATGCCAAATCCTGCTCTAGTATAGTGCTACCCAAGAATTCAATTTCCCTACACTTCCTTATCATTTTCTCGGGCTCGATATATTCGAATCAGATACACGATAAGGTGGTGGGGAAAAATAACTTGACTCCATTCTCTACCTAAGCCTTAATTTGTAAAAATATTTAACAATCATTTTGCATCTTTGTTTTCTACGTTTTACAGAGACCATACAACCCCTTATCTATCGAAGTCCTCCAACCGATGCCCTTCATACTCTTTCTGGAGTATACAGACTCGTGAAGCAGTTGTGAAATTTCACTGTCGAATACCAATAACTTTTTACTCACGAATTCTAAGTTTCCCATGCGCACAGGAGTTTACGACCTACCTATATTTAATGCCAAAATGCACTGCGAGAATCACTTTGAAATAGAGACGCATTACTTCGCCATACAAGTACAGTAATACAATCTAACATCCACAGTTGTTACACACTTTCCGAAACTATAGTACTCTTTTACAAACTTACCATCCGTAGCAGTCGATATATTGTACGTTTTTATCCCATAGTACGGGATCCAATGATTTTTATTTCATTCGTAAATCCAACGACAATCTATGAACTGTCCGCCACGTAACGTAAAGTTTGGGCATGTTCTCTGAATTAATAAATTCCTTGAGATTCTTTAAACAACGACCTTGAGAATTTGCGATGGTTTTAGAATGATGGTAACATTTGTTAGACACGTAGTCTGCGGAACATTTGCGATAATGTTCGAGGTTTAAGAATCGGAAACAGCTAGAAGAAATGGTACCGCAAGCTTGGATCGCAAGTAGCGGATAAGCCTAGTGCGTACCAGAAATAGAATCTGGGTTTACAGTGGAGCAATACCCTCTCCAACTATCGAACGTGGCCCTCTGTCGCCCTACTCCATGACCACTTCATTTTTTTTCCCCATGGTGCAGCCGTCTGTGAAGTTTCCATTACATGGGGTGACACTGTCAGTTGTACCTTTAAAACCTGTTGGGTTTTTTAATTTGAGACTATTTTTCCGGGCACGCAGAAGAAAACGATCAACAACACAGCGTGTATTTCCACTGGGTCCTATTGGTGGATAGTAACGGGGTTAATTTTCAGAATTAAATTTCGATTATGGTTTATTCACTGGCACTGCGGACCATGATCTTCCTTAATAGCAGCTCCGTAACGTCGATTAACATGAAATCACAGTAGTGCAATTAGTAGACCACCCATGTCAGCGTTTACCCAATATTACCACATCATCCCGGGGATACATCGTGTTACGCAATAGGACGTCCCGGTGGCACGTGCACACATTTAACAGTTTATTATAACTACGCAAGTGACACACGAAGGAATTGTGTAATTAAGAAATGAAACGGTGAATCGGTGCGAATGATGAAGACTGATGGACTAATTTTTCAATCTCAAGCATCGACTACAATCGGTTCGATTCAAAGAAAGCGATTTTCCGGATCGAGGTGTATCTTCAAAGGACTCATCAGTTGAAACAGACTTTTAGAAAGAATGACAAGTAGTTCGTTCCTGCACCGTGTTTACTCGAAATGCCATACAAATCTTTCAAATCTGTTGTTAGTTAGCCATATTGAGAAGCTAAAAGTGTACAAAAATCATTGTTTACATTGATATATGTATAATGTAGTTCGAGTTACGTACCTTCATACATTGGATTTAATTATTTAAATTATATTATAATATAAGCCTTAGCGTGCATTCGGATGAGAGCATATGTGCGAGCCGAACAAACAGTAGTTTTCTTATAATTTAATTTCCTGTAGCAAACGTACGCGTTTTTACAACTTGAAAGATTTGTAGGCTAGTTCGGTCAGATCCGTAACTCTGTCAATTCATTAGGAAGTCTTCGCGTTTTGGTTGGGCATCTCGTTTTAAGCACACAATCGACAGGTTCTGACTATCTTCCTATTGTTCGAAGCCAAGAGAATAAAATAGTGTGATGAAAGTATGTCTGGTCTGTCGAAATACGACAGAAGCTATTAGAAAATTTTTAAAGCACATGGTCCCAAGACGCGATAGCCCCGACCTACACTGATGCACATTGGTCCCACGCAATATAAAGAACAATGGCAGAGCTAATGTTTGCACAGATCCCACTTATGCCCATATCGGAACGCACCCTTAGAATTGTAATGAAGAAAAATGGCAACAACTTCTCCGATTACCTAATGTAATAATAAAATACTATCGTACCGGGATCCCGGTATCTCTTTATACCACGTCGTTTACACTGCTCAACCTTTGTAGAAACGTATCGATTAGTAGTCGACCGCATGTCGTTAAATACACGGCGCATGAGGGTCTACGTTTTGGGTCGGGGTTGATAAGCAGACAACGGCTCATCATAGCAGCTCCCTTTATACGGTGCCGTTGGCTTTGATTCCATATTACAGAGGCAATATGCATGTACTAGCCAGGTACCTGCGAAGAAGGTATGTACACGAGGTGAATGTTAGTCGTTTCAGCTACGTCAAGGAACAGTTTTTTCTCCAATTACGATAGCGATTCTCTCCGCCAAGCAAAACGGAAATCTAACCTGCCCATGGAATTTAATACTCGTTTTACAACGTTGCTAGAGATGCTGGGAAATGTAATTAGTACTATGACTGACACGTTCGCTACGGCGAGTGTTATTAACTTGCCTTGTCATGCGACGGGATTAAACGGATTAGAGATAACGGTTTGAGATTAATAGCAATGTCACGGGCCTCCCATGAATTATGCAGGAATCATTTTTAGGCATGGCGATTAGAGAGGAAGTGATTCGAACATTGGAAAAGGTCTGCAAAAAGCTTTCCTAAGCAGAAGGGTTCCTATCGTTCGTTAAATATGTGGATTGTAATCCCCAGAGATTCATCTGACGAAACTTTTCTAAATTATTTTAACACTTCACTATGGAAGCCGTGTGTTTGAAAATTGTGGTTCCTGGGAGAGCAGCAGGAGAACCTTGGCCAGTACCGTATCACGTCTACCTACAGCTGTGACCTGATATACAAACTTTTTATGGCGTCATTTATTTCATATGAGACAAGCTGTATCCTCTTTTTCAACCACCAACCACAGGCAAGCAAGGCTTTGGTAAACGTTGTCGATCCGTTTATGGGAAGGGATGTTCAACCTTTTTGAAGCTTGCCTCACCTCAGTCCCGGTCCTGGACCTAATTTCCAGTCCCCTGACTCGGCAAAGTTAGTGAGGTAGCTGCGACCACTGCGAAGTTTGCATTATTTTAAGCGAGTTCCTACATATTTCGCTCTTCTGTCTTTAACCTTTGTGTGTAAGTATCAAACCGGCCATTTCAGTAAATGTTTCCCCTTCTGGGCGACTTGGAAATTCTCTAACGACAATCCATTACCGTCTCAGGTTTTCGCGAAACTTCGGGGATTTACATACGCGGATAAGTACATCTCGTATAACTACGATTTTATGTATGTACCTTGATGCTGGTGACATTTGAAAATCTGCAGCGTACTAATTGCGGAAGCTATTTTTATTGGCTGAAGTGAAATCTCTATTGGCATTGGGGTTAGTGATGATTACCAGTCAGTCTGTCGACAATTCATTTCTACCCATTTCTACTGAAAATGATAAATGCTCTGTCTCGAAATAAACGCTTTATGTTTTGAAATGGAATTTTGCTGATAGAAATTTTACTTGGGGCAACGGTGAACGAATTAGTTTTTAGTTAGTATTAAAAAGAGTTTTAGTTTAGTTTCAGTCTTGTAAAAAATTCTTTGGTTATGTTGAATAATTGGTAAAAAATTAAGTAATATACTTTTAAAGAATCATCCAAGAAACATATTATTAATTATTTTTCCTTATCAATCTTGTTACTTTTACGTGGAGCAATTTGGGACTTAATTAGTGGGATAAAATGCTATCCATATGATAGCCCACTATGAATAAATCGCTACCTTGTCCTAAAAAATAGTATGTTTCGCTGTCGTTAAATAAAATAAAAAAATAGAACTACAAAATATAAGATCAAAGGAATGCAATCTAACACCGTCAATTCTTCAGATGCTGTTGTGCAAAATACGCGCGTACTTTTCAAACCACTGCAAGAAAGTTGGGTATTTTGCAAACCGAGGCATCTAAGGTTACCCACTACTTTCATCGATAAAATTGCATTCCTCTTTGTAAATTTCATAAAATAAAACGGAACGCGGGACATTATTAAAAACCTAAATTGTCCCTCAAAAAAATTAGTGTTTAGAAAAAATTTAAAAAGTCCTTCAATACGAACACAATAGCTCCCAGCCGCAAAGTACCACATTTCTAAGACACAATAAATGCACAAGAATCCTTGTGTACTGGTAATTTTTGGAAATGCTTCCTAAAGGATTTGAAACTTATACAGGGTGTAACATATCATCGGGGACCCTTTTTCAGGATCGATAGTACGCACCAAAAGGTAAAAAAAGGAGCAAGGAAGTTAGGTCCGAAAACCACCCCCTAACGAGTTACAACCCCATTTCTAAAAAATGTTTAAAAAATCATATCTCCGAAATGGTACGTCGTAGAGGACCGATTTTGATTGCAATATAACCGGAAGAGACCAAAGTTTAATAAAAAAATATCACTATCTACGTACAGGAAGATTTAGTGAATGCCCTTAATGTTTCCCAAGTTGTTACAAACCTGCTACGATATAGGTAATCGACGATGTTTGGATTAAACAAGATTAAATGCTATTTAGCAGTAATAACCGCAGCAATTATATTTTTTTCTGTTATCTTTGATATTCTCTGGTTATATTGCAATCAAAACCGCTCCTCTCCGACTTACCATTTCAGAGATATAATTTTTTAAAAATTTTTTACAAATGGGGTTGTATCTCGATAGGGGGTGATTTTCGAACCTAACTTCCATGGTCCGTTTCTCACCTTTTGGTGCGTACTATCGATCCTGAAAAAGGGTCCCCGATGTTATGTTACACCTTGTATTTCCATAAATATCAAATTCCTCCGAATAACTGATCGAAACGTCGAAATCGAGTGTCTCAAAAATTGGCCTAATGTCTTGCAAGCAAAAGAGAAATATGTCTCTAACGGATGGAGTTTAAACGTTAGCAGAGAATGCATCGAGATTACGCGGACGTCGCAACACGTGTGTGTGTGTGTGTGTACCGAGCGCCCACAGCACGTAGAATGAAACAATCGGAACGCTTTTCGAACCAATGTTTCTCTATTCTCCGGAAGCACGTACTTCACGCACGAATTCCTTTAGTTTTCTCGTTTGCCACGTCATTAAGTCGACGGAATGTTTCCGAGTACTTTTATAGCGTAGAATTTCCCGACGTCGTGCGAGAACGTTACGCAACTTCAGTAAGTAGCCCCGGCAGTTCTGCTTGCTCCAGGTGCGTTCCGGCGAATTCCATCTTCTTTTGTAGGATTTTCAAACGCTCCGAACACGAGAACGAGCGCGAAGTACTCCAGATTTCTCCGTAATGTCCCCCTTTTCTTTTAGGACCTTATAAATCAACGAAACTTTGGTCGAATTTTGCACGAATGGTTCTATCGATGAAGACAAATACGTTTTGACAAAGTTTCTTAAAGGGGAGGAGATGCAGTCGTATGAAAAATAATCCTTTAGACTACAAATAATCCTTTAGACTGCAACTTCTAAAGATCGCTGCATTGCTTAACTTGAATTTTCACCTAATGAACTTAATGACTCTATGAATCCGATTAAAATTACGGACAAACGCTTCATTATTTTCTCTTATAAGTAGGGTTGCAGCTCCACTTCTTAATATTCACATGAAATTCGTCCATTTTAACGGAAAACTCGATCCTTTTCTTGTTATTTTCTTCCGAGAAATACGGTCGTGGCTAGTTTTCCTATTCAGAAGTCGTCGTGGGTGGCACAATGTCGCGGAAGTGAAACGCATCGAAGTTTATGCGGGTAGTGCGCACCACACGTGCAATTTGTACGGACTTCACCCCTCGATATTGTCGTCAACAGGGCACAATACGTCGTCGTTTGTGCGCACGGCAAGCTCCGTAGCAACTATGGTTAAATTAATTAACCAACTTCGAACTTGTACTTTTCGAACACCGTACTTTCTCGCGCAATTTGTAATCCACTCGAATTTAGGGGTCGCGAAATTGAATCAACAATTTTTGTTTGCAAACCACTCTGATTTAGTGTTACCAATTGCATTTGCAGCAATTATTCACAGGGTGTGTTATATAACTTTGTAATAATTAAATTGATAATATTATTTTAACGACCGACCGTATGTCCCAATTAAACGCGGCAAATTAATGTTTCATTTATTTGGCATTTCATAATTATTCTGCTAATTACGAGAAAAGTGATTGTTATGCATTTTCACGGTCGGTTTTACATAATCAAACCTTGCTATGAATAAGAAAATGTTCGTGAAGCACCGAATACTTCATATTTACTTAATTAAACGTTTCGCACCGTCTTTCCCGACATGCGATACGCATATTTCTCGCGTATCCTGTATAACGCATTTTCCTCGTAGCGATACGTAGCAGGTGGTGCGATATGACCCAGGGTTCGAGAATAAAATTCAATGTTACGGTCAGAAGGAGGAGAGAGTTCAGCTCAACTACGTAATCGCTGGCGCTAGCAACCTTCGGTCCGGATTAACAATGCATTATGCACATTTCATCCTTCTGCTGGTCTCTGTACAGCGCAGAATTCCGTTTTCGAATTGAAGACTAGGTCTAAACACGACTGCAATGCATTTAGTGAAAATTGTGACTAAAAGTGCTGTTAATTACTAAAATTCGATTAATTTTTTATAACAATGGGAAAATTTTGTTTCGTACTTCACCCCTTTTTTTCAAATGAATCTAAAATTATTTAGAAATCTTTATATAATTTTTGTTGTATTTTATTTAAACGAAAAACTAAGAATCGACGAGAATGGCATTTGCAGCTTTTAGTTTATGTTCAGTCATTAATCGTCGTGGACCAGGGACTTTATCCTTCAGTTCGTGAAATAGAGATTCCTCAGTGACATTCGAAAATAAAATAGAAAAGTCCGAGTAAATCTCAGGACTTCCCTAGAGTCTTCGACGAACTCGAGAATAGAACCCTCGAAACACTGATTTTCTTTTATGCCTGTAAATTTTCACCCCGATACGTCGATCCATATTGGGTTTTATATTGGAATTAATAATTCTAGTGGAACATATTAAATAAATTGAATCTAACCTAATTTCGGCAATACCAACACTGGATAGTTTTTTAAAAGTCATGCGGTTTACTTTGTTCGAATTAAATTAACTCTGAATCGGATTAAAATTTAACCTACTACAATTATGCCGTAGTTATTTACGTATTTTATAGCGAATCATAAAGAAGTCTAGTTACTATTCTTAAAATCCTGGAAAGACACTAATATTTTTGTAGTAGTTTATGGGTGTTGTTGTGAATTCTAATTAAATTTCTTTACTCTCTTAAAAATCATGAAAGTCGAGTAGTATTTTCCATAATTATTGTATGCCTAATGAGTTTTAAAGAAATTCAGTAGTTTCTTAAAAAATCATGCAGAAAATTAGCAGTAACATTTGCAAATCATTTTTCGAAATCGGCAATTATTTATTTTTGTATTTGATCTTTTACAAGTTACGCAACAAACAAGATTATATAAATATTAAATCATCGCGATGATCGAAGAGGAAGGATGACAAATCGTTTTGTGGCATAACTTTGGGGAGGTTTTCTACATCCTGTCAGTGGGGAGTGTTCTCGTGAATTTTTTATTCGCAGGCTTGCCTAACGGTGAACTTGAAGAATGGGTTGGTGTGCCAGTAAATCGATGTTGAAAAGGGAAATATGTTAACGAAGAGATTTTTAAATAATAGCATGAAGCTTAGGGAAATCCGTATACTTTGCTTTCACAAGTAGCAAATTGGGTATTTTCATATTGCGTTTCCTGACGATCCCTATCATTTTTAGCTCAGTGTTTGTTTTAATGTTATACAACCAGTATTTGTCGCTTTTTTAAGAATTATAATTTTTATCAAAAAATTACATGGTTATATTTGCAACTCTGAGAAAAAGAAAATGAAGAATAATAAACAAATTTCACAATGATTGTGATGAACGTATGAAAAAACATAAAACCTGTATTTAATGATAAATTTAATTTCTCTATTAAAATAAAAATAATTATAATGTAAGAGGAAAAATTCCAATTTTTCATTGGCCAAATATTCGAATACACATTCAAGAAATGGTAATATTACACACAGGTTATCGATTTATTTAAAAAGAACTTAATAGAATTATTTTCTTTTACATTGTGGACGTCGTAGAATGTTGAAGAAGAGGGAATGCAGTTTTGTTATTTACTTTTCCTGTACCGCTGAAAGATCTATCTGCCATTCTAAATGGCCGCATTATTTAATTTCTACGAATTGCGGAAAGCTGGATCGTATTGGAAATCCGGCAAAAGAACATATTTTGTGTAAAATTTTCATTCACCAAAATATAAATTACACACGAAGGAATTTTGTAACGTATATTTTCATACGAATATTTACCATGAAATTATCCATGGGATGTACCCGCAATTTGCATGCACTATTTAATGTTTGCAAAATGTGTAAAAATCGAATAAAATAAAATTGGCATAACATACGAGAAAAATCGCTTAATTTTTTATAAGTCCATTTAGTTAACGAGATGGAACACAATGTCACTTAAAACATTTTTTTGTATCATTTTCCCCTCAACTATTACGTTCTGCAAATTAACGCTTGTGGCCTAAACGGTTGGCCAGGGCCATAACTGCTGTCTATAAAAAGGCAAATAAACAATTTCGCAATTTCACTATTTTTTAATATTTGTTTATCACACAGAAAAAATGTGAAGACACATTTATAACAAAAAATCCACTTTTACATTGTTCTTCGTGTATACTGCCTCAAAGATCAACTCGCCAATCGCAATAATAATGAAGAAAATGCTAAAACTATTATGTTTGGAAACGTAAATACAAAAATCAAGGGAATCCAATTCCCTAAAACACATCTATTCACGTCGAAAAGTAAGTTTGCATGTAAAATAAGTGATCGCTACGTTCCAAACGATCATCGTCAGACAAGTGCGGGCAAAACATAACGCGAAAACGAGTCCCGGTGTATCGACCCCCGGATCGATAACACAAGTAAAACGAAAATATCAGCACAATCATAGGAACTCCGTGTATCCGTCAGTAAATCCGAGCGTGAAGTGTTGTAAACTCACCGACAAAGGTGTCACGCCGACCACAGCGTACATTCGAAGTTCACGGTCCACGGTAAGGGGTGCCACCGAAAGAACCACCCTTCGCCTCACTTTCACCGGTTTCAGCCACTGTTCGCATGAAATCTCGCCCAGGCATACAAAACAAAGGGAACAAGAAATCCACGAGACACCGTCTGCGCCCGAGTAACCAGCACCGGCATGGACGTAGGATGGGTAGCGTCGCGACGCCGCGTGCCAACTGAAGCCGTCGTTTTTCGTCACCGAGTTGGAATTGCGAGGGGGTTAAGGGGAAAGGGGTGGGCACTCGGGCGCGTCTGCCGACACCGACACTGGACGCCAGCCGTCCCCCACCGACGTCTACCCCACCCGAGCGCCGCGACGCAGCCACCGTCCACCCTCTACTGGCGCGCATCTCGCGTCCACGTGGTGCGCAATCGTCGCTATATCGTGGAGTTCATTTCTCTACGGTTAGAATACAAGTTTATCTTCTTTAAGGGGTTATATACAGTTAAAATTTTCAAAAAATCGATTTTTTTTTAAATTTCATTTTCGTAATGTATATAAATTGAAGTACACACACAGAAAATTTCAAGTCAATTCGGCGATTATTGTCCAAGTTACACGCATATTTGTAAAGACGTGTCAGAGCGTTTGAAAGTAGTTGGTCTACACCGAAAAATTATTAGTTCCCCTTACTCAAAATTAGTTCCGGCAACTAGATACAGTTGTTGATATTTGGATAACTGAAATTGGTGTTGGCTCAATTACATTCAAATTTAATTTTTCTGACTTTGGTTGCTGTTACTAATTTGGAGTTGCCTTTACTACAGTTTCTATTATCGGCTTGCTTTTGAAACTTTGAATGCGTTTTTCTCCAAACTGTGTTTTCAAAGTCGGTGACCAAGATTTCTCGAAAACGGCTGGACCGTTCAGTCTCAAATTTTAACACAAGCTTGTTGACTATATTTTTTAGTAATTAATCGAAGGTTTCTTCTCACCGATTAATATTTTTTTGTTTATGAACAATTTAAGGCCAACATTTTTGTGAAAAATCGATTATTTTTTTTTAGAAGCAACCATTTTGTCAAAAAATGTTATTATGCTTATTCCTTCGATTAATTACTAGATTATACATTACTTTAACGAAATCCGTTTGGTTTTTTCATTTTAAAAGATTCAGTCACGAGGTCGCGTGGTCACCGCAAAGCGCTTTTTTTAGAGTAGCTCCTGGAGATCAGCTATAACAGCTCTCAAAATTATTATTTTTACAAATAAAAAATGTTAAAATACAGTTAATAGTTATCTCAATGTGTGTACAAATTTTTACATTAATCAATTTAACTGTCTTTTCAGGAAAAATTCTTAAAAAATCGCTTTTTTTGCGCCTCTTAACTGTATATAACCCCTTAAACTCTTTGCTGACTGATTTACCATGTTATTTATTTTTAGGATTATAATAATTATAATAAAACCAAAATCAGGAAGTCTCCATACAATGTCTGCAGATTTCTTGAGTTTGTACAAAACGAAAATGTAGAGTCATGTTTCGCAAAATTTGTGCTCGTTGTGCAGATATTTGGGCATGAACAAGAATTAATTGGCTCATCATCACGTTAACCCTTGCGAATGCGAGGTTAAAGGTTATGAATAAATGATTGTGAGAATAGTTTGTTATACTCACTGAAGCCCAACAAAATTTAGCTATGTCCCATTTTTCTTCTGATTGATTTTGAGTCTTTTTCAGTAATTCTCTAATGATGTAAAAAATAACTTACTTGGCCTTTTATTGCGATCTTCAAACTTCAAAAATGATATATGTATATAAAAACTCTCTAATGATTGCAATAAATATTCACAGTTTCGATTCTTCTATGGAAGACCAGTAAAAATTATTTTCTGCTTTTCAGTGCATTGTAATATGTATAAGCGTGGTGTTTAAAAGGTTCTTTTTACTTTTTATTTTATACATTTTAGTCTTTACATATCTTGTAATTGAATTTAAGTACCACTTAAACCAAGATTTTTGTAAAAGGGAAAATATTGTGTTATGAATAGAGAATTTTTTAAAGCGTTTTTATAGTCAATAAATAAGTATCCTAATAAATTTGATTTATGAAAGGAGATGCAAGACTTGTGTGTCATGATCTATTAAATTACTCCCGATCTAATATACAACTTTAGTTTTAATTTGTTTACTTTATTTTTTAATCTCACGAGTATGGTGGCAAATATTGCCATCGGAAGCAAGTGTGTATACAAATTTTGCAGCAAGATTAGATTATGGGAAATGGTTTAAAATTCGATTACAGGATTTGACGCAGAAAACATCGACACAGCAAGTTAATGTAAACGTGATAAAAACTATGTGCATTAAGGGTGTAGGAAGTTTTAGAATATGAAATTTCATAATGCGTGGGTGTCCATTCACACTGATTCAATTGTTTTTGAAGGTCATTAACGGTAAATCCGTTTTCTTTATTGTTCCTCTACTGTAAAGTAACATTTAATTAATGAGATTAATAGTGTAATTAAAATTATTCTGACTCTGTTTCTGAAATTCAATTATGATAGAATAAGAAATATTTTCCTTTCAAATGTTTAAACTCCAAAATCATTGTCATTGACAGTCTTCGCTTTAACACTAGCTATTTTTTATTTTAACAAATTAACTTTTCTTATTTATTATTCCTATCTTTTATGTGTTTTTCATACTAATACATGAACAACATGAAGCTATATCTTTTAATACGTTTTTACTAAACTATTTTGTAATTTCAGGCCAATAAGTCTTCAAAAATGTTATCTCTATTATGGTATAATATTAATATAGCCTTAAGTCTATTCACTGTTTGTTGAAAGTCCGACGGTAATCCTTTGTATTTCAATAATCAGATAATCGATTATAGTCTATTATTTACCTAGTTAAAATTAAAAAATAAGCTGATTCCATTAAAAGATTATTTTCCTCTATAAAGAAAACCTTGGGTGTCCTTTTTTTATGGAATGACAAATAACCTAGGTGTTTAAAAAAAATGAAAAGACTTCCTGTCGGAAATACTACTAGCATATTAAGAACCATTAAACATAATTCTACATATAGGAGTACTTCATACGAGGGTCGTTTGATAAGTTTGGTAAAAAAGTAGGTAAACATTTTTTTTTTAACAAACTTTTATTTGTCCACATAGTCTCCTTCAAGGGCGACACACTTAACCTTTTAGGTACGGCAGAACTTTACGCGTGGCTATTTCCCTGGACGGCAGAGTCTGACGTGAACAGTGTAAAAACGTTACAGCACTGCAAAGTGTAATGAGCAATGCCATTTTGTGCAAGAATATATTCAAATGAAGTATTTGATGATAAAATAATAATTTTTAAAAAATATATAGGCAATACGTATTCCATATTGCCACGTCAAGTAGATGGATAAAACTTCTTGTACCATTTCAAAGTTGACAAAGTGTTCAAATATGACATCCGCGAAAGCCACTATAGTGACGTTTAGTATCTAAAAGGTTAACCCAGCGAGATTCTAATTTTTTTATCCCGTCAAAAAAGTATGATTTGTCAAAGTCTGCAAGTACGCATTCACGACATCGATATTTCCTTCATTCGACGAGAATCTCTTCCCACCGAGCCATGTTTTCAAGTTGGGAAATAAAAAAATCACAGAGAGCCATATCAGGAGAGTAGGGTGGATGCGGAATCAATTCCAAGCCCAATTCGTGTATTTTTGACACTGCGATTAAAAACGTCTACCAAATCTAAACGAAGTGTCGCTTTTGGGCAAAACGTGATATTTACCAGCCAAATGAATGCCACTTTGAACTTATGTACTTCAAAATTTTTTGCGATGCGACATTGTTCAATTTTTACCAGACTTATCAAAGCACCAATTATAAAATATTTTTTTACAATTTTAAATACATAATTAAATTAAAAATTTTTAAAACTTTGTAGTTGTCCACATGGCCACATATTCTAATAGCTCATTCTCACATTAGCAACCATGACAACGGGTAATTAATTAACAGTGTTTCCACTCATTCCACAGAAACATAAATCCTGTTCAAAATGCTAACTTCGTAGGAAACAAGAGTCACGTCTATGGGCCCTAATGTGACACAAGATAGGATCCAAATGGTACTGAGCCGAAAAGCTAGCGCAAGTCAAATCCCTTCGTACAAATACTCCCGACGTAGTCACAAATGGGCCATAGGCAACGTGATTCTCCACTCTGCCCCACACTTCCTAGAAAGTTAGTAGAACGCGAATATTCGCGATAAGCCGATAGGCTTGTTGGCAGCAAGGAACAGTTGCCAAAGGTGGGAGGTGAAAAGTGCCTAAAGGGCCCCTGAATTGCTCCCCATACGTGCACGTGACCAGAGACCCTTCTATACTAGGACTCGCGATGAGGTATTTTAACTTACCGCCTTTCAAGGCTCTGATGCGGATACATCATCGGGCACGATAGGGAATTGGGGGAAAAACAATATGGCCACGGTAGGAAATTTAGGGGAAAACCAATCACTTCCACTCGTGCTTCGTCTTCCACGCTTAAGGGCTGCCCGTTTCTCATCGCTAGAATCGCTGGCGTAAGATTTGAAATTTTCAAAATTGCCGCGCTGTCAGATCTCTAAGCCTCGAAACCTCTGCACTCGAAAATTTGCACGCTTTGAAATTTCTATATATAGAAGCATAATTTATCGATCATGAGTATTGTTTAAATGATGACGATGAATTTTCTAGCTACTGAAACAATCATGAAACAGAACAATTGTCAAAAAAACATATAAATTACATCATACCCTATAATATCTGCAAGAATTACAGCATTCTACCAACGTTTTAATCCTTGGTTTAAACCCAACTTTTGTTTCATAATCGTTTCAAAAGCCAAAAAATTTCTTGTCACCTTTAAAATGTCTATAATAAACTTTAGTGAGCTTTCACATTTCGACGTCCTAAAACAATAAAAAAATTCGAGGCCCTTGGTCCTCTGTGCCCAACTCCGAAATACATCAAAGGCTCCAGAAATATGATCAGAGGGGAAGAGGCAAAAGTAATAATCGCTTGCAAGTCGTCTTGTTAGATATCAATAGCGATTTAGCGTTTCCCCGTTATATTCCCCGCGTTTCCACGTATCTAAGAGGACGGTAACCGTGGTTTCGGATGCCGGTTGAAAATTCATTCCGTATTTCCATGGCGGTACGCGGCGTGAGGGCGGGAAAACGTTCAGACCGTCGACGATGCAGCCGGCGATCGATCCGTTGTGCACGCTCGCGAGGAGCGAGGATAATGCGCGCGACAGAATCCCGAGATAAACGGAGACGCAGAGAACAAGGAAGAGAGTAAAAGAGAGAGAGAGAGGGAGAGGTCGCGGAAAGCGGAGGGGAGGGAGAGAGAGAGAGAGAGAGTTAGTGATGGAAAGCGGTGGGAAGGACCGGGGAGAATTCGGTCGTAAATTTTCGAGCTAGGTTCACGGGCTTCTCAAGGTCAAGTGCTTGGCCACGGCTGCAGTCACAGAATAGCTTTCGGATACCGGATCGAGCGTAGCCCACCGGAAATGGATTGGTTTTTACGCTATTTTACGAACAAGGGTGTTGCCAAATAAACGTAAATATCGCATCGCGTGGGCTATTCTGTTACTACTTATTCTATGTAATACCTGATAATGCGGTATGTACTTTTTTTTTGTGTTATGCCTTGTTCTGGAAATTGAATTGAAAAACTCAATCGTGGCTGACGTAATCTTTCAAATTAATTACATAGTAAGTTTTGCTATTTTAAACATTTCTTCAATTATACGGAGTGTAACCAAACATTGTAGACCTCTTTTCAGGATCGATGGTATGAATCGAAAGATGACAAAAAACAATAAACTTAGATTTGTTTGCAAACATTTTTTTTTTAATTATATCTCCGAAATGATAAGTCACAGGGGTTGGATTTTGGTTTTAATATTACCGGAAGACATCGGAGTTTATGAAAAAAATATAACTATCTTCGGTAAGAAAGTCTTGGCGCATACCTTTAATTTTCCTGAAGTTGTTAAAAACATAGTATGATACAAGCTATTGAAGATATTTGGAAGAAACACAAATAAATGTTACTTAACGGCGGTCATTACAATAGTTATACTTAATTTCATTACCTTTAATCTCTTGTGGCTACATATAAACGACAATCACTCTACTACGAGTTAGTCCTTCGAAGATATAGTGTTTTAAACACTGTTTTTAAAACGCGGTGTATCTTGATAGGTAGGGTTTGTGGGTCTAATTTTATTGGCTTTTCGTCATCTTTCGATGCGGATTAACGATCCTGAAAAAAGGTCCTCGATGTTTTGTTATACCCTAAATGTATATTCTTCCGTGCGTCCGATGATCTGGTAAACGATGAAGATGGGGGTTTTCCAAGTCCCATCATACGCACCATTTAGGTATGACCTTCTGTTGGCACCGAGTTAATCCTTGTTATCCACATCTCTCCGAATATAGCTGGTACGACTGTACTTTGTAACGACTTCCGTCGTGGCAATCATTGGAAACCTCGAGCAGACAGTCACTGTATATCCTTTTGCCTCAATTAAATCTCTTATAATTTATGTACTTGAGAATTTCTTGCATTAATATTCATTTCGAGATTTTGATGTCAAACGTTTTACAAAGCGTCGAAAAAGTTTCCTTATTTACTAGTTTCCTTAGTTTCTTTATTTATAAAATCAGGTTCCACGAAGCTTGTGAAGTTGTACCAAAAGATGATGAATGGTATTACTATCTGTATGTGATATTTAATAAATTCAATTTATTTTATTTTCTGTTATGGGTTTTTATCTTCAAATAAAATTTTAATATTTCAGAGTAGGCACGATGCTGCGGGCAAATCGGTGTGATTTATGATACCAATAGCCAAATTCGTACTTTTTATACAGAGCTATAATGTGAGAAAAAGACAAACATTAGCAAAAATTGTTAAAGTGCACGTGACATCTATTGGAATCATCAATTGTTGAATGTAGTATACTGTTAAATGAGAAAATTAATTACCTACAGTTATGTAATCCGTTTAATCGTATGACCGCAATGATCTGCTTTGAAATTTTTAGTTGTTTTCACTTAATTCCGAAGAAAATGGTTTGTTATTCAACGGCAAAAGTTTTAATCATAAAGACGCGTAAAATCCAATACTTAAGAAAATTAACCCTAAGTTAAACAATATCACTGCTTTGGCTTGAAAGTTTTAGCAAATTCTAAAACCGGAGTTAATCGGGTTTGCTGTGAATCGCTCGTATACTATGTATACATACACATGGCGCATTTCATGTATACAATATGTACATTAGGGTGGTCATTCAAAATTAAATTTTTTGCGACGCCCCCTAAAAAGCTTCCCTTTGATGAAAAAAAAACACTGGAAAAAATTTTTTTTTTAATTAAAGACAAAACGTGGCTCAAGACAATCTAAGTTAATACGAAAGAAAGTTTACTTAAACCTTGGAGTGAAGAAATCTAGATATTAAAATTACGTTTGTACTAATTTAGTTTTAAAATAAAAATATCAATTTGAATATCCTTCACTCTTTTATTTAATAGACCAAATCAACTGGGAAAAAGTTTTCAATTTAAATTTTTGTTTATTGTTATTGTGATTAACTGGATTTTTTTATTGATTTGGGTTCGATAATTGTTTATATTTCGAATAAAATTGTATTTTCCATAAAAAATTCACAAAAAACATGATTATACCAAAAAATTAACTTAGATCGTCTTGAGGCACATGTTGTTTTTCATTTAAAAAAAAAAAAAAAAAAAAACAAAAAATTTCCCAGTGTTTTTTCACCAAAAGGAAGCTTTTTAGAGGGTGTCGCAAAAAAATTAATGTTTAACGACCACCCTAATGTACATATATATATGTTAACATGTAGATAGATTTATTATACCAATTTATCTAAAATCTAAATACTTATCTAATCAGAATACCAACTCTTCCAAGTACCCAAAGTGTGTAAAGTGACACAATATTTACAGCAGTCAAACTACTTGGAAATAATTTTATTATTATTAAATATATTCCTTTACAGTATTGGTGCACTTAAGTTGCAATATTTTATAATATACAAGCGAGTCACCCAATAAGCTGAAATCACTTTGTCGTTTTTTGAAACAAGATGGGGTGAAACCATAGGTAATGAAATTGTTTTCCTCACAGCCATTTTTGTTAGGATCTAGAGGTCGACTTCATTTTCTCTTAAATGAAACCAGCTGCATTTTCGATCACCGAACATAGTAGATTGCACCCTTGCTAAACCGAGAACCGTAAGTGGTCAAGGTTCCTCAAGGTTAAGAATGCGGAGAACGTACAAAATTGAAAGCACAAGAAAGAAGATAATTTACTTTAAAGGCGATTCAACCTACTTTGAGTAATTTTGACCACCTATGAAACCAGGTGACTATAAATTGCTGGTCCCGTTTAAAAAAGTAAAATTGATGTTGGATTATCGAAAATAAATACCTTTAAAAAAATCAGTTTGTATAATATTTGCTCCTTCGTATCGCTCTATTTCAACTAAAAAGTGGTATGTCATCCACCTTTTATAATAGTTATTTAAAATTTATAGAACGTTACAGTTTAAGAGACCTTCATGTAAAATTTACGTTGTAAACTTATATTTAAATAATGTTAATTAAGTTCTAACTGGCCAAACGTACGGTCAAAAAGAACTCGTCATTTTTTCAACTGTAAATAGTTCTTTTTTACTGTTATATTCAGACGATTAAAATTTACTTTACTAATAAAATCATTCAGGATTTGATATAAAACATCTGAAATTAATCAGTTTATCACATCTAGCCTCTACATATATTGACGTCACGGAAAAACTTTAATTGTACAGATATAACTGATACAGTCGAACTCGTTGAACAGTGCGATAACCGAAATTGTGCCGTGTAGAAAATGAAGTAAAAGTGCTTAAAATAGATGTTTTGGCCGCCCATTCAATCTACGTCGGTTAATCCATTTATGTATTACATTACATGCCGCGTCAAATAACTTTTGTTCTACTCTGTATTTTCTGTGATTAATTAACGCTTAAATGGAGTACCCTTTTTCTAATAAATATACGGTTCGCATAGGATATGAAAAGGTATTCTTATTTTATCGTTGAACGGTTAAAAAATACGTCGTATTCATACTTAACAAAATACGTAACAAAAACGTGGCATAAAAATATTATTACGCTTAAGTAAATATTGTTTTTTACTATTAAAATAAGAGAATTTCAAATCGGATGCCAATTGTGAAACAAACTTACCAAAAATAATAATAACCACACCAATAAAAGGGAGAAACAAAAAAAAATCCAAAACCCTGCGCAATTTAAATTTTAAATTCAACCACGGGTCCTGCGAATGATTCTCTTTCCATACAGAAGCATCGTATGTATGTATATTGGATTCCACGTTATTCCTGCGTCCGGTGGAAAATCCCCACTTCCTCATCCTAAATCCAGACTTGATCATCGTCAACCACGCCCTCTCGCCAATCGTCATTAAAATCCATTTACTAAATACATACCAGCGATCAAACAGATTTCAATGCTAAAAATACTGCAGGAAATGCTATTAAACGGTCGACTAAAAATTATTTCCAAAACAATTCCATTGACGAGATAAAAAATTCATTAAACAACCGTACGACACACGAATTATGAATAAAAACGTTTCCCCTTGTGGTTCCATTCCCTTACACACGGAATAGTAGAAAAGAACACCACGTAACCCCCAAGCTGGCCTCCTACGTCACCTCCCTTCCCTTTCACCATCGTTCCCCTAGTAACCGTACGGCGGAACAACTACGAACAACGAGAAAACATGGAACATGATCGTTCTCCTTGTCGCATGTTTATACAATCCGGGGTGTTTCGGCACGACCCTCTCAAATTTGTAATATTACCTCACACACTCAGACGAGAGGAAAATGCCGATAATGTTAGTCGTTTATGGTAATTTTTACAACGGTATTTAATTTACTAATTCTTATCTTTTTGAGTAACATTGATTTTAGATACAATCAAATATTTGTGAACTCTTAAATGCAATTTATACATATATTATTCTTTACCATTTTAACATTTATGTCTAATACACTTTTTATGAAAATATACCATTTTTTTGTTTAATGGCGCATATACGCGCCATATATACATTTGAATTTGCTAATGTAAAGTCAAATTTGAGTTAAACAAAAAATCTGTTTTTAGAACGGTTTCAGGGAAGGGAAATCAAATATTAAACAAATTTTTATGAATTGTAATTATATAGAGTGTAACAAAACATGGGAGACCCTTATTCAGGATCGATTGTACGCATCAAGAGATAAAAAAATCAATAAACTTAGGGCCGCAAACCATCCCCTATGGAGATACACCCCCTCTTTGGAATACGTTTAAATAATTATATCTCCGAAATGGTAGGCCGTAGAGAACTGATTTTTGTTTTAATTTTCCCGGGGCAGAACAGAGATCATACAAAAATGTAACTGTTGCGATTACTGCCATCAAGTAGCACAAAGTAGGTACAGCACTGGCGAGTCGAAACGGGCGAACAATGGCTGCTCGGCGGCAAAATACAGTGCGCTCCTTGCCGACAAGTACTTTCTTGTCTTGTCCGAATTAGAAACAGTTGCAACACTTTTTTCTGTAAGCATTCATTTTCAGAAATGCCTGAAGAACTCGATGATGTCCAGCTAATTCATGCTGGATAGAGAGATTTTCGTAAAAGTACAAAAATATTACGTGGGAAATACTAACATCATTTTTTAACAGTACTTGCCATTTACGGCCGTTTAAAACCAGGGAACATAATTACAATATACACTAATGTATTCAGGGAACTTTCTTCTATCTTTTAAGTCCAACTTGAACTTCCTAGTATTTCTAGTTTTCACGTAATACTTTATTTTCATAAAGTCCGCCCATTTTTAAAAACTCATGTTTTTCAAAAACTGAAACTGAAAGCAATTCTCCTACCAGTTTTAAATTCAGGGCAAATAACCTTATAATGCACACCCAGTGCCATACACGAAACGCAATTAGCGTTGCACATAAATAAGATGAATTTATTACAATTTCTCTTCAATTTAGTGAGACCCTAATTTCCGATCTAAATGTGCACATGGTGTTACAGCGGGATTATTCTAAAACATCATGTATCTCAGGACATGCACGTGGGCGTCTTGGTTATCCTTATCGGGAATTCTCGTTGTTCGATCCAATTAAGGGTCCACAGGGCCGGGTACCCCTTTACCCTTTGGGCCACGGTTTCCGCATACGAATGACGAGCTGGGTAACACATTTTCCTTCCCGCCATACGTGTCGGGGGAGCATTGATCCCACGATGTTTCCGCGTGATACGTGCGTGAAAGACAGGAGTTGCCCCGTTCAGCAGGGTGTCGTCTAGTTGGGTTAATAGGCAATTTCGTTCGGGTGCTCATGGTTCATGGTAGTGTGCCAGAATTGGCGATGGTCGATTAGACCGTACGGCTACTAGGCCGCCACCCCCTCCTATTTTTCTCCGATCGCCCTCCTGAACCGAACCTGTGTTTTAATAATTCTATGGCCGAGTCGTTTACACGCCGGACCAGGCTACACGTGTTTTATGACTGGGGTAGGAAGTATTCCTTACCCCATAAGGAATACTATCTCATTTAAACTCAACCTCAATTTACAAAGTGAGCCCCAGACATTCGCCCGTTTCTCGTTTAATTGAAAAAGAAATTCAAGTGGACTTCTCCAATTGTTTCGGAAAGAATCTAGAGCAGATGTACTTGGACCAACTTATATATACTTTATTTGCCGTTTTAGGAGAATTTTTGCGGGATGATCACTGATTCATTTCACCATGTGTTCCATGTATCATTTTTACTCATTGTATTATCACAAAAATAGCTGGTACTTTGATTAGACTTAAGAGATCAGTCCACATCAAAATGGAATGTGAATAGTTTATTTACTTTTGACGTACAAATATACATATATTGCGATCCTGTATCTAACACCCGGATTCGGGAATAGAATACTAGTTCTGCCTCGCAAAAGAGAGGGAATGAGGGTGCTCAGAAACAATAAGATAACCTGAATTTTAAATTAACTTTGTTGTATCTCTTATTGGTTAAAGTTTACTATTCTTTTCATTTCTCGATATATGAAAATTACCTTCCATCTTTCCTCAAATAAACTATTATTGTATTTTGTGTTTCGACTCATAAAGAGATTAAACAATTCTGTAGTAACCTTAACATTAAATTGCAGCTAATGAATAAGTTTGATAAAGACTGGCACACAAATTAAGTACACTTGTATTTATGTACACTGCGACAATCAATATTACATGAACCCATTAATTATTTCAGCATTCACTATAAATACCCTAAAAAAGTAAATATATCACCGACCATTCCAAATCGTAACATCGATCAATAAAGTCGAGAGAGATAAAGCGAAAGAATCCTACTAAACAGAACTCACAAGCAAGGCCAGCATTTCATTATCGCTAACTCCCTTCGTCTACCACATCCATACATATGCCAGCCAATTAACGAAAACACGAAGAAAGGACGCTGGGTTGATATCTACACAACTGAAACCTTCATCCGAATTTTACCTCCATCGTTTCCGGTAGCCTGTATTAGATTGAACTTGCGATTGATTCCGATCCTCGTTGCTTTTAGGGTTACGTTGGTGCTATTTAGGCTACCTTAGACAGGATCGTTGAATTCCATTCGCGGGAACCTCAATATTCCGTCTAACCGCGGCACGACAGGTATACCAGTGGCTGACGCTCTTGGATTGGGTTGTCAGTGTCAACCAAAGATATGCACCTCCTACGAATGGATTTCCACATTTGACTCCTTTTGCTACAGAACTCATGATCATTGCGACTAATAGCATTGCGTTCATGGGACACTGGAGCCTTTAAGCTGATCGGAATCTTTTTAAGTGCTGTATAGTTGGTACGAGATTTATTATAGGATCTATTTTTAATTGGTCAATGTGGCAGACCTGTGGTCTCAGTTATATGTCTTGTAAAAAATTGTCTTTGTATTCTAATAACATTGATCAAATGTACGTGTATACACACATACGTATATCAAGAAAGTCTGAGATTTATGATCCCCGTTGAAAGGGGTCTCTGAGATAAACTGTATATCGCATATTCAGCAATGTATACAGAGCGTTGCCTACATAATTTCGTTCACGTCGTAAGCAAGAAAAACGGTATTTATTGTTACCCGCCCCGTGAAATCCTTGGGTTTAATTTTCTACAACGTGAGCATCATAATTTTACCCCGACCCAATACGGCATGCCAGTTTCTTTCCAACATCTCAAAACGGCAGGATAGAAAGCACCCTAAAGAAAAGGAAAAAAAGAAATCCGTAAGGAACCTGAAGCATTCAAAGAGAATCTGTGCGCGGAGTTTAATTTTAATTCATACTCGATAAGTAGGGAAATAAATCCTTCTACCGTCGACGAAAAGCACTTTTATCCACGAAGACTCCTTTTAAAGCGTAGAACATTCGAACACGATCCAACTGTATAGCTTTGTTAAATTTTACAGGAGCCACTGTTTTATTACCAGGATACATTTATTTTTTCTATAGTGCACACGAAAATGAACCACGACCATGGACGCATACATATTTTCGCCATGAAAAATTACTCTCAGGAATATTATACAAGTGACAGACATCGCACGTGTGGAAACTAAAATGGGTTGGACAGTGAGTTGGTTCTTCTTACCAAATTGTGAATATATTAGCCCTAAGTCTCGTTGCGCGGGCCCATTTGTGTCCTCTGTTGAACTATGGAGATTTTAGGGATCGATGAAGAAGTTGGTGTGTTAACTGCTACTACGATTTGGCATCGTCGTCTCTCTTCTTTTCCTCTTCCTCGTCGGTTTCTTCCTCGTCCACGGATAAGTCTGAGCCGTCTTCTTCTTTTTTCACCATCTTCTCTCCATCCGTTGTGTTCAGCTGCGAGTTCTCTGGATCCCTATCCTCGTTCTTGTCACGAGTGTCCCGCCGTTTCTCGTCGTCATTATCTGTCTCGTAATCATCGTTTCCAGCGGTCTCCTCCGGATTCTGCGATCTGGAAATTCAGGTTCGAAAGACGCTATAAGGGATGTCGTTAAGGAACCGTTTGAGAAAACCGCGCGGGCAAAGTGAACGCGGCATTTTGCCGCTGGATGATGGCAGTAAAGCACAGAAAGAATTAGATGGCCCGTGTGATTGTTGTGTGTTAGCGCGAGACGTAACAATCTCGTTGCTTAAAGTACAGGATGATACTAATTTCCTTTAAAAAGAATCATTTTGCATCGACGATGTAGAAATTAGCAAATAACTTATGAACATCAACCGACGTTGATTACGCAGTTTTTCGTCTTTGCTCCACTGGCAACGAGAAACGGTTACTCACGATAATTAAACGTTGTACTTTCGCAAACTAAGCTTTCTTGTATTACGGATTTACAAAAAACGTGTAAACGTCAGACGGTAAATTAAAGAGACAGACCCACCGTACGACTTTTTCTCGTGCATGCTTTAAAACTTTTTGCTAATCACAATTTACAGAATATCCCCTGCGTTACTGATAGATTCCGTGAACCCATATGAGACGGACAAATAGAAAAACATTATTTATTTGTCGCAAGGACTTCCGATTTATTGAAAAAGAAAAGCACCAACCGGTCAGAAGACATAGCGTAAGGCTAAATTGTTTTGGACCTTTTTACGACCTGCGCCATTGCAGGATTCGAACAGGCCCATCAAACGGGACCCAAGAAACCAGGGTAGAGAAATTCAAACTTTTTGTGGTATGAACCCTCAGATTAATATTTAAGGAAACTTCACCGTTACACATGACAGTAATAAGTACAATTTTTGAAAAAATGACACGCTATTCTGTTGTCTCGTATGTATCCAGGGAATCTGTCGGTATCACCTGAATCACTGATTACAGGACTCCTTACATATAACTTATTAGGAACTCTCTTATTTAATTAATCCTAAGCCCCTCATTTAAGTATGTCTAATTTTTACAGAATGTCTTGAATGGATTACCCGCTGCGTCTTCGTGTTTGCCTGCGAGACCTTCGTCGTTTCCTGGAATTGCTTCTGGATCGCTTTCGACCTCTCCTGCGTTTTAGTCTATTGCGATTCCTAGCTTCCTGCACCTGGTCGTCGTCGTATCTCGAAGGTGTTCTATGAGGACTCCTGCCCCTCTCCTGGGACACTGTCCTCACTTTACTTTTAGAACTATCATCACCTAGGATCTCAGATGATACCCGAAATACTTTGCCTGAGGTATCTTTGGGAATTAGGTATCCAGATTCGACACCGAAATCGAGGGCCTTTTGTATGTACTTTTTCACCTTTTTCACTCCTACAGAAAACAAGCAGAAGTATCTCTATTAGCTGTGGAAGTATTTATTGTTGTAAAGACAAAAAGATTGAAAGGTTAATATAGGAGTTGCTTGTTTGGAAAAATAATTCTGAGAGACTTCGAACGTGGAATTTGATTGGTTGGATGAATGCACACCATCAGGCCCTATAGGATTGCTTGCCTTTTCTTGGTAGCCTATTTTTTAACTATGGGAAAAGGTGCAAGGCATACGTTTGATGAATCCCTTCATAGTAAAATTAACACGTCACCCACCCCTTTTTCTCCCAGTGTAAAAATAATTATGATCCGTCCACCTGTCTATAAATTGAATTAACCGGGTGCTATTAACTCCGTGCAGAAAATAACTAGTTAATTTTATTTCCCTTCAATCTTTATCGGCGAGCAGAGCTCTTAACACGTTGACTGGCAACCACGAGATAACTCGTGGCTGCTCTAAGACTTCCGGCAAGACATTCAAGGAATAATTTCATCGTAACTTCAACGAGCGGAGTAAAAATTTTCCCTGGTTAATTTGTTCACTCCTTTCGCCATGTTATTAGTCCGAAGGTAAGAATAAAGCTACGTCATGGATATCTCGAATCCTATTATCTCCGATCCGGGGTCGGACTTAACAAACTCGTCGTGACAGTCAGCGTGTTAAAGTTGAATACGGTACTCAGAACACAGTGCCGACCAGTGAATTATACCACCAATATTCCTAGTTTCTTGCGGGCCCAAGTCTCTCCTAGGATTTTAGAGTCTGAAGTTTAGACTCTAAAATTTAGTGTGCATAAATTGCGTGACGACACAATTTCAAAGCCCAGCAATTTCGTTCCGCCAGGAATTTTGCTAGGTTACAATAAACCACAATATTTAACATAATAATGTTCAAAGAGTGAACATTTTAGAGCTATATAGAAACGTTGAGACTTTAGTACTGCCATATATCAGCCACAGAAATTCCAACGCGAGGAAATTATAAAGTCCAGAAAATTTGCGGCGCTGATATTTCTATGTATGGAAATTTATAGCGTACATATTTTGAGACCTAGAAATTTTAGAGCGTAGGAATGTTGAAATTTCAAAGTGTTAGGCTAGTGACCACGTCGGTGGTGAGAGGCAAGCGACCCTCAAGTTGGCGAGACAAAGCACGAACAGTATCAGTTCCGTCCCAGGAAAGTTTCTTATCCAATGAGTAACAGCTGAATTGTTAATCCAGCGCGAACTAGAAACTTTCTCTCATACTCGTAATAATTACGTAATTTCGGCTAATAAAAATACGGTATTATTCTAAATAAAGTTACCGATCGATGAATGAATATCTAAATATTAAACATATTTCCACCACATCGTCAAAGTGTTAGCAGCTTATTTAGAGACAGACGATATTATTGCAAATATAGTTACTGATTATAAGCAGGTGTGCCAACCTTCACTACGACTGTACGTGTGCATACAGGACGACAGGGGCTGTTCTCGCGGGGTTCGACGACGTTTTACTCCGTGGGTCTTCGGATTCCTGGTATTGTTCTTCCGCTGTTTGTTGGCCATACTTTTGCCTCCGGAACGACGGACATTCGCCGAATTCAAAACTTCACCGCGACGTTTCTGATGCCCACAGAAGCGGCACGTACCGTCCCAAGAATGCGACTCACTGTCTCGGGACTCCTGATTGGCCAGACTGAGAAATTTGTATACTAACTCAGGGATGTTTTGCTTATGACGATGGTGCTCTGAAAATGCAACACGATTTTAGGTGATAGACAATCAACATGTTCAGGATTTAGTCTATTAGCCATTTCATATTTTAGCTGTTTCTCGATTGACGTAAGGAATTTACACTAATCGAACCAAACGGGGGTCAAATGACCCCCTTTAAGAAGTTTGCTTTAGAATTGTACCTTTATTGTTGTTTTTTACACTCATTTGACTTTTTGCAAATACTTATTACATGTAATTATTCAATTTCTAATTATCCAAATTATTTCCTTTAATAAATTATGTTAGTTTTTCCTGAAAATTAACGTTTATTTTATAAGGGATTAAATGACGCCTCATGGTAAGAATAGGTAGGTAGAAAGTACCGGTACGTTTCGTGTTAAAGGGAGGTTGAGTATTGGGTGTTGAGTAAGTAAATGTCTCCGCAATGTATTAACAAATTTCTAATAGATCGCCGTTGAATTTTTATATCGCTTTTTGCTATTGTCTTTGAGGATACGTACGTAGTAATTAGTATTTTAAACGAATCAGGGTAATTAAATGACCTATTTTGTTTTCAAAAACTCATTCACACAGATTAATTGTATACGCACAAATTTATTAACACGTAGAAAGGAATCAGAATCTGATGAAGTCTTACAACTTGCTACAGAAAATTCTTTCAGAGACCCAAAATTCTCGGCGAACGGGACATATGAAGCTTCCGTAGTGACAAAACTGCCGAATGTTTTGTAAAAGATGATTCAATTTTCCTAGATGGACCGAAAGTTTATCGTTTTGTGACACGAGCAGATGATCACTCACTCATCTTGTGATGGCTTCGCGCGTGAGGACGCCTTTTTACGGGGGCCATATTGTGCTTACTGTTCAGTCAACGAATTTCCTGGATTTCCGCGTCGATTTATAAAACGTTCTCCGTTCCGGAAGACTGTCTTCACTTTTCTGGATTTTCTATGTTTTCTGAACGGTCGTGACGCGCAATTTTGTCTACGTTTTTTTCCGGAATATTTGAAGGAAAGAAGAGAGGCACGAACGACGGTACGATCCGTCGATGTCTTTGATCTTTTTCCCACTCGAAACAATAAAATCCGTTTCCCGGTATCGGCCTCATTTATTTTCCGATCGATGTTCTACGTTTCCCAATGTTGATAATTTATTCATTAATTACAGTAATTCGAATTTTTATATTCTTCTTCTATTTGTGGCTGCTAATTCATATTGTAATGCAACAAAATACTTTAAAAACTTAGTTCGAAACTTAATAGACATATAGTTGAAATTTGCAACTAAATTTGTCATTTTTCAAATAAGAGTCCTTAAAGTCACGTAGCGATAGGACAGATAGTGCCAGAGTGTTATCTCATTTACAGAATTACGTAATTCGGGGAACGTATTGATTTTCTATGAATCAAATTGGATTCTATTATACCAAAACGTGGTCGTATGTATTACTTTTTTAAATTAAACCTTTCATTTAAAAAGTGCAACTCGTCCGCATCACCAATGTTTACGGAAAAGTGTCTATAAAAATGCCGAAAAACTAATTTACGTCTTACCTTATTAAATTTCAAGGCATTTTGCAAAAAAAAAAAAACTGTATGCTTTTTAAGCACTAAAATTTGTTTCTAATACTTACGAATAATTAATAAAATCAACGGAGTTTTCTCTTTTATAGAGGATAGAGGAAATAATTGATCGCAAGAAATAAATAATATATTTTTATTTTCGAGGCTTATTTTCCTCAAATCGCGAAATGGTTAACGACACTTCAATCGCCAATTTCCCTTAGAAATCTACTCTCCGCAATTCTGAGCTTGTGTCAAAAAGAGAATTCGAAAATCGACGGAACGGACGTGACAAAGCTAATTTGTCCGATGAGATTAAGCTACCTTCCGTTGCGATTCGGAGATAACGAACTCTCTCTGGAAGTTGCGGTGGCACATGCCAATATTACCAACGTTACAGGGCATGTCGTATCCGTGTTGACGAATTAACAGAATTCTCACGTCTGTTCATCGTACACGTATGGTAATCACGCGGTAAATTGGACGGTTTATATTTAGCAGAAAAAAGTTGTTTTATGCAAACATTATCGACTTTTTAAACCTGATGGGTAAAGTTTGGTGAGAGCATTTTCTCGGAGATCTGAGGTCTTCCGATTTTCAACTTTCTCGTGACGTTGCCAATGAGGGACTAGAAAACGCTGTGGAATAAATATATTGAAAGTACAAACAACGTGCCTCCAGATAAATTTAATGATCACAAAACAAGAATATACAAAACATTGTAAATAAAGGGACTAGAATACATGTACATCAAGCTTCATTTGTAATGGCATTTTCGTCAGCAATTTCATAACCAGGCTCTTCCACTCTCTCCTCATCGTTTTCTTTCTCAAGATCGTTCCGAGATTCTTCCACATTTACTCTGGAATTACCTTCTTGACGCTCTGTCGATTTTCGTCGTTCCGTCATGACGCCATGATTGGCTTCACTTTCTGGCGTCCCTTCGCGATTACTATTCACGTCACTTCGATTTCGTCTGCTCCTCCTAATTGTAACAGCATCGTCGTTATTCTTCTCGTCGAACTTGCTTTTCACATTCCGACCTCTTTTCGCTGATCTCTTTTTAACTCCTACGCCTTTGTAGTTGCTACGCGGACTTTCCCGTTTCTTAATAGGATCATGACGTCTATTTCAGGGGAAAGAATTGAATATTGCAATTGAAAATATCTGACTAAATGCTTCGAAAGGGGTTCAAAATAAAAAAATCAGAGACTTAATCCCAAATTCAGTAAAGTGGTTAAAACACCTCTAATTCTGGACTCATTAAAATTCTAAACTACTACGTCCGGTCAGAAAATCGTTTTTAAACTTTTGATCAAAAGTTCTAAACGCTATACCTTCAAATTCTTTAATTAGAATGAAAAAAATGAATTGTATTTATTACTTATCTAAAAGTTATTTTGGTCGTTATTGCCCATACAAAGCTAAATATTACCTGCTTTCCTTATTACCAGTTAATTGGCCGTTTCGGTAAAAATATATGTATAGTAATATGTATACAATAGAATGCGGTTAGATTTAATGTTCAAATACTAAATACTCGGATCAGGATATTCAGTCCGAAACCAAGACTATCCAGTAACTTATATTAAAATATTCGCGACTGCTGAAGTGAATTCATGTAATTTTGATAATAGACAAGTGGGCCATTATTTACCTATAAAGCAAGTATACATATCATAACAATCTTTTTATTTTAAACAACACATAATTGCAACATTGATATTTAAAAATATATCTTGTAATATTTCTCCTTGTTTTAACTATACAAGTTTACAGCAACCAGCTTCAGAATTTCTTTATTTTCGCTAGTACCCACAAATTAAAAACGGACAAAATTTACCGGTCGCGAACGTGTTAATAAATAATAAGCTAACTTTTTATGCCTCTGCCTTCTCTTCTTAACTTGACCGTGATCATCCTGATCCACGGAGTCGTCTGGAATCGATTGGTTTACGTTGAAATTCATTCGGGGGCTTCTCGAGCGAGATTTCTTCTTTCTCTTCCTCGGAACCGTTACGCCCACTGACGTGTCCCGAGGACGTTTGCTTTTCACTCTCGAAGGAGACGATCCTCCACGAACGTCCTTACGATCGATGACTGGAGGTTCTTCCTCGCCCCTTCTCGCCCTTCGCCGTCTTTTTCGTAATTCCACGTCGCTTCTTCGCAAGTCGACCAAAGTCGGAGACACGCGGATCACCTGACCCCGAGGATCAGTCGGGATCAAGTAACCGGATTTCACGCCAAATGAGAGCGCCTTCCGTATGTACTTCTTGGCCCGTCGTTTCCCTGAAATGGTAATGTTGATCTGCCTTAATTAAACCTCGCGATGGTCAACTATTTGCGGACAGAAAGTTACTCTCGCCGGCGATTAGATTAAGCGATAGAATCTCCATCCAAGATGCGGTACATGTAAGTTCGAAACCCTGAAAGTTCACCACCTTGGGCGATGACTAACAGACTGACTGCCAGCTCAAAAATAGCACTGTCCAGAATGTTCTCAGGGCATTGAAATATGTAGGTGATAGGGGTCGGAGAGATAAAACCCATGAAATACAGGGTCGAAATATATGGGTGGGTAGAACAATAAGACTGGAGAGATCTAAATTTATGTTTTCCCTATTCCCAAATTAATAGTTACGTAATACGATATAATTAAAATATTGCCTTACTACGCAATTTACATTTAATACACTTTACTTCGTGTACATGAACACAATTTGATTACTTCTTGGATCAAGCATTGATCACAGATTTTATGATTTTGTGAATGTGTGCGTGCTAAATGACTAAACCGTCGCGCCGTTTCCACGAAATTTACAAGAAAAATTAAACTGCTATAGAGGAAGTAACAGGAACATTTACAAAGCACCATTTCCCAGAACTTTCAAGCCAGACCTTACGAAAACCAACATTTATTATTTATCGCAATAAAATCTGACATTATTTTTTATTTGTTAGGTTGATTCGAATTTTAAAAAATCATTATTCTTCTTATCATCATTTTGGATTTGAAATTTAAAAGTTAATTTTAAAAATTTTTAGAATTGAATTTTTTATAAAAAATGTACAAATTGCCCATAGTAATATTTCTTTGAAATCCCCCATAATATATAGATTGACAATGATAATGTACATGTTTCCGATACCTGAAAGTAAAAAGTATTTTCAATCACCGAAAATAGTATCATTAAGTGTGTGACGTCATACCTTCTTCGATACCAGCTTTGATGTAATTGTTAATGATTTCCACTAATGACATCTTTTTTAAGAGAGCTCTGGTAGTATCGATCGAATTCGCGAGGGTAATCGGTTCCACGGAGATATTTGATACACTGCTGCTCTCAGAGGTTGTAACGGCCGAGGTATTTGTGGCGTCCATCACCTCCGTCAAATTTTCCGTGGACGTGCCTCTGGATTCTGTATACTCGGACTCCTCGACGGACTCGGAGCTTCCACGAGGGATCGGTGTATCGCAGGAGAGTTCCCGACGATTTTGATACTTCCGCATTCTACCGTAAAATCTGTCTCTCACTTTGGACAGCCCCTTTTTGTTGAACCCTAAAAGTGATGTGTCTGTTACCAGAGGGGCGAAGTAAAAAGATATATTTCACTGTGGCCGAATTTGGTCAAAAAATGTATTGAGTAAAATTGTATAAATAACTTATTCTTATTATTAGGGATTTTTTATTTATCATTTATTGGCATTCAGATTGTTATGAAGAAAATTTCATGAAAGAAATTAAACGGTAATATTTTTTTTGCAAAATGTACTTATTAACATAACACAATTAATTTGAATTTATTATTTTTCACAATAAAAAAAATCTCTATAACGTAAACTTTACTGCAATTTTCGAAGTATATTACGTAGAAATTTTTGTTTAAAACGGTTACGTTAATCGAATTACGTCATTATCACACGTAGCAAGCAAGATTTATAAGCTTCAAATAATCATATGAAAGCTATGTAATAAAATTTTTAATTTTTCTTCCGGCATACTGTTTTAGTACCTATGAAATTCACGGAAAACAATACGGCATTCATAATCCTAAATGGACGCGCAAAATATCAACGTCCAATCGTTTATATTCGTCAAGCTTTGTTTAGGAAAATTAATTTATGTACAACAGTAAACTGTATATTAATTATCTCACTATTTTAATTACTTTTCGAAGGAATTAGTAACCCTAAAACCAGTTCTTTCTTTATATAATTTTTAAATATGTATAATATTAGATATTTCTTAGGTCCTCTTTGATTCCTTCAAAAAACACCACGTGGCATTTCGAAAAATAAACAAACATTTTAATGTATCGAACCGCAGTAGAAATTATTCTACAAATAAGTCCTAAAAATCATGAATACTGAATAGTAGATAACAAAAGTTCGTAAACTGAGTATCAGTCCTACGCCTCGGGAAAAAAATATTTCGTAAAATTATTTTGCATAAACCATTATCGGGAACAAACATTCTTTTAACATTTCTTAAATTCTCAGCTATTTTCAATAGGTAGGTGGGTCACCTTTATTTTCAATAGGTCACCTTAGCCTTAAATAAGTGAATTTCAGCAAACATATTTCTCTGTGCAATTAAGGGTTATGTGTACCTTAGCGTCCGAGTTTCCGCGGTTTAAATAAGACTAATAAATGCACCTTGGTTATGTTTATCGGTAGCCAGGAGTCTGTAGACCAATTCCGGTACATTCTGACGGTCCTGCACTCGTCGCGGAACGTTTGAACGTTTGCGAGTTTGTCGGTGCGTGTAAAGGGGTCCGGTTATTCGTTTCTTCTCGAGCCAGTCTCTGCTCTTCCTCTTCGGTGGCGCCATTATTCGATAATGGCTCGTCTTTTTCTTCTTTGAACAGAATTCATCGTTGGAACAGCGAGAAAACACAGATGGCCATGGCCATGAGTGCGTGATTTCCGCTGGGTCTATTGTCGTCGAATTTCAGGTTACAGTTTCCTCGCGTTTGACTCCGACACCCGGTCCAAGATTTTAAGATATCGAGTGTTGCGAAAATCTGTGACAATTATTTTTTTTTCCACCTGTTTTGACTTTCCAATTGAACATTATTGAGGTTTGAAATAGATTGAAGGATGAATGACCAACAATTATACTGACGATGTATGCGTGTTTGTAAACAAAACAAGTATTGTTCGCCAACAAAGTTTATAGAACTGTTCAAAGGACTCAAAAGTAATATAAAATTCTTCACATAATAAACTAACATTCGCAATGATACGTTATTTTACTGTTCGATTGATTTCGTCAGTATTCCATGAAAGGTATCATACTTGCGTCATCTTCTCACTGATTAACGACATTTTCGTCCCGAAATAAAAATGATAGAAGTCATACGAGTTAATGCATACGATGGATGAGATTCTACGACCTCCTGTTTTCTACTCGGCTCGAGCGGAAGCGCTTTTGTTATTAAAGTTTTGCCGCAACGGAGTAAAGGGGTGGGCGTCGCTGGAAAAGTTTTCAACGGCGCCTTTTTGTCGGGCAGCGTCTCCCCGATTGATTGTACTTTGATTGTTGTTCGAGAAGTTCAACGAGATGGTTGCTGCTAGGGCCGAGACTCCGATCACTAACCTTTTTCGGTTAAAATCCCGGTTATCGATTCAGCAATAATAGCGTTTCACTGTTATTTAAAATTCTCGGCCGTCGTCCTTGACTTTGTAGAAGCCAGCCAACGGGAAATTGCCATCGTTCTTTTGGCTGCGCTATCCAATCGAAGAGATTCTCGTTGTTCTGAATGGCTTGTTCCTGGTATAATATATTATGAATTTCCATTTTGGCTGGGCACAAGTGCTGAACGTTTGATGCACTTTATGAAAGACAATATACAGTTTCGTACGTTTAACGTTCCCTGCTAAATTGCATGCATATGTCTCGCTGATTGCTCGAATATTACTTTGCTACGTTTTTGTAGAATCACGAAAAACTCTTAATTAAACTTATGTCAGAAAAGTTAAAATCGGTAAAAGGTCTCGCGTACGCGATGTGTCATTTGTCCCTAGACATTCGCCAATATTTATACCAGGTTGACTTCATCTTTATGATTAAGGCATGTGTCTGAGTATTTCGATATTTAATATCACAATTTTTTCATGAATCCGATAAAAGTTGATTGAAAGTGTAGGAGAAATACCGCATCGCGTTCGAAACAGATATCATACATTTCGAAAAGTAATCGCCTAAAACGTATATACAGGGTGTCCCAGCTAACGTGCACGTCCCTGAACCAGGTGATAGCTGAGGTAATTCTAATATAAGGGAAGTGACATTCGTAATGTCGTATCTTAATTCGTGGCCGAGTTATTAACGAAAAACGATAGCGAATCATAGGGCTCCGTTCGGCCCAGCGGCGCATCAGTTCCTACTAGCGCAGTACCCTACTGGTGCAGACCTTCTACTGTTGCGAAGCCGGACCCAACGAAGCCCTCCGATTGGCTACCGTTTTTTGTTAATAACTCGGCCATAAATTAAGATACGGCATTACGAATGTCACTTCCCTATATTAGAATTACCTCAGCTCTCACCTGGTTCAGGGACGTGCACGTTAGCTGGGACACCCTGTATATGTATGTAGCCACTGCAGCGTTCACAAGTATTGTTCAAGTGTCTATTTAATAAAGGGTGCTCCCGATCCATTAAAACCTTTGAAAGCAGGATTACCTAGTTATGAAATAAAAACAGCCCTTTCAACCACGCATTTGCCTTACTTTATTTACCGTCCCTCAGCGCAGAAATTCGGAAAGCACTTATTTGGCACATAATGCCCATTTTAAAAGGCAAACGCCGCGTGGTAACTTCTTTGGTTATCGAGAGAACTCAAAATCTCGGCCAACGAGAAGTCGTCAGATTTGGATAAGCAACACACAGTACAAACGATAGCGAGATAGGATTTAAAGAAACGATGCAATCTATCATTGTTCATCATAACCAATCAGAAACTTTTGCCTAGTGCTCAATTTTCTTCAAAGCTATTTTCGCAAACAGCAGGAAACGAATAATCAGGCGAATTAAATATTTGTTAACCAAGAGTGAACTAGTTATTTCGCTTTGTAAAGTTGGATAAACATGTTTAAATCTATCCTGCGATTTATGTAAATGATTTGACTCATGTGGGAGGCACAAACCTCCAGTTATTTAAGTTTATTTTTAAATTTGTTTGCAATTCAATTTCCATGAAGTAGCGTGTTAAGTTTGCAGACTTCTAAACTACCATTGTTTAATACTGTCGCGGACCATGTGACGTGACTAATGTAAGGGCGTTCGAAAAATTCCCTAGCACGAAATGCAGGTCAGTGGCATGGGGTATCCGGGTGAGGTTAATTCATGACCGGTGCACACTATCAGGTCTCGACTGATTTATTGCACACTTGTGGCGCGCACTTTCCTCAAGATTCAAGAACACAGCCAATACACATGGACGGATTCAAGTTCAATTACTCTTCAATCCACGAGAATGGACTCGAAGGAGGGGAAACGAGATAGCTTTATTACGCAAGGAAAGTGCAGTCGAGGACATTAGATTCCATCGAGATAACTCGCGAATAATTTAATATCGATTGAGATTTCAGTCACTCGATATTCGCGATAGCGACGGTGTAAAGATTGCAAATTAAAGAGCGGTACTGCAAACGGAATAATTTAGTGAAGTTCGTAAACATTGTCGTAGTCTGGATGGATGTTTTTTTTTCGGTACGAAATAATGGAAATAGAAGATGTTTGAAGTCGAGCTGTAAGCCTGTTAGGTGGACGATACAAAAGTGAAATCTAATGATACGAGCGGAGGGACATCGTTAACTGATAATTTGATTAGTATCTTGTCATTTAATTTCACGGGGAAGGCCAACATTTTACCTTGTTACGTCGGGATCGAAATGCCACCGTTGACCAACGCCCAAATTATAGCGTGACGACTGTAGTTTGCTACATGGAGATTTCTTAATTACCCACGGTTTCCGAGTACACAGGTTAATGGTGGGCTTCGTATGTGTGCCTGTTATTCTCGCGAAAGAAACAACAGTGTGTATATTTTTAAGTCGGATTTTTTCATCAAAGAAAATAAGCCATAAATTTAGGGCATATTACACCATGTATAGATTCTATTTTGAGTGTTATACGTAAGTAGAGAATCGATTAAAATAGGTTAGGCTTTAAAAATACTCGTGTGGTACGAGAATGAAAATATTCGCCATTAATCTTTCTGTCAATAGCTACGCATTTCCGATTATTAATTTATATCAAATATTATCAGTGTTGGGATTTCATGGAATTTCAAGCATATCAAAGAGTAAGAAAATTGTTTGTGTACATTATATCAGAATTTTAATATTGAAATGGATGCTACTTTGTCTCAACATTGAAATTTCTTTTATTCTCTTATCCTCAAATATACCCCTGGGTAGATAGAAAAATATGTAGTATTATATTTTTAATCGTAGTTCCCATTTATATTATATATTTTACTAATTTATTCTATAAAATTTGATTTTATTTAAACATTAAAAACGTACCCTTGGTTACATGAAAATGAATAAGTCCGGTTGTAGAATACATTATAATATTTACTGATTGAAAAATTATTCTAAGTAAAAGTTTTTTTAAATAATAATCTTCATATCGGGCGCAATATTATGTTCATTTAATTACAACCTATGGAAACGTCATCAAAATGGCTAATATTTGGAAACGATTTACGTCAAAACTAAATTGATTGTCACGTATTTTTAGGTACTCACGTAGAGCGACGTCAAGGTTGAAAATAAATGGCTTTGATTTCTACTATAGCGACGTTCCATGATCGATTGCGGAAAGGCGAATGGAGAGATATATCGAGAGATAAGTTTCGAATCGAACATATCGGGATTACTTGAGAAAATATTTCCTCTGGTAATCCAACCTCACTCCTTGCACGAACATTCCTTCAAAGAAGTTTATATTGTCCAAATTGTAAAAGAGTTAAAATGACTTGAAAACAAATCGTATAAAAATATTGCCTTTGAAACATTGCAAATTTGTATTCGCTTGAAAGAAAAATTGGGACTATTTCCAACCTATTGCATTACATAACTTTAATTTTTAATTTGTACTTTTAATTTCTATATTTACCTAGGGATTAACAAATATTTCCAAGCAAGTGGTACCAAATCGCTACAAAGATACCATGTACGATAAAAGCCACTATCATACTTGCGTGAACACGTGACCCAATTACATACAATATTCAGTTTACGATCACAACGATTAACCATTGAATTTCTCCAATATCCATTATCATTATTTTACTAACTTACACTGACTCTGTTTTTTATTATTTTTCCCGCTGGTTAATAGAGCTCTGATAAAGTCACGTTCCTACATAAAACTCTCCGTTAATTAACTAGATTTTATTGTAACTCTCGTTTGAACATTACTGTTACTTGTTCCGCAGAAATATTACATTTTCTAGAAGTCCGCCAGCAAACTTCATTTACTTCGTTCTCGCCGTTGTTGCTGGTCATGATTTTTCAAAAAAAAAGGGGAAAACGTTTTATTTACTCCCGCGGTCTTCTTCCAACAGACAAAACCTGACATTGATGACTCGATGTAGCCAGGCAGCGGGAAGAAATAGAAAAAAAGTCAGGGATAGTGACCCAGAATCGTAGTACTCGTCTCAGCATAAAAGAAATCCGCGACAAGAAAACGGGGAATGTGAGCTATTGATTTCCAGACATCCTCCCAAAACGATCTGCGCCGTCATTATAGTCGTGGGATATCGTGCGACCTTTTTTTTTCCTTTATCATTTCCTTCATGACATAACCGTTTGTCAGGCAATCACGCAGGAAACTACGTAGTGTCGAAATCGGGGGGTGCATGTTTCGGGAGATGTGTCATTCCTCGGATCCCTTCAAGGACTGCTTTTAAGGGACTTCTTTTATGATGCTCCACTTCCGTCCCTTTCTTGCGATGCTTTAACGAAGTAACCTGCCAAACTCTATTTCTTTCCATTGTTATGGATATCGTCTTATGTCTTCTTTTTCCGGGTTATTAAACTGTCACTCTTAAGGGGAAAATAAAAAATCCCTAGGACGGAGGTATTAGTTTACGACGTAAGCTTTACGTCAAGATAATTTAAGAGGAGCTATTACAGAAATTCTAGCGAAATTAACCAAAATTGAACATAATACTTTATTCTATTAAATTATTTTGTAAGTTTTATTTTATGTAAAAATGTAAACTGTTATTACTGGTCTAACATACATACAATTTTATACGGCTTAACATACACGAAAAAATAGAAATTAAAAATAGCAATTGAGGATTTCAGTAGCGACTCCGTTGACTCCCTTAATTTCGTCTTTCACTTTCCATATTAATTATTCATACATCTACGTCTCTGCACACAGGTATTTGTAAGGATGCGATAAAAAAAATCACTGACGTACTAAGTTTATTCTACCTCCGCAGTACTTAATGGAATTTATTTTCTTTGGTGGTTAATTGCCAAAGGGCGAATTAATTGACACAGTTGAAAGTCCTCCAGTGAACTTAATAGTTGTTTCAGAAGATACAACTTCAGCGAAGTTCACTGTTAACTATTTATACCGTCCATAAAAATACAAATAGGCCGGACGGGTGTTTCCACGCTTCGATTTATCGAATATTGATTCCAGCATCGCAAGCGTCGCAATGTTGCACTTTAATTAGCTTCTACATTGTGCCAATTAGTAAAGCAATTAACTGGAATCGTTCGTATTGAATCGACCGGGCAGCTATTATTTATTTCCGATTAAAAACAACAAGCTCGATATCGCTGAAGGATCATATGGAACTGCGTTGCATTCAAGGAAAATTCTGACGTAGAACATAAGTTACATATAACAGTCCTAACAAAAAAGATGATATTTTAAATGATCGCAGAACCGATCGCGATTTCCTTGCTGCTTTACTTTGTAGCAAGCCCTTACGCCGTTCGTTATTCGCAATATAGATTAGTTTCATTATCGATACGTCGTGTAAATACGATCATCCATCTTGGATACTATCTGTATGCAAATAGTCGAATACACACGTTTCACGCAATGTTCCGCCCGAGTCTGTTGACGAAGGGACTCCCCGTGGAGCGGATGCCAGGGGCGGATTAAACCGGTGGGGCAAAAAAATATGCTGCAAAGAGAACCAGAGCTTCGCTATATCAATGTCATTGATTTTTTTTTACTTTAAAGTCTAAAGTTTAGACAAACTTTGAAGTCACAGAAGATTGCGAGTCTCTAGGGGCGTAACTTTTTTCTATTCCCTTCGAGCCCGTGGCCCCTGACAATCGCTTGATCCATCACTGACCGAAGGTAGCTAATTTCATGCGGGAAATTTCTTCACGCTCGTCGTTTCGAGAATCGAATTACTCGTACGCTCTGAGCAGGAGATTAGATTAGTTCGTCCTTTACCGTTCCTATGAAATTTCTATGTAGCTTGTCAATCAAAAAACAGCGAGCAGGTTTTTGCGTGACCGCTCGAACGACTCGAAGTTTATATGTATGTATAAGACTTTTGCTAGAGCAGCGAGCCCCTAGTCACCTAAATTCTTTTTGCGAAAATAGATAACAAATGGAATAAGTTATTGAAATAAAAATTCTAGGATCGCAAAGGTTCGACGCCAGTTAAAACATTGACTTTCTTGACACTGAGTCGAGTACTTACCTTGTAGCAGCGCAAAAATAAATTCCGAGACCCGTTTAAATGATTGATGCCACGAGGAAGGAACTCGAAGTACGCGAAGATCTTGTTCAAATATACGTTGGGTTCGAAACTCTCGCAAGCTGACTTTTTCAATAAAAGGATGGACATAAATTTTTGAAATGCTTTGAGCAAACTTAGGAAAGTGGCATTGCTATAGTCTGTTAGTGTCGAAGGATCGTAATATTTCCTCGTATTTCTTTGATGTATAGATTTTTACACCGAAGGATCGTAATTTTCCCTCGTATTTCTTTGAAGTATAGATTGTTTCACATGTATACATATAAGGTATCAAATACTATTATGTATACAAACGCTTGACTACTCAAGAGTCAAAGGACACTCAGGTGTCTGAGATGTCACTCTTCAACATAAATTAATCTCTGAAATGGGGTCCGTTAATTCCTTAGTTTCTCTAAAATTACAAAGCGTGAAATTACAGTGCTTACGATGCAGCTAAGTACAGTAGAAACTGCACTTGAACAAGTTTTTCAAACTACTTGAACCAGATACGTATAAATTAAATAAAACTAAGATCACGCGCTATCACGAGCATGCTTGTAAAACGACTCCCCAATTCGTTCCATTAAACAAAAAGTAGCTGAATATTTGATTCGTCACCGTGAATAAAAATAAGCGACACTCGGTGAAATTCTACTTGACCGTATAAAAATATCGTCACGTTATTTGATGTTCTACATATGTAGGTCAAGGGCAATTCGTTATTGTTATTCCATAATTTGATACATCACTGTCTTCAGTTTTTTTCTGCGATTATCTCCCACGATTCCCCGACAAAACCCAGGGGAAAATCGTGACGGACAGGGGTGTGATGTCATCGTCTTCAGTGTTTCGGGTAAACAACAGCGAGCCGCGACAAATTGCTAGTTGAAGGTCAAATGGGACCACGAAACTTTTAGACCTAGAAACTAGGTGTGATTTTTCATTATCACTGTTTTGCTATGTTTATCTCAGATTCCACTGATCCTCCACGATATTTCCTTTTTCTTTGAGAAAGGGGGAATGCTTCGCAAAATTAGAATTCACAAGATCACCCTTTGTTTGTATAATATAAAAATTCGCCGCGTGTAAAATAATAAAAAAAAATGGATAAAAAGTTAATGAGAACTTGCCTGTGATGTTCTAGGGTAATATGATAGTTTCGGAACAGCTTACACACAGATTTATTCTCTTATTTAAAAATCAATAATTTGCGTCCACCTGCCGCGGATAAATTTTGCGATCAAAGGTGCACGATGGAATTCCACATTAGTCGTGGAAGTCGTATATTTATGTAGGTGATCCCTTCGATAGTCCTTCCTAACGCGTTTCCGATAATCAATCAACTTATCGAAAAATTTGAAATTCGTTATTATTAATGTTCCATTAGATCGATTCTGTTTGAACTAATATGTTGCCAATTTTTTGGATCGTGACCTCAGAGTAAATTGCAGACAACATTTGCCAAACACCGTACACGCGCTAGCGTTTGGTTCATTCATGCCACGTGTGGCGCCACCATGCTGAATGTTCTTTGTTACACTCATGGGTACTTCTTTTACATGCATAATTTATCAAACAATTTTTTTTAGTAGTTTCACTGACGTACACGGGTCAGAATGTCGAGGAAGATACAAATTGAATCATTATTAAATGATAATAAGATACAATTGTCATTGTATGCATTTTTTAGAGTATCAGGTTTTTCGTTGTTTATGCGCCTTTGCACTGTTTTGTGTATTTCGAAAATCCCAAATACCTTTCTGTGGCTTCCCCTTTAATTACCAGAGCCATTAATTAACACCTTCTGCGGTAAAGTCGTACATGTACATATGTATGAGTGTCTGCACGCTCACCACGCTAGGTCATTAATTAATTTAACCAGATACACCACACCTTTAATCTGTAATCCTAAATATTTAACGATTGCGTAAAGGACCATGTGTACAACGAAGCATACACCGTATTTAAAATCTTCATATATTACACACAATATGATGAAATTACAATGCAGTGCAAAACACAGTAGTGAAACAATTTTTTTTTTCTGGACTGTTCTATATAATAATAAATACATCCAAAAATAGGAAAATGGAAGAATGTTAAATATTGAACAAATGTATGACACTTATTCATTGTTATTTATAGTGTAGATTATAAATTTCTATGTCCTAAATAACAAGTTTTTCGGCAATTTCTCAATAACACAATATTATCTGTACAAACGTTAAATTACAATGGAGGAACACACAATTAACAGAAGGACCTTGCCAAAATATCCCATAAATACAGATTCCTATTAATAGAACCATAGATTACGTATAAGAGACATATAAGACTCTTTAAGTCGTTGGGGATAGAACCCGTCTGTGATATTGAATTTACTCGCATATAATAACCATAAAAATAAGTCGATAATTCAAATTGATGATTGGTTACTCGGATGATTAATACCTGCAGAAGCATAAAACATCAAAAGGAGGTTTTCATCACCCGTCGGTAAAAGGTCCCCCCAGTAGTCAACCGTAGTTACCGACCGAAATTGATTCTCACTTATCAACTTCCCATGTAGCGTACATAAAACAGTTTCGGAACGATATATTCCCTTTAATTCAAATATCTTTAATCCGAATTTCAAATACTTCGTATCGTACATTGGAAAGAATGTACCGAATGTTTCAGTCGCATAGAATTTCCTTGTATTTCGAAAATTGATGTGTCAGGCATTCCTCAACTGGGAATTATCGAACTTGGAAGTGCCGTGACTGACCTATAACCGACATAACTACTGTAAGAAAGGACAGCTTTTACCGGTGGACAACCGTATCTCCGTAGGAATCGCTGGGGACGTTTCCATGGAGTTTATCCCCCTGCGCTTGTCGAATCAATACTTCATCCGGTGTCCTCGAACCGAGTGTCGGCCGCAGACGAACCGTGGGTACCAGTGGGTGCTGCCCTTCGAGGATCCTCATAGAGTCTCAACTAGTTTTCTACGGACATTTTCTTGCTTTACTATGGCGTGAGAGGATCAATAGCCCGATACGAACATGTCCCGGTTCGCCTGGTCCCGTTTCGACTACGAGACGGGTAAATGAGTGACACGGTGCGCATTCCTTCAGGAACCTGAAACGTATGTGATTCCCATAGAGTGAACGTCGGGATATATCCGTGTGGAACAATTCCAATACGGTCTCGCGGGTGCTGTGTTTGGATAGGTGTGCGGTTATCGGACTGTGAAGATGAAGAGGCAGAATGTTAGGACTTTGTCGTTGGTAGTGTGTACTTTTACTTATCTCTTAATTGGGGCTGCAGTGTTTGATGCTTTGGAGTCGGACACAGAGAGGAAACGCTGGGAGTTTCTGTCAGGTGAGTTTTACAGTTTTGTGTTGAAGGATTTTGTTTTTTTACATTGATATTGATCCTCCTTTTATTAATTTTAATTGATTGTTTAGAAATCCGACGAAACATGATGAAGAAATACAACATCACACAGGAAGATTACAGGATGGTGGAGATAGTGATCATTGAGAACAAGCCGCATAAAGCGGGTCCACAGTGGAAATTCGCGGGTGCCTTTTATTTCGCAACCTTGGTTCTGGCTATGATCGGTAAATATCATTTTCTATAAATCAAAAGTATTTCTAAAAATCATTATAATTAAATTCTCTCAATTTCTTCGAAATCGAATATCTTTTATAAATGAAACGGAAAAAACACAATATTCGTTCAAAATTTAGAAAAGGTTACTGATCCTTTTAATATATTGAATCTTGTACTTTTTATTTTGAAAGTATCATACTTAGGTATATTACTGCAAACACCGTAAGTTTAATATTTAAACATTTTTCATTTTGAGGTTACGGACATTCGACGCCGGTTACCATAGGCGGGAAAGCATTTTGCATGGCGTACGCAATGGTGGGAATCCCCTTAGGTCTGGTGATGTTCCAAAGCATCGGAGAACGTCTGAACAAGTTTGCATCCGTCGTAATCAGACGGGCTAAAACGTACCTGAGGTGCCAGAAAACGGAAGCTACTGAGATGAATCTCATGTTGGCGACCGGTCTTCTTTCAAGTATAATTATTACAACAGGGGCCGCCGTGTTTTCACGTTACGAAGGGTGGAGCTATTTTGATAGCTTTTATTATTGCTTCGTAACACTGACTACGATCGGTTTCGGCGACTATGTCGCCCTTCAGGTGCCAAATTTACCCTTACACATACTGTAATCAATATCCTCGTCCTATAACTTTGTTACATTTTTGCATTTGCCATGTTTCAGAATGATCAAGCTCTCTCTAACAAACCTGGATACGTGGCCTTAAGTTTAGTCTTCATCCTATTTGGTCTGGCCGTCGTTGCCGCCAGCATAAACTTGCTCGTGCTGCGTTTCATGACAATGTAAGTATATCATACATTATTTTACCTATAAGACATTATAAGATACAAGACACATAGTTCTGGTGATGTCTTCTTCTAATACTTTATGGTGCTAGTTGGCAATAGTGGCTCCGCCTGTGGCGGAAGATTTAAAGATAATTACGCAACGGCACATTTCCGACTAATTTTACTTGTCTATCCAAATAGTACGCCACAAGATGGCAAAATGTATTTTTGTTTGATTACCTTTTATTAGCTATAGATTTCATAGAGCACTCGTAAATGATTCACGTATTCTTAAAAAGTGTTCCACATGAGAAACACGAACGTCTTTTCACTAGTTGATTCTTGAAACAGGGACACGGGCGACGTGCGTCGCGACGACGAGCTCCAGTCGGCGTCCCATCATGTTCTGACTTTGGATGGCGAGGTGGTTGCAGTTAATGGGAAACTTTTGGCCGGCCATGTGCCAATTGTTCACGACACGGACGATTGTGTTAGCGTGTGTTCCTGCACATGTCTGGGCCCCGCCAATTCCGAGCTGCTCGATTCTTCCGGCTATCAAGGTTACAGACCACCATCGACCTCTGCCAGCCTCCGCGTGAAACGCGCATCCGTCTGATGGAAGGAGTTTCGTCGTCGCAGTTTGCGTTGTCGACTTTCGAGGGCCGACAGCAGGGAGCTGCTCGGTATCGACGTATAAAAATTCACTGATGTGATATATTGCAAGGTCTGTTAACCATGGGAAAACTGATTTCGTGACGATACCGCATGGATCAAGCTCCGGGAATGGTTACATGTTGGTGGATTTTATTATTTGTTCGAAAGTGTTTAAAGAAGACACGCGTTGAATTCTGAACACGAATATTGAAAACTGATGGGGCACGACTGCTGGTTGGAAATTTATATAGCTAATGTCGTTTAAATGTACGATACAAACGTATGTAGATGTAATGGATAATGATTGTTGCAGAAACACTCATCTTGTAGTACATTTTTGTAACGATTTAATACGCTCGATGTCATTTAGTGAACCCGGCTGATCGACGGTCATAGTATTTCCGAACAGAAACGTCAAAGTGTTACCGAAGTATCGCATTCCAACAAGTATTTATGGGGATTACATGCAAAGGGGTCGGAAGGCTTCTACGGCTTCGGAAGTATACAATTGAAAATTAATTACACTGTCAAATAAAATATATGAATAAAGATTTGGTTTACTGGTGAGTACAAAATAAATTTTTGTCACTAAATCTTTTCAATGTACCTACATTGTTAGTAAACACGCATCATCACGTATACCCCTTTGCATTTAACCTCCCCGCATAATAGGTATGTTATTAAATATCTAGCCTAATTGTTGTATTGATATCCGTTTATAAAGTTGAAGTAGCGGAGATTTTCGCCTTGTCTCGAGATCAACCTTGATCTGACATAATCTATACATATGAGCGTATATGTATGTACAGTATTGTCTTGGTAAAGGATCACTATGACGATTTAGTAAAAATCGCGGATCGTCCCCAGCACTGGGGGGTTCCCCAGCGGAATCAAACCATGATGTAACATTATTGCATCGCCGGTAGTTGACCCAAAAAGCCGGAAAAAAGTAATTTTCAAAAGTTTACAAAATCCGTCACCTTTTTATTGTCTACTGTCTGATTTTTTGAAATGAAAATCAATGATAACAATTAGAAAATGTTTTTTACATTTATTCACTAAAAAGTTTCATGATCTAGAAATTTTGCATAAAATAATAATTTACATAATTTCCATATAGTTAACGTTTCCAGCTTTTCACTGCAAATACTCCACAATTTGAGGAAAAAATGTATTGAACAAACGAGAGAGAGAGTAATTAGACGTCTACAAACTTCAACATAAAAAAATTGGAAAAAACACTTTTTTTTTACAAAAAATGTAAGTCAGTTTGATTTTTTAAATGCTACAATGTACTTATGATTTTATAATATTATAGCTGACGTTAGCTCAAATTTGACTGTAAAAAACGCTAAAATAGTTTTTCCCGGCGTTTCGGGTCAAACACCCCACTGTGTGCTGTCGTGCTGCCAAAACTAAACTAAACACGGCTGGCAACACACAAAGTCTAGCAACCGAGCTCAGTCAAGGTTTCTGGGTCTCGAGTTTCGCTTCCACTAATCGGTCAAAGAACCGAAGCAATCCTGATGGGCGAATCTTTACCGGGACAATACATACTATAATTGTACGACAGAACAATAGCCTGGCCTCGATAATAGCGTGATCGCAGAATATGTATATTTCAATGTTTGTATTCGTAGCAATGTAAAGAGGAAGTTATTATAACGGCCCTGCAAAATTTTATGTAATCGTTGATTGAGAACAAAAAAAATAAGGAGGAGGAAGAAGAAGAAATTAACCTGTACGTTACCATAATCACGATGCAAGCGAAAAGATTATAATCATAATGCGAGTGTCGTATTTTTTTAAGCAACTAGAAGATATATTCGATAAACAGGTATATCCGGGAAGACTGATAGTTGAAGTTAAATTAAGTAGGTGTTATTTTCTTAATGGAAACGATTTTCATAGATACGCCCGATGACAACTAACCCTCCAACACCGGGTTGCTGGGTAATTTTTAGAAATATGAAAACCTTTATCACATTTTGTTCCTCTGTCGCTGTTTTATGTATTTGTTCATTGTAAGAGGCATAACCAACGTACTGTGTAGATGATAGACGAAAGATTAAAAAAAGTACTTTCACCAAGCATGTAATATCGATATGATGCACGATGTCCGTCGGATGATGATTATTAATCAGAAACAAATCTATTTTTCAAATAATCTATAACACAGTATTTTTTATGCGGCTCTTTCGATATTTTGTCTTACGTGTATTTTAGAAAACAAAGATTTTTCTATTCCGCGAACACACGCGAATACCCCATATCAAACGAGTATCCTGAAGAATCCGTACGGATGTCGTGTGCATATACAGAACGTGTAAATCGGCGGATATTTCTCAGAAATGTTAAACGACATACAAATTAGTTGGAGGGTTAAAAATCGTTACTTTTCCGTTCAAAAAAAGAAAAGAAAAAAATTTCATTGTCGATGTTTTCTTATCTCACCAGTCTTCTATTCTGTCAATTGCGAAGTGTGATCACGTGATCGATACACGCACAAAAATCACAACGTTCATTTAATACGGTGCGGGAACCACGTAACACACTATACGTAAAGTCAGCATCTTCTCACGACGCATTACAACACACATAGTGTGCACCCATTTTTATACATTTACGTTAGTTTAATAGACGACGATCGTAACACGATGGTAAGACGTAACTGGATATATTTTTTATCGCCAAACATTTTTTAATAAATAACAGTTCACTATTTTGCGGTTGATATTTACTTTATTCCCCTGTCACCGATTTTCTTTTTACGTATACGCATAAAAATAGCATTTAAAATTTATACCTAGATATTAGTTTTCCCTCGAAATTTTTGAAAATCGATATTTAAAACTAAGGCCACGAACAAATTCCAAAATGTCCCTTTTGACTGTTTCAAAATGTGTAGTACCTTAAGTTCCGTAAATCTATGACTGATATTAAAAAAAAACTCAAAATCTCAAAAAAAACACCCCAATTATTTGTCCAGTACTGGAATGGACAGCTGAAGTATGAACAACTGATACATATATATATATCTACGAAGAGGTTAAGATTATTGAAGTTATAGGATGGGAGGGCATATTTGCGAAATATTGGATACGTCGGAAGAGTATAGTTCGGTCTTGTCTACGGTACTCCTAAAGAAATATGGCCTGAAACATGTATGGCAAAAATGTTGTAGTGTCAGTGAAAAAAATCCGAGGTGTAACACATATATACACAGCATGGCTGCTGTGGCTGCCGAAAGAAAAAGGCAAGCTAATGTTGAATATTGGTGGATTATTCATCCTTTCAGTTACGTGAGGTACACGATGAAAATATGATTATTTCATTAAATTTACTTATCCAATCATAGATACAGCCTTCTTAAGGTATTTTTTAGGTTTATTCTGGATATCTTTATAACAGTGGTATATTTGATCACTTTTCTGACAATCCCTTTTATGATATGCTTCGTGGTAATGGATTTTCAAGAGGTTCGATTGGATAACATCAATTTGCCAATTTATGTTTTATGCTGGCTTCATATTGCGTGTAATTGCGTCACAGGACATCACGACAAGGAAAATATGCGGGCAGAGTTACATCCCGCGAAGATATTTAAGTAAAACATGTTTTATTCCATAATCAATTACTTAACAAAAGTTTGAAATGCTATTCATGGATGTTCACATGAGATTTAAGTCGTAGCTTTGTGTAATTGACAAAAAATTCGGTGATTTTTGAGTATTTATAAAAAGAGGTTAGTTCAATGGATCATTTTGAAACTTTTTTGATATGTTAGTATACGCTATAGAAAGTATACAACAATTATTTTCTGTGTAATAATATACGGGGTATGACAAATTACCGGGGACGTTTTTTCAGAATCGATGGTGTACATCAAAACATAAAAAATGCAATAAACTTAGGTCTGCAAACCACTCTCTTTGGTTTTAATATGACCGGGGGAGATAAAAGAATGCAAAATATATAACTTTTTTCGAAAAGGAAGTCTAAACGAATGCCCTTAATATTTCTGAAGTTGTTAAGAACATTCTATAATATAAGCAATGGAAGGTGTTAGTTTGTTTAAATACAAATAAATGCTACTGAACGGCAGTAACTGCACCAATTTTTTTCATAAATTTTGATCATTCTTGGTAATATGAAAACCAAAATTGGTTCTCTATGACTTACTATTTCGGAGATATGGAGCAAACATTTCGATAAATTTCATCTTTATTATAAAATTACATTATAGGTGAACCGCAATTTAAAAAAAAAGAAACGCTGCATTGTAGAAACGGCGCGACTTTGTAGAAGAAATATCGATTTTAATGTAAAATTTTTGTCTGAATTATACCACCAACGAAGTTAAAAAGACAAATATTATTAAAATTGGTGGTTCATATAGAGCGGAATATATTTATCTACATGTCCATTAGTCGAATATTTTTTGAGTTGTGCTGCATGCCAATTTGATAAAACTGATTTCGAAAAAAATAGGTTTATACACTTTGCTACTGAAAGGAAACAGCTTTCGGAAACTCAAAGATATTTTTCAGGAACATGCTATACCAAACTCATACAGCTGTCCTTACGCTTCCTTGGGAAAGTCGTTTAGTTCGGTTTGCTATCATTACTGTCGTGATTTCCGTGCAAAATTTCGTATTGCTGTCAAATTGTAATACCAAGTTGGTAATATCAAAGAACAACTTACATTGAAATCGCCAGCTGTTATAAGAGCAGCGATTGCACAATTTTTAATTCCGAATTTTTATATTTTAATGCCAAATGCCACACCTCTTTAAAGTTATCGCCCAATTTTTGCACAAATAAGTTCTGATGCACTTATCTAACAGTCTTAAAAGGATTCCAGAATTATTTATAAGTTTTTTAAATAGTTCCAGATTCTGAATGTTAAAAAAAGTAAATTAAACATTTTGAACCAAAAGTGAGGGAGGCGAGTTGATTCTTTGAACTGCTTTTGGCAACATAAGAAGGAATAGCTTATTAAAAAATTGAATAGGACTCTAAAATTCTTATAGTATAACCTCGGAAATAGCGACAGAATAAATTTTCTAGAAAAGTGCAAGGTTTTTTAAAAAATTATGGGAAATTCTAGAACGTTTCACAAATTCTTAGAAAAACTTAATAGCACTCGTTTTGCCAAAGTTATGAGAACAACGTTTCAGGGGTAAATGTTACAGGGTAGCGTTAAAACTTTCACGCGTATTTTCTGTTTAGTCACTTAAACATCCTTCCAGACGATTTTTTCAAACAAATCCTCATAAATAGTAATCAATACTTCGAAGTGTCTGGGTGAGATGAAGGCTGATGGACAAAGATTTCCTGTTTATTCGCAGCTTCAGCAACCCGAGATTTGTCCAAGTCTATGGCTCCCATGGGATAATTTTTACATTTTGATGTTTCATTGTTGTTTTGCCGCATAGCACAGCACTTTCCACACGAATTCCCGAAATGTACTTGCTTTGCTTCAATACACATTATTTTTCAAATACTTTTGCAAGGGCCAAAATTCGAAGCATGACTGGTATTGGGATGCGATACTTTTAACTTCGAATTGACAAATATATTTGGTACTTACACAAACTACATAGACATATTGACTTCTTTATACATGAGTAAAAATCCGCCTGAGATAATCCTAGGATTTGTAGTTTACGGTATATGTTCAAGGTAGTAAACAAACGAATGCACTGTACGTTCACTGGTACATACACTTGTCTGGCGCATAGCTATAAAACTGGCCTTAGTAGTGTAATCGAAATTTTGCTTTGCAACATTCTACATATTTTCTTCAGATGTACTGCTATTGATTTATATTATTAAAAAAAAAAAAAAAAAACAATTTTTTGGTTTGGTTACATAAGGCGACATCTTAAATAAAGACATACGATTTATTTAAAAAATGGCTGTCATTTCGAAATCAAAGAAGATGACGATACACAAGTATCAATTGCTTTCTAGAATAAATTTCATCATGAACAGTTCAAAAGTTTTGCATTTTTTCGATAGCGATAGCATAAGTTAGAAAACGTAATGGCTTTTCTGTTTAGACATTACCTGAGGACATTCCTGCTATTGGATGTTCTTTCATCCTTGCCGTACGATCACATCACGTTACCATGGCGGAGAGTTCCGGGCGTTGATTCCTATCACATCATCGTGCTGCTAAATCTTTTACCCCTATTGAAGCTGACACGTTACTACACTATCAATTCGAACATCTATCAACTGTTTACGGTGACTTTGGACCCCCAATTTCTGTCATTTTAAACACGAATCATTTTTTCCACTTAATTTATGTTTATGTTATCATCTAATTCCCAAATAATCATTATGTTCCTAATACATTTCCGTAAAAGATAAATAAAAGAACTTTGATTGATCGAGGTATAATACGAGAGTCGTCCAAAAAGTAAGGTCCCCAAAACGATAGCGACGATGAGAACCTGTTATTGTTGTTTTCGACAATACTGTTGTGATTGTTGCTTCTCTCACTACGTAAAAGCAGTCGCGTGCCTCACTGGGTCTCTCAATCTTGGCTTGGCAGCCGTTTGTAATAGAGCTCCCGCTAATCGGTAATCAATTTTCATGCGCAGAAGGCGTTCAACCGATTGAAATTTATACGCAATTGACAGAAGTGTATGGAGAATCATGTATTGATGTCAAAAATGTTCACAAGTGGTGATAGAGAGTTTACAGCCGGCCGTACAAACATTCACGATGAAAACAGGAGTAGCAGACCGACAATTTCCAAGGGCGGCGAGTTGTATGACATGGGCATACAAATGGCGATTATGTCGAAAAATAGATAAATGTTCAAGCTTTAAAATGATGTTTATATATTAGAAAATAAATGAGTTTTTGTATGCTAAAAAAAATTGGAGACCTTACTTTTTGGACGACCCTCGTATAATCACAGTTAGTAACGAGCGCCATTTATCCGTCTGAAAAATCTATCCGCGTGGCAATCGCGAAATTAATGCAGACTTAGTAGCTCTATACGATGTATTAATAATATTTCATCTTACAGTATTTCGAAATCAAGAATTTTTATTACGAACTGTTCACCACAGCATTGTTGGGTTTTTTCCTGATGTTCTGGTTATCTTGTTTGTGCCATCTGGTACCAATTCTGGTGATGCATTTTCTCAACATATCTTTCACAGTGAGTCATTGAATATGTTGAATTTTTTAGCAATCATGAACCCCTCTCAACTTATATTTATTATCTCGAGGATCATTTGTTATCAAATTCTAAGTTTCTAATCCATTGAAATATCTGGCTATTTGATGTGCAGGAATGCGAAAACTGCTGGATCTACGCCATACGCAGCGACAGCTTGGCGTCTAGATTTCAACACGCTCTTTTCATTGTCCTGGAAAGTCTATCCGCAACCGGCTATGGTTGGATTGTACCGAAGACAGATGGACACATTATATTACTCAGTATACTCATGGTAGTTGGCAGATTGATGCACTGTTATATCATAGGTAAATTTCTACAGTTCACTCACAATTTCCGTTTTCGTAATTGGCTTTAATTGGCTTGAATTAAATCATACTTGCTCACGATGAATCCAGGGGTACTTCACCTACTGTAAAACCAGCATGTGTTATATTTACATTTATTTACAAAATGGATTCCAGTCATGTTCCTTCAGATAAAAGCAGGTAGCCAAGCGTCCGAGTCAAAGTTCCAAGAAATCATCAACCAGTTGCTTGCTTATGCTCGACAGAAGCAACTACCGATACATATGAGACGTCGACTGTTGGCGTACTACCAACATCGTTTTAAAAACAGTTACTTCCGAGAGAAATACATTTTAGCGAATTTATCAGGTAACCTAAACGAAACATCAAGTCCTTTAACATGTTGCCTATGGTTTCATTCGTTTCTTTTTCGATTTCAGAGCAACTTCGTCAGGAAATTGCACTACAATCTTGTCGACGTCTCGTGGAGAATGTAGCGATCTTTCAAAACCTGCCTAAGGCTGCATTGCAGTCGATAGTGAAAAATGTGAAATTCGAGCTGTACCTACCGAACGATGTGATCGTAAAATCCGGCGCTCATGGAGACTGCATGTTTTTCTTATCCGCGGGAAGCGTTGCTGTGTTAACACCTACGGGAAAAGAAGTATCTTGACCTTCGAGATTATTTGATAGATTCTGCTACAGACGACATATAGGATCGCAGACGACATATAAGAGTACATAAGACATTTCATAACGATTCGTGTATCAGGTACCTGAGGTCAAAATTGGGACTTATTGTGGTAACTCCTGCAACTATACAACGACTAGTCTGAGAACTACGGTAAACAATATTTAATGTTAAAGTTGTATGTACAATGTTGTCCGATTGTCCTCCATATATTGTTGCTGTATTGATCAAGAGAAATCGCTTTACTTCTCGATAGATGTTTTTCGCTTGAAGCTAAAGATGCTACCCACAGATAGGAACGAAGCGTAGGTTTCAATACTTAAAAAACAATTTATTTTTTGCATATGCACATATCCTGCAGTGAATTTAGCAGTTTTATTCCTGCAGTTTAAAAAAACTAAGTACAGTAGAAATCGGATATAATGAGATCGTTTAGGACAAGATACATGCACATAGTGGAGATGCATAACTCTCGACTGGCAATGAGCAAGATTGGAACGCGTCATCATATATGGGATACGTGATTGTATATACGCGCCTGAGCAATAGTTTATAATATTTGATAATACAGACATCTGCAATATTCTTTGCATTTACTTACCAGTATTTCTAAGGAAAGAAAATTTGATTCTGTTCGTCATCGCGGATATATCGTTTCAGGGCGATACATATTGTAGTATTGCATTCAGTAAGACTTCAGGGAAATTGCAAAGCACAATGTATTGTTGCAAATCGATGACGACTCGCGTGTACGCTTTCTAGTGATACGTTGTTCCGTCGTACCACCAACGTTTATTCATAACAAATACACTAACTTTGAATATAATTATAATGAAGGGAACTAATTTGTCGCGTTCTGTTTCTATCGTCCGCGCAGTATCGCTGTCGACTCGTTTCTATTTAATTTCTGACAGCTACCCAATGTCAACTGTTAACAGCAACCAGGGTTGTCCAAGATCATCCTTGCGTCAGCTGTTAACAGCTGTCCAGTAACCAGGGTTGTCCAAGACAATCCTTGTGTCATCATCCACCGTAACATTGCTCCCTTCCTCTATTGAACGTTCGTCCCGAACGTAGTCCTGTCTTGAGAAAAACGCCGAGATGTGGTCAAAACTTCCCATGTGAAGCATCATAGCGGGCTAAACGATTCACATGAATAATCTTCGGTTTTGTCTTCGAAGAACGAACTATGCGATATATTATATCGTTTAAACGTCCCTGCACCTCGTAAGGTCCTTCCCATTCCGACTGCAGTTTCGGGCATTTTCCTTTCGTTCTTCGTGGCTGATATAACCACATTTGTTCTCCTTTGGCAAACTTTATAGAATTGGTGTAGACGTCATACCAGGCTTTCATTTTATCACTTGCCACCCTTAGCCTTTGGCGGATAAACTCGTGTGTTTCCGCCAGTCTGATTTGCGTCTGTCGAATGAATTCATCTTCGTCCAACTTTGTTCCGGATGGAAATCCTCTTCACAGGTCCATTGGAAGACGATGTTCCCTCCCAGTGAGCACCATTCAAGGAGTATGCTTCGTGGTCTCATGTTTGGAGGTTCGAAAAGACAGTAACAACAGTGGAAGCCATTCATCTCAGTCTCGCTGATGTTCAGCCGCAAACAAAGAAAGATGCTGCAGCAGAGTTCGTATCAGCCTTTCCACGAGACCATCGGGCTGGGGGTGTAGAGGAGTAGTACGAGTCTTCTTGATCACAAGTAGTACGATAAGATGCTTGAAGACGGCTGATTCAAAATTCCTTCCCTGATCCGAATGAAGTTCCAAAGGTACGCCATGCCTACTTACAACCTCCGTAAGTAAAACTTTGGCAACAGTCGTCGCACGCTGATCCGGCAATGGAACTACCTCCGGCCATTTCGTAAAGTAGTCTACTACAACCAGCGCATACTTGTTACTAGTCACAGACTTCGGAAACGGTCCCACAATGTCGAGTGCCACCCTTTCAAATGGTACCCCGACACTATAAATTTTCAGAGGTCCTCTGGCCCTCTCTCTTGAACCTTTCCTTGCGACACAAGCATGACAGCGACGACACCAAGCTTCGAAGTCCTTACGATTCTCAGACAAATAAAATCTCTGGCGAACCTTTTCTAAGGTTTTATTAATCCCAAAATGGCCTCCCGACGGACTATCATGACAATCCTTCATGATCGAGACAACCATTTATCTCGGAACTACCAAAAGCCAACGAAAACTTTTTCCGTCTGGAGAATCCCATCTCCGAAAAAGTAAATTTTCGTATACCTCCAAGGAATCCCAGATCGATACGTAATATTTCATTTCAGCACTCCTTGCCGAAATCTCATGCCAATCCGGTCTCTCCCCCAATTTCTTTTTGGATAGAATGAAACCAATTACCTCATCCTCCTCCTGTCCCTTCTTCCAATCCTGGAGATCCAGTGTCTCGCAAGCAACCCTAAGAACTGTTCCTCCAATCTGTTGTTCCTCCAAACGTATACAACGCAAGCAACTTTGCGATTCACAAGGTCTTCGTGAAAGAGCATCCGCATTTTGATGGAGTTTTCCCTCTCGATGTTTTACTTCAAAATCGTATTCCTGAAGACGTTCGATCCATCTTGCTACCTGACCTTCTGGACTCTTGAAGGACAATAACCAGCGTAATGCTGCATCATCAGTCATCAGAAGAAATCTTCGTCCATAGAGGTAATGATGAAAATGTGCAATGGGTTTCACTATCGCCACCAACTCTCTTCGAATAACGCAGTAGTTTCTTTCCGCTCTTCCAAGTGTTTTAGAGAAGTAAGCAATTACCTTCTCCTGACCCTGTTGGGCTTGAGAAAGGACTGCTCCCAAAGCAAAATTTGAAGCATCCATGTCTAAAATAAATTTTGCATCGACCAACGGATAAGTCAGTACAGGAGACTCTACCAGTTTCTTCTTCAATTCTTGAGTAGAATTTTCTGTTTCTTCTGCCCATAGAAAACACTCCTTGTCTTCTGTTAAATAATGAAGAGGCCTTGCAATGTTCGGAAAACCTCGAACGAATTTTCGATAATAGGTACAAAGACTCAGAAAACTTCTTAATTCTGTTTTATTCCTCGGTGTCGGCCAATCTTTTACTACCTCCGATTTTGCAGGATCCGTATGAACTCTGGGCCCAGACACTACGTGTCCAAGATATTTCGCTTCGCGGCAAAAGAAGGTGCACTTCTTCGGATTCATTAAGAGACAAGCATTTCTCAAACGAGCAAACACTTTTTTTAGACGTTGTATTTCCTCCTCAAAATTTCCTCTAAAAATAATTGTATCGTCGAGATAGACGAGGCATATCTTCCAAGTTAGATCTCTTAAAACATTATCCATAAGGCGCTCAAAAGTAGCCGGAGCATTACAGAGGCCAAAATGTATAATCTTGAACTGCCATAATCCAGCCCCAACGCAAAAAGCGATCTTCTCTTTATCCTCTAAATCCATAGCGACTTGCCAATATCCACTTTGGAGATCAATTGTTGAAAACCAGCTGGAACCTCCCAAAGCGTCAAGCGTATCCTCTATACGGGGCAAGGGATAAGAATCCTTCTTGGTTATGTCATTCAAACGTCTGTAATCAACGCAAAATCTGGTGGTTCTATCCTTCTTCTTTACCAAAACTATCGGTGAAGATCAGGGACTCTGTGACTTTTCAATGATTCCCTGTTTTTCCATCTTACAATTAGTCAATAAATCGTCTACCTCAGAACGTCTACCTCACCCGTTTATGGCGGTCACCATCTTGAATTGGATTTTATATTCCTCCCAAGTCGAAATTCCGTCATAACGTGACGATGTAACCGCGTATCCTAAATCTGGTACTGTTCGCAACGTCCCTTGTCTCGTGGTCAACGACGGCTCAGCTTGAGGAACCGGGAGCGTAGGCAAACTCGTGGCACCAACACTATCTACAGTGGTGTCTGAATTGTTCACGGACATGCCCGCACTCGAAAACGCGGGTAAATTCATGAAGAGGAAGCCGTCTAGAGGCTTGCTTAATAGGATGACAATTCCCCGTATCAATTTTATGCCGATCGATGTCACATTTTCCAACTTCCTTAGAATCCTTAGCGAACACATCCGCGAATTCCGTCAACAGTTCGGAAAAAACTATTTTCTGTTCTTCGGACATATGTTTTGAACTTCTTTGATGAAGACTTTTGAGATGCTCCGTTATTTGTACAGTCTTCTTTTCTTTCCTCGGAACGAAACTCTCCTTCCTTTTTAATAGAGGTACTAATTTACCTTCAAGATGGAGGACTTCATTCGTAAAATCAAGATGACAACTATGTATTCTAAGGTAACCAACACCAAGAATACACTCTTCTGTCATATCCACGAGAAAAAATTCCTCCATACTCAGAATTCCTCCAATAGAGACAAGATGGCGTTCTTTGCCTAAAATCGGTAACCTTTGGTAATTCACAGAGAAAATCTTCACCCCTGTAATGCTCGTTTGACTAGTCTGTCCCAGGGAAAAATATTTCCGAAGGAGATTGACCGGAGCACCGGTGTCGAAGATAATTTTCCTCTTCTGTCTTCCGACGATGCCTTCAACGAAGTAAACTCCGCACTGGTCAAGAAAATTCTTTAATTCCGTTCTTCCAAGAATAAGGATATAGGATAATTTATACTTTTATATAATTCTTCTACACCGAAAGGAATAGAATATCATTTTTATATGCAGAACATATGTATACCGCGTATGTGCTATAAAATATAGAATGTAGCGATCAGGCGGTAACGTTCAGCGTGATACGAAAATGGCTTTTGCACGATACAGAAATTTGCCCAAGATGTCCTGGCTACATTTATATGTCGTCTGTGATTTAGCCATTCAACCCCAAGGAAGGTAGAAACCCCATATTATAAAACTTCTTAATTTCGGAGGTCATGCTGTTACGGCTTTTGAAATTGATACAAACACTAATGGTGACTGACATTAATAAAAGAAATATTTGTTTAATTATCTGTATAACATTGAAATAAATTTCTCCCATTAAAAGCCTTACAAGAATACTTGATTAAAAAGTACTGGAAAGTTATTTTAGAAAAAAGATGTGTGAAAACAAATAAATTAATGTGGGTAACATACGATTTTGAGAAAAGACCCTAAATATCGTCATTTTATGAATTCTAAATGAACGTTCTGTATGTTCTCAGTCAGGCCCTGATACCAATTTCAATTTTCTAATGAATATGCTTTAGATATGCCATTTGGATGACGGAGCACATTTCGGTGAAGTTGCACTCCTGCTTCCCGATCAAAGAAGAGTCGCAAGCGTCGTTGCGATCGAGGTATGCGAGGTGTACCGTCTGGATCGAAAGGATTTTAGAAAGTGTATCGCTGTGCATAGCAAATTATTCGCTACAATTGAGCGAATCGCCACAGAGAGAATAGAGAGAGCTGTTATCGTCGAGGAACAACACAAACGCCATTTAATGCATGGTGGTTATGGACACTATAACGAACCGAAAAGCAACGAATGAAAGGGACTTATGCCTTAAGACCGCGCATGCGCGTCACAGCCAGAGAATAAGAAGAAGAAAGGGACTTCACAGTTATTAACTACATCTGTTGAAAGTTTCCCCTTATTTATCTGTACAAATGTTATGTACTTTTTCGAAACACAACTTTCTTCTAAGGAAAAGCGTATTCCAGAACGCATAATCGTACTACATATGATATTTAAAAAAGAATTTTTTTCAATAAAAAATACTTCCAATTTGAGCAATTAAATTAATACGTAGGCGTAATGAACTCTTACTTACACTTTGGCTTACAAAAGCATTTAGTCCTATTGTAGGCATTACTAAAAATCACTTTTCACTGAATCCTTTTAGCAAAATAATTAAATTTGATATTATTTTTTAACACAATTCACTCTGTCAACCTACAGATGATTTTTTACTGCGGTGGAGTATAGAAGATTAAAACTGATGTTGGTACAGAACATCAAATTAGCCATAAAATATGGTGGATAGTATTTTTTTGTAAATCCTTTTTTTGTAAAAGTTAGTACATAAATAGTACTAAATTGATGGTAGGTTCTTTTTTTAATTTTCATTTGTTGCAGTAATAGTTTTATAGACATTCAACCAAATAAAATTGAAATGCTGAGATCATGAAAAATGGGGGTACTATTTAATGATCATTTAACCATATGTTTAAGGACCTTATATATTATTATTGTCCATACAATGTTTGTATAGTGGCATCCATTTATGTCTACCTTCATTTTAGAGTTATATATATATGTATATATTAAACATTACCTAAGGTACTGACAATTACAAGTACACTCACTATACCCTTTACTTTACCATTGTTGCATCGAGCTATGCATGTATAGGTAATATACTGGAGATATGAATAAGTGATTAGTGTATTTTTGGCAATTCTTGTTCGCATAAGATGTTTTAATTCCATATTAAAATCCATAGTCGTGAACATGGCAAGATGTTATTAATCCCCTTACAAAAAAGGTTGTAATAATCTACAATATAGAAATGTTGCATAGCAGCTTGTTGGAGCATGTGAAAATAATGTAAAAAACTTGGTGAATACTAGTGATGGTTCCAACTACACGCGAGGTATGTTCCAGATTCTCAGAATTGATGAAACTTAATCTAAAAGTATCAAACATCGTGCAACAGGATCATTCCGAGAAACACTGAGAATTATTTACATATATAGCATAATAATAAGTGAACATAGGGCATTTTACAGGCTTAAGTCACACAATAAAAATATAAATTATTTATGGTAGAATAAACAGGTGCTAGACAGAGATTCACAATGATTGCATATCTTAAAAACATTAAGTTTGATATGGAAGAGAGATAATATTTTTGCTGTGTACGATAAACTATTACTTCTAATTAGTACATTTACTAAGTAACTGGTATCGCTACGTTACATAATATACTATGTTAGTTGCTATAACTCTTTTTGGTCATACCTACAGGAATACGGAGAAGAAGAGTACTCAATATATGCAGGACCAATTCCCCTAATGTGAATGAACTCTATGTTGAATCTCACTATCGTATTTTCTTCACAAAATTGCATTTGTGATAAATGTAGAAAATAAGTAGTATTATGGATCAATGAATTTTTAATAATCACCACAGAAGGATGCAAGTCAACAGTTAAAATAGAGTGGAAAGTTTTACATTCTAATCCTCAGTTAAATTAGGTATTAATCTTTTCATTGCTGCATGGTTTCTTACGTAGTTATTCTGCAATTTGCTTAGTTTAGAAACTTTCCCAAATCTTGAACAATATACTATCGACTACATGCAGATGAATATGAAAGTGTATAAGATTCAGAGTCGTACTTACACTTTAAGAGAATTGTAGGAAATTTATCGAACGAATTAAGTCGAAGGAATTTGTCCCCGATATCGTAATTTGGTGTGGTCATTTACAGGGCATTAGCACTTCGTTATCAGACATTAAAGAACATCTTGTGGGAAAACCCTTTTTCTATACGTACACCTACGGTATTTACACTAAACAGTATCTCTGTATGTAAATTTATATTTAGCACTCTTTCCCCGACGCTTTCGAAGGACATCTAATAAGGCACTGTCTTTACTGTGAACTGAAAAATTCTAGAAAGAAATTCCAAGTTGTGTCTAACGATTTTCGTGCTCTTACTCTTATAAATGCTTTTAGTACCTTCTTTCCCGCGACAATCTTGACAATCTACATACTACTGATAATACAGTCGATGATACAGTTACAGTAACAATACGTAGTTTAACATTACGATTTAAATGTTCAGGAACAAACATAAATGTAGTATGTTTAATATGCCCGTATGACGCGCTATTAATGCTACAACTGATCATATGGCTTTAAGATAGTACATGTTTATGCGGTAGTATAAATCTTGCAAAGATGCAACCATGTTTATGGTGATTTATCTGTAAAAGACCGAATTAAAAATTTTGCGAGAATTCGATTTTATATTTTTGCAAGTGACATATGATTGGGGAATTCTTGAGATTATAGTAATGGTGTTGCATCTTCGCGATGATAATTACATTTATCATTCATCCTTTTAATTCGCGATCAAGGACTATTTGGTGGCGGTACATGCTATGGCAATATATCCAAATAGTAATAAGGAATAAGTAATAACAATATCATAGAGTATATAAATGACATATTGCGTAATAAACTATTTATATTGTACAACATAACGTGCGTAAATGCTTAATACAAGTAGGTACAAGTTTCATATTTTCCGTTTTCTATTTTATTTAATCACGCAACATAGTGTACCCAATGAAAAAAAGGACTCTTATGTAATATTCTACGCACGAATATCTGGAATAAACGAGTTTATGTTTTTTTTGTTCCCTAAAAGTGTCTTTTTCGCGAAGATCGTCATTGACTTCACCATGATGCATGACAAAAATTGGCTACGCCGTATTGTCACATGATACTAACATCCAAACACTGCGACTGTGGGTTTAAGAAATCGTATGAATTCTATTTTACAAAAGATATTTTACTTTGAGCTAGGTTCATCGATACCAAATACAAAATATTATAAGCACCACAGATTGCAACGCTACAGGTAGTGACAAAAATATATATCTTAATTAATCCTTACTTGTTACTTATTGTAATTAAAATGTATATCTTACGGTCTGATTTTCTTTCTTTTTTATGTATTTCTTTATCCACCGTGTACCGAATCCCAAAACAGTCGCAGGATCTGGACAGCGAGTCTGCCAATTTTACGAAAATGTCACCGAGTACCCTTTGAGGTTCACAAGTATGGGATGTACTCTTTTGCCTCCCAAAAACAGTAATTATCTCGCCTAATATGGCTTCATCCGACTAGGATTCAGCATCAGATCGTATATACATGGATGTGACGTTCTTAAAAAAAAATCACAAGAAAAAAAGAAGAAAATCGAAGTTCAACTTCCAAGTTTCTTCCACCGTGGAAACGTGACTTTTTTTTGCACACTTACATTCTTGTTGCTTAATATATTAGATCTATGTATAGACGTTCTAAGGCTTTGGCAGTGAATTAATGTCGATTGTTCGGCATGTCCGTGATGCAGGTGTCTTTAAAGTTCTTTGCTTTGTTCGTCCTTTTTATTTACTTTGTAATGTTTCACCTGATCGTAGAGACTTGTAATTCCTGCTTATCACGACTCGAATATAAGTGGTATCACGTTTGTCGGTAACGCCGAAGCGTCGATTTTGGTATTTTAGACGAGTGTCTTCATAATGTACCTTCTTCTTCTCCGAGAATTGTTCAAATGTGGGCCTCTAGACGGTAACTGGCCAGCCTCTGTGCACGATCGACAACAGAATTTCGCGTAGTATTTGTGCGTACAGTACTTAGCAGCGACGATTAGTTCACATTTGGCGAAGAATGTATTATCTTGGCAATTTGGATGAATGAAAATTCCTGGAACAAATGGAACGATTTTTTGAAGATTCGATGATATCTACAGTTACTCATTCGAAGAAGAAGAAATTAGGAGATACTTACCGGCAACCTGTATGTCCACGCTATCAGAAGCTGTCGTATATTCGTTACTCGCTTCGCAGCGATATTGTCCTGAGTCCTCCCGATTTGCATCGCTTATGAAGAGTCTATTGGCTTCTGTAAATCAGATTTACAAACATTAGTTAAGCTTTTGTTGACACCAGAGGCAGCTTAAATGTATTTTTCAATTTACAGAGTCAGAAAGTAAGTGATAATGACATTGGATGTTTGGTATATTTATATTGTTGTATATGTACTTACCAGAAATTTTGATTCGATTGTCTGTGCGAACCAGATTATTATCTTTGTACCACAAAATACGTGGAATTGGATATCCGTCAACGTTGCAAGCAATACTAATATCGCTGCCTTCGGGGAATTGATTTTGGCCTGCCGTCACGTTCACACTTACCGGCACTATACAAACAGTAATATCTCGTAAAATATATTCAGGCACATGAAATCAAATCAATTAAAAGATTTAAAAAGCATCATATTGCAATATAAAAATAAGATATTGTATGGAATCCTACCTCGTTGTGTGTAGCTGTGGAATGATTATTTATTTCATTAGATGTGCAACATGCAAGTCAATCAGAAAAGATGGGAAATAGTCAGTTAAAACTGTATTTGTTAGTAAGCAAATGTAGTAGCATTCGTAAATCAAAGCGTACATAAAAAATATTTACCCTAATTGCATTGTTCTTTATCAAACTTAGCCTTTACTCGCGTGAAATTTTATTTATAATTAGAATCTCACTGTTGCTAATAACTGATGAGAACTTAATATGTCATAAAGTATCCGAATACTTGATTCTATTGTAAACCAGTTTCCAATAAAAAGTGGATGCAAGTGATGCAAACAATGCAATTGGTTTCTACAATTCCAATAAACATTCCATCTCACCTCTGAATCTAACGTTACTACGTGGATCAAGCGTAGTAGGACCTCCAAGGGGAATGACGGTAGGAATATAAGGACGTCTTGAAGGATAGCCAGGCGCCATAGTAGTGTACTCAGGGGACTGGGTTCTGGTTGGTCTATATGGGTACTGAGGTTTTTCTGTGGTTGGTTTTCTGGGAGGTGGATCGAGGAACTTTGTGTAGTTTTGATGTTCAGGTTTGATGTTATAGACGGGACCAATGGCCCGCAAGGTCACAGACCAGGATGCTGGCCTGGCAAAGCCATTGTATGCCTGGCAAGTGTAGATACCGAGAGTGGTTAGTGTCACCGACCGAATTAGCAGGCTGTAATCGGTATCCTGTTCATAAATCTCTGAAGTTAGTGGTAGCATTCGCTCGCCTATCCACCAAGTTACGGAGGGCCTAGGCCAACCCAGTGCGTAGCAATGAAGAGTGATCGGTGAGTTCATAGTGACCACCACATTCGTATTCTGTTCCCCAATGATTGCAGCAGAAATATTTATACCAGGTTCTAAAGGATGCAAGAAAACAGCATGCGCGGTGCTCGTTGAAATCCATCACCGAAAGTAAAATTTGTATTTGTTAGACAGAAAGGAGAAGTAAGTAGTCGTATCGCAAGATTAACTTCACTAGCATAACAAATTAGATCATTTTCATCAGTTTAACAATAAATCTACTTGTAATCTCTATGTTACTTTTTCTCTACCTGATATATTGTTACTTAACATATATTCACAAAATAAGTTACGCGACAATACTGTGCTATAGTCCGCGAAATTCAGATAAGCAGTTGATAGCTGATACATACCCGTGACTTCTAATTGATATTCGGCTCTTACTGGCGGGCCCAGCCCATTGTCAGCTGTACAAACGTAAGTTCCTCTGTCGTAGCTGTATAAGTTGATAATTTGTAGAGAACCGTCGATTAATATACGCCGTCTATTCTCGGAAGGCGCGATCTGTAAATATTAATGAAAAAAATGATTAAATTATATAACAAACATTTTACATATTGTCATGCATCTAAATAGCAGCTACCAACCAATGTCGTATCTTTTCTCCACGTCACAGTCGGTTTTGGATATCCAGTTGCAACACATTTCAGGGTAACGTAGCCACCTTCCTGTCCACTAACCCGCGGTTCCTCTGGTTGTTGAATCATGGCAGGTTTGCCACCGTATTGTGATGTCGTGACAACAGGTCTTGGTGAAGTAACAGAAATTCCCTCGGTAGCTGGTTCAAGACAGGAAGTACCACATCCATTGTTACAACATTTTCGTTCGCCAGGACAATCAGCGTCTGAGATACATTCCTGCTCGCATCTGGTACTGTTGGACACTCTCGGACAACGACCTGCTTTTGTGGCTGTAGAGTAGTAAAGAATTCCATTTAAGACTCGTCAGTCAAGAAACCCTTAATCTTGGTACAGAGACGAATGTTTAGTTTGATAGTTACTCGATCTGCAGATGCCCTTGTACTCAGTACCATCTTTGGTAGCCACTAACGTAATCGCGCATCCGGTACCGTCAGGACAAATCTGTGCCCGACAAGGATCCACGCAGCGGCATCGTTCGCAATCTTGATCGTCCACGAACGCCTCTTTCCCGTAGGGACAATGAATGCTGCTGCATTCGTTGCGAGCCTCCGCACAAGGATCTTTTGAATCTTTTTCAGCGTCTACATCGATTTCGTTAGTAGCTGCAATAGAAACAATTTTCGATTAGATTAGTTGCCTGCACTACCTATTCGCAAATTCGGTAACTATAGAAATAAAAAAAGAAGCGTAATAAATAAAAATGAAGAAAAGTAAACGCGGGAGTAGTTAATCAACTTATTCTAATATATGATCCCAAAATTTTGTAGTGTTGAGTCCATCTATATACCTAACCGTGGAAAAAAAAATTAATAAAAATAATAAAGTGGAAATGTTCCAAAGAATGTTGAGGATACGAATTTCTGAAAGTGATCAGCTGGAAAGGTGAAAGCAGCGTGGAGGAGTGTAAATAAGATGTACAAAATTCTGATATAATTGTACATAGATATTTGCAAAAATATATATACAATATAAATAAAGCTGAAAGCTGAAAACAAGAAAAATATCTCATAGAAATGGATGAGGACTCAGGTACACCCTCAACCATGACTTACTCCTAAGGCAAGTGTCAATACAAGATTCAAAAGTCTTGAATCTGTTGCGATTGCCACCGCATCCAGTGTAAACGAACGCTCGACAGGTTTGTTGTTCTTCGTCAAAGTAAAATCGTTTTGTAGCACCAGAACTACAGGATCCCACATCGACTGGTTCTTTACAGACCGCTAAATCATCGTTGAAATTGTTATTGAACATCCAGAACGTAACAGTTGTAAAATTTCAAAGATTTGTGGAACACTTGCTTCATAATGTTTGAATTTGTAGTCTAGTTAAGTCTAGCGAGTGAAAGTGTATACACAGTAATCAACAAGGATATCCGATACATACATGGATGTGAAACACTGGTATCATTTCCAGCTGGTGCAGGTTCCTCGTGATGAATGCAAATCGACTCGCATTCGGCCATCGTGCTGAATCTGTTAGCATTGCCCTCGCATCCGCCATATATGAACTCGCGGCAGGTACGACTAGCCGTGTCATAGTAGTATTTAGAGAAACTGCCTCTGCATTGTCCAGGATCCACTTGAAGGTTGCAGGTATCTGTAAACCAAACAATACAATTCAGTTTTATCTAGAATAATTGCAAGTTACTGCAAAACTTTAGAGAGTTCTGAAACACAGTGTAAAAGTTTGCTATAAATCACTACCTTGTCCTTGGAACCTTCCGCAGAGTCGTTCGCATTGTTCTTCAGTCTGGAATCTGTTCGCGTTTCCTTCGCAACCGCCGTAGATAAACGCCTGGCACATTTGGGTCTGAGCATCGTAGTAGTACGCAGTAACATCGCCAGTACAGGGACCAGCATCAACGGGTACGTAGCAAATGGGACTTTTCGAGACACCCTCAACAGGTGGGACAAGTGTGGTAGTCTTTCGAATATCTGACGTTGGTATGACTGGCGCAGTTTCTTTCTTACACTTAATCTCGCAGGATTCCCTGTCTTGGAAGCGATTTTTGTTACCGTGGCAACCACTGTAATCAAACTCGTAGCAAGAATCAGTTTGACGATCGTAGTAGAATTGTCTAACGAATCCGTTGCATGGTCCGATGACTTTTGGCAGCGTACATAAGTCTAAAATATAAGAAAGTTTGATGGTAATTTCGATATACCAGTATGTATCGTGTGCTGCCACTAGATCTTTTGCTATAGATTATTATCGTTTCTTGCTTATTTATCCAGAGAAGATACAAACCTTGTACCTCTCCGCAACGGTACTCGCACTCTTCCTTTGAGTTAAAGTTGTTTCCATTACTCTGGCACCCACCGTAGCTGAATAGTTTGCAGACACCTTCCCTGCTGTCATAGAACCATTTGACTTGCTCTTCAGAGCATGGGCCATGATCATTGGGCAGGAAGCAGAATTCTGAAATGCCCAAATACTCTAACTTTGATCTCCACTTGCATTATCTGTAGCCACATCAATCTAAGTAATCATTAGTTAAATGTAGCTGAATGTAAATCAGTTTGGAAATAGTACCTTGTTTGAATTCAACTTCACTTGAAGGTGCAGGTGTACTAACTGAAGTTTGACATCTATTGGTACAGTCGTGCTCACTTTCAAAGTTATTTTCGTTCCCACCACAACCGCCATAGTAAAACTGTCTGCATTGTTGCTCATAGGAGTCATAGTACCATCGTTGAGTGTAGTTGTGACACTCTCCCAGGAGAGCAGGCAACAGGCAGATGTCTTGTTCTATATTCAGACAGGTACCATGTTAATGTACACCGAAATGCCAATATTTAGATGGTGCAAGTCACAAAAAAATTTGAAATTTTTTATTCTCCAATGCAAATAGCAGAAAATGTATGAAATTTTATTTAATGTCTTTATGTGAATTAAATGTACTTAATTAGAAAAGTTGTTTAGTTTAAATATTATTGTTAGTACATCTTATTTAAGATTCTTGTACTGATAAGATTAAAGAATATATTTATAAATGATTTGGAAATAGCAGTGAATCCAACATAAACTTGAATGCATGTATTGCAATCGCTTATTTTAATACATGCTCAAAAATATAATGTAACATTTATAAGAGTGAGAAACGTTCATAATTTGATGTACGTTTTTATTAAAAGAAATTGTTAATATCATATTGTAATGAGCAGATGACTGGCTGGTATGTTATTTTTGTGATTCGTAAAAAATTGTCATACAAAGCCAATGAAATCTTACCGATTTTAGCCGGGCAATCAAACTCGCATGCGTCTTTAGATTCAAAATTATTTTTATTGCCACCACAACCAGTATAATAGAATGGCATGCATCGATTCTCCGACTGATCAAAGTACCATCGAGATAGCTTCTCACCACAGTTACCCTCAGCCCGTGGCAGCAAGCAACTATCTGTTAATCGCATTAATTATTATAGCATGCAAAGTTAATGTTTTTTCCTAAGAGGAACCGTTCGCAAAAAGTTAATATAGAAGGTATCCTAAAATTATGGAATTAGTGGGAGCACAGAGATTATTTAGGAGAAAACAAATTGGAAGTCCTTTACTGCCTTTGAATCCGAGGTATAGTTTTAGAGATACTACTTCGCAAATCACGTGTCTGACTTCTGGTGTACGTTGTTTGAATATCAGCTGGAAATATATGCGCATGGAAGAATAAGGACCCGTGGCCTACGTGGAAAGGGATAGCGATTAGCACTTACAAGCCGATGCCTGCTGGCTGTAGAAAGAAGGCTGTTCGTTGCTGGTGTGTAAACGATAGTAACAACAAGGTTTGCGTGTGCAGGAATGTCGGCTTTTCAACCTATCTACCGTAGTTAGGCTCCTAGACCTCTCGTCTATGTTTTTCTATCCGTGTATGCCTCCAGCCGAAGTAGAAATAGCGCGAACCGTAAGTCAAATCACCGAATTTAGAAAGCTCAAATCTCAAAAACGGAGTCTCAGACGAAATTGGTAAAAGATTTTTCAATTATTTTCTTATAAATAATCTCCATATTCCCCTAGTCCTATATTTTTGGGGCATCCTGTATATTAGGGTGAACCTTATTCTTTTATTCATAAAACTTTCCCCTCTCTTCCAGAATTATCCCTTTTGATGAGAAAAGGAATGTACGAAATTTCAGATCCATCCGATAAAAGGATCACGTTCATGATCAAGAATCACGATCACAAAAAATATTCATGACTGAATTTTGGAAGGAAAGCAACAAGTTTTTATATTTTTCTCTTTCATGCTTTAAACAAAATATTTCCTTATCATTTTTTCGAAATTTCAAGGTCATTGACAATCTTTTCAACCCCAAATGTGTCATGTGATCATTTTAGCGAAAGAAATAGTTCAGAAAATCAGCGTGAATTGAATTTTGCGAAAAATTGTTTCTGCTTATATGTGGCAAAGAATCACCCTACTGTACTAGGTGAAGCGTATTAATTTTTTTAAATGTTATATCAAATTATAATTCCATTGTACCATATTCCCTGCAGTATTAAATTTTGGCTAGATTATTTGCATTAAGTTTGTACTAAAGATTATACATCTTTATAGCAGTAATTAAAAGTCTTCTAACAACTTGTAAGTTGTATTAGTTTTAATGCGAATAATCTTTCTTAAACGATCGAATGAGATATGTTACCAATAACATTAGCAATGTTACTAATAACATACAAAAACATGAGAACAATTCAAACAGTTTAAACAGTGGTGCATCAGCATCATTCTTGTGAGATTGATAAGTGCTGCCTATTCTAGGGTGTGTGTGTAAAAGTCAACGTGTCCTCTAATTACAACAATAGTAGTCAATGAGAAACAATGTTGAAGTACGTATAAATGTAACAATATTGGTGCTATCTCCAGTGTTCACTTTATAAAGGACAATGATGAACCAACACCAATGAGCTCTCCGAACGAACACGATTAACTGTGCGCTAACAATTATCTCACCAACACCCAGGTATAATATTTGTTTGCTACTATTTGCAAGTGACGGTGTTACCCGCGAAGCAGACAAGCTTTTTTTCTGCGTTTTCTTTCTCTTTTTTTTGGATACCTTTAACGGGGCAGCGCTGCTCACAGGCAGCACGCGTACGGAATTTATTGGCGTTGCCTTTACAACCACCATAAACAAATTGGCTACAAGTCTGACGCTCGGCGTCATAATACCATCGTAACACTGAGCCTGGACAGGGCCCCGGATTTTTCTCCAGAACGCATACGTCTGTCAGTTTTACTGGAAAATTGATGCATTACTAAAAGATTGAGTCATACTGATGCTATAAAAATACTGTTAATGACTTCAAAATAATCCTCTGAATTGGTGCCAGAAGTCACTATGAACTTTGAGTTTGAATAAAATCTTTGGTAGATTACATGTAATTAAATTGTGTTTTGTATAAATATGGATAAATACCACGATACGTAATAACTGTGTTATTAATCCGCTAATGACTATGTTAGTGGTGGTCTAAACACCTCCATAAGAATAATGGGAAATTAAGTTCATTAATAATATCTTATGTTAAATTAATATTATTTTTTATATCTATTGATTAAATATCCCAAGTCCCATTGTACCCAGTAACTGTTTCCTTTTAGTTTCACTTTGGATAGCCCTGACCTATATCAATCATGTTATATATTAACCCCCATTGCACCATTTTCTGCATTCCGTATAACTTTTGTTAATTAATTTTGTCGCTGCCTAGTTCCCCATTCAGTAACAACTGATCGAAAGACCCATGATGAAAGACCTCCTGAACGACCTACAATTTCTTTCATGGACAAAAGAGCCAAAATTTGCTACAAAAAGTATTGCAAATCAAATGATTTGTTCCTTAAAAAAATATGGCACTAATAAAACCAAAACTTCGTTCAACTTATAAAATTCGGGCATAATGAGCATTCTGCATGTCTACCTGTAATCAAGGAGAACGTGCACAAATACGTACCTCGTCTTCTTCCTGGCTGCAGGCACTGTTGATGGCAAGCAACTTCTGTGGGGAAGTTATTGTCGTTGGCTTTACAGCCACCGTATCGGAACTGCTGACACGCTTGGGAGTCACCGTCGTAGTACCATCTGGTGAAATTGCCATTGCAAGGACCCGACTCTTGTGGTTGTTCGCAAGGATCTTTGCAAAATGATTAAGGGCAATATGTAGAATTCCCGCCTTGTTTAATGATAAAGACAATTTGTTTGTCAGTCAAAATAGACTTTACCAATATCTGTGGGTACAACGCAAAGCTCCTCGCACTCCTCTCTCGTCTTGAACTTATTCGCATTACCAAGACAGCCACCGTATACGAATTGACCACATTGTTTTCGTCCCACGTCATAGTACCATGTTGGGAAGTAGCCCTCGCAAGGACCAGCGATTTTCGGTAGATAACAGGCTTCTAAAAAATTATTAAAAACATCCTGTTTCATAAATTCTCATTATCACATGACAAAACTACAAAACAGTGAAACAGTAGAGGTCCTGTCAATAATTTTCTCTTTCTTTTTCCTGTACGATTGCCCCTCACTTACCTTTTCCTTTCGGCTGAACGCAGACTTCTTTACACTCCTCTTGGGTTTTGAATCGATTATCATTACCGTCGCAACCACCATACCAGAATCGCGAGCACCCGCCATATTCCGTGTCAAAGTACCATTTGACAGTAAAGTCGCGGCAAGGACCTCTGTCTCTTTCCATAGCACAGGCTGCTCCAGCCGATGAGGGTACAGTGAGACATCCCTCAAAGTTTTCTCCTTGTGCCTCTTCAACGCCATCCGGGCAGCAGCCATATTTCGAAGCATCGCAGGTGCATCCGGCAAAGTTCGGTCCCTTAGCTGGTGTTCTTCCATCAGAACAGCATTTGAATTCCGTATTCTCGCATCCACATCCTGCGAAATTGTGCATACATAGGTTCAGTATACACTATGTCACAAATCTATTGCCCAAAAGAAGTCAATAAAATCCATGTATTAAACAACGGAAGTAAATCACCTTGACTGTGAGGTCCTTTGGCAATGGTTACACCATCTGGACAACACCCGAATTGATAAGTGTAACACGAACAACCACCAAAGTTGGGTCCAGTGGCCGGTGTGAAGCGATTCGGGCAGCAACCGTGAGGAGTGTATATGCAGCCACATCCCTCGTTGTTCGGACCACGTGCCGCGGTTGAATTGTCCGGGCAACAGCCGAATCTTGTATACTGGCAGCCGCAACCGTAGAAGTTTGGTCCGCGTGCTGGAAGAATGTTGTCCGGACAACACTTGTATTCTGTTGATAAACAGCAGCCTTCTCTGTTCGGCCCATGTGCCGAGGTAACACCATCCTCACAGCAACCGTACGTGCTGTTCTCACAAGGCATATGGCAGCCGTAGTTATCGGGTCCAAGTGCTGTTATTTTAGAATTGAAATCATACAATGCAGATTTGTTCTTTCTAAACTGAGAAAACTTCGTGAATCAATCTGTGTAGTTTCCTTGCACATACCTGGTGATACTTCATCAGGGCAGCATCCAAAGTATGAAATTGTGCAATTTTCAGAATTAATAACACCGCAACCATCGAAGTTTCTTCCAATGGCGGTCGTGATTCCATCAGGGCAGCAGCCGTATGTCGTGTTGGCGCAGTCTTGCTCTATTGTTGTTTCATATACTTCAGTCGGTTCCGTGACGGGACTAATCGACGTAACTTCTTCGCAGCCTGTGCATAAAAAAATGTAAGTTTAACTGGTTTAGGCCTCAGGAAACTTCTTCATTTCAATTACATTACTCTCGTGTTTAATGTACCACAATAATTAATCTTAGATTAAAGTCAATCTTAAATACTTGGGAAACATGAATAATGAATTACATGAAAATTTTACAAATAAAATGATAAAATTAGATACCAGCTTCATCGGGGCCAGAAGCAGCCTTGATTCCGTCTGGACAGCAACCGAACTTTGTGGTATTGCAGCATCCAAAGTTGTCCTTTCCACTGGCAGGTGTTTCGTTATCAGGGCAACATCCGAATCTACAAATAGCTCACGATATGAAATAGACATCAATATATAATGCTATCAAGACCTGATTAGAAGATTAAGAGAAACTGACTCTGTCTCATTGCAAGGTTTTACGCAACCCTCGAAATCATTGCCTTCGGCGGCAGTGACGCCATCTTTACAGCAACCGAAGAGAGTCTCCTCGCAGTGCGTTGAGGGACAGTCACGATTCTTTGGACCGGCAGCTGGTGACACACCGTCAGGACAGCAACCATATTTCGTTTCGTTACAGGTCTGTGGCGTTGGACAGCCTTGATCAAACGGACCCTCTGCCGCGGTAACTCCATCGAAGCAGCATCCAAATGTCGATGTTTTACAAGCTCGTTTCTTTGGTACCTTACACACTCGATGTTTGCCCGTCGTAACTTCGTCTGGGTTGATCGTCGTCCAGATTTCAGAAACTGGAAATTGCAAATGAATGTGTTCAAATACATTCGACTTTCTAGGTAACTTATTAAATAACTTACTGTGTGATTTCTCTGTTAAGTCAATTTCAGCCAGCCTAGAAGATGGTGTCACACCAGATACAGCAGTTTCTGTGCCTTCAGATACGGTAGTTTCACCTGTTTCAGTCGTACCAGACTCGGTCGTTGCCCCTGATTCTGTTGTGGCACCGGATTCAGTGGTCTCACCGGATATTGTAGTTTCTCCAGACTCCGTTGTTTCCCCTGATTCCGTAGTCATGCCAGATTCAGTGGTCAGGCCAGATTCCGTAGTCATGCCAGATTCAGTGGTCAGGCCAGATTCAGTAGTCAGGCCAGATTCAGTGGTCAGGCCAGATTCAGTGGTTAGGCCAGACTCTGTAGTCAGGCCAGATTCAGTCGTTCCTTCGGTGTCTGTGAGACCTGATTCGGTGGTCTGTCCAGACTCAGTCGTTTCTGTCAAACCGGATTCTGTCGTCGCACCGGATTCGGTGGTGGCTGTTTGATCGGTTGTCTCCGTTACTCCAGACTCAGTTGTGGCTCCTGACTCGGTTGTTTGTTCTGTGCCAGAAACTTCGGTGGACATTAAGGATTCGGTGGTACCAACGGATCCTCCAGATTCTGTGGTTTCTCCGGACGCAGTGGTTTGTTCCTCGGTAACTTCCTTCAAGTCGTACTCACCATTTACTTCACCCAACGTTTCAGCAGTAAATGCCGAGGTAGTCGATGGTTCAATTGTCGATTCTATTAAAACATGAATTTTCAATTTTCTGACACTGAGTCATAGCGGTCGGAATCGCTTACTTTTTTCTAGGAAATTGATTTTTAGAATCTAAAGCTTACCAGATGTCACGGAGGACTCACTGCTCTCTTCGGTAGCAGTCGATTCCGTAGATACGGTGTCTTCTGTCGGCGTACTTTCGGTATCTGACGACGACGTAGTTGGTGTAGGCTCTGTAGACTCGGTGGTATCGGTTATTTCAGTCTCAGTAGACTCCGAAGCTTCAGTCGATGAAGAAACTGTGGAACCCTCTGATTCGGTGGTAGCACCAGTATCAGCCGAAATAGTACTTTCTGTAGCTTCGGATGTTACATCACTTGACTCTGTTGCAGCTTCCGTCATGCTGCTTGTGGTTTCGTCGCTACTACCCGAGACGGTTGTTTCACCGGAAGATTCAGTGGTAACTTCGGTTACTCCAGAGGCGGTAGTAACATCAGATCCAGTACTCATCTCTGTAAAACGAAGTAATTTTACGAATGTTCAAAACGTACTTATACCCTAGAAATACTTTATAATTTACGTACCATATGAAGCCGTGGTTTCTTTAGATTCGCTCGTCGAGAACTCGATCGTGGAGCCCTCGGCAGTGGACCCTTCGGCAGTGGATCCCTCGACAGTTGATCCCTCGACAGTAGATCCTTCAATAGTCTGCTCTGTGGACTCACTGGATCCAGATTCTTCCGTTGACGCAGAATCTTCAGTGGACATGGATATATCCGTGGATCCGGATTCCGTGCTGCCGATGGATTCGGTAATGCCGGACACCGTTGTAAATGCTGCGCTTTCCTCCGTTGCTTCCTCGGGAGATGTTCCACTTCCCTCGAAGGTGGATTCCATTTCCGCGGTGTAAGTATCAGTCAAAAATGTGTGGAGGTCGGTAAAGTCTGATCCGCTACCTTCACCACTTCCGGTCTCACCGGGAGATATGTCACCCCTAGAATAACCGGAGTCGCTGAACATCATATCGTACATGTCGCTTCCCGTGGATCCTCCGGTGAAAGGTGAGCTCAATGGTGTTGCATCGGTTACAAGGCCGCTTACTTCCTTCGATTGTCTCTCCTGGTGAAAACCACTTCGTTAAGCTCCAGAAAATAATAACCGTACTTGTGCACAACTTATCACAAACTGATTATCTACGACTTCGTATTTGACGAATCATCTATTCATTAAAGTTATACACCGAATATACTCTGAAATCAGCAAGAATTGTTCCAATCAAGTTGCAAACAGTTCGAATCGACACAGTAAGAAAAGTTACGTAACAAGTTGGTTCCTCACATTCAATTAACTTCAACCTAGTTTCGCTTACCTCCGAAGCCAGGCTTGATAACACGGTAACAAAGTCTTCGTCCTCGTACTCCTCGCATTCCTCGTCTTCTTCTGCGAGGTCTTTTATCTTCTCCGGTTGAACGGGTATCATTTCGTCTAAGAATACAGAGTTTGTGTAAAACGGGCTTTACTAAGCCGCCGATAAACCAACCAACGTTTGACAGTAGAGAAATATTGAAGAATGTGTGCAATATGGATTTATAAGGAATTCAATGATTGTTGTGAGCTATTAGCGCACTTGAGAAACGAATTATAGATTGCTGCAGGATTAAGGTGGAGGAGTTCTCAGCAGGCATGATCTAATAAATGTATCATGTAAGCTTACCGTCTTCGCACGGCTGATTATTACAACTTTGCGTGCTGAACATGATTGAATCGACGTCGCAATTGCTTGTTGGTACGTTGTCTTTCATACAGATCACCTTGCGACTCATATCACCGCCACCGCACGGCTTCGAACACTGAAACGCGAATAAAGTAATTAACGATGGAAATTTGACGAGAGCAAATGTTTGCTAAGGTTAAATTCTGTTGAATATATCGAATTCCTTCGTTGGCAAGAAACGGTCGTACTGGTAAATATGTTCTTTGAGGCCAAGGAAAACTGATCGTTAGATGAAGCGAGTCTTTAGTTTTGAAAGGATTATATACTATTAAATAAAGCTGATTTGTTTAAATACCTTGCTCCACGGTCCCGCAAACCATTCACCTTTACACTCTTCCTCGGCTGTGCAATTCTTGGTGTCATTGAATTTCTTACTTGCATCACATTTCTCATCCGCAACTTTCTTCACAGTTTCCCCGTCAAAGGTACCGCAGAACACCTTGCGAGTTTGTACACCAGACCCACAGGCAGCTGAGCACTGTTTCAAATTCATGGATTGGATTGGTATTAAAGGTATGCATTTTTAAGAAACTGAATAGAGTAATTCAATTTTTCTTACGTCGCTCCATTGGGAACTGAACCACAGAAATTCGCATTCCGTAGTACTCTCACAGTCATGTATCAATTCCGGTTTTTTTTCCGGGTCACATTTGTCATCCGGATAAATGGTACCGTCTTGAGTCGCACAATGTGCTGTCCGTGTTGCTTTCGACAATCCGCATTTATCATCGCACTGATAACAGTAATGAAAAATTATTAAACAGATACAAAAACGCAATTTTGTTAACATTTATATTTTTTAATGACACAGAAAAAGGAAATAATTGGAGACTTACTCCACTCCAATCTGATAGGACCCAATCAAGACCAGCGCAAGGCCTCAACTCGCAAGACTTCTCGCGTTCTGGAACTTCTCCCTCGCATGCCTCATCCTCCAATACTTGAATCTTACCGTCGACTTTTTTGAAGCACGTTACTTTTCTGGTTTGTTTGCCTGGACCGCATAAATGATCACACTGAAAATAAATCATGCATAATAAAACATTTTACTGCAGGTTTTATAGCAGTTTCAGACTTGTAGTATTGGTCCCATACCGGTTTCCACGGGCCCGTGTGAAACATCGGGCACTCGACGTCTTTGTTACACGCCTGAACAGTCGGGCCCTTGGGGCCTAACTTTTCCAGGCATTCGCTATCGTCTACCACCGAAGGTATTCCACCGCTGATGACCTGTTCGCATTTGATCTCTCTCCTCTGTTCACCCCCTTCCCCACAGTGCATGCTACAGGGGCCCCATTCACCCTCCACCCACACTGCTGGGCATGGATCCATGTTACAGGCCTGCGTGTCGGTTGGTTCCATTTGAGGATCGCAGAGACTCTCATCCACCGGCTGACTGTCCCTTCGTCGGACGCAAGCGACTCTTCTCGATTGGTAGCCTTTAAAAGGGATTTAACCAGCTCTTCAACTTAATCCTACCTTGGTGATGTGCCATGGATACTCTCAGGTTGCTGTGGTTATATGATACTTAACCCCGGAAGAATAATATTGCGTAACAGAAATTTAATTGAATGATTTCCACTTAAGAAAGTTATTCTTTTTTTCTAGAGACTACGCCATAATTGAAACCTGCGATTCAAAAGTGCCATACAAAACAAAAGTATGGAGTAAAATTTTTGTCAAAATTTCCGCCCGTTATTAGGATTTAATTATCTAGTTTCATTAGACGCGCCTGCAGGCGACCTTGAATTGAATCTTGCTGGTTTAAAATTTACAGTACAAAACACTATAAGGATCAATCCTCTTTATCCTGACCTATTTACCTCCCTGCTTCAGGACTTATCTAAATTCTGCGAAGATGCAGAACACAAAAAGCTCAGACGATTCTAAACAACTCCCATTTCTGTTCCGATTGGTTTCTGACTGGTTCTCAATAACTTAGCGATGCTTCCACAGAGGAAAAAATGTTTCTATACACTTTCATCTGGTATGGCACCAGACAAACCACGGACAACATATTCTTCATCATTGCGAAACGTTCTGTACATAATTTAAATGTTTTAATCCGTGTGTTAATCGACGAGCTTATTGTCGTTTTACCATGGATTTAAATTTGGACCTACCTCCACCACAGCTAGCACTGCAGTTGGAAAATTCATCGGTCACCCAAGTATAACTGTCAGCATCTGTTTGCTGCGAGAACTTCTTCGGTATACTGTATTCGTACTCTACGCCGACATTGTGGTCTTGATAAAGAAGCTGCAGAAATGATGGTCAACATTAATTTTATAATTCACCTGATGTTTCAATTAAATAATATTCCGAGAAAAAGCTATTAATTGTAAGATTTCTAATAATTACAAATGAGCCGTAGGGTTGAGTCGGATGTAAAAAGGGCAATAAGTCAAAATTATCATTCCTGGATAAAGCAGCTTATTTAAATACTTCAAGCCTTATCTGTTTGTTGCAACCAGTTCTTTAATTTTTGTTTCTAGATGGCACAGACGAGATACAGGATTTTATATGTCGAATGTGTTGATAGCGACGCTTACCACCACGTAAATTGGCTCCATCGTTGGTCCTAAGGCGGTAATAGTATCGGGTGCCGAGAAACCTTGAGGATCTCTGGAATAATGGAATATGGTGCCGGCAAATTTCAGACTGCGAGGGAAATCTATCCTCCAGTTTCCATTTAGGTAATAGTGTCCCGACGTGTTTCGAATAGCTGCAAGAACAAAGGGATATGGAAATGTTAATCATCTTTTAATTAGATAATTTTTTAATTAAATTTGAATCAAATAATGAGCCACATGCAGGCGATGCTCACTGACCTAAATAATTATTCGACGGCTGAACCTCCCTAACGACGATGTTCGTTGCTCCTTCAGGAATTAATAGAATGTCGATATACCCTGGAAAAATTTTATTTCGATATTGCGATGCTGTATAGTGTACAGTATAGACTGTTATACCCTGTACGTCAAATGTATATGTTCATTTTTTATTTCCAATTTCAATATGTTGTTAAAGGAAAATAAACAAATTAATGATACCGTAGAATGCAGAGCATTAAAAGCTGTTATGCCTCACATATTTTCTACGACTCTTTGCGTGTAACCGAAGAAAAAAAGATAAAATTCCCGTGCGTGCACTAAATTTCACCGACCTTGTGTAAAAAAATTAAACACTGTCAACAATTAGGATACTTTACACACTGCAATTTGATGAAGAATCATGCCAGACAGGGCTGGAAATTATGTCGGTATAAATATTTGCATGATTCATGCGCTTGTAAATGTTATTTTTATAAAAATAGTTGGAACGTGTTACACTGCACACAATTTGTCTGTCAACTTAATTAACAAAGTACTTCTCATTTTTTTGCATAGCAGGCATGTTACTAATGATTCAACGATTATTGTAATGTAAACTGCAAGTTTATACTTTTTACGTTTTTACAAGTACCCGTTTTTGGGGTTTCATTTGAAATTTCTTGAATAACTCACAAATAACAAAAGTAACTATAGATTTTTATAGTTTTTAACGCCTCCCATCCCATCGTATCATTAGTTGTTTCAATTTCTTTCAACAACATACCGGAATCGAAAATCTACAGTAGACCTATGGACTTGACACAAAGGGTACATATAGCATTTTGATTAAATTGATGCAGATTGAAATTTCAATTGTTAAGATATATTTACGTAATTGTGTCACTATATGTATGGAAACGAATGTCAGAATATTTTTAAGTAATTTTTACATTTTCCTATTATTATACACATATACACATACTGACAATCAACGTATGTCTAGGTTGTTAACTATATTCATCATGAAAACCTAATTAATCTTCAAATCTACAGAATTGACTTACCGACTTGAAGATCATCGGCATCAAATACACCGGTAACGGTATTACAGTGTGATCCATCGCCACCGCATTCTCTGCAGGCGTCTTCCCTGGCATCGCTTCCTAACATCATGTCACATCCGACATGCTGACAGTCAATGTAAATTACTCCATATTCTCCGTTTAATATCATCATTTATCTTACATTACCGAACAACTGAATCTTATCTATGTTAATTAGAATACATTCATGTTCCATTTTCTCATCTCTTATAGTTCTTGAGAAAAAGAAAAACAAAAAACAGTCAAACACTATTTCGCAAATGTGCAATAAATGCCAATTTTACAAAAAAAAACTGCAATCATTACAAAGCCAAACAAAAATTTTATATTGAAAAAAAATCATTTTCAATTAATCGAATATTTTTACACATTTTAACGACCCGAATCTTTCGTTATCATCACCACAGGCGAGAAATAGGATATATCATACATATATCTATGTTATCACAGTTAGAATCATCAGCCGGCAAAACAGGGCACGTGGTGTCCCGTAATGAATCAGGTTCGCTCACCATACATTTCCCTTCGACACAAACGTCGTTCTTCTCGGCCTCGCATGGCGTCCCGTCGATCACCGTAAGTTTTTGCCGGTAGAAGAAACGTTCACCGCGTGGCATGCAATTCAATTCGCACTTGTTGGGGCCGCCAGTGTAAGGTATCCAACTGGGAAAAACAGACGGCTTTGTGCAATTAATTTCGTATTCAACTTTTTTTTTCATATCGACGTTAGATTAATCAGCGGACGATAAAAATCATTTTATCGTATAGTAGACCCTAATTACAAACCATTAAAGACGCCCAGGGTTCTTTTTATAACATCAAAATATGTTTTCAATTCTGTAGATAATGAAATTAAAAACAGTTTTGGAAGAGTTGATGAGTATTATAGCGAAATTTATTATAAAATTTACCAAACATAATAAAGTCTACAAAAAGAATGCTAGTAATGGATACTCGTAATTCCGATTCCTAAACAACGTTATCGCTCACAGCTGCATTATAATAATGTAAACGTGATTTTTTAAAATAATAAATTTAAATACCACTAAATGAACAACATTTAAGAGTTATCAAAGCCAATGTCAAATTGTCAAAAAAAAAAATCCTTGTATATGTATGATCTTATATGAACATAAAAACGGTTATAGGGATAAAGTTCAAAGGATCATTAGATCGCGTCAAAAGTTTCAAAAGGCCCGTCACCCATGACGTTGGTAATAAATCACTTTCACGCCGTATTCAGAAATCCCTTCGTGAATAACGTCTATTCGAGCAACGACGTAACAACATGGACAAATGTATCTCGATACTCACTCGTAATAAACTCCTTCGAAAGGAACGCTGTTAAATTCTGCGCACTGTTCTGTCCGAAAGTCTTTCAATTCCCCTGGACAGTCCTGGACAAAAAAATAAAGGGGATTGCGTGATCAAGTGAAGGAAGAATCATTGACAATGATTATTATAGGCTAAAATAGGCGACACGGTGCTAATTTTAATATCAAAGGAAAAGAAAAATGTTAGGCGCGAGTCTTGCTTGAAAATGGAACGTGGTTGGTCGACGATAATTACTGGGTCGCGAGCGAGTCGCAGGAAACAGAAAAAGCTCGATGTGAAAGCACTCGAAAAGCTTGCGGTTGCGGTTCAAGTGGACCGTGCGAGAGACTCGGCTTGCGGCATTCTTTTTTTTCCCTCCTCGTTGCAGGAGTATGTTTCACCCTCGGCGTGTTCCCTTGTGGACCAGAGAAATAAATTGTGACTGTGACCTGTGGCCCGTTTTTTATGAAGAAATGTGTTACATGGGCGTGGACGACGATCGGCCAAAGTGTCTTGTCATGCCGCGAAATGGGGATAGACTGGATGGTATGGGATCTAGCCCTATGCCTGGCACTGGATGCTTTTCATTAGGTCAGTGTGAAACGACCCTGCAAGACACTTTAGTCTTGAACGTAGGTACGAAGCTATACCTATATCTATACCTATACCTATAGGAACGCAAATGATGATGGGTCCTGACCCTATGGATCGATTTCACGAACCCCTGTGAGACTAAACTTCGGGTTACGTTTCTGTCAACGAAATAGGACTTGCCAGAGGCAGGTGAAATCGACCCTACGATTCCCGTCTTCGAGTTCGTACGATACAAGCAAAACGGGGTACGTGCGATCACACACAGATTGCACCCCCGCATCCACATGAATACTCGTGCGTTCTTCGTCCCACAGGAATTACTATGCATTCACATAAGATGAAGTCCTCACGGTCCAGCACTATTAAGGTTCTTACTTGTATGAGGTGTGCCGACGACACCTCTAAATACGCATAGATGTATGGAATGGTAAGGGACGAAACTGAAATGGTGGCTAACTCGTGAATTCAACGCCGATTGCGCAATGTGATAAGAAACACCGATGCAAAATAAACGTTACGGCTGCAAGTTGAATAACACTTTGAATGCAGTGCGTGAAATCGACGTGAGATTCTACATGGGATTTTAACAAATTTTTATTCCTCAGGCCTCCATCGATAGTGCTCTCCCATTCTGTTACGATTTATCGGTGACGTTATTTAGACGTGTCTAACAATTTTATCTACGTGGGTGGGATACATTATATGCGTGTTTGTTTTGTTATTCTGACATCTGGAGCCCTACCCATGGTGACACGTGGGACGCTGGGGAAGACAGACGTTCCACATACTTCCATTTATCTTCCGAATATATAAAACATAATATATCTTACCGGGATTACACAAATGAACCACGTAACCGTACAACGCGAATTCATATCTCTAGATTTGAATAAGCGTCAAGGTCAATTGTTTGAAATGGAAACCAGGAGAAAATCTATGATAAATCATGTGGCTGGCCGGATCGGCAACATTCTTCATCCCTGCGATCGTTTTAGGATCATGCTTTTCGTGCTCGACTTTTTTTTCGGTTGCACCTTCCAACCCACCCGTTTCTTTTCCTGGCCAGAAGAAATCTTCCGCCATAAATCCTATCGCCATATCCTCGTACGCGGTACCGGTCCCGCTGGTATATCTTTTTCTTCCTTTTTACTTGGGTTCCACTCGATTTATCGATATTACTTGCCCCTCGACCCTTCCCACCCGCGTTCAATCGTCTCCCTCTCCCGCCGCACCTTGGTTCGCGACCATGTGGACCGTCTAATTTCTCCAGCGCGTCCACGAGTCTCGAAATAATGCGGTTACCGGCGTGCACCTGTGGCAAACCAATCCCGCAATGCTCCTGGTTTGCAGGACGCGATATTGAGACATATTACGGTTGATATTTTCATCATTTCCGATGGATTATTTTTAGATGAATAAACAATTCAATGGCTGATTGACCGAAAATATATAAACTGATATATCTTTTTCTAAATCTAGACGTTTGTTTATTGTGTCATTGTAACGTTTATGGCTTTTCAGATAATTAAGAACTTTCATAGAAAAAAACGACAAAATCAAATTGTGAGTTGTATTTTCAAATTGGTTTCCCTACGGGTTTTTTAACAGAGCCATATAAAATGCCTAGTAATTCTACGGTAGTCCTACTCGCTTAATCAAAATCAGCATTGCCCACGGACGCGTGAGAACAAAGGACTTTAATCAGGGTGGACACTTTTCCCGGTTTAATTAGCGAATAATTTCAATGACGTGTGCATTAGCCAGGAATTAGCGATCGTGGGCCGAAGGTACGCAACCTATGGATAAACGTTGAAACACCATGCGGTTCGTTTCAGTTAGCACGTCCCTTTAACGAAGTTAATACTACGCTGGCCGATAGGGCACAATGACTGGCCGTTCATAAATTTTAACGTCTTCGTCGGAACACCATGTCCGGTGTTTAACCATAGTATATTATATGTATATGTATATTGTCATGTTTGGGAGTTACTACAATCGCGAACAGCTTCCCGCATATTAAATTCTCTATTTAGGTGTTGTTTTTTCGAAAATTATTTAGTTCAATATTTACATAAACACTTCCCGGAATTTCTACTTAAAAATTAAATAGTAGAAATTATATGACATTCAATAAAAAGCAATTATTCAATTCATTTAGTAAAAAAAATGTTTGTTTAATGAATTTGATCGGATTTTCAATTGATGATAATTATGTACCGGTTTTTTCCATCACAACACACGAATTAAGGAAGACAAGGAAACCACCGAACGATTATCTGTGTAAAACTTCGAATATATCATTACCGAGTTTCTTTTTAAACACCCCAATCGACCTGCGAAGTTAATGACTTCACTCTCACCTCCCCACGCCTCCCTCGACTGCGTCACATACACGTATAAGTATACCTAACGTATACATCGTGTGTATTTACGATTGCCGGCGCGACGAAGATTCTGCGGTTTCAACTTCGACGACACACTCGACAGACTACCGAGGTGAATTTACTGGATGCCAACGGGAAACCATCTTTACTGTCGCCATAAACTTTTAATCCATGAAGATACGGCAAAACGGGTAAGAATCCTACGAAAATGATCGTCGAACCTGGCAGGTATGTACCTGGATGTGCGCTGAAACCCGCTGGTTTTGTTGACCTCGTAAACCTGATACGACTGGAACAGGGGCGCCCCGGTGTGTTCCGGGAATCCCGGCTGAGGGTTTTCATTTAATCCGTTCATTCAATATAAGTATTAATTTATTTTGCGCTAGTTTAACGTCATGACCATTTTATTGGTACAGTTAATTCAATGGGATGTTTCCGGTTGACGGTGAAATGATTGTCAATATTTTATTCAGAACCGTTAATTTCATTGATTAGAGCTGTCTATGTCGTGGTACAAATAAAGTACGATTAACAGAATTAAGTAAGAATCGAGTATTGCCATTGTTTTATTTTATAGAGATGTTTTGTTCGATGTTGCAAGACGAGGAATACTCTTTCGGAAAACTCGAATTTTCGTAGTTCCTTCAAATTGATACTGTATTTCCTATTGTAACCATACAAGTTTGCCTTTGGCTTACACTACCTGACTGGCAACTTTTTACGTGAAGATTTTTTGTTTATTTCCGAAAACAAAGATTTGGACGTATAGAATGTAAAAATGCCTAAAGATATTAGAACTAATTAGCTGAACAACATTTTTTGAAACCCCCTCTGCTAAAGCTTCTGAGATACCTAACTAAACTTCACTGGAAATGAAATCAGAAACTTTAAACGCGTGGTTATGTTTAATTGGTTGTCAAATTAATCTATTGAGATCCATTAGGGGATCGTAAAGCTAAATTGATTGCATTATTCAAGTGAAATCGGGGTGGTAGTTGTCACATGGACATTCTACGGTGTCGGTTATAAAGTATTGGCAAAGAGTGATGCGAAGGAGGAAGGAAAAAGAGAGAGAGAGGCAGTCAAGAGACAAAAGTTCTTCGAGGATCAACTTCAGGGGCCACACGTACGGTACAAGCATCATTGAAAGTCTCAGGGTGCAGAGTTCAACTAAGCTGCGGCTGACATTTAACGAACTGAATTAAATAATGATATAAATCCTTTCATTAAAGAACATCGAACTGTTCCACGAGAAATTGACCGACATATTCAAAGGTTAAGGAGGAAGTCCAGGATCAATAAAATAGTGTCGCCTAATGATTACTGGAATTCAAAGGTATCGCCCAATTCAAATTTAAAAAGACACATCTCTTCTATGACGATTAAACCGTTAACGAATAAGCCCAGTTATAGCGTGTGGTTCAAATAAAGTGTACCAGAATTTTTTACTTTACAGAGGGCTTGATTAGAAAGATGTTCCCAGGGGAGCCATAGAAGGAGTAAGTATTGTTTTCTTAGAAACAGAGGATATAAATTAAAAAAGGGTGACCAACATAAAACTAATCCAAGTATGTCAGTGAAATTGAATAAAAATGGCTTGGGGATGAGTCTCATTGCACTGCGAAGGTTTTGTTTAAAAAATAAACAACGGGCGCGAATGAAGAGTGGTGCAGCTACTTCAAAAAAAGGAATCCCCCAAATTTGATCGAACAAAACAGTGGAAAGCAATTTGTAACGAACCACGTCGAACAATTTGATTCCGTTGTAGAAGACGCATATAAAAAAATCGGATACAAAGCCAGACAAAGCAGAGTTATCGGACTCGATTTATTGATTCGAGTTCGCGTGCAGATGTGGATAATTGAAGCTCGCGTCACGCGTCGATGCCTTCGACGCCTCTTGATAGACTGTCAAGCTGTTCGACCTATTAAAGCAAATCGCATAAATCACCCACTGCTACGTAGCAATTAATCAAGTTCTAGTATGCGTTCGACTCACGTATATCGCGAAGTTATTCCCATGGTAGGATTTTCGCAAAATTTTCCCTCGTGCCCTCGCATGTGAAAAAATGTACGTAATTGTGAGGTTAGGGTCCGTCAAAATTCTACCGATGACCGTGGCATCGGATTTTCGTACCGTCGGATTGGATAAAAGAAATGTAAGTGGATGGAGAAAATTTTCATTATTGGTGTAATTCGTGTGAATTAACATCCTGACGTTTAAATAAAATATTAATTTTGTAAGATGACTTTGAAATCGGTTACTAGAGTTACACGGCTTTTGTACGTTACGTTATGTAACTTCAATAGAAATCACGAAACTTACTATTCGGAGAAAGGTATCGTTTTATACATATAGGTATATTATTCACATTCTAGAAGGAACAAGATTTTGTTCATAATATACAAATTTCATTATCCATTCCTTTGCTCGCGCTACGACGGTTTTCATTTTTTCGTGAATATTCATTATTTACACTTACCTGAATATTGCACGAGAAGAATCGCCTTCCTGCTCCTGTACATCTGTTGTAGCCATTATCACTGTAACAATAAGATGTCCTTAACGATACTGCCATCGAAATTAGTTTCTTTGATGTCGCGCAGGATCAAAGGAAAGCGGGATCTGGTGCACGACGGCTACTATAACTACAGCTTTGTTTAGAAAACAAAAATCTGCAATAACAATTCAACAGATAGTGCTTATTGTGACGAATATTATTGTAAATTGCAATCGTCAATTTTGATAAAAATACTTATCATCTTCAAATAAACCTATTTTTTTAAAATCAGAAATAATGTACATTCAGAAGGAGCTTATACAGGGTGTGACATATCATCGGGGACCCGTTTTCAGGATCGATAGTACGCACTAAAAGGTGAAAAACGGACCAAGGAAGTTAGGTTCGAAAATCACCCCCTATCAAGATACAACCCCGTTTGTACAAAATTTTTAAAAAATTATATCTCCGAAATGGTAGGTCGGAGAGGAGCGGTTTTGATTGCAATATAACCAGAGAAGATCAAAGATAACAGAAAAAAATATAATTGCTGCGGTTATTGCTGTTAAATAGCATTTATTCTTGTTTAATCCAAACAAGGTCGATTACCTATATCGTAGCAGGTTTGTAACAACTAGGGAAACATTAAGGGCATTCACAAAATCTTCCTTTGCGTAGATAGTGATATTTTTTTCGTAAACTTTGGTCTCTTACGGTTATATTGCAATAAAAATCGGTCCTTTACGACGTATCATTTCGGAGATATGATTTTTAAAAAATTTTTTACAAATGGGGTTGTAATTCGTTAGGGGGTGATTTTCGGACCTAACTTCCTTGGTCCTTTTTTCACCTTTTGGTGCGTACTATCGATCCTGAAAAAGGGTCCCCGATGATATGTTACACCCTGTATAATACTCCGATAAACAGTTCGATCGAATTTACGATAATTGGGCCTCGCCTGCTCCAGAAGTTTGTACCAGTTCTACGTACACGGTGTTCCATAATTTCCGGAGTATGCATATCAAAGTCGAAAATGTGAAACACACTTTTCGTTTTTTGTAAATGTTATTGATCAATCAGAAGAAAAGGGTCGCGACTCTATGGTTTTAGGCCTCTTTGCGACCTCCAATATAATACATTTTATACAGTCAAGGTGAGTCCATACCTTTCCGCGTTTGGGCGTGGTCCATTGAAATTTAGCTATTGAATATCTCAATAACGGGTGGGAATTATGAAAAATGACTGTACATTTTATTTTTTACGGGTCCAGGGAATAATTAAGCATTACAAACTTCTGAAATTATGAAGCGTCCTGTACATCGATTACGATGTCGATTACACGGGCAGTTTCAACAGTGATCCAGCATCGCGCACGGAAATGTGACGGTTCGTATCTCTAATCGGGAATTTACACTCCGTTAAATCGTACATCGGCCGCGCATCCTCGTTAACGAGTTTCTTTCGACCAAGCTCGGAGGAAAAGTAGAACGACGAATTTTTTCCTATATTCACATCCCCATGATTTCAGTGAGAGCTTGTGAAAAATTTATCGCACTCATAAAGTTTATAAACTACATTTAGCCGCGAGGTATGCGACCTGATTTAAGATGAATTTTAAATCTGTGATACAGATGTGATACATTGATAAATACTGTTTTAATTCAATTTCACGATGCCGCGCGTTCTAGTTATCACTTACTACGTTAGATTGATTAATGCATTTCCTGAATATGGTCATCAGAAAGTAGCGAGGTGTATGTCTATCGGCTATGAAGTATCAATCAATAAGAATAATGTTAAGTGGTAAAATCTGATGCCGCAATTTATTCCATTATAAAAAGTAACATGCGATTTTCAATACGGTAATCGTCATGGAATCAAAGACTGCAATTCGACCTATGACACTGTACATCGGGCACCATGAAATTAACCGCATTAAGAAGCTTTCACGTTACGATTATCCCGCTTTCTCAATTTTCCAACCGTGTTATTAGCGATCAACTCGTTCACGGTTTTACGCAATGTCGATCATCTATCCCAGTTATTTTTCTGCTTTCCCGACATTATATAACCGTGAGTTTGGATTCATCACTTTTCAAACTATCGCTCATTTCCGGGTGTCACTAGATGGAATCATCCGGAGATAACAAGAGTTTACAGTAGTTTCATTATAACGTAGTCCAAGAAAAATTTCAGATTCTTCAAGCATATAAATTAAACGAGTCGGACCAAACGTTGCAAAATTTACAATTTATACACAAAGTTTTTAACTTTTATTTCTCTTAGTAATTTCACAAGTAGACATTTAATTAAACATTTGAAATCACTACCGTAACATATGAAATTCCACGAAAACATCGAAGGTAGATTCTATCGTTATCTTCAATAACATAAAGTATGAAAGACTGGCTGGATGGTCTTTGAATGAAACGTATACCATACAGCCCCGTGAGACGGTCAGGTAATACATCATTGTTGCTGCACCATAAATATTGCTTTAAAATACCAAAAACACGACACCAAAAAATCTATTCTCATCTACACGCCATTCCTCATAGTTCGTGGACCCAATAGACACATGGTTTAACACAGCGTCCCCAAACGATGAAATAACGTAAAAAACAAGGATAGTTATCAGAAAGTGAGACTTACTCTACGTCGAGACACTGTCTGGTCTGATGGGCAACACCACCTCCGCAAGACCGTGAACAGGAGCTGGGTGATGACCAAGGTCCCCAGTTTCCTCTCTCAGGCTCATCCGAGTCGAGCACGAAGCTGCTGGGCAGATAGCTCTCACCATGTTGTCGACGGTGCCGCCCGTGCCTTAATTTTATATGATGCTGCAACAAGACCGAAGAAACTAATTTATTGCGCCGCTCAGTTGCCGCTCCTTTCGCGGTGTCCCGGTACCAGTGCTAGGAAGAGAGGTATCTCGGGGTCGGGCAGGTCGTGAAAAAGATGTGCTCTGCCGTGAGAACATGGTAGGAAGGGTTTCATGGTAAGTGGCCCCTTATTCACCTGCGGCCTACCTACGGGCTGCTCTTACTGCGGAGTGCATCACCGTGCAATGGAGGGACGGGGGTAATGGGTGACCTTCGTGAGGAGTAGGCGTGATTCCCTTATCGGGACTACTTGATAAGCTGTAGGCTTTTACCGATGATGCACCGCACCTGAGACAGGGCTGAAACCTGAATAACGTTATCGGTCTACCAAGAACGTCCTCGATAATTTTATAGAGCTTCCAAGAGATTACACTTCTACTAGGGATATGGGAAACTCAATGTAATTGTAGTGTACCGTTTAATTGTTGCTGAAGATTACAATGGATTCCATTGTGTTGGTTGTTAACCAAATCATTCCCAATTTTGTGAATGGCTCTCGTGTACCTGCTGCACTTGGCATGCATGTTTGTAGTACGTCACGTGGCACCCCACTCGTTGCTTGCTTAACACTAAACTCGCAACCGGTGAAATGACTGTTTTCCAAATATGGCCTAAAAATTTTACATTTAGTGTTATACATTTCAACGTTATTTCCGTTCATTACAATGAAAAACATTTTTGTTATTACTACTTAAGGAATATTATGGTTACGTTTGTTTGAACTAAATGTACTATTACTTGTAATCAATTGTGAAAATTATAACTTTTATTTAAAAAGGACATTTGGTCAATTCAGTAGAATTAAGCATACAGAAATTGTCGATACGTTTAGTGCTGGTCCTTGAATGCTACTGCACGGCCAGCCATCGGTCAATTAGCGTTTATTATATGTCTATTGATAGTTCTAGAAGACTCCTTCCGTTACTGGTTGGTTCCAATGAACGAATGTTCCAGGATACTGAACCACGATAAAGTTCCATAGGGCCTCAATAACTGTAGAACTACTTGAAGGGTCCACCTACCTGCCCAACGCAACTGGACACCGTATGGGGGTTCAAATAAATTTAGGTTTTGTTTGATCAAACTGCCATTGAAACTTAATATTTAACTTAATATCGTTGGACTAATAGATCAAAATAGACACTTCAGTATTTGTCTCCGCATTTTAAATACACCAAAATATTTGAACGTATAATTATATTGTTTGAACAAATGCGTCGAGATAAAATGATTCAAAATCTGAGTGCTATACTGAACTCGTGATATATTTCTTCTACTATTACCTCTTCCCCAGACTACTTGCCTACTACGTATATAAAGATTTACGTTTACTGCTGCTGGGATGGTAACACCAATGACGTCGTATGTTATTTCGCACCTAAGTATTCCTCCGAGAACATTAGAGACTTATCGCTAAATGTGGAAATAATAAAAAAGCATTAAACTTGATGCGAGAAGTTCTCTAATTTTCTTGATGATACTTTCAGGCATTTTTCATTTCCATCTTACTTTTCACAAACAAAAAAGTAGCACTCCTCATATATATCTACGTGTGCTTTATAAAGTTCGGTATAAAATCCTGCATCGAGGTCGTTGTTTCAACATAAAAGCAAATCCACAAAAGGTATTAAAAATCCAAAAATATGGGCTACGTAAAAGAGGATGTGCATGTGGATACTCATTAATGTATTGTTCTTTACACGAAGTATTTAAAATCGAAGAAATGTGAACACACACAAACTATTTTATAACTTTAACACAACAGTATCGGTAAATAAATAATTGAAGTAAGTAAGTAAGTATTTTTCAAGAAATGATTTCTTTTTATTGAATTAATAAATCTGCTCAGTACTGTGTGAAATGTACTTGGTGGTTAAATTTTTACGACGGTTTGCCAGGAAATTTGTGAAAACTGAGATGGAGGTGGAGAAGGCGACGTTCCTTAAAAAGAAACCACTACTTTTGAGATTAAACCTCGTAATTCGCCAGATTTTTTATTACCACACTTTTGAGAAATATTCGAGTTTTAATGCCATTTGATTACCCCTGGAACCCCGATTAAATCTTTCTAGTAAAGAGCCAACCTATAGACTATTCAACGGATCTTGTACTTGTTTCGAGATAAGACCTTCTCTTCTGATCGGAACCTTAATGACAAGTAAAGTACCTTCTCACATAGTTAGCAGGTTAAACGAGAACTCCTGCAGTGAACGATATTGTTTCGTAGTTGACCCAGAAAGGGAAAAAATTAAAACTTATTTCAGCACAAATTGGACTACAGTCGAAGAATCTTGGAACGGCAGTGATCTTCTTCTACTCTTGAAGAAGACACCATCTAACATTTCAATGGCTCTAGCATTCTTTTGGCGTCGGTCCAAAAGCAGTTTGCATTCGTCGGTTGTAAACTGCATGCGCGGTTCCCAATAAAATTATCATTCCCTACTTTATCTTTCGAATTCTTCCTTCCAAGGTGTGACTCTCCGTTTCCCGTTTAATGACGTCTACGTTTTTATCGTAACAGGATTAGCCAACGATTCCGATCAGACTTCTTCCTTGGGAGTCAGAGATTGAAAATATTTTCAACAAAGATCTGAGTAAGGTTCCCGGACATTGTCGACGAAATTGTGCCGCCGTATCCACTTGTTCCGGATTATTGGTCTTTGAAGGTTGTTGCCCATGCTGTTGGTCTGTCCCGGCTGGTTCGAAACTTGTCCCGTGGTTTGTCCCGCCGGGAAATTTGGAAACTTTCTTGGTAGAAACGTATCTCCCACTCGATAAATATCTACGATAAATGAAGTTTCCGGCTTATCCATTTTTCATCATCATCAGTTCTTCGTGTGCGTCCGATCGACAGCGGAATGGAGTACTATTTATGAACTTCAATCGATTCCCCTCGTAAGTAATCAGTTGGCCAATTGAAACATGAAGGCACATTTAACACATCTGACAGTGACTTCTACCATCCGCTTTCGGTTGGAGCCAACATAACTGTGTATCAATGTAATAATAAGTAGACCGAAAAAAAACTAACATTAAAATATGGTTATTAGATTGCTCGGTTGATTGAATCAAACTGAATTTAAAGATTGACATCGGTAGATAGTTAGTTGAAAATTATTTCATCCAGAATGCCGATCGCGCAGAGTTTAAAACCAGTTTAAGCTTCACCTGCGGGTTAACAACTACTTTGTATTCAAATAAGTAATAGGAAAATAAGAGTGACCAAAGGCGGCTTTGCTGTGTAATTGCTTGGCATTTAATGAACGTCTGATTTATTGCGTTCTTAGTAATTATGTCGGTTGGAATTTAGTCGATTAACAAGTTTCACACTCAGGGACGAGTCAATCGGCTACAAGGGGTCCGGAAATAATAATTAAGGTCAAAATGTTTTGCAATATTTCTTTCCTTTGTCAAGTTTTGCTTCTAAAAACAGATCACATAAAAGATTGTATGGTTTTAATTAGAAATTTCCTATATCGACATTGAAGCGGTAATTTTCGTGGGGTGCGTGCCACAGTTTTAATTAAAGTAGCTGCAAGAAAAGTTTCTCGTACGGTATCAGACTTCAAAGGGAAACCTCTCCGCATTTTTATGTGTCATTTTTTATGTTCTCCCCCGTCGCGACAAAAGGAAGAGAGCTTTCCTTGGCCGTAAATAAGTTTCGGCCCCGTGTCGCGAATGGAACAGCTGTACTCGGGATTTCTGTCGAGCGTGGGAGAGAGGAGCCCTGTACATTAAGCACATGGAGGCCCATGCACGCATTTCCGTGTGATAAAAATGCATCCGCGCACCCGGTCGTTCGCCGGGCTTTTCTTCTTCTACGAGCATCTGCGACTCGTCGCGCCTCTTTTCCCGTGTCGCGTGGACCGTAATGTGAGAATATGCGACAATAATAATGGCACGTCTGCAACGTGGGTGACCATAAAACCCCGTAACGGGGTTTTCTCAGCAAAACACCGAGTCTGAAAAAGACTTCCTAATAGACGGGCTGGTAAAGGGTTATCTAATATTCGAACTCAGAATTTAAAAATGGCGACTATGTCAAACGACACAGAATCTATTATTTTTTTTAAGTTACAGAATCAATATTCAGAAACCAGTATAAACAAGCTGTGGTGATATGGATCGAGAAATTATTCTATTTTATTTTATTCATTGCAAAGAGACATTATGAAAGTGTAAGGTACTTAGCGGGAAGTGTCCACTTTTTCTGCTTTTCATTCAAGTGAACTTAGAGTAAAAGCTCTCAACAATTTGATGCGCATGTCGTAATATTTTTTTTTTCGTTTTCAGAACAACGGTAGATGGATTATCTGAAGTTGGTCCCCTTAGAATTCTCACAGTAATAAAAACGATCACGACTATTCCGCAATAAATCAGCTAATTAAACGGCGCCTTAAGCAATGACTAACCGTCGCGTATGTGGGCCCCGTCATAAACCAAGGCAGCTGTGCAAAATGGTTTACATCATCCAACGACTCCTATATAACACGATCGACTATTTTTGTGCCAGACTAGCAGACGCGACGCGGCTAATTCTAACGTAACATTTACGTGGCAATATGACGTCGAGTGTAATTACACTGGCTACCGGGGCCTCGCGGCGTCGTTTTGCGTTAATTAGTGAGTATCAGAACGGCTTAACCCAGTTTCCGTAAATCGCGTTTATGCCTGTCGTCAGCCACCAAATATTATTTTGTGAAGCTGGATTAACGGGTTCGTTAATACACGTATATTTAACCCTTGGACAGTAAGCCAAGAAGAAATAACACGGCTGATAAGTTGGGGTCAAAGTTAAAGAGGAAACTTACGCAGGGTGATCATAGAAAAATTATGTTCTTTAATAAATTTTTTAGTTCCGTTTTATAACTGTAAACGTGACCTGCAAAAGATGATGCAATCGATTTTTGTATATATTTTAGACAAATGTTTTTACAAAAAGTAATTATATTTATGTGTATAAATAAAGTAAAAAATTACTTGAAACAAAAGTATCGTATTTTGGGATTCCTATAAAAACAATCAACCAGGGCCTAGAGGAACTCAAGATGGACGCTCGAAATCCTAAAATTGTTGTCTCCAATTATTTTTTCGTAAAACCCGTCATTTTCTAGATATTTCGCTGCGATAATTTGAATGAGACATCCAGTATATTATATTCTTGCCATTTAAAAAATGTTATCTTTAATCCCATCATATATGACTCAAAATATCTTTTCGTTTAAAAAAATCGTAATTTGTGATTGTTTGTTCATTAATTAAACTATTCGAGATTGGCCAAAATACCCAAAATCGAATAGTGGGTAAATTATGTAGGAATTTGATGATTCCTGTGGTATTACGGTGTGTAAAACCGCAGAGATAAGGACGTTGCACTTCCTTAACGTAGCCACATGGAATTAGCATAAGTTAGTCGACCGTCCACTCTTGGTGTGCGTAGAGCATCGTCGCGTCGTAAACCTTTACAATTGGCGGGGGTCTTCACTTTGATGACAAAAGAGGTTGAATGATCGCACTCCAAATGAGTAATGCCGACAACATTCAAGACTTTCGAGGTTAAACGCACTCTTTGACATAATTTGTGCAATTATGACAGCAAGCATACTCATTTCTAAATTTAGTATTAAGTGACTCATTGTAAGTTCATTTCAATTCCTCTTTACAGCACTATTGATACACTGAACCAAATTTTTGTCTACATCCAAAAAGTGTATGAAAATTCATGTAACTGAATTTCGGTTCATTTTAAACATTAATAAAGTCCAAATAAAACAGTGTCTTCGTAAAATTAATGGCAATGTTACATGCGACAATTTTGACGAGCTAATAGATACTTAAGAATCCGAAGATTTGAAAAGTGTGTTACACCTTCGGTGGTGCAGCGCTCAGTATGTATCACAGTTCTCATTAAAACTACCAGTGTTTCAATAACGTATGAGGGATGTTTTTTTCCGAAAATTTTCATAGCTAAAATGCGATCTTATTTTGTGTGCATCCCAAATAACGGACAGAACTCTCTGCAAAATCCCTTTTGACACTCTCGCAAAGTAGTGGTGGCAATAGTATTTCTTCTGTTTATCGATCTTCAAAGGTCGAATAGTCAGCCATGGCATTGGTTTCATCGCGTTGCACGACTGCCATAGTGAGATATGAAACGTAACCTGTTAACAGTGGAGTATAATCCAATATCCTGGGGGCAACGATCCGCAGAGTGGCTTTCCACGTCAATTGGATGACTTGGAGATTAACATAATTTCGATGACAGTGAGTTAAACTGGTTGATTATGTGAATGTCTACCTGTCGGACTCGTTCATACGCACATTGATAGAAATCCATGCGGTGTGTAGTATTTTAACCGCAATACCTGTCGCGAGTTCTTTCCGTTGGATGACGAGATCATATCGATGGTTGCTGATTTAATTAAATCGTTATTTTATATCATTTCGAGTCTTGAGCTCTCGTAGATTTAATCGCTGATCTAATTGAGCTGATTGAAACTAATCGATTGGTATTAATAGTATTGGAGATGCTCGATACATTTCTGCCACGTTGTGTACGACAAGAGCGTGTTAGTGTTCGACTCTGATAACTGGAACGGGACTATTCGGGCAATCCAACTCCATTAGTTATTAAATTTCACTTACTTCGCTACCGAAACTATCGCAATATCCATGTTAATCGATTTCCTATAAAATGTTTGACATACATACGTAGATATACAGTTGACATGACACTATCGAAATTATTTGTTCAAATTAAAATGTTCGCCAATGAAAGAGTGGGAGCTGCTTATATAAGACATACAATATATGTATGCATATGCAGGCTTCCTATCCACGACACGTTAAATTTCGTGTTATAGTAGTGGGCCACACTGGGCAATGTTTACCAAATTGCTCACTTGTTTCGTTGCGCGCAAACGTTTATAAACCGCACGTTTCAGCTGAAATCAGCGGTTTACTAGTATACGATATGTATCTATCCACGATGAAACAAGAATTTACTAAAAAAGTGTACATACATTGCGTTAGTGGAGACGTATACAATTGAAACTTTGAACCGATTCCGTAGGTTCCCGAACGCGCACCTTCAATAAATGTTTATACCGTGCCAATTAAACACCAATACCCACGATATTAGTGGTTAGATAACCAAAATGGTTTTTACTTAGAACATCTCTGCAATACGACGGTAACTTGCCGTGGCAAAAAGGTGATCATTAATCATATACGACGTGAATTCACGTTACGTAAGACCGAATAGAAACTGCAACAAGAACGGACGGATTATTTCCGTCAGCGTATTGCTTCCAAGATATATCTCTATGTCAGCTTTATAAAATTATAAATATCATTAATATGACTGGAAGAGAAATAGAAGTGGAAGAAAGTTGAGAAGAAATTCTATCACCTCTATTCGTGCTTTGCCTCGTGTTCTTGCTCGCTCTAAAATATCTATGTCTCAAAATTTCTACGATCTGAAATTAAAATTTTTCAAAATTGCTACGTTGTAAAATTTTCGTGTATCAAAATTATTGTGCGCTATAACTTCCATACATAGAAATTGCAACACTCTAAAATAGCAATGAAAACTTGGGACTCGTGACCATCGTTGTACTAGGTACAAGTAATCTGAAAGGGCACATAAATATAAACAAAAAAAACGTTACTGTATCACTTTTCTTTACTGTGTCATCTTTAAGAAATCTGGTCTATAGGATGTTATTGATATCCTTCCAATACACACCTCTTAGCACTCTAGAATTCACGTTTTCCTCGTATTAGGAGTGCAAAGGGTTAAAACCAGAACTACAGAGGATTACCACGATGTATTTAAAAACATTGGATAAATATGTTTGAAACAAAGAAATAATGGAGGATAGTAAATTGATCAATTTATTTATTTACATATAGAAACATGGTTGTGAAGAATTTTGGATATCCCAATGTTATAAATTTAAACCTTCATTATACGAAATTCGGAACCAGTCGTGTTAACTGCCTTGGTAGTTCTAGTGTTAAATGAAACACCTGAAAATATGTTCCCTCCATGATGTAATTATCGTTTCCCTTTCATTTCCAGGAGAAGTGCCGCGTGATATTTTCAACGTTTCATGAATTCCGAGCGGCGAATATTGCTGGGGATAATCGCGAATCGGTGAATCGGCTGTTGTTACCGAATCCCGCCCGTAGAAAGGGAGAGGAGGATGATGCTCGGTGAGATTGCGTGGCGAAGAGTTAATTAAATGGTTCGGGGAAATAGGCCTCGACGCGTCGGGGTCAGTCGATGAACCATGAACGCCAGTCGCAACACCACGCCTTTCTCTTAATAATTGTCCTGTACACATTCCGGTCGTCTGACCCCTCGTAAGGACAAATACTCGTTCCGTTCTGTGCAAATTACAACGGCGATTTCGTCTGCGAGATCAGCGATAACGTTCACCATCGAGAGCACGCCTGACCCTGCGGAGAGTTGTTGTGATGTTCGTTTGTTATCTGACGTACCGTGTAAACCTTGCGACACGTCAAACACAGTTTGTATATGGAGTCTGGACATTATGTACTGCTGAACATGTATTTAATTTTGAAATTTGAAACGGCTGCTAACAGGATGATGTCCCCTGAACGAATCAAGTGTCATTTTTCGAACGCTGTGATGCGGAATATAGTTATACCGGAAATCGTGTTTACAATATGCAATAAAAAAAAAGGCCGCCGGAAAGAAATAAAAACGAACAACGAACAACTGAATAATCCAGGAAATAAAATGTAATGACAAAAGTGTCTTTTAAATGTAAAGGTCTGATTTTAATAATGAGGAGAAAACTCAAAAGGGTCTTGGGTAATCATAGGCTACAATTACAGAGCCCTATAAAAGGAACTGAACTACACAAGAGATCAGATGAATTAAAATAGGAATTAAAACTGCAGTCAGAATAGTTTGAGATATTTTAACTAGGATTTTCCGTTTTCAATGTGAAAATAGTTCACGAATGTTCTTTTGAAGAGGGTCAACAAAAAAACGACAAAAACGTAATGATCTAAATAAACAAATTGTAAATATTTGAATAAGTGAATCGATAACAATGGTTTTTTCAATTACAGTAATATTATACAATATTGTATATTACATAATATTGTAATTAAATTTAAACTAAACCTTTGAAACATACTACTCTAGAAGAATGAAAAGATTCATTAAAAAGCCTATAAATAGTTCCCTTTCATTTTATAAGCTAGACCACCTACAGAAAACACCATAAAAAACGTTCGTTTACACGATCCGTCGGCCATGGTACATAATGAACACGTCTGAGCCCACGGTAAACCGTGTAAAAAGTATTTCCCACATAAAATACAGATGATGCGAAAGTCCCCATAATTAAGAACTTTATCGATCCGTGAAAATTGCTCGCAGGCACATGGTTTTCACCTTTCCAACGATTTCGAATCGTTAATCATGGCTGCTGGGAACACGTAATTCCTAACGAATTTGAAGAATCCTTTACACTTTCGTGGAAACCATGAACGATTGAACTGCCAAGTCAGTCCGTACGATTGGCGCGAGCATTTCCAAGATTTCTTTGCGTTCGTAACAGTCACTTAGCTTAGATTAGCCACGCAGTCTGGCATGGGGCTTGCTGATGATGGTAAAAAGCCACGGTACGTCAGCATTCCTCCTCGCTAACTCTCTCCCCAAACCCCGACTGCTAATAATCTCATTGGCGACGCCGGGATATCTCGACTGAATCAGTTTTTCTCAGCGGATTGTTGGGGATTTATAAACGTAATTTCCAAGTGTCGGTTAAAATATCGCGGAATGTGACAACCACGTGGCAGCCGTGAAATCAATGGAATATACGGATTAGAAATAGATCGTATTTTATATCCACTCGATGCCACTAGTTTCAATGGATACGGAACACCGAATTGTCATTTTGGATGTCGATAATGGGGTCATTATTTGGGATAACGTTAAAAGGTGTCCCAAAGGAGATAGTAATATATTGTCATGTTCCCCTAGTATGTCAGTGGTCGAGTGGTAATGTGTGTTAAATGGCAAGCCACATCTATCTTGTCTATATTTATGGTAATAGAAATTTCTTATACCGTAGATTTTTTAATCGGAGTCGCTTTGTTTTAAGTTGTTTCATTCTTTTTCGAGTGAGGAACAATTTTACAATTTTCCTACAAATATGTAACATGAGATTAGGTTTTGTCTCAGACCATGCACAAAAGTTCCAGCTGGTATAGAGTTTGACTCATTACAGGAAACATTAGATCGCGATTTTCGGGGAGTTCGCACGACATTAAAACCGGAAATTATCCAAAAATTGCGATAGGTCTCTTGAAATCAGCTACTTACGAAATGTTTGTTTGCAAAAGTAGTGCTTTTACAAGAAATAACATCTTCTTTGCCATCTCCATTAGAGTAATGTTTTATTTAGAAATTCAGATGTTTTAAGCTACGAGAGTCATGACAATTTACAAAAAACAATTTAGAAATCCTTCAAGTGTCATTAATCATATACATATAAATTCCATACAATGATTATTTAAAATCTTAAAAATGTTTTTGATTTTTGAAACTTCAATACATGTCAAATCGTATCTTTCAATTTCTGCAAGATTTTTTTAGCACATTGTGAGAATGTTCTGTACACATGTCTTCCAACAAAAAGTAAGCACATTTTTCTATGTCGAGTGTCTGACGTTTTACGATTGTTTATGTATTGAAACTTTACTATCGAGGAACGCCAATCTCCGATTTGTTTCTTATCTTTTCATAACCGTACTATGATATTCTTTAATCATGTTAAAAATGAAAAATTAAGGAAGGTATATTTTTCTTTGGGTATACCGTAAAATTAGAATCAGGTGGAGTCTTGGTCACGATAGGGATAAATTCGCCCACCAAATATGATACGTCGAAGTAATAAAAAAATCATAACTTGAAAACTATTCTTTGTTCGAACATGTCGTTGAAATATATGTATGTTTAGAGAATATTACGATGTTCTTGAACGTAAATAGAAAAAAAAAATCAAAGACATAGATTAGACAATAGCAAAGTTCTAAAAATAGAAAACATTTTTTATAAAACTGGTATTTTTTTCAATTAGACCATATTCGTTCATGTTTATGTCTATTAGAATTTTAGAATTAGGAATGTAACAAAAATCACCAAAAATGTTCACTATCTTTCAATCAAAAAATTTTTAATATCTGGATAATTCCTTCAAATATTTTTTTGTTTTTCAATTTTACTCAAATATATGAATATTATTGCAGAGTCTGCCATGTAGCTGCGAAAGCCTTAATCACTTAAACTGGAAGGCATCTACATAAAGTTTGACTGTCTCCGGAAGTATTTCTGACTTTTTACCCGTTTCTTAAAAGAGTGTTTTAATATTTTTTACAACGCGAACATTGTTATATTTTTTCGCGCTATCATTGTAGTAGATCTATCATGTATAATACTAACAATGGAAAAACACATTTGGAACAAAACTTAATATTTTTTACGCTTTTCAATATTTTTACAATTGAAGTGAAACCACAAAAAAACATTATCAATTCAAAGATGTAGGCCAAGTATAAAAGGTTGTATCTTTGCAATTCGGTCACTAACCAAAAGTTCTGTACACAATGTATTTGAAATCGAATAAATGTGAACAAGTACAAATTACTCTACAGCCTCGATACGATATTACCGCTAAATAAACATATTCAATTAACAAAATTTCACGGGAACTGTTTTGCCTTCATTAAATTAATAAATCTGCTCACTACTCTACTCAATTGTCTTGGTGGCCTGCTTTCAACGTAGCTTGATGTTTAAATATATAACGCTACAAATATTTGTACCTACATATATCGAATTTAACAAGTTAACAAATCGAGTTTATCCAAGAGGAAATTACATATGCATATTGCGATGTACTTGAACGATTGATGTTAAATATGTAAAATAACAAGAAATGACATTAGATAATTAGAAGATGTACCATTCCATTCAGTAAGCTGCTCCCTTTGTACTCTGTTTCAACAACTCTGTTTTAATGTCGAACTTCCCGAACTATTTAAATTAAGGAAAGTTGGGAATTGACACTACAGGCATTTTTCATTATCAAACCTTCGTAAACAGCGGGCCATCAAGTACACTTAATCGAGTAGGGAATGGATTTATCAATTAAATGAGGAGAAGTCATTTCTCCGGAAATAAGTTAATCGAATATATTAGTTTACGTAGTTAACGTAATATTGTGTCGAGGCTGGGCAATAATTTGTATTTGCTTACATCCACATCGTTTCAGTTATAATGCTTTTTTGTGGATTGTAGTTAAACAAAAAAGTTCCCTGAGAACAATCTGCAATTTTTTATTTAAATATGGTGGGCAACTTGTGTCTATCTTTTACAGTTATTGCGCAAAACACTTCAACAGGTTTTCCAGTATTCCCTTTACTACCTACAAAGCAACTATAATGTTATTCAAATCGTTCAGATGCGTTACATTATTACAGAAAAGTGTTTGAATCTTAACAGCAAAAATAACAAAAGTCTTTGGTATCTTCTGGCATTAGGGATTAATATAAACGACGCCACTTTATCAAATATCACCAAGCAGAGAAATTCCATTACACGTACACCCACATACATCCACGTATACAAATACCGCTTATAACAGTCTTGTTTCTATCGTACTTGAATTTAACAGCCATTGCTTCTCGTTATCTTCGTATTTGCAAGAACAAGTGCTATTAATTCCCGCTGAATATCGTTTTGCTACTTGTTCCTCACGATTCTACCAACACAATCGCATCTTTCGCATATTCCGACGCATCGAATCGAATCAGTTGGTTAAACGAAGGACCCAGAATGTTGCGCATTACCGCATAAGCGAGCGTAGCAACACGATTCAGAGTTATTTCTCATGTTAGTCGGATGCAAGGTGCTGTTGCATACACAAAATAATCAGAACCAACAGCGAGGGTGCGCATACCACGAGATTACAGACCCTCTCGGCTTTCTTTCAACCGCAGCCATTTATTTTCTTCTTCCCCAACTACATTCGCGTCGTAACGAAATTCCCTAGCTTCTGACAAACTTTGCAATAGTCCGACGGTTCTCTTCTCGCACGTAAACAGGATACAATGAAACTTCTTCATTCTGAGGAATTTATTTCTTCCGGGACTTGCTCTCACCATTCTGGTACCACGGTGCCGCGATTTAATCACGGGTTCATTTGATGGCAGAATTTTAACACGTTTGACAAAGTAATTGCTGTGGTATCTCGTAGATGTTTGGAAATGTGTCGGAAGCTAACGTTAAGCATAAAAATTGCGATAGGCAGAGTTGGGATTATTTTTATCACGATCTGTGCCGTGTGGGGCATATGGTAGCCCACGCTGGACCTTCCGTTCAGGTTGTACAAATTTTTCATTCAGATACAATTACTTGTTAAGATTTGTTGTAAAGTCATATGTAGACGACTGAATAATATCTAAAATCCAATTAACATACTGGGGGTTCTTTACGCTCCGTTGTATGATTATGATATTTGTACTGTTATAAATATTGTAAGAAGTACGTCAGAAGTGACACCATTAACCCTAATAGAAAGGAGGAACGCGGAACCTGTAAACTGGTGAACGAGAGACATCTTACAGAATCAGTGCATGTTTATGCGAATATTACACTATCTAGGATAATTAATGTATGAATTAGACCTCGAACATGATCGTATTTCGTGAAAACAGTATTCCAAAGGACAGTTCGAACGGAGTTGGTAGCCTTTGAAACTCGAACCACCATCGACGAGATAGAGCAATAAAACCTAAAGGAATGCAGCTGAAGGTGCTCCATCGAAGCCCTTACCCTAACTTTATTGCCCGGACCGAAATACCTCTCCAAACTATGCATCGCCTTCCAACTTCAACGGAAAAATGATGTTACCAAAAACAGAGTTACTTACGTGTTTCGCAGTAGTGTCGTGCACATTTGATCCTATAATTAGCACGAGGAGCACCGACGACCTGAAACAAGATAAACCATTGATTTTAATATAACGCGTCTATTTTGTTACCAGAAATAATAAATATTATAAACACTTTCCGAAAGAACAGTGCACTAATAAATTCTAGCGACAAATCCCTAGAAACTGAAGGTTTATGGTAATATTGGGAGCCCAAACCCATTAAAACTGACATACCCAAAGGTCGGGCTTATAGACTATTTTGTCTCCCACCCCCTTCAATCGGGTATTGCTGTTACGTGTTATTCACTAGAAGTCACTAGACTAGAATAGGACATAGACAGACACATACTATCATCGAGTCCACGTCTAGGGTTTTTAGCGCTCCCGTCTCGAAATTTTCAAATTTCGAACCTGTCGAATACAGCAATTTTGAAAACGTAGATATTTTGTGTTTTAAAGCGTAGATATTTTGAAACATGTCAATTTTAGTGTTGAGAAACATACTATGGTATTGGTGTATGTGTGAGAGTTCACAAAGGCAATGCGAATGAAGATGCGACATTGTAGCGGAAAAATAAATTTCGCGAATGCACCTGTGCAAAATTACGCGACCCGCGTTCAAAAATCGGCACGTGGCAAAAATGTGTGAATACGTAAGTGCGAGTGGACGAACGTGGCAGGTGTTTCAAGGAGAGAGACTTTGTTTATACCGAGTTGTTTAAAGGACTCGTGTAAAAGAGTTTCAATGTTTAATAATAGACCTCATAATTATTCAGACAAATGACATCTTGTCATCCATCAAAAATAATCCCACAATAGTCTTTAGAAATTACAAAGTATGGCAGTTTTCCATCGTGCAAATTTCCATGCATGAAACTTTCCGTGGCAATTTTCCAAGTGGGAAATTTGAAACCAGTGTTGCCATAACTCGCGGGCCTGAACATAATGAGACAAAGCTCTAGTAGTGGTGGTAATTTTTCTTCCCCATCTTCCATCATGTCCATTTCTGGGCAAAACAATGAGACCGGCAGATTGGGCATACTGGATTGAGCTTGCTGGCAAAGAATCCTTGGATAGGCTTTGACCGTAAGGTATAGCATATCGGATTCCGTGAATAGGATGAATACAACAGAGCAGCATTGACCCAGACCTTGATGATTGCGTCAACTCGTTACGGTAGGACGAGTTTCACTGGGAAGTTGTTCCACAACTCGTTACGTCAGTGCACGGGTAGACAGTTACGTGAATCGAGCGCGTTGATATTTCCAACCTGACGAAAGTGAGTCTTCGATGTCTCGTGGCACCTCTTTCCTTGGGGAAACTGGAACGGGGCAGTGGGTAATCAAACCAGCGTGCGAGATTTATGGCGACTTGTAAGCCTCGCGGTCGTTCTTCTCGGTACTCGCAGGGGGCGACGATAAATTATTTATTTCCCCTGCTTCCCCAAAGGTAACTGTGTGTTCACACAACCGATCCGCATTACCCCCGTCCGTGCTAGAAAGTGTTTTCCCGATAAATCCCTCGAGTGTCTAGAATTAAATAAATTACTCGCGATACTTGCACAAATAACTGGAGTTGCTACTTTTTCGTCTGATTTACGATGAATAATTCCGTAGGCGGCCGTGACAGATGAATTTCGCGCAACTGTTTGTGAAATACTGCGAATCGACTTTTCTAGAGGTCCTTATTCAAGCACTAAAATGTTCGTCTTGTATTTACTTCGTGGATGAATTAAAATCATGATGTTCGGACAGTTGGACCCATGGAACATCGGAGGTTGACAAAAATTACCCGAGAAATCGTGAATTTAATTTTTAATTATCAGAATTATAAATGTGACCACCAGTTATCCACGTTTAAAGATGACGGAAAAGTGGGAATGGCCTTAACTAATTGTTGCTGCGCAAATAAAACCAGTCGAACCATATCTATTTTGCACGGACGTAACGGTACACCAATTCTTTAGTTTATACATTCTTCATACCATCTTTAAAACCTTGTACTTGGAAGGCTAATAATTCGAAGAATTTACCTCTTTATGGCAGCACATGGCCAAGTAAATTCACATTCAATTCATACCTTCAAATTCTTAGCCGTTCAAAAAGTCAACCGTCATAAACCGTCATCCCTGAGATTCAACCGTGACCGTTACGTCCAGGTACGTACGCGCGTAGGAACACGTCCTCGCGGGCACCACCGCGTGGCTTCATGTTTCGAAGTCAGTACCTCGGGAAAAACCCCTGTGTTGTCGGGTCACTCAAGGTACTGATCAGAAAATTGGCATCGTCGCACCCCCTCCACGGAACAACCCTTAAACCGAGAGGGTGGCGGACAGCCTTGAGAGAATCAGTCAAAAAAGTAACCTTGAACCAGACAGATAGTCTTCGACAGTCATTACGACAAGTAACCTCGCACGCGCCTTTACTTCACTTGTAAATTATTTCAACCAGTTGGAATTAGTAACAAATACATATTTACACCATCCAACGTACAACAAACCGTGTCGTATTTATTTTCACAACTATTCATCCAATATTAATTTGGCGGATGAAGTGAGTCAACGTTTTTTTCAAGATTTTGAAATTATCGCGTTGATTCACACTTAACACTAATTTAGCTCAGACAACTAAAATGTTCCTATGAAAAATGAATCACAGATAAAGAAAATTAAACTTTTTTATAGCAATAAGCTTGTATACAATGATAATTCAATTAATAAATATGTACTATCTGTATTCCACATGATGTTCACATTTATTTGAAAATAACAATTATCTATACGTGTATAAGTCACAGCCGGAAATTCACCGAACAAATATTCTAATACATTAAGGAAAACTACACGTGTATATTAACTCAGAATAACTTGTTTGACACGTTGAATGCGATGGGAATTTTACATGGAATGCCTGTGCGGCACCAACATAGATTCGCAACATCGCAATATATACATAGAGTTTATATTGTATGCATAAATAGAACTATTTTTGCAACTTGTACTGCCCATCGTGCTATTTAAGAATATTATAAGTATTGACAATTATTATAACGATTATTTTCTACTGGTCAGTAGAAATTGGCGTGCCGGTCACCGGTGACCCCGCGACGCTACTGCTAAGATGACTGACATGAGCAGTGACCCCCACGGCATACAATTTGTTACTATTATTTTGCATTCTTTTGTAAATATAATTATTAACAAATTTATACTGGCCTCTGTAACGATTTATAAACTTTTTAAATAAATTGAAATTACATTTAATTAAAATATATATGTAATAAAAAACTCACCCATTCACAGTGGGGAACACTTTTATTGTAACTGAAAAATTGGTCCGACGTTTTGGTCCTGTTTGGGACCCTCTTCAGGGACACTTTTCATAAAACTATGCTCCCTTTTTTTTATTTTATAAATTAATTATATAAATTATTCTTTTGTAAATACATTTAAAAATTTCCTTTATGTGTGCCACTGCCACAGCTACTTCAGAAATGCGTGAGAAAGTTCACGTGTGCTGTCGTTACTACTTGACACTACGAATGCTAACGTAACTGCAATTGTGAATGAACGTGTTTTCCCGGTGCACAGAGACACGCGATGCGTGGGTTCTTCGAGTGAGCATCATTTACTGTCATTTGGAACGTTGCCAGGAACCCAGGGCCATTCAGGCCGAGCTGGATTTCGAACGCGAGCGGTTGTTCTCGGTCCGCAGGATATAATATTCCCATGAAAAATGGTCTCCCGATGCCGCTGGACGGAGGACAATGTGAGATATCGTCTAGCTGTTTTAATGGCTGCCAAACAACAAGCTTGTTCGACTATAAATCACCGAAAAGTTCGTAAATTATGCAATACAATATTGTCTCCCTTGTCTTCGTAAAATTATTTTGCGGTACCGCAGTCGGGAACCGTGATCGAATTTCTCGTTCCGGCGAATACCGTGTTTAAAATACCGCGTTAGTTTCGAGTTATGATTTGATAAATCTCTTTTGCTACGGTTTTTCTGGGTTAGGGAACTCAGGGCGTAGGTTCGTCAAACTAACCTCGGGTTGGGATAGGTCAAGAACTCAAGCTTGTTCGCGGCCTGAAATATACTTACTATTTCTTATAGTGTAGAAATATTTAGCTGTGAATGTTTAGAGTGTAGAAATTTACAAAATAGCAATTTTAAAACTCTGAAACTGTCTTTGTAGGAACTACAAGGCGTAAGAATTTTATGGTGTGGAAACTCAAAGGGGAATATTTTGGGGAGTAGTAATTTCTATGCGAGGAAACTTGAGAACACAGTAATTTCAAAGTTTGAACTTTTTAGAACGTAGGAAGTTTTTAACGGGTAATTTTAAAATACAATTTCAAATTAAATTTCTTACTAGACTGTTGATATTTCTATGCGTGGACATTTTAGAACGTAACAATTTTGATGCCTACAAACATTTAGCATGGTAGGTTTAAAGTGTTCCAAATGGGTGCGTGAATATTTTAAAACATAGAAATTCCTGTGCATGGAAATTGTAGAGCGTAAAAATTATCCAGTGTTGTCCACCTCCCAACTTTATCCCCCACAGTCTCACACACACACACACGCACACAATACGTGTGAAACAGAAGGCATATGAATATTTGTACGCGAATGGTTACTATATGTATTAGGGTGGTCGTTAAAAATTAAATATTTTGCGACGCCCCCCAAAAAGCTTCTTTATGATGCAAAAACACTGGGTAAATTTTTTTAAAATTAAAAACAACACGTGCCTCAAGACGATTTAAGTTAAGTTTTGGTATAATCATGTTTTTCGGAATTTTTATGAGAATACGATTTTATTCGAAATATAAACAATTATCAAACCCAAATCAATAAAAAAACATTAGTTAATTAAATAACAATAAACAAAAATTTAAATTCAAAATTTTTGCCAGTTGATTTGATCTATTAAATAAAAAAATTAAAGATATTCAAATTGATATTTTTATTTTAAGACTAAATTAGTACAAACGTAATTTTAATATCTAGATTTCTTCACTCCAAGGTTTAATTAATGTCTTTTTTTTTATTGATTTGGGTTCTATAATTGTTTATATTTCGAATAAAATCGTATTTTCATAAAAATTCCGAAAAACATGATTATACCAAAATTAACTTAAATCGTCTTGAAGTACGTCTTGTTTTTAATTAAAACAAAATTTCCCCGGTGTTTTTGCATCATAAGGAAGCTTTTTGGGGGGCGTCGCAAGAGATTTAATTTTTAACAACCACCCTAATATGTATACATTAAATATTTCATCATTGAATGGAAAAAGCGAGTATTTCAGTTGGATCCAAGATTCCTTTAACCGGTTTCAGGTGTGAGATGAAGCTGTAAAACGAAACGGTTGCATAAAACATGAGAGCGACTGCTGTGTACGGCGGCGTTAATTGGAACGCAATTTTCAGAGGTCCAATTGCGGCAGCGATATATGCCTTGCGTTATAGATGTTCTTACGTGACCGTGGCCATAATCCATATGACAAAAACTCTTGCCCTCCGACCATGCGACAGGCAGACATTTCACGAACACGAAAATTAGTTTCTGGAGAATAACTCATCGGCCTGGTATCTGATTAAGCTGTAACAACCGTGAAATGAAATTTTGATTTATATTGGAAAACCATAACTCGGTTTAAATATTTTCCACGAAATTACGTGTAACCTGATACACATATAATTTGATTTCACTATCACATGTTTTGATCAACTAATTGGAATATTGATACGTCACGGCAATAAATAGAATTCCATAATATCATTAAATCTCGATTATAGTTATTCGTTAGTGATACTTTAGAGTAATAAAATTTGATTGTCAATTTAATTTGTTTATTTCAATCGTAGTGCTTACGTTGAAGTAACCGATCACCTTGTCTTTAACTTCACGAAACATGGTCAACCGAATTCCTTTGCAATACCAGGATGGGGCCAAGTTTATAAACGCCTGACAATTACCAACTGCGAAATTCTCGGCACATCAAACAAGATTTGGAACGGCATGAATATGTAAAACGGTACGAACGGACCTGCATCCAGAACCCTTCTAACGAGGACCGCTTCAGGTTTGGTTCGTTACGGGGAACAGGTTCTTCGGTTTACATTATCCGACCTATTCGTTGATGTTTGAACAATTTACTAGAATGTTCTAAGAATATGTTAATCATTTTTTTATTTCAGAAATTTTAGTGCGAATCCAACACTACCATTTATGAAGGGATGATTTCTCTAAAGATATTTCAATTCAACAACTCTCGTTGTATCCGAAAGTAAAAAAAACGTTCGTTAAAAATCTTCACAGCGTTTCCAAACCCGAGACTTTAAAGAAAAAATGGAATACAGATTTTTCAAAACTGGGATCCTGAATTCTTATAACGAGATGAAGGCTCCCAGCAAATTTTACCCTCGGTCGAATAAACCCATATTGTGTAATATAAATAATTCATCAAATAATTGATCAAGTTTATTTCGAATCTAATTAAACAACAATTAATTCGGCTGATCGACGTCCATTACCACCCAGGTGGTCAAAATGCGTCACCGGAAATGCAGTTTGTACAGTGAAAGAACGCTGAAAGACGGAAAGAGAACGATAGTCGCAATCTACCAGGACAGAGGCGGTGCAAATGACATAATGAAGCAAGCCTGTTCTGCAATTTTCCAAATCGACGCCAGACGACGTATCTTTACTGAATTACGCAATCATTCTGGCAGAAAATAACAAACGTGCTCGTTCATCCCCTTTTTTTTATCGGAGGAGTCCGAGGTCTAGGGACTTTTATCAGAATCTTTATTTATATCCCTACGAATTTCATCTATCCTAAGCGTTCGAATTCGTCGTGTTAAAAAATGGCAAGTATTGAACGAGTCTCAGAAAGAAATACTTATTTGTATACGTTTGCTATTGTCTTCGCAGAAAGGTCTTACTCGTATTCAACCGCGCAAAACAGTAAATTGCGGATGATATAAAAGAGAAACTCGATAATGAAAGGTACGTTTGCGATGCGATCTCGAGTAAGGTGCATCTCTGCATGGACAAGATGCTCATTAGTAGCGTTCCGTGATATGCAAAATACCGAATGTACTAAAAACGCGACGGTATGCCCATGCGAAAATGCCTGCGGGATCTTTGTATCTGATTACGACTTAGGAAAGCCATGCGGGGCCTCCATTGGGACGTGCTGCAGATAACGGCAATTCGATAACATTCTAACTGGCTTATCGGTTATTAATAATAGTACATACAACGACGCGGTCTGTAGGTTGGCTACAGTGTGTTACCGTTTGCCAAGATGTGCCATGTGCAAAATCAAAATCCCTGCCGGAAGTAAATTACATGGACGAATATGCACATGTGTCTTTATAGGTCGTGGGACGCATACAAAATTCGATTCACGGTTTTTGTAATTTATCGAACGGTTACAATTCGAGAGAAATTGACGTTTGATATGTTTAATTGAGGCGTGAAATTCTTTGAGCCCAACAAATCTTACGCTATGAAATTTCCGGTGCTTGTAAATTTTTCACTCGCAACATGCCGTACCCTCGCAATTTCTGTCCCGTGAAACTGTCAAACGTTGAAATATATTAAAACCCGAATCAATAACCCTCCGTGCGGAAACGAAATTGTAATTTTTCTTAAGAGAAACACGAACGAAAAATCCCAGTTTTAAATTCCTTTTTGACGTATGTGCGTGACGTGCGTAAATAAATACGCGACTGAACACATAAACGGGGATTTAAAATTTATCATCCATCTGTCATCAAGCTATGTTTATCCAGGGCCAGCAAAACCCACCGTGGTAATCACGTCAATATTATAACGACGTGAAACCGTCCAATGATAATCAAGTAATCGTGAATCTGGTACGTGGATCAACACATAATCGAGGATTGATTTTACGAGTGAAATTCCACATGGCTGGTCCTTCGAACATTGGATTATGCGAGCTGCAACGCTGCTAATTCGTTAATCATAAATATTCAAGAGTCAATTACCGCCGGTGGGAGGGGTCGCGCACTTTCACCGGATCAATTAATTATCGATTTCCATTACGCTTGCGTAATGACCTATTAACAAAGGGCGCTCGAGATCGTCCAACGAACTTCGGTTTTAGTGTCGCGGTTTGCCGGCGAGTCTCGTATATGTAGCAAGTTTACGTGTGCCTACGAATTTCTCTTAAACGTACTTCAACCCTTGAGGCCACCCTTTTTCCACTTGGCTTTTAACTGTTTTAACGAATTTCACGATGTTAAATATCCGTGGATTTTCCTTCTTGTTACCTTTCTAAAGTCGGCCAAGAAATTCGGGAACCGTAAATAAACAAACAATAAATATTCGTACGTTTCACGAAAAAATTAATTTCCCAGTAAGCTATCAACAATAACGAAACCGTGATTACATTTTTTCGCCACCCAGATTTTCTATTATAATTTAATCTCTAAACAAAATATGAAAATGAGGTGAAAATAATTATCAATAAACATTATCGATTTAATTAAATGATAATTATACGCGATGTGTAACGAACTAAGGTGTTCCATCACCCAAGAATCATTAAAAAAAAACAACAAAAAATCTGCGCACAAGCTGGCCTTATCCCACGTGTACAGGTACCACTTACTCCTACAGTCAATTGTGCGTATTAAGAATTATCCTTAATGAACGGTAATTAATGTGCCATTTTTCAAAGACCAACGGGCAATGAACCAGGGTTCCACGGAACGTGGTATTATCGGCCCCCGCGGTATTCGGATCTCGTGGTGATCGAGGGGAATCCCCCAATGGATCCCGGGCACATACCGGTAACGTGCACCGAGCACTGCACCACCTTTCCGATGTAACAGTGTTCGCACAATGGATAGGTGCGCTCTGTTGGCGGCTTCGATCAATTACGACTGTCGCAAATACAAATGGGCTCCGTTTAAATAACTTAACGATATACCGCGCGGGATTTTTCAAGTCGCTGAACTGTCCGATACGCGGATGAAATATAATCTTGAAAGATCAACAGGAACCTTCTCCCCCTATGTCTTTTAGTGAAAATCCTGACAAGTTACTCTGTCTGTTCGTTTCCGGTGGCGGTTCTGTTAACAGTCTCTGGTTATGTTTAGTTTACTGACAGGTGAATTAGTATTATTCAGGATCGAGTAGCACGATCGCATGGAATTTTAGAGTATTTTTGATTACATTGATTATGTGATTCGAGGAATGAGAACTAACAGTCGCTTGTTAGAATGTTTGTGAAAAGTGAACAAACGAAGTGGGGTTCCTAATTTACTTTTACGAACATAGTAAACCACTCTTTATTTTAACCTTTACTTTTGTATTTGTAAACTAATAACTAAGTTAATCTTACATTTTATTATACGTTGTAGTTTTAATAAGAAAGCATTAAACGAAAGAACCGGAAGCAAATAATGTAAAATGAGTTTTCAAACCAACAACGTATGTTTTCGTTATAATATAATTAACCCAAGATACTAGGAAAAAGAATGGTTTATGAAGTTAGTAGAAGAAAAATTGTTGGAAAACCTAAAATTCGTGATCCACACTCTCCAAGATAAAAAAAAAGGGAATTACCAATTTTGCAGCAATTTTGAGAGGACATCAATTACTATGAAATCGCTAGCAGTCCCAAAAACCCTTGCCCGTCGAAAGTTCAAGTATTCAGAATTTACATGGTGGATAATTATGGGAAATTCCATGGAAAATCGAATTAGTACCATGGGTTTCACCAGAAAACCGCAAAACAAATCGATTTTAGTAAATTTCCTCACACCGAGATTGATTTTTATAAATTCAGATTTCTATCGCGTTCGCCGTTTAAGCCGTCACTGTTAATTTAGATTGCCTCCGGGGCGTGTTGCCGCGTTATAATGCGGGGGCGCCGACAATTTCGACGTCAAATTCTTTTAATGCACCGCTCCGACGTCGTTAGAATTTGTCTGGAATATAAACGAGCCCGACCACTCGCCTCCGAAAATGGCGCGAGACGGGATGTTAACTTCGGGAGCTGTTAAACGGATGGGGGCCAGAGTCACGTGACAAGTTTAATATTTTCTTCAACACTTCCTACATTACGGTATTTTTATTGTGAAAATAAGTGAGAAGTAAGAAATAAAGTTTCAGAATTGTTTGATCAAATTATGTAAATATAGAAAAAAAACACCGAGATTCATTTAAAAAATGCAGGCAACTATCATGAACATTTCGTGGACGGTACGGTATTGTATTTAATGATTTTCCGCCCTTCATGTTTGTACCCTTCCATCAACGATTTGCGACTCACAAATTTCGCCTGTGTGCTTTCTTTAAAAGATTACAGGACCGAACTCCCTTATTCGACGTGTTATCGCACGCGATCGGCGAGACGAATTTCGCGTCAGAAGTTTCGAGCCGTGTCAAAAAAAAAGTCGACGGTGGGGGAGGGGCCTGAAAAATCGAAATGCGGGCCACGCGATTCTGCGTATGCTTTTTCACGAGGATTTGGTAAGACGTGTCTTGTAAGTATAATCTCTTCATTATATGTCTCGACTTCGGTATCCAATTACACGATTCGGGCCTCTGACGGCATCAGGGGCCAGGCTGGGGAAGATTGCTATCCTATTCCCCGGCGAAAGAGTGTAAACCTCGGCATTAGCCAGTTATCGGAATAAACATCTAGCCGCCGGCCGATTCTTGGGAACGTGCCAACGTTGATGGTTAGAGTTACAATGCTCCGTAAAGTCGCTGTTAAGACTCATCTAACCTACAAACAACCATATAGCGATAATACCACACAATACGCATTCATTCCTTTCCCATTCAGGAGTTTTTTAGAGAACTGTTGGATAAGAGAATATAGGGAAAACTGCGGGGTCCTACTTTTGAGTCCATGAGAGAAATATCTAGCCGCTAATTTGACGTTCGTGCGTGAATCTAGGGAAATCCCCATTCTCGACTGCGCGAGAGAAAAGCCTAGGGAAAAATCGATACTTACCAAAACTCTTTGGTGACATTTCTATATATCCCTGGAGAGTCTGAAAAAAATTCGAGCATTCCCTATATTCTTTCAGGAACTCCAGCATAGGGACTAAGATTTCCCTAGCTTCTCTAGTGATACTTCAAAAGACTCTTTCGATTTGTCGCATGTGACATATCTCACCGATTTCAAGAGCTAGTCTTCTAGCGTACAAGGTGTTATTTCAAACCTATTCAACAATTCTCCTAGACAAATTAATCAAATCGTACAGAGCGGGAACTACAGATCCCCGGTGAGTCGCATTTCACAGATACACTTCCTGCATTTGTTCATCCGTTCGATAGTCATACCGCATAAAGGCAGCAGAGAACAATACACATGGGACAATAGAGATCTACGCATCGAATTCCTTTTTGCCTAGAAATACAACTTGCACGATAGAATTCATTGTAAAGTCCCAATATGAGAGTAAACGACGGCGACAATTACCCTGCGCTGTGCTTACCGGCAATATGAATTAAATTTTCATTAATTACTATTAATCCGAATATTGATAGCAGATTTTATTAGTAAAATTGTATCCATTCATGATACGATCGTATTAGGATGCCCTCAATGACCGAGGTCAATATCGAAACAGGATTATTCTCGAGGATCGAAAATCCCCGCGGCCGCAGGACACATCCGGTCAAACGGACTAATTGATTTGTTTACCGCTGAAATGATTAGCAAATATTTTCACCGATATATATATATATATAGTTTTTTTGTGAATTATTTCTGAGCTCGCATATTTCGTCAATCTATTAATGTGAGGGTGTAATGGAAATAATTAATTAATAATTTAAACACTATTTAATCTATGTTAATGTAATTTCAATTAAGTATAGGAAAATTACATTATAACAAGGTATAGAAGCGTAACCAACTTTGAAGAAACAAGTTGTACAATTTCACTTTGTTATTTTATTTTTAATGAAGAATGAGTATACTTTGGGGTGAAAGAAGTAATACATATTATATTCGGAAGATCCCTGCTTCGTCGAATGAAATTTTGACGTGGAATAAGTATGTAAAACTAGGAGTTAATATATTATACATTTAAAGTCGGCAGGTAAAAACGTAAAACCAATGCGAAAAGTCTCCTGTGAAGTTGATCCTCCATCTCTCACAAAAATCAGTGCTGATGCGTTTCTTCTAAATTTATTTAAAATACTCTATGACAATTCCCGGATATTTACTAAAACTCAAGGAGGGAATTGTAACCATCTTCTTTATTTTTTAATTCAACCGATTCTGCCCATCACAATATGTATCGATAGAATTCTTGAAGAATTGTCCCAAAGCTTACGTCAAAATTCATTTACAAGAAAGAAAAATGTCTGCGTCATATTTTTTCAACTTTTATTTTGAAATTTTGAATGTAGAAATTTTAAAAATATGACATGAAACTCTAGAACTCTTTTCAAACTATTAGAAAAATGTATCAACGCATTCTTTCTCGAAAGTTGAGACCAACTTCACAGGGGTAGCGTGGAGCACAGTTTCGAGAAAAACGCGTTTGAAGTATTCAGTTCATTTACTTTATTCATAAAGAAAAAGTGTCAAGAGTTATCGCCCGTCGTGAATCACATCTCTATCGCAGATTTTTCGCTTGACACAATTTGTTGTGGCTGAAAATACTGTGACGAAGTTCAAGGACTCTTCTTAACTTTCTGCAAACAGTAATTTAGAGTCCCAACGCCAAGGACACCCGTCAGCTTCCCGTTTTCCAGGAACTTTTCATCCCACTTCCCCGTGACCGGAAGGATATCGAGAGTACACAGTAGCCTAAATAAAACCTAAAACCAAATTCATCACTTTCGTTTTGCTTAAAGTGTTGAATATTTCTACCCAATTATCTGTTGTATGACTCATCTATTTTTGACGCTTTCTCCACTAACTACTCATCGTACGTCATCACTGACCGACCCCACTGGACATTGTCACCCTTAGTCATAAGTAAACTCTGACTCCTAGTATTCAAAACAACCCGAAAACAACCCCACTTCTTTCCTAATTTCTTTTCACCCCTTAGACTATAAGTATACTGCGTTAGACCTAAAAGAGAGCTTTCTAGAGTCAGATTTGATACTGTACACGTCTACGAATATTCTTCACGCACGAAGCCATTTCTACGAAAGAGTTCCGCGGGTCCGTACTTGTTGTAAAATTCCTCCGAGTGAAGGAAACTTCGCGATTATTGTAGTTTAAATAAATTATTATTCGAACTATTCCGAGTTTCTTCCTCGCCATTATTGGGATCACAACATATCGACTAAGAATTATTTTTTCTGCTCTTTGAGTACAATTCCCAACAAAATTGAAGGGCACACGCGAGTAAGTGACTTAAGCATTCGTCCAGTATGTTGTGTAGAAACCGCGAGATGTGGTAGTAATAGAAAGAGAAGAAATGGTCAAAACGCTGTGGGTGGCAAGAACTCATGCATTCAACCGGGAAGAAACGTTTCGAGATTCGGTTCCCCAGAGTCAGACAGGCTGTGTAGAAACAATCAGCTACGATGGGGATTCAAAGTGGGAAGATACTTCTCGGAATGAATTATAGTGTTTCGTCAAGATCCAAAGGGTCAACGTATCATTTGGTGGTCAAATAACCTCTCTGTTGTGGCGAGTTTCCAAATACGCATATACAGGGTTGTCCCAGCTAACGTGCACGTCCCTGAACCAGGTGATAGTTGAGGTAATTCTAATATAGGGAAGTGACATTCGTAATGTCGTATCTTAATTCGTGACCGAGTTATTAACGAAAAACGATAGCGAATCATAGGGCTCCGTTGGGCCCAGCGGCGCGATAGTTCCTACTGGCACAGTACGCTACTGGTGCAGACCTTCTACTGTCGCGCCGCCGGACCCAACGAAGCCCTCTGATTGGCTATCGTTTTTCGTTAATGACTCGGTCACGAATTAAGATACGACGTTACGAATGTCACTTCTCTATATTAGAATTACCTCAGCTATCACCTGGTTCAGGGACGTGCACGTTAGCTGGGACACCCTGTATACAATGTGTTTCTAATCTGTGCAAGTAGGTCCAGCGTTCAGTATCACTAATGAAGCAATCCAATCAAGTAGGATGATTATTAAATTAATTTCGGGCACTTTTAGGCAGCACCTCGTTCAATATCGCTTCAACAATATGATGATATTCTACAGATGAGGTTGAAAGTTTTCATGAAAGTAGCCTTCCAAATCTGCAATCTACTATTCTTCACCGTTTTGTTTCCTTTTTAACATACCCAGCGAGAAATACACTTCGTGAGTCAAAAGTGCCTAATCAAGTTCAATGTATCATTTTCAAGAGGCAATCAACGAACGGTAATTATTAAAAACCGACAATAATTTTTAGTAATCGCCATTGAATGCCAACGAAAAAACTGGCTAGGCCTCCTAGTCAAGGTGGATTTGTTCCAGAACAGACTATGCGCAAGGAGAAAATTTTATTGCAACGAGATAACGACGGTGACTTACGAGCTGATCGCGGATCCACCCGTCCGGTGCAATTAATCATGCGGCGAAGAACGCGAACCTAATTGTCTAATGATAGGAACAGGTCTGCGACTGCAGCGGGACAGCCTATAGTTTCTGTCATTAAGCGGGACGGCGTGAACCTCTCTCCCCTTGTCGTAAAACGTACTCGTAGATTTCCAGCATCGTTGCGGCAAGGGTTGGTTGTAAAACATATGAGATGGTTTGAGTATCGGCGCACATAAACCACGTTACTTATTGGCAATTCGAGCGAAGGTCCGTTAAAACGTTCGTGGACATACGTCAATTAACGAAGGTTCATTACGAGAGTCTTGTTTCTTTTTGTTTGGACTGGTCGATCGACGTTGCCTTTCGCGGGGAATATTGTATCTGATGAAGCTAAAATTAGAGAGCCTAACACGTGAAAAGAAAAATGAATTTATAAATTGAGATGAGATTTTAATGGGAATCAGATTTAAAGATGATTAAGAAAATGCCAAGAACAGAAATAGCGAGAATCTCACACTTTAAGTGCTTAACCATAATTTCCGAAAACAATTGTTATACAAATTTGTCTGACTTTCTGAACCATTACGGCAACTATCAATATTGTATAATGTAACCCTAAATAATTTGCCTTCTTCATAATGCGAGGAAATTAATTAATTGCCCTGTTGTATAATTCAGTGTTTTGTTTTCCGGAGAAATATCGTGCTAAAATCGATCTATTGTGTGGTTCGCATACAGTTAGCAATTTCATATCCCTAGAATTTTCCAAAAAGTAAATTTTTCCAATGACCTAGGAAAAATGATTGCAGTGCACTTTTTCCCATTCTTGAAGGAGCATTACAGACTTTTGGCACTTCAACCGGAGCCCATGAACCACGTAAACTCTAACGTAGTCTAATTATTTACCACGCAATTTCAAGATTTTGAATACCCAAACTTTCGTTCTTTGAACACTCTGATGATCGTCAGCAGATTCTTTCTGTGGTCCGTCAGCCAGCCACAGTCCAAAGAAAGTCAGTCAGGCTGGCTCAACAGCGTAACGAGGTGGTGAAAAAAAAGAACAGATCGATTAATTCAAGATGCGTTTGTAATATTTTCATTGTAATAAAAAAAAGTAGCATTCAGGGAACGGAGCTACATTGTTGTCTGCGGGGCCCTGAGACAAAGAAACCGATTCTGGGTATTTTTTTTTTTACCGTGGAAGGGTGAACACATAGTCTCCTCTTTTTCCGTCTCTGTGTGTTGTCTTCATTTCTCTATTTGTACTCCTTTCAGTGCCATCCAATCCTACTCCGGCTGATGAAACCTTCCATTTCCATCCATCCGTCCTTATTCCACGCGGTCTTTGGTGCAGCGTCGTACTCCTTTTCCTTTTGTTTCATTCGAAGGGACGACTTTCGAACCACCGAGAACCGTAGCACTTGACGTTTTCCATCGACAGCTTTACTTTGAATATAATCAAGAATAATAGTTTGTCGGGGAAATAATCTTTTGCTACGTGGTTCTGGATATTATGGCGACTACCGTGGAGGTAGGGGCGAAAATCGATCTCCGCGTTTATAGTACGGTTTATGCATATTCCGTCGTATTTGTAAATTGCAAATTAAAATGTGTATGATACGCGTGACTGTATGATTTTGCGATTCGAAAAGAAAGGGTAAATGCCGATTAATATTTGAGTCCGAGAAGAAAAAGTGCAATATTACCTCAAATAAGGAACCTCTCAAAAAGGTGTTTCAGTGAATTCTTAGATATTACAGATCGCAGCAGTTTGAATTGTAAATTTGATACGCCCGATTAAAGGTGGTTTTATGTGATAAATTGTGTTTGTATGTGAAAGAAGCAATTGTCATGCATATCACTTATTTTTCCATAGAATTGTAAACCATATTTCTCAATTGAACCCATTTCCTCCACTTTTCACAATTTTGTTACTTTTTAAAGTAACATATATAATACCTACTTAAGAAATTGTATAAATAAATCAAAAACAATCATTACAATTATAAATCCAGAAGATAATGTTACTATTTCATTTCACAACAGTTGCAAAGTCTGAAAACACTAATTACCCGCGTTGCAAAATGTTCAGGGTAGTAACCGAAACCGTAGAAATTTGCCGCAGAAATCCTTGGAGGGCTCGATGTTCCCGAGTTTCCTCTGGCCACCATCACATAACTTACAATACCTGGGTCTGACGCAACACGTAATCGCCATCGACCTAACCCAGACTTAACGCAGTAAATTTTTACTACTTTTCAAGTTTCAACCTTTTCCCCCATAATCTACGGCTTCGACCAATCTACAAACTAAAACTAGGAATACAAAAATGACAGTATCCAAAATTGTCACATTCTAAAATGTGTATGCAATACTTAAATTGTTATGCTCTAAAATTTTCATTCCGAAAATTCCTATGGTCTACAATGTTCCTACCAAAAATTCCTCCATCTTAAAATATCTATAGTAAATGATTGTGAGCTCTAATATTTCGATGTGTTATAATTTCATCCATGTAAAATTTTTACGCCTACAAATTGTTGCACTGTAAAATTTCTGTATTTTAAAATACAAAAAATTTAGTAACCATAAAAAACAGAAGTAACTTGAATTGGATTAACAGCCATGAGTGCCTTTAGTGGACCCGTTGATCCGTTTGTTGACCTCTGTGTCAAATCGTGACCTAGTCCCATCTACTTATATGTACTTACGTATATGTATATGATTGGGAAACCAAAATAATGCCCCCAGGTAAGCCAATCCTACATCAACAAACCGTACTACGTCCAGTAACACACCTTGTCGATTAAAACAGCGACCAGTCTCATTTCCCCAATGCTACAGCGTAACTGGGAAACCTAACCGAGGCCTGATTCAGATCTACCAGCCATAGTACTCGTAGTGACACTTTGACCTTGTCGATTGAAACAGCGATCAGTCCTATTTCCCGGATTCTACGCGAAAACTCGGAGCTCTATGGAGCACCACGTTTCTTTCACAGCCAACAACACTGTCAGCGCTACAGACATGACGTGGGGAGGTAGGTTAGAGGGATCTCAAAGGACTCTGGAAAGACGTTACTCAACTTCGAGTAATGAATTGCCAGAAATATGATAGGAGACAACGTAAAGGCGAGGTGGAAGAAAAGTAGACGAGAGAGAAGAAAAAGCAAACGAATTCTGAAGCTGCTGGAAGTGTCTGGGTGAATACGTGCTCCGTGGCGAAACACCGCCACACCTTGTGTCGTCCGCAAAAGATACGGCGTCCCTTAGGAGCTAGGAGCAACGAACTCTTGCTAACGATACCATTCAAGGGCTTCCACCTTGTTCCTCGAGCCGTGGTTAAGGGGACGGGGAAGTTGAAGAAATTTTTGTTTGTCTTTTTTCATTGTAGTGAATTTTTTGTTCGCAAACACTCCAAAATTCGAGTCATCCTGTGTTTAGTTCTTGAATTCCTGAATTGCGTTGATGTGTTCATGTATGTACAGTTTGTATCACATTCTTTTGGTTTGTTGTTCTTTTTACTTTCTCCGGAGAAATTCACTGTTTCATAGCACGGTACAATTTTTCTCACGAACTAGTAGAGAGGTTCAAATAAAATTTGTGCAAATTGACAAATCGGTTGTTGCTGTAACGAAATGAAACGGTTTCCTGATAAATTGACAATATTATTCAATGACTTGGCGTTGTATGTTGTGCAACTTCAAAGTCAAATATTTGCTTCACTAATGTGTCAAAAGTAGCGTACTAAAAATAGATTGAGTATACAAAATTTGACTTTTTTCAGAATTGCATTTCCGATTTCTGCTAAACATTTTTTACGTTGAACCATAAAAAAGTAGGTTATGTTAATGGATCATAATTTACGTTCGACAGATTTCAGAGAAAATCTTGATATTCTCTACGGCACGCGGAACGCAATCGGCGTCGGTCCGGCGTCTACAAAAAGCAGTATTTCTGTAAACACGGATTTTTGTTTAAAATTTTCATGAATGAATACTTTCATTTCAAGCTGTGCTAAAAAAAATAGTTCCTCCGCAATATTTTAATAGCAAAATGTAATAACGTGATCACATAGAAGTTGCTTACCCGAACCCAATGCTACATTTATAAAAAAAATATTATTTTTGAAAAGTGCTCGCTGCTGCATTCACTATAATATGAATAACATTAACTTCGATACGTGTACTTCTGGCATTTGTAACTATTATAAATTTCGAAATTCACAGAATAAGCTACTGATCAAGAAATTTCAAAATGATTCAATTTTTAATTTTCATGCAAATTTCCTGACTAACTTCCGTGCACTTGTAAACCATAATACATATCGTAGTTTATAAAAATATCGAATTAATTTTCAAAGCGTTAAATATTTGTTCAAGCACAGGCTAGTTTTTCTTAAAAATTATTGAAATTATTCGTTTTCTCTTATTTACGAAAACAACGTGTTTCCGCTATTCCAATTCAACATTCTAAGGCTCAGAAGGTTCTCAAACTATGTTTCGCAATAATCAGTTATGTCAGCATTTTTGGCAGCACGAAACACTGCCTAATTCCGAATGTACAAAGTACAACGTAAATTCGAGAATCAAGAGGAGGCCGACTGTCCCGGAGACTCTACAGAATTGAAGCAAGAAAACGACGACTCAGCGTCGACTACCAAAACCGTCGGTAGCCCTTTGTCTCTACTACGGGGCTAATTGACCGGAACCCAAAGTATAGCAGAGTCTCAGCCGCGGAGGCCTCCTTCCCCCCATAAAATGTATAGCCAACTACGAGGTCGTCTAGCTAGCCGTTTTTTCACCAGCCCTTTTGGAATTCCTCGGGAGATCGGGAACTTGAAATAATTCTTTCAGCATTATTTAAATTAAATTAATAGCGTGAATTTTATTTAGTAACAGTTTTTAATTTTTACCTTCATATTATTTTAAAAATGTCAAATATATAAAATTTTGTAATTATTTTGTATTTATTTTTAAAATCGTTCTTTTAATAATTCCAAATTAGGACGCATCCCATGTAAGAAAATGTATGTAACTTCAAAATAGGCGCGTTTAAAATTTTTCGAACTCGTAAAACTTGCATTCAACGCACCTACGTAAATAATAATTACTCCAGTTTAACAAACTGCGGTTTAAGGCATTAGAAATACATTTTTCAAATTGCAAACAGTGAGAGAATGCAAAGCAGAAATATCGATTTATAAAACTGTCAAAATTGTGTCCTTCATCCTTTCAATATATAGATGACACCAAAAACATCTATAATTTTAAGACATTTTACAATATCTTTGTATAAAAAGGGAAATTCAATCTTATACCAAATGCATTTACTCTGCTGTGTCGAATATATTCGTCATAACTTCACAATGATTAAGAACACAAGTGCAGTTTATCAAAATGTAAGAAAACACTTGAAAGATTAAATACTTGTGAGCCTTTCTCTCCCCCCAGTGATGCGTCCGAACGCAAATCATCCTATAATGTGAATATGTATTCAAGTTTATTGTTTCTCGTCAAATTTTCCAGCGCGTCTTTTTAAATTCAAGAAGTTTTTAATTTTCAACATATCTCGATCTACTTCTAAAGAATTACATTTCGCAGAGTTCTTTTCCGCAAAACCGGTGGTTGTTCGATAAAATGTTCGCAAAGTAAGAGTCGACGTTTCGCCCAGAGCTGTGCTTATAAGACATCAAAAAGACTTGCTTGCCGCAACATTAGATGAAATGTCGACCACTGCTTGCTCAGTATTTCCACTTTCAAAGTACGTCTATGCAGTAGAAGTTACACCCCTCCCCCCCTCCCCCCTTCCAACATCCCCTCCCCACACAGTGGTAAGACCACACAGAGACAGCGATTCCTTCGGTACAGCCGCAGAGTGCTTTGACTCCCGATAACTTTCCGCCTCGGTACCTTTCAACTGACAAGCACTCTTCCATCGATCGACAGATCGCGGAGGTCCCGCTATCTCTGCTGGTGCGTGAAAGGTTATCGAGATTATATACTGATTGCTAAAAGTTTTCTACCCGGCAATAAATAAAACACTAATTTTTCCATGTATGTATTTAGATTTTCAAGTCCACCCCTCTCCCCCATTCGGTTTTGAATTAGAAGTGGGGAATTCAAAATAATTCCCCTAAACCCACCTGGAAGTAAAAAGTGGGGACGAAAATAGGCGGCAGCACCTGTATCATAAAATACGTCCTGAATTGCTGGCTGCAGAGTACGTCATTCGACGATGAAATCGCGAAGGACATAGAATTCCGTCGTTTTTCCGAGGATGCTGCGTAATGTTGGGACGAGGAAATGCGGAGGAAGAGGTGCTATCACTCCGGCATCCGGGATGTGGTTCCTATCTGGGCGGACAGAGACTCCTATCGCTTCCTACGCGACGACAGGCGAATAACTGAATGAATCGGTGATTTTGTGGGGTTATGAAAACGCTCTCCGTTGGGTCCCCATAACAGGATCAGAAGGAAGCGACAATCATGAATGAATCTTGACGCAAGAGCAGCGTGGGGGAGCGTTTTTGTTTTTAGAAAGTGTTGCATTTTTCTTAATTTTGTGATTGTATTTATTTGAGTGATTGTTTTTATCTACATAGCAACGATAGTTCTTCTGTATACGATTTTCTGATAGATTTCAAGAACACTGATTTTGGAAATGTTTGATTGTATAATAAAATGATAATGACTCAATTTGATCGATAATTACACTCGTGTATTTATTGATCTGGACCTTTTAATTTACCGCGGTTAATATTATATCGGAGCAAATATCGGACTCATTATACCGTATGTTATTAATTGTTTTGGGTAGTGTAGGTCGTTCAGTGGTAGTTACGATTGCACACTAATACCGGTGTTATTATGTTAATGGCAGAACAGAGTGAAACGAACGGGTATCCAATTAATTTCGTTCGGCGACGTGAACATCGTACGAATTTAATTCTTCGAATAACGCCCACCACTTTCCGTACTCAGTTTTTTATTAGCTAAGCGCGATCGGTACAAATTATTGTGAACGAGTTGTGTTACAAGATTCGAGTACACAATAATTAATTGCTGTTGACTTTTCCAGAAAATTTCAGCAAAAGCAGTACAACGTACGAAGGTAAAATCGAACGGTATTTTTAAATCAATTTCTTAACACAAATTGAACTTAATTTCAGGTGAAATTATTAATTTTGAATTTATCAATTTTTACAATAATTAAAAATTTTTTAATCGCCTAATAAATAACAAATAAGAAATCAATAAAACATAAGTATAGCCTGCCATAAAACATGAAATTTTAAGAGTTTTTCGAAATTAATTTAAAAGAAAATCAAATACATATTTATTCCAAACGTTTACATTATATTAAGACATATTTGAAGTACGTTTCTGATTTTTTAAACCAAAAAATATGTAGTTAATAATTCAGCGCTAGAAAATTGACGATACAAATTGTACTGGACGCAATGATATAAAATACATAATCCGCTATTTTTTTATTAGTTCACGATAAGCCATTGCCGATCAATCTAAAAATACTGTTCTACAAGACCTTAATATTTCAAGAAAATCGGATAAATATTTTCTAAATCATATTGCATGCCAATCTCAAAGAACACCGTTCGAAAAAATAGGTATTCAAGGTTTCCTATAACTTTCCTATAACACGATGCACTCATAACGCGGTTTACATATAACGAGCTACGAATTATTGTTTTGTAGGATCATTGACAGCATAAAAGTCAATACCCTTTATTACCGTTACTCTTTATAAAGAAGCGACAGGAAAAAACGAACCAGGAAGAAAATATCGAAGCACAGTAAGCAGAGTCATCATGCTCGTACGCTCGACAAGCAGATAAAAAATTTATCAGATCACCAAAAATATTCAGAGATTTGACTTTTAATATTCAGGGTATATTTTCAAGATATCGTTCTAACGATTAATGAAGAAAAAAAATCGATTTTTTTTGCCTGACACAGCAGGCTCCCCCCATAAGTCTGAAAACTATTAACACGTGGACACAACGTGAATTTTTTATTTCACCGCGAGAGAACCATGGCAATAAGATCAACTGACGTAATCGTGCAAGACTCCGGCTATTTCTGTTTCAGGACAGCACGTGTCGGGAATGGCGAAATTCGACTGTTCGTACATATCACTTTTTTTGCGGACCCATTTCTTGCCATGGAAGGCGAAGGAATTTTTGCAATCCTACAGGAATTCGATACGCAGTATTTGTTTTAGAAATTTTATTGTGATAATGTTTATTCTGCCAGTATCGAAATCTCTTTCTATTGCTTTAACTGGCGAACATGAAAACGTCCCCAGTTGTGGATTAAATGAATACCTTGCAAAATATTAAAAACGTTCCTAATTAAGGATTAAATTGAAACCGCAAAAATTCGTTTGTTATTTGAACACATCTATCGAATATTGAATCACTTCAAATTTTAAGCTTTTAATATTTTAATTATCAAATTACCAATAATGATAATTCATTTACATTGTTCAGTATTTCCATTGGCAACACTGATTTTCCATAGATTTACAAGTATTTCTCCGAGGATTAAATGCCTCGATAAGATCATTGCACGTCTAATTCCCAATATTAGTACCAAATGCTATCGCCACGCGACGCTGAAGTGCCGGGCTCTAGCATCCATGGATTTTGGTACAAAGAAACTCGTTGAGCATGTGTTGCAAACACCACACGAGTGTGCGACCTCGTGTTTGGCGTTTTAACGTGTCCCGACCCGGGATGAATGAATTATTGAATACGTCATGCGCGGTTGGAGTGAATACTGTGTATTGCAGTCGAGTTATACCATAGGTTATATCACGCGGTCCAATGTGTGCGAATGACTCGACCGATGGTGTCACCATGTTTCGACGCGGCGAATTTTGACATATTGCCGTGACGACCCATGTAGACATCATTGGAAGTCGATGGCGCTAACCGTTTTGGGTTCCCCGAATGATTTTTTTCAGAGAGATTAAGCGCAATTGTGCTTAAGTATATTTCTTCTTTAGGCTCTGTTTTAATGCGTATCCTTGAACGTTTCGGTGTCAATGTGTTTGCAAGTGACATAATCGACGAGGCGCGAAAATTCGCACCGAATTGTGTATGTAGCGTTTTTTGGACGACCTTGTCCCATAGAATACGGAAGTTCTGCAAATTCAAGGAATTTCTGAATACCTTTTATGTTAATTAATTCGCGGACGAAATACAATTTTTTAATTCAGACGCTTCTTTGCTCGTTGCTTTACCTTGCAAATCTAATCCTTATTTTTTTTGAAGATATATGGTGTCCCAATTCTGTACAGAAAGTTTTTATTTTTTTCAATGAGATAAGGCAATGGGCACACGCGTAAGATTGTAATTACTTAAGCGCCGAATTAACTATAACGCACTTTTCAATCAGCCGCTCCGCATTTCAATTTCAATTAACGAAGCTAAGTACCCGAGACATAAGGTACCTTTATGAATACCATTTATTTTATTGCTCAGGCCAGGGACACCGTAACCCTGAGATGTAAAACAAAAATGCCAAGGTATGTATACATTATTTTTTGTAACACCCTATATGGTCCTTTACCGTATCACGCCGGCCAAGGCCGAGTTTTAATTTCGATTTCATTATTTATAATCGGCATAATGTATAATAATTGGGTAAAATTTAATCATGACTATCAAAGATACATTTTGCTCTGTGGGGAAAAACCGAAGGGGCAAGGCTCCCGATAGGCGAAAGAAGCCGAGACGATAAATAGACACGCGTGTGCGCGTAATCAACGTCAGTACCAAAGGAAATCATGGGCGCTTCCGGTTTCGCTTGTCTCCCGCGTGGTACTTTTAGAACACCCGATAAACAGGCCCGTGTCTATAATAGAGCCGGCGCTCTAGATAGCGCGATAGACAACGGGCTTTGATCCAGTAATGGTATGGTGATGGAGTGACGCTCTGCTAACTGCGGCCCCGAGCAATTGCACCGTTCATCTATTTTTTTCACCATCAGACCGCGTTCAGTACGTGTAATGACACGTGGCGGTAACAAAAAGAAATTGTATTGGGATTTGGTTGTTAAACGGAGACTGTAGCCACAAGTATTGGAATACGTCGTCAACTTTGTCAAGTTTCTGTCGGTCACCAGGAACCGCGCGTCCAGGGACTGAGGTATAGGGCCCTATTCAGCAGATTATTTTTAGATGCGAACGTACGATGTGCTACTAAAAATTTTGCTTTCGTTCATTTTTTTTTAAACTCTGTCATCGACGTTTTTAAACTGGTTGTATAAAGTATCAGAAACTAATTGTTAGTGGTTTTGGAGACACGTACGTTTATACGGAATGTAATGGACGTGAATCGCTCCGTTCTTTTTCAAATATTCAAACAAACACTCTAAAGTCACGATTTAATATTTAACGGCACTGTTCGATTTGTAAATGATCGTCGCATACAAAGCGTGTTCTATTTTTCATGCACGACGTAAATGGTAAACCATGCGTCAGATGTTTATTTAAACAGAAATTCTGTTATTTCGCCGTCGACGATATCAGGTTGAAACATGGAATATTCAAAAAATTTAATTATAAAAATGTACCGTTTGAAAGAGATATTATTTTTAACCAGAACCGACGAACAATGCTCTCTTACGGTCATTGTCTTGACGTTCGCAATTAAGATAAAGTTCCGAGGTGCCAGCAAAATGTCCCTAAAAGAGAAGTTCATTGCCCGCTAGAAAGATTTGAACTCCTCAAACATCAAACGATTCAAAAACACAACGTTGGTTCGCGGAAAGGAAATTTTCGGAACATTAAATCCTTATAGGCTTTGATTTCACTTAATATTTTGTACCTATTTTTGGTACATATTTTTTGTACATATTTTTTCACACACTCTGATCCTATATCGCGTTTACCATTTGTAAAATTATTGAAATTATTATTTCGTCTGAAAGAAACTCATTTTGTTCATCCTAAAACATCCAACGATTTAATTCAACGACAGAATGTAGGACTTGTATTATAGGGAATTACTTTTAACGATATACAGAGTGATGATAAGCATTCCCCCTAGATTCCCTAGATCCATACAAATTGAAAATTTACAATATCACTTGTTGTTTAACGATTATCGAGTAACTGAACAAATTCGGCAACCCAGAAAAAAATGGGCACGGTTTGCTGATTTATAAGCCTCCTTGAAAAATAACAATAGTCTTTAACATAGTCTATTATAACAGGACATCCCGTTGTAGAATTTCAAAGGATCCTATACAGTAGGTCCTCAGACTGCGTTTCTAGATTTATATTTTGGATACTGGAATTAGCAGGTCCTTTTTACGCATTGAGATACAAACTTCGGCAATTTATTTGAAGTCAACGACTAAAAATTTTGTTAAAATACATCGTGCTATCTAATTTAAAAAGCAGCTACTTCTGAATATGCCTAATACACAATATTATACGTCTAGTTATCAAGGGACAAGTGCTTGCCTCCATCCAAACGATCCTGATCCTCCGGGCCAAGGGACGCGGTCCCCGTGCTACGCGTTTCTTTTGTCGCACGGCACGACACAGGGACTGAGAAACGAATAGCACGGGGACTCTCCCCCCGCGACTCCCGGCCCAGAGGGTCAAGATCGCTTGGGCCGTGTGTATGAGAGTCCTCCACTGGTGTAGACCTTGACTCTTTTTACGGAACAGATTAGATCAGGGTTTTCGGGGTATTCAAACGGCATTAAAACCGGAAATTTTCCAAAGGTACGATAGTATCTGGAAATGCGGCGCCGAGACGAATAATTTGTTACCAATGATGAAAAAATAGGGCCAGCCAATTATGTGATATTTGGCCCCAAAAGTAACGGTATTACAATGAAAAATCGTTTCGTTGATAGTAACGTTCTCTATGGCTGTCTGTTTCGTCGTTTTGTCTGCGATTGTCTCCTCCGTCGTCGCTACAAATTTTCTTATTGTTATAGTAACGCTGACCGACGCGCCGCCTAATGGTGCCTGCGTTAACTTACACTGTGATTCCACGGCATGTAACGATGATTTTTGCACTCATAATACTGATTTGTATATGCAATCGGTTGCAGGTAATGCCACAAAAATACAATTTGAAGGAATTTTTCTAATATTCGATATTTTTTTGAATAATAGGCCTCACGCAAGGTTTTATTAAAAAAGGCTTATCTTCTAAACTAGGATCAACATGGAAGTTAATAAAAAATAATTCATAAAACCATCATGGGTTATCAATAACTTATGAAATAATTTAATATAATGGTTTTTGAAGTTGTCGAATACGTTTTTAATTTTTGAAACTTCAATACATTTCAAAGCGTATCTTTGAATTTCGACAAGATTTTGTAGGACTTAATCAAAATGTTTTGTGAAGAAATCTTCAAGTGAAAAGTAAGGAAATTTTTCTTTGTTGGGGTGTCGAATGTATACCGAGTGATTGGGTCTGTGGTGACACACATAGTTATGGCTATTGGTGAAAAATGTTTGGTATATACACTATATACTATCCCCAAAAAAGCATAAAAAATTCAAAGATATACAAAAAGTAAAGAGGCTGTCTCTTTCCACCCGGTTGCTCATTAACATGAACTTTATTATACGAAGTATTTGATTACGAACAAATTTAGGGAAATTTAAATCGTTGTACAATTTCGGCAAAATAGTATTGTTAAATGAATATTTTCAATTAACTTTAACTACATTTTTAGGTATACATACTTGGCGGCTTACTTTTTGCGAAGTTTAATGTCAAAAATTTACTGTCACAAATATTATTCTTTGTTCCTAATTTAATAAGTTCGAATATACCAGATAAGATTGTGCCAAAGCTGTATAATAATTTGTTCTTACGTTTTTTCCATTTCAAATACTTCATGTAAGGAATTGTACATTATTGAACAACCAGTTACAAAAGCACATCTTCTTGAATTTGGCCCACATCATTGCATTTTTAATACTTTTTTGTGGATTAAACTGTTCAGTTCTAAGTACCCCTAGTAATACCTACTTATGAAAACAGCTAGTTCTAGAAGTACCTGGGAATATCTAGTTGCCGAGTAAGACCTAATTTTTTTTATAAAAATAAAATTGTATAAAATCTGGTTCAATATCAGCCGTAAAGTCAACATTTTCAATCATCTTAGAATTGGAAAAGAAATATTTCTTTAGTACGAGGTGAAATATTTGCATTTATTTTCCGAATACTATTTATGACTTTTCGTTAAAAAAATTACCCAAAAAAATGTTCAATGTACTTAGCGCACGCGAATAGAATTACGAAATTGTATGTGTGTATTGACGTCAGTTGGCGACGGGCAATTCTAAAATCACAATCGTTTTTGTGAGTATGCTTTACGGCAAGATTGAGTGTTAATTACTATAGAATATTCATAAACTGTAGCATATTTTAAGGTTAATTATTTAAACTTCGCGCCTAATCTTAGTCTTGCGTTTCTTTTGTTTAAGCTCTTGGTCCTTTGTATTACATTGCGAAGACTGCGTAGCAGTCAACGAGCACACGATCGTGCCAGTTTAAAAATGTCCTTATAGCATCCTGCTTCCTTTTGAAGACTGCTAATAGGAATTCTAGGAAGAGATATGAATTATGCATGTTTTCATATTTTGTTTATAAATAAGCGGTTTGTCTTTATCAAGAAAAGGTGCCTATTCTGATATATTTTTTTGTACCTTTAACAAACTAAAATAAAACAAGTTTTTTCAACAACCAATCAACGAAATATGAAATTAACCAGAACACATATACACATACGACGTATCGATGTATCATTGCGGTGACAAATTTCCTAAATTTCGTGTAAAAAGTGCAGAAAATATACATTTCAAATACTTTGAACCGCCGTTAATTTGAAATTCTACAAGCGAAATTTTCGTAATTTTTTTATTATGAAAACTACTAATCTTAAAGCTGCGCGGTAGAAATGTAACCATAAAATTGTTATAAAAATAATAAATACAATTATAGAAAATTAACGAAAAATAGACATAACATTCTAAACATACTCAGAGGAGCACCTTATCAGATCCAAAATTACCTAACCTCAAAGTCACATGTCCCAGATAGGGTTAAAATCTCGCAAATTGAATTCTGTTTTCACATTCGTCCATAAACAATCAGGGGAGAAAACGAAATAACGATTTATAATTATAGATGGCCGCCATCTGATAATCGAAAACACTTTTTCGTGCCTCTCTCGATTGACGTAACCAACCATGGGAAGTCAAAGGCCTCCGAGAAGCAGCACACGTTATTTCCATGAAAGCAACCGTAGTCAGGACTTGCGAAAGTGGGCCTGAAGGATCCACGAGTGAACATCACTCCGCGGGATCTTCAGGATCGTTACTATACGTGAGTGCACGTAAAGTGCGCTTTAAGAACACCACTCGAACCCGTAGAGATGCTCGTCGGCCATAACTGTAATAGGGACAAATGTGTGTTCTGCTCTCCAGGCACCCACGCGAGCGTCAGTAGATGGAATATCAAAAGTATGCTCTTCTCACGCTCTAGAATAGCATTTGCCCTTCCTCATGACTATTGATAGGATTATATCCTGCAAATACCATGCCAATTTCACTAAATTTGCTAAACGAAAAGAAAACATGCTATGTCGAAAATTCTCTAGCGTATTATGCTTTGAAAAGAAAATTCCCTGGCTTGATGTTTTAGGGTTACCTTAGCCTTTTAGGAATCCCAAGGCGACACTGTGCTTTTAGGAAAATGTGTAAACAAACAGAGTATTGGGATAAAATAAAGTTTGAAATGGATAATTCGTACCTGGAATCTAAAAACAAAAAAAGAGTTACCAAATATTCTCTATTACATACAATCCTTTTACAAGCGAGGTATGTATGTGTGTTTTGTCAAGTTGGTATTCGTAATACCGGTTGTGCAAAGTATACGTTCTTCGAAATCAATTAGTTTGAAGATTTTAATTTTCTCCCCCGGTTTTCTCAATCCTGCCAGCAGAAAGCAACACGAAATCTGTTTCACGCTCGCAATTCACCAATCAGATAATGCGTTTCACTTCGCAGCAAGTGGAGTGTATGTAATGTTTGTACTACACGGTTTAAATGTGGTGTATCTACAAATGCACATTCAGCACGTGTAAATCCTTATACGGAGTGAATAATAACCTTCTGGTGGAGAGTGCTTCACTGTACGGGAGGCAGAAGTTGCTGGTACTACGTAAGAAAAAAGGAGGATCGTGTAGATTACGTAAGTGGGAAAGGAGAGGGTACGTAAAGTGCTGTTGACGGGACTGTGGAAGGTAGTACTCTTACGTTTTACTTCTTCAGCGTTCATCAGCCGGATAACTGTAGCATTTCTGGCGCCAATTTTTTTCTGCCGTTTGAAACTGGACAATATATCTAGACAATTTTTTGATTTATTTGTTAATTGAAAATCGTGAGAGGTAAAACAGCGTTCAAATTGTAAGTTTAAATTGACTGTATCGAAAGTATGCACGCTAAAATTGTCTCGTCTTAAAATACGAAGTAAAATTTCTATTCCTCTTTCTACTGTTGTTATACTGAAAAACGAGAATTCGTTTTTAGTCATTTTACCTACCAATTTATATTATTTGGAACGTTGAAACAAATATCGAATAGTCCCCTACAAGATAATATCGTAAAAAAATTGTGTTGCGTGCACTTTTTTATTCTCCTTTATAACAGGTTGCCGTTTCCAATTTAGTTTTTGTAATAAATATTTTAAACATTTTTGCTTACTTTGAATTTTACGCCGAAATCGGAAAGTTATGTTTGAATAACATTTGCCTCTGCGAATCTTTTTATTCTAGTAGCGTCACATACGGACAAAATATAATCTATGGTTTATCACGCTTCAAGAAACCATTTGAAATATCGAATAAATCAGTTCTAGAGAATTTTTAAACCGAACTTCCGATGGTAATAAATTAATTAAATTCTGTTCGACTCCAACCTGTCGCGGGAAACCCGTGTATTCTAATTAAAATCAAATATAGATATTCATTTAGAATTTATGAAAGGAAACATCAAAGAATTTCTTGATGGCACTTTCACATCGAAGTTAATTACAAATACATAATTACAAGATCAATAATATTTCTTTCTCGTTGGTAAAACAAAAATTCGTTAACAGAGCTTTAATTATAAGTTTCAAGGATCAGAGTGTAACGTAAAAAACAAACACTAACGTAGATGCATTCTGCTATCTGTCTGGTAATCAGTATCTCGATCTAGAGATTCTTGTTGGTGAATTAACTGTTACCGTATCATTGCATTCAATCAACAACGTCCGTTCCTGAAGCTCTGAGGGACGACGGGACGCAGGTAAGAATGAAAGAAAGCGGCAGATATTATCGCAGTGAGATGCTGCGTGACAATTATTGTCAAACATCTCATCGGCTCAGGTGCTTCAGGTAGACTTCAACAAATCCGTTTCTAAGCGGCTTCGCGTAATCCACTACGGCCTTTTCGGGTAACCATGAAAAGCCTATTACTGGTTCTTACGTGAGAAGGAAACTAGCGCCATCCATCCTTGAAACTTTATTTTTAGGATCTAATATTTTAGTGAGGATAAACTAACAAATATTTCAACATTCAATGCTATTATTATTGACCCTTTCTGTTATATGCTTCATTTAGGAAGTTCTAAGATGATCGATAAAGGTATTAGTAATTAGAATTATAGATACGAAAAAACAATCGGCCATTTAAACGACTGCTTTTTAAATTGAAATCAAATTGAAAATCTGTTAATGGCCTTATCAAATTCTTTGATTGGAGTCCTATCATTTTATGTTCATAGTAATACCTAAAAGATACACATATGTATTACTTCAGTGCACTAAAACTATGTAATTTATAAAGTTTGTAGTAGATACACGTGTTTCATTTTATACTTTTTAGCCTTTTCCGATTTTATAATCGATTTTTCATCAATTACGTATTTGATCATTTTTATGAGAACTTTGGAGACTATCACTTTCTTCTTTTAGAATTGATAAAATATTGTATTGTTATCACAGATACGCATATGTTAAAAAATTTAAAAAAAAATCAACTCGTTAGAGAAGAATAAGAAATTTATTTCGGAATTTTATCTAGCTAACAAACAATTAGAACAACGAATCTAAATAAAATCGCGATAAAAAAAGATTGTGCCAGACCTCGAGGAGAAACCCCGAGAGTTTTCAGTTTCAAAGTGATATAATATTCGTTACAGGCGAGGTCAGTCCTCCGGCGATTCTTGCATAAATTCGCATGACATTACGCGTGTGTTTCGCGAAATTGTATTCATTGAGTTTTACGTAATTCCTGGAGCGGTGGTCAAGTACGATCTCGAATTGAATTTCCGCTGCAATGGAATAGCAGTGGCTTTGACCGCCCTTCAATTGCAATGAGAACTGGCAGCTCGTATGACGGGCGTAAACGAGTTGCGTCCGTTTTGCGGAATGCTTGAACCTACGGAGGTGGAAGTGCAGCAATGAAGATCAAAATTTTACACGCTCGAATTGGCGCCGATGATTCCGATATGCCAGTGACGACCGTACATACGTTGAACACCGTGTAGTAGGGCAGGGAACTCCACGGATTCGGAACGAACCGTAAAGTTTCGAATAATAACGTCGTGAAAATACCCCAGTTAAATAAAACTTAACCCCTCAAAAGTGAGAGGCGACAAAGTAGACGGAAATCGTCCCGCAGATTTTGCACACTTTTCGAAACCAGCTCGCGTTACATAAACAATTCAATCTGGCTGCCAGTTCAGTAACTTTCCAGAAATTCCCTTGGAAAAGATGAATTAAGCATATTTTCAACATTTTTATTACATTAATGGTAGATAGAGAAAATGTTATTTAGCTGCTAATATTTAACCCCTACATTTAGCAACATATATTTCAGAATAAACAATTTTTTTTAACGACTCTCACCCTTATAATTACATCTACGTGTCAACGGCCTGGCCGGTGCTGGGTAACATACAGGGTGTAACAAAAATACTGGGACAGTTTTTCAGTATCGATAGTACACACCAAATGATGAAAAAAAAGACTATAAAGTTTTGTCGAAATGCCACCCCCTATGGAGATACAAACCCTTTTGTAAAAAATTAAAAAAAAAATCATATCTTCAAAATGATACGTCGTAGAAGACCCGTTTTGATTGCAATATAACCGGAGAAGATCAAAGATAATAGAACAAAATATAATTGCTGTGATTATTGCTGTTAAATAGCATTTATTCTTATTTAATCCAAATAACATCGATTATCTATATCGTAGCAGGTTTGTAACAACTTGGGAAAAAATAAGGGCATTCACTAAATCTTCCTTTGGGTAGATAGTGATATTCTTTTCGTAAACTTTAGTCTCTTCCGGTTATATTGCAGTCAAAATCGGTCCTCTACGACGTACTATTACGGAGATATGATTTTTTTTTTAAATTTTTTACAAAAGGGGTTGTATCTTAATAGGGGGTGGTTTTTAGACAAAACTTTATGGACTTTTTTTTCATCTTTTGGTGCGTACTATCGATACTGAAAAAGTGTCCCAGAATTTTTTGTTACACCCTGTATATAGATATATCGGTGGGCGTGTAAAAAAGATTGATTGAAGAATGTTGACAAATATAGTTACATGCACATAAGTCGATCGGAAAAAATTGTTTCCGAAATTCGTGACACTTGTCGTTGACGTTGCAATGAAAATTACAGTGACATCATCAATTCTACGAATTCCTTCATCAAACCTTTGAGAAAAGATTCTCGACACAACTATAAACATTCAAAGAATCTAAAAAAAGGTCCACTTTTTGTAACTGTGAGAGACGTGCCCCTCCCCCCTCCCTCCGACCCGCCACCCTTGAAGCAAAGGGGTTTATTCAGATGTGAGGAAGAATAATTTTTTGTACTTTTTCACAATTATGCATATGAATAAACCTCCCCACCTTTTTCCACGTAACAATGCCCAGCACTCCAATTTGGCAGTCACAATTTCCCTTTGAAAAGGAATTTTTCCATTGTGAACGGTAAATTGAATTCCCAGCAGGCCGAACGCCGTAAAATGGTTTCGCACGACAAATCTCAGAAACGGTTCATGTCTGTGGAAATCGTAGCACAAATTACAAGAGGGCCTTGTACGAGCGATAAACAGTGGGCTACATCGACAATAGTACTGTCTTAGCAGTGGCGGAAGAAAACGTCAAAGAGAAAACAGGAAGATGACAACAGCGACCAAAGAAATGAAGAGAACCCACGGAACAAGACAATGGGGCCGAGAATAGAAGCGTCAGAAAGAAAACGGATAGGAAAAGTGGACGACGGACACTGGAAACTGGAAAAATAAAACGAAGACCGGGAAGTATGAAGAGCGCTGCCGGAAAAATCCACGTGGAATACAGAAGAAACCATGACGCAATTAATAATAACGAACGACGTTGGAAACTAAGGTAAAACCAAGGAAACACTAAATTCGAGTAAAAAGAAACTATATTAGTAAAACAGAAGGCGAGGAACGGAGACAGTAATACAGGGGGACGCAAAAGAAAAAGGAGGTAGAAGATGAAACGAACGAAGAGTAGGGGAAAAAGAGAGGGGGGATAGAACGCAGAAAGAAGTCTGCGTAAAAAAGGGAGCAGCGAGGAAAGTAAAAGAACAGCAGAGTCCGATCGAAAGGGAAGATGGACCGGTCGCAGGGAAAGAAGGAACGGAGGAAGAGAGAGCCGGGTAGCGTCAGAGGGGACAGAAAAATCAGGCAACAAAGAGCAACGTCGGCAGTGCTGAATATCGCATTCCCATTCGCCGATGCCGCCTTCGTGCATGAAAGCCCCAAACCTGCTGTAAAGTCGGTCGGGCTTGCAAACTTGTTTGTATAGGTACTACGTAGAAATGTGTGTACGAGCCTGTAGTTCACATACAGGGAATTGCATAAGCTAATTTGTAACGATTATGAGAATAATGGACATTGAGCGGGAATTTATTTGTTTTATGATTTAAAACAAATTTGTTTGCTTATATGCTTGTTTATCTACATATAATCCGCAAAATAAGGGTCCGCTTTGACAAGGTAGATGAATTAACCGTACAGTGAGCGTTAAACCTTCGTTTTATTTAATGTGATTACAAATACGCAACACAGCTCTCTAACTACGTATTTTAGGTTTATCGAGCGGGAGATAAATGCTGCTTTACAAATTCCATTTGAAATGTACTCGTCTAAAAGTTGCAGTTGATTTCCATGACATTGAAAAAGTAATATTTGCAAAAAATTTTAACTTTGGTCATGATGCAGTCGAATATATTTATTTAAAATTTGGTCATATTTAAGCATAGTTCCTTTGCCATTTATTTTAATGTATATTGTGGGACACCCGTTGTAAAGATTTCTCTGCGCATTTTTATGGGAAACGTGACGAAGAAACTCGAAATCGAGCACAAAAATACTGGGACCTCAAAATATATTGTAGGATACATTCCATAATCTAACAATAAGACAATCTGAAATATGATATAAGAAAAGTCGTTGGTTTTATTACACAGAATTCTTATGGCAGCTTAAGGAAAATTATATATTTGTTTTTAACGGTGCGCTGCTTCCAATTCGCACGTGACAGTCAGTTTAAAAATGTCCAGAGATACTCCCAAATTTCTGAGTTACATTGACCCAAGTTTTTAATGATCTACGAATTATAGTCATCAACCGAATAAAAAAAGGTGAAAAAATCACTAACCCCAAAATTTAGACCTTTAACGCATACTGACATCGAAATACAACATTGCGAATAAATTTTTGGTTGTTTTCATCAACAAAGACAATAAAAATATATACTTTTTATTCATTATTTAAAAAAACTCGTTCATGAAAGGGTTTAAAACAAAGCACTAATTGTAAGTAAATGAGTAAGATACAAACCCAGTCATTACGTTACCCGAAAAAAGTATCTAATGGAGATCCGAATTGGATCACTTGAGCCCAGTCAAAACCGTCAAATCGTTTCGTCACCTTCATAAAAAAAAGTAAAAAAAAAATACCTAACACTTACCAGTCCATGTCGACCCAGTTCAGGGGGAAAAAAAGCGACTAGCAGATAAGACGAGAGAGGGAATTCTCCCAGCAGGAGAAGAAAAGCTAAGGGTGGTTCGAAGCGGGGCTTCGTGGACCTTTCGAGCAAGTAATTAATTGCGCGATCGGTATCGAGATAATAGTTACTAATTAACCCGACCGAGAACGCCGTGGGCGATCGGCGAGGTCCTTTGGATCGTAGGCCGGAGAGAAGAGACGCGGAGAGAAGACACGGGGCGGGGGGATTGAAAACTCGATGACTTTACAACTGCAACTGTGCGATCGATAGCAATTTTCTTCGGCTCTTTACGGGATATCGAGGGTGATTAAACGGAGAAAACAACAGACTGCGACGGCACCAGCATGACGCTGTTGCGGATAGTCAATAATCCGATTTCTTTTTTCGCGAAGATACTGCGATGCTATCGATGCCAGAGTAAATATTGGTAAAAATTGATCGAAAATTTGTTTACCTAATTTAGGTTTATTTGATTTAATAATCAATAGAATATTGTGATCATTGTTATTAAATAATTGTCTAATGTTTTAACGGGGAGCGAATAAATTTGTGTTTGGAATTAGGCATTGTTACTGGAACGTGAATTACGTGGAAATATTGCTACGATTCATATATACTACTCTGTACATATACATATGCACATATGAGATCGATGCGCGTTGTAATTAAAATTACCATGATTATGGCTTTTAACCGTTTAACCCTTTACCCAACGCTCTCGGAAAATGATCAAGCCGATAATTATCAGCATAATTATCAGATATAATTATATCTCATGCTTGTCATATGGTTAATCTAATGGTGTCAGTAATTGCAATCATTTAATAAATTATTGGGAACATCACAGGTTAATTAATAGAGTTCAATAAGATTACACAAAAACTAATAAAGTGTGACATAGAGGAGCACGGATTTCTATTTGCATACTTTTTCCTCCATGAAAATTGTGTTTCTATAATCTCAAACACGGAACAATATTCCCGCCGACAGAAGTTATTACCCCAGTCAGTATTTAGCGAAGAAAAAAGATTCTCCCATATGAAAATGAGTGAATCAACTTTTTTTTCAGTTGTAATATAACTTCCGCAGTCGCATAGAGGCAAAAGACGAAATAAACGCATTCGCGTACTTAATCGAGCCACTTTCCTTCGCGGCAGATTTTTTTCGAGAATCCCATTGAAATTTCACCGGAGGCCTTCTCTCGGCTGGTGGTTTCAAATTGCACGATAACAGCAACGTTCATTACTAACCCCATTTAGAGACGCGCCTTTAGAGTCGAATCGCAGAAGGGTGGACGGGACTTACCTGAAACAGATAAAAAGGTATACGTTAGAAAGACCGTCGTTTTAATTGGGACGGCGTCATTTATTGCGAGAGCCCAGCCAGACAACGACCGCCGTGGAATTCCATAGGCTTTTGTGCCAACGTTAAAAGGGCCAACCTTTTCAAGGCTCGCCGCAATAAATGACGGATACCCCGATCGCACAATGTGAACTCTCCGCGAATTGTGGCGTCACCGCCGCAGATACAGACTCTTCCGGAGTTACACATTTCATCAAAATAAAATGCTATATTTCGTTTTGTATGGAAAAGCTCGCGGCGAAGATTCGCGAGGAAAACAGGATGCGATTAATTTACTTGGCTCAACCCCCCCCCCCATACCTTTGTAAATTTAATCGCGGGTATCGCGATGATTAAAAAAACTGTAATTTCTAATCTAAATATTGTCAAAACGACAAGTACTTTTGACATCGTGATTATGGCTGATGGTTCATTTCCTCCTGTATTTGTACGCATAATAATAATTACTCACAATGTCTCGTTAAGTCCAGCGAAATAATGTTCACGTAAGAATGTTATTGTTGGTTTTCGAGGACAGTCGCGAAAAAAAATATTGACTTTCGCCCAGAAAAACATGGGAATTGTTCGAACAGCAAAAAATGGGTGATTGAACGATTTTCAATTGGATTTGTATCGATAGGAAAAGACATTCCACGCTTACAACATGGATATCGAGTAAATTGGTATATTTATTATGAACAATGATCAATCTTTGTGGACAAAAAGTAGAGACCGGTTTCTCGCACGTGTTTCACGTTTTCGTGATCGCGATCAAACCGGAACGTACTCTCGAGAGCGGCGACCTACACTCTAGGTCCTACTGAGGTGTCGATCGCCACCTTTTTTTTCAAATTGGTAATCGAATCCAGGGATCATGTGCGTAACTAGAGAAAAAATAATACCGCGCTATTACTTACAATTAGATACAGTTAAACAGAATTTTTGTAATATGTAAATTTTGTGTTGAAAGTGGAATTTCTGCAAATTAATAATAAAATACACCAAAAATGCACATTTACACCACGAACAAAAAAATAGTAGTTCATCAATTTTCAGTTTTATGTCAAGAAGAGAATAAAATTTTCTTTGAAAAATTCTTACTGTAATACAAACATAAAAATATTGATCGTTCGTGTTTGTTTCTATGTTATTTCTTTATGAATCTTTCAAAATAACATGGCAAAATATAGCACAGTGTTTTATGCCTGAAACTCGGTGCTTCAGGTATTTTTCCCAAAAATTTAATTCAAAACGTTACTTTTGTGACAGATTACAATATAAAATGCCTTCTTTCCCTAGCAAATGCATCCCGACAATAATACATCTAATTCCAAAAACAGTATACAATAATTTCTCGAAGTAAAAATAAATAACGTTTCTCAGGCATAAAATAGCCCGTTAATGTTCACTTAAAATCGTAAGGAACAGTTCGACAAGGTGATTGGCGTCAGCGAGAATTTGGCCAGAAGGGAGTGATGTAATTTAAGGTTACGTAATGCTCATTGAAAGCGACGACTGGCGGCACTGTAAGAGCGCCGTGCTGTCTGCGACGACGAGACAGCAAGGCGGCACTGTGATGCACTTGTTGCAACAATGTGCCCCGGCTTATCCGTACGATGCGTCGACGGCTAAGTGCGCGAGTGATTCATACACGCAACGTGAGCGGCGTGTGCGAAGATCAGACAAGACGTGAAAGTAAGCCGAACGCCTCCGTGTGTGTGGATGTGTGTGTGCGTGGTAATGCGTGTATGCTAAGTGCACAGACGCGGGTACACAGACGTGCTTGACGGGTTGCTGGATACAGAGATGCGGGGACCGTTTGCTAAAGAATTCCAGGGATGCCTCTCGCTGGAATGCAATGGGCTTTGGGAACCAGTGTCGCTGGATTACGTTAGATATCTGTTAGGATGATAGGGAACTTTTGTTGTCCGCAATCGTTGACTGTTTTGATCATAGTTGTAAATTCGTGGAATTGTTTTTAGTATCGTTTCAAGAAACATTGTGATACTTAAATGTGTATGTAAACACTAGAACTACCGAGGATTAATTCGGTATATTTAGAACCATTGGATAAATATGTTTGAAACAAAAAAATAAAGGGGGATAGTAAATTGATCGATTTAATTATTTGCATAGAGAAACATGGTTATGAAGAATTTTGGAAGTCGCAGTGTTATAAACTTAAGTGATTCTTAGAAGAAATACGGAACCGGTCATTTTGACCCCCTTGGTAGTTCTAGTGTTAAGGAGACTTCTATTGGGTTCAGAGTGCTAGCCATACAAAGTATTTAAACTGTCACATCTGTCACAGTTTTCACGAGTATTCTACCAAATACGATGATTATGTTTAACTTCTATGCAGTAAAGAGTCCATCAACTGGCACGATTTTTCCCCTTAAGAGTTCCAAAATGGCATCCATTTTTTTACAAGTGTACTCCCTACAGCAATTGACGGAGGTCCCCGCTTTTCGTTTAATTCCAACACAAAGTCCTCCATCGTTTTTCTAACCCCTCGCAATTTATCAAACTCAAGCCAGCGGTACTTTGCATAGACAGCTTCATATCGACGGAACAGTTTATGGGAGACCGCAGGGTAAATCTGTCTCATTCGCATCGAGGAGACATAAATAATTTCTTGCCAGTGCGATACCAGCGTTTCTAAACAAAACTTTGTGTACGTGCGGATCTCCATGCTGGCGAACAATTGCGACAATGTACACCCGCTGTCTACCGTATCGTACGAGCAGAAACCGACGATCCACTCTGCGAGAATCGTTGCAGCCCTGAGTGCGCCGATTATGTGCAGTGAGGTGTTTATAGGAACACTGAACTTCCCCCAGGCCTCCGCCCCTACTCACCCCTCCTATACCTCGTATCTTACGTCTTCCTTTTTACTCTATGCCAGAGACACGTGCACATATACAGGACGTTTCAGCATAACCGTGCCCTGGTCCTATGTAGCCTAAGTTACTGATAAAAAAAGATTAACTAATCCTGGAAGGAGAAGCTTATGATAATTCACCAAAAAAGGAAGAACACAAACTATTACCATTAAGTATGTTGATGGTTCAGATGAACATGTGATACTCTGCATATTCTTGCATTTCAATGATATAGGAACCCTGGTTAAAGTTTGCAAGGGTTGTACTGAAACGCCCTGTACACACGCACTGATCTACTCTCCATTGTGATCTCAGGCGTGACTTTAACGATAGTGCTCTTCCCTGTTCTGCAAAGTTTTCTACGCCCTGGCAAGCCTCCCCCCTTTAACTTTTCTTCCCGTGCCTTACTTTGAACTTCTTCACTTTTTTCACACTCTTCGTTTTCCTACCGATTTGTGCTCTAAAGTATGCGCGATTTTGTCAAAGTAATACTACACGTTCGTTGTTTTATGAGATATTTCTATGCAGATCTTTTGGTGAATGTCTGAGTATTTTCATTCGTTTTAGAATTTCAAATATGTTTAACATGCAAAAATAACTTTTTATTCATTTATTTGATACATCCTTTACAACCCTTTTACTAATTTGATAAAATCATTTTCCATTATAAAGTATGCCGATTTTGTTATCCCATTCAGCATGATTGGCTATTCATAAAAATTGTTGTACACTTTCAGGATATTGCTTTTTTCATAGAATAAGGTATAGAAATTCTATTCAGGGAACGCCTGCTGCAGCAAAACTTATGGATGTAGGTTTATGGGTACGTTGTTGTCGATGAAAATTCCCTCGGAGGAGTCTATTGATCCGCCAAGAAAATCGCTGTTTTCCGTTTTATGTTCCAACAAACTTAAATATATTAAGATCAAAAATATTATTTATCGATCGTTAGAATATATAACTTAAACATATTACTTGACACGATTGGAAATTGAATATCCCTTAACCCGTTGCACTCCTATGTCGCCTCTCAGGCGACAAAATACGAGAAATACGAGAATTCTGAATCACTATTACTAAAAACGTGAGTGTATAAATGTTAAAAAACTTTTTTTTTTTTTTTTTAAATAAACTGACATTGTCGTTTTCTCATGCTCTCCCTTTCTACACACTCAGCGTTCCACAATTTCTTCTCGAACTGATAGCACGAAGGATACATATAGTAAATAGTAGTAGTAGTAAACGTGTATGTAGACCAGAAGAGAGGAGGGTTCCTCCAATCGAAACCTTAGAAAAATCCATACCCACCAGAGACTGTGGTGGTCTTTAGGGTTTGCTCTAACAAGACGTCGCTTGTAAAATGTCCAGCTAGTACGAGTGGCACGTAGTGCGGATTCGAAACTCCAAAGGCCAAACACTGAACTATCCTTCGAATGGATACATGTATGTATATGTATACATCCAGGAATTCTATTCAATAGTATTCTCAAGATCTGCATATATCGTGCGCGTAGTAAAATTTTCGTAAACAAGTCGGAGAGGGTACATGTTTTCATTATCTGGTGCTGTATGGTCCAGTAATTGGTGAGACACAGAAAGTCCATAGAATCCTTAAATCACGGTTCCCATTCTTGCGATATTTGTTATTTTTCAGTATATTGTCGAAGAAGTTTTCTCTAGTTGAGATTCATGCTAAATTGAGACATTCCACACAAATTAATGGCTATTACGACATTAAATGCCGCATAAGTTTCATCAACTCGACAAAAATCAAATCAAAATCCAGTTACAAATCACGAATCTTACAGATTTCAAGAATTGGGTCATATAACTCTATTGTGGGATATGAAATTTTAGTAAATCAATTTCGGCAAATTTTTCAGGATAAGACATTCATATTTAACAGCGACTTCAAAATTTTCTATGGAGCATATTTCAATTTTCGAGGAAAAAATTCCAGAGAGAAACTAACACGAACATTTGCAGGATAGCATTCTTTCGTTAAAAAAGTTGGTAACTTATTTTGTAGTTTTTCGGTAAAATGTACGAAATGTGTAGTTAATTATCCGCAACGAAAAGTATTAAAATTATTAGTAACAGTAACTCTAATCACCTTAAATGATTAATTATCGTTTGAATAGTCGAAAATACCAACTTTAGCGACCCAGTCACGAAAGTTCTATGGTGGGTTTATAGGGGACTTTCCTCGGACAGTTGGCGCGTCAAGACAGGGCAGCCAATCGAGAAGTTTTACTGACGGGCATAATGGTGATCATTCGGCGTTTAATTGATTGTAATTACCGCGTGCCGAGATAAATAGTTAGTGTTCACTTTCTGTGTCTGCGGGGAACTCGGTTGGAGGACGTCGGTATCGATTTGTGGCAATCGGAAAACATAATTCGTCGGCTAATGAGCCGATCAGCTCGTGTTTCCCATCGATGATACGAGCGGATAGTCAGGCCGTCGATGCGGTGGTCCCCCTGACAAGTGCACCGCAGATTTAATAAAACTTTAAAAATACCTAACAGAATGTTCTCGTATAATGAGTTCACGGTTGTTTGCTTATGGTCACCATTAGGATCATTATTTTAAGTTGGCTTTACTGTGCAGACTTGCCACATGTGATTGGTTAATTATAGAATTCGACATAAAGAAAAATTTTGTTAAGCTGAATTTTTTAATTTTTCTACTTGATTTTAAGATTGACATCTAAATAAAGAAAACATATTTTTATTATTTTTTGCATTGTCTCATATGAATCCTTTTACATGAATTAAATAGTAATGATTAAGTAATTGTACAAATGGTTTGAGAAATGTTCGAATAATTAATTTGAGAAAAATCAGTTTTCAATTACAGTAGTGATGTCTATGGCTTTATTCGAAGGCAACTTCGGTTAAATGGTGTGCAATGAACGTATGTATGTATGTGTACGTATACGTGGGGCAGCGACCCCGAACGATTTAATCTGATTCGGAGGACACCCCGATTTATATTTTAATCAGCGAACTTCAACTCCGCCTACGCCAGGCAGTCGGTGATTAAGTCTATGGTGTAAATTATTGCCCGACGCATTACAATCTGCAGGTCGACGAAGCTCGTTTGAATCTTCAATACATTATCCGTCGACATCCATGCTTATGCTTTTCTGGTTCTTGGTTTTCGATTTTTTACATGTTTATTTTAAATTTTATCATATATATATCTATTTTAAATTTGACATGTAAAATATCTTTCAAAACTGCAGTTTAGAATGTTTAACTAAGGAGGTATTACATTTTAGAAATCGAAATGGCCGCGACACATAAACTTAAAAATTTCATATCTCGTACAGATTCCAACTGAGTTTGATGAATTTTAATATTTGCAGTGCGAAACATTTCGCTAAAAAAAGAATTCCAAGACATGAACTTTCTGTTTTAATATGGCGTCAATGTAAATATCAATATTACGACCATAACATTTCGATAAACTAAAAATGTGACTCCTTTTTTCTCTCTCATTCCGTTCTTATTTTCGAAAATTCCAAACGTTACAGAATCCTGTAGCTTGCAAGATAAATGACATGAAAATTTGTGTACACGTCTATCAGATGGCTAAATGATAATTGGCCAGCAAACATTACGGGCAATTAATATTTATAGATGGCACCTGAAAACATCACGTTAAAAATAATTTCACAGACAAATATATTTAGAATTCGGTGTGCACTGTATAACCATGCCGAGTTGTAACGTCTACAAAGGTAACATAAACAGCATCTCATTTCCGATTTACTCACACAATTACCAGTACGATTATCTGTTGCTCCATTTATCTACTAGCTTGATGTATCGATTATATGTATGTAATTGTCAGAAAATATCGTTGTCTTCGTTCACACCATAGATTGATATATTAAAAATGTATCACATTTTTTTATCATTTGTTAAAAATTGTATTCAAATAGTTGACGTAAATTTACTGTAATTTGTTAGTGCAAGGGTGAACTTGAAATTGATTACAGATGGTACGAGTTTGGTACTTTAAAATTCGACAATGTTCTGTAAAACGGTTTACCGCATAAAATAATTTTATACTTTTATACATACGAGCATATGACATAAATAAACACGTTTCAGAGGCATCTAAAATGGTTAGAAATTTAACAAACGTTAAAGGAAATTTGATTGCTTTGAAAAAAGTGCTATAGCGATGGGAAAAGCTTAGCGCGCGTGCAGCTATTATTGGAATTTTTGTACGAACCAATAAGTATTCCGGCCTGTTAAACTAATGGAAACTGAAGCATGCATACGTCCATTCGTAACTCCAAGGAACTATTTCCATTTGTTTATTTAATTAAACATTCTGACTTTTCCTGAACATCGTTTAATATTAATCGTACCAGAGATGCAAAAAACAACTGATATTCATCTTGAAATTTATTGAACGTATTTCAAAACTAATTTTAGACAATATAATGAAATTTTCTATAGCTGTTAAAAAATTCACGTTGCAGAAGGGAATCCATTTGAAGCCCACGACGTATTGGGAACTAGTAATGGTGGCGATTACAACGGTGACCCAGTTAAAGGTATATCTCAGGGCAAAGGGTGTTATAAACGCGATAATACGCCATAACTACCAATTGCAATTGAGCGTGAAGTCGTGCACACGACGTACCTCTTATCTTTCACCCTGAAGGAACAGAACCAGACTCGCGTTGAAGAGAATGAGAGAAAACTCCAAGTAAGGAAAAATAATAAGGAGAAGTTTCGTAATAAATCAGACAATTTCCCGTCAACCGAAAACGGGTTACCGTAGGAGAACTAAGAAAACTAAATTTCACGTGAAATGGCCACTGAATAATCCTCATTCTTTGCAGACAATTCTGTCAAGCGAAGTCAAAATCTCAAAAGAACATAAGGAACATGTTTAACTCACACTTCGGTTTGCCCTCAGGCAACATGTGTCATCCGACATGACTAAACTTGGATAAATTTAAATTTCGATGGAACATATAGCAAACAATCGAATTTCTTAAAATTCAAACGTCTATTAGCAAGTCTTCGCTTGCTAATAATCCGGAAGAACATTTGATGTACCTCCTATTCGAATTCCTCGATAATGATTCGAAATTTACTGACAGAAAGTTGAATTAAGTGGTTAAATTGTTGGCTAGAACACTGGTAGCTCGCTATCCGTGACTTTGCACGTACAGTCGGCTCACCTGGTCCGGTCAGTGATAAATGGATCATGGGTACCTCCTCGGCCTTACACCATTGGTGGGCAAGGAGCGTCAGGAGCAGTGCCTGCACCAAGATATAAGATCCAGCCAACTGCATACAGCGGCGCAGCTTCTGCCAGACCGATATGTCGATTTTGTCCCCGGAAAAGATTTTTATTAAAACGCCACCGGGACACCGAGATATTCTGCATTCCATTTTATGCGACAGATATACGTATAAATCTCCGCTTCGGATTCCGCTCGGAATGTATCTTGTCGTTGGGATCGAAGATGTAGAAAATATTAGTTCCCCGATGCTTTTGGATATTTGATACGTTTTTTAAAAGCGGCACTCGCGGAATTTTTAGCTAGACAGGCTAAAAGAGGAACGTTCAATCGGAAGATGGGAATAAAATGAAATTTTATAATAAGTTCTATTTAATCCACGGATCTGTTTATGCGGAAATCTAATCATAACTTTTCGAAAATAGGGAACAAATCTCGAGCTATTTTAGCGTCTATCGACTTTCCGTCACAGTGTGACCAACTTCCGGTAGTCGAAAGATTACCTCGCAGAACACTTTTCTAAAACAGCTGGGTGGACTTTAATCCCGCTTTCAAATGCCGCGAGTGTTTGACGCTTCCATTAGCGCGTGTTTCAGCGTCGCGGGGCCGACAACTGTGATGTTGACGCCATTAATTAATGGACACATAACCCCACTTGCCGTTTATGTTCCAGCCATATAGTTCCATGTTTATTGCCGAGCGAATTGTTGCTAATTAACGAATGCGGATTCGCGTTACACATTCCTCAAAATTTTTAAGTAATTAAGTGCCCGGGAAAATTGGAATGTCGTTGGGCTTAAGTTTCGCCGAGATTTGTAACGTAAATCATGAACCTCACAGTCAAACAGAGGGAATTTGATTTGACTTTTTGGGAATCAACATAGCAACTGTTGCAAATATTGAATTTCATAGAAATCTAACCGTACCATAGAAAAGAACAAAACTTTTTTTGTAACGGTGAAACCTTAACAAATAATATTTCATTTGATTTCTTTTTAACATTTTCACACATTGCCAGACGAAAGTTTGAAAAGATCAATAGTACTACAAAAAAAACAAAATAAAAGAATTTACAGTAATGCAAAATACTTTCGTATTTAGAGTTCAAAAATAAAAGCTATTTACATGAATTTGTTAATAGAACACTAGAGCACGGATGTAAAAACTGTTAATACTATGTGAAAGAATATAAAACATTAACCACCTTAATTGCAGTGCCTGATACCGTAAACTTGCGCTAACACAACTTTGAGACAATCGTGAAATACATTTTTAAGGCCTTAAAATATTGCTAAAATTTAAAAAAAAAATCAATTTTCCGAAATAGTCACAATGTTATTCCTCCTTAAAGAATCGTTTAAAAATCCCGCGTGAATACTCATACCACGTGGATGTGCTTACAAATTATGCCATCCATAATGCCCGAGATTTTCGTACAGCCCCGGGGGCAAGTAAACTGCGCGAGGTGCCGACTTGTTATTAACGTTAGGCATAATCGCGTGATTATGCGATGTAAAATCATCGAACCATAAGCATAAACACCATAAGTCATGTGCCTGACCATGTATTGTTCAGAATATTGTAATTATCGGGTTCACAGCCGCTAGTATACCTGCCCCTGTAATGAATTCGGCCCAGTTTTAATTGACTACCTCGAAGAACGATTTTATTGTGTAGCCGCTTCAGTGAACACCATAAATACAACACAACCATGTCGGATGTTCCTCCGCGGATCCTTTTGAGTGGAAACATTCAAACAAACTGACCCATGAAATAATACGGCATCTTGTGAATATTCGTGCAATTGAAATTGTTCTGTAAATTTTTGAACATTTTTTCAAAAGTTGGAATAGAATTTAGGCAATGTTAATAAACCTTTTTAAAGGTTGTAACAAATATGAAAATTTAATAAAACAATTTTAAAAGGAAATATCAGAATTTATGCACTTTTAAACAAGTTTAAAAAAATCGCAAAATGAAATTACTGGAATTACTCGAAATTTTGAGAATGGCATCAAGAATTTAAAAAATATTTGGTTGTGGTTCACTTACGACGTTACCAGTAAATTGGACACATTTCCAGTAGAGAGGACATGCGAAGATAATCGAAAATGATCATCTTTACAGAATTAAATATTATATAATTTTACAAGTCTTGCAAGTATTTCAGTATTCTCTGAACTTTTCGATGTTAGTCTAATGCCCTTTCAGATATCTAAGAAGCCCATCGCGGCGTTCCCTTTCGCCGAAATCGTTTAATAAACGTATAAGTCGAAAATGCTACGGAATCTCTACATGCACCGATAATATGTAAACTAACTCATGAGGTGCTGAAAACGATGCGGATGTAGATAGAAGTGAGAAAATCTCTTGCAAAACAAGTCATGTAATCACAAAAGCCATCGTTAAGTGTGGTTCACACTGAACAGAATTTTTGCCAACATTCCAATTTCTCATTTTAAATTTCCAAAATTTCAGGCCCATTATCTAGAAAACTACTAGCTTTATCAATACGAAATTCTTGAAGCATTTTACTTCGCAGCATCTTTCGCTCATTGGGCCAAAATTATGTTTATTGAATGAAAAATGAAAAAGATATCAATTTTGTCTGGCAATGTCACCATTTTTATAATATTATATTTCCACAGAAAGAAATTAAATAAATTTTTCTATGATTGTGCATTTTTATTGCACCGATCCAAACCGACCTTAATAAACGTTTTGTTACGTATGCGTGTACTTGAGTGTAAGTAGACACGTTTCGAAGTTCGATCATGATAAATGTAATTGTGAGCAACGTGTCACGTGTGCCCTTAAAATCAACCTATTACAGAATCTATTTTCTGTAGCACGAATACATATTTATATCAGTATTAAATAAATATCATCAATTGTACATAAATTTCAAGTAGATAGGACATAAAATATTTCGTTCTTCCTTTTACATAATTATACGTTTAATAGGGAAATTTTGCTTGGCATTATGAATTATCATACCTCTGTAATTCACTGGTAACGTTGAATTTATGACATTATGTGTTTTATTAATTATGATTGCTTCTCTTGAAAATAGTAATAACAAATTTCTTTCAGTAGTATGAAAAGTCGCGGTTAAATATGTGAAAGTAGAAAGAAATGGTATCTTGAACAAGAATTTGAAAAATTCGTGGGCAAAAACTCTGTATCCTTTGTGGATTCTGACAAATAGTGGTATGAATATATTAAACGAATGGAAGAAACTTTCATAGCGAAATTTAATTTAAATCCAGATATTGCAGAGCACTAGTATTTTTTAAAAAACATCTTCAAACAGAATTCCCTGACATAATTTGCGGTCGATGACGAGTCTTCCACGTTTACGGCGTACGTTATACTGAACCTTTGAACTTCAACCTCTTTTTTGGAAACATTAGATGTCGTACGTAATCACATCATAAGATGCCGATCTCTAATCGTGTCCCAGTTTTTCTCTCATAAAATACTATCGTACTTCGGAAGCACAAATCATACAATCCGAATGATTTTTTAATATACAATTTCTCTGCAATTTTTTTATGAAACGTGTCAACCGAAATAACGTTCACAATGATATTACCTAAAATACTTCAATGTTCCCGGTATTTTATTAAATTTTGAATTATTTCAATTCTACTAAAGTTTGTAGATTATCTTGAAACAAAATTCTGAAACATGGTACATTTTCCGAAATCTATTGTAGTTTTACAAATTCTCTGAAATGCAGAAAAGAGCATGCTTTCGAAAAACGACGAAATAATTTTAGTTTGTAAAAACTTCTATAAAAATGTCAGTTTTCAGAGAAGAATTAGTTAACATTTCACGTAAGTACTTTTGCAAGTAAATTCTATACGATAGGGTATGTGTTTGTGTGAGACTCGCAGTTTGTAACGATTTCATCTCGAAGTACGTGCCTCGGAGATCACGCTCTTCCATCCCATAAGAGATAAAAGGCCCATGAATAACATTTTTGTCTTCTCAATGACTCGTTTCATGAAAACCCAACATTCGTTATCTCAGTCATGTTATCATAGGCGGTAGTTTGCGGGTTACATGTTATCACATAACCTGGTGCCATGTTCAACCAAATATTATGGGAAGTGTTACTTTCGGGAGCAAGATATTCTCTGTTGCACGCAGAACATTGGGCTCATTTCATACGAAGACGATCGCTTTCGGAGTAACATCTAGGAACATTTTTAAATTCACTGACGTTGTAATGGAAGTGCCATGCAGGGAATCGTGACATAAGTACGATACCTTCATTTCAACTTAATTTTTCACAAATTGCTAAATTTCGAACTGTAACTTTGGAAATTTTCAAAATTAAGATAAACAAAGCTAATTCCGTGTATGGGACACCAATGGCTATTATGTCTATGATTTTAACAATTTTCCTACATTTTATTCCGAAAAGTGTTTATGGATTTCGTATGGAATGGGTCCATGGAAAATTGTTGCCCAGTTTCCGTTGTAGCTCTCTGTTTTCTAATAACTTCCTAAACATTTTTCCGGAAAGACATTTTAAAACATCTGGATGGCTACAAAAAGTGAATAAGTGTATTTCTAAATACTTTTCTAAAATTCTAAAACAGTCAGCGAAGGATATTTCAATTAATTTTTGTACACCTGTTACGGGGACGTGCAAATCAAAAGAAAATACTGAAGGGACTATTTCACAAACGCTGCAAAGTACTGTTTGTACATACGTTGTAAACCAGGCAAGATCTTTTCAGGGTAGACTCCAGCCTTGAAGACACAACAAACGTGTCTTGCCTGCACTTTACACCCTGCGTTTTTTCCCACAAAAAGCAGGGCAACGATGAAAGCGGTATTTCTTTGAAAGAAGAGCAGAGAGGGAAGGATTAATAGAGAATATAATAACAGGATTCCTGTGATGACGCGTGCAAAAAAAGTATTCCCACCACCCGCGCAACCTCTTGCGCAAAAATCTCGACGCCGAAAGCCGCTGATGCGCGATGAGAAAAAGGGTGCGGGCACTTTTAAAAGTTCGCCCGCTAACGAGCGATTTTTGCCAGAGCCGTGGCCACCCTGCCGCGCCGACGAGCCCTTTTCCCTGCTGCTGTTCCACCCTCGGAATGTGTTTTCGAGTAGTCGCGTTTCGTAATTAACAGGCGAAACCACCCGCCGTAACACCGGCCAGACACCGGCATTTTTTTCGTGGGGAATAAGTCAATTATAAACCGGCTCCCTTTAAGATGAGAATGCAATTTGTGAACCGTGTCTCGTGACTTCTCGCGATTGCGGGCAAGCGATGTCTGCTTTTCCATTTCGCTTCAAAGTTGGCACACCTTTTTTTTGAACATGGAATGTATTTCATAGGAAGCTGAAAATATGGCACGCGTTAGAAATGTTTTATCGTTCATTTATCTAAAGATTTTCATTAATTTTCGAGTCGTTCATACTATTACACGAGTGACTACCCTCTATCGATTATTTTCAACAGACACACTTGAAGACGCTCCCGTACTTAAATCCTGTTCGAGTGTTAGTCACAGATGCCAACTTCCCAGCACCCGGAAATAGTTATCTATGGTATCCAGGAAGAGAATGCTGTAATTTAAACGCGTCGATAAGTGTCGGGTCGTCCTCAAAGCTCCGATTCTCCTCAAATAAATATAGTGACCCCCCAGTGACCCGCCCTGCGCGAGAATGTCCGTCCAACGCGAGATCAATGTGCGTCTGTTAGGGACATTAGATCATACCAAAACACTAATTAATGAAGACAGTGCCGGGCGACACAACTCATGCACGAATGTCGGGGACACCTGCGCACGCGTGTTTCACGCCTTATGCTGCGTGGTACACGGGATGCCACATCAATTAGATTAATCACGCGATGTTATTGCCATTCGGATTCCCCGCCGGAAATTCGGCCTAACGTTCAGAGGTGTTCGCACTCCACCGGCCAATTAATCATCTATCCCATCGTCACGCGTGTAATTTCTTCGAATGTGAAAATGATAAAACTATCTTTCGAAGGAATCGTAAGCGTTACATAATGCCTGATTCATTCACGTTTTCATTTTCGAATAAAGAAACAAATTTTTCTTTGAAAGTCTTTTATTTTTCAGGGGTTGATGTACGAATTCTTTTCGCATTCAAAGGGTTAAACACTTCTCCTGGTATGGCATTCTATTTAGCCGTTGAGTCTACAATGACTCATCAAGTGGAGGAACAAACATTATGATAATATTGCTTGTTCAGTTAGCACACTTGTCCTCGCCAAGAAAAGGAAATTTCTAAAAAAAAAGTTTAGAAACCGTTCCTATCACCCACGCATGACAAGAAATTAATTAACTATCTTAATGGAAAACTGAGTTGCTAAATCCAGGAGAAGATAATCACGTAAGCAAATTTTTTTAACGGATTTCTCAAAGAAACCTCATTTTAATTCCTGAATTTCTTCTCTTCTTTACTTCTCTAGATTCTAGATTTTATTTAGATTCTAGCGTCTCCATTGAAGGCAAACAGCGCCAACCTGAATCCAGAACTATCGGGAAACGCGATAATCAATAGTTAATCGAGAGTGAACAACGTTTAACGGATAAAGCATAGATTCTCATGGTTTCTACGTGGGTCGGTGCATTTCACGTCGACGGAGAACGAATGTAATAACGTCGAAAGCACAACGTATTATCTCAATCGTCTCGTCGGTCCTCGAAACGGCCAAAGAGACACGAATATACATCGCAAAATACAAAATACTAAATACACAGCCGCTCATCCTAAATCAATAATAGTCGTCGGAGTAAGATTTGTTTACTCACTACTTACCGGTGAAACTCTTTTCCCAGGTTTTACTGCGAGAGTAAAATCGAACGGTCATCAAACTAATTATTAATTCCACTTTCGACGTCGCAGCTTGGACGTTCCTTAGTTTCCGAATCTAATACACGAGCCCAATAATAGGTAGTTAACAGCTACGGGTGAAACAGGTGTAATCTATTGAAAAGTAAATGTTTCGCCCTTTTATGCGCCGGTACTTCAAGGATTTCGAGCATGACGGAACTAATTTGTACAGAAGGCCTTTCCGACAGAACGATTAGGCATTGAATAGAAAAGATTCGTATACCTGAAGCGATGAAGACCGAAAAGAAGGACAACCGCCCAATCGGCGATCAGCAGGATACAGAAAACACCGTGACAAAGTAATTGTGGAACGTGTCCGACGGAATAGAGTTTCAAAGAATGAACCTGCCAACGTGCCGGTGATCAAATTCCAGAAAACTCGGTCACCGTTACTCACGGGCTATCTCCGACGAACCCTTTTCCATCGCGAAGCCATGGACCCCCGTGTTCTCTTTATTTTATCGTATCTCACGAAAGTGAACATTTATTTACCTTCTCTTGACACTTAGAACAATTTCTTAGTTTAAGTATCATATATTTTGTGGAACGTGTTTTGTGAATTTTAATTTTGTTGTTCACTCAATTTTTTTATAAATCTTTCCCAGGTATAAGGGCCCAAGCTTAATGTTGTTTCCAAAGAAATGTACCGAAAAAAAATTGTCTTGAATATCGTTTACATGCAAGATACGAGATCGGCTTTTTTAAATAGAATTGAAAATATAATTGTTTAACGCCAAACAGCAGGTATATGTATTTCGTATGAAGCACAACAGATATTTTTATTTTTTACATTCCACGTGAACAAAGAAATATCAATATTATCATTAAATTAATTAATGGATTTTAACAAATAATTTTGTTTGCTTTCAATGATTTCTGTTCATCCAACGTAAACGGTAAAAAAAGAAGACAATAACAACCGTCAACATCGTTTAAAATGGAAGCATGAAAATGAAAACATACATGACAGTTCACGATAACTCCTAGCTAGACACTAAATACATACTACCTCGATGTGTCTAGCACTTCTCATTCTAAGATCACCAGCGACGAGGCATTGTTTCGAGGCTTACGGATTAAGCCTTCATGATTCCTGTGTCTAGCAGGCTCTGTTGAAAATCCCCAGACCGCCAAAAAAGGGATGGCGATACAGGTGCGTCATTGTGCACGTAAACCCTGGGTAAATATTAGTCGAAAAACTCTGTCGGGGGTTTTATGCCGTTCGGCAACCAATAACATCACGAAGCCCGACGAATTACGAGATTTACGAAGAGACCGTCGGTTAGCTCTCTTCATCTTTCAGGAGCAACGGCCTACAGCGAATCTGCCGCGTTCGCGATAACGCTGGTAGAAAGATTCTCGATCACGGGTATGGATCATTGTTTGCTTTCAACCGTGAATGAAACCCGACGAAACAAATATTTTCCGTCGGTGTCGAAAGCCTCTCTCTGGCAGGTTGGTTTCCGTTCGAACAATCAGCATCGACAGAATTATCGATGCTGCAAAATGATAGCAACGGCAAACTGTCCCGCAGAGTGCACACAAAACTTTTGGAAAATGGGTGCGTTGACGCAACACGAGTTACAAGTGAAAATTATGAAATTGATACGATTGCAGTTTTTTGTAAAAATTTTTCTAAATTCCATATAAGGATATTTATTTGCGTGTTGTATTTTAATATTTCTTTTTATGGTGTACATAAAGTAATAGATCATTTTGGCCACCAATCTTGCGTGGATTAGGGTTAATGTACGCAACCGAGGTGAAAAATAGTTTCCAAGTTACGAGGAATTAATCTTGGAAGTTTTGTGTCAAATCATGTTTATAGTCGTACTAGGAACTTGAACTTTCTCAGGGAACTTTTTAAACATCATTAAAGATCTCGGTACGTTGCGAATTCATTCCGGTCAGTGGCAATGACGGAAGTTTTCAATTTAACAGCGATACACTCTGCACGCAACCGAAAAGGATAGAAACCGTTTTCAGATTCCAGTTGAAATAGCATTGTGATGAAACGAGAGAAAGATGTTTGTGCGGAGAAATTATCATCTGGATGTCAAAAGTATTAGCGTTACGTGAATTTCTGCTGGTTGGTGAGTGTTTATGAGAAAATTCATTGAAAAATATTAATAAACGTAGTGATCGATGACGTAACTCTTCGCTGAAAATACAATGACATATTGTCAGCACAACCCAGTGGAAACGATAGTTCGGAGGTAAACAAGATTTTAACTTCAATTAACACTAAAACTACGAAGGATTAAATCGATAAATTGAAAAAATTTGATAAATATGTTTGAAACAAAGAAATAAAAGAGGATAGTAAATTGGCATGTTTAATTATTTACATATAGAAACATGATTATGAAGAATTTTCGAAATCGCAGTGTTAGAATTTCGGAACCAGTCATTTTGACTACCTTTGCAATTCTAGTGTTTAACATGCGAATTTTTGTTGAAATTAATGTTTGACAAAGTTACACAAGTTGGCGTAAAATTGGTGCAGTTTTTTCTTTAGTTTCGAGTCTTTAGTGTATCTCCGTTATTTCCTATCAGTAAAGACTAGTTCACATTTTTTGCTAATACCAAATCTAGCTGCTAACAGGTGCGAACGATGGTGCTGACGATCACAGGAAAGACTCTGCCGAGAACCTAAAGTCAGCGAAGATGCAGGTGCCGCGATGATGTGTACAGTACACTCTCTGTGCTAAGGAGGTTATGGCGGAAGTGTTCCAACGCCTCTTAACTAATATTTAGTAACACACTGTGTACACAAGAACTGGTCTTCGGGTACAGTAGTTGGGTGAAAATAAAAGAGTGGGACGGACTATATATGGAAAATCTTACTAGTGTAACCTGACTTCTCTCACAGGATGTTCGAAAATCTGGTAGAAGAATCTAGGAAATTTTCAAACTTGTGACATTGCCAGAAACTAATAGCAAAAGTCACAGTGGCGAAAAATTGAATTGATATTTTATTTCACAATAATTCTTGAACTTGAATGCAATTGTGAAATTCCTGTAGCAGTGGCCACTGTAAATTGCCAAATAAAATTTGATTAACGATACATACAAAACTGCGCAAACGGCAGCCCAAACTATGAATCTAATTCTCCATAATCGATTCTGTACACGTGTCTATTGACTCGTTCCCGTTTTCACATAGTCTCATTTAGCTATTTGAAACAATGATTAATGGACGTTTTATTGAGCGCGGAATGAGTCGTCGTTGCTAGCAAATTGATTTCGGTATTGTCGCTGAAGAAGTCTTGTTATTCATTTACTAATATACTTTCCTTCATGATCCCATGCTTCTGGTAATTATCTAGATTTTATTACCCCTTAATGTCCCTTGCCGATCTTTTTTATCACGGGTAATTATGTATTCTCATAATCGTGGTACAAAAAAGGTTGGGTCTGGTTGGGCCCGGAATTCTTCTCGATGCTAAAAAACAACGTTCAACACTGTCATCCAGTTAAAACTAGTCCCTTGGCGTCTGTCGGGGTATCAGGACACGGTGGAGAAGTATCATGAACGCATTCCTATCGATGGGCGGATCAATTAACACGGACGATTGGGTGTCGGTCGATTTTTAAAATCACACATCGCTCGCACGTCAACGAACCCATAAAATTCGGGAATTTAAATTGACGCCGGGTTGAAAACCGCAACCGTCAGATCCCCTAGATATTTCGACAATAAACAGCCGACCGACGTTGTTATGACCCGGCAGATTCTATTACAGATTAGAGCCTGATGCAGCTCGGAATCCAAGATCAATCAGTTGCATCCGACGAACGTAGCGATTTGCCCGATGCGAGGGTTACAACGTGCAACACGAACGCGTGTCGCAACGCGTACGTTAACGACGACATTGTCATGCTTCGAGTAAACGACAGATATCGCAACATCATCTAACAATCCGCATTTCAGCAATTACCGTATTAGGGTGCAAAGCTATCACGCGTTTTTGGGATTAATTTGCTTTTAGAGGCTTTTGTTTGTCCAATCAGTCGAACCAACTTTGTCTAGCAAGGGAAAATTAGTTAACAATTTTATTTCTAATAGATCAAGTGATCACGGGAAAAGCTTCTTGATATTAGCAGAATAGATCTGACCCATATGATTTTCTATTTTCGGGAGACGTGGAGGGTTAATTATGGACAAATTTGTTGGTTCTAATTTAAGAAAGTTATATCTAATTTGATATGTGTTTATTGCTATTATAATACTATCCAGCTCGTGCTGTCATAGAGATAAAATCTTCAGAGCAGAGTTTGGACATCGTCGGCCACTCGGTTCTCAGCAAGCCACGCGGTTTTTATCTTTTAATTTACTGTTCGTATTTTTGACATTTTTATACGTAAAAATTTCAAGACGTGACACGTTTAGAGCACAAGAATATGGTGCCTGTCTTCGGCAAAAATTTGAAACGTGGGAATTTAACACATTTTGCACATTTACCACACATTTTTCAAGACGTGGACATTTTAGAGTGGACAAATTTTGGGGATGAATATTTTTTATGTACAAATTTTAACACACAGAGATTTGCAGCTCATCAACATTTTCCTACAGAAATTTCCGAGCGTAGAAATTTTAAAGCGTAAAGTTTTTAAGACACTGATATTTTCGATCAAGGCAATTTCTACATTTCAAATTATTCGAGGGTGATATCGGTGGTGAGATACGGGCGGGTCTCAAGCTAACCGGACAAAGTACGTTTAGAGGTGACAGAGGAATTCTACTCGGTCCTCTAACAGACCCAACCCTACTTTAGAGGTTTAAAGTTCTGGGGTTGGTTGAAATTAACCGTCACTCTCACGTAACTTCTTTCAAACTGAGTCAGCTCTGCAGGATATATCGACTATCCGCGGGATGTCGTAATCCCCAGGTCGATGCAAACTACCACAATACGGTATGGAAACATATTTACGGATAAAGCCAAGAGTCAAGAAACACCATAATGCTGGGTCAGGCGTCGTGTGGGTTCTCAACTAAAAGTTGGTCGTATTTTTGCTTTTTGCTAAAATCGACCTTTTTTTAATTTGCATGTACTTTTCTGTAATCTTTCTGGGTTTACGACGAAATATTGAATTCCATAAATGACATGGTTAAATTTCTTTGCAAATCAACGCAACAAAGGCTACCTGATTACCTGACCGCGTAGGATACATGGTTGATTAAACATTTTTGTTTGAAACATGCCCAGAGAAAACGATGAAATAAAAAGTTAATCCTCTTGGATGGTAAAACCAATTTTAAACGGGTTTAAATACAATAAGTCGGTCCACGGTATTTAGAGGAGCCGTACGTGTAGTATTATATTACAAAGCAATTCATAATCCGACGAATAAAGAACTGGCAGTATTTAATATTTAGTAAAAAATGCTACGTATGTAAAACGTTTTAACAGCGTGTACTTTATTCATAAATAGATCACTGATAAATCGCTTTCTAACTTTCCAGTAAACCTAAACATCTAATAGGAAACAGAACCAAAATAGATCGAGGGATGAATGGTTTCTAATTTTTAGCAAATAATTGTAATGATAAATTTAGTATGTTTATAAATAATTACTATTTAATTACTATTATAATTAATTACTATTTATTGTAAAGTCTTGTACCAAGTGCCCACACTTCGAGAAGGGTTCCGTTGGCAAGTTATTCAAGGAATGCCGAGCTTTGTTCTGCTTTCTTCGAAAGGATATAGCCGTACGGGAGCATCGCATTTAATGCAAACGAGGGTGGTTTAAAGAAGTCGTTCGTTAAGTGCCCACCTGTGCCTTCGAGTACAGGTAGTGGTTGGAAGCACTAGGTTCGCTATAAGATACCTTTCGAGAGACCTTATTCGTCTGCGAAACGTGGGGGATGATTTTCCAAGGAATTCTACGTGTGAAAAATTAATCAAATGATTTGCTCCCAGTACATAATTTCCTTTCAATGACGACATACAGTAAACTTTGTAGATCGCAATTATCAACTCATGATGTATGAATACCAATTTCATTTCTCAAAAAAAGTATCATTTTGTCGCGGCTTAGAAAATCTCGGCTGATCCTACCGTAAATCATCAGAGACCGGTCAAGAGTTAATGCTTCTGCGTTAAAACCGAAATCCAATATATGGAGAAACGAACGGTAGATTCTAAATCCGTGTGAAGCCGTCGTACTTAAAAGGCCATCACTTTCCCGCTAAAGAATTCGTTCGAGCGTGGTCACCAGGTATAAACCACATCAGTGGTGAGGACAATGAGAGAGCCTTTGAGGGGATGTGGTTCGGGCACGCGAGGGATTATTATAATGGGATCTTTAGAATTCTTTCGTCAGGCAGGTCCTACTGTCCTGCATCCTTCTGGAGTATAAAACTATGATGCATGATCACCTCAGACGACCGACATTCGTATCGGGTCTCCGCATTTACGCCCAGGTGATCATCGAATAATCTATAACTCAGAATCAAGAGAATCTGTCGTTAAGATTTTCTAAGAACAGAATTTTCAGCGTCAGAGTTGGTTGCCTAGCATCATCAATGTCCACTCCTTTTAATTTCATTCGTTAGATCCAATACAGCCTTGGATTTAGAGATCCTCGCCTAACGAAAAATAACGATCGTCTGCCGTGTACTCGCTTTCATAATTTCCGGCTAGTCGACAGGATCGCCCGGCAAGTAAAGACAGGGGAAAAAAGTCATTGAACAATGCCCGGTCAAATCGTTACATTGCACGTACCACGTGAAGCGAAAACAATTTGATTCGGTCCTTGAAGAGAGCCCGTGCGATGTTCGCGGATGAAAGTTCCAGTCTACTGCGTTCTCATCTTACAACGTTCAAGTCCGTGTCGGGGTCTGCAACTACGATCTATGTGGCAGGAGATGCCGAGTAATGAGACCGTTTTTTAAAAGATAACCCAGCGTTAACGTGCTGTGCAGGAGGAGTCAAAGAGACTTCTGAACTTGTTTTTAAGCCCCTTTCATCACCTGGAAGTTTATTCCGATGTCGCATGCATTTTTCTGCCTAAGCTTCCCCCTTTCGCAGGATGCCTTGGACAATTAATTTTTTCCAGATTCTATCTCTACAAAAGCCAGGAATGGAAGTTTGGAACTATAATCATGGGACTTATTAGTATAACTTTTTCACAGAATCAATATGATTCACAAAGAAAATGACGGAAGGTGGGTAGCCAGGCGGACAAAGGGAAATTTTCGGTAAGCGATCGACGTAATGGAAATGTGGGTCACGTTCAGGTTGCGGTTTTTTGACCGCAAAATGAGAAGAGCAGCACTATAAATCGCCTCGAAATGTCCGTTGTGTTATTAGTCGAGTTGTACAAGCGGTCTTTTTCATCTTGCTTATGGCAGCAAAAAAAGACACCCGGTACATCCTGCGCTCGTTACTCGTCACGCAGATGCGTATTAATATAAAACCGAGGGCACTTTCATGTGGCAAATTTAAAATCTCCACAAGTGTAAGTTTTCAAATTTAACTCTTCACATTTCTATTTTCGCGGCTGTGTTTATTCTTCAAACAAACGTTGAAACAAATTTTTTAAAGTAACGCGTTACTGTCACCAAAAGCAATTCGTTGTTTTTTATTTTCAAAAATCTAGCAAAATATAAAGTCCGAGTAACCGAGGAAAAATCGTACCTTTATTCCCATTGAATCCCAATGGGATAATATGTATACATCCCAGACAAGTGTTGAAAATGCCCAGTGAAATGTAATTATGTTTCACTGCTCGACAAATACAATGACATTTCGGACTCCTACATATATATCATAATATTCATCATATTTTACTTATTTTAATTTTTACCCCCACCAAAAAAAACCTCTCTCGAATAAATATTTCCCTAAATATTATTTGTCCCTTCGTTGCAACTGTATCTAAACGCATAGACGTAAATGAAACAAATTGCTATTAACAGGGTTAAAAAGTAAATTATCCATCTGAAACGAAAATAAAAAAATGAATCTGATCTCTCGAGCCCTAACGAAGTGGGCATAGCCCCCGAGATTTCGACGCTGGTTACGCCAATGCCTGCGGGCGATCGAACGGAGAGTGCCTAGTAGAAAAAAAAGCGAATTGTCCCGTGACCGCACTCTTCTACCGTACAGGATCGCGGAACAAGGCACCAGGTAGACGACGGAGGAGGCAGTCGCGCAGTTCGGGGACCGAGAAAACGGTTGCGGACGGCTGTGGAGCATTGACGTTAGACGAGGAACAGTGAAGTGGAGAACGGTAACGGGGAAGAGGAGGCACGACGTGGGACGAGCATAGAAGGAAGAAGGCGCGAGAAGTCGCGGAGAGAGGAAAGACCCGGACGAAGGGGAAAAGAGTTAGACAGGAAGGGGTCTGCGAGAAAGCGACATAGGTGGCGGCGATGGTGCGACGAGGACAGGGCGACAGAACGGAGGAACAGAGTGCGATGTTTCAAGCCTTCGTGCTACCAGGAGAACATGACCGTAGACGCGTCGCAGACGAAGGGCGTCCTATCGTTCCCGGGAAGAGGGAAAAAGACGATGAACGAACCACGGCGTGCAAGAAAGAACCCTGACAGCTGGAAAGAGACCGCCACTCGTGAAAGATGAGACGAACGAGTTCCGACCGGTGCGAGCGAGATGGAGACGCGATTTAAAGAGGAACTGAGAACGCCGGGCGCAACAGGTTGCCGGGGAATCGGGGCTATGCTGGCCGGGGATGCAACCCCGAGAAATTCCACGGTCGTATGGCGATACACACGTCATGACACGTCCGACAAAATTAGCGTGAGCACTGCGGACCAGACACCGAAAAGATTGGTTAGGGCCGATTAGCCGTGAGACACTGCGGCGACGTGTTGGAAATTCACGCCAGCTTTTTCGGCGCTCTGGCATCTGTGTCTTTCGAACAACTAGGGATTGCTGGATTTTAAGGTGGTTATGTTTCTTTTGTCCTCCAATTAGGCAAGCGTAAAACTGAATGTAATTATTGTTTTCTCTCAAAATTAATTATTAAGGATAATGATAATGTTGAATAACATGTTCACGATAATAAGCATTTAAATGTAAACACTCCCCTTATTAATAAATTTACCAAAAGCAGAGGAAATTCCTATCATGATTATTTATTTACAACAAATATTATTCGACCCGGCAACGAGCAAAATGTCCGCGTCATAAGCGTTCAAGCTTTCACATGGTTCCCTGTTGCCTCTGCGGACAGGGATCGTTGTGGCCCGACTGGACGTGAATCATATTTAATGCAACAACGGCGGCAAGCATCAGAAGCGATCGTAAACGGCACTGCACGTTGGTGGTCAGCAACGCAACGTAAATTTTTTGCCTTCCGCCAGCAGAACGTGCGAAGGGCAATTTTCCACGGTCAACTTGCTGTTCGTTCTGATCAGCAGAACGTTGTCCAATGTCTACCGATCAACGAATGAAGCCAACGAAAGTCCCTACCCGTCTTTGTCTTTCTCGCAATAAACCATTCGTCGTCTTTACCTGCCACCACAACTGCACCGCTGCCCTAGGTCTCGCAATTCCGTGACCATCATTTCGGATCATCGTTACTGTCCGGCGAAACGATGCCTCGTACTTTTTCTACGACGCTTGATGGGTTTTCGGATCGGAATAGAGATGCAGCCCTTGTACTCATGGGTACTTAAAACAGCATCGAAATGAGTCTCAGCAAGTCCCTTGAGTCTCCCCAATCGTAAAAACACATGTTCAGAGGTGCTCCAAAATACATAGTAGGAAACAATGATGAAGCTATTTTTGGCTCAACTTAAATATAGAAATAACCTTAAACCACCATGACCATTGAGTCATTGACATATTTAGCACAAACAGCATTGACTTTTTAGAAAATATTGCTATCAGTAGAAAAATATGATTTTTTTCACTCGTTTAAGTCTCGTCCAGCCCTCTTTCCCTTCCTAGTTACGGCAGTGCTAATTATGGACACCATGATCAAAGAAAATTGGCTTCTGTTGTTGTCATCGTTGCTAATATTGATGGTGGAGAAGGGAGGCGCTGTGTCATTGTAAAAGCTCGGTGGAGACATTCCACGGTTCACCACAACAGATACGTTGGGTTGATTGTGGCTGACCGCTGCTTTGCGAACGATGGATTATAATTTACACGCGAACAAAATGGAGACATGTTTGTATACACGTGTTTATTGGCAAAACCTTATGATGGGACATCACTGTAAATGTCTCAAAGAACAGATATTTTCGTAAATTATTATGTGCAAATATATAAATTGGCTGGAGTTTAGGGAAAAATTAACGCAAAAATATTAACGAATATAGTGAGCAGTTCGCTAAAAAGCAGTAGGGGATGTGTGGCATTGCCCGATTTAAAAGGTAGATCCGAAATAAAAAATTTGTTTCATTATGTTAAACTAAAAAAGTGTTGCTTCGATTAAGCGTGGTTATGTATTCTTCATTAATTTTTTTATGCAATCACGCAAATTTGAAGTACAAGGTTGTAAATTCAGGGAATATCGACTGCCTTTTTCCTGTATTTCGAAAAGTAGTTATTTCGAAAGATAGTTTTTCAACTTGACCTATGCAAATTTCAAGTCGATCAAATTAAAATTAACCAAAGTATGATACTCCATATTATGTTGAAAAATGTAGCATCCTAATAAAGAAAATACATCGATAGTACAGCGAAAGCCACCTTAGTTCCTTCAATTAAACCGCTAAACTATAACCATTTTCGGATTAGAACTTTCAAACTACATTCTTCAAACCGCAGAAATTCAAAGAATGTATCAGTCGTGTTTATTCAATTCTTACAAATAATAAATACGTAAGAAAATGCTCCTTTTTGTTAACATTATTCCAGTTTTTCGTCAGAGTAATTGAATTCCTTCCGCAATCTTACGGTCGCGAAAAACCGACGAGTTCGCGGTCTCTCATCACCAATCAAACAACACTTTCCCGAGTGCATGGGGTTTATTAGCCATAGGGAACAATTCAATTACTGAGAATGACCACACGGTCGAAGCTTCTAGGAATTAATTAGTCCACCATCTGGCATTGAAAGAATACAAGATTGAAAGAGGTTCAACGTCTGTAAAACAAGTGCAATTAAAAACCATCGAGTTTGCTAACGACAGCCTAGCGCAGAGAAATTCATAACGTTGTCCAAATTTCCAATAACCTCTCCAAAACCGAACAATCTATAGAATTAGAATTTCCTGTTCGTCTCAAATCGAAAATAGAAATTCGGTTACAGGCCTCACCGAACTTTCCGGCCATATTTTTGTTCATCGTTCCGGCTGTATGTACGTCGGCGTCGGTACGTCAATGTTTATGAAACGGTCACGATGTTTAGGTTCACGGTCTATCTGGAACTTTTCCAGATGCCGCCCTCTAAAAGACACGAATCGGTACTTGTTTTACAATCTTGCTAGATCTAGTAACAAATAAATTGAACCGCGAGTTCGGTGGAAGTTTTTTTTATCCCCTTCATGATACATGGGTCGAAAAAAGCTAGAACGATAATGTTGGAAAGAGCAGGATATTACTTGTTAGTTGTAACATGGAACGTTTAATAACAATGACGTGTCCCCCCTGGAAATTAGAAAGTATTTAGCATTCATAAATTATGGATTGATGCAAATAAGATCGTAATTTACTTTAGGAACTTTTATTCCTCGACGATGGGACATCGCGATACCCAATTTCGTTTTTCACCGAGCGCAGATCTTTATTTCAATCATGTTGCAGTCATCAGCATTGCAATCCTCAAGAACACCAGGGAACACAAGCCTAACTCCTGTATCTCCCATAGTCCAAATCAATCCAGTTCTATAAATAATGGAGTTTCGTCCATCAAGTTCATAAATAATGGAATCCCACAGCAGCATCCTTGCTTACAGGTATCGACGGCCTACAACTATCTTTCACAATTTCACGATGCGCCGGAAATATCGTATAACGTTCGCCCAGACAAGTTGGGAAGACTTACAATTTCTTTGGAAAAAGATAATCCAGATTAAAAAAACTCAAAGAACGAATCAAATATTTCTTTTCTAAACCATACGACAAATGCGACCAACTTTACTCGTTGCGACATAAAACTCTCATGAAATAGCGAAGGTCGCGTATGTAGAAATCACCCGCATCACTGTCAACGGCAAATGCAACCAGACCGACCGTTCAATGTTTTAATAATGCCACGGTGTAATTTTCACAGCGAGCTTAGACTGTTGCCGGTGTATTCCCAGAACGTCGTAAATTTCAAGCCTCTCGGGGGCCCTTTCGGGCGTCGCCGAAAGGTCGTCGTGGAAAGTCCAGAAACTAACGCGAGTCCTTTTCGGTTGACCTTTCTTCTTCGGCGAAAAGCCACGTCGTGAGCACACATGTGTGCCCGCCGAAAGTTTAGCGTCGACCGTTGACCTGACTTTCCAAATAATTCACGAGGGTCCTAGGAGCACAACTACGGCTCTGGACTACTACGCGGGATTCAAGAGATAGCGTTCTTGTTTCACGAACGGCGGAGGTTGGGGGACTGCCTGGCACGAAATGCGGCATATTTAATTCAAGAAACTACGGTGTCACTTGGCACGTGCGAATCCGTAATTGATCGCGCTACTTTGCCGCAAGGAGAGGCCTAATTGATACGTGCTTTAATTTGCTAATTTATGAGGGCTGAGCACTAAGTGTTTTCCCCGAATTTTTAGATTAACATTTTCGCTGAAATCCTTGTTTCACTGTAATTAACGTTGGATTATTGTATTGAAACTTCAAGTTTGTTGAATAAAAAAAATATTCTAGAGAGAAGGAAAAATTAGAATTGATTTCAGTTAATTAATAAGCTTTTCTGAAAAATCTACGGCATCACAAAGATAGGGACACGGATTCACAGCTTCATCAATCATTTAAATCTAAGAAAGAAATTCCCGACTAGACTTTAAAGACGATTACATTTTTCTATCCCCTCTACGCAATTCGTTTGTACCCTTTATGACACGATGTATGTATCGCCGAGAAGGCCAAGAAATCGTTTTGTTCCGGAACATGGCGGTATCCCTTTCTATCCGCGTCTATAGAATAAAATTCTCAAGCCCCTGAAGTGACGAATGAAATTCTGATATTTTTTTTACACGTGCTTCGAAACTTCTACTCCGTGCTGCTATACGGATTTCGTATGTTTCCACAGTTATTTGTATAAATATTCGAATGTTAAATAAAAACTATTTAATAAAAACGTCGCTTCCTCTCGTGCTTATGCGAATCTTTAAATACGTCAAATTTCTTGGAAGGGCAAACAATTTCGAAATGCGTAACATTCTAAAATTACTATCACATTTTATAAAAGGCGTCGAGTATCATTAGTATTGATTTAGACATATAAATCTTCGCAAAAAATTTGAAAAAAATGGAAAACTGTAAAAAAAAAAGAAACAGAACTGAAAACACGGACGTGAAATAACGTGACATTAATTCGCGTAACATTGGAAAATACATTTTCGTTTGAATGATATAAAAAATTCTTAAATGAACTTAGGGCTACTCACTGATTAACTATTGAAGGCTTAGGGCTAGTCATTGGTTAACTATTAAATACTTAGGGCTACTCATTGGTTAACTATTGAATACTTAGGGCTACCTATGAATGATTAAATTGTAAAAATACGAACGGTATACTAACGGCAAATGGAGAAACAAACGGGCAAACGGAAATATTCAGTAGACGCGAATTTCCAAGTTGAAAAGTTATTCTCGCAGGTACTCTGCGTGTATAGTCCGACAATCCCATATTTCGTGGGTTATTTTGGATCCTTGGGGGGAGCTGTTATTTCTGCTCCATAAGTTAATACTCCAGGGCAGCCCTTACGGGTCTCGTTCTGCACACAAGTCACCCGCAGTGCTCCGAAACACTCGAAAGTATTGCAGTCTGTTTACGGCTGTCCGTTTCGTTGTATATTTGTACACTCGCGCAAATGTAATTCGTATGGGGAAGTCCCCAAAAAGAGGGGATTGAAATTTTCAAACGGCTCTGTGACAATAGTTTCCTTGGATTTGGTAACATGATTTTTTTTAACTTAGGGCATGCCATTGAAATAAGAAAAATATCGCATTTCGAATGTTGAGCGGGATTCCATAAAAGAGGGATTGAAATTTGCAAATGATTCTTTGGATGAGGTAACTTGAATTTTGAAAATTTAAAAGTCCAAACGACATAAAAATTATATCCGGTTACGAAAATTGGAGGCTCAATATTCTTAAAATTCAGTCAGAGCTATAATAGAAAAATTCATACATTGATTTACGACCTATACAAATTTTCAAAATGTTGGTATTTGTGGGGGCTGTAAAGATGGCACCTGTCACTGTTGGTTTAAACGATCGTTGCAACATCTTGCAGTCTCTCCTACAATGAAAACTGGAAGTAAACAGCGACAGAGTAACCTGTATCATATTGAAAGTGAAAGAAACTTGGAAAAACATAAAAATGTTGTAAAGGAAGCTAATACACTCTTGACAGGTGTCATCTTTCTACCCCTTACTTATACACCCCGTGTAAAAATGAAAATATTGAAAGAAAATATTAGGAAAGAGTTTTAAAAAAGTAGATATCCAAACTGCACGAATTTCTGAAATTCGTATGCTAATTAATACTAATCCGTCTTGTCATTTAAAACAAATATTACGGTTTTATCAGTTCTAACTGCTTCAACATCAAACGGAATAATAATCTACGCTGTCCAACGAAATATCAATCGACCGATATAAATTCATTTCAAACCGAAACCACAACCACACGTGAAGGGATACGTGACATTAATCACATTATGGGACACCCCCTTTTTCACCATGTCGCACATTTGCAAGCTGCATGATAAATCTTGCTTCCACGGCAATCGTGACTCGGATTGTGAGTGGATTTTAAATCTGACGTATTACACGCGTAGCTGGTGTACAGAGTCGGAAGGACATCTACATAGAGGTAAGAATTAGCATAAACCATTGTCCTGCCAGCCGACCAGCTATGGGGTTCGTACTTGAAAGCGCCCCACAATAACCCTTTATACACCACAAGCGGAGTTACTGTTATAACCGTAAATCGAATGAAAATATATCAAACTTTTGTGACACTGTTCGACTAGTCAGCCATATCCACGACGTTCTGAAATTATCGACTCCCAATCAAACGATCATTGGATAGAAAAATATTATTTTTGGCAAAGAATACTTTTTAAAATATTTTTCCTAGAACAATTCGCTGCTGGATATTTTGGAATCACATTGCGTTGATTAAAAATATAGTGAAAAGGGTTTCCGTGTTGATTGTGTGGTTAAATTAACAGAGAATGAAATATTTTCTTGGAACGTGTATATACGGAGTACGAAAACTTTAATAGTAAATTTTAACAAGCCAAAAATAATCAATTGGACGACTAAATAACTGAATACTAAATTCAATAACAAATAAACGTAACAAAGTGGAATAACTGAATATAACAGCCAGTTAATTAAATAGCTGAATTAATAATACAACATTTGCGGCATTTTCCAGCGTGGCATTGTTATAATCAATTACAGAACAATTACGCAAATAGTTCTGAATAGCGTGGCAACGTTCTCCTCGACATTGCGCGTACGTACAGTTTATAGGGTACTGTAATTAAAAGGGACATTTTGACTAATGGAAATTCAGCCCGCGCGTAACGCAACTCGAGTGACGAAACTTTTGACAAATAACAGACTGATGGGGGTAAAACACATGGTTTCCATCGCGTCCCGAAGAATTCTGTGGGGCGACCCCCTTGCCACATGCGAATCATGTGGCAGAAGGTCATAAAAATCCGAGCATCACAGGGACCGAAGATTTTTCCCGGAACTGTATGGGAAAGACCCAAACGGAAGTCGAATTTTGTGAAACTTACGCAGCTTTCCTATTAAAACTTATTCGTTGTAATTATTTCTTATTTTTCCCCCATACGATATCGACAAAATTAATTTTCATTTGACGGAGAACACCGTAAACTCGGGTGTAACATTCTCGGAAACGGTTCAACGGGCTCTGAACTTACACACAAATTATGTCACAATTACAAGTGGCTTCTGTGTCGTAACTCTCGGATAACCAACGAAAGTGATAAAACAAAAAATCCTCGGAGGCTCTATTTTTAGACTTTTGTATGTCTTTCGCAATAAACACACGGCCGGCAAATTCGACCGGGCCGCTGCCCCCTTAGAAAAAAAGACTCAATATCGCGACCTCCCGTAGAAAAAAAAAACTGTAACCCAACGAGAAAACCAGTCAACGATCACTAGAAAAAAAACTAGCTCATAGTCACTAGCCAATAAGTTTCCTTTTCCCAAAACGATTTAAGTTGAAATAACAATTTTCAAAAATTTCATCAAATTTCGAAAATCAAATTTTTCCACTAACCACATGCTCCTGACGGCCGTCATTCCGATCGAGGGTGACCCGAACGACGCGATGAAACCGAAAGCCCTTCTCACACTGGGACGAAAGTTGAAGAAACGACAAACGCGCACCACCTCCACGGACGGGAGTCGGCCACTGACTGAACGTGACTCGGATTCTCTGGTACCGGGAAGAGGCTGCGTCGACCGGTCAGGGACCACGAGCCTGCGGCCTTCTGACACTCAAGTCTCCGTCAATTTCTTCCCCACCGTTCGTACTCCCCTCTTTGTCTTCCCATGGCACGTTAAAAAATTCTGCTCCCTTTTTCATTGAATTTTCCAATAGTTTTCAATGATTTATCAACAATATTTCACTTTAACGTTTATACACACCGTTTCGTCGGTGATAAATGTTTAGATGGATTTGCCGTGAATAAGTGAAACAAAAACGTTTGAAGTACGATCATTTTTATGGGAGGAAATCAATTCCGGCACTTACTTAAGTGCCGACAATTTGCAATTTTTCAAAATTCGATTTTCATCGTTTCCATGTGACATCTATGAAACTCGATGTTTGTATTAAATTTATTGCAGACAATACATGCGATACAGTGAGAATCACTTTATCGCAAAAGAACGCTGGCTCTAGCATCACTTGCCAATTTTTTCAATCCCACGTTTCTTTTTTCAGCTATTGTTCAGTGATTCAAGAACATTTATCAAATTTGTTACTTTTTTTTATTAAAACTTTTCAATTTTTACTTTCAAATCCACCTCATAGAAGTCATGAAAAATCGCGCAATCGATTCAATGCCCACTATTCATGCAACGCCGGTAATTGTTAACGTAAAAAATAATTAAAATGTCCAGAGTGACGGCGGTCATAGAAAAACCGCGACGGTCGGCAGAGGTCAGGATAAGTGACGAAGGACGAGCCGCAAACAAGAGTGATAGATTCTGTAAATTCATTCACTGGTTCATTCACTCAGCCGTGGACATCTTAATGAAGAGTGAGACAGGAGCCGCCAGGACAGAGCGAGCTGACGATTTACGAGCGCTCGGCTGATGCACGTGGAAACCCTCGATGAATAATGTAAGTCGTATTCTAGGATAGTCCGTTAATAGGAAATAGCGGCATTATTCCCAACGGTGGAATACCGAATTCGCGAACCACAGAAAAAAAAGGGTTGTAAACATAAACATGACTCACTCCGTCACAAATTGATCAGTTTCTCGAACTCTGATTTTCTGTCAAACAACGCACTATAACGGAGTGTTGTAATTTTGAGTAATGAAAAATGAGAATCCCTACATTTACCTCTGAATTCCTCATATTTTTTATTGGGCAAATTTTCTTTAATTTTGTAAAATAAATGATTTTTTAACGTTCTGTGTAACGTTGGCTATTTCTACCGGGTTCATTGTACTTTACTCTAAACGATTTACCGTAACTTAAATGATATTAAAATTTATTAGCGTATTTAACGAGTGCATTTTTCCATAACAATGTCCAGTAGATCGACGGATTTTTAAGAAACTAAGTGCTTCATTTCCAGAGCGAAAAAACTGCATAATCAATATCGCTATAGTACATAATTCAAGCGGTACCTAACAGAATTTCTGAAATATCTCATCATACTGCCTGTATGGCGGCATTCGAATTTTTAGAATATTTATAATATCACATGTCTCTCATTCGTTCGCTAAGGGTTAAAGTACCAGAAAGTCAATATAATAAGAATATCGATAGAATAAAAAAATCGAACAGTCCATAGCACGAGGTCTCCCCAGAAAATAACAAATGACCAAATATTCGCGAGAAACTCCCACAAAGTATAACAACAATAATATCAACTTAACGTTCCACTGACCATGAAAATCGACGGCGCATTGTCTCCAGTTCCTCTCCCCGTCCAGCGGGAATCCAAAAATCCTGGCGAAATCTCTTCGTATACCGTGGTGTAACTATGCTGAAGTTCTTCGAGAGCCCGCCACTGATTCAAGATCCCAAGAAAAGACGCGCGCGTGCAGCTCACGGTTGAAAACTAATCGAAAGAGCAGCGGGACACGAAGAGAGAACCGACCCCCCGATACAAGTCACTTTCGGTTGTCGAGAGAGAGCGAGAGAGAGAGATAGAGAGAGAGAGAAAAGGTAGGAAGAAGTACTGCGAGCTAGGGATGGAGGGGGTGGAGGATCGCCGGGAAGCGAAATAGAGAATAAGAGAACGAAGGGTGGGAGAAAGTGGAGGGGGGTTTCTTACTCATTCATACCCGAACGCCCCCGTAAATTGCTCGCAGCATCTCTTCTGTCCCTCTTCCACGCTTGAACTGCGCCCAATGCTGGTTGATTAACGAATTGGTCGTACTTCGTTTCCTCTCAATGATTTTATTATTTGATAGAGTGTACACATCGACTTCGCGAAGTCATTCTTGGTTAATTTTCTCGTAACTCTTTCGGTTTTTTTTTGTTTTTTAATTCTTTTAATTCGGTGGGTTACTACTTAGGGAATAGAAATTTGAGGATTATTTTGAACGAATTATTTTCGATGGTATTCAATTGTTGACATATTGTTGAAATTATCCTTTGTTTTCTGCTACGGAAAAGAAATGTTACTAGGTAAAGAGACTCGTTGAAATGCTATGGTTCTCTGGTTATCAATTTTGCTTTCAGAAATTCCAATCTTCCGGGAAATCGGGTGGAAAATCTGATTTCGATACAGCTGGAAATCTGTCATCAGTGTCCCCGAAAATCGCCCGACCTGATTACCATGCAAACATTAACGTCCGTTTGTTAATTAATGCGTGGCGTCGTCGGACGAACAATACGTGTCAAACGTGCGATTCAATTTTCGATAGGCGGGATAATGTTCACCGTCGAAAGCTGTAAGCGACGTTCGACAACCCATCGGACACATTTTATTAATCGCTAACCCGTTTTGTTAATTACGCCCCATTACTGCATCGGAATGATCGAAATATCGTTCGGGCGCAGCTGTAACTCAGACGATCCTATTTCACCATTAATCGCGTGCCACCTGTTATCGTGGACGGAATTCACGAAATCCTGAATTATTACTAATGTCACGCTGAAAATAAGCCACGAAACAATACCTTGTATACATATATGTATGTATTGTCATTGTATCGAAATAAATTCGCAAATAAACTGACGTTCCTGTGATATTTAGCTTCAATGAAGAAATCTCTTTTCCGGTAAAATATTTCTCTCTATGATATTTTAGACATTTAGCTGGAAACAAGTTTTATTATCGCGTGATAAATTACCAAGAACTAGATAGTTTTAATTTTATTTTTATGTAGAATAATCTTTGTACAAATGGGACTGGATCAGCGTTGTGTGCAAATCATCGTAAGAGAAATTGGTCGTCTTGAAACAAATAAACATTTCTAGGCAAGAAAGTATAAATAAACTTAGCCCTATTCATAGATTCTCCGTATGAACACGTCACTCATTCATGCAAACGCAATCATAATATTTATTTAAAGTTTAATAACCTCCACCCGGTTTTAAGCAATACAAAAGGGCCATGCTTTTCTAGCTAATTTCATCGTATTAATCACGAATGTAGCAATCAAAGTCGATCCACAGGTATAATTTCCGTGATACATTCGCAATACAAATTTAAATTCTTCAAGACCAGGAATATTTTTCAACTTTGAACCAACATAGTTCGCAGCATTGTTCATCTCCGAACCTTATTTTTGAGCTTTGTAAACATTGCACGTATAAGTATACATTAGGCTGGGTAAAAAAATCGACTTTTTTTTTTAAATTACACAGAAATATTGGTTCGTAGACATCTCTAGAAAACTCTATATTTGCTGAGAGTTTTCTAGAGATGTCTACAAACCAATATTTCTGTGTAATTTAAAAAAAAAATAGTCGATTTTTTTGACCCACCCTAGTATACATATGTTTTGAATGATTATAGTAACGAATTACTGAGTATTCTTTTTTCTCTAATTCTTAACCTCAGGGTATCCAAAAAATGGAGAAAATAACAATTCAATCAGCTTAATTTACAAATACCAGTTTCGAATGTAATTATCCCGTACGAATAGTGAGGTTAGTTGTTTAAAATAGAAGGACACGTGCCTGGATGTACCAGCACAAGAGGGGGCGTAAAAGGAAGCAGCTACTGACCTCGAGAAGCATCGTCAGTATTTAGGACATCCGATAGACGATAATCGTACTCCAGGATGTAGACTGATAGAAAGCAGCGTGTGCGAATTAATTTCATTCATGATGCTTTCGTTCCTCGTATTTCATAGGGCTCCATTTCAGAAATTTAATAGTTTATCATGTATGTAAATGCAAATTACTAACGTCAGTAAATAACAGATAAATTCAATACTACACGAAATGGGAAATACAAATTATTTTAGCTTTTTGTGAAACAGTAAAAATGACTAAAAAATTGTTTTCCCGCCAAATGTTTAGAAAAAATATTGCTCGAAGAAATTTCTCACAGGAAAGAGATGTCATAGAAACGTCAGTTATTTTTAGAATCTCTGTTTCACATGCCGATCCTGAACAGGAAATACAAATCAGAAAAATCCGGCGAAAGGCTTTTTATCAATTGTCAGGTCTTTAATTAAATTGGAGGGTACCAATTAAAAATATTATTCGGCTCGTTTGTATGTATAATTGGGTCACCAGATAATAATTTCCTTTTTTCTTTTTTTTTTCAACGATAGCGTTACGAGTTACAGAACCAGGATGGCACTGAGGAGAAAAATCAGACGAACAGCGTGCCGATTAAGAAATCGGTATGTCTGCCCGCACGTTACAAAATTAATCAGGAACTCTATGTTACATTAGCGCGATAACGATATCGAGAACCCAGCCAGCGACAGTCAAGTTTTCCTTGTAGATAAAAAAAGAAGTACCAAAACTACGTTGATTTACACGTGGAAAGAAAATGGCATACACTTACGCCATAAACGAGGTACCATCCGATGACGTTCCCTGTATTGAACATGATGTACGACGCGCGAAAAAGTTTCTGCAGAAACACAGTCCTGAATCTGGTGACAGTTTGTGAGTTTATTGAAAATTGCGAGTAAATTGTTAGAATACGTAAGTTTTCTAATAGGCAAATTATTAGAATATATTATTAGAATACGCTTCCCACAAATTTCAGGATTAAGAAAACGTTTCGGTTTAAAAATAAATAATTTCAATCTTAGTTGACTAAACGATTAGTAGCAAAATTAATATTCACAGATTGTTGGTTATCGGTCGAGTTTCCGATAGAATGTATATTGCTCGTTTTCCAGATACGATCATTTAACCGAAGTGTTGTCGAAGGTTCTCTCAGAGAGGCCTAAAAATGCAGTCGATATTTTCGAAGATTACAGCAGAAAGGTGAAAGCCGAAAGGTTTAAGACGCAGACCAATCATCTTCGTGATTTGAATGTCCCGCCAATTCAATACGAAGATGCGAAAAGAATTATCGAACTTTTCAAGGTAATAATGTATGATACGTGACAGTTATTCTGCTTAATTCTTTAACGAATGAGTAAGTGAACATAAAAAGATTGAACGTGCTTGCGATCGTCGTAGATCGTTAAACAATCTAGTGAAAACGCAGAAGAAACATTACAAGAAGATGATGAGGATGATAGGACTAGAAAGAAACCGAATTTGTTGGATCTTTTGTTCTACTTCGAGCAAACAAACATTGGATTACCACGTAGCCAGATGGTGTTACTTAACTTAGCCATCCGGAAACTTATGGCTGATAGTCCTATAGAGAATGTGAGGTATTTCGCTTGTTAATAACCATCCGAATAGAAAAATTCACTTTTTTATTGAAAATGTTGAGTTTTTTTATGGTAATGTAAAACTGGCAACTAGCAAATCGATATTGCAGGTACCATTTTTCCGAGACGTGAAATTTCACTTTCTAAAATTGCAAAAAATTATTATTTGATTTGTAATTAAATAATAATTTAATTAAATAATAATAATAATTAAATAAATGTATAATCATTTATACATTTTGCTAAAATTTACAAAATTTCATGAAGAATAAAGTTGTTTAGTTTGTGAGAGAGACGAAGTCGTTTTCACCTCGAATTCTACTTCGAGCAGAAAACTGCTTTGGATTTGCCTATATGTAGTTCGATAAAAATGAAAAGACATCTAATATTACAGATTTTGGGGTCTGATCCTTGGAAATCCGAAAAATTATTACGTGGTCGAGGCTGATCTTCAGGCGAAAGAGCTTGAACGCAGATTAGAAGTAAATCAGAATTAACTGTTAGATTACTCGCTTCCATCCACGATTTTTCACACGCAACTAATAAAAAAGTATTTATATGTATATCCCGGTCTCTCCTGATATTCTTACATCTAGATTCCTGTTCCAATTTTTATTACCAACCCGAAAAGGTTCTCATTTCGTGTAAAGTTACGAAAAACAAAATTCGTGAACAAATTTGTTTGCACAATGTATGTAAGGAAATCGCAGCCGCGGAAGAACTTCGTCGTGAGAAAGAAGAAGCCGACGCTGAAGCGGCGGCAGCAGCCGAAGCAGAAGCGGCCGCCGAAATTGCGGAGAAACAAGTTGCCGAAGAAAAAGGCGCAGCGGAACAAAGCCCGGATGAGGAAAAAGAAGAAGAAAGCTTGAACTTGGTTTTCCCACCGATGCCTGTGAATTTATGGAAAGCTCCACCTGAGACACCTGCGGAGCAAATTGGAACTGGAGCGAACACCAAGGTGCAAATATTATCGCATCTTCTTTTCAAGTATTATTTTCGGATGCCTTATTTTAGGACTCTGAAATAAACCATGGACCACTGCTACGATGAAAGGCAAACTGATATTTGATCCAAAACACGGAGCGGTATCTTTACATAATTTACAGTCACCATGGTGGGCTTTGTTATAGGTGTATTTTGTATGCAACGAGCCCGGGCGAGACCATTGGATTGAACTTCCTCCGGTTACACCGCAGCAGATAGTAATTGCACGACAGATTGTTCAACGTTGCACAGGGAATTTAGAGACTCCGGTACGTGCCAGTTTTCAACAATCCGGCCCAGTACGGTCCGACCACACGTTTCTGCGGACTTGGCGTTAGTGTACTTTGAAATAAAGAACTACCGTTTTACGTAGATTCATACCTTCCCGCCGTTTCCCGGGACTGAGAAGAATTATCTCCGGGCGCAAATAGCCAGAATTAGCGCAGGGACCCAGGTGTCGCCGATCGGATTTTTTAGTTTCGGCGGAGGAGACGAAGAGGAAGAAATAGGGGAAGAGGGAGAGACAGGTAATTGTTGATGATTTTCACTGATATCTAATCCCGAGGATTATGACTAATTGTATATCAACTTATCGGGAAGAAATATTCATTAATACAATTGCGCTTTAATAAACAGAAACACTTGGATTTTAACGAAATTGTTTGCAGATGGGATGTTGTCTGAGAATGTTCATTATGATCCTCTGCCTGTTAAGGAACTAATAGACCCTTCGATGGCAAACTGGTGTCATCATACCCCAGCTATTCTCAAACAAGGCCGCACTGTATGGTGGAATCCAAAAAAGGACGAAGAAGATGTTAGTTACAGAAAGCGTTTATGTTGCCATACTTTTACCGGAAACAATATTTGACAAATACTTAGGAAATCGGTGAAGAAGAAGAGGAGGAGGAGGAGGATGAAACTAGAGTTACAGAAGTTGCAAGAGAAGTGCCACCACCTCTTTTAACACCATTGTCCGAAGATGCTATTCCCGATTCGATAATTCCATGGACAGCCACGCAATCGACCCATATAGAAATTGATCTTGCTGTTGCACTCGTTAGATCAAACATTTGGCCGGGTGCATTTGCATTCGCCGCTGGAAGGTACGAGAATATTCCTCCGTACAATCGGTAATGATTTTCCATAAAGCATCTCGTATCTACGATGTTTATGTTCGCATTGACCATAAATCTTTCGCTAGATATCGAAAACCGTACATTCATCTGTGCACGCGGTATCACGCAGTGCCGAATGGGCAAAGTGAAATTATGTCGCGTTAAACGAAAATTAATGCGAGGCAAATTACACTAATGTTATTTTAATGGTATCGGTATCATAGGCGGATCGCGAATGTGTACATCGGTTGGGGTTGCAAGTACGTCACGTATAATTATAGCCCACCGCCTATGCCACCTGTGTTGGATCAGTACAAAATCGGTCCGGAGATCATGGAGATTCAGGATCCGACTTTTGAACAAGAAGAGGCGTATCGTATCGCACATTTACCACCCGCACCAGTTATCCCGATGGGTAAGAACATTAATATACCGACAGCAATAAGTAGAATCCTGTAACAGAAAGGTCGTTTACCATCGATGGTAAATGATTCCCCCTCCATTTGTGCACAGACGGGGTATTGAATCCTATCTCTCGTCTGTGAGTTGTGTTAATAACTATCATAAATGAGGCTTAGGATGATATATCTCGTTTCCGATTATATTAAATAAGTTGATCCATATGTATAGGAGAGGAAGAAGAAGTAGAAGTCGAGGAGGAAGAAGAAGAAGATGATGACGATGATGATTGATGAATTAAAGATATACTGAGTAGAATGTCCTTAACGACATACCTTTTTCATTCGTAGGTGAAACAGATAGGAAATGAATAACCATTTAATCAAGCGATTAAAAAGTATTGTTCAATAATATGGATATAAACAGGTGGTAGAATTATAATGTACTTGTTTTTGTAACGTAACGAATATAATATATTAATCTCTATATAAAATTAATTAATTTGCGACAAGCTATTACCACAGTTGAGGGATGAGATGACAGAATATGTTAAAACAGGTATTTCCAGCACGTACGAATATACCTACAAAACTTCGAATACTTCCTACAAAAATAATTCTTGAATAAATTAAATTAATAATTATTTATTATTTGAAAAATTAAATTTTAATTAAACTAAATTTTTTTTTAAATTAAATTTTAATTGAATTAAATTTTTTATTTATTAATTTAAAACTTTATGTCAATAATTGTTTAATAATCAAACGGCGGACGGTGCACATTTTAGTCTATACATATCCTGTAATCGACTTTATTTTCCGTTTCAACCAAGATCTTTTGTAAAGGAGATAATATTGTGTCACGATTAGATAATTTTTTATCCCGTCTTTATAGCCAATAAATAAATATCTTATTCAATTTGATGTAAGAAAGGTCTGCAAGGCTTGTATGTCATGATCTACTAAATTACTATTGATCTATTATGCAACTTTTATTTGTTTGTTATTGTTTACTTTCATTTTTGATTCCGTGAGGTACGCGGCGAATATTGTCATTCAGAGCATGCGTATATACCAAATTGTCAGCAAAATTGGACTATGAGAAGTGGTTCAAGATTCGACTACCAAAGTTTACGCGTAGAATGTCGCGGCAAGCATGGTAAAAAGGCTGATGTTACGCCAACTCCTATGGGGAGGAGGATGAGAAACGCAACAAGATCGTAACGGCCCCACTTGAGCCAACTGATTTCGAACTTTCTTTACAAAGAATAATAATAATAAAGGGTACTGGGTTTTATACATTCAACAATCCTATAAGTCTTATAGGATATACATTATAGTACAAGACGACACATACCCTCCTGCTACCCTACATCTCGTCCGTGCTACAGTAAATTCGGGATAATTGTCCGTTCGAGAATAACGCGAAAAACGCACGTCTTTATCCCCACCACCGGGGGGTTCCCCCCTGGAACCAGTCAAGCGATTAATGTAACACGACAGCGGCATCCTTTGACGAGCTGCGATATGCTCCTAAACAAATAATAGCAATAAAACTTTTGCACTTTTAATTATTATGTCGCGAAAATTAGATTAACATATCGACGAGATTGCTTCGATTACAACGATACCAAACACGATATAATTTCGATAATATTTACATAACTAATAAGCGTTTCTATGGGTATGTATTACGAGCGTACCCGGATGAATGCGGCTCGTCCTTAACAGAATATTTTCCTTCTAACGGTTTACAAACCCCCTATTGAATAGTCTAACTATGGGAGAGAACTCAAGAATTGTTCTTGATAGACACACGTCAAAAGCAGAACGAACTTGAATTTTGCGCGCCAAAATAGCGGGTAATTCTTGAAAACCGCACTTTTCTCGACGATTTCGAGTGGCGGTTTTACAAAGGCCGACGCAAAAAAAACAAACCGAGACTGTGAGATCGCAGATAAGGCTCATATATCGGTGTGTTACACACTAATGCATCGATGAAACTTTTTCATTTTTGGATTTTTTTTTTGAAAATTTTACTAACATTCGTGAGGCTCTTCTGATTAAAATGATACCAAACACAATAACATTTATATAACATTACCCATTTATTAAAATAATCCTGACAAATTATAAATAATCCAAACTATGCCGTATTTGGTATCATTTTCATCAGTAGAAGCTCACCGACTCGTTAAAAACATTTTCATAAAAAAAAATCCAAAAATGAAAAAGTTTCATCGTTGCATTAGTAATAGTGACTCACCGATACGCAGGGATTTAACTTTTATCATCTACCTCGAACTCGGTCCCCCCTCACTATCGCTCGCCGAATGTGTTTAAATTCGCTGCTATCTTAGTATAACATAGCGAACGCCACGTAAAAAAATAGCTTCCTTAAACCTGCTAAACGCACGCCGCCGGACCCGAGTTTGGAACACTATTCAAGAATCTACTGTACTATTATTCCATGGTCATCCTGGACTCGAACCCAAAATGGTAACGTTGGGAGTGACTGAAATGATAAGAGGGCATTTCAGTCTTACAAACCAGCCGTATCGAGCATAGAAGTGAGGTCTATCTATCCTATATCTTGTCTGTGACAGTATCAAAATAAATTGAGGTTATACATCGTGGTGATGCCGGTCATTATTTTTGCAAAACTTTTGCAAAATTAAGTGATTAAAATAGATGTAAAATTGCATTGTATCGCAATTAAATCTTATACTTTCTAGCGTGCAGAACAATGGGTTTCTATATACCAAAACTGGCGTATTACGGTTCTGCGATAGCAACAATCTGCGGGGTGGGCTATTTAACAAAGTAATACATACAATATATCCTATAAGTATCTAAGAAATTTAATATAGTATTTATGTTTACTGAAACCTCGTAAAAATGAAAATGTTTCTATAGTTTATCACACAGAATTTGTTAGTGACTCGAGAAAATTTTAGTTTTTATAGTTTTCATTGACGTGCAATATATTATTTTATAAAAAAAATAACGCTCGATTAGACCTGTAGCTCGTTCCACTTTACTCAGGATTTCTGAATATATTGTTCATACAACTATGAGTTACAGTGTTTCAAAGTGTATACGAGTGTACATGTCAAGAAACAGTTAACGAATACATGTGCTTTACTTTTATTAAATTTTAGGAATATGATAATGAAGTACCAACACACTAGAAAACATGAAAGGCTTATATCATAAAAGAAAAAGGAATAATTTATATGAATCGTTGAAGTAGTATACAATGCTGAATATTATGTATAATATACATATATTAAACATAATGTACGCTTTTCTTTTAGAGACTATATTGGTGGCCCAAAGTATGAAATCACAGAAGATATGTCAAATAAAGTGGTTGTTATAACAGGAGCTAACACAGGACTGGGTAAAGAAACAGCAAAAGTTTTAGCCAAGCAAAAGGCTAAAGTAATACTTGCATGTAGGGATATGCAAAAATGCGAAGAGGTGATTATTGTGATATATTAGGGTTACGTTGTTATTTTAAACTATCATGTACAATCTATTCTGTTACAGACACGCAAAGAAATAATCTTCAGTAGTAAAAACAAATACGTTTACTGTAGGAAGTGTGACCTGGCATCTCAACAGAGTATTAGAGACTTCGTAAAGCAGTTTAAAAAAGGTACACCATTATTTTTTGTACCACAGTAATACATATTTTTTGTGGAGAACGAAAAGTTACAAAGTTAATTTTATTGGGGTTTAGAAAATTTCATACTGTTTAGAACAAATGGAAGCATACATAATAGTATATACCAATTTTGTTTTCAAGTATGAAACTGTATAGCATTATAGAATTTTATGTCCTAAATTCGAATCCGATAGCAGAAATGGTCTTTCACTCCTTAGATTCTGAAATTAATGTGCTTTTTGAAAACACAACACATCAGCATTTCTAGTTTTCCTGTAATACTACATTTTTGCAAAAATCATCTTTTTTTCTGAAAATGTGTCTTCTTCAAGAGAAGTAGGACAATTCCGCTTATGGATTCGTGTTTGGAACAATAAAGTCTACAAAGATCACTGTGTGGAATTATCTACATTAGTAGATTGGGAAACAGACTTCAATTTGTTGAATAATATCAAAATCAGAATAGTAATTTGATGTATGTATTTTACGTGTATGTATTTTTTAATTCAGAGCACTCAAAACTTCATATTCTTATAAATAATGCTGGTGTCATGAGATGTCCAAAAAGTTATACCCAAGAAGGAATCGAGATGCAACTTGGTGTCAATCACATGGGACACTTTTTACTGACAAATTTACTATTAGATATTATAAAGGAGTCCGCACCGGCAAGAATTGTAAATGTTGCAAGTGGTGCACACTGGCGTGGGAAAATTAATTTAAAAGATTTGAACAGTGATAAGAATTACGATTCTGGTGATGCTTATGCCCAGAGTAAATTAGCTAATGTTCTGTTCACACGAGAATTAGCGAACCGATTAAAAGGTATAGTTTTTTTTTACATTATTACTATTTTATATTTAGTGAAAGAAAAATAATCATTGCTTGTACTATGTAGGCACTGGAGTAACAGTGAATGCCGTTCATCCTGGTATAGTAAATACAGATATAGGACGACACATGTTTGTTTACAAGTACTTTATTACCAGATTTATTTTAAACTCTTTGACATGGTTCTTCATTAAAACACCGGTACAAGGATCGCGACCTATTTTATACGCTGCCGTGGACCCAGCCTTAAATGATACAACTGGCTCTTACATTTGGTACGTTTTCGTATGTACATGAAACAGAGGTTCATGTTTTTAAGCCTTGGTATTTTTGTGTTATAAAATTTGTGTGACTTAAAACTCATAGTCCTTGAAATTTCAACGCTTTGATATTTTTATGGCCCGAGATTTTTAGGAGTTTGAACTGTTCCTACTTTATGGTTTCTCTCTATTGAAATTTGTAGAAATTGCAGTTTTTTGCATTGAAATTTCGGAATCTCCAAGTCTTTCTGTTCATCCGAGTTTGGTGGCCCTAATATTTTGTCGCATCAAAGTTACTGAGCGTTGAAATTTTGGCACTTTGCATTTTCTTAATTTGATATTTATATTTCTTTTTTTATTATACTACAAACCCTTTTATTACCAATTTTCTGTCTGTTGAACTATTTTTCATCAAAAAAGTATCAACACTCTCCTGATAAAAAGTCGAAGAAATATTGAAGGAAAATATTGAACCGCTTTCTTTGATTGTAGTGATAACACCCTTCAAGATGTTTCCGAGGAAGCCAAGAACGACAAATTAGCAAAATGGTTGTGGTTGGTTAGTGAAAAATGGACTCAAACGAATCTTAATCAATCTATAGCACCACTTAGTAAATGAAAATTTTATGAGTTCTCTGTATTCATAAGTTTGTTAAATGTATTACTAATTATATGATGTAAAAATGTAAAATAAAGTTATAAATAATTATTTACAAAATAATATTTCACAGGCTTAGAAATATTACCGCCTCCAAATTTTAGGGTCTCGAATACTATACGTGTCGAAATTTCTGCGTTTTATTCAAAATAATACTTACTCAATAATACTCTTACTAAGAAGAAACGTACAATTTCTTAATTCTACTTAAAATAATTAACGACATTCTAAGGGAAAGACGCATTTCTCGTCTGTGACCCGTTGATACATGCGCTGATATATCAACTCAAGGTATAGGAGATACGGTCACAGATGAGAGATAGGAAACCTATTTATCATCTGGCTATATTATTTTATTACGTCTGGTAATGGAGTTTTTGAGCTAGAATATCTTCCATTTCGGCCGATGTTTTAGAAGTTTGTCACCACACGAGAGATAGAATCCACATACGAGATATACAATCTATCTCCTGTCTGTGATAGAATAGACATGAGATAAGATTGTGAATTATACCACAAACCATCAATATGAGTAGACAGAGGACACGCTGAACAAAGTTGTGTGTCACGAAAAGAGGGCCCTAGGTTAGGGCCAGTTAGAACCCCCTTACCACTTTCGTGTAGCGCTCGACATTACCAGCTTTTTACTGAAATATGTATTTAATAGCACGTACACGGTATGGGAGTATTCTGTGGGTACTCATGATATTATTCCTTTTGGCGAGACAAACATTATAAGCAAGAATTTAAAATACTTCGATTCTACAAATGTTAAATTCATGATCTTCCTTGACAATAAAATTCATAAAAAAATGGAAATATAATGAAACGCATGGAATGTATAAAACTAAACTTGTAATACAATATACATACTTTATATAAACAAATGGCTTAATAATAGGCGAATATTTGTTTTCTATAGATTTTAATTACCCTGTCAATTGAAAATTTAAATTACATTAGAACGTGTAAAAGAAATCTCATTGTTGTACTTTTCAAACAATTTGATTTGAATAAAATATGAAAAATCCTAAAATCTTTCATACCGGTGCATGACAGAGCTGCCGCTGTTTGCAAAATAGAGCAGAGTACTAATTAAATCACTGGTATTAATACGTTCAACCATTATGACGAATTCAATACAAAACTGGTAGTCGATATCAAAATTTAATTGTAATGCGTCTTAAGCTGTTTCTTTTAGATAGAATGCTATTTTTTAATTTGTGACATAGTACACTATTGGCCCTTGCAAAGTCTTAATTAATCATAAAAACATATGAAACAATGAATACACGTATTCAATGAATAAATAAATAAACATTTAATGCGGATTACTGAAACTAAGGAATGAGTTACAAGGGGAGGTCGTGAAGTGAAATTTTACGGAATTTGATCGGGCTAAATCAGAACCATAAGGGATACCGAACACAAATTGTGTAAAATTTTAGCTGCACATAGACAGCCAATTTTGCACAAAATCAGTTGAAACATTCCTATTTTTGGATAGCTGAATCGTGCGCAAACTTTTTTCCCGTATAGTGCATTCTAAAGGGAGTAAAAAGGTCGTATGTGTAACACTTGCTAAATATATAGTTTTGTGAAAACAAAATTAATTTGTCTCTCCTGTGCATGCTGATGTACGTAAAGTTGTTAACAGATTTCAATAACTTTAGAGGCTTATCCATGATAGTTGAAGATACTCATCGACGAGCGACGAAGTTTCACACGACGGCAACTCATGTTCGAGTATTGCAAGAAGGAAGTCTTGCTTTTCGAAAGCTCTTTTCATCGCATTTATGATGCAATAGTTCTAAATATTTTATGTGCTTTTAAAAATTGAATTTGAAATTAATATTTTTGGAAGCTGCAGTTAATTTTTGTACTTAGTATTTTGTAACATTCAATTTTTCTTTTTTCATACATTTCTTTATAAATCTATAATGTGATAACTTTATCTGGCATCAAACGATCATACATAAAGAACAAAATTAAGTTAATACAATTGAAAGTACTTACTTATCATCCATAACAAGCAACTAATTATCAATACCTTCCAACGTTTCGGTCATTAAAGTTATCACATTATAGATTAATTATCACGATCGTTAAAGTTTGAATTTTATATTTCTTTATAAATTGGCGCAAGGTATACAGGGTGTAACAAAAACTCTGGGACACTTTAGGTTCATGGATAGGACGCATAAAAATAAGAAAAAAAAGTCTTATAAGTTGTGAGCGCAACCCACCCCCTATCGAGATACAACCCCTTTTGTAAAAAATGTTTAAAAAAACATATCTCCGAAATGGTACGTCGTAGAGGTCCGATTTTGACTGCAATTTAACCGGAAGAGACTAAAGATTACGAAAAAAATATCACTATCTACGCAAAGGAAGATTTAGTGAATGCCCTCAATTTTTCCCAAGTTGTTACAAACCTGCTACGATATAGGTAATCGACGTTGTTTGGATTAAACAAGAATAAATGCTATTTAACAGCAATAATCGCAGCCATTATATTTTGTTTTATTGTCTTTGATCTTCTCTGGTTATATTGCAATCAAAACGGGTCTTCTACGACGTACCATTTCGGAGACATGATTTTTTAAATATTGTTTACAAAAGGGGTTGTATCTCGATAGGGTGTGCGTTGCGCCCACAACTTATAAGACATTTTGTTTCTTATTTTTATGCGTTCTATCCATAAACCGAAAGTGTCCCAGAATTTTTGTTACACCCTGTATACATAGGCAAGAAGTAAAGAGTTTTTCAGGTATAGGCTTTGCGTCTGTGGATAGCGTTCTTAGTCCAAAACTAAAATTCTTTTAGTTAACACGGTTACAATGTAAGATCACGATCGGGCAACGCTGTATAGCCGTTACCATCTAACGACTTTAATTTCAAATATTTGTCACTGTAGTTCTTAAAGTAGCGGCTTTCTGGTCCTAGAGGGTGCCACATTAACCCCCAATCGTGGCATCAGATTATTTTCACACGATACCCCATTGGATGTCCTGTCTACTCCTATATGTTGTCTATGCTTGATGACAATTGACATTTTAGGCCCTAAAATTTAGGGACTAACTTGTAAGTGTGTATCGAAGGTTCAGAAGTAGGCGTTACATCCCGCCCCTCATTTGTCAAGTTCGTTTAAGCCCATATGTTGCCGATATGTCCAAGTGTAAAGGGTCTTTGCACTTACAAGTGGAACGTTACGTTCGTCGGTGCGAATTCTATACTCCGTCCCGGAGTCGAAAATGAATTTTGAGTATCATGCGATGGACGGGAGCTTATAAGCACTGTCACATACAGTATAAACATAACTCAACATACATGCATAAATTTTATATATACATATAAAACGAATTAACTTTCAAGTTGGCCGGTGAATCTGTTTTGTACAGCATCTGAAATAGCACGGAATAACTTGTCCAAAATATAAGTTTGACTGCGTATGGCGGGCTGAAACAATTCGAACATTTTGTTAATAAATTTGAAAACTGAAGAAAATGATTAATTATTGAAAAGTAAGTTAGGCTTAGAAATTTAACAAATAATACAATTACAGTACCTAGGTTGTCAAAATAAAATTTGAAGGACGTTTCGAAATATTCATTATTTTGTTGTTGCGGCAATCATAATTTAATGTGATGCTTTATTTAAGAGTTATGAATTTTTGAGCAACACATTGCACTAAAATTTGTTAACCTGTAGCAAAAAAGTTCTACAGGCTTTTTTTAATTATAATTGTTCCAAAATCGGCGATTTAGGATGATCCCATGATGAAGATCCTACTGGTACGGTACGCTACTGGTGCAGAACTTCTACTGTCGCGCGGCTGAGCCTATCGGAGCCCTCTGAGTGGCTGTCGTTTTTCGTTAATAACTCGGCCACGGATTGGAATGGGAAGCTGAGAATGTTACATCTATATTAGAATTACCTGAATGGGCCACCCTGTATATTGGATACAAAAGCTAGACCAAGGGCGTGATAATTGAACATATTTAGACGCGAGTACATATCAGACAAATATAGAACGCTCACTGTAGTTGATGGATGATTGTTGACTTTGACTTAATTTTCAGCAGAACTTTAGAATATTAGATTTAGGTATACGATGTGTATGAACCGTTTTATTGTGAACGTTAATGAAATATCACATTAGAGATACAACAGGTTAATACTATATGAAATTATTTTATTTTAATATCAATATTCAGGTGATGAAGACGTCATTATTTTTCACATTATCGAAAAAGATCTAAATTATTGATACTAAATAGACCCATGAATTTTAAGAAAGTGCAATTGTTTATAACATATAAAGAAAGATAGTTGAAAATCTTAATATTTATAACCGTTAGAGACATTTCGAAAAATTGAATATTGTTTTCTACACTTCATTCCCTTAACAAAGGTAACATTATTAATACGCACAAACTATAACTTCTATATCATACTTTTACTATTAACCCATGGCCTTCCTAGGTTCTAACCCAAAATGATAACGTTGAAAGTGACACTAAAATGGTAAGAGGGCTCTAGAACCCGAAAACCGGCGACACCGAAAAGTGTAGGGGTGATAGGTCTGTACTGTATCTCGTCTGTGGTTCGTGTCTCTCGTCGTTGCTCTGGCAAATGATCGTAGTACTTTCGCTATATCGGTCATTCAATTTTGTTCAGCATATGAAATGTCATAACGTGTCCACTTTACTCTACACGTCAATGATGAGAAGTTGGTATAAATGTTCCATGCGAACTCAAATTTTCTCAACGAGTACTACAAATGTAATTCGTAAATTATAATTAATAATATATTATAATTTCCTGTATATTATTATTTACAATATATTTGTTTCAATATGATGCATGCTTCAATGTAGTGTTTGTTTTGATAGTAAGAAATTAAGTTTACTATTCTGCGAGATAAAAGTCGGTATTTAATTATATTAAACATTTAGCAGATCATTATATTTTACATAATTATTTATAAAAAATTGCTCCAAACAGATCGAATGAAGTAAAAGTTTAATTATAATAAAAGATTTGGATTGGTAAGTTTTCTAAAAGCAAATATATTTTTTAATTACCTTCACTGAGAAATAATTGTATTTTGCTTGTTTCAAAGTTTTTCACTTATTCCTTGTTGTTATAAACCATTTGTTTCTGTATGCAGTGAACCATTCTGTCGGGATCTAGTAAGATAGCACCTGTCAGTAGTGTTCTAGTAGTCTTGGTAATGGTTTTACACATTTATCAAAGGCTTCTCCACATTCAATATTATACAGGTGACTGACTACTGTTCTTTATATCTAGCACGTAATGTGAAAGAAACTTCAAGACATTATACAGGTTTGTGAAACGTTACTGTCGATATCATTTTCCAATCTTGCATTGTCACGTACTTCGTAAGTCACGGCCAGACAATTGTTATATAAAAGGGTATTATATTTCTTGATCTTCAATTTAAATTAGTATTATATGTCTTGATTGAACATAAAGAAAGTAAGAAAGTAAGTTTCTGCGAGGGTGTATGGGTTAGTTGGTTAAACCAGACGATTTATCTCTGGATGAGTCTCACCTCTTTCTTCTCTTTCGCTTTTGCTGTTTTCTTTCGGGAAGAGGGATGCGTCGTATTTGTCGGGATGCGGATACAACGGCTTCTCTGTCGGGCATGCTATCCTTCCGAATACGTTTTCCAAATACCAGCAGCTTCCGTAAGCAGTACGAGAGAAGGAAAGAAAGAGCAGTAAAGAAGGAAGGCAAGCACGGATAGGGTATGCAGTAAGTCCGGCATCTCGTCAGACGAACTTCTGCTTCTGCTTTCTGCTTCGCTCTATCTCTATACAGGGTGTCCCAAAAACGTATAACTATTTGGGAGGGTGGTACCGTAGGTAATTATAAAGAAGACTGTAAACTTTGCAATGATCTATGCTGATCTATTTTATTAATAAAATACATCAGCCAATTAAAAGGGATGCCCCGCGTATAATGAAGCCCTTTGATTGGCTATTATCTTCCATTATTAAATCGCCAACGTACCAATTTGAGACAAGGGCTTCAAGAGCCATAGAGTCACTAGATCATCCACTATGGGCCCCTTGCGCCCGTCGCATACGGTCCGCAAGCCAACGAGATACAGAGCTTTTCCCCTGAATCTCTTACCGCGTCCATCCCTTCCCTAGAGAGTGACCTATCTAGTTTCGACGTCGTAGAATTACCTTGGATTCCCCTCCTGAAATTTAACGGTGACTTTTGAATCACTCTGTATATACGTGCAGATATATCCTAGCATTAGTCACGCTCGTTGGAGGTTCTTTCTTAGCGAATCTCTGTAAGCATTAAGTGCCCAGACTAACGCTTCACCTTCGAACATCCCATTTCATTCGCAAGCAGGTTTCTGCTTAGTCTTCGTCTACCTTTTAACTGGCACCGGCCATCGATGAGATCCATGGCTGCCCTCTGCTTTGAAAAACACGATTTGACAGACAGGATTTTGTATGCTGAAATGAAATCGTTCAGATTTAACGAGCCGGTTCGAAGCCACGTTTCTTTTACGACCGGGTACGTACGACCGTTTGCAAGTTTGCCCGCCTTATTCTCCAGGTCGTGACGCAATATATTAACCCAGGGCTGGGCACGGTAGGGGATTGAGGAGAAGTGTTGCCACCACTACCCGCACTTCTCCATGTCCTTATCAGGTTCGCACTAGCGAAGGCAACTTCTATCGCTCGTACTTCTGGTTCGCAGTGAGGGAAACAGGTGATCCCACCGTATGGAAATATGAGAGCTGCGGCTTGTGATGGGAGTGTTACAGCCCATGTGGCTCCCGGTGCTCATCCGTATATTACCGTTTGCTGTCGCGTGTGGAAAGAAACGCGTCCGGACGTTTCAAGCACGGCTAGGATTTTGGGACCCAAAATGTTCCACTCTTCTCTAGTGTGCTCATTGAATGAGAAACCTGATGCTCGCAGGCATCACACACGTAGCTCCGCAACAATAATTTTTTTGTCAAATATCTACGAGGGTCGTTTGATAAGTTTGGTAAAAAAGTAGGTAAACATTTTTTTTTTTAACAAACCTTTATTTGTCAACATAGTCTCCTTCAAGGGCGACACACTTAACCCAGCGAGATTCTAATTTTTTTATCCCGTCAAAAAAGTATGATTTGTCAAAGTCTGCAAGTACGCATTCACGGCATCGATATTTCCTTCATTCGACGAGAATCTCTTCCCACCGAGCCATGTTTTCAAGTTGGGAAAGAAAAAAATCACAGAGAGCCATATCAGGAGAGTAGGGTGGATGCGGAATCAATTCCAAGCGCAATTCGTGTAGTTTTGACATTGCGATTGCGAAAGTGTGAACTGGTGCGTTGTCCTAAGAACTACTAAGTCGCTTGTTTCAAACGTCTACCAAATCTAAACGAAGTGTCGCTTTTGGGCAAAACGTGATATTTACCAGCCAAATGAATGCTACTTTGAGCTTATGTACTTCAAAATTTTTTGCGATGCGACATTGTTCAATTTTTACCAGACTTATCAAACCACCCTCGTACGTATATGGGACCATTAGTCTCATTATAACGACAGTATTTCTTCCCGTTCATAGTATCATAGGTGTAAGTGAAAACTAGCTCTGCCTCAAGGCAACGATGAACAAATTTTCCCGATGCAACGAAGGTCAGTTTGCGCAACTAGGTATCAGCTACATCACACACAGGGAGGGGCCAGAGGTTTTAAGCATCTAGTGGTCGACGAGTGGTCAGTGAGTACATACACGTATCAAGGGGAACCAAGAGAAATAGTTGTTCGAAGTGGAGAATAAAAAGAAAAAGGCAAAAGGAGCTGGAAACGGGCGAAAGAAAGCTCTGCTCGACCGCAAACGTTTTACCGTTTTACCGTCTGTTGCGAGCCGACATCGAAGAATTTACAGTCGCGAAAAGGGCCGAGCAGTCGAGTCGCGTGACCTAGAACGAACTAAGAAACTTCCTATCCACAGAGATGTTAAAAAGCTGCCCAAAAGAACTGAACAAATGTAATCGTTTTGCGTCAATAGAAGAATCCGGAATAACATTTCTGCGGGTGGCGAATTTTTTTTGTCTGGTTAGGTGAACCTTTCACAGTCCTACGGATTGAGATAAGAAACTAGACGAATGTGTGTGTTCAGAATAAAGAATTTTCAAGCACTCGCGGCCACTCACTCAGCATTCAATCCGGAGGGTGCGTAACTGTAAGGAAGTAAAGCAAATAACCGAAACACTTTTGCCCCAGTGTTTTCAAACAATTTAATCTTCGGATATTTACGAGGCCGCAAGGGTCCGCGAAATAACCGAAACGGTTAGAACGCGTGGAAAAACGGAAACAGGGAGGAAAGAGGAATGTGTCGAACGACTCCTAAATACTCGGTATACTTGCTATTCTTGGTGTCGTGGGTGGTAGAGGGTATAGCCTTTTGTCTCTTGAAGAGTTTGTTCCAGTTTCTTCGGAACATCTGCCGTTCTTGTTGTTGCTTGTCATTTTGTTGGTTTTCGGTGACCATATGGTCAATGCGCCGGCTATTGCCACGTGCCGCAAACTTTAAAACTCTCCTCACGTCTTTCCCTGAATAGCCAGGGATAAAAAACCGAAATATTTCAACACTTATATACTCGTAACTGAAAGGCGAATGCTTTTAAAATAAGTGCCGGAAGGTGGGAACAAAAAAGAAACGTACCCGGTCGCTTGTGATTCTTTGGATGACTTTATTACATTCGTAAATGTTGGATAATTATCATTTTGTATTCGGACAAATAACCACTTCAACCTTAACGTCCACCTGAAAAAACAGATTTTGGGTCGCCGAATGTCAAATGTCAAACGTCAAGCGTGAAACGTTACGCGTCAAGTGTCATGCATCGAACATAAATTAATATGGTATGTAACGGATGTTCCGGGTTGCAAAAAACGTGTGCACCAGATGGTCAGTTACGGAGAGACTTCGGCGAAATGGACACCACGTTTTGAAAGCGCGAGAAACACATAAAAAGGCGTATACATAGAGGTGTATAGAGAAGTGTACACCAGACAGGGGGACAGTATAGGTAGAGGTGGTGTGAAATGGGTGATCAAAGTTGGAGGGTGTGCTTGTATTCGTTTAGGCTTGTATTCGGTAGATTGCACGCGTTGCATATCCTGCCCCGTGTTTACCCGTGTTACATCCCTTTTCTACTTGAATCTGTTTTCATACACATTTATAACGTTCCATTCGGGGAGTTCAAAGCTCGCTAAAAATTCAATACGGGTGAACAACATTGTCCTATGTCTCTACATTTAATGTTTTCAACTCATTTTCAAGCAAGACCGGTGGTCATGTGTGCTATCGCTGTTGAAATAAACGATGGCGTGTGCGCATGTATCCTACAATCTCTGTAAAACGGGTAAACCGATTTTAATGAATTTTGAAAAAACGGACAAAGCTTCCGGAATAAAGTAACGCGAATATTTGCAATGACACTGGTCGGTCGTTTAACGTTTTTCAAAAAATCATATCTCGTAGAGATTTCACGTGACACGTTTGGAACTTGATACTACAGATTAAATTCGGTACAGATGAGTTACCAATAAAATTTCCAATTTTCGCCTTAGTAACGGCAGTTTTCACGTCAACTGTACAAATTTTGATATATGCTTTTAATCTCTATACAGGAAGATTACTGAGATTTTAATATCTTTCCATGAATAATTTTAAGATTGCGACAAATTTTTTTCAAACCGATATCTTTCAAGTTTTGATTATCACTGCCGGGATCGTTTCGGTCGTTAAAAAAGACTTTTAGCAATTGTTAGGGATAGCAGCGCAAGTGTAAGGGATAGCAACCTTAGGTACGGTTCTTCCCGTACTCATTTCCACACCATTCCATGGTTTATTCCGGACAATCCTATTTAGGTACATGGCGTATTTCTTATACGTACCACATTATTGTTACAAAATATTTTTGCCTAGCGCATATGCTAATTAACGCGATTGATACTAGACAAGTTATTTGAATAGAACTAACCGCGGAATCCGTAACTATACGAACTTTATATTTCGAATCTGTTTACGTCAAGATTCAGCGTTGATTCGAAAACTTTCTGATGCGATCGGTCGACAGAAAATAATGATGAAATCAAAGTTATATCGGGTAATATAAAGTTTACGCGAGTCCTTATTACGCTACGCGATATAGTCGAAACTTTTAACAAGATCGTACAACATTTTCGTTAGAACGATGCAATTTTGTTCACCCCCCTCCCCCCTTTAAATTTGAAAGCATGATACGCATTTAGTAAATATGTATGTAGTGTATGCGGCATATGAACATTTCGAAGACCTTTTTTCAGGGTCGATTGTTTACGTCGAAAGGTAAACCAAAGGTTAATAAACATAGGTCCGTAAACCACACCCTTTCGAGATACATCCCTTTCAGTCGGGTTGAAAGGAATTTTTTGATGAAAATTGTTCTCCGAAATGGTAGGACGCACCGAGTAAATTTTTTTTCTAATACTATCAAGGAAGATCAGAATTTTAAAACAAAGTTATAAGTGCCGGCTGATATTTACAAATGAGGTGCCTAGAACCCAAGGGGTATAAGTGATATTCTCAAAAGAACTGAGATCTGTGCCATGAAACTCTGAATTTAGCATTCTATTTAGTGGTAAAGGGATCTAAGTGAAATGCCCACCCTGTATACCCATGGTATACCCATTTTTGAAAAAATGTGTTTTTTTTTTTTTTTTTTATTTATTCAAGCCTGTCAGACATAAATTCTGTGAGGCGACAATGGATATTTGCATATTTGTGAAGTTTGAATTTAATTTTCTCAGAACTAAATAAATCTCACTTATACCCCTTGCGTTTTAGGCACCTCAAACATCCTTAATTTTCTCTGATCATGAGAAACGTGCTGCGGTATAACGAACCGAACTTGTGCATATTAAATAGAAATAAATACTATTTTTTTCAGCAACCTTGGACGTTTTCCAGTTATTATGTCATAAATGAATGTTCATCTTTAATCAAACTCATAAGTGAGGAATTATTATGAATACTGAAATACTGTATTGGCTGATATACTATAAGTTAAAAAATGCATACAAATGTACACATATTTGGTTAAACCGATGTATGTACATACAACTAAAAGGTTTTAATATTTGTTTTTAACTGTGTAAACAAGAATGTGAGTTACTATTTGGATGACTGCGAGAGTGAATCGGTTTGCATGCCAAAGTGAGTCCCTTTTTTTAATACAAAATGATTTGCACGACTCCTTTGTATTTCGTTGAGGTCAAGTTTTGAGAAGAGCATGTTGCAGAAAGAATTGTACTAATTAATTGAGTAATTAAATAAATTAATATTTCAAAAAATGGGTCTAATTGTTTCTGCGATTACCTTAGAGGAAATTACAAACGGCGGGTTATGTCCACGTAGTGTAAGTTACCTAATAGTCGTAAAAGGACGGCAACACCAAAGGCCTACTGGATTCTACTGATTGTTGTAAACTCATAAATGCAGATTTTAAAGACATGTCAATTTTTTAAAATCTGGCCAACGGCATTCGATTATCAAAGATTAGACTGCAGGTTTATAACATAGAAAATTTAAGGAAATATGTATCTGTTACATTTGCTGATTTTATGAACTTATAATGGGTCGAAGTAGCGGTAGCTCTAAATAACAAAAAAAATCCTTATCTACGACGCGAACGTATCGTTTCGGAGATACAATTAAACAAAAAATTCCTTCCGGAATTTAAAAAAGTTTGTTTACGGTTCTGTGTTTATTTATTGATTATATACCCACCCAATTTACTGAACAAAATGTTCTATTGACTCTCACAACAGAAAATCAATTAAATGTTAAACGATTTTCGAAAAAGTTTACAAATCTTAATCAATTTTATCTATTGTAATATTCGTCGTCCACGTTTGAAATTTGAGAGGCAAATAATTGAATGGGGAAGGGGGAATATAAATTTTCTGACCGGTCCCTGAAAATACTCTCTCGATCGAAAATTGCACCTTCGTCGGATTCGCTCCCGTACCCAAAGATTTTTATCAATAATTTATTCAGAAACAAACTGTATATTGTATAAACACTATTGCATGGATTTTTCAAAGTGTGTTATGTTGCAACCAATTATTTGCTGTCTTATCTAAGTCGCGTGAAAGTATTTTTAAAAAATGCCCTTTCATACAAAAATGGCCCGTATCGTAAAAAAATTAATTTTTCTTTACGTTTGTCCGTTATTTTTGGAGATATGAAAAAACTTTATTGACAAATATTCCATGGCATTAAGGGTGTCATAACTTATCGGTAATATTCCTTTTGTCAGTGAACGCGTTTCGGATATTTCAAGGTTAACTTCAATTTTTTAGATGCAATGTAACTATTTTTTATGACAACTTCCCAAAGAATTTGAAGTGCCGAATAAAACTGTATTTACTGTTATCGGTCATAAATTTTATGATTTACGACTCATTTTGCTTCCTTTATTATTGGTAAAAGTATCAGGAAAGGAAAACAAAAACGGATCAACTTTTTCTCTGTTACTTTTAAGAATAAATGAAAAATTGAAATATCTGAAAACGACGAGGTTTACGAAAAAGATAAGTAGAGGCAACACTCTAACCATAGTAAGATTTCCAGAAGGCGATCTCGTGGTTTGAGTAGATTTCTGAGTTTTGCATTGGATTCTGTGAAGATGTGTTCGATTGTTTTAAATAGGAACTTCAATTTCGATTCAGAATTCGGGTTTTTTGTCTTAAAGTACTGTAGTTTAGTCTCTTGTTGCGTACAGTCCTTCAATTTTCAGGTAATCCGATACAAAGAATAAACTGAAACATCCTGTACATTTTCAAAATATCAAAAAACTATAGAAAAACGGCATGAAAATATTTTTAGCATCGCAAGTAGACCTTTCCTGGGTTAAAAATTATAATTAGTAATCCTACAGGCTAACACAGAATTGGACAAAATTTATTTTGAAAATTTTTAGGACAGCGAGAAACGCATGCAATTCTTTTGCAGCAATGTTTTACAGAATGCTTGAATGAGGATGAAATTATATCCAAATTCCCAGACTCCATCGGTACCGAACTTTTTATTCGACGTAATATTTTAAGGGGAGGTTCTCATCTGAGAGCCCCAAAAGAAGGTCATTTTCTCGAATTTTTTTTTCACTGAAGGAAATAAATGAAGAACTCTAACTTATCGTCACTTGTTTAATGAATCAAAAGGTACAAAAAAAAATTTTTTTATTGAAAAATAATGTGACAATATTTGTTTACACGCCTTGTAATATGACGACCTCAAGAAAAGGTAGTCGGTTGTTGCCCACTCTAGCATCTACAAAAGTTATCAAAAATGACTAATGGAAGAATTTTTATGAAATATATGAGTGTAGTTGGAGCCCCTACAAGAATCATCAATGAAAGTCGAAAATTTAAAAAATGGCGGACATTTGAATGTTCTTTTTCGTTTTTTCACTTTTTTTCGCTCTTTAACGTACTGTAACAAAAAAGGTAATGCATATATCCTCTTGATTCTAGTAGGGGCTTCCATAAATCAAATCTACTTCAAAACAAAACAAACAGAAAGGCGATCTATCAAGTAGTTTTTGAGTAATCTTGGGCAACAGTTTGAAAAACACGATTTTTCAGGAGACACGATTAAAGATTCGATCCACGAATCTGTGTTAACGTCTAAATATTATCCCATGTGGCTAATCAGCGATTCCAAGGCCATACATTAGCCCCTCCTAAAGTTCATACTGTTCGTGCAGATTCATCCAAGAATAAGATATCCTCCGCTCAAACTACCACTCGATTTCAATTTTCCAGTCAAAAAGTAGTTCTAGTTTTTATTCCATAACTTTTTAAAAAAATTATATCCGTCCAAACGGTTTTGGGAATATATTCTTAACATAATTTACTATCAAAAAATGAAAAAAAAATTTCGAATTTTTGGTCGGTCGTAATGAGAACCTCCCCTTAAATCATTGTCCTCCGTCGTTTCGTTCAGCAGCCGTTAATTTTCCAAAACGTATACAAGTTTCCCAATCGCCATCAAAATCGACATCTACACCTTAAAACAAGTATCAAATCCCTTTACCAATTTCATCCCAACACTGGGAATTCGTAAGATCAATAAATTTGTCGAATCGTGTCGAAATATCGAAGTGTCCTAGGGAGTGTCGCGGCGATCTGCTAAAAGTTACATAAAAATTTCACTTGTCAGCGTATTATTGTCTCCGATTCCGTTCGTGTACGTGCGAACCACGTGTGGGTGAGTCGCGAATGATCAGCATCCGTCGAGTATGAAGTGGCATGATGTATGTGTTGGTATCTCGCGTGTGTGCGCACGCGGAGAGTAATGTGTAGACATCTGACTAGAATGCATGTGATGCGCGATTTCCCTGTGCGTCTGATGTGTGTATCAGCTGTTTGGTAGGTCGATATCACGCGTGCCACTGCCGAACATGCACCGAATATCTTCGTGTGTGTGGTGGAGGGGGGTGGCGATGGGGGTATGTATGATGTCCTGCGATGTACACATAGCATAGCGCGGCCCACATATATCGACGTTCAAAAGTATGGCGTCATTATTTTGAAGAATTGTTCCTGGAATTCGTTGACGATTAATTGGATATTAATAGAAAGTTATGGCTGAATCCGTGAAAATGTAAATGAATAGTAATCAAGGGGGTGATAAACTTTTGCGCGACAATGTACATAGAATAGATCGCGACAAAAATTCATGGTAACTATATTTTTACGAAAAGTGGATTTTTAAGTAATTAAAAAAAGTCGAACCTGGTTAACTTGCGATTTTTGAGTTAACATTTTTAAAGAATTCCTTCCAGTTCAATTTAGAGGGATATTTCGGAAGAATGTGTATGTGTTTTTTTAACACGACACGAATGTTTTGCTACGCCCTGTATACGTTCTATTCGTTTGCAGCATGGTCGTCGGTTTCCATGTACCCGTTCCACTCTTTTGTGTTTCCGCTCTGTTTTTCTCTCTCCCTCTTCTCTCGGCTTTCTCACCGTTTCCTCGTGTGCTCCATATTTTTCTCTTCCACTCCCTTCCCTTTTCGGATGTATTAACTCTTCCTACTTTCCGCTATTATTCTTCCTCTCCGTTTTCACTCCATTTCCTATCGCATCTTTGCCATCTTCAATTCTCCGGGTTTCTTCTACCGGTATTTTACGCCTTCTCCTTATCCGTTAGATCTGTTTCTATCCGACGGTGTCTCAATTATGAAACTTAATTTAAAATTATAACAAACCGCGTACGCGGAGTTCTCGTCAATGTTTTGTTTTTTGTTTAAATTCGACGTGGAAAAAATTAAGAATTTTCAACTTTCAAAATGTATCTAAGTAATTATAGATGCTGAAACACGGACGTGTTGAGTGACTTTTTATGACTTGTTACTGCTGGGCACATTACTTTTTAATTTTGTAAGGTATCTTAGAATATTTGAAATCATTTTTACAAATTTTGGTTTACCGGCAAAAAAAGCCAAGGTGGCGGACACAGTTACAAATTAAGGGTCCAGGGGAAGAAAATATGATAACTCACATTTTGCTAATTTTATAAGAGAGCAAATTCAAAACTTCGAACTATTTAATTTGTAAACTTATTATATTAAACTTATTTTGATAGATTTAAAGTGACCATTGCTTCGTTTCAAAAATACTTTCATATTAAAAGAATCAAAAAACGTATTGGTTCATTTGAATTAAACATGAATTGAAGAAACAATAAACACACAGTCTACCATAGAATTAAACACCATTATTCCCCAAAAATCAATTAGAATTGACTTAACAAAAAGTTCTCTAAACCATAATAATATTATGAATGACCGTTTCGATGTAGATGGCAATGGAAAAACAAAATCTAACCTCAAAAATGTCGGATATCATCGCTGCTAACAGTGCAAAACATAAAAAACCTGGACTTAACATAGTTTTCCCGAGGAAGCTATGACTTAACAGTGTCTCCCCTAGGCTCCAGTGAACTTATTTGATTTTTTCCCAAGGTGGTATTTCTTTCATCCCTAATATCTCGTTACTTATCATACTCTTCTCCATAGAGAATAATTAAAAAAAACTTTCGTTTCTACACCACAAAACTGCACCAAAATCCAGAATTTGCACAAAATGGACTTATCATACCTTTTCCTTGGACCTTTAAATATAGCCTGCACATTTTTTGAATTTCAAGGCGAAATCGATCGTCTGGTTCCTGTTTTATCAGATTTTGGTTTTCTTTAATCAATTTGATCCCATCGAAAGTGACAATCATATAGATTAAGAATCTTCTTTGGATTGTGTATTTTAACACCTGCTGTTTGTTCACGCCGCCAACTGAGCGCTCTGTATCCGCCACTTCCAGTTTGCTTACAGGCACAGAAATATTCGCGAGGAGATACAAACATTCACGTGAAATTAATCAAATGCGAAAATAATCGACCCAACACTCGCAAAATATTCTCAGCAAATAAGAACTTTCTTCTACGTGAATGTCAATTGAAAAATGTATTGTTTTTAACGACGATAAAAGTTTCGAATAATTTTCATCACCACTTATACTTTGTAAATCTTTGGTTACTTTTGTGACAGGTGTATAATAAATTTTTCTTTGATATTGCCCGCCCACCTTTCCTGTTCGTGTCGGTTATTATTCCTTTGTATCGTTTTAGTTGATTCGCTAGTAATCTAGTGGTTTGTTGAAATCAGCTGCTAGCCACTCCGCGAACCGTGGACACGCTGTTTGCATCTCATTACGCGGCTATTTGTATACGATTTGATAGCGCGGATTGCTGGAAATACCTCTTTATGTACCTTTATCTACGATCACGGTGGCGCCAAAGGACAATGATGCTCGAGTAATGATCTTTGTACAAATGCCACTTCAGCTATCGATTTTATATTTCTTCCAGCCAATTTCATTTCACCCCTAACTCACCTGTCTTATTCGATGTTGGGCTCGGATTACAAATCAGTTATCTAGACATCGATAAAGATGACTTTATATAAACTTATCTGAATACGAATAACGATAGCGAGAATTTTTTATTTAAATACGGTCGAAAATATGTTTCTAACTAGATTAATTATTTTTTTCTACTAAATTAAAAGTGGAAATCTTTGTAGCAATTTGATGCGTAAGTAATTGGTGTAAGTAGTTTCTATCTTATTTAAATGAACTACCTTAATTTATGTAGATAATATCAATACAGGCACAGATGTTTATTGCTGAAGGTAAACAACATAATTATATGTTACATAATATTCATCCAAATAAACTAACACCTAAGTAGTTTTTGCTTAGATAAGATCAGCATTGGTTCTGTATTTATTATCTAGGATAGGCATCAAATATATCACATAATTATTGTCTAGATAAGATAAAAGCTAACAAGTAGTACTTAACTACTATTTTCTAGATTATTTAAATAAAATTTTCATGTTTTATATCAGGAAAACGAATGTGTGTATGATTTTGAATTTCGAATTAATAATTGTAACACCTGCTAAGCGATATTTTACCCTTTGATAACCCTACGCTAGTATGTATACATTCATGTAAACTGGTCCAGTGTAGTTAGATACCATAGATACATACCAGGGTAATTCCCGAAGAGCAAAGCATGTTGAAATTGAACGTCGTGATTCTACGATGGGTATTAACAACGAAAAGGAAAACGTATTCGTATAAGTCACTGGACAGTAAACACACAATCTATTGTATCCTATTGTATTCTGTTCTATCGTACACCGGTTACTGGTAAACTGCGTGATTTTACCAACGGAACGAGTAAAGTTCGCCGGCTCGTATTTCGAACGTGTTTGCGTTTTCATTTCGTCTCCGCAATCCTATAACAGTCTGCACTTATGTATAGGGTGTATCAAAATTGATTGCACACAGCGAAAAATTAAAGAGATTTAAAAAATATCGTTTAACTCGTGGTGGACGTAAAGTTTTGAAAAATTATGAGAGGTAGATTCTCTTTTTAATACTACCGAAAACGATGAAAGTTTAAAAAAAAGATGTTCCTAGCTTGCTACAGTAAAGTAGCGTTTATTTCTCTGCGTTTTACGAATTATTGGGTGGTTTAATCAGAACAGGTGTTTAGCGATCATTCATATTTCTTTTACACAACAATGACCCAGCAAAAAAATAGTCCCTATGTTTTGATGCACACTGTATACACGCGTATACAGGTAGCGTTAACAAATTTGTCCGGCGGGTCTTCCGTGTTCCCTTTCACTCTGTTCACTCTCATCTCTTTTCTTCAGCATTTGAAAGCATGGCCAGAGCTGAACCTACTGGAAAAAATGTCGACGATTAACGCATTGTTTACGGGACAGGCAGATTTATGCGAGTCGCGAGTCAGCAAGCATTTTTTCCTTTCCGGCACACACGTGTGTTTACATATTTTATTGCAGCGTGGTCCTTCATTTATATATTTTTTTTTTGAAAAACAGTGCACTCGAAAATAGGACTGGCCGTTATGATATAACGTGAACGCCACTTTTAACTTTTACTCGCAGCTTGTATTGCAACATTCTCAACGGTTCCACTTGAAATGTACAATAAATGAAAAGTAGCTTTCTAAATTTGCAGCTTAACCTGATAGACGCTCGGGCTGCGAAATAGCGCTGAAATGGAATAAAATTCCCTTGAAACGTTAGACGTAAGGTAGACGAAAAAGTAAAAGGGCGACAATAAAAAGAAAGGAATGTTAAAGAGCGTCGAATAGGCGATAGGTATTCGGACCCCTCGGACCCTACGGATTCTCGGTTCTACTTCGTTTCCACTTCCGGTCTTGAAGTACGTGCCACGTGCCGTGTGCCACGTGCTCGCTACTCCAATTACGGAACCTGAAACGTGAAACGTGAATCTTTGTAACGCGAAACCAGTATTCTCTCCGTCCCGCCATTTACCAACAATGTACTTACTAATGCGGGAAATCGTATTATAATAATGAATATTCGCAGCTTATGTCATATCGGGCTACTCGGTAAGGTATGTTTGATTTTTTTAGGAAGAGGCAGTATTGCACTTTTGAATAATAAAATTATTCGGTTAAAAGTCCTGTGGAAATGATTTGGCAACATAAGTTTTCTTAAGGACTATTTCTTAAACGAGGCACTACAAATTGTTGAAAAGATAGCATCTCTTCGAATTATTTCAGTACTTTTTACAACGTTCTGGAGTAATTTAAACGTTGACTGGTAGAAATAAATGGTACTAGTAATCATTTGTATAAGATTGGAAGGGACTTCAAAAACAATATGTGTGAGTTACAACGACTTTTGAAACATTTCGGACAGGTGCCAGCTTTCCAGTTTCCACGTCTACTTCGAGGAATCAGTGAAATACAGTTTACTGCAGAAGTAGAATAGATTTTCTGATCGATTCACGGTTCATCGAGTGTATTGATTTTTTTCATCGTTGTTTCTTACACCCCAAATGACATTTGAGAACAATTCCGTTCGACAACGACTTGTTCTTATGTTCCCGATTCAACTTGTTAGAACGTAACGTGATTTAGTACGTGTTTTCTAGTTTTTTCCAGATGTGTCCCGGCATCGATAAATGAATGGTAATAAATTAGGGCTTGATTACATGAGCCGTTTATTTTGAAAGTGGCCTAACTCCATTTTACAGTTTTTTCCAAGTAACAATGGTTACATGTACGACTTAATGTTATTTATCAGTAACGTATTTCAGGTTGCTTATATTCCAAGCAAATACGATAATTCTTGACACATAAGTTTTCAGAGTTAGTTTAATAGTTGCACGGTGTAGTTTGAAAGTGGCCTAACTCCATTCTTCATAAGAAAACGCATATGATTCACTTAATAATTGCCACTATTTTAATAGGAACTATAAATTTAACACCCTTAGATACACTTAAGCAATATGACTCATTAGTATCCTATACGTATATTTTTAAATTCATTGAAACGCAATCCCTTAATTATCTCGATTTGAAGGTAAATGGAGTTAGGCCACTTTCAAAATAAACGGCTCACATATCGTTTGAGTAACAAGAAATTGTACGTCGACGTTATTTCCGAAGACTCAGAACATCACGAATGCGGTTGAATGAGGCTCGTGTCGCAGGACACATTATCTTTTTTTTACTACTGATTAAGGAAAATAATTAAGTAGACGATGATTACGTCGTAACCAGTAATTACATCGGGTGATGTAATTAGAGAGGAGAAAGAGAAGAAATCTCGAATTTCCATAAGAATCCTATGGTAATGCTATTACACTATTAGAACACGAGACTTGACTTAATTTTCCTGCTGTGGAAACAGCTTTACCCTTTCTGCGCCCCGACGGTCCCACTCTTCGCAGCAGTGTTCGTTTTCATTTTCGTTTTCGCGTTCGTCGTGACGGAAGCTTTGTAATTTTAATTATTTCATTAGTGGAAATCCTTGGAATATACAAAGAACGTACAGCTATCGTTGTTTCCTTTGCACTCAGGGGAATTCGTGTAACTATATTTATCTTCTACTCTCCCCCCCCCCCCGTCCGGGTACCTGTGGTTCCTTTTTTTGCCTGCTGTTAGACCCTTCACCAGGACATTTTTCCTTTATAAAATTTCAGTACTTAATAATAATCTTCTGGCTCGGGATTCGCTCCTTTATCGATTTCGTTCGCCGTTCCTCGAATATTCACTCTTGGACACCTAACATTTTCATGTAGTTAGCGGGATTTTCGTCTTTTCTCCTCGTTATCTCTGTTTTTGCGGTTGCAAAGTCTCTGATCGTTTGTGGACTGGAATTATCGATGTTGATTTTCTATGAATAGATGACGGAGAGTCCTTAAACGAAAGGCACTAGGGTTACTGGTGAAATCAGTGCTGCCAACAGTTGCCAATTTTGGAACTTGGATCCTGGGTAGACTGTGTGCACGATAACTTTCTCAATTTAAAAAATTCTTTCTAGGAAATTTGGTGTACATTATTTTCCATTGGTAGTGTAACTTTGTTTTTTTTTTCTAATTGTTCTAATTTTAATTACGTAATTCAGGATGAAATTTATAAGTAAAATATTACATTTACATTTTGAATCGTCATTTTGAAAATTATTGATATTTAAGAAACCGTCTTCGACAAACAAAACACAAAGTATAACCTTGTCAGTTATATGTTTGCTAAATTCTATGAAAAAACATTGAAAATTAGCAGAGTTATTGTTTACACAGATTGTGTTGCATGCATATGTGAAAGTTAATTTGTTAGTCATAGGAGTTTATATGCAACTTCGACAATTTTTTTTAATAGTCAAGTATGCACTTCCTCATAAGAAAATCTAATCGATTTATACTTTATATTTTGAAGTATAAAATGATTAAATTTTTTCTTCTAATTCACTTTAACATTTGACATAATTATTTAGCGTTTTTAAATCTATATTTCTTAGTTTCTTCATTATGATCATAAGGAAGAAGTGGGTCTTTTTTAATTTGGAATACTTCTCGAAAACACCAATTTCAACCCGTCTTCAAATTTCCATTAATTTTGGTACCAAATTAATTTCAGTAATTTTATTGATTTATAAGTAATGAATCCTTGTATTAGTAATTGAGCGTGTTAAGCTTTGATAATAAAAAACTTATGTAAATATAGATAAAGATCAATACGTTTCTATCTACATGAAATAAATATGTATATCGAATGTTTTGTAATCAATATCATATATGTTTATACAGATTATTACAAGTGTTCTACATGAGTTTCCACGTACATTCATCTAGATAGGCAAACTTGTCATGCAACATAAAATCAGGTGTTTCACATTATATTAATCTAGATAAAATAAGGTAGAAGCACCTTCTATGTACATAACTCATCCAAACAAGCTCGAACTCTTGTTACTTGTTACATTGGCAAGATACATATTTGCTACATTGGCAAGTAAAAAAGATAACCGAGCTACGGGACATATAATTTATGTAAAACAAAGAAAAGAAAGACGAGTTCAAGCAAGTTATCGTACCAAAGAATAGCTGGAAGGAGAAAAGATAGAAAAGAAAGGGGAACAAAAGGAAACGTAGAACAAGGTTTGTAAGGTTTTGTACGGTTTTGTAAGGTCTGTAAGGGTTGGTGGCGTTTGGTGGTGGTTTGTTTGGGCCGCTGGAGACTGGCCAAATAGGAATTGGCTATTGACCAAACCAATGGTAGCTAAATTACCGGTACAGAGTGCAGAGTGCAGAGTGCACCACGCGACCCGGTCTACGTCCAACGTAGTACTACGTAGCACGTAGTAGCTTGCCGGTTGTAGCTGGAGATGTGAAGGTGTAGAGGTGCTTGTTACGTGTCGTGTATTCGATTATCTACGTCGTGGTTTATTACGGGCTAATGTCGCATCTGCCGCGATCACTACGATAATCATCCGCCCCGATGATTTACAAAATGGAATAAATTTCTCTCTCGGCTGCACCAAATGTACCTTGATCCGCTGGTTTATGGATTTATTCATCCTTAGATTTCATAGGATCTTCAAACTGGATACGGTTTTACCGACATTACAGAATTTCACCGCTTAAATGTTGAAACGGCCAATCGCGGAAGGTAGGATAAGGAGGGTGATTCTTCTAAAACACTTTGCGAGTTGATTTTTTTTCTCTTCGCTGTGTGGTGAGCAAATGTCAGCAAACAGTTCTTTATTTGACGAAATTAACAAACGAGTTTAATATATTTACCTACCTCCTTCAAAAGTACAACGAGGTATATGAAGAAATATTGCGCACATAGTAATCTCGCAAAATTATTGAAGCTTATAAAATCATTGTTGTTGATGATGCGTCTTTAAGGGGTCGTTTATGCATCTCTCTAAGACCTTCAGCCTTTCAATAATAACTGATTTTTTCGCCTTATTCAAAGGGTTAAATTTTGCAGAATTATTAATCCATACTTCATAAATACGCAGGGGGTTTTTGATGAGAAAACAATTCTTATTCGAAGATCAAGCAGTTCCGCCGAGTATGTAAATAAAATACGTGTACGTGATTTCCGTGAAATCATCCATCAAGATTATCTAGAACGAAGAAATCGACATGATCTTAACACAGCCAAGTGTGGCTATCGATGTGAATCATATTGAATAGATAAAATAAAATCTGAAAAAATAGCAGCATCCGTAAAAATACTTCACTCTTGCTCTATAAAATGGCTCGTGTTCCAAACGGATAAAATCGAATTTTGAAAATATTGATTTATTTATACTTCAAACGACAATAGCACAGCTAGTGAAGAAACCTGTTAAGCCAGAAACAAATTGGACAATTGATGTTCGACATATCGCAGAAAACTTAATTTTGATTAAAAATGTCTCCAATTTCTATCCCACGAATTCTATCCCCGAATTATTATATCAACTTTCGAAGCTACAAGAACACGCAAAAACAAGAAATATCAGATAAATATTCAAAAAGATTAGTATCAGCTCGACAGGGACGTATAGAAAGGATTTAACGAAATGCTCGAACGAACGAGAGAATATACTTCGAAGATACAGTTTTCCGATCGGTTTGTTCATCCCAGCGGTTCCATTTGCCGGATTTAGGAATCCCTGAATGTGTCTTTGCCGTATTGTGCTCGTTCTCGCCATGCGTTCGACCAGCTTATTTCGTCGCGGCAACACTTTCAAGCGTCTTAGGAAATTGCATTCCCCTATCCACGAGCGCGGCCCTTAATCCGTCAAAATTTGCAATCGGCTCGAAAAGCATTGTCGTCCCAACTGTCGTCTGAACTGTCGTTTGCCTTTTCTTTGGACCAACTATTTTTCTACTTTACATTATTCCTTTTCATTTCTTTTCTACTTTCCGTTTAATAGCACTCCATTTTTTTTTTATTGCCGACCAAATTTTTCATAAGGGACACTCAGTACTTGAAAGTTTTATTCGTTTTTTTATTACATCCACCTATCAAGATCTGTCAAGTAAGGCAGCAATGTGGGCCCAGTATTGCCCCATTATTGGATACATCGTCGAACATTGGCCGTGTATCGGTGAAAATTAGCCAATCTAAGCTCGAAATTGGATTGCAATGTTACGAGAATATAGTTTTGGGGCATTATTTGCTCAATATCGGCGAACATTATTGGGCTAATATTGCACTTCATTATTTCATCATTATTTGTCAAATATTGAAGGACGTAATGCGTCGTAGGGATTGTATATTTTGAAAATTATTGTCCCGTTATTGGACAGCTAACGTTGATACATCACTGGAAGTTTTTATTGGACTAACAATACTATCCAATATTGAACCGACGAAACAAAACATTCACGATACGACGTTGGGTCAATATTCAACGCTAAGATTGGCCCAATGAAATTACTATGATGAGCTGGTATCGGTCGAATATTACCCGTCATATTCGTTACTAATATAACTGACATTTTAGTTTTTCCGTCATTCAGAGATGGCATCGCTCGATAATTACTGGATCGACTAGTTATTTTTCTATATGTATACATCTCGGTCTATATTTCTATTTCTATTAGCTAGTCTTTCAGTCGCGGTGACGTAAGTCCTTGGCGACCCAGTTTTCAAAGCTGTGCGGTTCAGTGCGGTTTGGTGTGTATTTGCAAAACCGGAGCCGCAGCCGCAGCGTCGATCCTCCCGGTACTTGTCCTCCTTTTCATCTTTGTTCTCCTCGTTTCTCCTCGTTCCGCGGTCCTGTTGTCTGTGCATTTCCCAAATGCGAGTGACGAATCGCGAATGACGAATCGCGAGGCTCCGTTGGATGCGGAAAATACGAGCCGCTCGTTGCATCCCGTATTTCTACTTGTACATCGACGCTCCTTCTCTTAGTACATACATTTACCAGGCCCTATTACTTCTTGTTTTATCCGACAGATATGATTTCCATGTTCTTTCCGCCTGGGAGATTGATCGGATTGTCGTTTTGCTGGCGCGTCGCGTTCCCTCGGAAAATTTGCAATTTACCCTCGCCTTACATTATCGGTCTTTTTTTTAATCAAACCGATGTTTTTCTTTAATCATTTGTTGGATTCCGGGTCAGAGAATTGCAGTAAACCACCGTTTGGAATATGTATTCGTGCTATGAGTTTATTATAAATGTCGAATCTGATTGGAGAATTATCATATAATGTGTCAAAGCAAAAAGGTGCTAACATTTTTGTCAGCTTTTTCGTGGAAAACTGTTTGACAAATTACTTAAGAATTTATCAACTTGGTTTACTAGAGCTGCAATTATTTCGATGAATTTTTTGAGTCATTAAAAAAAGCGGAAGTGACGGACACAAAACTGGCGTTGACAAAAGTATAATGAGGGTGAATTGAAATACAAAAGTTGTACGGGATTCTTAATCTGCACGATTTTGAAATTCAGCAAATTCAGAAACTGTTCAATTGGTAGTCTTCTGAAATAGACAAAAATTGTAGAGTAGGTAATGCTGTTCGAATGGTAAATACAATACTTTATGGTACTTTATTATTAGTTATAGAGAAAACTAGTTATAAATATAAAACTTTATTTCTAATTGATTTTTTCTTACTGCAAAATACTTAGCAGGAAGTTACGCCGATTATTGGACGAATACCGGCAGCAGTTTGGATTTTCCCAATGAACACAAATATTCGCAGATCAACGCGATTGATGGAATCGCTGTTCATCTTGCAACTTAAGGGGTTATATACAGTTATAATTTTCAAAAAATCGATTTTTTTTATTTCATTTTCGTAATGTACATACATTTAAGTATATACACAGAAAATTTCAAGTCAATTCGGCGATTATTGTCCAAGTTACACGCATATTTGTAAAGACGTGTTACAGCGTTTGAAAGTAGTTGGTCTACACCGAAAAAATTATTAGTTCCCCTTAATTAGTTCCGGCAACTAGATACAGTTCTTGATATTTGGATAACTGAAATTGGTGTTGGCTCAATTACATTTCAATTTAATTTTTTCGACTTTGGTTGTTGTTACTAAATAATTTGAAGTTGCCTTTACTACAGTTTCTATTACCGGCTTCTCAAACTTTGAATGCGTTTTTCTCCAAACTGTGTTTTCAAAGGCGGTGACCACGATTTCTCGAAAACGGCTGGACCGATCAGTCTCAAATTTTAACACAAGCTTGTTGACTATATTTTTTAGTAATTAATCGAAGGTTTCTTTTCACCGATTAATATTTTTTGTTTTATGAACAATTTAAGGCAAAAATTGTTGTGAAAAATCGATTTTTTTTTTAGAAGCTGCCATTTTGTCAAAAACTTTTATTTTGTTTATTCCTTCGATTAATTACTAGATTATACGTTACTTTAACGAAATCCGTTCGGTTTTTTCATTTTAAAAGATTCAGTCCCGAGATATCGTGGTCACCGCAAAGCGCTTTTTTTAGAGGAGCTCCTGGAGATCAGCTATAACAGCTCTCAAAATTATTATTTTTACAAATAAAAAATGTTAAAATACAGTTAAAAGTTATCTCAATATGTGTACAAATTTTTACATTAATCAATTTAACTGTCTTTTCAGGAAAAATTCTTGAAAAATCGCTTTTTTTGCGCCTCTTAACTGTATATAACCCCTTAAAGTGATATGGAAGTAACAAAAGTGAATTGTTACTTTACACAGTTATGTAATGTGAAGGAATCAGTGTATTCTTTGCCGAAGTATTCATTTTATGAATTCGTTCTTAATTTTCAATAGAACAAAGACACAACACACACCCACGACAAGCGGAAATTGTATTGACAACTTTGCAAATAACAAAAGTTACAAAAATCGGTGAAATTCCTTCACTGGATCAGATGTTTAAAATGTGAACTCAAGCGTCCAATATAAACGTAAACGTTATAGTAGAAGAGTATAACATATAATTGAAAAACAGTATTCGGCGAAAGAGAACCTGCGTTTGATGGGAGTGGTGGTAGACCTCTTTCTTCATTCTATTTGGATAATAACATTCGAATAAAATTGTATAAAACAATAAAACATTTTTCCAGCATGGTCCTGAACGAGTGAAACACGAAGCTATACGGCTCGCAGACTCGCTTAACGTCGCACGGCTTCCCTGGTGGGTGAAAATCCCTTGAATATTTAAAGACTTCATGCGCCTCGGGCCAAGCGAAATTAAAAATATCATTTTTTTAGTTAAACTATTGCTTTAGAAGCAATATTTCATAGGAATTTTTTGTGCTTTACATCAAGCCCTATCTATACAAGAGATTTATTTTATTTAATAAAACTATTAAATTAAATTAATCTCTAAAAAAATAAAATATCATTAAAAACGAATAACATATGATTACTAATTTAATAGTTTTAACTATATAGAAATAAAAACTTTTATCCACATATGTATAATGTATGTAAAATGGACTTTTATGGGGAAGTGGGTGACTCAGGGGTCGGTCCGTCTTCCTCAGCTGACTGTGTGAGTAACACTAGAGGGGTCGAAACAACTTAATTCTATGACTAATACTGTTTTCGAAAGTACGCTTTCAGGACCTGGTTATCAATAGGATGATCTTGCAATAAATAAGTTCAATTATTAATCCCCAAACATTATTTGTATGTCGTTACTTTTTAAAAGTACGGTTTCTCTTGCGACAGAGCTGATATTTCTAAATGAACTCGTAACGCGATGGAAATAGTTCTCTAGGGTATACCGACTCATTTGGTAAAGTTATTGGAAGTGCTATTACATCGATGTCTCTCGATACTTGCAACTCCCGAATCTTACAAGGGTACTTGTGATTTTATCGCCCGCGGCCCTTTTACATTATTACTATAGATGTTACCGTGAAGTCATTTCAACTTGCGCCGTTTCATATTGCTGCTGGGATAAAAATAAAAACGATATCCAGAATCCCTTGTCCCTTCTTTATCTTCATCACCCGTTTCTCATCTCGCTGACAACCATCTTACGATTATTAGTTATTTCCGATAGAGATATGATCACGTTTTATTTAGCCGTATATGTGTAGCTGTCGTAACCGTATTTACGATATTAGAAGCAGAACCGATAGAGCATGGATGGACAGCCTGTGACTCATAGTAAACATGGTATCATGCATTATGGAGACTGATTGTGAGTCGTGAAGCCTCCGGGGCATACGGGATCCGCCATCAAACCTTGTATAGATCCATACACATAATTAAACGTAATTAACTCACGTCTAACAAACCCTAGCACGAAACTCTCGTGTTTCCCCAGTTTATCTTTTTCCGGTTGAGATGGTAGCAGAATCAAAGGATGGGACACCATAAATCTGAGTGCGATATAATTGCATTGTCTGCGGTTGGGTATGACGAGGAGAAATGATTCCAGCTTTGATTGTCGCGTGAAACTTTGTGAAAATTGCACCAGATCGCAGGTGTTATCCACGTTCAACGAAATTTTGACAATACTGACGCCAGAAAAGTGATTGTATGTATGTATATTAGGGTGGTCGTGAAAAATTAAATCTTTTGCGACGCCCCCCAAAAAGTTTCCTTATGATGCAAAAACACTGGGAAAATTTTGTTTTTTTTTAAGTTAAAAACAACACGTGCCTCAAGACGATTTAAGTTAATTTGTGGTATATCATATTTTTGGGAATTTTTATGAGAATACGATTTTATTCGAAATATAAACAATTATAGAACTCAAATCAGTAAAAAACATTAGTTAATTAAGATAACAATAAACAAAAATTTTTTTGATCAATAATTGATTATAGGAGTAAAGGCATTAAGAATACGAAAGAAAGTTTACTTAAACCTTGGAGTGAAGAAATCTAGATATTAAAATTAAGTTTGTACTAATTTAGTTTTAAAATAAAAATATCAATTTGAATATCTTTAATTTTTTTATTTAGATCAAATCAACTGGGAAAAATTTTGAATTTGAATTTTTATTTATTGTTATTTTAATTAACTAATGTTTTTTTTATTGATTTAGGTTCTATAATTGTTTATATTTCGAATAAAATCGCATTCTCATAAAAATTCCCAAAAAAATGATTATACCAATAATTAACTTAAATCCTCTTGCGTAGTTTTTAATTAAAAAAAAAATTCCCCAGTGTTTTTGCATCATAAGGAAACTTTTTGGGGGGCGTCGCAAAAGATTTAATTTTTAACGACCACCCTAATGTACATACATGTTTGGTGTATATGGTACATGTTATGTTTAGAGGTAGTAGTTTGTTTAGTGCTTCTTGTGTGTTTGATGTATGTACGCGTACATATATGTACATATTTTGTATCTGTTTCCCATGTATTTGTGTGGTGTGGACGTGGCCTCTGTGCTACTTGTATGTTTGACGTGTGAGTGATTTGTGTTTAATGTGTTTCTGTGAGTTTGTATGTGTGTCGTGCATTTAGAGGACTTTTGATATTTTTCAAATTGGAATGACGCGACAGTCGAGATATTCAATGATATAAAAACATTTAACAGCACGTTATGCAAACCTCTTAATAAGCGTGCTAATGAAATAAAGGGTTAAATGACAGATAAATCCAGAAGAGGAATGAAGAAGGACGGAAGGTTATCTAACATGCCGCAGGAGAAAACACGATACCCGTGATTGCACGATATGACGATAGACCGATACACCCAAGACATTCTCGTGTTTCCACGTTTTCCGACTGCCATTGTTCACAACCCTCACTCTTTTGGCCAGCAAACAATAACGATAAATTCCCGTCCGTGGCGTATTTTTCTTGCTTAACGTTCGTATCTACGTGTCGCGACTGTAACATAGCTTTTTATTTCCCTTTTAATGGACTCATGCGTTTTCTTCAAAGTCCTTGGTGAGAATGATAATTAATAACGTTCTACAACTGTTATCATTTTCTTTCTCCAATAATATTCAGCGAATGGTTCTACAATGTTAAAGAAAAATAGCGACTGCGCAGATCATTAGCATAATCGATGTTGGCGCAACATGCGATCACCTTCCCTGTGGAAAAGAAATTCAACGAAAACTACATTAACCGGCAATTCTCAACGGTAAAGTTTTCTCAACGTGTGAGGAGGTCAACCTTCCCGCTCCAACTATCCGCATACCATAAATCCTTCTCTACCGATTAATTAATAACTCCTCACCCAGAAACACTCAGCTGCTGTTGAACTTCCGAATTACTTTGAGAAGCTCGCGAAATGTAATTTGAGCAGCCATGAATAATATGTGTGTCCCCGAAAAAATATGTAAGAGCAGTTTCGCTGCTACTCGCAAACCCGTTCTACAGAGAGTGATCACCCACTGAGTAAGAGTACTTCTAATGTCCGTCCGTTACTTAAACGTACACCGAATTTCGTCGGCCTCTTCAGGCCCTTTGACGTCAGCCCTTGCTTTTAGGTCCTCATGAATCCTTCGTGTATGTATAACCCAGCCTGGCCTAACGCCTTCTCCTTATGCCGTTGCGTCATCCGCTTTCTGTTGTTGTCTTACGGGTAATGTAACCCTTTATGAAACTAACTATAAGGGTATGCAACTTCCTAAGAGATGTATGTATGTACGTAGATAATACGAAATGATTATTTCTAATATAAAGTTCCCTCGTTGACCTGCATTCTAATTGTTTCTAATAGGACGTTGAGTTTATTTAAGTGAGCTAATATAGTTTGGTCTAGAAGTTCTGCATCATTATCGTAGCAAAGTAGTGTCGAATATTAACAGCTGTTTTTTTTATTGTTCAATGCATTATAGTTTTTAGAATAGTTTCATATTGTGCATCATTGTATTTGTTCAGGTTTTTCAACGTGGAAAACACTTTTTAAACTCTGTCATGGAGAAACTTCGACGAAGTGATTATTGAGAATTAATTGAAGACAAATAATTCAATCTACAGAGGTTAGGTTTCGCATACACGTTTACTCACACAAAACGCGACATTAAAGATTTTTAAATGAGTTTTTTGTCACAATTTTAGAAATTCTAGCTCGACTCGCAGGTCACGTCGCGAAAAAGGTGGTCAATCGGTCATATTCATTGGATTTGTTCCAGTAGTCCGAAATAAACGAATACCAGTTTTTCTTATTTTCAGTAAATGTGTTAATGACCCTAAATGAAATGAACGACGTGATAATAAAATAGGCGAAATGATAGCCACTGGACGAAAATACTCTGACATTTTCATAAACCGCCTTGTCACATACTCTTCCAACATTCTGGTCATAGTGCCAATAAATGAACACCCGCTGTGTTTTCATCAACAGGCAAAGAATCCCTTCTCCGCGATCGGTTTGGCGAAGATCCTAATCCCGTTGCGCGTGCCACGCACCGTCATCAAAGTCAACGGTTACGTAACAGGACTGCGGAGACCCCAGCTGTCTACGGCAACGAGAATTGGGCAGCGAAGCGGAATAATGTGTGTAATGGCCTCATAATCTTCTCATCGCAGACAGGTCTGACTGTTGGTCTCTGACTTTTGACGTAGATTTCCATGAACTGTATTCAGAACCCAAGTAACCCCGTCTTTTAAAATTACGTCAAGCGCATTGTTCCAAGAAGAAGACGATCAAAACGACCGCATACGAGGTTCGAGACGTGTTACATACATGTAATGTAGTAAATTGCTGGTGTTTAGACAGTTACGTAGAAGTCGCTAGGGTAATTATTGCCGCAACCGATAACGTTAACTCTACATAAAAGAGATTTAGCTCATGGCCTTTCCCCACGCAATATTTCAAGGCGAATGTGTTTACTACAAGGGTGTCGAGTTATTTTACTGCGAATCGATAAATCGTCACTAGCCACACTGATTCTCATTGCTTACACGAGAAGAGTCCGAAGTGAAATTCAGCAAGTTAAATGTAACAGACTTTAATCCATAGGTAATGATGAATACATCAACGATGTAAAATACTGCCTGTCCATAGCCAGCCGTTTTTGTTCTGGGCAGTTATTAGTGCTGCGTCAAGTGTTAAATCGGTTTCTAATCTGTATCGATTCAGAATATAGCGCTTCAATATTGTTAGAATGTTTCAAAACGTGGGAATTTCATAACGCAGAAATACAATAGTTACTTTTGGGACGGTGATTCCATCTTCAGGGGATTCTTCAAGCCGAATGAGGTTATTGCCATTTCTTCGGAAATCGTTCGACGAAACCAGCAGGTATCTGAAAGGCATTTGGCTCCCATTGAGATTTTCAAATGGAACAAATAATGGGGCCGCGTTTTTTCGTGGTTTAAATTGGGATACGAAGCAATCTCGGCTTGAGACAACAGGGTGGCACAAGTCGTTAACGAAATTCGTTAACGACATTCGTTGCGTTCAAGCGAAATGAGGTTGGCGACTTTAATCGAACGATCGTCTTGCCGATGCTTTTTCGTTTTCTGTGAAAGACAAACGAATCGACGGAGTCGGGGGCTGCTTCTCCCTGTCTATGGTTGCCTCTCACGAATCTCCACAATTAATATTCGTTTGCAAGGTGTAATGGAGACATTTTAATACAGTTAAATTTGTACTACAAAGGCCAAAGCCGCTTCGCCGCTGGTTCCACACGCAATATCATCCCAGCAGCTTCAATCCATAATCAACACTAATAATGTATTTATTACGCTACTTATGCGATATTAGAGCTTCCGGCTTTACGAAATACCGTGTAATCTAGCTGATATAATCGTCAAATGGGCCGCCTTTTACGTACAGCTCAAAGAAACGCATTACGAAAAATACTCGAAATCATAGGTATTCGTCTGAACGGACTAAAGAGTCTGTTGCGATTTTTCTGAAGTTTTTTTAAGGAAAGTGATTGACTCAGGACTATAAAAATTAACAGTTTCACTAATTAATCTATCGAAGGTTACAGCATTTCTGTAAAGATATTCGCGTCAGATATCCGCGTGGTCTGAAAAGAAATCACACGAAACACACGTTCTTAATTCGCACGAGTGTGAATGCTATTATCCGGTCTAGAATTAAATAAAATAAGTGACAAACGGAAAAGTTGCGGGTAATTAACGGCAAAACTCCAATTTGAAAAAATGAAGAACAAGAGGAAAAATTCGTAAAACGGAGATCTAGAATATGGTACAAGGTGATAAAAGAAGAATAAGAAGAATATATTAATTAGCAACGTCATTAGGGAGAAAGGGCTGGCAGTTTCAACTTACACTATGCAAAGGTGATCGAAAGCAGAGGAAGGAGTATTACGTGGCCACCAGGGAATAAATCAAGTTTAACAAGTATTCTTCCAGCTTCCTTCTAGCTACTGTCGACGGTGTAGTACGAGGCAGAATGACAATCGGTACTCTAGGCATTACCTACGGGAAATCGCATTAATTAGAATTGCTGACGTATGAATTAGTAAAATTCCGGATAACTGTTTGCGCTTGATTCTTTATTCATGTGAAGCTGGCGGAGCAGACGGTAGCTTCAATTGCATAATCGCCAGAGGAAAATTAGGCGACGAACTCGGTGCGTAAAGCACGTTTCCGTCTCCGTTTCCGTTTCCGTTTCCGTTTCCCGCCTCGTTTCGAGTAAAGTTACCCGAAGAGCGAAAGTAGTTGGCCCGATGGTATACAGAAGGATTAATTATACGGTCGTTAATGAACGAATTACTATTACTGTTACCCTTGCGACGGTAGACGCAAGAAAACCTGTTGCTTACCCCCATCTTTTCGACAAACAGGATTACACAGATATTACGAGAAAACTAATTCGTGCTTGCAAGTTTCATTTTAAACGGCTTACCTGTGTTACATGTATTCCTATCCTTCGTATTTGAAACTCGTGCAGTTTTGAATTTAGGCTCATTCCATGTCAAATCGATAACGTTCTGGAGCAGCATCTAGGATTTCGTTCAAAATCGCATATTCTGTAGTGCTCGGCGTAGTATACAGGGTGTCCCAAAATTATGCAGCAAGCGGGAACCAGCAGATTGTTTCTAACAAAAGAAATCGAAAATTCTTTTACCTTTTTTTGATTTGAAGCCCCGTTTTGGAGATACAAGCTTCCAAAATATCGTGGTCCGACTTCTCGCCCGCGCAGTTTGAACGTATGTATATGTATGTATATGGAACCGATTTTGTTTTTTCGAAATTTTGAAAATTGTTAAAGTTATAGTCGATCAATGTTTTGAGTTATGTGAAAACTACTAAACTCTAAAAAATCATATTTTACAATTAGTAAAGGTAAATCGTACACCAATTTTCTTCCTGTAAATTTTCATCAGAGGGGACTAAATTTTTCAATAAACGTACGATTTCCATAATTAACGATGTGCACTACCATTAGTATCTAATTTTGATAAACAATTAAATCTAACTTTTGCAGGGAAATTTAAAAAAATTTAAACGAATTCATGAAGGTAGCCTAGGCTATTCTCTATCAGTAGACACTCGAAAAAGATTGTTACTCGTCTAATTACCGAATAATTCTGATATATTAGCATAAATGCGCTATGAAGAGAAAAATCTTTGGACATTGTAGACAGTTCAATTGGTATAGAGCAGTCGTGTTGAAGTCCAAATATGACGAAACCATTCTTTTTATCTAAAGTAAACCAACAACTTGTTTGTCTAAAATTGTTACCTTAGAGTATAAGACTTTTTTTGTTTTACATTCTTATAAGGCCTTTGGACCGCAAGTGTAATGTATTGATGAATAAACATTTAGTTAAAAAAAAGTATAGGGCAGTCGACCTCCAAATAAAAATGTTCTGCGTTCGAATCCCTGTCCAGTTAAAAACCCGTTTGCCAGAGATTCTTCTTCGTTCAAATGACAGTACAACATCCAAAAGCAATTTAAAGGTTTTTGTTACCAATGTTTCTCCCTTTTAGGACTAATAATTGGGGTTACTGTATTGACATCCCTAAGGCCCGATAAGAATCGATGTTTAATTGTGTTTGCTTTATTTGGATCAGTGTCTATTACTGAGATTTGCATTAGTTGTGTGAGGGTTTGGTTGTCTATGTAAGAAGTTTGCAGCTTTTTCGTGTCTTGTATGATATGTATGCGAGTTTAAATTTAATTAAATTAGTCTATGAAGTGGAGAAACTTTAGATATCCTTGGATCTGTTCAATACGCCCAGCATTCATTTGAGGATGGACAGAGTTTGGTTTCTAGTTTTTCGACAGGATGTTGGTTTTGACTTTGTCTTTTTGGTGTGAAAAAGTTTAAAAACATTTTGTAATAAAACCGTATGACTAATTTCTTCAAGTTCGATAGATTAATTCATTGCCTTTTAATCTATTTTTTGGAATTTTGCTTTGTCGGTAAAATCTGCAAACGTGGTGATATATCTCTACATCTTGTTTAGAATGTTGCCGGCTTAATAGTTCATTTTTTAAATGAATCTACCGTGTGCGGAAGTTATAGTCGTGCAGATTAAAAATCTGTTTTTCTGCTTCAGAATATTCTTGGAGTCATATTTATTCACTTTACGAACGTCCGACTTTTTGTTCACGTCCCTAATTTCCGCTTTCGTCAAAGACTCGAAGTAATTTATCGAATTAGTTTAATGTCCAATAAATTAAACCTGTCCAGTTTTATAATAATTAGTCGACCAGTTTTTTCACACAAAATTTTCAAATATATTAATTCATTGCAAGAACGGAATACTTTGCAAACGGTGTGGACACATATCGCGTGAGTGTCGAGCTGTGACTGCTACGAGTGGCTGCAGGCGCAGAAAAGAAAAGAGAGGCAAAGGAATAGGGAGAAATTGAGAGAAATGCGAGGTTAGAGACATTTAGTCGTGTCGTAAAAACGTCTCTGCGGACGGAACCGGTCTGAACTGGTCTGAACGTCCAGTGTAGTTTTCACGCTGGTTTTTCATAGCCCAGTCGCTACATTCTATTCTACATCTTCTAGGGCCGTGTCCCGATCGACCAGTGTCACCATACTTTTATTAGTCACCCAGATAGATTACCTCCTTGATGTGGTAACCGTGGACATATCCAATGCAGCACCATGAATATCAAGGGATTGTTCCAGTTTTTTGTAGTGCAAAGTACAAAACGTTTTTCTGTCAACATTTGGATACATTTGTTTATTAGTTATGTGTTAATAGTATTCGCCATTTCTTTTAATGGAAAATAATTCACATTGAATATGAGTAATTTCTTAAACGCAATCGTTTACGACGAAACCCTTCTGATGGCGGCAACGTTTTCAGACATTCTGTTTACTGGAAATAAAGAAGAGAAAACAAAAGATTCTTAACCAGGGAGAGTTGGACTATCGCAGCTGGTATAAAAGAAAATCAACCACGTTTAAAGAAATGCGGGTACTACGAAGTTTAACTATCGATTTTTCTATTTTTCTCGTGCTATTCCCAGATTAAAAGAGTTAAGAAAAATACATGAATTTCATTTAACACTGCTATGGACGACGATACATCCTCTAAAGGTGTACACCAAATTCAAAGTCAATCGATCAGAAACATGCTGAAAAAAACAGCTCAAGTGTTTCATAACGATTCAAACCGTTATAAATTTAAATGTATAGGATAACAGTTTAACAGAAAATACTTAGTAATCTAACGTGGCATGGTTAACAGTCGTTCCTACAACGGCAGAGGGATGGTAAGTGAGAGGGGGGAAAAGAAAGCGGGATGAAAAAAGGAGAATAATTACACGGTTAAAATATGGATGACGCACGGGTCGTAGGTTCGTTGTTTTGCCGTTTCGTTTGACGAATTTAATGAGCCGGCGACTCAGAAGGGGACTAATGCCACATGCGCCGAACACGTAACGCATAACACATAATACGAACATATGACTCAATGGGAAAGCTCGCACACGTCAGGTTAACAAGTGATGGTTTGCTGGTAGACGTATCCCGGCTGTACGAAGGGGAACATAAGGACGGTTAGATCAAAAGGAATAATTCTTTCTGTATTTACATTCGTCGATATTTTATCCGGATTCAACAAATTAAAATACGGTAAAGAATCGTTTACATTTCTTTTGTATAACTAAAATTTCCACAGCCCGAAGCTACCTAGCCAGAGACACAACGAAATACGTGCCGGTGGAAGTTCTAACGAATCTGATGGCCGATATGGAAATTTTTTATTTTTCTATCGGTACTCGGGATAATTCCGATTGTCAATCAGATGGCGAAGCTTCGGAATAATCAACCGCGACATCCTCTCGGAAACGAAGTAACCCTCTTCGATAAAATCGTAATAAAATTAAGAGGGGGATGAACGGTAAAACTTTTCAATGTATTTCAAGGGAGTCTCGTTTTACGAATCCCCAAAAGTCCGGCGGAATTTTTCGGGAAAAAAGTACACGTCCTATGTAATACGACACTTAGCTGGAAAGTTATATGTGCATGTAACTGCGGTGAATCATTGATTGGTATTCCCCGGGGATGGGGTGCCCTTTATATACAGAAGAATATATACCCTACCCTCTCCGTTACACCTGTTATTATATTACATAGATACATTTACGGTCAAAAGACAAGGAAAGTTAGCGTGGAAACGGGCGTTACTGCAAAAAATAATGTAAAAAATAGTTTTGTTTATCGTTAAATGTCAAATATAATCGTCATCCTATTTTGATATCGGGGAAAGTATAGTAAATTAAATTTATGTTTATAGAGTTACGGAACTTAATATGGAAACTCAGCATAAAAAGGCAAAAAATAAGTCGTTGTTCATAGTTTTGTTTTTATTAATAACTAATTGTCGTGTTGCTATGAACTTTTGCATGAGCTCTTATTCGTCTCTTAGCAATACACACACTTATTTAAAGATATTCTCCGTTTCTTTTCATTCGCTATCAGCAATGAAACGTCACTCATCTTCAAAATGTTGTAATTGTTAGTTGGCATAATATTTCGAAATTTCATTGAACAATTGACTTAAAATTTGACACAGTTATACATATAGCATCTGTCCTTTTGTAAATTGAACTTCTAAAATTAAAATACGTATTATGCAATTTTGCATAACAAACATGAATTCTACTTTTGGAAACTCAACCACCTTGAAAATTTTGAACATTTTAATTTCTCTATAGTTCGAGTTATAGTTACGCTCGTATCCAATAATCTATAGTTCAAACATTTTATATCTGTATATCTAACAATAATGGAGTCAGAGTTGTCGCGTCAACTAGTAAGAATAATTGCTTTCCAACGAGTGTTTTAAAAGTCTTTTACGAACTTTTTACACTTACTCGTATTTCTACGCAGAATTTCGTTTTACCTATCGTACACATAAATACATATGAATATTACGTTTTTCTTCGACGCAGAAATCCAATAAAAAAAGGCAGAGCGCGAGGCGTAGTTTCGTTTTGTGAAAAATGTGTAAAGGGGATCAAGTGAAACGGAATCGGGCGTTAACATGTAAAATATTGCAACATCAAATCTGCGAAAAGAAACGTGATACCGTCGGAAAGGCGGAGGGAGAACAGGATTAACTGGCAACGCGAAGAAAATGTGCAACCATACAAGTTCGAGGAGAGCAGACTTACTATTCTCTTTCTCGGAAGACCAGGTGCTCGTAACAATATGCAAATATTACGACACCGGCTGGAGTAACAAAAACTTTCTTACACCCTTCTAAACCGGAGTCCTTGGTTCCCTGGGTTCCTCGGTTTCTCGGTTCAATTAATCCGGGCGTGAGCTGTTTAGATAGTTCTGCCCGCAATCACGCAAATATTCCGAGAAATGGCTTAGAATGAAATCTAGATTTATGTTCCGATTACGCTGGCTAAGCTGATGCAAATTCAAAACGTTCACCACCTATAACGTTCATAGTTGGACTGAACTTAGGTGCTTTGGAATTTTTTTAATTTTCGTTAATAATAAACGACTCGTTTTGTCTGAAACTTTAAGGCGAATAACAATAATATGTTTGCATGAAATTTCATTAGCGAATGGAAATGTCCCGTGTTGAGGGTTAATTGGTAAGCAAGCAAACGAGCCCGAGTTTCCGTCAACATCCGTTTTCACTTCAGGTGGTCCGGCATTGTTGAATTTTTCCTGGATTCCTGCCAGAACTCCGCTGTCAACCTTTCTTTTCGTGTTGATATATCGGTGCAGCTGATTCGATCTGGCCAGTTGCATAGGATTCGGAACATATTTATTTCTTATGCTAGGTAATGACGATTTAATGACGATAATGCGTGGATACACAAAATTTTGTATGACTCGAAACTGAAACATTTTTTAGTGTCCTTTCTTTTCTCACAAAAATTGTGAAATTGGTTTAAATAATTGTCTTAGGGTTTGGTTCCATGTAATTTATTTTTTTCACGACATTTGGTTTAATTATTTTATATCATTTTCCTCCTTCATAGTTCGCACTAAAGTGTGATTTCAAAGTTATCATTTGTTGGAACTTCGCACTACACGGATACCAACCGGTGACATCAATTTGGACGTGATACGTGTCGGTCCCTTCGTTCTTATGAAATTTTTTTTGCTAAAAACATCTATTCTATTTCCTAGAGCTCGTTTCGGCTTCCAAGCACAGAGTTTCTCGTTGTACCATAAAAAAGACGAGAAAGTAATTTCGATATGACAAATGAAAATTAATGTGGTCCGTGAGGTGGCAAGAAAATTCCGTGGCAACGTAATCTCGCGCAGAAAGATGTGTGTAAAATTAAAGATACGCCCTCGGCAAACAGAAAGCGTAGTTTCATTTGTTTGGTGCAGAATTCAGTATTCCCTGCAGCCGAAACAGTGACACAGATAAAACTCGTCCCACTTCCGCACGACCCTGTTTCACCTTTTTGACTTTTCCTAGTTTCGCCCCTTTCATTTTTCGCCTGTTAGTTCTGTTATGAGAGCCCATTCTCGTTCTCTCTCGCAAACAGCGTGTTTTTAACTTAACCGATACCTTCATTTCTCCGAGAATGCGAAGGTTTCAAAAATTTATTTCGAGGAAACCAACTGTAAGAATTGGTTTACCTTTCGTTTCATTATCGTACGTGAACGCAGTCGCCGGTGTGCTCGATAACTGTGAAAATTTTTAATATCTTTTCACGAAATTCAATGTATTTATGTCTGATACGATTAACTGGTCCGACGAATCGTTTTTCTGATTTTTGTTTTATTTCCGGAAATTTCATTCATAATTTAAACAGAGAATTTCGCTTTTCTATTAGGAGTGATTTGATTTTGTCAATTGTTGAAAATAAAAATATCGGCCCCGCCAGACCAATAATAATATTATGAGTCTGATCTGCACTAAATTTCATGAAAAATTATTGAAAATCGACCGTTCTCGCGCACACCGTTCGAGCTGCATGTACAAAAAAAAAACTGGAAGAAATAAAAATCCACGTGTGAATGTTAATTTGTCGATCATATCTGTTTATGCACGGCGCCCTCAATTTTTTTCCAATAATTTGGAAAATATCCATTTTCACGTAAAAAAGAAATCACATGAATTCATCCGGTAGCTTTTCTTCGCTAAATTGTTTTCGTTGATCCTCTAAAAGCCTTTTTAACACTAGAACTACCGAGGATTAATTCAGCATATTTAGAAGCATTCGATAAATATTGTGTAAAAAATAACTTACTTGGCCTTTTATTACGATCTTCAAACTTCAAAAGTGAAAAATGTATATACAAATTAAAATTACTTACATATTAAATTATAATGTACATTTGTATATATCACCATCCACAGGTGAGAACATTATTCTAATAATTGAAAATTCCGTCCTACGTCCTAAGTAATTTTAATTTTTATATACATTTTTCACTTTTGAAGTTTGAAGATCGTAATAAAAGGCCAAGTAAGTTATTTTTTACACAAAATTTATATAGCGATCGATAAAAATCATTTAGTTTAATATTCGATAAATATGTTTGAAACAAAGAAATAAAGGGGGTTAGTAAATTGATCGATTTAATTATTTCTATAGAGAAACATGGTTATGAAGAATTTTGGAAATTGCAGTGTTATAAACTTAAGCGATTCTTACAAGAAATGCGGAACCGGTCATTTTGACCCCTTGGTAGTTCTAGTGTTAACGTCTGTCACCGTATCACATTCGTTTCCAAACATCGGATTATTCTTATTATTTTTATCCCTAATGCAGCTACGTCTGTATATCGGTCGTTAAAGAACGAAGACAGGAACGCGTTCGTAATGGATGTTTAAAGAGCAAAAATTGCAAAGGTCGTCGGCTCCGTGTGTGTGCTTCCGCGCGCGCGAGCATGAATATTCCACGCACGCTTGAATTCGTCATGAGAGTTGTTTTCTGACGGTATTCTGCCCGGCTATTGCAAGCAATTAAAGCGTCAGCTACAATGTTACTTCAGAACGATCTTCATTTATTCAGTGGTTGCATTTACCGTGGCCAGACAATGTTCGACAAACGGTCGGCTGCTAAATGTGTCTAACTTGTCGTGTCTAACGCACGTCAAACCGAAACGTCATTTTGAAAACGTCAGTTAACCGGCAGTTACATCGACCATGGAGGATATTTTGAAACATGTCTTTAAGGGGTTATATACAGTTAAGAGGCGCAAAAAAGCGATTATTCAAGAATTTTTCCTGAAAAGACAGTTAAATTGATTAATGTAAAAATTTGTAGACATATTGAGATAACTTTTAACTGCATTTTAACATTTTGCATTTGTAAAAATAATAATTTTGAGAGCTGTTATAGCTGATCTCCAGGAGCTCCTCTAAAAAAAGGCGCTTTGCGGTGACCACGATATCTCGGGACTGAATCTTTTAAAATAAAAAAACCAAACGGATTTCGTTAAAGTAACGTATAATCTAGTAATTAATCGAAGGAATAAACAAGATAAAAGTTTTTGACAAAATGGCAGCTTCTAAAAAAAATCGATTTTTCACAAAAATTTTTGCCTTAAATTGTTCATAAAAAAAAGTATTCATTGGTGAAAAGAAACCTTCGATTAATTACTAAAAAATATAGTCAACAAGCTTGTGTTAAAATTTGAGAAATTTGAGAGATCGGTCCAGCCGTTTTCGAGAAATCGTGGTCACCGCCTTTGAAAACACTGTTTGGAGAAAAACGCATTCAAAGTTTGAGAATCCGGTAATAGAAACTGTAGTAAAGGCAACTTCAAATTATTTAGTAACAACAACCAAAGTCGGAAAAATTAAATTTGAATGTAATTGGGCCAACAACCAATTTCAGTCATCCAAATATCAACAACTGTATCTAGTTGCCGGAACTAATTAAAGGGAGCTAATAATTTTTTCGTTGTAGACCAACTACTTTCAAACGCTCTGACACGTCTTTACAAATATGCGTGTAACTTGGACAATAATCGCCGAATTGACTTGAAACTTTCTGTGTGTGTACTTAAATGTATGTACATTACGAAAATGAAATAAAAGAAATCGATTTTTAAAAATTATAACTGTATATAACCCCTTAAGTGGATTGCCCCCTTATTTTTATCAACGTATAGTTTGTAAATATTCGTCGATGACCAACCGTTTTTGATTGAATGAGAAAACATCATACGTGAGGGCTCGGTAATGGTAGCTGGCTCATTAACGAGAAGATAAAATAGTCGGAACGTTACAGTTATTGGAAGTCATAAAAGGTTTTGCGTATATTCAAGGTATGTCTACTCGTTAGAAAGTTGTAACTAAAGAACGCATAGCATTGCGGAACGATAAAGTTGGAATACCCATTACCGAAGATCATTATCCTTGTTTCTGTCCCTTTATGAATATAAGGAAAATAATGGGCCAATTATATGGACGGGGAGTGTGCTACGCTCGAGCATCTCGAAGTCTTCAAAAACTAACTTTAAAGAAAATTACGTTTGCTTTTTTTTTGTCTGCATAGAACAAACTTGTATTATTACGTTCTTTGAAAAACAAAACTATTGATGTTCTTCGATTATACGTAATCCGTGTGTACTAGTTTAATGTAATGTGTATTTGTGTTTAATATACATATATATTTTGTCCCAATTATGTCTTTGGGGTACTGGTTCATTACAGATCCACGATACTGTGCTAATCGGAAACTAACATTCGTAATGTTGAAACAATATTGAACAAACATTGGGTGCATTATTATCGGCTTCATATTCGGTTCATTTTTTAACATTGACCAATTTTGGGTACATCAGTGAACATTAGATAGCTGTTGGGTACATCGGTGACTGTCGTCTCGATATCGGGTTCATCTTTGAAGATTGGCTTACAGTTTGTTAGTAGTGGTTACATCTTTGAAGGTGGATCCAATATTGGGTACGTCCGTGAATCTTAGCTTAGTATTGGAGCTATGTTGGGGTACATCGTTGAAGATTTGTCCAATGTTGGGTTCATCAGTGAACTTTAGCTAAATATTTTACGAGTAATGGGTACCTCGTTGAACATTAGACCCATAGTTGCAAGACCTAACCAGCATTGATGTGGTATGAAACTTTAATGTAAAAGGAATATAGTTTTACGACATTATTTGATCCCAGTATTCGCCATTGTTTTGCCTCCATTGCTGAATTACCGTCGAACAGTGTTCATCATTTTCAATTAGCAAGTCTCAATAGTCTCATTTGCCATTCTTCCAGAGAGTCAAAGTTCCACGTTGTACGACGAAAAATTGACATTCTCCGTTTTGTAGTTCACGCGAATTTACTTACAACCTTGCGAGAATTTTTCTCCATCCACCGGAATCAATATCTCGAAATCCTTCTCGGAAGAGCGCTACCATCCAGGTTCCATTGTCCCCTTTTTGCGCGATAGAAAAAAAGTACAAGAAAAACGAAAGAAAAACATGCCGCGTAGAACGGATGAGAATTGAAAAATATACATACGGTACTCGCGACAGGGACCAGAGGAAAGACAGGCATGAAAATAAAAAGGAGGAAAGAAATAAAAAGAGATTTGTCAAATGTGTGCTTGCTCATGTAGTTTCCTCGTAGATAGGGTCGACAACTATCGATGTCTACATATACGGTTGCCGTAAAAAATCTATCATGAAACGTATAAAAAATTTCTATTCCAAGACATTCTCAAAAAGTTATTTTAAACAAACACAGAACAAGTATCACATATCACCTTTATTCGCGTAATATTTTATAATCAAACCTTCTGAACTGCAAAACAAATTTTCCAGCAGTTTGTTCAAGACTTTCCTGTACGATATCACACGTATGCATAGGAATTATACATGAATAAAAACGGATAGGTAGAATCTCGTATTCCTTCGTATCAAATATTTCGGTATCCCTTGGCAGAAGAAACGTGGCTAAAGGCCTCGGTTTTGTTCGTAATGGTAGACAGAGTGAACGGCGAGTGATTTATGTTTCGCTGGAAAGAAACTAAAGGAATATTCATGCTTCGCGCGGTATTCACTTTCCAGCTAAGCTAATTAGAATATCGACGTAACGGGCACCGTGGAGAAAAGTGAAACGTTGATTACTTTCCTCACACGCTGTTCCATCCCTCGCGCGGTTTAACCCTACAGCCAGTGTCATATATCTCTCGAGAGGAAGAAACTGCGAAAGGAACCAGAAGCGAGAGAAGAAAAGTACCGATCGATTTCCGCGAGACTGATAATTCACTAGGTGAAACTAGCGGGATCTATCAGCGATTTACGAGCCAATTTCGAAAGTGCGAGGCGTTGCGCCGCTTTCAGAGAATCGAACGGCACGACGGAGGAAGCTTCAATTTCAATTTAAATACTTCTTACCTACGGTCAGTCGGGTTCCTCCCGTTAACTAATACGTTTCAGACTGTGTTTCCGTGAGGCACGCACTTCCGTTTCCATTCCCGGGGCCATTTCTACTTTCAATTCCGCTCGTACTCGACACTTGCTTGCTTTACCAGGTCCGAGGAACCCGGCGGAAAACGAAGATTCCCGCGGAGGAGGATAGTCTCTTACCCCTCTTGAACTGAAATCCAATATTCGGACAACTGGGGTGGGCGAAAGGGTGAGCGGGGGTGGGGTAGGGGGGAGGAGGGGGAGGGGTTGGGGGAGGACAGAGAGAATCTCGGAAGTTCTATCCGACGGGAACTTGCTCGAAATTTCTATCGCGGGCCAATTTATCTCCGGTTACGTGGTAGCGCGTTCTCTCGATACAAATGTAATAACCAGTCGGGGATAAATGAAATGACGTTACACTCAGCTGTCGCGGCCATTCTTACGGTTACAGGGTTACAGTTACATTTTCAACCGGCTCCCGTGACTTGTGTTCGAAAGCGCAGACGTTTCGGTAGGTCCTTTGAAACTTGTCGATATCGCACGGGATGGCACGATAATCACTGGCCGTTCGGAAATCGATTAGCGAGAATCGTGTCCCTTGACTCAATTTCTTAAAAAATATATTATTAGGAAAGAGAGTTCGGAAATGGCTGCACGGTTCGGAAAAGTTTTCAACAAGAACTGAAAACCAACTCGGAAATGGTGGGTACTGTTTGAACAGTATATTTATGAAAATTTAAAGAACCGAGGATCAATCTTAAAGACAACGATCGATGATACGATGTCATTTACATGTACATACAATAATGTCGTTATGATATTATTTATTTTTGCGAGCCCTGATTAACATTAACCAACATGTCTGAACCAAAAGCCTGGCGGAATATTGTGTCAATATTGGTAGCATCTTTCCACACTGCTTTTCAGTGTATTGTTACCAAATTGTGCCAATGCGAATCCAACATCGGCAAACATTATCAAAACATGTTATACATCATAGCTTAGCCTTGATTAGCTAAATATCGGCGAACAGTGTTGGGCCAATGTTGCTCCCCATAGGCGTACAAGGTTGACCCAATGATCGTACAAATGTTAATTTTCTCCTGAGAAATTGAAGAAAATCATTTGCTTCTAGAACAAAGTATGTATACTCTAAAAACAGAGAATCAAGTCGAACGTCAGATATAAACGTGCTAAATTTACTTCTAATAATAGTCATATATCCCAATGTCATTCCGATTACCCCAACAAGGGACTGCTTTTAATTCCACCGGTACAAACGATCGTGTGACAGTGTTGTAAATGACAAGGTCCGGTTTGCGCAAACACGACTGTGAAAGGATGACAGGCAAACAGCTTTGATTTCGCTATACTCGTGCACAGACGATTAGATTCCTACGATATATCTGGATCAGTGGACAGTTACGGATTGGTGGACATAGAGGTGGCAACCTTTGACAAATTTGGTTCACATTGTAAAGAAATATCACGGTGAATGTGCTGAAAGTTTTTTAATTTTATTTGGGCATACGTGCAGCAGAATTTAAACAAGCTTTTATCCAATGTTAATTCGATGAATAAATTAGTCATATAATTATATATTATAAAAAATATTATTACAAAATGATTTCTACTTTATCGATTCGTGTGCACGATAACTGTGTCAATTTCCATTGTTTTTCTATGAAACATAGTGTAGATGTATCCCAATAGATTTGTTTGGTCTGTCGAATTCGGTTTCAGAATAAATTAAACTTCATTTTTAAAGAAAAAGTGACATTTATTACAATTTGTACTAGTTAAAACGAAATTGTAATAGAAAATTAAAAACGTGGTTGAGACATACATACGCTAAATTATTTAAAAAAATGTCAAAATTGACGGTGAAACTTCGAAATATTTTGGATGATAAGAACATCCTGTTGTAAAGAAACTCGATTTTTTGTCATAAATCGTTATAACAATAGCTTGAAAATATATCCTGAGTGTTGCATGTTGGAACTCAAAATATTTTCGGAGATATGATGAATTTTGTATTTCTTTGTGAAGCACATGAACATGTATAACTTGGACTGCTGAGCTTCGACCTTTTCTTGCTCGATCTTTTTTCTATCGTTTCGTTATAAAGCATAACGATAATAATGACTACGGACTTTTATACAGTCAAATATCCTATAAAACGATAATTCGTATCATGTTATATGGAAACCACGTTATGAGTGTATCTTACTGTAAAACATTAAAACTATTTTTCTCGAAAGGGGTTCTCCGAAATTGGCGGCAGATACTACTGAAAAACTATTCATCCAACTTTCTTAAATATTTCAGGTGTTTTAAAATAATATTTTCTATCGTCGACAAAGCTAAAATATTCTTAAATTTCTACAATTAAACCATATATGAATGGTAAAGAAATTAACATTTGGATTCAATGCTCTGGCATTTTTACAATTTTGAAAAGTCCTATGGTTGTTGAAGTTTACCAACGATGGTGTATTATTAATTAATAAACAAAACATTTGATCACGTGTTTTCGAGCATTACTTCCAGTACAGTTTTTGTCGCCAATTTTCGTGTTCCCTGCTAACGCGCTATAATTACAGCTCCCTAGCGGCGAATTTACCGCATATTTTTTGCTTTAAAAATCCACACACCTTGTTCAAATACGTTTTATTATAACGTAAAAGTATTGAATAAATACGCCTTTTATTTTCTTCTACGTTAAGGGGGGGGTAAGGGTTTCAGGGCAAAAAAAAACACTTTCTTTGCGATTTTTTTGCAGACGAACGAATAAAGGAAATTTGTTCGAACCTTTTGCACATTATATATTGTTATGTCAACAACATTTTGTAATTTTTTGGTTGCAAAATATCAACAAATAAGCCGGTGACGGAGCTTTTCCGAGAGCGCCTTTCGAAAAACACGTTTTGCGGTGATCACTGTATCTCAGTCTAAAAGTATCAGAAATCAAAATATCAATAAAATTTAGTTAGAAGATGAGTAAATCCTCCCCCCAACGATCCCTAATTGTTATTTTTTTCATTTTAAAACTTTTGGTGGTCGTTTGAAGCAAAAATTGCGATTTTTCACTAAAATTTCCGTCATTTTGCTACTGAAAAAACCCCTTAATGTCAAAAAAAATATCATACTAATCGTTGGGGGGAGGTATTTTATATATAGAAGGTATGTACCAAGTTTGAAAAGAATCGGTGAAGTATGTTTTAAATGGTAGTGATCACGGACTTTGAAAACATGGTTTCGAGAAAACCGCGTTTAAAGATTTAACTGTACAAAAGTGAAGATAAATTCCTTTTCCGCCGAGTATTTTACTTCTCCGTTTTTTCCTTAATTTTTTTGTCGCTTCGTCACTCAGTCTAAACACATTTCATTTACACATTACAATCCCGTATTTCAGATTTTCGTATCCCACATTACTATTATAAAATCACTGATGTGAGCGGCAAACGCCCGACCGAAAATATAACGACTAACTGGTCAATAACTTTGAGAGTTTTTCTCCGATTATCTTAAAATTTTGGGACAATACTCTCGAAATATTGAACTATAAGAAAAAGCAAAAAAAAAAAAATCGAATTCTCGATTACGCAAACCCTTACCCCCCCCTTAATTGTTAAAGAATTCTTCGAATTTCGCGTTTTACAGCAGGCACCTGTCTAAAAACTTAAACTTATTAGAAATATTTATTGACTTATGCTGTATACACAGTACGCAACTTTAAGTATTTGTGGGCAAAAATTCGACATCCAACATTGCTAATCCACAGTAAATGAGCCAGCTTTGACAAATTTTGTACATTATATTTTTAGACGTCCTTTCCATCTTAATATTGTTATTAATATCGATTGTATCAAATTTTCATATAATGTGCAATTTTTTTAACAAAAGATTGTCGAATTGCACGTTTGGCAAACAGAAAAATATCAAAATTCGATGTTATAACAAATACGACTCGAGACCGGTTTTTTTGTTTAACAACGGTAGAATCGGATACTAAAAGGCGTTTGTGCGATCGATTAGTCGTAAGCGTGTAATTCTACGAAGCGAAGGAGCTGAGAATAATATCTCGAGCAAAGCATGCGATGGAGAAGCAGAAGGGTCCGGCCCTTCGCAAGCAATTAAATCTAATTACTCCAATTCCCGTAAGGGTAAGGGTAACGTCCATCTAATTATCGTTTGACCGGAGCACGTATTAATAGCGGTCCGTGCCGACTCCACTTGCATCACTTGCATCACTCGCATCCATACGTGAGCAATTACGCGCACACGCACGAACATGCTGGGCTACAGGTGCTTGCAAAAGTCTGAATGGATTGATGAAGTTTATTCGTTGAAATATTTCCAGGTGACACGAAATATTGGACCGATATTGGCTCAATCATAGGGGTTTGATTGGATTGATGTTGGTAGTGAATATTGGCACAATGAGATGCAAACGTTTTGTTTCATTGTTCCAATATTGTACGTAATATGGCCGAGAAATAAAGGCATAAAGTAAGGGTTAAGTCATTTTCAAATATTGCAATTGATATAGCGCGATAATGTTCCCGATATTTGTCCAATATTGAGAAACTATCTTGGCTCAACGTTGCCATCTAATGTTGGGTCAATTCTGGTTGAATTTGGCAAATATTGGGCCGATTTTCAATGACGTACGGAATACTGGGTCAACATTAGTTGTCTGCCTTCGAGACACTGGTTTTTAATTGACCTGTGTAATACAAATGAAGATTTAATACTTTTATGACAACTAAATATGGGAAACAAATGGAGTCGCTGTATTAAGAAAATGACTGTGTTTTGAAAAACACTATTAACGAAGTTCAAGAAATTAGTTGGTAACCTTAGGACTGATATCAGATGGTTTTTCAGTAATTTTTATCGCGTGTATAAATACTTTCGGTGGCAACTGTATCGTCGTGATGTATACAGTGTACTGCATGTCATTTGAAACGAGAAAGTGTCATAAAAAAATATTTTTATAAAAAAGTGTTTTCTACAAAAATTCTTCGATTTCAAGGGGAGAATATTATAAAATTGCTTGTGTTTTATTTGGCGGGAGTTTCGAAACCCGTGGCAAGGTCAACTTAAATTTTTTAATTGCGAAACTATATATTTTTTCATACATTTAAAATTTAAACAACAAAATAAAGAAGTTTTGCGTGAAACGCTTTTGATTTTACCTATATCGGAGTCAAGATCAATTAATTAATTTTAAACGTACAAGTAATAAATGTAATGGAATTTGCTTATTTGAAACATTTCTCAGTAATACGTGTGGAATAAATTATTGCTCTTTTCCCGCAAGCTCACTTAATCACGTGCAAATCTAATTTTCGAATGCGCGATAAAGAACTCGTCGATGAATTAAAATTTTGCCAAATAGATTTTAAGAAAAAAGTGTTCAGATAAAAAATAATGCAGCCAAAACCACCTTGATTTTTTACATAAATTCCCAATCTGGCTAAAAAACTTCTGTTCTTGATTTAAAAAATCAAATTGTCGTTAAAAAGACTTTCGAAACGTCTATCAAATTAAAAATATTACACCCATTTTCCCTTAAAATGAAACAACTTTTGACGGAAGCATTATTTATAAAAAACGTCTTTTCTTTTAGTGAAATTTAGATGTACCAATGTAAATGTTGCACCCTGTATAAGAAAGTGCGAGTAAAGAAAGCGAGAGCGGACCAGGGGTCAACGCGGGTTAAATTGTTAAAACTTAACTCTTTATGCAAACCTCTAATATATTTCTGTCCTCCTCTCTTCTTTTTTCCCTTTCTTCCTTGGAATCGTTTATGCATGACGAATCGGTTGCGAATTCCAAAGCTTGTTACCCGAGAATTATTTCATTCGCAGAAAGATACTTTTACGCCTTAAAGCCCACTGGCAGGTTAAAATACCTAACACGTTACGTATACTAATTAAGCAATTGTCTAATTCGTCTAGTCAAATTAGGCTTTTCGACGGCAATACCTTATAAATATTTGCAACTTGGTGTGCACACTTTTGAATAATACTGATCTCGAAGAGCAGCATTTAAATGGTGAATTTGCGAGATTTTTCGCAAATATGTATTGCACTGTGTAGTCTCTGTAAAAAATGAACCTAGACTAGAACAATTGTGTCACTAAACGCATTATCAATATTTGTATTATTTTGTAAATATATTTCGCAGTATACATCAGATTTCGTATTCGTTTCCATAGTATTTAAGAATACAGTTACCGAATTACAAAAATTCACAATTTTGTTTCGTCAAAATAGATTTTCAAGGCTAAGCTAAGACAGTAGATCAATGTTAGTTCGATATGCGAAAAATATTGGAGACGTCGTTGAACATTGCTCCAACAATCGCAGGATTTCATCAACATTGAACAAAAATTGAATTCTACTGGTAAATACAGTATAGTTTTATCACATGGTGGTCACCCAACATTTGCAATATTTAAACCAAATTGGCCTTATAATTGCAATATTTAACCCTTTGCACTCCGTTGTCGCCTGTGCGGCGACAAAATAAGAGGAAAACTAGAAGTGTGGAGTGCAAAGGGTTAATAAATATAACATTGTTTTACGTTCTTGTGCTAATGTAAATCCAATATTATTCACTCTGTATGTGCAATGTCGGCGCATATCATTATATCAATATTGTCCATCATTGTTTTACGATGATTAACAGAAATCGGAGGGTTGTATTGCACTGTAAGAATAGACATCGTTCGATAATTGACATCCCCTTATCGTACACGATCACTGTTGAAATATTGTAGACCAATATTGTTCCAATAATTGGCGCCAAAATTGGCTCGAAGTAATTGCCACATGGCTAATTTAATATCGATTTGAAATAATGTCAATTAAATTTTAACGTGCGAACGATTCATTAAACAAATAAAAGTGTTTCCCAGTACATACAGGGTGTAACAAAAATTCTGGGACACTTTAGGTTTATGGATAGAACGTATAAAAATAAGAAAAAAAAGTCTTATAAGTTGTGGGCGCAACCCACCCCCTATCGAGATACAACCCCTTTTGTAAAAAATGCTTAAAAAATCATATCTCCGAAACGATACGTCGTAGAGGACCGATTTTGATTGCAATATAACCGGAAGAGACTAAAGTTTACGAAAAAAATATCACTATCTACGCAAAGGAAGATTTAGTGAATGTCCTCAATTTTTCCCAAGTTGTTACAAACCTGCTACGATATAGGTGATCGACGTGGTTCGGATTAAACAAGAATAAATGCTATTTAACAGCAATAATCGCAGCAATTATACTTTTTTCTATTATCTTTGATCTTCTCCGGTTATATTGCAATCAAAACGAGTCTTCTACGACGTACCATATCGGAGATATGATTTTTTAAAAAAATTTTTACAAAAAGGATTGTATCTCGATAGGGGGTGGTATTTAGACAAAACTTTATAGACTTTCTTTTCATCTTTTGGTGCGCACAATCGATACTGAAAAAGTGTCCCAGTATTTTTGTTACACCCTGTATAGCTACGTTCGGGACGTCGAATTCCACTGACATTATCCACAGTGAAAATACATTTATCGCCAGTTTATTTCTATGCGAAAGCAATAATTCCGGTTGCGAAGTTTCGATTGCCGCGGAGACAAGAACTCGTTACCAGCAGTTTCTTCGTATATTGTGTGGCGTGTATCGTATACGTATATCGTGTGTAACGCAACTTTTCAACCTCTCCGTAACGGGTGCAGCGGCCGCAAAAAAAAAAAAAAAAAAACGCGAAGCTTTGCATACGTATGTGGGAAAGTAAGTTCGGGGAAGTGAAAGATTGAAAAACTAAGTCTTCTTACGTAACTCGAGTCGTAAGTCGTAACTTCCGACAGCAATAACATACCTTGGGATTTTAAGGTAATAACGGAAAATGAGATTGGAAAAATATCTGCCCGTTAAATTCCCGTTAATTCATCGAAGCGAAATCCGTGAAATACAGCCCTGGAGAATATTGGGCGGGTAAAGTAATTATACCGATTTTTAATTGCCGCATTAGCATCGATCAATATAGAGAAAACAGTTTAAAATTCCACGGAAAACTATTTTATCCCCGGTTTTATCGGCAGTACTTAAAAAAATATGGTGAATAAAACGAATAAATTTCTATTTATCCAGTATTTCGGAAAATCAATTAAAAACGTGACGCGATGATTATGACGAAAATCGTTTGACTACCGTTCGAGCAATACATCAAAGAATTCAATCGATAACCCGTTAGTCGAGATTAGCTTTCCGCTTGAGATATAACGCCGACATATCTCCTGGAACGGTAGCCTTTTAAATAACATTTAATTAGAAACGGAAGTCATTTTTGATCAAATCCGAAATGACGAGTTTACGGAATAAAGAGAATTCTTAAGCGCGAACTTTCGGAAACGCCATAAATTCAGGGTCTCCGATATCGATTACTCGAGCAACTCTATTCCCCTGATCTGTTCTACGAGTAACACATTTGTCTGGAAAAATAATTGTCTGATAAAATATTTGCTTCCCACACAAGAAATTCAAATTTATTTCAACATTTATTTATTTGATTATTTTGGTTACTAATATTCTGCGTGTACAATTAGCATTATCATATAGCAAGGTAGGACACCAATATTGGGTGCACAGTTGAGGATTGGCCCAACACTGTATCTGACTATCGATATTCGCAATCTTGCATCAATATTGGTATCAACATTATTCCACCAATATTTCACACCATTGTTTGACCGATATTGGCTGAATATCGAAGAATATTATTGCGCTGTAGAAGTTGTAATATTTGAAAAATATTCTCATGTCATCATTCGATGTCAATGTTTTTCCAATGACAACTGCCAATGTTGGTCGGACAGTGATTGGTAATATCGTTCCAATCATGTTTGTCAACATTGCAACAACAATTGTAAAAAAATGGTCTGACGTAGTGACACAATAATGTTTGCTGATATTGCGATTACATTACTAGAAATTCATAAAACTATATTGGCCTGACAATGGAATCCAATGTTGGCCCAAATTTGGTTAAATCTGCAAATATTGGGCCAACGTTTAAATATACATTCAATATTCGTCGAATATTAGCAAATAGTTTAGATTCACATTGTCACCATTATTTTGGTCAAATATTGAAATCTGTGATTGCTGAAGTGTTGCAAATATTGGGCCAATATTGAACGATGTACCCAATTAGGGGGGCCAATATTCGATTACGAACTCAATATGGTGTCAACATCAGTGTCCCACCCGAGATACTAATTTCTTGAAAAACTGATACTTTTTCATATTGCGAAAATTACCCGAAAATCGGTTACACTTCAAACTCGAAAACCCCCTTTTTAAAAAAATATCCTTCATGTAGTGGTCTGCAAAACATCGAGAATCTAATAGCTTAAATTAGCTTATTTATATATACATATAAATTTTAGTGTAATTAACACTTACATTTTTCAAATTTAAAATATAAGTTTAATCCTTTAAATATGGTTAATGAGCTTGAAATTCAAGTATATATTTTGAAAATATAAGAAAAATATCGTTCATGTAGTGGTCTGCAAAACATCGAGAATATTTGATTTAAACAGTTCGTTACCGTTAAATCGGGACTTGATGGGACATTAAAGACGGTGTTATTAACCGTAAGATCATTTGAGCATCGGAGTTAAAGAGCTTTAATAAGTAGTAGACGTTCCTAACTAGTTTCTTGGCGCAGCCCGTAATTCGCCACCTTTTTTTCACCGTGCCGGCAATTAGATTACAACTTGAATTCGTGCCAGGCCACAATCATCGAAGCTTACGACTCTTGCCGCCCGACACAGAAAACACACATACACACAGAAAGACCCTTTTCCACGTATACGTATATGCAGAGAGAGTTTTACACATTCCCGGAAGATTTTTCGTGGTGGATCAGGCGTACCAAAGTGTAATGAGTAGCCTCCACGCGGAAAATTGTCGGTTTTGAAGGTTTTAACTGCTCCGAAAGTTTTGATTTTGCTCGTTTTCGGACACAGTTGTTCCGCCGGCGGATTATACTCGAGATTCGATTACCCCGCCAAGACATTTTACTCGGCGCGTCGATCGATATTCGCTCTAAATTAACTCTGCGCGAATGAATACTGATTTATGTGATATATGCAGGCAAGCCAACGTAATCGTATAATCGATTATTGCTTATCCGCTCGCGTGCTAGGCGGTGTATTTTATACGTCGGGCAGAGTACTCGGTTCATAACGGTAAATACGATTTGTTCTGGCTTTGAAGCGACGTAATTGGAGGATGAGAACGGGAAAGGAGGAAAGATTCGAGGAATTGGCGAAAAGAATATCGTATCGATCGATACCATTTTCGTTTCATTGGAAAGGTGATACGTCGTGGATCACTTGAAAAGATTCTTATCTATTTATACAATTTAATTTCTGAAATTTGCATTCACTAACGAGTAATAAATTTTTTTGCAACATGTTTTGCAAAAATATTTCAAACAGCTTTTGAAAGGAAAAATACTGAAATAAAGGACAGTCGAATCGATCGATCGATCGAGTTTTCTGCAATAAGTTATTGAAAAGTTTCTTTACTTTCGGTGGCAAAAATGGATGAAACCGGTAGCATCTGGTGTGTAAAGACGTAAGGATGTCATCTCAATGACCCCATATAAGTATCCCTTTAATCCCCCGACGACGTAAGGCATTTAACTTTCACGGAAGCAACTGAATTACCATATTAATCGGGTTCCCAAGCGTTTCCGCTCTTGCGCGCTCAGCTGAAATAAAGTCGGCCCGTTTATTATTCCCGACTTCCGATTCCAGATTCCAAATTCCCCGCCGTTGATCCACGCGATTCGATCGGATTATCTTATACGTCCGGAAGATTTCCAGGTCTGACCATGGTTTCCATGTTCCGAACTGGTGGCCGTTTAAAATTCGCAAAACTTTGCAACTTGCTTGCAAACTGGTTAAGAAAAAGTTGAACACTTACCCGGTTTTCACAGATTTCAAGAGTGCCAATGCGAGCTAAAATTTTTGAAAATTTCATACGGTGTGGAACGATTGAAAATGCAATTCGCAGTCGATTTCTCACTTTCATTATTTGATATTTCTTTTGGTTGTTAGAAAAATGATGAATGCTAAGATAAAAATTGATCAATTGGGCCAAGTATGAGTCCACGTTTTTTATATAAAAAAGTACGATAATATTCGGAGAGGCACAGTGGAGGCGATATTACAACCAATTCTAAAAAACTAGTCTAGCCAAGTACGACATATTTGGTCTCAAAAGTAGTGGCTTTTATAAAAAAACTGATTGACGCGTCGCTTGGTGGTGCCTGCCTTAAGTTAGCATGCTAAACCCCTTAGGTCATGCTTTCATGGTATACGATAATGATTTTTCCACCATAACACTAATTTTTATGTGTAATCTCTGGAAAATACAATTAAATAAAATTTTTAAAAAATTCGATATTTGTTGAGTAATAGGTAATGTTTAATGCAACGTTCTATTAAAATCTTCAAATCTTGAATTATAAATCGTTGTCAATAATTTATAAATTTGATAAAATGCTTTTTAATATTAATATGTTTCTAATATTTAAAAGTTCAATCATGTCAAAGTGGATCTCCGAATTTCTATTAGAACTTTTTGAAATCATATTCAAATGGTACTGTAAACATATCTTCCAGCAAAGAGTTCGCAAATTTTAACTGAATTTGACTAAATTTCCGTACTAAGCGGGCCACCAAGTAAAAAGGTAAAAAGTACATTTAACAGAGGAGTAAATAACTTTATTAATTAAACGAAGAGAAAAGATTTTCCTGAATATTTGGCTAATTAAATGTGTCTATCTAGCGACACTATTGTGTCGATGCCGTACACGAATTTGTCCTTACTTACATTTGTTCAGTTTCAAATACTTACTCGTACAAAGAACTTTAATTAGTTGCAAGCGCGCATCCTCTTGTACCCGCCCTATATTTTTGCATTTAAAATAATTTTGTATGCCTAAAAATTGACGTAAAATATCTAAAAAAGATTGCAATCACTTCAGTTATTTGCTACAAAAAATAACATAAAGTATATAATAACTATTTTCTTAATATTTAGAAATTTTCATTACTATCCACCCCTGTTATTTAACGTAAATTTCTCCTGTTTTAGACAAGAATAGTGTTCGAAATTTGTGAATCTTGGGAAGTGGCTGCGTGTTTTGATACAGCCTGTAGAATTCCGAGGTCTACAAGCGCTAGTTGGATCCTGTGTATTAAATTTGTTTTAGCAGTGAGTCATAAATACACACTTGCTTAGGGCGCCCTTTTTTACCTTTCCTCCGTTAGCTTCGGCACCTCCTACTTTTTCAGGATATAAACAGGAGTCTCGTTCTTGCCTCACGGCGAGCGTTCTATCTGCGGATTTGAATAAAGATCGCTTTATTAACAACCTATACTCGAGGCTCCTCCCATCGCTCTGCATATAACGAATAACACATTAAAAACGGTGCAAGCGAAATCACTCAATCGGTTGCCTCCGATCGTTGTATGATTTTATTCTGGTAATTTTTGACAATTAATGGCAAAAACTAATTTATCTATGGGATTTATTAATTATCAATGAAAATACTTTTCCTGGCTATAACGATCTGATTTAAAATCAAAACTAATTAATTATTGTAAATATATTATTTAATAAATCTATTATTTATCGTTTCATCCACAATCTCCAGTTCCTTTTATGAAATTATTTAGTTCTATACTAGGCTTTGATCAACTTTAGAGTACTAAATGCATCTAATAAATAATTGGTTTTCAAGGAATGTAACAATAACATTGTTATTACTTATAATATACCATAACGTACATGATGGTATTCAAATAATTAAATTAAGGTAGAATTTATAATCATTACAGTCATATTACGTTAGTTTATATTCATATATTCTCATTAGTTTGGTAAGAATGTTATAGATTAGTTTAGGGTGTGGTGCGACTAAACATATACCAATTGGTTCCGTATGAGTACTATGGCCTTTACACTTTACTGTTTGGACGACCGCATTCATATGGAAATTGAAATCAACAGTACCCATCCATCGCTCTTCTTAGTTTAAATCTTCCCGCTCTTCTGTATATATTGAGCGAGAATATCGATCTCACTTGTTTTCTTTCGGTTATTGCGCTCGCGTAACTATTGCAACTTCTGAAATCGTAGTACTTACGTAATAGCAGATCTTCTACGAAACATGTAGTCTTCTACCTTCTACCTCCAAGTGGAGAAAATAACCTCGACAATAAGTAAGTACATTTTAGTTAATATTGTTTGGAATTCATAATGTTTATTTATTATTTTTTGGTTTCTATTAAACTTTTCGTTTAAAGGGAGTTTAAGTTTGAAAAATTCCTTGCAAAAGATACAAATGATAAATAAGTAATAGGTTTGTTAAATAATATAATTGCAATGATTAATTAGTTTGATTTCAAATCAGATCGTTATAGACAGGAAAAGTATTTTCTATGATAATAATAGAATATAGGGACTTTTGTCTATGCGAAATACATATATGTATTTAGTTTTATTCGAAAGACTATGCTTTCAAAATTGATATTTTTAAAATTGTTGAAACCGCAGTGAAATCTTTTTAATTTTTTTACTACGATTTACCGAAAATGTAACATAAAATCCGAGTTTTCTTTCTGACCAGAACATCTTCTTAAACAGATTTGAAATCCAATGGCGCGAAAACGACAGTTTCACTCTGCCGGCTGGAATGAAAGGGTTAATAAGAATCTATCCGAGTAAAAGAACCTGCAATTAAACGTGCGTTTGACCCTTCTCGTTAACTTCTTAACAAGCACGTTAATTGATCGAATTAGCGAAACGTTATCCGGCATCTTCCGATGAAACTAAAAAGGAAAATGTCGCTTTTGTTAAAACACCCTGTGTTTCAGAGAAAATTCTATAATAACAATATGTTGCACTAATTTTTCATTATTTTGTTTCGTCAAATTACATTTGTGATTCAGTTATTCTCGAGCGTAACAATAATTATGATTTTACAATATTATATTATTATTCTTCAATATCACACTATTATCTACAAAATCTACAAATATTAAAATTAGCAATTTGATTAATAATATCATTTATAATTTTAATATAATAAAACTTTTTTATTCTCTAATCGACCATAATTGCAGAACGTTAGACAGTGTTCTAAATATCTTGCAAATTTTCCTTGAAATTTAACGCAAAAACGATAATACAGCTTTGTAAAGTTAAATTTCTTCGGACGCCAGAGTTCAAATTTCCCGCGCATTTTTGAAGAACATCAGGAATCAGTGGGACATATCAAGTCCCTTGGAATGTCATAAATTGTCGTGCAATCGGATCGCACGGATTTAATTGAATTTCCAAAGAACCCGGAAGGGATCTATTGGGCCTGGAGTGTGGAATTGAGGCTCGTTCGAATGCTTATCCATGTCCTTTCGAAATCCTATCGCTCGATCGCCCCAGATTTCCTACATAGATGACGAAAATGACGTTGACCGTTTATCCCAGCTTCCCTTATTTTCCCGGGACTCCAAAAACGAAAATTTCCACCACATTGCGTATATTGTAACACTAGGGATCATCGATAGATAATTTATTCCCACGGGAATAGAATTCTAGGATATTTCGTAATTTAAATAAAACGAACAGAAAAGAATGTCCTATGAGAATTCCCAGTGTCGCGGAAAGGAATCGAGCGGTAGAACACAAACAGGAAAACTATTCCCGTTTATTCCGGCCAATCGCGGACGTCGTAGCAGAAAAAGGAACAATCGCTTTTGACCGGCGAGTAAATTTGGCAATTTCTGTATTTGACAAACAGTGCCGTGTATCGTGAAACGATGTTGTAGGGAGACTTAAAGTCAATAAGGGAATGAAGCCAAAGTGATGAACCGAGGAAAAGTCCTTTGAGGAAACTTTCCCAAAAGAGTTTCGATAAGTCGCACTTTTGCTCGCTAGTTCACTAGTTGGAAAGAGACTTGGACCTGCTTATGGCCAATTTCATCTCTCCATTTTCCGACATCAAATCCGAGGAGTAAACTTTAGGAAATTCTTCTTAAGAACCGTCTCCACACGGATATGGGAAAAAACTGACCAACTTTACAGCAGTACGTTTTTCCGGAATACACGAAGTTTTAGAATGAAAATTTCCGCGGTATGATTTCACCAGGTGGGACATAACATTGGACCGACATTGGCGCAACCATAAGCACTTTGTTTTAGGTCAGCGTGTGCGTTCGTTTTTGCGTCAATGTGTGGTGTGGGGATTTTGCATCATTGAAACAATGTTGGACACTAATGTTGGATAGATATTGGTCGAACACTGGACACTTATATTGGCCTGATATTGTTAGATGTTGGACCAACGTTAGTATAGAATAATGAGACAATATTGTTCGAATCTTGTAATTCTTTCAGTGTAATAATGTTTTCCGATGATTGGCCGATGTTGGATGGATAATGACACGTATTATTGCTGTGATAAGTGGATCGACATTACGAATATGGGATTCACATTGGTATAATATCGATATCGATATCTAATGTTGGGCTATTATTGAGTAAATATTGCAAAAATAGGATCCGGGTCCGATGATGCACTCGATATTGGGCCCAGATCATTAGGTCACATTATCACAACTAGTTGTTCTGACATTCAAATCCAACGGAAGCCTGTTATGCAGTAAGTATTGGGTAAATGGTCGATGAGCTAACCAACATTGGGCCAACATCGACGTACTACTTGAGATTAGGCGACATAATATCAGGCTAATATTGACTCAACAATGGGAACTCGATTGAGCTAATAAAATCCGTCAATAAAATCTAGCTATGTTGTTCCCTTATCGGGCCCAACGTTGCAATGTGTACATGTTGTTTGATTGATTCAATTGGAATCGAATATGGACCCAATCAACACAGGTGTGGTGAAATAATTTTCGAATATTGTCATCTTTTAGGGGAATGACGTTCTTTTATGTTAGGCCAAAGGTGGCAAAACAGAGGTATGGAATATTAGCAGAACATCGTTCATCTACAGGGTGTCCCAGCTAACGTGCAGGTCCCTGAACCATGTGATAGCTGAGATAATACTAATATAGGGAAGTGACATTCGTAATGTCGTATCTTAATTCGTGACCGAGTTATTAACGAAAAATGAGAGCAAATCATAGGGCTCCGTTGGGCCCAGCGGCGCGACAGTTCCTACTGGCGCAGTACCCTACTGGTTCAGACCTTCTACTCTCGCGCCGCCGGGCTCAACGAAGCCCTCTGATTGGCTATCGTTTTTCGTTAATAACTCGGCCACAAATTAAGATACGACGTTCCGAATGTCACTTTCCTATATTAGAATTACCGCAGTTATCACCTGGTTCAGGGACCTGCACGTTAGCTGGGACACCCTGTACATTGAGCCAACATTGCGAGTGTTGATCACAAATTGTCAGAGAACTGCAAAACTATTTTCGCCCGACGTTGAAATGTAGTGTTCAATTATTTCAGAAATTTTACAGGTATTGAGCCAATGTTCCATGATACTCCAAACATAGGGAACAATGTCTAATAATATACCTGTCGGAGGGGGTGGTGATAGAGAATCATTCTCGCGGTTACCATTAAACTCAGCCATGGCACTTCGCGACCTCTTCAACGCGCAAACCACACGCCCGGAACAAAGCAACGTTTAACAACTTGGTCAGGAGACGAGTCCACGGTCCACAGGATGGTCCGAACTTAATCGATGCTCGATTATCAGCCTTGCGTTTATACTTCCTCGCTATATCTCGTTTTTACATCCGCACGCCAAAAATGTCAAACGTTGTATATGTCGATCGTCGCTAACCAAACAAACAAATGCAATTCTTACTTCCATCACGCTGTTCTTTTCGACCATTCTGTTATCGTGGCGACGTCGATGGTTGTTGTACCACCTCCTGTCCGAACTTTTGGTAATGATAATACAGGGTGTAACATATCATCGGGGACCCTTTTTCAGGATCGATAGTACGCACCAAAAGGTGAAAAACGGACCAAGGAAGTTAGGTCCGAAGATCACACCCTATCGAGATATAACCCCATTTGTAAACAATTTTTAAAAAATTATATCTCCGAAATGGTAGGTCGGAGAGGAGCGGTTTTTATTGCAATATAACCAGAGAAGATCAAAGATAACAGAAAAAAATATAATTGCTGCGGTTATTGCTGTTAAATAGCATTTATTCTTGTTTAATCCAAACAACGTCGATTACCTATATTGTAGCAGGTTTGTAACAACTTGGGAAACATTCGGTGCGTACTATCGATCCTGAAAAAGGGTCCTCGATGAAATGTTACACCCCGTATAAAAAAAATCCAAACACATGATAATTAGCGGGGAATCTCCCCTCCTTTTATTTTCATATCCGACATACCTAATATTGGAGAAACACTGATACACTGCGCTCATGGAACATTCAATCGAGCCATTGTGTATAAAATCATCGTAAAAAAGTATTAATTCCGTTCTACGAACATGGAGGTGGGACATGAAAATTTCATTGCGCAGTTTTAAGAATTCTGGCAAGAAATATGACGAATTTAAATGATAGCTTCAACAGTTCAGCTATGAAACATAGGGTTTTTCAGCAGACTAGGAAACACGAATAGAAATAATAAGGAATAAGGGTGGCACGTGGATAGCTGACATTCGGTCTGTCTGTCTGGAGTCGAGTAGTCAAGTACCGGAGTAGTAGAGAAGTAGAGGAGTAATATAGATGGGAAAATTGCAGATAATTTGCGGCGTCGATTGCTACGCGTTCTCCACTTGAGCCACCCTTCTCTCGTCACCCACCAACCCCAGACCTCCCTCCACATTTCCTCAATTCCTGCTTTCCTCCCCAGGGTCGCGCGTGAACTCCTCGGCACCCTGTGCAACATTCATTTACGTATTCCTCGACGACAAACACTTTGCACATTGTCTTGTGTTTCAGACCGTTCTATGGCGAGCATAAAATTTAGTTGCCGAAGGTGTGATTAAATATGGCCGTCCTCCAATTACCCCTTTTCTCTCCTCGCAACGTTTTGCTCGTTTTGCACCCCGGCTGGTTTGGGATCACTTTTTCTCGCATCTCAAAACTTTCGAACCCAATCATTTACATGCAGTCGCTCAGCAACTTTGAATCCGACGACTTCGCCGCCCGTTGTTTTTCCGTGATCGTCGCTTACGTGCAAAGACGTTGAGCGTCTCGGAGCGTCGGCTAACTACTGGTTCGGTGCTCGCCCCGGTAATGTAATTCTTTTTTCTTTTTTTCTTCTTTTTATTTTTTTTTATTTTTTTTAACAGGGATCTGGATAAGGAATATCGATGGTTTGAAGTTTTTAGGCCTTGCGACTGGAACTTCCGGGCCAGCAGCACCGTCGTGCCTCAACATTCTTCGGAAGGGTTCAGATTTAAATTGAAATTCGTGACCGCGTCGAAATTGAATTTCCAACGGACGTGAAACAGTCGGCCAACTTTTCAACATCTGCGGAAACGAACCTTTATCCCGCCGTTCGCTGCCGTTCATTTTTCGCATTCTTTTTTCATTTTTCTCATTTCTCTCGACGTTTTAGTATTTTCTTCTCTCCACTCTCTTTCTCTCTCTCTCTCTTTTTTCATCCTCGCATTCTCGATAAATACACTTGTTTCTCCGTTAGAATCGAACAATAGCCAAGAACGACGGGAGAAACAGTGACAGGCGAATTCGAGCGTTCGTTTCTTTACATTTCATCTCGTGGAATATTTTAGTTACAGTGTTGTTTTTTTTACATACGTTCGTTGCAATAAGCGAGTTATTTCGAAATTTCCCATTTTCGTGTTGCTCGCACGTCGTAAGAACATGTTTAACCAAAATGGCCAATCGTCCGAATTCAACGAAATTGTAAAAATGCAATTATATATTAATTAATTTTATATTCGGTCCTGTTTTCACGTTAAATGGAATAAAGAATTATTTGTCGTCCAAAGAGGAAGTGGTTTCGTTAAATTTCACTGTACCAGTACGTAAATTAATAAAATATAAAGAAATTGTATAATATTGACGTCTTGTTTCTAATTTAACACGGCAATGTTATATACAAATGTTTGAGACCAAAGGTCTTCGATTTCGAGGAGAGAATAAAATAAAACTGTCTTTTTTTGATAGCCGTTTGGAACGTCTTTTTATGGTCAATTTCCATTTTTGAAATGGAAACTTGTCATTTTTCGTAAAATTTTTGATTCATGTAAAAAAAAAAACTATGGAACTTTCGTATGAAATAACAAATGCGGTATATAAAATGAAATTATTAGTGAAATTAGGTCTCGTTAAACACTATTCAATGCCTTGACGGATGAAAAAATATTTTAGACAAAAGTTTTTACTTCTTCTTTACGTAGATTAAAAATCTGTTTAAAACAAATATTAATCCTTGTTCTTAAAACGAAATCGATCTTCGGAATGTTCAACTAATTAGAAATAAATAACGCACGCACTTTTCCCTTCGAAATTAAATGATTTTTGTTTGAAATATTTACCTCTGTGATGGTTACAAATAAAAATTCCACTCCTCTGGTTTCGCTGTCATTATCCAATACCTCAAGTAAACCTATTTTTTTTTCTTCAATAATAAATAATTAATAAGCTGTGAAATGAACCATAATTTTTACTCGCTCAGATATATTTCTAGGAGATAAATATTATTTTATTTGTATGGCGAGATATAAAACAAAATGTAGTGTCAATGCGAAGACACATCCGCGTTGGTTTACCAGTATAAACTAATTGTATCATGATTACATTTTATCTTTTAAATTCAACGAATTTGACTCGCACCACGTTTATTGAATCGTTCTTTAATATCGTTCCACGAACGTTAAAGTATTTTTTCTTATTTAAGTTTCATAGTGACTCGATTTAATCGTTTACAAATTGAGTTTTAAAGTGAGATGAAAATTCCAACAAATACTAGTCGCACAGTAAATTTTAATCGAATTTGGAATTTACTTACGAGAGTTAGAGCAAAAATTCCTTACTTGGCATAATTATTAAGAAAGAGTTACAGCAAAAATTCTTTACTTGGCATAGTTATTAAGAAAGAAGAATTTAATTGTTTCGTTGTATTTATTTTGGTAGTGTAAATTTTCAAGGGGTGGATTTGAAAATATTAAGTTAATATTGGTGTAAAGTACATAGCCACAGTGTTGTATTTAGATCGCATACTCCGAATGTCTTTATAATTCAACGATCGGTGCAGAATTTGGAACTTTTTCGCACTATTTTCGGTCCCCTCGAATTGTGACAATTGTAACACCTAAAATGAAGATATGTTTAGACAAACAAATGTTCGTTTCTTCAAAAAATAGTACGATTTAACAATTCCCAAACTTTGCTCGATATATATACACATTTAAACCTTCGTTATAAATATTTGATCAAGTAGATGTGTCACGGAAATAATTCACAAACAAAGCTACTCTTGAGGAACTTTTCGATTTTTTTTACAGTTTTTATTAGCACTGGAATTGTATGCCTATCAAACAGTAGAACGTCCTCGAAGTTATATTTAAAGTAATTTCAACTTTTTGTTTATTTTTATAATTTGTTATCATACATACTTGGACAAAAAACTCTATATAATATAATAGATTTATTGCCTAAAAAATTTCATCGCCACTCAGTAAGAGATAATTCTGAAAAAACAATACGTTCTGATTTGCATAAATTAACAAATTCTTCATTGCATCATATCACCACAGTGAATTCTATTCTCAACAAAAAATTATGAATAAAATGTGGACTTGGCACATTCGATCAATCGAATGGAATATGTTCTCCCTCACCCTGTTATATTTTCAATGCCATAGAAAAAATATTGATCTCCGGTAGTAACAATAACACAAAAATTCCCAGATGGTTATTTTATTCACTCGTGAACCGTCTTAACGGGCCCCTAAAAATCCAATAACTTGGCGTTGTAAAAAAAAAGGAAGAAATAGAATCATAATAGCGTTACATGGCGGTAAAAATAAAAGGAGGCGTAAACTGGCATTAAATGCGAAACTATTTATTCGCCTCGTAATAATATCCTTCGGATGTGCGTCTTCGGGGCCCCTTCAAGCATAGTTCGGCGGCCCCAGTAAATTACGATTCCTGCATCGTGAATTATTTGGTATGCTGCCGAGAAGAGTAACGGTTACTGTAACCATAACTTTCGGACTTGCGGAGATATCCACACGCGGCATTTTCCTTTCACCCCGAGGGATGATAGTTTAACGAAGTTAAGGATAGATTAGAACGAAGGAAAATTGGGTTATCAGAATGTTAAATTGTGCCGGATGTCGCGGGGGAAATATACGTACAGGAAACGAAACAAGAGCGTAAAATTCGGGTAAATTTCGAGTGACTACCGACGTCCGTCAGCAAGGTGTAGACGAAAATATTTTGGGGGTGATATTTAAATAATATACAGGTGGTTCGCTGTTTTAACAATTTTAAGAAGCTTCATTCAACATTTTGCTATTTTCTATATGATAAAATGTGATTGCTAATTTTTGATCGGACAATGAGCCCGGTAGATTTGTCCTTAAAGCCTGTATTGAGAACATTTTCATGTTGATCCGGAGAGAACAGGATTTTAAAAGAGATATATTTTAAAAATTGTGATAAGAAGTTGAAAAATTGTAACAAAAATGAGAAAAAACTTTAAATTTAAATAAATGGTGAATATTTTCAACCTGTTCACGTCTTTTGCACAACTTGTGAACTTTTTGCTATCAAGCCATTAAAATTCTGCAATATCAGTTTAAGAGCCTGTACTTTCTTCATTCTCTTGGTTTTTGGGTGAATATATTGTCGGTTCACGTGAGTCGCAGAAAAAAACTGTACAAAAAAGTAAATAAAGATTCGTGTTACGTAACGTGACGGTAATTAAAGGCACACTTGTTGAATTTTGTTTAAAGAAACCGCACAATTACATCTTTTTTAAATGTCTAGAGTAAAAAATATTTGGCGCGAAAAGATGTTCCAAACATTCCACTTTATTGCAAACTTATTTAAATAATCATAAAGTGGAAAGAAATAATTTGCACTTCTTTAAAAAACACGCTTGCTGTAATTATCAGAACATTTTTATGTTTTTTTTTCTTATGGTAATAGAAGTCGAAGCAAACTCTTCTACAGAACTTATCTTGTTAATCAAGTTCTATCACGATTACCGACCGGTGTATTAGTGTATCAGTTCTTATATGTATTTCTCTTTTCGTACTATCACTCACAGTACCGAGAAATTCTTCTTCCTGTCGATAAACTGAAGGTTTCCCGCGCGTATCCCAAAGTTCCCCGCGAAATTTCTTAATATCACTTTTTATGTTTCATAAACATATAACGCTCTTCTAATGGATATTCTCGCTTAAATGATGAACTGTGTTCCACAGGGTTCTATTAGACGACTCCCATAAAATATGATACTAGAGATCCCGGGCGATCGAGTTATCGCCTATAATGCGAGTTACTGTGCCACTTAGAAAAAAAAGAAGTAGCCAGAAAAGTGTAAATGCAACGAACATCCACCGCTAAACGGATGATTTTCCCCGTACAAAAAAAAAAGGGACGCGAAACGTTCATTCGACGGAATTTTACCACGAGTCGGTGTCCGAAAATTAAACCGGGAAATTGGAAAACGAAATGCAAATACCGTGCCGATAGCTCGCTTAACGAAGTCTATATTTATTTCTCTATTTCCCACAAATAAATTCCCCTCCCCCTTGCGCGAGCTAAGATCCGGGATTAAGTATTCCGCGTGCAGCAGTTTCATCAAGGACTCCGGGGGGGGGGGGGGGCGAAAATTCAGATATTTTCATGGCCGATTAACCCAGCGATTTCGTCTTTTCTCTCGTTATTGCCGCGCTGCTGTTGCGTGTCTGCCATTCACGCGGGTCGATCGAATCCACCCCTCGGAATTCCAGAAATGCGTTCATCGCTCGCCAGGATCATCGGGCTCATCGGGATCCTCCTTTTACCGAATATCTCGTGAAATATTATATTCGAATTTCCGGCGATTTCGTTCCACGACACAACGAATTCGTCGAAATCATCGCGATGATTCTTACTCCGTGAATTGCCGCGAATAATTCGCGTTGAAATCAAGGAATCCTACGTTTTACTATTCGTAATTTAGGCTGGTGTGGATGATTAGAGGCACATTATGACGATAGACGGGTAAGTTTGCTCGTGTGAGCGTTACACACATACAGACGCAGGGGGTAAACAGAGGGACGATGCCAGCTGCATTTCTAACTACGTTTTGCAATGAGGTATGGTTAATGCTCGCCAGAATTTCCCTTGTGGCGTCCACTCTTCTCGGCCGTTACGTGTGATAAGCCATTTTACCTCGCACAATAGGAACGGATAAAAGGCAGTCAAAAGTGGCCGCGAAGAATGGGAGTGGCGGGAAGGTTACTTTTGTGTCACGTTTTGTATGTTTCATTTATCGCAGGGTTTCGGGATCCTGTTTCCGTGGAAATCGTGGTTTCTGCTGGTGCCGGGCATTATCCGGATAAGTATCACGTAAATAAAAGATTGTTATCGTTCATCTGATCTTGATATAAACCTATTATCTCTCTCTTTCAGCTGTTGCTGATACAAAACTGTCGTCTCTCATCTTATCTATGCAAATCCTTGCTAATCTGGATGAATATAGTGCGACGTAACTGATATTTATCTCGGATAAGAGGTACTGCTACGTAGACGAATTTCTTTGGACAAATCTGATTTTCATCGTTTCTAATTCAATGGGCTGAACTAGTATGCTAGATTTGTTGAAATCAAATTCGATAATTTAAATGAAGTACGATACATGTATTTGCACGCCATAACAATTAAGTATCTATGCTCCACATTTAGATCAGGCATGTCAGACTCATATGGAATTACGAGCCACGTGATTTATTTTGTATTAAGTTGCGGACCGCATGTTTTCAATGTTCCAAAAACTATAAAATACGGTTTTTAGGAGGATTATGTATTATGTATTTATTGGACTCAATGTCAAGCTCAATCTATTGTATATTATACTTATTATATGTATATTGTAGTTTTATATTTCATGTTTTTTTTTAAACTTGAACTATAAATATTTTATACCTCTTATAAAAAACAAAAATACCTAAATGTTATAATAAGAAATAAACAAAATCACAGTTTAATTATTTACTTTTTTGAAGATTTTGACATAGTTTTTCGCAAAGCAAGTCATCAAAATTTTGTTGAATATATTGAGCTGATGCAATTTTTAACATTGACGATACATGTTGCTCGGTTACTCTTATCGTTTCAGAATTTTAGTTATTTTTCAATAAAGAGAACAGTTGCTCACATAAATAAGTGCTTCCGAACATAGCCAGCATACGCGTAACAAACGATAATATTTTAGGATACCGATTTACAGATAAATATGTATACAAATTTGAAATTCCAATTTCCATTCATCTTTGCTTCAGTAAAGAATCACATTTCATTTCAATTAATTCCATTTGCAAGTTTTCATAAAAAATTTCAACATCCATAGATAAAAGTGAAGTAAAAAGACGAAATTGTAAATCACAGCTTTTAAAATCAGAAAATCTTCGATCGAAATCTGTCTCTAACATTTTAATTTGTTGAGCATATTCTGTAAATTTTAATTCAGATGATTAAACCAATAGGTATTGACAGCTATCAAATTGAGGCAAGTGTTCTTTTTCTATTTGTTTTCGCCAAAGTACTAATTTTTTGTTGAAATACGTTAATATTATCAAATAGCATTGTAAGAACATGATTTTTGCCTTGAAGCTAGATTAAGTTGATGAAGATGACTTGTAATATCAACTGAGAAAGCAAGGTCCTTTATCCATTATCCATGTTTTAATTTAGCACATTCATAACTTTTTGTTTCCAAAAAAATTATGATTTCGTCCAGCAATGTAAAGAATCGTTTTAACACTTCATGAGTCGAAAGCCATCAATCATTCGTATAATATAGTAGATCGGTGTATCCACATTCTATTTCTTCTACAAATGAAGCAAATTCACGATGATTAGGTCCACGTGCTCGAATAAAATTTACAATTTCGGTGACTATTGTTAAAACATGTCTGATATTTAAAACATTAGGGCAAAGTACTTGCTGGTGAATAATACAGTGAAAATGTTCACAATTATTATTGCCATGCTGATTGCATGGTTCTTTTAATCTTGCAACAACTTATTTAATAAGACTGGTTATGGTAGATGCAGCATCAGTTGCAAGATAAACCAACCTCCAGTGGTTGCATTATGCATAGGAATGATTTCCAAAAGTTCTTCCCTTAAAAATGGCCAGCTAAGCAATAATTCAAATATTTGTACTTTCATCAATTGCAATAGAGTAGGCTTGAAATGTTGATATTGTTGAATTGTACCTTTGTAACTTTGTCAGCTACAGTATTTCCACGAAAACTTACACTATTAATTTGTTTATTTGTGCTGGACATAATACTTCTGCCTCTTTAATTAAGCATTCACTAATAAATTCACCTTCAGTACATGGTATCGATCTACTTGCGGTTAAATGTGATAATATATAACTAACTTTTACAGCAGTTTTTGTTGTCTTCAACAGATTTAGTGAATACACTGTGTTGTTTTTGAAGAATTGATTTCAATTCCGACAATTTATCTTCACGAAGTTTTGCAATATATTGGTCATAGTTTGTTTTACGATATCTGCTATAGTGCTTTTTAATACTGTGTACCATAGCAACTGAAATAAAGGTTTTACATATCGGGCAGAATACTTTATCCTTGTTTTGGACACAAAAATATTGCAGTTCCATTTTTTTTTGATAATTACGATGTTCCTCTTCAATGGATCTTTCCTTACTCATTGTTCTCGAAGTTTGATTATACTTGTATTAAATAACTTTTTAGTTTAATATGAATAAAAACCAAAATCCAGTTAAAAGTTCGAAACATTATTCGTAAACGCTTGAGTAAACACTGCACTTTGTGACGACCTGTACAAACCTGTATCGTGTGTTGGATTAAATCGCTCCACGTTCTATCATACATGGTCTGTCCGGAAAGTAATAGGACTGATTTTTTCCGCCGCGACTGTACTTCGGAGCTCTCGAGTGCCGACTGGATTCGGTAGAGGAGGTCCTTAGCTAATGAATGAGGGGTTGGTCAATTGTCTCCGAGCATCTGGAGAGTCAGGACAGCCTTTTTCCCGCGACGTGTTTTTGTCCGCGGTACAAGCAGAAAATGCAGCGTTCGTTAGAGCAGAGGTTGGCAATCGCCAAAATTTAATCAATTCTGTGTGAAACGCGGTAAATCTGCGACAGAGACATTTGATATGATCAAGCAGGCTTATCCAGATAATACTTTAGTAAGAAGTAGTGTGTTTCGGTGGCACAAGGCCCTTTCGGAGGGCCGGGAAGAGGTCGCCGACGAAGACCGCGCTGGAAGACCTTCGACTTCGACAAACACCGACAATGTGACTCGTCTGCTCGAAGTTTTGAACTCTGACTGTCTACTGAGTACTCGTTTAATTGCCCAAATGTTAAATTTACCAAAAACTGTGGTTCATGACATTGTGACGGGGCACCACGACAATGCAGCGGTTCACACCTCCTTTCTTGTGACGAGCTAAATGACCCAGGCAGGTATCCCAACGCTTCCCCAGCCACCCTACATCCCAGATTTGGCCCCCCGGACTTCTTTTTGTTTCCTCGCCGGAAAATACCGATGAAAGGAAATCATTTTGAAACGAATCATTTTGAAAAGAGGGGATCCAAGCAGCTTGTACCGCGGCTCTAAACGCCATTCCGGAGAATGCTTACCATGACGCCTTCAATGCTTGGAAATCGGCCTGGCAGCGCTGTATCGACGCAGGAAGAGCCTTTTTTGAAAGTTTTTCAAGAATTATAACGATTGGCTCAATAGTTTTTTTTTAATCGACTCAGTCCTATTACTTTCCGGACAGACCATGTATTACTGATTGTCTTGTGTTTTTATCTCCGCCCGGCTTTGGTCGCCGCTTTTCATTCGACGCGACGTTAGTATCAACTAAAAAGTTTAAACTTTCTAATACTGAGTGCCAAAGATTAACATTAAAATTTTTTTTAAAGTCTCGACGGGCCGCAAGTTATGTATTGGTGGGCCAAGTGTTTGATATCCCTGATTTAGATACCATTGGCCGAACGAAGTTTGTCCTAAAATTCGAGATCAAACCATCAAAACGTGATATGCGATTTTTTAAAAATATATTTCGCGATTTATAAAAAAAAATGTTCGTAAAGATGACTTTAAAATATTTCATTTAAGTACATTAAAATTAAGAAAAAATATTTACCCCAATATTTGCTATAAACAGCTCTATCGTTTAATATTCTTACGGTACCGAGCACGCTCTGATATTACGTAATTGGTAGATTATGAACAATTCCCAAAATTTGTTTAAATTTAGTTTATTAAAAAAACGCCAAGGTTTCATTACTGTGTATAAAACGATCTAACTATGACGACTATACTTGAAAAGAGCAGAGTAAGAGTAAATACATTCCCCGTGAAATTGAAATAAATTATAATAAAGTACGCACATTTACTAATAGCTATTATTACAAAAACCCCATATTTTTATCATAAAATTGTATTATTTGATATAAAAATTATACGTAATTACTAATTACAATTCACAGTAATTGGACTCATCCGTTCTTTTCATTGTCGTAAAATATTGTAGAATGTGCTGAAATGATGAATACGTTTAGTTCTACTTGCATTTTACTTTTACAATAACAAATGCAACATTTTTGTTCCATGGCCAGTACAATCTTTGTTACCCAAAAACATAACCTTTTCTTATGACGATTATCCATAAATACTGGGTGGGTTAACAAAATTGCATTTATTTATACGTCTTCTCAAAAATATTATAAAAAATATATCTTTCCCCAGCAACTTGTTTTACTCAACCTCGAAACAGTGTTCCAACGTGTCCTTAGGTTTCGCGCGGTGCGTAGAAACAGAAGTTGAAAGTAGATAGAAACAGAGATAGAAATATAGGTTTCACAGCGACGATAAGAGGGCCGGACGCGATATAAATTCGCAAGGGGTTTAAGCCAGAAACCACGATCGGTCTAACGAGCACACCTACACCCTCACGAATAGAGCTCAGGGTCAGGAGTTCACTCAATGCCGAAACCGCGCGGTAATTTCCTCCAGTAATCGTCGCCTGTATTCCGCCCTCTTCACCCCGTTCCATCCCTCTGCGTTTATCTCTCCTTTCTATTGCAGGAAAATTGATTAAACCTCCTGGGAATGGGAGAATGCAATTTTTCACAGATTCCGAAATAATTTCCAGCGGTTTTTGTTTCGCTACGGTTTCGCAGAGCGTCCTATCCATTATTCCTGGGTTTTCAATTGCTTGATATTTTATTCGGAACAAGTTAATCTTATCCCTCGTAATCGTGTTATCTACGCCTTTTCATTTCAATGGTCGCTTCATCCCGTTTCACGGTCCGTATCTTATGTTCATATCGTCACTTCGATTATTGTTATCGTCCGCCTTTATTATCGTTTTTGCGTCCCGACGCCGATACATTTCGCTCCTGCAAATATAGCGGTCCCGCGGGATTACCGTGCTGGACCATTAATAAATGTTATCTCTTGTCACGGCTATTTTTCGGCCGCGTAGAACACCCACGTATTCCGCCTTCGATTCCGCGAGGAGTAGAAATTCACGCCGATTGTTTTGGAAGCTCTGACCACTTCGCGAAAAAATCTTCATTCGTTGGGATGGAATTTTTAAGGAGAGCGGGGGGCATTCTGTTTGTTGTTTTTTGAGTTTTTAATGATCGAAGTTATCACTTCTTTTTTACAAAAGCTTGAGTTTGGGAAATTGACGATGTACCGTGGTTTTACTTGCAGCGCTGAAGATAAGTATTACAAGTTTTGAAAACTTTACAGGTTTACTCTAAAAATTACATTTTTCACGTTCATCCATAAATTCTATCTTAACGTTTGTCTTAAAAATTGCATTTGTTTCGTATGTTCATCTTAATATTACATTTTTCGTGATTACTTCGAAAATTAATTTTCTAATGATTATTTCCATATTTTATTTGTCCACACGTACTTCAAAATTACATGTATTTCCACCGTTGATTTGAAAACTTTAGTTTGTATCATTGACTAAAAGTTTGATATTTTTCGTTTCTTTTCAATCCTGCATTATTTAAATTAGATCGCATCCCTACTCACTGATCTATTCTCCGATCGAGTTGAAATTCACATTATTTTCCGTTAAGCGTACGTCTCTTTTCAACGAAACGATAAGTTTGTTAACTCTAGCTACAAAACTGAGCGAACTTATTGTTTACTTATAAATTTATTTGTCAAAATTGTGTAACATTGTTACGAAATCTGTGCGCTTATCTTAACAAAATTATACTCTTCTAATGTAAGCTAAAAATATCGAATTTGAACGTTCTTTCCAAATTTCAAAGTTTTTTTCTCACTTGTTACACTCAGATATATTATTATGTTGCGAACATGATAGTTTATCTTTCGATACAGCAATTTTGTTAATTTTAAATTAAAACTTACGTGTGGAAAATCGTCGATTAACATTCGCGTGGTGTAGTTTTCAGATCTCCATAATTTCTAGTCGCGTGTATAATAAACGCGTTCACGGTAAAAACGCCTGAGTGCCACGCGTATCGTCCTACAGTCATAAATTTGCAAGCCCCGGATAATAAAGTCGCATAATTTAATCACAACGCTACTGATATTCTAATGATTTTCGCGTAACCGTAGGTATCTGCCGGAGCAATCGCAAATATTTTCTATTTCATCGGCGAAATGCTTTCTTTTATTGTCTATCTGCGTTTGTTCGTGAAAATATGGATCTCCAGAAAATATTGCGGAATTTTAATCCATTTAAACATATTTTCTGTATTAAATTGCGAATGTAATTTAAAAAAAAATAAAGTTTAGTAATTCAAAACCGTTCTCTCTAATTTATGCATTTTTACGAATGACCGAAAGATTCATACCAAAAAGGATTATAGGTAGCTTAATTGTTTTATCTAAATTTCGTCAACTTGACTTACCACTGCTTTCGAAAATCAACGTCTGCAATATCGTTGTGAATAGCTGACAATAGAACTTGGTGGTTTTTCCAGCATTTCACGATCTAAGATAAGCATGTATACAAAGAAACCGACTCGTTGAAACTGACGGCATTCTATCGAATTGCGCAACTTTTCGGTTATGCATCCATCGTAATCCATCCGTTCGGTTTATCGATGCGAGCTCGTATTATTCACGGAGATACGATATTATTCATCTCAAAACTGCAGTTACATTATTCTCAATCGTTCCAGCATGCAGTAAATAAACTCGGATTTTAGAGTAACTTGTGATTTTACCTTGGTCTGTAAATTATTAAAAGGAGCATCGAAAATTGAATATAGATAAATATGCGAGTACACTTTTTTGTTCACATATTAAACATTAGAAGCAAAAATCATATAATTAAAGAAATTTGAAGATTAAATTTTGATTAAATTTTTTATTAAATGTTGATTAAATTTTGTTTAAATTTTGATTAAATTTGTTATTAAATGTTGATTAAATTTTGTTTAAATTTTGATTAAATTTTTTCTAAAGATTTAATTTTGATTTAGCTTTCTGTCATTCACACACAACGGTAATTTACCTCGTATAGAAAAGATCTATTACCTTTTACCTCCTCTAGATAGATTTGATATAATAATTCAAAATTTCGATAAATATACTAAGTATTAGTTGAGATAAAATGTATTGCATTGTTTATTGAAATAAAAGCGAATTCTCGCTCCCCATGGCACTGTTTAAGTAGTTTTATACTTACTTATCTTCAACTTTATCTATGTAAAAGTCAGTCTCCAATAAAGATTTATCAATTATGCAAATATGTATATTATTTTGTGAAGTAAAAAGTGCGGTAGTCTATAATAACAAATGCTTAGTTAGTTAATATGTGAAATATTGAATCTTCTTTGTTAGCCAAAAACAAAGTAATGTTCTTAATAATACAGAGTTTTGTTATGTACGTACTTTCAGTAATTTAAATATTCCCGCAAATTATTTTTTGCACCAGTACTGTTCGTGGTTTATTAAAAATTATAATTTTCGATGGAATGTGTTAAAATAAGGTAAACAATAGCCAAGCTGTTCATAGCGTCTTTACAATATGTCGTTACTTTCTGTATGACTTTCCGCAGTTTTTGTACTGTAAATTTCAATACTTTTCACGAGTAACTTTCTTTTAGAAAAATTAAAATTGAATTTAAAAAGTGACTAGCACTACCACAAAGTATAAACTTCATTTACAAGGTCTTAAAATGATATTTTCCAAACCCAAGTATTTTAAATATTAGCATACCACTGTAGTCTAATTCCTTTGCGGAATACTCACAGACTCTCTAAAGTATGAAAAATAATCGTTCAAACACACTTTCTATCTCCCTTAACCATTTCTGAAATTTGTTGATACTCTAAACTGCGTCACAGGTGACCACCACTAACCAGGAAAATCTGCTGTTGGCAAGATTGTACCGTTCTCTTAATATATAGTCATTATAAAATTTTTTATATGAAATTTGTATTGCGATTCATTGGTGCTAGTTCAAAATTCCGCGTGGCAGCGAACGGGTTAATAACTTAACAGGATTGTAATTCACAGATTCACTTATGGAGTCGTCATTATCCAAAGACTTTTGTTAATGAAAACCAAAAAGTTCGTCTGTCGCCGAATCGGATTTGAAAATTCCCGCGCAACCGATCGCTGCTACTTTCCTCGTGATTTTCGGCTTTTCGTCGTTCGCAGTACATGGTAAAACATAAACTGGGATCGTTTTACTAGTGGCGACGAACATATACAAACACACGTCGCGTGCCTGTGAAAGTGTGAGCCTCGCTGGGCGACTCGGTTTCATTCTATCGCTTTTAGAGCAAACGAGTGCACAGCTAATTCGAAATAGTGGCGGTGCGTGATGGGTTCGGTACGGAAATCGTAGTCAAAGCTAGTGGATCGGTTGCAGCAATTGCAGCAATTGGTGTAATAAGATTGGTTAACCGACTTGGTCAAGCTTGGTCTTCGATGTTCCGTGTATGTTGTACGGCCCTGATTTGAACGGGCGAACGTGCAACGCTCTATTAAATGTACAAATCTGGAAACCAAATTGCTATAATGGCCCAAATTGACCCTTCGACGTGACTCCGGTTGTTTATTCATAGACGGTCTGACAAGTCTAACCAGACACCAATATTTAGATGTATCGATATCGAAAAAAATGAGTTGATTAGACGAATGATAGACAAATTCCATTTTACTCGAATCGGTACTTGAAATTTTTCCAATAATTATAGAGTGTATCTTTAAATTTTAATGGAATATGCTACGTGTACTCCCAGTGTTAAAAAGTAAAAGCTACGGCGTGTAAAAATGAAAATACAAAAATTTACCCGTTCTTTACGTTATCGAACTCGGACTACGACGTTTCCCGAAGGAAGCCGGGGATCGATTTTATTATTCGAAACATCGCGCTTTGCAAAAGAGAAAGGTAGCTTGTTGGAATGTGACAGCAGTAAGTTGAGAAAAAGATCGGACGAGCTAACGGGTGCTGGTTCTGCTGCGCTTATTTGACACCTCGACAAACGGCCACCTTATTACCTTCCCATCGTCCTCTTTTTTTCCACCCCCACCTATCCGCTCCCCCCATCCTACCGCGACTCGTGAAAGCTTCGAGCGAATCGATTTCTCGACACCTATTCCGACGTCTCCAGCTTAGGAATTCATTCCGAAAAGAATTTTTCCCACGGCTTTTCAACCGAACTCCCGCGCCACTTCATAGTTATTAACACTTTCACCCTGAACACCCGGTAGACTGACATTTAAATGTTCAAAGTTTCAATGGTGTATGCAGCAGCTAGTTTCCTGTGCTTTATCCGTTTTATTTGTTTAAATTCAATTTCACCTCCCATCACGTTGGTTATATTTCATGTTATAAGTCGTATCGCGAAGTTTGCCAACAAAAAACAAAAATCTGTTCAGTGTTTTTTCCGCGCGATACGGTAGAAAATAAAGTGGACGGAAAATCAATGGTATTTCCATGGGCAAACCAGAAAGATAGTTATTTATTCCGCCACGTCAGCGGGATGTCAAAGTTGAGGCTGTTGTTAGTATCGAGGTCAATTGAAGCCGATTACTCGCGAGTGTTAATAAGCGCGGTAACTTCAAAGCCCGCGGAAATTGTTCTTAACCCCTACGTGGGCAACTATTAGAACTAAACTGGCAACTATGAATCGTGAATGAAACGAGATAAAATAGCGGAGAAGTTTTAAGGGTGTTATAAGTTGAAATTCCATCGACGTGTCCACGGAACGGATTTATAACAGTTAAATGCAAAGTGGACAATTATTTAATGCAGCTCAGTTTTAGAGAAAAATGAAAAAAGGTATATTTCTGTAATCTTTCATTCTTTTCTTGTCCAATCATATTGATTTTGTCTATCTTCAAGCTTAACGTCCATTATTGTCGATGACATATAATATTGTGCGGCATTGAGTAATTCATGGCAATTTTATTAGGTCTATGTTACTAGTGAATATTAGCACAACGTTGCAATATAAATATTGCGGTTATTGCTTTTATTTTTAGTGCCAGTGTCGGCCTGATATTGCGATAGAATTTTGCGGTAACATCAACATTTATGATAAAACAATGCCGTGCAATGTGGTCGCACTAATGTTCATCAACTTTTGGCCAATGATGGCTAAAATGACGCAGAATATTGGCACAGTTTTTCGATTTTGGATAAAAATTGGATAAACATTGATGCGTACACAGATTAACAATTTATATCTGAATTTTTTTACGTAAGACTACAAAGTTAGCCAAACTAATTCAATGTACACATGCGCATCAAAATTGTCTTGAAATTTGACGTTTACTAGATCTAGAGAATTGGAAATAGTATGTACGACTATAATATATTCACGGAAATCTGAAAAGAACGCATAATGAACATTAAAGTTTGTTACAATGGGACTATAACGGTAACATATGAAAAATACTACAACTGATATTTCACTAAATTAGTGGATGACGATTTTAATTTGTTTCTATTAATGGACGTTATATTTCTTTCACTCTTTTGCTACTGTTTATTCTCTATTATGGTATTTTATTTCTATTTCTATATTCCTTGTCGTTGTAGAGGAAACCCTCAGGTACAGAGCGTCGCCTTTCGCTACCAATTATGCTTAAAACACTGTTGAAAAAAAAGTGATGCAATTATATATGTTAAATTAAGCGACCATTGAAATGCATTTTTACGCTTTCATTTATCTCGGTGTCTTAGGTTTAGTTAAAATTATTTTTATAAATAATAAATCACGTTAATGAGGATAATAAGTCACCTATTGACACAGACATTTACGAAGATGATCCCACGAAGACGTGCATGATTTTCTACCGTAAAATTAGCCTACCGTATATCCAATTTCCCTCGCGCCGCCTGTGATATGAATAAAAATTAGAAGGCATAAATTAGAGACGAAAGCGAAGGTGAAAGGCCTCGTATTAGGCTGCCCATTAAGTATCGATCGGTGGCCAATTACTCCAAGTCGGTGGTTTCATTGGTTTCCTTGATCGATGATAGAGCTTCTTTGATCGTAGCTGAGAGGCGAGATTGCACACGCGATTAATGCGATTAATGCGATTAATGCGATTAATACGAGCCCTATTACGAACCCCGATTACCTTCTACCGGCTAATATGCACTCTCACCCCCACCACCCACCCACGCCCAGTTCGCCTACCCCTCCTTTATGCTCTATTAGATCTCTGACTGAAAAAAGCTGCCACTAATCCCTGCTTCGATGCCATTTTGAAGATTCGTTGAAAAGGAGAGACGTCCGAGGCTGGTACATTAAATTAGCTGCTGGAGTAATTGGAAATACAGGGCCTATCAGAAATCGTAACTTTAAAATGGTTGGTTGTATAGAAACGTTAAAATACACTTTTGTTTACATTGAAAGAAGGAAAAGCAGTTTACAGAAATTATGAAATACTATTTATTGTTTTCGGTGTAAAAGTTCGACGAGTTATATGGTGGCAGGAGTTTAATTATGAGTAAAAATACGGGTGTTTGTGGTTAGCTATGAGCGTTTTATATTTTTGTTTACGGAACATTGGTTTTTCTCGGTGATTTTAAAACCAAAATAGATCTCTGTTGATCTATTATTATTACAATTTTTTAAAAAGTGTATCTGTACCATGGGTGGAAAAAAGGTTCCCTATATACAGGGTGTCCCAGCTAACGTGCACGTCCCTGAACCAGGTGATAGCTGAGGTAATTCTAATATAGGGAAGTGGAAAACGGTGACCAATCGGAGGGCTTCGTTGGGCCCGGCGGCGCGACAGTAGAAGGTCTGCACCAGTAGGGTACTGCTCTAGTAGGAACTGTCGCGCCGCTGGGCCCAACGGAGCCCTATGATTCGCTATCGTTTTTCGTTAATAACTCGGTCACGAATTAAGATAAGACATTACGAATGTCACTTCCCTATATTAGAATTACCTCAGCCATCACCCGGTTCAGGGGCGTGCACGTTAGCTGGGGCACCCTGTATACATATAGGGAACCTTTTGTTTAACCAAGGAAAGGGATGTCTTGTTTAACCAAGTTTCCAAATGATAGCAATTTTTGTTCTCCAATTACGTCACGTTGCGCTGCCTACATTTATCAGAATTCAGGCAATAATTAGTCATCATCTTCAGAATTACATAAAGGATAGTCCTCACACATTCACGTATTTAATATTGTATCTCTTTAAAACATACTACGATCGTGAAGGACATCAATCGATTCGCGGTTTCCACGCTGAATCAAATATCTTATTTAAATCAATTTCCACGAACGGCGGTAAGAACTGCATTCCGCAATAAATAAGTAAACGAATACACGTGTGCCAGGGGTGTAAAGTGCAGGTCGGGATTTTCATTGCACATCCTTATCCTTATCCGTTCCTCGTGTCTCGAGTGTTATTACGCCGCGCTTCCGTATATATGTACAATACAGTATGTATGTACGTGCATGCGGTACCATATACGCGCGTGTATTACATATTTACATCAGTACATATACGTGGATATTACAGATATACATATGCAGCAGGTACATTAAATGGTCGAAGTTGAAGCGTCGAGTTCCCAAGAGTTGTTCTATCTCCCGACCAACTTCTATCACTATCACCGAGTGTCGACGCTCGATAAAAGTGTTTCTCTTTTCTTCCATTCCCACCGTTTTCCACCCCCCGTCCACCCCCTTGCCTTGAAACCCTTTCGGAATAACTTTCCATCGAAGCCACGCCCGGAATTTTCTTTCTTTTCTTCACTTTCAGCTCTCCGTTCGCAGTTCTTACAGTTTTAATCGACCCCTTTTCGCGAAGCGGCGTGAAAAATGTCAAACACCTGGACCGTGGGAGGTAGGGGTGGGGGTTGGGGATCGGGGTGGCAGGGGAGGGAGGGTCGTTGGTGTACCGATTCTCGATTCCGTTAGGACAGTGAGAATAGTGAAGTGGTAGTAGTGCATCCGGGGAAACATTAATATAACAATTCGGTGTTAGAAGCTCGCTGCTTCTTCTTCATTTATTCCCTCTGTTATCAAGCGCCGGTGTTTCTTCGTTACCGTTGTCACCGTAAAGTGGAATCTTGCCGAATCCAGCGTACCGAAAAATTGGACAAAGTCCATTGTTAACGAACAGTGAACTACCCAACTCTTCCTCATTTGATCTCATTACGCCATCTGATTTAATATTTCCGAGAATGAAGATTCTTATTTTTAATTGGACCGAATTATTGTCGGACCCTGGTCACAGAAAGTTTCTGTCCCAAATAACACAATAATGTTGGGACAATATTGGGCCAATTGGGTGTGTCATTGAACATTGGATCCATATTGGGTACGTCACTGATCAGTGACTCAGTATTGAGTACAGTATGGAATTTTGGCCTAATATTTGGTCAAAATTCGTTTCCACTACTCAGTGATGTACTCAATATTAGGCCCACATTGAGGGAGCATTAGGATTGTTGAGAATATATTGAAGCATCAGTACTTGTACGTTTCACGATACCACCATTGTTATTACCATTAGAAGATTATAAAAACATTGAAAAATAGTTTTATTTATACATAAAATATACATTCGAAGTGTGCACATTGCAACGTTGCGAATCTATGGTGGCACCATACGCATTACATAAAAAACTCGCCTGACATTCAACATGTTAATGTATACTACTGTCGGTCAAATATTTTACACCACCCTTGGGCCAACATTAGCAATTTTCATTGCTTCAACATTGGCATACAATGTTCTAGTAATAAAACAAGATACTTACATTATCCCGTGGGTCAATATTCATCGCCAATATCGATCGAAGCAAATTTCAAACTTGTCAATGTCACCCTAATTTATCTATTTTAGACAGAGGTATTTTAAAATAATCACAAAAACTATTCAGTGTTACGACCGCAGTTAACGACTTTTCCATCAGCCAGTCTAATAACGGGGAAGAGTTGGTGAACGGGGCTAGAGTGTAATAAGATAAAGAAACGAAAAAGTCTGGGGATGAAATAAGAATAATCCTTTGGAAAGTGTATTTTCACGCGATACGCCGGCGTTAGGCTGAAAGCTGAAAGCCTGGCAATCTTATAACGGCGATCTGCATGTGCAGTTCCAGTGGAATGTGTTGGTTGGGATGCATGTATGTATGTACATGTAATCGCGCGTGAGAACGGTAAATTAACCGCGGCGCGTCGACGCGTCGGGACTTTATAATCCGGAAATTAAAGGTGTATTATATCCGGAGAGGGTGGAAGAGGCGCGAGAGAAAAAAAGAAGGCGGCCATGGAACGAGAACCTGTTCTTCAGAGGGACGTGAACGTCGAGCAAGTAGCTGAAGATTTCCGCGGTTTGCTACTGAATTATTATACAGGGTGTCTTTGAATTGGCGGAGATAATTCGGGTGACGAGTGAAACTACATTGAAAAATGAGTCTAAAATGTAGAGGAATATTTTTTCATGCCGTCGTCATCGTGAAGGAAAGGAGTGTTTGAAAGATTTATTTGAAGAAAGTTGCTATATGAAGTGTTTCGACATTTTTTGTAGGAACGAATACTAATTACAGGATACTTAAGAAATTTAAAATAGTAATGTACACTTCCGTGAATATGTTGCCACAATGGTACTGTCAATTTTCAATACTATTTTTGGTCTGTTGAAGACAATTTAGACATTTTTCTGATTAACAAATGAGTAAAAACTTGTAATTAAAAATCGTTTATGACAGAATAACAAAAATGTATTGAATAAATATTAAAAGTTGGCATTGGTATCGTGTCAATAGCTCGCGAATCAATGCATCGGGTAGATTTCCCAGAATGAATTCTGGAAAACCGCATTTCTTTACGCTGAGAAGGATCGTAAGCGTTCCTAAGAATTATAATTTCCTAAGAATAAGATCGAAATGGTGCCTTCACATACAATAGAATACTATCTTTTACGTTTGCGTCACCTTACTATAGTTTCCCAGAAATTATATTAAAAGCAAAAACCCAATAAGAATTTCGCACGGTTTATATAAAATTGGGTGAAGTTACTAGTATGTAGCAATCATCAATGATACATATTTCCTTAATTTCAGCCTTAATTGAAGTTAAGTGTCCTGTATTTGGAAGTTTTCCAAGTAGGCTATCCACAACATCCTAACCCTTGTTTCTTATCGCTAGTATACAGCGTTGGGGTTGACAGTGACACTTAAATACACTCTAACACTTGTCAGTGAACTTATTTTACTTTTAACATCAAGTTCATCTTGGTGGACTGATAGAGCAAGAATTTTCCAAGCGAACTGCAATAATGTCTGACAAATAGCAGTTTTGTTGAACGTGGAAATTCTGGGAGATACGTATAAAGGTAAAGAAGTAGGAGAGAGCTGGTAGAAGCGAGCGAACCCGAAGTGCTAACTTTTCTTATAAGATCTAAAGTTTCCGCGTGCTAAGACGCTTCTCCTTCTTCTTCTTCTTCTTCTTTCTTTACTCCTTTACTGGTTTACCGGTTTACTCTCGTACTTCCTTACTTCCTTACTGTTGCGCGTGTGTTAACGTCGAATACTAGCTCTAGAACTGCGGCTGGAAATATTAGAGCTTTTAAACGTCGTTATTAGTTTACACTGCCGGTCGAATAACTTTCCGAGTCTGACGTTACCATCCTTACTTTTACGCCCGTTTCACACAGAGATCAGAATAATCACGTCAAGCCGACTTGGGATTCGATAAAATGTACCTAATCTGGACCGGATTCGGTTAAAGGTGACTTAGGCCTGACCAGGTCCTGATAAGGCTAAAGTGAAGCACTTTTGCCTTAATTGAGACTAATCACATCCTGATCATGTTACCCAAGCCTAATCAGAACATGATCAGAACATGATCAGGCTAAAGTCTAGCACACATACTCTACATAAGCCTTAATGCGGCTAAAGTTAGGCATACGTGCATCATTCAAGCCTGATCTGGCCCATCAAATCTATCAGCTATATCGCATTCGGCGTGTGTGATTGTTGCCACAAATGCTTCAACTGTTAAATCAACTGTTAAGGATCTTTCGTATTGGCTGCGATGCTATGAGTCTCAAAGTTGAAATGAAGAGGGTACTCTGATTTTTTTAGAACTTTTACCAAAGATTTCTGTATGAAATTTTTTTTAACGGATTTTATTTGCTTTACCGACAAATCACTGTCCTAGGTATTTAACCACAGGTTGATTAATACCGAATGTCTATATTATAGGAATCCAAATTGTTTTTTGGAACGAGGAATTTTGTGACAGACAAATCTCCTTCGATTTCTGCATAAAGTGATTTCAGGTATTGCGTGAGGATAACTACCGGGATAACAAGTGGACCAGGCCCGCGTCAGTCCCAGATGGAGCGACTGGGCACACACCTGACCTAGGGTTAATCATGCAGCCTAATCGTCAAGAACCTAATCCAAACGTAACTCTGACACGATCAAGCAGCCTAATCAGGCCTTTATATCTAGTAACATACAGTACCAATTCCGCGCTTTGTGAAATGGCGGAATTCAGGTTGGGACGAGCAAAACACCTTTGGGGAGGTAGGTGCTAGTGGCCTCGTGTGAAAGGGGCCTTATGGTACCTAGTATTCCGTTACCTTCTGCTAGGCCATTCGCTCGAATAACAATTTAAATACAGTTTCGGGGGATACCCAGTTCTGGTAAAGTTCAGATGTGCGGCTACCAAGGGAACCAGGGGGAACTTGATTGCTATCTCCTTTACATGTCGCCGTTTTCCCGTTTTCCCCTGTTCCCATGTTCGCGTGTTGCCGTACAGAGACCGCGCACACCACAACTTCACGCTCCAATACGATCTACCTGGCCACGAGTATATTGACACGATCATTCTCATAAACTGCTTTACTGCCAGCCATTCTAGCCGATAGAAATGTACGTGTGTACAAAATCGAGCCATAATAGCGAATCACTCGGTAGATAGCCAACCGAATGAACTATTGCAGTAACGGTGTGTCATATTTTTAATTACTTCTTTCAACACCGAAGCATACAAATAGTTAGAATTTCAAGTTTCAAGTCTTGGAAAGCTTTCTGGCTATCATAATTTGACACCGTGTTGGTTAAAGGTTCAATTGTCCGTGGAGAAAGTTCCTTTGAGAATTTTTGTTAACTGTGCATAAGTATATTTGATTTCTACAATCGATGAAAAATTTTTAATGGTCAAACCAGCTTAAAATACACCTTGAAAGCAGGGACAGACTTTTAGAAGTGTATAGCAGAACAGTTCGAGGGAGCAGTAATGCCGGCGGTAATCAGTAATCGCTGATCATTATACGCTTCGGTGGATCGATAGAGGGTGAGGCCGAAATCATTGCCCGATTTCGGTACTAATTAATTAATGACCGTCTCTCTCTATCTCGCTCGATCTCTTCTGCTCTGTTGTACACTTGGTTATGCTCGGTCAAGTGAACGCCGGATACGGATACGGATATGGATACGGATACCGGTCCTCCACGCCGTTTTCCAATTCGAATTCCAGAATTCCATTTCGATCGAGTACCCCTCGACGACCATTGATGCATTTTCCTGCAGTGCGATTTCACTTATGGCCGAAGCGTTTCGGATTCACTTTTATCGAGGACTCCGTGTGTACGTCAAAATCGAAATCCCACGAGATTGTCTCAATTATAGAAATACCAATGACAGTCGAACAGTTTCGCGAAGAATTTCGGAAACATCAAAACGAATATGATTATGGAACGCCGGAGTTTTGTTTAATTCAGCGACGAACATGTAAACGTTAAAAATGTCGAAATACATTAGCGTGCCAAATGGTGGACGGGTTTTGATTTACCTATATAGGAAGATGCTGTTTTGTCGGCGGTTTACGTAATTGGGTCATCGACTTCATTAAAAGTTAAATAGCTTGTTAAGTATAACGCAGGACTATTATTCACCCGGTATCGTACTTGCTATTACTCACAACTATTTCTGCTTACGTTATGCTGGTAATTGTTACTATACTTGTAAAGTGCATTTAACATCTGGTACAGAGTCTCAGTGTACTTAAACAATTTGTTCGGACAGGTGTATCCATCAGGGATGACAACGCTGTGAGAGTTTTAAAAATGCGACTGTGTCTTTCACGTTTTCTTGGTGTTTGAGGATTTTGGAATAAATTGTCTAAAGTTCAAACTGGAATTCGTAAAATTGACCCAGATTCATTAGTCTTTGTGTGTCCCCATATGCTCAAAAATGCATTTGTTGAACTGGGCTTAGTATCTCAGTCAACTATTTTCTGAACATCTTGTAACATGGATGGAGTGTGTGGAAATACATTGTTCTAAATTAAACCTATGATTTACTCGATTGATCAATTGTTTCTTAAATACATTTAATAAAGCGATCCAGTTTTTTGCAACTTTTTCAAGATTTTTTTCGAACATGCCTAACGATAATAAATATTATTATTTTTTTAGTTTTACGTGTAGCTGAAACTACGTTCGTCTAGTGCAAGGGAATCATAATTATAATTATTTCAGAGCTGTTCTTCGGAGTCAGGGATGCCGCGCATGCGTCACCGATGTTTAATGTCACGGGTTATATTATTCCGTACAGTAGTTTCATTTGTCAATACATCGTCACGAACGTTTTTTTAAACAGTCAAAAATACGCGCACTTTCATATGGTAATAACAGTTTTTACATCCGCTCGTTAGTTTCATAATGAAAAATTCTGGAATATACCATATTATTTCCGGCCATCAAATAAGTAATTTAAAATTTTGTTCACTTACAAATCATACGTCGTGGCATAATCTGAAACTCCAAAATTGTTATACGTATTATGACTGTCTTTTATGTTGCAAAATGATGTGTCCAGTTATGTAGAAAATGCAATATGACATGTTCTAAACGTCACTATTTTGGAAATTTTCAATATTTTATTTTCTCCGAGTTTAAAGTTATAACCGCGTTCGTATTGTAAAAGCCTTAATTATTATTTTATTTTTGTAATGACGGGATTCGGAGTTGTCATGTTCATCAATAAGATGGATTTCTTTCGGAGGAGTAGCACACAATTGTTGATTAACATTTAAACCCAACATTTAACACTTTTAACAAAATTGTATGTATTGTAGAAATAGTGATAAAAATATTTATAATACTTCCTATAGTACAACGGTTAATTATTGTTTAAAATGTCCTACAAAAAATACTTTTTATCGGTTCTGAATTTGGGATCCTTCTATCTGACCTAACAAGAGCAGAATAGAGCAAATTTATTTTTCTCAACTTCTCTCGTAGTACATTGGCAAGTCACCTAATAAAAATATCTCACTGGTCTCACAAAATGGATGCGGTAAGAATTAGAATTATTAGAATTATTATATATTTCAATCCTAGGGGATATCCCCTCTAAGGACATGAGAGGGTACATACAAAGTCCTGCTAATGCAGTTTATACAAGTATGACTATAAAGAATATACAAAATAACAACAGTACAATAATAATAATAACAACAATGATAACAAAAGTAGCAACAAGAACGCAAAACAAGAAGTCAGAAGTACAGGAAAATAATAATGAGAGTAAAGAGCGTAGGCTAAACAATACAATACAATAGATCATTAATTGTAACATAATATAATATAAAGTAATAGTAAAAATAAGAGTGAGTGAACATAAATCTTCTCGTGAGACATCCTATGACACCTCTGTATTACCTAGATTAGTGTTCCGTGCTAAAAAAGTCCTGGTATTTGCTTTCTCGTTATGTGTGGTGTACAGAATGGCTCTGGAACAGCGAGAGAAGAAGATGCGATAAATATCCGGTAAACAATGTCCCGCAAAAAAATGGCGGTCCCATGCAACGCGGTGTCGCGGAAAATTCGTTGATACCAGTTTCGTTGGTGGTGACAGCACGTTGCGGTCAGGGGCGTCGAATTCGTGGTAAACGCGCCAAAAGCACCGCTGTAAATCGAACGAAAAAGAAGAGAAAAAGTGACACGCCGGTAGAGAGAGAGAGAGAGAGAGAGCGAGAGGGAAAGAGAGTGAGAGCCATGGGAACAAGGAAGAGAAATAACGGTGTCGGTGCATCGGCTTTCGAAGCGATTCCAAGCGATTCCGAACGATTCCCAGCGTCGATAAGGACTCCATTGTCTCGGCGTCGAATCAAAAAAAGACCGGACGCCTATACCGTGCTGGATGGGTCAAAAAGAAACGGACAAACTGGGAAAGAAAGGGTGCGAGAGACGAAACGATCAACGTTCCTGCCGGCAATAGTTTGTTGAAATGAAAGGTGCGTCGGATGAAAGTTAGAAAACAATGACAAAGCTGGAATGTTCAGATTGATTAGTTGCTCGGCTTTGAGATCCGAGCACTGTTTAACAGCTTTGCTGCCACGCGAAATTTTGCGTGAATCTCACCAGGCTACCATGTTCAGAAGATGCATAGAAGTGTTTATAGCGTCGGTATCGAAAACGGTGGCTCTCTATGTTTGATGTGTGTTTGGTGTGTGATTGATGCGTATTTGTTCCGCGTGTGTATTAATTGTTTGGTTTAAGTATGATGTGTGTTTGTGTTTTCATAGTTATGTGATAGTTGAAACTGTACGTTATATCGTCGACGTTGAAAACGGTGATTCTGAATGGCATGATGTGTTCCGTGTGTGTTCACTGTATGTATGTATGTGCTATCATTGTGGTCTGGTATAACGCGTTCTTGATGATTGTTGTCTTGTGCTTGATGCATGCATGTGTACATATGTGTACTGTGTTGCGTGTACGTGCGTAGTATATGTTTGATGCGTCTTAGAGGGTGTTTGAGTTTTGTGCTTTTTCCCACAAAATATTTTCTGTTGCATGTTCCACGATAATTTGTTAAAATAAACTTATTTTATTATTTAAGCACTAGCTAAGGCACCTACATTTAAGTTTCTAGAATTTGATATGTATAGGATAATTTTCTAGAATATATACACCTTTTTTGGTTAAAAACTGCTGCACAGGGCACATACCTATTTCTTTCTCCAACTACATACTAACTGAGGGAATACTTTTTGGATGATATTTATCTACAATTTTAACGACGAGGACTAAGTAAAAACAACAATTACATCATGAAAATATTAGTGTCACGAAATGAATTTTCACGAAGTCCAATTTAATTGCAATTTTTGTTCCCTACGAACGAACTGGAATACTTGGATATTTACCATTAATTTTGAATTTTTCGACTAAAATCATTATTTGATCGTGGTACAATTAACTCTACGTAATGATTGTCCAATACCATGACAAACCGCAATCACCCGAATCGCACACTAAAACAAAGCATTGCCAATAAGCGGGGGATGAAGAAAAGCGTAAAACAAACGATTACACTGGAAAGAATGGTCTGCATAGGAGATTATGCAGAATGGTGAATCAGTTAAAATAGTGATGTGAAATGTTTCATTAGAACGAGGTAAAGTTGGTTTTAAGGGGGCCAGTCGTTGAACGTTGAACGTTGGGACTGTAAGGGAAAGCCGACTTAAAGCAGCAGTGATCCCTGCTTCTGTTCTTTCTAGTCTTTCTTCCGTTTCCGTTCTTCCCGTTTCAGGACTTTCCCACCTCGTTCTAACCAGCAACTTCAAACGTCAAAGTGAAAGAGTCGAGATACCGCTATAAAGACGTTCTCGTTGCCAGAACAAATCCAGAACTCGTTTTAAGAGACAGTCGAACTTAAAGCGTCTATAAACGGTTACTAATTCCAACATCCACAAGATTCCGAAGATTTGATTGCAATTATTTTCGACACACAAGCCCCCAGTTCCGATGAAACTTGTTTTGGATTGATCGAGCAGACATTAAGGATTGATACCACTACTAAAGTAATAGCTTCAAAATGCTATTTCGAGATTTATCATGTCTGCAGGAAATCTTTTAATGTAAATGTTTGATCGTTCTTTCCGTGGAAATAGAAAATGTAGAAAATAATTTATTATACCCATACGCTGAAAGTTGTTTCGAATTTCGGGGAATAGTTGTAGGTTTTAAATAAAATATTGCTAGTCGAAATAACAGGGGCCGAAACGTTGTTCGAGAAGTCAATGAGAAACTGAAAGAGTGAAAAGCAAACGTTTCATCCGACACTTTCCTTCTTTTTCTTTCGTTTCTCTTTCGCTTCCATTTATTCGACTTGTATGTCGCGTCTTCGCCATACCGATGGAAACAACAGCCGGCAAAGTGCATTGAATTTGCAATGGAAAACTTTTGAATAAATGGAAAGTCAGGAACTTTGAAAAATCTTCGAACGCGCTAGAATCCGCGAAGGAAATTGAAATAATGCGGGAATTTGTCCGGGATGTTCTTAGTACCTATTGACAAATTAATTAATAATTCAAAGAAATACATTGAAATACGTAAAATTACCGAGTCATTCGAGACTTTTACGTGGTCGAAGGAAGTTGAAATGTTTTTCAAAATTTATTTATAGCCATCCAACGTTCCATAGGGCGCGAAATTTACTCGATCCAATAGAAAATTGAAATGTACCCTACAGGGTTGATTTCTGCTCGAACACTTTGAGCGGTTTAACACTTTGCTGGGTTCAACATCGATCATTTACTTCCGCTTCCGCGGACGCGTAATTTCTGCGCCACATGTGGCCCGCACCTGCAACAGAAAATATAAAGAGATTACTTTTACAATTCTTTGTGGAAAAACTGTTCGACCGCTTACTTTTGCGGTGGACAGGTTATTTTGTTACATATTAAACTATGTTTCGCAATTTTTGCGTCCCGATAAAAAAAGTCGAATTGGTTGATGCAACTAGTTAACTGGTTAGCCTGAGAAAAGAATCTGGTTTTATTGGTGTTGATGAAAATATGTCAGGGATGATTCGATAAACGGAAACAAAAAAATGAAAACCCGATCTAATTTTTCCTTTAAAGAGTCAAGGTTTATCCCTGTCGGGGACTTTTGGTCTTTTGCTCGAGACAAGACCTTGTCTTTTGATTCTTGATTTTCATGATTATAGGTTTCATTGGCAGTAGATATGAAAAACAAAATCTGTTGAGCGATAGCCGTTCGCACAAAGTGAATCAATTTCGTTTTAAAATTCAAGGAATTTCAACTCTAACCATTACTTCCGCTTTACTTACGAACTCGTAAAACTTCCTAAATATAGGTTAAGGTGAATAAATATATCTGCCAGATCTCAAGGTAATCGTCAAACAATTTTTTCACAAAACCTTCTTAAAGCACGAACGCGAATAAACGTTAATTCCTCCAATTTGTTTATTTATTTCAATTACTTCTGCTACAACTCCTATGTTCGAACTTTTAAAATCGGATAGATTTAATTGGAAACTTTAAAAAATAGGTCCGTATAAAAATTTGCCAAAGAAATCGTAAGCACCCTTGAAATTTCTCCAATTTCATAATTCGTAGAAATGGAATGATTTCTTTGAAAATTACACCACCACTTCTTCTTCTTTGGCGAACTCAGAACAGTTCCTGAGAACATTTTTAGATGCAGTACACGAACCCGCCAAATTCGACAGTAATCGGTCGGAAAGTTTTCCCAAATAAAATTCTGACAAAAATTACCGTTCATTTCACCCAATATCCATCGTTTCACAAGACGTACACATAGCCCTTCGCCCGAATATTTCGGTGAAAAGAGTTGCACAGATGATGACGCGCGTGTGGGTGTTAAATTTCTATCGAAATTGCGGGACAATCGAAATGACGCGACGCTACGGTGGAAACAGAATGCGAGGGTTAATAACGAGAACTAGCTTCGTTTGCGCCCTGTACGAAAAGTTGTCTAAAATTGTCAGCGCTTACGACAGCGACGAGAGATTGATTGAAATTCGAGTCGTAGGTGAAAATTGAGTGATTCCAATTACGAAGCGACAACGATGTCACCTGTCTAAAGTACTTCACCCGCCACCCGGAAATTCCTGTTAGACTCTTTCACTGTTTCAACTGATTCAACACGCCCCGATGATTCTTCTGATTCCCTTCTCCCTTTTTCACCAAGTCGTTGAGTAATTACGGTTCGTTCGCGAAATCTCGACGCGTTAATGATTTCGCTACCGATGGAATCATCGAGAATATTCTGAGTCCCCGATCGTGTGAGCTGCCAATAATAATTATTAGAATCCTCCGTTTCACTTCGCCGCTCTCAATTTCTTCGCTTTCGAGCGGACGAAACGTAGTCGATGGGAAAAAGAATTGCGAGCCCAAGCGCAATTTCTTTTTTTTTTTTTTTTGGTAAATAACTACACGCTTTTAGAGATATCGAGCCGCGAGATTGAACGGTGTGTTACGTACGAAAGTTTGCGTTGGATAGATGTTCCGGATTATTTCGTTTTTTTTTTCGCGCGGTGGTCTGGATAAATTGAAACCTTTTTTTTCCAACGGCATTCACGCAATTTCAGAGATATCAATTAGGTTAGTTTGTCAATTGTTTCGCATTTGAAAACTGAAAATATTCTCGTATAAGTCCGTTAATTGGAAAATGAAATTGGTACAGAGCGAAAGTTTATCGTGCTGTATATGCGCATGCATACATATGTATGTATATGTATGTAGATTTCAGCTCGCATAACTTGGATTCATATCGGTCGTAGAATATCCCGTTTCCCATTTTATAAACTGCTGACTTACATTGATTACTTTCTCCGTTTCATCTCGTTATCGAGGATGGACATAGACAGATATAGATAGATACGTCGTTTTATTCTTTTTACAAATTTAATAGTTCTATATATAAACTGAAGTCACATTGTATCAATTCACAGATGACATACACTTATAATTGAGCCGTTTATTTTGAAAGTGGCCTAACTCCATCACTATATTTTTTCGCGTCGATATTCAATCGCATTTTATTACGGGATCGCAAACATTTCTAAAAGTATTTTAAGCTGCGATAAATTAACTCTCCAAATTTGGAGGAAGTCCATCGAACAGCTTTTTACGAGAAATTCTCAAATATATCTATTTGCCTAGATATAAACTTTCTCGAAATACATGCAACTATTTCGCCTAATCAGCTCTATTTACTTGCGTCTATTCCACGGCGAAAATAGCAGGGTACTAATGACAACGCTAATTTTGGCCGGCATTATAAATATTTCGATGTAATTTCGTATAACTGAAAATACATATGGTGGGAAGTACTTTTGGAACTTTATAGAATAGAGCGAACCAGTCATGGAAATTTTGTATAATCTCGTTACAAGAACTTTGTCGTCCATCAAAATTCGATATTGCGGTTTAAGCATCTTCCAGTATAATAACTCGGACACCAATTGGCGACACAGAAATTAATAATTACAGAAATCATTTGATGGATCTTTAATGATAATTCATTACATTCATTTACAAGGAAATATCATCGAAGATAACATAGAATATTATTTGTTATACCGAATGTTTCGATATTTTCCAGTGAAACTGTGGGAACAAATTCTATAAGTGAAAATAAGAAAAAATGTTACGTGAAATTCGGATAGAAACGCTTTATTACAAAAGTTGTAAACAAATGAAATTGAAATAGATAACAGCGAGTTTTTTTTAGCGAGTATGAAATATCGAGACCCTGTTTATCTTATCATTTCGAAATGTTGTACTTCTACGTGAAATCAAGATTGACATCTACGCTTTATGGAACGTATCGCAGCACAAATTTCCCGAGTATTGTACTGCATTTTCGTAACTGACTTAATATTTTGTTCAACTAATTCTTCACGTTTGTCCATCACATTATGTAAACCAATTAAAAATCAGTTGCTTGACAAATTTTGCTCACGGTGATTAGTCGATGCAAGTCGGTTTTATATCCCCAGGTCACCAGAATTTATGCTTCTTGATTTTTACCTATAGGGAATTCTAAAAGATAAGTTTTACGGTATAGAACTGACTTTACACGAAGAATTAGTAGAACGAATTAATAACTCAATTTCTGAAATGCTGCACAATGTGTACTCAAGAAACTTGTGGTCCGATAAATTCCACAAACCATCGATATCAAGCTTGTGGTCACGTACAAGGGCGACATTTTGAAAGGATAAGATAAACACATTCGAGAATTCCTATTCTGCGAAGGAAAATCCGTTGTTACATATTTCAATTTTATTTGCTAAAGTCTTTCTAATAAAGCGTTTCTAACGGAACTTCATAGAATATTTTTTTGTTTCCACTTGTAGAATATGCTCCCACAGTTTGGTCGGAAAAATTCGGGACGCCCTGTATAAAATATTGGGTCAACTATGGGAGTGTGGATTCTATATTGACGCTAAATGTTGGGCAAATATTTCAGTATTGCGCACAAATGTGAGCCCAAGACTTGTTAAAACAATATCATAATATTTTGTTAATTTCTGAACATTGTGTCTTACAAAATTTTCTTTTTTATTACTTAGTGGCTGTAAACTTCGACTAGGAATTTTCTTTTATTTAATTATTAATTATGACAATCAGTCATTAATTAAGTTTAAATTAATGTCGGTTAAATATTTTTTATATGGCACTGTTTTCTGTAATAAATAACATACTTCCCGCAGGAATTTAAGACTTTTCTTCGCAAAGCCGAGTGATATGCAATAATATTCGCGCGGTCGCAAAATAAGAGGGCACTGGTTTTTTTGAAATTTCGAAAAATCGTTTTCATAGCGAGAAAAGACATTGGTATTTCCTTTATAACATTCGATTAGACGTAATGTTATCAACTTATCAAAGCTTATTACCGGCTGCGCGACAAATTACATTTCGCGAAATTAATGGTATTTGTCGGATATGTTACTGGCATTAATTAAATGTACATTGCAAGTATATAAAGTGATCGATGAATAAATACGGAAGTACGCTGGCAATTATTAAATTCAATTATTTTCCATTTCCGCGGTGGAAATTAATATTTACGAGGTCGCGGAGAATTAACAACAGTTGTGACGACAGTCGCAAACTGACGATGAAACATGAATGATAAATATATGTGAGGTTAATTTAGAATCGAACGAAACTCCATTATTTTTCTTTAAATCATTCAGCGCCCGTTTCAGGTTTACGTTTACATTAATGATCCGATGGGTTACTGGATTTTCCATTCAATTTTAAATACATTGTATCGCTAAAAATAACTTTCGGGGTAGAGCAGCCCATTTTGTAATTATTTATAGATTTATTATACTCGTTTGTTACTCGTTTGTCTGGGATCTGAAATCCTTCTAGTGTTCGAAGCAAATACGTAAGGTGACATAATCAAAATACGTGAACACTGTGGAGGTTACAATTTGCGTCACAGGGCAAACTGGTTGTTTTTACTCTCGAACGACCTGAGTTTGTACAGCTTAGAACCTCGAAATGTATCCATAAAAATCGTTTCGAAACGCCGTGGATATTTTTTTAGAATTCGCTTGTTCGATCGACTTATGAGTGATTCAACGGCTACCATTTTAACTATCAGCTTTTACGTTATATATTTTAATTTGTACTATAAGGCCATTTATAGGAAATGAAATGACACGCTCCATACGTCGAGTTAAAACTTCTATAATTTTTCCTAAAATACCATTAAAAAATTTCAGGTATTAATTTACACACGAATAAACATATGTATAAAACAAGAACTCTGCAAGTTTAGTATTTCCTAACTTTTTTTACTTCCAAATAATTTCTTCCCAAACTTTGTTTGTATACGAAAATTTGGTGGTATTTACTGAAAAAAAAGGGAGAAAAAGTTCTGTTTAAATTTAGGCTACCTTCCCTATTGCCTTGTCCTCTTTTCCCCGAATTAATTGATGTGTACACTATGCGCATGTCTGGCTGTCGCGGTGTTTTATTTTATTTGCAATCGGTACGCACTGGGAAATCAACATTATCTCCGTTGTGTCTGGGTTCCATGCCCTAAAGGGTTTCATCCCGACTTCATAACAAACATTATTTTGCCGCGACCTTCGCCATTTCATGGCTGGCAGTCCGCTCGAAATATACCGGGTGGCGTTTCACAGTTACTTTGAAAATTTTCCCGATAATTTTCCGGCGATAAATCGGTGAGCGCGTGTCTCTTGAATGTCTATTCGAAGTGGCTTTTAAATAGTAAAATTCACGAAGAAGTATCTACGAAGTCTGACTGTGCCGGCAGTTGGAAATGAAATCTGAGTCGGAAAAGGGAAATTGACTTCGGGGAAGAAAATTTCGCGAGGTCGAGGTTATCCTGCACCGTAATGCAATGTAAGTTTGGCGAAACGAACTTCTTTTTCGCAATCAAATGTTCGAGAGAACATGGATTTTTCTCAAAGCATCGGTAGATAACCTATTACAATGATGGTCATTCGATACCTTTCCGCGCGAACCTCTCCTGACCGTAGCAATATTCCATTATTAATATCTGTAGGGAATGTAACTAGTTTTTTACTACAACGTACTAATACTTTCGTGCAAAATATCGGGAATTAACAGTTGTAGTAAATGTTTGTTGACAAAAGACTTTAACCATTTTTTGGAATTATCTACAATACAAGGAGATAAAATTGTTTTTTAACTTTTGAACGATTAAATAAATGAAATAATTAAAAATTAAAGTAATAAAAAATTAGTTAGATAAGTATAATAATATATTAGATCGAGCTAAGTTTGAGATAACACGGGTCTTACCATTTGACTTCAACAAATTTTCATCCACAATGAGGAACCAAGTTTGAAAAAATTCCCTGAAGAGGGTCCAATAGGGGCCGAAACGTCGCATCGGAATAATATAACTTATTTCCTCGTAGTAAAAGGTAAGTAATTGTTTAATAGTTTAATTTTTAATCATAGCATTTATTTGATCGTTTAAAAGCCAATTAACAATTTTTCTGTTTCTTAGTATTTGTTTAACGATCGTTACAATAACTGAATTAATAATCTAAAATACATCCAGTTCACAAAAAATTCAAGTCTTAATTGAAATAGTAGATGCGCTTAAATAAATTTCTGAAATAATGTTGTTTCCCCAAAGACATTTCTCAGCAATAAATTTGAAACAAAGATTAATTAATCTTTATCCTGATGCACAACCAATGTGGGATTAATTTCGGGGTGAAATTAATATACAACATTGTAGCAACGAATCCAAACGTTAACGTTACAACCTTGGGCCCAATATTCATCATCAACATTGGCCCAAAAAAATCCCCCTCAACCATAGTATGTATCAGGTGGGACTTTTTTTTGTAGATACAATTATGTATCGTATTTCTTGATTTTTCTTTATATTTTCCCATAAAATCGCCGCTTTGTCCGTGAATGGATTAAATTAGAATATTCCCGTCGAAATGTCCGTTATTGAGACGTCAGGGGGATGTTACAAGGATTTCATAGTTGATATTCAGACAACGTGCGGGACAGCGGCATGAATATTCGACATACCATATCGCAGATCGATCGATATTATCGATATGCATCTTATCTGAATAATTATTTCCATCGTGAATGTGGCCCTTTGTTCTCCCGGATCGTGCTTTGTTTCCCGTCACAGCGAAAAAAATTCTAAAATACCGCCGGTACACCTTGTGAATTCGTTTAAAGCGAAAATCAAACTTGTTATAAACAACGCGCCCGTTTCAACGTGATAATTACGATAATTATCGGAATAGTTGTTACTATAATTATTCATATATTCATTTAACGTCCACCGTCGAAATTACGCGAACGTATAGCGTAACAAAAAGCTAATTACTACAAATAATTATCCTTGTAATACGGTTAACATGCGCGTATGACGGAAAATTAATATTCGAATGTTTAATGTAAAAAAAGAAAATGAATTTTAATGTCGAAAATCGTTATGCGATCAAGCTAAGCGACACTCGGTCGTGCTTAAGTGCTGGACCACTATTTCCATAAGTAACGACGTGATTTTACATTATTCACTTGTTAATTGTTACGAATGACCCCGGCGTGTTTCTTTATTCGGTGGATGTGTATACAATGCGGCAATTTCGCACGATTAATTATAGTATTTAATGGAGTTCATATTTATCTGCTTGCACACGTTGCCCTTTGAATTTTATTTGCTTCATTAGGTATTAATTGTTCTGACGGCGGGTTATTCGGAATGCCATTTCAGATTTGTTTGATGATCGGCGAAAATTCATGCCGAGTTCGATTTTATTCCATACAGTTATGTCTCGATGAATTTAATACGTTTTTACGTAATCCCGAATGGTTTATCGAAGAAAATTCGGCGTGTAAATATGAATTAATTATTCGTCTAATTATACTCGTATTAAAAGCCATTAAATTCTCATCCCCGACGGGTTAATGCGCCCCTCTATCGCATAACCAATTATTAATTTGTAAATAAATTTTCATTCGTTTAACGCGAAAACACAGTTCACTTTGGTTAATTGTAAACGACAGTCATCGGAATATCACTTTATTCAATTTAAATTAATCGATGTAACGAAAAATTTCATTTCCCGCGCTAATACGGATTTTAAGAGCTTCTCGAGGATAATAGTATTAAAAAAAAAAAAAACATTTTTTGATTTGTACAAATTTTTCATTATCTTCGTTTGGAAACGAACGAAAAGTAACCGCGGATGTTTTATTCCTAGGGAATTTTGTGTCCACTGTGTGCGGATTCTCGTTATGTTTGATCCCTGTATGGCGGGATAGATTAAATACGTTGTTGAATTAATTAATTACGTAATAATTAATCCGTCTCATGGGAAATCATCGTAGCAGACGCCGTTACGAATTCAAACGTACCACTACCACCACGCTAAATAACCGTGTGTCTATGTTTTATTCAAACATGTACTCCTTGAGATATTCGGGGTGCTGACCAAACATTGTTATATCAATACTCGCTAATTATAGTATCTTACAATTAAACTAATGACGTCGCGTTAGGTCAACTTGACCGATATAATTATTATTAATTAATGTCTTTCAGTGGAAATCCGAAACTTCTATTTACCGATAGATTTGGGCAAAATATGCGGGCTGAACGGAATTGTCAAAGGTGTGGAATGTTAAAGCGTGGGATTTTTTGCGTGCGCGTAAGTTTAGAAGACAGGAATTTTCATGGGAAAAAGTAGAAAATGGGGGCATTTTTTAGCCCTTGTATAGTGTAAATGACGAGAAATTTTGAGATGATGGAATTTTAAAGTACCGGGGGTTAAAATATAGATATTTTAGAGTTAATATATTTCGGGCCATAGAATTTTCATTTCATTTTGCCCTTTAATTTCTCTGACGTGAATAATTTAATATCGATAATTAAATAAAATGGGGTATAACTTTGAAAACATCAATAAATCAAAATTTGTCTTTATTAAATAATTTTACATTTATTCGATTTCAATATAAATTAATCATTTTTATATTGCTTTTTAAACACTTCGACGGGTGTAATAAAAACACGATATTACGTTCTTTAATGTACTTCTATCATGAACTGCGGTATTGCACATTTTTGAATATCCAGTCATAATTAAACTTCAGTATTCAATTCAAATTAAACTAGACGATGATCCTCCACCCAATTATTGCAGATGAAACTTCATCAACAAATAATGAAAATAAATCGATCGTCGTATATTATAACATTTCTGGAATATTTAATCCTCGAAAAATGATAAAAAATGCAACGCTGCGGGCCAAGTACAAAAGGATCTCACTTTGGAATCGGTCGCCCATTAACAAAAAATTTATTATACGATTAATCTGCAATCCAACAAATGTCGGAAAACTACTGTACAGCTTCGTGCCAATAGTATCACTAAATATAAAGATACTCGATTAACTTTAACTAATTTTCCAAGAAAATTGTTTCTCCGTATTGAATTAATAAATCTCTTTACTAGTCTATTAAATCTATATACTTGATGGTCCGCTTTTTACGAAAGTTTATGTCGGAAATGTAGGGTCAAAAATATTTTCGTTTATATCTAATTTAATATGATAACAATCTGAATTTATCTGAAAGGAAATTACATATAGCGACGTGTTTGAACGGTTGGTGTTAACGTAAATTAAAACGTAAATGTATTAGAAGATCTTCATTTTGTACAATAATAAACCCACTTTATATTGTTTTAACAACTCTTTTTCAATTTCGTACATTGCGAACTATTAAAACTAAGGGAACTTTAGAGTTGGCACTAAAATACTGTACATGCTCGTGCACTCGATACGTAAATAGAAAATTCATTCATCAGAATATCTCCGAAAATATTTTTAAAGTTTTGACTTGTAACTTTCTGGGTATATTTGCAAGATATCGTTCTTTCTATTTAAGACAATATCAAAACAGTGCTATAAACAGATGAAGAATAACTCGGAGATTACTTTTCCGAGATAGTACATTTTCAATATAGAGAACGTAACCAAGATTTGTTAAAATTATTGATAATAGTGACACTCTAACATAGAAAAATTTAATTACTTTTTGCTAGAAGCATGTATACAGGACATTTATACTATGTTTGAAAAAATCTTATAGATATTCTAAGATACGCTTTGATATCAATTGGTACTATTCAAATTAAATACATTTTTTAAATAATTTAAAGAAACATATCACATGTATCAATTACTGATAACAGTTGAAGATTATCTAAATTATTTTTTGTTAACCTCCAAATCTGTCATAGTTCAGAGGATTATACATTTTGTTATATCTCGTTGCATTAAACTTTACGTGTTTATTCGTAAAGTATTATTTATTATAAATTAATCATCGCATACTGTTAAATTAACTGGGTTCGCCAGTCGGCGTGTCGGTGAACATTAAAAACAAAATTTGTGGAGGCAATGGAGGAAAAGACGGAGAAGAACACGTTTCTTAAAAAATCCACTATATTTGAGATCTTTCTTCTATATTTGACATTTTTCTTTATTAGTTTCAAATTATTCGACTTGATGCTGCCCTTTCGAATATCATTATACTATTGTCTCAATATCCCGATAACCCCGATCTAATCTTTCGTGTAAAGAGGCAAGGTCTACCAGTCGAAGACTCTTGCACTTACTAGGCCCGAGACAAGACCTTGTGACTTGATTTATGATTTATTGATAGTATACCATGACTAAACAACTTCACAAGGCACATCAGTTATTAACTGAACTTAAGTTATTGCAGAATATAATTTTAACGAAAAGATATAAACATATTGTAGGGTATGAAAGATTTTAAAGATTTTTATCGAGAGTGCATCCAAGGGCATATGTTTTCAGAATGGCTGAGTATGGGATTTTAGAAAACAAGCGGAATGAATGTCGTGAGAATCCGAGTGTTTTCGAGTGCATGAGCGTGTGTCTGGAAAATGTTTTACGAAAGTGAAAGTTTATGGTGGACAAGGGCAGCGGTCGAAGAGCGACCACCATGGGCGTTTTGATGGGAAAACCCGGTCGACTCTTCGGCGGCGGTCCGTAGGCCCTTGTCCTAGGCATAAGGGATAAGTGTGAGTGAGAAAGTGAGGAAAGGAAGTGAGATGGAGAAATGTGCGAGTGAAAGCGAATGAAGAGTAAGAGAGAGAAAAGCGTGTGTATATAGAAGAGTGAATGACGGGAAAACGAGAGATTGAAAGTTGAGTGCGTGGAGGAACGTTGTACGAGTAACGAAAGAAGCAGTTAAAGACGTAAAGAAGAAAAGTTGTTAAGATCGAAAGTTGTAATTAAAGTAGTAAAGTCGCAAAGTGGTAAAGAGTGTAGTTTAGGCTAAGTGATCAATAAATTAAGTGTTTTGTTTTATTTAAATTGTTTTAACATAAAACTGTGTCGCCTATCCAGTTTCACCACAAACAACGTAGGAGAATAAGTAATAATAATTTCCTACAATATTTTAACATTTTTTAAGATTTTTATTATCATATAAAACCACTCAGAAAGCTACAATCCCATAGCCCGCAGTACTAACGTACAGCAGGTGAACGATCATCGATGACTGAGGAACCCGGACAAAGTCAAGTTCCTCTAGTCTTCCTCACGCTCAGGGAAAGTAGCTGCGCCTCCTCATCGTGGTTGCATCAACTCTACTTTTGGGTAGAGATAAAGGAAAATCAACTACAGAAATGATCCTGTGAAGTATGATCTTAATTTACCAGATCATTCGCGGCCAAGATCTATCGTTCCACGTGTTATTTTGGTAGCGAGAGAGCGGTCTAGCTCCGCTGAGCATCTGGCGGTAAAAACTGAGACGAACAAGTTAGTGAAAATTAATCTCAATGATAACCTTGCGGAAGGGACCCGAGGAATTCTCTGGGGGCCCCGAGCAATGGGACCTACTGTAACCTGCTTCAATTGTTAGGGGCTCACCCTTCCAATACCTAGGATGTTCCTCTACTTCCCTTTCCAGTTCGTCCGTGTACATCGATCGCACACTGATAGTCATGTGAAATTTTGTGGAAATCCCTTCAAGCGAAGGATGGTGTGAATATTCACTGAACTTTTGGTATCGCCGTGGCAAAAAATGATTTTGTTTTCCCCAACCTCAATTTAGAACGTCATGTTTTACATGCATGCAGTAAAATTTACTGAACATTAATTTTGTAACTATTTATTTTTACTAGTACTCTTATATTTACTAATTTTGAGTATATTCATTTTTGAGAAAACATTTTTTCTGAGTAATATAATTTATTGAAAATGTTTTATTTTCTTGTTTATGACGGTATTAGATTAATTTTTAATGGCAACCTTACATTCTTTCCGACGGAGTATCGTTTCCAAGATAGTTTGTGAGATAACTGACGTTAACCCCTTGCCGTGCTTTAACGAGTCTGACTCGTGATAAAAATTTTGGCCCAAACATGGATATGACGAGCCTGGCTCGTGAATAGATCGTCGGGCCAAACGTAAATATCACGAGCCGAGGTCATGTACAGATAGTAGGATCAAACATAAACATCACGAGCCTGAGTCGTGATTGAATGTTAGTTTATATCTGTACGCCACCAGAGTTAGTCACGAGCTAAATGGCACGGCAAGGGGTTAATGTTTGGAAAATTAACAAGGGTTGATCGGAGACCGAGCGAAGGTAGGTCTCTTATTATCGCTTTGTAGAACCGGGTTGCCGAGTCCAACATTATAAAAGATTCATAGAAATGTTAAATATGCACAAAGCTTTATAAAAGTAATCAGATGCTGATGGTGTTGTCAATTAATTGCCCAAAACTGGTTTTTCCGTAAAAAACAACCAGAGATTCTTAATCTACATGATTGTGTCTTCTGCTGGCACTATATTGATTAGGGGAAGTCAAAAACTATTGAATTGGCAATGTTCCAATTCTTCCAGTTTTAAACGATTCTTAATTGATTCATCTTATTCAAAAGACAGCTACTCTGACAGGTTTTGATTGATTTTAGACAACCTAATTCCAGCGGATACCATAACCATATAGATTAGGAATCTTTTTTTGTGTTGCAAATCATACTTAATATATTTTTGTCAACACTTCTGACGTCAAACTGTTTTATCAGCCAATAGTCAACGCTCTGTATTTGCCATTTACATTCTTCGTCGGGACATAAAAATATTTCTGGTATCAGTTATTAACGGGGTAATTTAATTCGTAAAATTAGAATGTAAAAATAAGTCAGAAATCACTCATTAAGCAGACACGTGTAGTCAAGAAACGAAAATAAAGCCTAATATTTAGAATTTTTTAATCAATATCATAATTTATTTATTAATAACATTTAATAGACTTATAGACGTCTACTTGATAATGTTGTAGACAAATTTATCTTACAAATAATAAAAATGATGGACGATGGAGAATAGGGTTGTCGTTAAAAATTAAATCTTTTGCGAAACCCCCCAAAAAACACTGGGGAATTTTTTTTTAAATGAAAAACAACACGTGCCTCAAGACGATTTAAGTTAATTTTTGAATGATTATACAAAAACGATTACACCAAAAATTAACTTAAATCATGATTATACCAAAAATTAACTTAAATCGTCTTGAGGCATGTGTTGTTTTTAATTTTTTAAAAATTTCCCTAGTGTTTTTGCGTCATCAGGAAGCTTTTTGGGGGCGTCGCAAAAGATTTAATTTTTAACGACCACCCTAATGGAGAAGGACGTTTTACTAAACCATCTTTGTGAAAATGTGTTTTGCTGTAACCACTTTTCACCTATTTGAATCGCTGGAAATAAAAAACCCAATTGCTTATTATTACACACCGTATATTTTTGTTTTGGATTGAAGGATTTTGAAAACTATTGATTAACAAATAAATAGCGGACGTGGAACGTAACGATCTTTGGTGAAAAAATGTTTTGCTATTATTGAATTAAAATAAAAATATGCATCAAAAAATAATCCTCTGATCAATAACTAGTTTTTTTAATGTAAAAGAATTCCAATAAAATTTGAAAAAAGTCGATCGATTAGTTTTAGAGATGTTTTGATCTCGGATTTCGAAAACGTCGTTTGAGAAAAATATGTTTCAAGTTTCAAGTTTAGTTTACTTGACGATAAGATGCTTATTTATAAACCTACACTGAATCGTCTATTCCAGGGCCATATAGAGATTCCTCTTTGAACGTAGAAGCTTCCATTATATCTATTTCTTGCTGACGTCGTAACATTCTTGCCTCACGAGTAGACTCGTAAGTACGGCGATCAGCTGTCTTGGTACGTGTTGCATCTTCAGTTTGAACATACCGATGTATAGCTATTAGGCTCACAGTTTATTCCCATGGCTTGAAACATTTGCGTTATTGCGTCGGCTCCTTCACTGACTATGTTGACAAAGATGTGTGCAGTAATTTCCATAATATAATATATAGACCACTATAAATAATTTTTGGGCTAATTTTTCAAATTAATTGGTTACAGCTTTCATTCGACTTTTATTAAAGTCACTGACACATCTTTGCCATAAATCTGTTTTGCTAATTGCAAGATTCTTAGATATAGGCTTTAAGTATCGCAACTGAAATATCCTGAGGAAGAGCAACATAATTATGTTCGAGAAATGGTAGTTCCTTTTTTGCAACGCAGTTGTTGTTGTCCTAACTATGGCAATATGTGGCCTATATAACATTATTCATATTTTCAACGGCGTCATAACCTCTCCGTATCGCCAAAGCATAATGAACTGTCAATTTTTTGATGAGCTTCGCTGTAAGTTTTTCTCTTCCTCAAAGTTCCTTTATTTTTTTTATATGCGCGTAATCGGGTACCTATTCCCCTTTGCACGTGACCTATGCACTCTTTTTTAACAACAGATCATGTATCACTATAAGGGAACCCATTTAAGTACCGGCATAATAGAATTGGTTTTACCATATAATTGACGTTTTTAATGTTATGCTTTTGCCGGACGTACTGGGACAAAATTGATTCTAACTCGGAGAATTTTTGTTAGATCGTTTTCAAATTTGCTGAGAATATTTTCGAAATTTAATACTATATGAAAGTATAAAAAATACGATTTTTGCAAAATTGTGACTATGCGTGACCTCTTAATGAAAATCGCTTTTCTGAGATGAAATATCTCGTGATTATCTCAACCCATTTTTCCAATATTAGGATTAAGTTCTTCGTATGCTAACGGGTTTTACGAATATTGTTGTACCTTTTGAGAAAACTATTTTTTTTTTACAAAACTCAACCATCTGAAATCATCACTCGTTGTTTTTTGTAAAAAAATAGAAATGCAAAGACTACTTGTCTCTCGATTATCTAAAAAGCTTCGACCTGACGTGGTTCACGCGGAATGGTAATCGCGAGAAGAACCGTCGGCAAGTGGCGGTGGGATCGATACATTTGCACATTGTTTAAATTCGATGCAACTTGTAGCGAAACATTTCACGAATTCACGACTAGCTGGAAAAAGGTATTGAAACATTCGCCCAGCTTTCGAAAGTGTTTTAAACTCCAGCCCCTCGCACAGTCGATTTCATGCGATATCGAGCGGTTTCCAACGATTTCGAGCTATTGCAAAATAGACAAAGAGAGAGAGAGAGAGAGAGAGAGAGAGAGAGAGAGAGAGAAAGGGAGAATACCGTGAAGGCAGTGAGTCGCAAATAAGTAAACGATACGGATAAGCAACGTCGAGAAAGAATAGAGTTTCTCTTTCCGAAGCTTACGAAGATACTGTAATTTTTCTCAAAACAAGATCTTTTTGAAATTTCTTACAATCCAAAAAATTAATTTGTATGAAAGAATGAAGAATTTTGAGTTTCATTAATTACGCGTGAAAACTGTAAGAGATATGGGAGTTTAAATGTTTCCAAAGTCCGCCATTTTGTTATCAAAACAAGAGAAATGGCGACAAGTGTAGCTACGCCCCCTGCTTACACGGCTCGAGAATTTTTCGGTATACAACGGAGTGTGCTGATAAAACACAGACGTTCGATGACCGTGATTCAACTACACACACAGAAAGCTATGTGTACACACAGATATGTATATGGATATATGCGGATCTTTGGCAGCAAATGCGATCGTCGCGCTTCTCATATAAATCACTTCTCGCAATATCCATTCGACGCCCCTCTTCTCCCGCTCTCCTCTGTTTGCTATTTCTCAACGGGAGTCACTGTCTTGTCTTCCTGACATCATCGCAGGGAAGTTACGGCATGGAATCATCTTAAGATACCTCTCGTCGCAATTATGGGTAATTATCGTCGACACGTTGTTCCCGGATTTTCACGAAAAACCGACGAACTCGGCGGGGAAAAGCGCGCGAAAGTAGTGTGACGGTTCTTCAAGTGGAAGAAGAATTCATAAGTCAGACACGTAAGTAAGTGTTAACTTCCTGAAGAAATTAGTGATTTTAAGCGGTGAAATTTGCACGCCTAGGGGCTTGTTGGCTTAGAAGTTTTGATATCAAGACATTTACCCGCTGCATATTTCTAAGGCGTTGGAATTTCGACAGTCGAAAGTTTCTAGACATTAAAAAATCCACGTGCTAATAATTCAGCGTTTCGAATTCTTTGGTCTTTTAACACTATTTCTACCAAGAGGTGTCAAAGGACACCTTTCAAATTTTAACTTAAAATCATTCGTTAAGTTGAATCATTTCTCCACGATTAATTTGTTGACTTTTTATACAATAGTTGTTAAATTATCTACATTTAACTGGTAATTTGAAATCCCAACAAGTTTGGCAAATATTTGCATTCAAACGAAAAGGTTTCAAAAGACACCTTTTGGTCGAAATAGGTATATACACAATCGTTGTAGAAATAGTGTGTAATCGCTTACCAAAAATAAGGTCCGTCGTGGTAGTATGAGTGAGACGAAGACCATGTGTTCGGTTACCGACACAAACGTATTTTATTAGGGGGACCGGAAAGTAATGTCGTTTCTGCGCATGACGTGTTAAGGGCAGAAGTGGAAGCAACTCAGTGTCAAACAATTGAGGAATTATCAAATAGTCTTAACCAACCTTGTTCGACCATCCAAGAACATTTGCAGCAGATTGGGAAAGTAAGCAGGGCAGGTGTTTGGGTCCCGCATAATCTGTCCGAAGAGAACAAATCTAACCGATCCACCTCATGCAACTTATTGCTTCAACGGCACAATGCAGAACCGTTTTTTGATCGCTTGATCACTGAAGACGAAAAATGGGGCCTGTATGATAATCCAAAATGCAAAAGGCACTGGCTCTCTCGAAATGAATCGCCACGAAGTAATGCTAAGCCAGGTTTACACCCTAAAAAGGCGCTTTTGTGTGTTTAGTGGAGTATTGGCGGTGTTGTTCATTTTGAAGTGCTAAAATCTGGACAAACCGTGAATGCAGACCTTTACTCTGAACAATTGGATCGAGTAAATCACTCTCTAATTCAAAAGTGGCCAGTGAATGTCAACAGAAAAGGCGTTATTCTGCAACACGACAATGCAAGACCGCACTGCGCAAGAAGAACCTTCAAAAAAATAAATGAATTGGGTGGAAGGTACTGACTCATCCACCATACTCCCCCGATGTTACACCATCGGATTCTCATTTATTCTGATCGCTACAACATTTTTTAAGTAGCAAAAGATGTGCAAATTTGGATGTACTCCGAAATGCTATCTCTGGATATTTTGCTGAAAAACCAATTAATTTGCATCGATCTGGCATTGAAAATTTGCACACTAGATGGCAAAAGGTTGTTGATAATGAGGGTAATTACATCATTGATTAAAAATAAAGACTCATTAAAAATGAACGTGTTTGAATTCAATGTAAGAAAACGATATTACTTTCCGATCCCCCTAATATCAATAAATCACAAAATTGGTCACCCCACAGGACAAGTAATAATGTCCATCATAAATTATTCCATTGTCAGATTTGATGCCTTGATCTTTACAATATTGCATTTTATTTTGCGCTGACAAGGGCCTAACGGAATATATTCGCGACAAACACGGCAAGGGCCAGACAAATACACGCAGGTTGCACTTAGCGAGCTTGGGTCGTGCAATATCGCGGGACTGAGGCGGAAAACGCGAGGCACCTGGTGCGGAATTGCGTGACGCGGAGTTCTCGCGAACCACGATGTCGCCAGAGCTGTTTGCCGCCAACAACTGGCGCGAGCAGACGCTCGATCATCTAGGGTCTGAAACAGGGAGGGCAAGCTCTTATGGAAAAATTAAACTCAAGTTACGCCGACTTAATATCCAGGCGGCAAGACCGTCGCAGTCGATAGTAGCGCCTCTTACGGCTGCCTCGCATATTATTTCGGATTTCACCTCGCTTTTCACGCGCGGGAAGTTGATCCTAAACAATCTTAACTGTACCGAAGGATCCAGCCAGGACTAATAGACATCGTGGGGAGGATTGACATGGACTCAGGACTGCTGAGGACAGGAACCAGAATAAGGGCTTGTATTAACATCTTTTTTACTCGAATATAAGTTGTACCTTGCTTATTTTTGTTACTATATACGTATATGCATGTACCCCAGCCATAATAACAAATTTATATATTCGAAACATATATGTACATATTTCTTTTAGGCCTCAGCTGTATTCTAGTTATTTAAGGATTTCTCAATAAATGGATTTATATTTTAATAAACTGTCAGTAATTTTGTACCTCATTTTAATTTTAATATAGATTAGGTTAGTTTTAATACATATACATATATATGAAGTGGGCAATACAAAATTTTAATAACATAGTACCTAGTTCGGCCACTATGTCGCCTCGATCGTTGCGACGGTCCTGCCGCCTGGATATTAAGTCGGCGTAACTTGAATTTAATTTTTCCATAAGAGCTTGCCCTCCCTGGTCTGAAATTTCAGCCTCTCTGTTTATCTAGTCCGTGAAATTTCTATGCCCAACAGTCTCTCAATACTGCACTTTCGATGCCTGAAAATTCTTTAGGCATTGGAACTTCTAAGTCGCAAATTCCAAACCCTTCGACATCTCGCTGCCCTGATTTCCCTAGGCATTCATATTTTTGCGCCGCACAGTGTCCAGGCATCAAAGTTTTTACACCAAAAATTTCCTAGGCTTGGAGATGTCTCCACCAAAGTGTTTCTACTCCCATGGCTCCTTCAAATATGCCGAAATAAATTTAAACATCGTTTACCCACTGTTCGTCTTTAAAACATGTATTTCCCTTCGTACACGATTCAAGGGAGTTGTGTAACGTCTGCCAAGATTAACGTCATACATTAAAAATAAAATTCCGAAAGTTTTCCAAACTACCTTCGAACGAGTACACACCAACACTTCCCCAACTTTAACGCACTCCGGACGTATCTGAATACACGTTCGAGCAAATATACTCTCGAAGACCATCCTCTGGATATTTTTCACATTAATAACCCAGTGAAATGTTACGTGTTATAAATATTACAGAATAAAATATAATGTTATATGATCTGCTGTTCGATAATATAAAAAGTCCGCCGAAACTTTAGAATTTCATTCACGTGGCTCAATTAATTTTAATATCTCGCGAGAAACTTTCGCCACTTTATTGCACAGTATCCATCGGATAGAAGTTCGTTAGAAGAACTGTTTAAATTTCGATGAACCCTGTGGCTCCCGCTTGTATATGCGTGTGTGTGTGTGTGTGTGTGTTTTGTGTACATGCTGCATAAAGTTTTCGTGTGGAAAGAAAAAGCCTGGAAACGGTGTGTACACGTCGAGATTTAGCGTACACTCCACGTAATTTAGGGGTTGGCGTGATCACAAAACTCACCCCCGTACACCCATCGAAAATCTGCGGAGAAATTTCAAGACTATTAACAATCTTTTTCGCCAAAATTTCTATTCGAACCTATTAGTTAAACGTTTTAATTAAATCAACGATTTTCTTTAATCTACGTTTACTCTCATTCTTAATTTAAATTTTTTTGTGAGAAAACTGTTTAGTACATTCAGCTCCCTTTACGGGTTTTGATGTATCGATTGAAAAACATGATGTGGGAAACGCACTTACGAATACATTGCAACTCTATAAATTTTAAGACGAGAACATTTGATCTACGAAACCGTACAGTTTTAACAGTATTCTATTTCCATTTACAATACATTTGAGTACCAACGAGAGCTACGACCATGCAGATTAAGAATCCTTTACCATTGTAGCTAAAATCAAATTCTATGTAACGCAGACAAAGTTACTGTTTTGTATTCAAAGACTCAAAAATACTTACTGGCAGAGTGTTGCATTAAATAAATTAAGATGTGCCAAATAGACTTATAAAATTTGAAAATAATCGATCGAGCGTTTTTCCGAGAAAAGTCCCCCAATAAAATGTACTTTTCAAACGAACGAGGGTTAAACCCTCCCTTAAAATTGGTCTCGGTAGAATGCGCTAGAGGGAAAGATTTGCTATAACGGTAACAGTGACGAAGACCTACGGACGGTGGCAAGCCATCGTCGGCTTCCGTTCTAAAAAATTTATTCGCCCAAATATACACGGAATACACGGGAAACTTGCGATACTTCTCAACATAATTTCTGTTCCCTTTATGCAAACATACCTGGGCATCGCCCGAGGCAGGAAAACGAGATGACTAATATACTCTCGTTGTAAACGTCTCTATATTATTAACGAGCCACATGGTTTGTACCGCAAACAACCGGGGATTGATAAAAGAAGATTGTTAAACATCTTTTTGAATTTCTGATTGTTTTTCTTTCCTCCGTGTAGCGTATGTTTTTCTTCTGCTTTTCAGGATAACGAGGCACTTTTGTTTTAATTTAATTATTCACGTTACCGAAAACCCCCCGCGCCCCATCCCCCTGCGCCCCTACACACACGACGGAAAACTTTCTTTTAACAACGTTGTTCGAAACTTTTTTAAAAGTAACTTCCTTTTTTGCCTCGGCTTTAACTGTGTTTTAATTAACGAATCTGTTTTATAGGCAGCTTTTGTTACAACATTTATTTTTGTTTCTTTTTGTTTTTTTTTCGTGGGATTCTTCGCAACAGATTGACGAAAAATGGGATAACGTCGGTCTCGTTTGGATAGCGTTCATCGAGAAGTTTTCCTTAATTCGCGCAATACTCGGAATGCTTGCGGAAAAAGTTTCCTTCGCGTTTCACGGTTTCTCGATACGTTTTCGCTGACGCGGTGGGTAAACATGAATTATCAAACTTATTTTACCTCGACTGATGGAGAATCTCTGAGTACGTGAAAAAAATGATGCTCCGCGAATCCTTCAACCAAAAATTGACGGTAACGTGCGGCAAATTTGATAAATTCGTCGCATTCGCTTTACAGTCGAAGAAAAAATAATGAAAACGTTAATGTTTATTATCATTTTTACAATCTATTTCAAATAAACATATAATTCAACTTTCTACCGTCTCTTTAGTAAACTTTCAATCTCGGGTACTGCGAATATTATAATTTTTACAGGCAGAATGATTTTTTTATACGTCGAACTATTTTTAACTTAACTAGAATTCGTTCACTGAACACGAATTTGAAAATTGGGTTATGAATTCATTCCGAGGACCGTCGTTACTTGTTAATGTATTTTATAATAAATAACTGCGGATATATTTGCAATTATTACAAATATAAATGTGTGATATGTGCGTAAAATATGTAGACACATTGTATGTAATCGGCGTGATTATTTAGGTAATATGATTATATTATTACTTGTTTATGAAAATTTAATTATTGCAGCGCATTATAATTTGCACTCGAGTTTTGTTTATTATTTCAACTGCAAACTGGGGCTGTTCGTCCAAGAAAACTGATTCGACTGTGTTACATGCGTAACACAAGGAACGCGAAACGTTGATCACGGTGACATAGAAACAGGTGCATTGGGGTGCAATAATTTCGCGATGTTGTAATATCATATTTATGATCGAAAAGTATTATAATCAGATGAATACGCAGAAGGTATATTTAATGGGGTATTTATAATTCTTTTTAGCTGCTGTGCATCAGTACAATGGCTTTCGTGTACGTTACCTTTTCGAACGATACTATAATGGCTTTCGCGCAAGTCTATGTAGATATATTTATTTTACGAACTCTTTACAGGAATAAATTTACATAAATAAATTATAAATTATTCATTTATAACTCTATGCCGATCTAATGTTAGTTTATGCGCAGTCCGCGTCAAAGCTTGCCGTACAGAGATGCAGTGTTGCGGAATGTCCAGTCGTCCAGTTCAAAGGTTAAAATTTAATGGAACATCATTCGATTGATACCTGACGTTTCACATTAATAATATTTCTTACTAATTCGGCTTCACACCACTAAATGACAAGAATATTCATGGGTCTTGAATAATAAATGGTTCTCTTCGGTAGCCGATAAGATTAACTTCATACTTTAAATTATGGTTCAGAGCGTGAACATTTTACAGCAAGGTTAGGTTAGGCATCACAAATATTTTTATTCGCGTAAGTGTGCAATCGTGCAGAAATGTTTCATTGTACAATTTTTCATGCGTCGAAACCTCAATCGAAAGAGAGAGAGAGATAGATAAATAGATATAAGGTTTATTTTGCGTCCTAGGGATGGACCCTTTTATGGACGACGAACAACATAAAAATAATACAAAATAAATTGCACTTAAAATTAAACTTAAAATTAAAATTAAAATAATACAGAAAAACAAAGTCTAAAGAGAAAAAGAGAAAGATGAAAAGAGAAATAATGAAGAGATGAACAGATGACGGTGAAAATGAGAAGAGACAATGATGATAAAGAAGATGAAGGAAAGGAAATGAAAATGACGGAAAGCGCAGAACTTAAAACTAACACACTTAAGACTAACGCAAGAAATACCACTAAGGACTAGCAGACAGAAAAACAGAAACACAAGCAAAAAATAAGAAGCAAAAAAGAGTAAAGAGAAATAGCAACAAATAGTAGTAACAAAATAGGCAGAAAAGAGAGAGAGAGAGATAATAAATAATTAGTTTATTAGCAGGGATGGGCCCTTTAAGGACAACAAACAATACACAAATAATACAAAGATAAATAGTACTAAATTAAGATGAAATTAAAAATAAAATTAAAAATAAAATTAAAAATTAAAGTTCAAAATACAAATTAAAATTAAATGATACAGAGAAATCCAAAAAGAGTAGTGAAATGAGGAAAAATGAAGAGATGAACAGATGACGGAGAAAAATGAGAGGAGACAATGGTGAGAAGGAAGATAACAAAAAGAAGATGAAAATGACTTAGAACGCAGAACTTAAAATTAACACAGAGAGAGAAAGAGAGAGTGAAATCTCTCGTCGCGTCGTAGAAATTTTACGGCATGGAAATTGTAAAGAACAGAAATTATCATTTAGAAATATTAAATTTATATTAATTATAATGACTTTAAATTGGTAAATCTAGAATTAAAATCGATTTCTGATCACAACTGACAAAACTAAAATCTGCTTTTCTAAAATTGATTAAAAAATTTAATAACTAAGCAGCTTCACAGTCAGGATAACTAACTTACCTATAAATGTTTCTTTAAGATTTTTATAATCATATAAAACCACTCAGAAAGCTACAATCCCATAGCCCGCAGTACTGACGTACAGCAGGTGAACGATCATCGATGACTGAGGAACTCGGACAAAGTCAAGTTCCTCTAGCCTTCCTCACGCTCAGGGAAAGTAGCTGCGCCTCCTCATCGTGGTTGCATCAACTCTACTTTTGGGTAGAGATAAAGGAAAATCAACTACAGAAATGATCCTGTGAAGTATGATCTTAATTTACCAGACCATTCGCGGCCAAGATCTATCGTTCCACGTGTTATTTTGGTAGCGAGAGAGCGGTCTAGCTCCGCTGAGCATCTGGCGGTAGAAGACTGAGACGAACAAGTTTGTGCAAACCTAATCTCAATGACAACCTTGCTGAAGGGACCCGAGCAAATCTCGGGGGGCCCCGAGGAATGGGACCAACTGTAACCTGCTCCAATTGTTGGGGGCACACCTATACAACGCCTAGGATGTTCCCCTACTTCCCTTTCCAGTGTCTTCGACAATAGCAGGTTCATATGACCCAAGCAACCCTGACCGCGGGTCGCGAGGGGAAAACTTTTCTTTTGTCGTCCAACACGACACAGTGACGAAGAAACGTTTAACGTGGGGACCCTCCCCCTGCAAGTAAGAGAGACAAAATTTTTTGGGCCAGGTGTATATCGATCATGTGTTCAGTATTTTACTTTGTTGGAACTAATTTAATGAGATTTCGAGTTTGATTAATGTGGGTTTAACACTTTGTCTGCCCCGCGAAATTATTCGGAGATTCCTGCATGATTATTCAGAAGCCAATTTATATTGCATCAAGAATGTTCTAAAAGTGCCGATATTTTCCCGTTTTAATTAGAAGTCAATTGGCAATTGTAGATCAGCGACTGATTTTCGCTAAACAATCGACGGTTGATTGCAATCTATCCCTTTGCGTAAATACGGAACGTATTAATGCATTAACCAGAGACCCCGGATAATCATATCAATTATGATCCATCGGTTATCGATCGAGTCATTAGGCAAGCAATCAGGCCCGCGATCATCATCCGTAACCCGCAAGATTCTTCTTCCCTTTCTTGCTACGACTCGCGTGACTTTATCAAATCGATTTCAATCTTGAAAAACTTCAGAAACTGCTCGGTTAAATTGCCTCGGAAATTGATAATTAATGAATGAAAACGATTTCTCTGTTAGATGTCTAAATAAATGATTCAATCTTTCTTCTGTTTAATATTTAATCCCACTATTCGGACCTATTTATGGGTCCTATTTAGAGTAATTACTCATTATATTAAAATACAATAGTTTAAAAACATTAAAAGTATTGTAGAAATTCTAGTTTCAACAAATATTGTACCCTAAAAGAGATTCGTGTTTTTATTGAAAAATGAAATTGAATTTGAATTGTCACGAAAATGATAGTGTCTATGACAAACGACACGACCCTTTTTTTCGGTCTTTTAAACCCAACATGTTTTGCTTGCAAGATCATTTTCCATATCGCATCGCTTTCAAGACATTTACGAGTTCCAACTTAAATGCACCATCCTTTATCATGAAAACTAGTAAAGTAAACCAGAGGAACATTTTAGTTTTTCTAATATCACATTGCTTATCGTTCAAATAATCGGACCATGTGACGCCAGGATCATTGGCAATGTGATGACAGACACTTCAGTATTTGCAGTTGGTTACAGACACAGTGAAACTCACCATTTATGGTAGCCATCATCGCGTATGTTTTATTGTCTATAATACAACTACGGGATGCCAAGTCTAATACTAATTCACGTGGTATTATTTATCTCCATGTTATTCATATTCCATCTGATCGCTGACGGATTTACGATAGGATGATGACATGGAAAATTTAGGATAAATTCTGCTACGAAACGGGAGAGACCTTAATAAGTAATGGTACGGCAGAGGAAAAATAAGAATTTAAAATAAATTGTTTAACAAGGAGTTTGTGATGCTTGCAATCATTTATTACCTTCACTGGACGCGAAATTTGAGAAAATTACACAAGCGCATGGTGCGTGATGTTAAGTTTATGTTTGAGGTGCATTCATGTATGATTTTGTGTTATATTGTTTGCATGGTGCATTTCTGGTAAGTTTATAGTCAAAATAATATGTTACTCGTTTTATTACACCTTCCAAATAACATTAGAAATAGCTATCCAATTTGACAGTCACCATAAAACAGGTGTAGCTCTAGTTTTGAATATTTTTAGTTACCTGAATTTGTTTGAACGAAACAGAAATAGCCGTTGTGCGCGAAAATATATTCGAAATGTAATTGTAATATTTTTTTAATATTTTAATGGAAGTGTGTCCCAAGTTATATGTATAGTCAACGTCTGTTTCAATGAATTTGCAGTATCTTTATTCCCCGCATTATTAAAAATCGCCGAATTTTTTCTGACTTTTTTTCTGTTTTTGAGTACTTTGTTGCTAGTTCGATTTTTCCATCCTAAAACAGCTATATATTTGTAACGACGTATAGTCGATACTTTCGCGGAAATATAACTCATTGCGGTAGCAACTTATACAAAAAACAAACAAACGAATAAAAAATATTAAAATAAAATTCCAATTTTCCTATGATTTTATACATATAATGGTAGAGTCCGTTTTTAAAAAGATGTCGTAAATTACAAGACAGTGAGTTTTTATTTCATTAAAATTTTAAATTATTACTGCCAATAATTTATTATGTACATATTTGTTGATGTTTAACAGTAATAATTAGACGAAATTGAAAAACTTGCCAACGTTTGAAAGGGAATTACGATCAGAGACAATAGAGCTGTTACAGTAACAGCAACTAGGACTCGACGTTGACGACTCTACGGTATCACGATGAAACGTCAATTCATATAGGAATTCTATTAAATCTCTGTCAAACAACGCGTCAATCTCACCTTTCCGTTTTTAAATCCCGCAAATCTGTGGTGTTTGCCAAAATTTCGATTCGTTCCAATCGTTTTCTTTGTATTTTATCGCAGATCCGTTAGAGTTTTACCAATTATCTGCACAACACACAAGCACACCTATTTAAGATGTATCACAGCCCACGAGAAGTCAACTACTGAGATTAGTACAGAATGCAATACAACGGCTTATGGGAATTTCAACTTTTCTTACGTTTTTCTCGGGGATTCTGATTCCAATTTGAAAACATTTCTCTACATACAGGTAAAGAATAAAAGGAAAATTTTTATCGAGATAATATGTTTCTATCTACATAAAAAATAGATCGAATTAATTTTTTATTAAGTCAAGAGTTGGTGTGTTTATTGGAATTATTGTTGTATTCAACAACTGCTACAATATTAACAAACAAAAGTTTTTTTGAATTCAAAGAAATATATTTTTTTGACAATTGATTTTCATTTATAAAAAAAACTCCAGCCATTAATTATAATTAGTCGATACGTAGAACATATGTACGTATTTAATTTCTGACGTTTCATAGAAATTATTCTAAATGTCATTCGTGTAGCTACATCTAGTTACAAAAGTTTTCTTGCTACACATATCTAGAAATTTAATTAATTATTGCATCCTTTCATTTCCTGAAATTAATGGGGATTCTCCCGAGTACCAGTGTCGGGGATTATCTAGGTACAATCTATCTACACAAATTTATTTAGATAACGGTGGGCACTGATAACCGTGACGTTCCAGATTAATTTCAGGTGATGAGACGATATCAACGTTTAATATGAAGAGTACAATTAACCCTCTTGTAACACGTAGAACAACGTAGAAAAATTGTGACTTTGTTCGTTTACATAATATGTAGGCTTGTATAACTCGGTAAAAAAAATGAGATAGATGTTGCGATTTTGTTAAGTGTCAACTCTAATAATGAATAATTAACTTCATAAAAGGTAACGTAGAAAAGATCGATAAAATTTGTATATACGTTTCTTGTGAAAGAAAAACTTGTATCATTCAATGGTCACAAAAATTGTTGTTACACAGGGGTTATACACAGTTAAGAGGCGCAAAAAAAGCGATTTTTCAAGAATTTTTCCTGAAAAGACAGTTAAATTGATTGATGTAAAAATTTGTACACATATTGAGATAACTTTTAACTGTATTTTAACATTTTTTATTTGTAAAAATAATAATTTTGAGAGCTGTTATAGCTGATCTCCAGAAGCTCCTCTAAAAAAAAGCGCTTTGCGGTGACCACGATATCTCGGGACTGAATCTTTTAAAATGAAAAAACCGAACGGATATCGTTAAAGTAATGCATAATCTAGTAATTAATCGAAGGAATAAACAAAATAAAAGTTTTTGACAAAATGGCAGCTTCTAAAAAAAAAAAAATCGATTTTTCACCAAAATTTTTGCCTTAAATTGTTCATAAAACAAAAAATATTAATCGGTGAAAAGAAACCTTCGATTAATTACTAAAAAATATAGTCAACAAGCTTGTGTTAAAATTTGAGACTGATCGGTCCAGCCGTTTTCGAGAAATCGTGGTCACCGCCTTTGAAAACACAGTTTGGAGAAAAACGCATTCAAAGTTTGAGAAGCCGGTAATAGAAACTGTAGTAAAGGCAACTTCAAATTATTTAATAACAACAACCAAAGGCGGAAAAATTACATTTGAATGTAATTGAGCCAACACCAATTTCAGTTTGCAAATATCAACAACTGTATCTAGTTGCCGGAACTAATTAAGGGGAACTAATAATTTTTTCGGTGTAGAGCAACTACTTTCAAACGCTCTGACACGTCTTTACATATATGCGTGTAACTTGGACAATAATCGCCGAATTGACTTGAAATTTTCTGTGTGTGTACTTAAATGTATGTACATTACGAAAATGAAATAAAAAAAAATCCATTTTTTGAAAATTATAACTGTATATAACCTCTTAATCCTGGTTATTAAAGAAAATTATTTAAAATATAATTTTAAATATACTCTAAGTGACTCGAGTAATACGTATTCATATAACATGGAACGTATCCATCGTGCTATAATTCTGCGAGGGACCAACATGTTCAATGTTATTTGGATTTCCTTTCAACCATCGATTAGCATGGAGTCGTAAATTCCGTCGCGTCTAATTATTTCGTCGCTCGGCACGCGAGGCATTCACCTCCGTGCTTTAGTATTTCGCTAGATCAGTATAGCAGTATTTCAGCGTTTCAGTATTTCAGTATTTCCCATCGTGCTGGATGTTAACGCGGAGCGCCGGAGTAATTCATCAATAATTACTCCGGTCACATCGATTTTATCCGTCGGCTAGTTGAATTTCTACGGGCGCCGCGTGCACCATTTTACACCGTAGATGTGTCGCCGCGGAATATCCAAATGTCCCGATATCGAAAATAGCGCCGTGGAGACACGAGATAATTAGAAAGCTACAATTTTCATTAAGCGGCGATCGACATCCCTGTCTCGCGATACAAACGTATTGCCCGTTCAATTTTTTCAACGTCACAATCAGTCATTTCCGAAATTAACGATACAGACGAATCTTTTTAGCAAAAGTGTTCAAACAACGACTATACACACGTTAAGTCTTTCAAACCTGCAGACGCGAACAATTTGTCAGATCTGTTACGTTTGGCTTTATGCTTTTTGTTGTATAGGGCGTTCCATAATTGGGAGGAACTGCGGGAAAAATTCTCGCCAAGAGAAATTCGCGGATTTTGATGGGCAAGCTTTAAACGAGAGTTTAAACCACCATGGGGATCTTTTAAGTTCGCTTCTGCGACAACGGAGTTGTTAAAATTTGCTTAAAATTGGCGTAAGTACTTTAGTATACGTAGCCGAGAATCAAATTAATTTTTCTAAGATAATTTTTAACTCGACAGAAATATAACACAAAATCTTTTCATTTCTTTTATAATGCATTATATTGGACAATTGTCTGGGCGCCAATCGGTGATTTGAAAGTTGGAGTTTCACCATTGACAGCTAATATTTTACACGATTAACGAAATCGTCATCCCCTATCGTTGAAGCTACTCCCCATAGAAATCCACGATTTTCACTTTGCGACCTCCCATTTTGAGTAAAAAACGTAGAATGACATTTTTTCTTCTCAGTCCCTGTTCACGAGAAATTCGACTTTAAATATCAAACAATTTTGGACAGTCCTGTATTAGTTTAAGGCACACACGAAAGGAAACGGATTAAAGAAAAAAGGGGGAAAAGAAGAACGGTGAAAGAAGAAGCACGAGATAATTAGACGTTTTAATGAATTTGCAAGGACGACGAGAAACAAGAGAATATCAAGAGAAGAGCGAAAGAAGAAAGCAGTCCGGCCGAAAGTTTATTTCAAACGAGAAACGGAGGTTCGACAATACCAGCTCCATTTTGCGAGAAGATTCTTCTGTCTTTTCTTTTCTTCCTCTCTCTGGCCCTGTCACTGCTCGTCTCTTTTTATTCTCGGTTCCCTCCGTACCTTTGTCGATGCTTAATTAAGCAGCATTCAATTTAGCAGCGAGAGGCGTCGGACGGAATTGCGATATAATTGTAAACGTGTACCTTCCTCGTCCGTTTCATTCATTTCCACCCTCTTGAATCTCTTTTTTGTCATCCTCTATGTTCGCAATATCACACCTTTCCCACGGCACGGATCCGCGGATCTTGATATACTCGACTTTAGTAGCGAAGTTCATCAAAATATTTCAATATTTTCATGCATGGTTACATTTAACAGCCTCAATTTTCATATAGAAATAATTACGCCGTGAAATAAACGGGTTATTGACAACCATCGACGGCTGGATTTTGCTTAAAGTCCCAGTTTACGTTGGGCTAGGGGTTAATTCCGAAGGGGGTTAATCTGGTTGGCCGGTAAACGGGTAAACGGGAAAATGATGGAACGTTCGTTAACCCGTGGGGGGTCGGTTAATTGTGGAAATTGCTTAAATAGCCACTTCGACACGCCGGCTCGATTATATCCGTTTTCATTGTAAACGCGGGGCGGCAGCGATGGCGGCGATGGCGGCGATGGCGGCGGCGACGGTGGTTTTCCACGCCGCTAAGCGAACGAACAACCACTCCGAATATCGAATATCGAATATCGAATATCCAACATCAGGAATACCGGAAATATGAGTATCCCTTCTATGTAGAAGGTAGCGCAGTTTCCACGGGACCACTTTATCGTCGAGGGTCCGTGCTAACATTGTCGTTGGAAATATTCTTTTTTTTCTAGCAAAAACCATTGCTAGACTAGTTTCACACCATCGCGGAGTCCCCGTGGACGTAAAATATAGCTCGAAGTTAACGTAGATAATTTTCAATAAGGTGGAAATCTTCGTTCACTGACCCGACGATTTCGCGGTCTGTAACCAATAACAACGCATCGTGTTTAGTGGAGTTCTATCAATATACATCTGATTATGGTATATACATACTAGAATTATCGACATCCCTTATTGACTTAGTTTTCTAAAAACGGAAGGAATGAGAACGTTGTGGGTAAAATCTTAATTATCACAAAAGTGGCACCATTTGTTTTCTTTTTTCCATTACGTTTGGTGTAGTAGTATAAACTATAAGCAAATGTAAATAAAGATACAGCGTGTCTAGTGACTTTCTATTTGTTACGGGTGACTGAATCCTCACGACGGTTCATCGTGATTGTTCTCGACGTCACTGTCGCCAACATCGAGTACCGTAGTATTTTTATCGAACCACTTTTTATTAGGTTTATAACATTTTAATAAACGTCGGTGAGACTTATCGGGACGATCGATTGCTTGTATCACTCGCAAGAAAATTCATACAAATGTCTCGTTTTCAGCCGTCCGAAACGAGACAGCGCCCCCAAATAATGCCAACGATATTTTCGTCGTTAATTCAGATTCGGAGCGAGCTAAATGGCGGGAATAATGAAGAAACGCAAAAACCCTGCTTCTACCTGATCGAAAATGGTGAAACGTGAAAAGGGTAGAATGGTAAAATACTGTGGTTCAGGTCACCCGGATAGATTTATTAGCGGGCATTAATCGGGCTGGCTTGCGTTTGACTGTTCCCCTTTTGTTCCGATTCCAATTCCCATATACAAATACCACGACAAAGGCAAAATACCTTGCAGTTTTCAATTCCCAGGTGTTCTAAATCCTGCTTTTTCGAGGATCATGCCTAGAAATTTGTGTCCGCAGCACACCACGGCTGGATTCAACCTGTTTTACATTATATCAGACCTGATCAGGTAGCCATAACCCTGATGCTGTGCAAGTCTGGCTGGGCCTGACCCAATCCCAAGTCACTTTATCCATGGATTTAAAGGGCTTTGCCAGCCTGATCTATTTCTATGTTTGCCCATGAAGCTAACTTCTCGCTACCAATCTAATTAAGCCTTAAGTTTTGCATTGGCTTGGATCGGCACTGGTGTATTGGTGTTTTACCTCGACCGTATTCTGTAACGAAATAGAAACGAAACGCAAGTACGAATATCGATCCACTAAACGAAGTGGTTCTCGTAAGATTACGTTCATGTATTAGGTATATTAGGTATTCATGCAGCAGGCTGTATTCAGAGGACGAAGCTAACACTGTTCAACTACGCTCAACTTTCTAACGGTTAAGCTAAACTATCGTGGAAATGGTGGCAAGTTGGCTGGATATAGAATGCACGACAAATCAGCCGCATCTACGCCCATTGTTTGCCGCATTATACTACACCACATACGGTTTGGGTCTGATACAATGTGGAATTCTAGGTTCGTCGACTGGTAGGTATAGATGGTGTAACGGTTACCGTGTAAAAGTTTATGAAGGCTGGGGGATTGATACGGCTTGTTTCACCAGACATGCCTTAACGTTTCCTACAGAATAAATTCAAGGATGCTGGATTTTCAACTTTCTTCGGGGAAAACTTCTATTTCAACAGTACTCGGGAATATTTGGTTCGGAAGCTAGGCGGCAATTTTAACGCAGGGAAATTTCTATGCGCTGGTTTCTCTGAGAGGGAGGGGCGATTTCAACACTATGCCACAATATGAATATTTAAAATTTTTACACACCATTGTCTTTTCGGGACAGAAATTAAATGATTTGAACATTTTAAGCGCTGACAGTTTAATGGCCCGGTATTTCCATGGATTGAATTTGAATGCATGGAAATGCCTGAGGTTTGAAATTTGCACGGATCGCAAAATTTAAATATTTTGAAATTTTTACCCAGAGAAATTTTATCGTCTTCAAATTTTTAAACTTACCTACCTTACCGTAACAAGTTTCCTCGATTTTAGAACTTTGCACAAACGTATATTTCACTACGAAAATTCCATTGGATTGTGTTGAATTACAGAAAGCATTAATAACCATGGAATACAGGTTGATTATTCGTGAAAAGTCTGCAGAGATTTGAAAAATCTGATGAAAAAACCGGGCAGCAAGGGTACAGAAGACAGACATGCGGTCATATTGAAAGAGAAAATGGCGAAAGCCGTGTAAGCGTGGAAAGATGGAAAATAGAATTATGGCTTTTCAGACTGTTCGACGTTATTTGAAAACCGTCATGGTGAACATTTCTGGAAATGAGTACTGCCCGAAAAATAAACAAAATAAATAGATATATGCAAAAGAGAACCTATAGTATATGAGATTTATTTCATGGTTGATAATATCTAACAATTATTGTTTTTTTTTCATATAGCGTTGTATTCTAAAAACCAGTTCTGTTTGGCATACTTCAAAGAAAATGCACTATTTTTGCACAACAATATGAAGATATCTGAATACTATACATATACAACCCGTAAATAACACTGTAGAAAATAGGGACGTTTCTTTCCCGAAAACAAGACGACGGGAAAGTTATTGGAATTGCAATATGCGAGAACATTTCTAACGATGTTTTATCGCAGCGAAAATGTCGAAGTTTCGGAGAAAAACGAGCGCAACTTTTCGGACGTTCGAAATTTACAATATTGAGATTTGTACGGGAATTGAGATTTTGCAAAAGTGTCAGTGAATTCTACGTGTGCCACGAGATAATTTTTAGACGATAAGACAAACTCTAGGCATCGTAATTAACGATGAATTACGATTCGTGGAAAAGCAAAACAAATGGAATCGGAAGCTGTTACTTAACTTTTTCTTTTCTTCGACGCAGCTGGATGGAATCTAGGTTTTGATTACTTTCTAACTGATTTAAGTCTTGGAAACCATCGGCGAAAACTTGTCTACACGAGACACGCAAGATAAATGTGAAACCTCCATTATTTCACACATTCTCAAAGACTCTACCACACTGAGGATTTCAAATAGAAGTTTTTTACGAATTTATAGTGGGAAAACTTGTGTATGAATTGTCTTGATTTTTATTTTATTAGGAAGGGGATACATTGTCGATTATATAAAAAAAAGCTGTACAAAAACGAGTTTTTCTAGCTGTAAATATGACTGAAAAAATTAACTTCTAGACGAGAATACACTTGCGCATTGTGTGGAACATATGATAACTCTGTCAAGCATTAATTTTTTTCACAATATTCGGTGAACGCGTGGACAACAAGATTGTCTTTGGTTTGCTACAGCAGATTTTGAAAGTTTTACATATTTACAAAATTATGGTACGTAATTAAAAAGTGAATTTTTGAATAGAAATGTTTTGTTTTATCTAAAATAACAATCTACGGCTTTATTTAAATAACACAGTAGATTGATTCCTAGTAAATGCAGTGTTGTATGAAACTATATTGTACCAGGCTCAAAGCCAGTACCAAAAGGGGATTTGCGTTCCGGAAACTTATTAAAATCAAACATTTTTCTTTCAATTCTACATTAGCAACTTAATTTTTATTAAAAATTTAAAGGTGTAAATAATAAAAAACGAAAATACAAATAAAAAATATTATTTTCATTTAAGACACTTTGTCTCCAAGCCACAGATATAAAAGGAAATGAAAAGGGCCTGCCCTTCACGGGCCCTTGGCTGCGATTGTACTTCACAACAGATCGATGCATTACGACGATGTCGCATTGGATTTCATTCTTTTGGATACGACGGGAGTTTCCATGGGGTACACTGTATCTCTGAAACGACAAGTCTCGCTGCGGATGGCGCGTGAACTGTTCATGATGGATTCCGGTATAATATCCAAATAGAGCTAGAAATGAGTAAATTAAAATTTATATATACAGGGTGTCCCATTTTAATCTTTCCACGCGATTATCTCGAAAAATATTACTTATTCGAAAAGAATTTTTATACGAAAGATACTCTATTTAAAGGGGGACATTCAATGGTGGACACTGTTTTTTCGTAGGTAGAGGCGGCTCCGAGATATGAAGGTGACCTTTGTTTTTTTAAATGGAATTGTAGCAATTTTTTACGCTAGACACATAGCCTGACTCAAGACAAATCCACTGACCTAGAATATGTTGACATTGAAACGTCATTGAAGGTCCTTTTCAGTCACTTCAAATTTTTGTATATTTTCTTGTAAAGACACTGTGTCCCCATTATTCCTTCCTGTTATTATTTTCAGGTAATTTTGTTTTGAAATATGTTAAACAAAATTATGATTGTATTAATATATGTGTTAATATAAAGGGTGTCCCAAAATGAACACAAGATTTGAATTAAATAGAAAACATAGTCTTTAGTCTTTAGATTGTTATTTATTCATTGAATCATAAAGTATATAGGATAGGGTTATTTATGGAATAACTCATCGGGTAAATGGCCTTCACGGCTTTGCTGGTACAACGCACTCTTTTGTCGAAATTTTTGAGCGTTTAATTTTCTCTTGTAATGCACGGGTGGATGTGGGCTTGCTGACATAGACCTTTGACTTCAAATAACCCCATAAGAAGAAATCTAATGGTATTAAATCACACTATCTAAGGGGCTGATACTGATCACCGAAACGAGAGAGTAGACGACCAGGAAAGGTCTCATGCAGTAATTGAATTGTTTCACTGGCTGTATGGCGTATGGTACCGTCTTGTTGAAACCACATATTGGCCACATCAATAGCATCCAATTTCGGTAGAAAGAACTGTGTTATCACGCGATATCGAGCACCAGTAACAGCTACTGCTTGACAAGCCCCATTTTCAAAAAAGTATGGTCCAATGATGCCTCTAGCCTAAAATCTACACCAAACAGTGACACGTTATGGGTGTTTTTGTTGTTCGATAATCACATGTGGATTCTCCGAACAATTTTGACGATTAACAAAGTCATCAAGGTGAAAATGTCCTTTATTGCTTACGATGTAACTTTCATTATTTTTGAAATATTGTTCAATAATTAAAACACGTAGTTGTATCGTATAACGCTCCATTGTTACTAACCCTAAACTTGCAGCTGTCAAATTATTCTTTTTTTAGGATTGTCAATAATTTACTGTAAAAATGGCGGCAAATTCAAATCTTGCATTCATTTTGGGACACCCTTTATAAACACATGTTATCCAGTGCTGTAGACGTATGTATGTACAGTGTCGTACACAGATGTTTTCGCAATTTTCTTATCGTGTTAGTACGAAACCGTGTTATAGATTCCATTGCTATACGAGGGTACCCGCAATTTATCCTATCGTGTTAGAGCGAAACCGTGTTGTAGAAGGGTTACCTGTAGTTCGACAGACGAAAACATATCGTAACAGTTATACTAAATTTCACGAAGAATTTTGAAAAGTAACAGAGTTATCGTGCACACAGGTTACCAGTGCGACCGCGACTATTTTATTAAATAATTTACAAAGAATACGTTTGCCCATAAAAAAAACACTAGTTTTCTCAAATAATTTCACCTTCTTCCTCAAGTGTCATTCAAACAAAAATAAAAATTATTCGTGGGATTAAAATTCCCAAGATTTCAATTTTGCATGTGAGAGTGCTTTATCAATTAAGAACGTTAACGCTGGCAATTGTAAATCGCAATATTTTCTGATAACACGACATGAAACTGTATATGAAAGCACGAACAGTAACAGCAGCGACAGCAGTAGTAGTATATGCGTGGCGCGCGGTGCTTGATATTGAAATCAACGAGCGGAAAACAAAAGTTGCGCCGCTTCTGGGCCGCAAGCGAAACGGACCTTAAAACCAGCGCACACACACACACACACATACGTATAGACTTTCACGCTGACGTCGGTACGTGTGTTTCGCCCTCGATTAATTTCAAAGCAAACAGAAAAAAGGAATTAAGATAATAAAATCATTTTTAAATTGTTTCCCATTGTTCAACCCGCGTGTTGAGCTAAAATTAATTGCGAAGATAATTATATTAAACGACTGGAGAAGATTCCTACTGGTTTCCATACGACTGAATGAGTCGCGGTTCACGCAAAGTATGTGGTGTGTTCAGTGAGGTTCAACTAACGCGGTGGAAACAGTATTATAAACACGCTTTCAAATGAATTACCGCTTCGATAAAAGGGAACAACTTTGGAAACTCGGATGGAATTCTTATTTCCTTACACCAAGCTAATGGACCCGTTGTTGGCTCAATATTGGCCTAATATTGCAGCCATGATTGATCATTGACCACTATATTTGCAAGGATTAAGCAATATCGATCAAACATTGGATTATAATGGCGACGGAATATATTTTTGAGATATTGAGAAAAAGTGAACATTTTCGATGTTGTCCCAATCTTGGCGAACATTATTTCCCTGTAAAGTTAGCAATCTTTTAGAATTATTGCAGGTAGCACAACAATATTGGCTGAATATTGGATACGTCGTTGAACATTAGTCAATATTTGCAAGATTTAATGAATATTGGGCCAACATTGGATTCAAATGTTGAGCCAATACGATGTTGCGATAACATGGCAATGGGAATACAATTTGGCGAATACTATTATGCTAATATTGCTTGGTATTCACTGACCCAGTGTCAGCGGATAATATTCCGCCAATACTACTACTTTAAATGTCACTATTAATGACGAATTAAAAAATGCATATGTATGATGTATTACTTTTGGTGCAATATTGTGTACCAATATCAGGACAAAGTTGGCAGTAGTATTTATGTGCCTAGTTTCTTCCGGCTGCTTTACATACCCTCGCGCGTAAATTGTTGGGCACTTGACTACTCGTAACTCATATATGTGCGCATGTATGTACTTCTAGAAACGCGTCATTTTAATCGAAAACGTTTGACAAGCCCCGTACATTGGTGCGCGCTTGTATGTATGTACGTGTGGGTAGTGGACGGTGCGGAATAAATTATAAACGAGAGGAAGGGAGCGGGGGAGCCAGAGGGAAAGAGAAAAAGGAGAGAGAGTTTCGTTAACAATTACAGCCAACAGCGGACCGTATACGCCCATTTAATTAATAGTTACCAAGCGTTCGTTGCTTCGCTGCTTACGGAATTTTACCCGTGATTTTCACCCTGCCGGTTAATTAGAGAATTATGTGCCTCCACACTGTTACACCGCTTCGCCGCACACACTGTAATTCGACGCCCGGAATTGCGACCTACGATGTTCTACACATTTTACGTCTATACGACATCAACCCCGATTTGCTTCCACATTTATACACCTTTTTCCACTCTCCCTATTGAAAGCAATTTGATTAACCAACTGCACCGCTAAATAGATTTTTGTACATGTGTATCGTTCTAGAAGAATATGTAGAGACAAGTGGTAACTGTTATCGACTTAGAGGGTAGAAGAATCCTGCTTTTCGATATTGATGAGGTAAAAGGTTTATTTGTAATGGAAAGTCAGAACGGAACTGATGGAAAGTTTCGAGCTAGTGTTGGAAACGGAACGTAAGGCTAATAACAAATGACATAAGTATAGGGTGATCGGTGCAGGTTCGGCAACTAACCTATCGGTTTCTGGCTGGCTGCCTCGCTTAATGGGAATTGAGAACTTTCGATCACGATAATTCATCCCTACACTACCCATGGCATCATGGAGTTTCCTATTGCGATCGCAACACAAGGCACGTGTCTGGCTCTCGCTACCATTTCACTTCATTTTTTCAGCGATACTAAGATACTGAAACTCAAGGATCTTCGATCCTCTGTGCCCTTTATTCCATGAATCGATTGTTCTATAGATCAGTCTATGGATATTCTCCTACAAAGATCTCCCATTCCAAACCTATATACGTTGAATGCCATGGATGCTCCACTTTATGGAGCTTCTAATGATAAGAATCTGATCCATGAATCCTTCATTGCATAGATCTATCGGGTTTTCCGTTCCATGGGCTTTTCAATGCGCAAGCATGGATGGACGTATAGATCCTATCATTCCTGTATCTGTGATGTACACTGGGCCTCATATATTCTTCATGCGATACATACATACGAACATTAGTCCTTCCACTTATATCCAATAGGACCGCGCGCCCCGCCCATTTCCCAGACAGCAACAAAACTGATGATTAGTTTTGTTCGGTCGTTTCTTTGTAAATATGCTTTCGTTCAGTGAATTAGAAAGCACAACATGCTGGTACTGTCTAAACTGATACGATATAAGTCTCCAAATATGATATAAATGTTCTTCTATATGGGGAAGACACTTTCGAGACGTGTTTCGGAGAGTTTTCTGCATTATTTAACTCCCTGCATGTATTTCTATTATAGAGAATAGAGATATGATTTTCATTTTCTGATCTTACATTTCTATGTCGTAAAAGGTTTAATATAATATCCATGGTCCTAAGAATTCTGTTCTTTCGCTTTACACTCTCTTTACACGTAGCTGGGATTTATAAATCAATCCTGCGCAAAACGCTATTTCCGCGTACCCATAACTTCAATGGGTTCTTTTTTATTATTTACTTCTTTGCTTTATCGTCGATTAAATTGAACCAGATAAGAAATAATCATTTGAAGCTTTACAGAACGATCAGTTGCCTGTAAAAGCACGTACGGATTTATGATTAAATAATTCAGTCAGTGATTCTAAGACGGTCTGGGTCTGGTTAAATAATTTCGATCATTCCATGTACGAATCCGATGCAATGAAATTCTGTGCTTCATTAAACTTCCACGGCTAATTAGTGTCTAACGTTTCTATGTCGTTACGTAAACGTAAAACATGGATGCGACAAGTAATACAACGAGGGAAACAACGAGGGCAAAATACCGGGAAATTCCCAGGGTTGCATTATAGATTATTCGAATTGAAAATTACCGTTCCGCTATTCCCGTAACAGAAACCCGTTGTAAAATCGACGCACAGGACTTTTGTAACAGAAAGAGGAAAAAAAAACGAGAACAAAATTCACGTACACCGCGAAAGAGGACAATGGAAACACACAAACAACGTATCATATTCAACGAGCCAACGTTACGAACATTTACATTGTACGCTTAACGTGGCAATTCGTATTTATTCGGGCATGATGTTTTCTGAAAAAGAGCTAACTGGTGCGCTACGTCTTTATTTGCTATATCTAGGTCTCCTTGAGATCTGCTTCCATAAACAATTAAACGTTGTACGTACGGAACTATTCACAGTCAAGATACCAATTGAACAGGTTTCAACATTTTCCAATAAGCTTTTCAGTTTCTTCTGGATTATTCTCGATCTTTCTGGTAATCTGCTGCGCAAACTGGAGAAAAGTTCATTCCCATGTACTTTACGCGATAGTAACCAAAAATTATATAGTGTAGATAAAGGACATCGAAAAAAAAGCTTCCGTTGTCTGCATACCTTCTTCGTCTCTAGGATCAGTTTATCGCCTGCGTAGGCAGGGGGAAGGGGACAGCGGTGTTCGATGAAAGGCATGATTTACGAGGTCTATTCGCGCTATTTGATAAATAAAAAGAAGTTATCACGCTCGGAAGCGGTGGATTCGGTCGACACTTCTCGGCAGATTTTGCAACGATGCATTCTATCAAAATAGCCAGTTGAACTGCTGATAGAACGATGCGAAAACTGCCAACGAAATTGACAGTGCTTATCGGTCCTTTGCTTTCTCCCACACTCTGTTTCTATATCTCCTCTCTTTCTCTTTCCCTCTCTCTCTCTCACCCTTTCTCTCTGCCACCCCCTCCCTCTAGTTTGTTTTTTTTTTTATTATTGAACACCGAGATTCGGGAGAGCGGGCGCGTTTGTTTTGACGATTTTAACGGGACTTTCCCAGGGAAGATGAATAGGAATAGAAATAGAAACACGGCGGATGAATATTTGGACGAAAAGTGGAATCGGTTCTGATCAGAATTGGGTGTGTTGATATTTTGGTGACTAGTTCTTTTCAGTAAGCCTGAAAAGCTGAAATTGTTTCGTGTCGAACCAAGTTTTGTTTTTGGTTAACAAAATAGAATAAAACGGTCAAAATAAGTGGAAAAAATAATTTTTCGAAAGATGATATTACTGTGTAATTTGTTTAAATGTTTCGTTGATTCCAGTATACATCATAACAAAGCATCTAATGAAATGAATGAAATACTATCAGCCACATATGTCTCTATCGATTACAAGCGGTCGAATTCCTATAAAACACATTTTTGTACAAAAAGTCCTTTAAACGCCATCTACTAAGCCAACGCTACAAAATGGCAGTAACGGGGGCACTTACAGTGTGCAATGAAAAAAAGGGTTTACTGACATGTTTGCTAAGAGTTCAGCGGATAACTTCTCTCAAACTCCGTGGAATCGCTGTCACAAACGAAACCATGGGGATCGGGCAGACGTCACCGCAGAATTTCCTAATGCCACACAGCCATACAGGCAATGTGCAATTTGCAGCGATAACGGTTGTTCGCCATATAGCTTACAACAGAGTACAGAATCCAGAATCCGACCCCCCATGCATGACAGTATTGTCTTGCGGTAACGAAATTTCATTATTCCTGCCGCATGCGGTTATACCCTACTACCTAACCGCCTTTGTGCATTGTTGCCACTAACGGAGATAACGCTCTCTCTCTCTCGCACTCTCTCTCTCTCTCTCTCTCTCCTCTCTCCCACCCTCCTTTCCTTGCTTTCTCCCTCTCTCTGATCGAGAGAGATCAAGAAGCAAAGTTGACAAGTCTAATAACAGAAACAATGGATCTGCCCTATTCAAAGAAATGTTCACAATTCTCACACTATACTGAACACGCCCATTCTACTTAGCCTGTGTACGTCGTGTCTAGCAAATTCACGTTTCATCCAGCATTCTTCTCCCTCGTATCTCTGAATGATTGGATGAGAATGGCGCATGATATTAGAGGGAATAGTCACTCTATCCCCCTATATCCAGTTAATTGCTCTTCCATTGTCTACGTCCCATTCCCTTTGTTGCGTCCCATTCTGCGTTATAGGTTCTACGTTTCGCAGAAAACCGGGTCTCAAACAGTTCGCGAATACCACGCCCGCGGTACGCTGGTCGATTCCGAATCGAAATCATGGACTTCAAACGAGAACCGTTAAATTCAATCGCGAGCAGAAATATTACAGCCAAATATCAGGACCCAATAAAGTAGACCAATGTTGTGTTACAATTGTGCTTTTTGGTCAAATATATTTGATCTCTAAATCTATAATAATTAATGAAAAGATATTTCAATAGGCCTCAATGAGAATTCGTTCAAACAACAACATATGACGCATGTGCCTTGCAAAATGTAGACAATGATCTGTAGAAACCGTATAAAGTTGGGAACCGAGATTGAAGCGGGAGTTTGAAGTTTCGCGGCACACAAAGGAAAAGTTTCCGGATGATTCGGAGTGAAAACGAAGGCACGAAGTGATTGCGCGGCATACGTGGTGGTGATGTGCGGTGTGTGCGGTAATTGGTTTAGCCTAGTCTGAGAGCGATTGATTAACGCAACCGTTTAAAGGATAGGTGTAGGTGGTGTGTGTGGTGCACGGCGGGTTGTACCGGTACCACAGTATTCCCGATATTACTATTTAGCGACGAAGCCGCAAACCGAAGCTGAAGCCGAAGGGACCCCGTTCAAAGCGTGTCAAGAGTTATTGGCTTGCAAGCTTATTCGAGACATAGCTTTCCAATTCGGATCATACAAGAGACATAGCAAAGATTTTATCCGTAAGATTAGGATGACTATCATTGGATGCTTCAATCGCTGCGGAGTTCGCTTTAATTTTGATGATCGGAAAACCTGCAAGAAGTACCTGTTAATACCCTTTATCAATAAAAATGGGAAGTACTGAGTTGTTCAAAGTTTCATATCCTTAAGAAGGACTACGGTTCCTTACAGAGATACCTCGCATTACCAATATAATGGACAACTGTAGTGGCCCTATATAGTGTGTACAGTTGCAGCTGGTAGGTTGATGTTCTTTGGGGCATTTTCTTTCGTTTCCTTTATCGAAAGAGGTGAGAAGCACAGACTGCCGATAGATATCGATAACCTGAATTCCTCCGTTATAAATTGGTCGATGTTAGACGGTTTCAGATGGTAGACGGGAAACGGGAGACGTGAGACGGGAAAACGGGAAGACGTGATGTACGAAGAGTTTAAGGGCATCGGACGTTATTGGAATTTACTGGCCCGAAAATTGGGACGCGCTAAACCCTCTGGAATTACCCGACTTCCTTTTCTCTTCCTCTCTTGTCTTTCGTCTTCACCTTTCACCGGCTCCCACCTTTTTTACCACCGTGATCGCCACTCGCAACACACGCCCTACACACAGCACACATCCCTCACGTGGTTGAACATCGAAAACGAAGAGGATCGAATTCAAGAGGCAGTCTGGGAGTTGCAAGGCCTAAATATGCTTGATTTCTGGTAATTCCTTTTCAATGATACAAACAATCGATCGTACGGACAATTGTCATAAAAGCTTAGTATTAAATGTTGAAAATTTTGAAAAAATTTGTTTTAATGAATTGCATTTAACTTTAGAATGGTTTTACACTACAGTGATGTTAAGAACGTATAATCTTTGGCTTCAACTTCTTTTAATTAAATACCTGCGGCGTGTCACTCTCTATATAGTTGCGTATGACTTGTATCGTACGACCACGTTGATATTATTTAATATATTTTGAAGATTCTTGTATATACCATATGATATACATATTATGTAGAATAATATGTAAGGCTCGTGTATTTTCACTGATTACTGGTCACTGAGTTCTATTTTTTTTCTATGTCATTCTATTATCTTCTTAAAGTATCATCTTTTGATAATTTCATACACAAAAACTATTCCAGTTCAATTTATATCATATCGAATAAAATTCAATACTGCACAGGAATGTCAGTTTCTTCTGATACATGGAAATTTACACACTACAAATTTCGTCTCTCAACCGGTGTAAATTACGTCAAACGAAATCTAAACTTTTTCGTCGAATTTGTTGTGGATGCTTGGAAAGTGAAACAAAATATTTTACCGTTAAAAAGTAAATTAATTATCTGGCAATTTTCTGTCTACATCACAAACTTTCATGGAAAATAGTATTCGATGTGGTGGAATGTGAGAGATTTATTTCGGTGGGTTCTCTGAAGAGTACCCCATTGTATGTATGTATGTATGTATGTATGTATATACATTAGGGTGGTCGTTAAAAATTAAATCTTTTGCGACGCCGCCCAAAAAGCTTCCTTATGATGCAAAAACACTGTTTTTTTTTTAAATTAACAACAACACGTGTCTCGAAACGATTTACGTTAATTTTTGGTATAATCACGTTTTTGGGAATTTTTATGAGAATTATACAATTATACAACACAAATCAATAAAAAAAAACATTAGTTAATTAAAATAACAATAAGCAAAAATTTAAATGCGTTTTCCGCATTTTCCACGTTTCTGATGATATCTATGTACGCCGATCTTCATCCTATTCATTATTCCCGAGAAACCACGAAGATGCTACAAATTCAGAAGTAGATCTTTCTTGCATGAACCTTCTGAGCGCCCCTAGAGGGGAAAAAACTGGACAGTCGGAAATTTGATAATCGCAATTTGAAACGGCGTGGTGGCGACGTTTGTCTGCAACGTAATCCCGCATCTGACTAACCGTATCGCAATTTCGGCGTGGTAATACCTCCCATACCTCGCTCGGTATCCATGCGGATATACGATACACGATACGCGATCTATGTGTGTGCATTTGTGTATCGCAGTAATGTACTGCATGTGTTATTACTGTACCATATTATTACGCGGGCTGCTTTATTAAATCTTGTTACGCGGCAAAGCCGCAAACTGTTACAGCGTTATAATTCAATTTGATGTAAAAGCAAATCCATTAGTCTCATTCCAGCCGCTGTTCCATCTGCCGTACCCATCATTCGAATCGAAAGCTCTGTACTTTGTTGATCCTTTCTCATCCCGTTTCTTCCATAATAACGTCAGCATTCGGCCCAAATATTCTTCTCAGGTTTTCCAACTCTTAATCGACAAATGCGTCCCTATCGTGGTTTGCGATAATTACTGATGTTAATATCTGGCTGTCAGACGGCGATAATTCGTCGGGGCAAGAGAAAAAGGTAAATAAAAAACAAGGGCGATGGGTGGGTAGGGGTCGGGTAGGGTAGGACAGCCAGGGGTATTGAAATGCAACGTTCCGGGCCCGTGCGTCGCATTAGAATAATTACATGCAGTCAGCCACACGTCCCATTTCCACCCCGACTCGTCTCGATCAAATCTCCGTACTTCCGAGACCGACAGAACAAGAGAACAAGAACACGACCAAGTGAAGCCACCAACGAGCCAGGGCCGGATGATGAACAGTTTTAAGGGTGCTGCCTATTTTTAACATTTAGAATTACATTTATTCTCAAATATTTCGCTGACAGTTAGGAATTAATGAGCTCGATTGCCAGGAATGACATTTACCCAATTGTGAAACAGAGTTCTGTCACAGAGTTAGGTTGAAAAGGCTATTGTGGGGCTACTGGTTAGGTCAACCGTCACTGGTATCAATGACACCGCAGATTTCACATCTCGCGAAGTAGACAAATACGCGAGGAATTCCCAATCACTCGGGAGCTAGGTCCCTGATGGTTTAACCAACTATTCGAACCGGAGAAATGACGGGGAGAAATTGATAATAGAAATTGCAATGGTGCTAATTATCCTAGAGATAACAGGACGTTACGGCAATTTGTTTGTTAAACACGCCACGCCGTTTTTCGCCATTGGGAATACTAAATATCATGGTAGTCGCGACAGACATTTAAATTACCCATGCTGTATGAGTTTTACACTTTCACCCCGACAAAACCGATCCGTTTTATCGCAATCCAGTCAACCCTTCTATTTAAGCAGAGTCTGCGGTTAATAATACTCCAAGTTTCAGATTAAATGAAGTGTAAACTGGTTTCGACTGAATTAATATTTAAATACGCACATATTAGGTAGGTATAAGAAGTAGCCAGACGTCTGTTGACTATTAGAGATCTTCACTTTACAAGTAGCCTTTAAGCGTAACTTCTTTTACTACATTGATCACTTGCCAAATCGAATTACCTCTCGCCCTATACATCGAACGAAATTTTCTTTTACCTTCGTTCAATACCCGCAAAAAGTGGCGGATTGAACCCTGAAAAAATATATTTTTTGTAAATATACGTATTCTAAAAGAGAAATAATCTATACGCTTCGTCCTGTACTATATTGATAGAAAATTGGGGAAAACGTATACTTTTTTTTACAAAAGAGCGAGTGGCGAAACGTGACTGAATCTAATCGTGGGGGTACATCTTAACACAATGACATCGGGGTGTTTAACTCTTGCCCTATCGATGCAGGGCCACTTTACCAACCATTAAGAAATATCTGATTCTGATATAAACAGATTTATCTGAAATCTATCATTACTGTCTGAAGCAACGGTCAGGTGTTCAACGTATATGTATGCAGTCCCGATATTAATCATGGCTGAATATAATAGAAAGATAAAACTATAAATACTCTTTTAAAATTGGGAAATATCTCAATAATATATTTCTGAAGACAGATTGAACCATGGATAACGTCTTAAAAAGTTATATTGGGACAAGTATATGAAGATATATGTAGATGATGCGTAAACGCGTCATCAGCATCCAAGTAACAACTTCAATAACATGAACACGCTTTGTCCTTCGCGAATGTGTTATTATAATATCGTCTATAACGTAATCAAATGTAAGTTAAACCCACGGGTAAACCATGCAATCGCTAAAGCATATTTATGAAATCCTACCATAGTGCAATGGAAAAAACTACTAAACTAGGTAGACTCTACTCTAATGTTATATTTTCTAGTGCAAGATATTTAAATAACCAATTTCTCTAATTGATCGGAAAAATTGGACCAAATATTCTTCCACAACAAGTGACTGCTTTCAATGTAACAGTGTTTAGGCCCTAAACCCTAAACTTTAGCGGATGCGTGTGTTGAAGTTAATATTAAATTATCAAACTACCTTAAGGTATCATTAGACATTAAGACTTTGATCTTGATTAAAGTTCTGCGCATCATTTTCGTAACACGAAATATTACTGGCGTTTAACTTTAGAGTGTAATGCAAAAGAAAACGCGTATACTTTTAGTGTTTGTTTGGTACGAGGGGCAACTATAACGAATACAGTGATGTTGTACAGGCAATATGTAAATTCACGAGGTTCTTCTCCTTGTGGTATTAGAGAGATGTGATTGATTTTTGGGAAAAAAACAGTTAAGGGTTGTAGACTTTCTAAAAAATTATTGCTAAATATATAACATGGGTCTGCAACAAAGGCACCTTCTTATCGGAAGATGACATTCCTAAAATCGGGAAAGATTCCGATCAGGAAACGGACAGTATGTATGTACACTTTATCTTATAAAGTTTATAGGAACTACATTTTGGTGCATCGATTTCTGATTACGTGAAAAAATCGGAACAGCCGGTCAGTAGCACAGTTTAAAACGAACTTTGTTCGCCGCGGACGAATTGGGTGTCCAATCCGAAAATTAACGGTTTTACAAATTTACAGTCTCTTATGGTCAGAGCATCACTTTAATTGTAGTCAAAATACTTTTCATGACATAAGTAGAATCTTAATCAGAAGTCCTGGTGACTTCTCGCGGCAGCGCGTTGATTAGAATAAAGTGATTGGGTTGTTGTACCCTTGGTTATGATGTATATAATAATTATCCAGATCTATCATATATTTCGTTCTTTGAAAACTAAATATAGAATCACCAAACTTTGAATACCGTGTACCTTATATAATTTATTTCGACTTTGATATTCTGACGCTTTTTATGCGTCGACTTTCGTTGTCCTTCCAAGTTCTCCGGGCAAGGTTGCCCACTTAGCTCACAAATTTCTTCCCCGTCGATTAATACAATTGATCATCAACTTATCGTACTAAGTCTGATAAAGGGAGATTTTTGGTTTAGCAGACCCATTGACGGAATTCGCATGTTAGTCAAGGTATTAATAGATCGCCATCCGACTCGTGAATTTCGTTCTGTCATCCGAACAACCGTGTTTCGCGTTGGCCTGTGTTTCGTGTTTCGTGTTTCGTGTTTCGTGTTTCTCGTTTCGTATTCTCGTTGCTCTGTATTGGTCTAACACAGCCGTAGCCACGGCTACATACACGTACATCCTGTATAATCTGGGGCTAGATATGTACGCGCTTGTTTTCCCGCCGGGATCGGGGTAGAAATGGCCAACGAAATGTCCTCTCCTTCTGAGCTTTCTCTCTTACCCTATTACGAGACGAGAGATGAAACGGCGAAACGATGAAAGGCATGGTGGACCGGGTGGATAAAAGGAACCACCGAAAAAATTACCCGGAACAATGGACCACGTTAATGGCGTACGCGTCCTGCCGTTTGTAGCAGCTATTTTTCCTCCTTGCCCGGTTTTTATCCAGCAGTTTTCCTGCGTGTCAAGAGTGCCACGGAAAACTGACGAAACGAACAAAACACCCGTACTCTTTTACTTCCAACCTGCTTGGCTGGATAAGCATTAAAAAAAAGAGATTACTTAACAGAAAATCTGATATACAGAATGATTCGCAATGTGAATCGCACTGACCACTTTTCGTATGATTATATACTACACTTCTTTTCATATATCTTAATGTACCGTTAACGCAAATGAGATGTACAAAGATGCTGGATGAAAGCACTGGTTGTTTATATTTTATTTTTACGTAGTTCCCAAATTAAGTCGAATTTACGTTTAGCCTCTCATGCTTTTCCTGCAGTTCACTTACTCACCGATGCTTCAGCAAGCCCTTCGCAAGATAAGCGTCCGCCAACAAACTCCATAACGTCCGCAAGTCCCATGTGTACAACATTTTTCACTCGGGCACTTGAAGATTGTAACTGAACCCACGTCAGACGAAATGATACCAAAGAGTTCACACTCTATTGACCGAGTGGCGTACTTTACGGCATTAAAAAATCACGTTAATATCGCGTGTGGAAAGATGGAGAGATAGTCTCATGCTATTAACACGGCGGCGAAAGGTCGATTGACGTACCTGACACGTTAGTCAAGGTGAACGCTGTATGTGACACAGTTCTACATTCTTTATCGCGTAGTTTGATCATAGGCTGGACAGGGACGGTCCTTAAGTTAGATACGAAAAACTGACGTCACGTGCGCAACCACCGACTTTCCAGGAATTTGAATCTACCATGTATTATAGAGACAAATACGGTTGGAGGATGAAGAGAATAGCTACCACACATACTTCTGTCTCGTTGGTTCCTCAACACAGACTGGTACTACTGACTTATTCCTAAGAAAAAATGGAGATTCGTAGGAAGATAGGAGAGCTGCAACGAATGCTATTGGAACTCACATGGCAGTTTGCCCTTTTTGAAAAAAGTCAATCTGGATAACTGACTGTTTAAGTTTAGTGACAGTTTCCTGTCTGCTCGGATTGTTTAGCAACTTCTATTCATTGTCTCTCAAGCGGGAAGTTTTGTTGCTATTCTACCTTTGCGTTTAATTGATATTTCCCTGATCAGCTACCCTTCTGTCGTTCACCCCTGGCAGCAGGGAGGCTACAGGAACAGCGAGGAAGAGAAAGCTACGTGCGAGAGGGAAAGAGGAAGGAAGGTGGGGGAGTATGAGTGAGATTAATTCAGTGGAACTCGCATCCGCAGATCTCGAAAGCAGCACTGGGTAATGTATCGTCTGTATGGCAGAGGATAAACCTACTAATTTGAGCAAGTCAATTTATCGTCTGAGCTGTCAAGCGACCGGGACACAATGCCAGCCGTAACAGGGATCAGTCTGCGATCAACCTATTAGCAAATTCCGTCTATTACTTTTCCTATCTATCAGAACAATTTTCTATTCTTATCTGTCTCGGTACGGTTGAATTTTCATCTGACATAGCGCAACGAAACAATTACACGCGAAACGTAGTATAATGTTGAATTGGGTACGCGAGTGAATAGTGTTGTACACGGGAGACTACGATTTCCTGCTGGGTGCTGGGGGGATACTACTCTTCCGGAGGGTTTGCGGAAACATCAGCGGCCAGAGGAATTTCCAGCGAAAGCTATGATATCCGACGACACGAATATAAATGCAGATTAATCTGCGAATTTCGACAGGAAACAGGGAAATAGATTCAAAAGCATTTTCCTGAAATGTCTTAGACAATATTTTCTGATTTATCTAAACCTATATTTATTCAGTACCTGCGATAGATCAAATACACAGATTGAAAAAGTCAAAGAAATTGGTTCGATCAAATATTTGACAAAGTCTACGACGGTTAATATTCTCGGCCGACATATAAGAAATTGTTCAAATTGTGACCACAGTTTGGTGGTTGTAGACCTTTTATAGATTTCTATTGTCAATCGCGTACTTTTAAAACGATCTACTATGAATTTTTTCACACAGAACCTTACATTGTTAATACAAAAAAAGTTTCGTTAGGAAGAACTAGTAAATTCTCAGTGTAATTTCATAAACCGAGCCCAATAATAAGCCCACGATGTTATTAGCAAGATAAAAATATTAATGAACCGAGACGGAAAGTTCCCCACGGAGCAGCTAATGTAAAAACCCAGTTTAATTAGATTTGTCGGCCCAGTATATCAATATCAGTTTAGACTTTGCCGATTAACGGGATCCTTGTTGCCCTCCTTGGCCCTTCTTTACCCTTCTTTACCTCGGCTGATTGTAACTCTAATGCCATCTATCATGCCCTCGTTCCCCATCCTTTCTCGAAACTGGGAGAAACTGTGAGAGGATGAAAACGGGAGAAGTAGCGTCCGGAAGATGAATGGTTTCGGCGTCGATGATTCGCGCAAGTATCGAAAACTTGCCGCAAAAAACACCGACTTGCCCAAAACAAAACCCGTTAATGGACTCATTTTTATTTCCAAGATAACTTTCACGAACTCCTGACAGACTCCTTGTCTTGCTACTCCGCTGTCCCATCAGAAACATTAGGGGTCTGCTAAGCTGCCGGATGAATTCTACGAGAATCCGCTCGTAATTCGACAGGGACTGGAGCCGCACACAGCCAGACCAGGGTGTTAAAACATATTAAAGCGTGTTGGGGCCGGTCGATATAATCGACGGCGGATATTTACGACGTCGGTTTGCTCGCTGGCATGATGTCCGAAAGAGTTTGGCAGCGGGGCCAGGCCGACCACGTCCCACCGATATTTCTGCAAGGCAAAAGGTAAAAGGTAAAAGGTAAAAGGTAGAAGGCGAAAGGTAAATGGTGGAAGGTAGAATGCGGATTACGGGCACGGAATGGAATAACGCGGTGGAAAATGGCGTATTCGGGGATGATGCATGCGCCAACTGCTGCTCCCTTACGGATGAGAGTGTCTTACGGACTTTTCATGCATACCTTACCCTTTCCCATCACCCATCCCCATCCCTCCCTTCTCCACCCATTCCTTTCCGCATGTTCAGCTCCTCTGTTCAACGAATTTTTAACGTGAATTTGTGTCCGAGAATTTGACTCGAATTATCCCTCCCTATTTTACTGCCTATATCGTTAAGGACTTTGAAATCCAGGTGTCTACCATAGAAATATTTTATAGGCATGTCATTGCTGCCATGAAATATCATGCCTGCCACGCCCACGCAGACCTGGGTGTTAAAAGAGAAAAAGCCGCGTAAAGATAGCAATATAAATAAACAGTGGAAAATTCTGTCGAATCCATGAACCGATCGAAATAGAAATATTTGATTTGTATGAACGTTGGTGTAAACGAACCTTGCTGTGTGACTAGAGTGATGGGACCGTATGAATATTATTCCCACGTCAGAGTTTGGGAAATGATGACCGTCGGAATAATAACAGGCTCCATTAATTCAATTTCCTGTCATTTACCGATGATAACTTCAATTTCGAATCAAGAGCCACGCGAAGACAGCTGCTAATGCCGCACAGAATGTTCATTATACTCGTGTATTACGGGATAATAATTATAAGATAATTATAATTATCTATTTAGGGTAAAGGGAATCTATTTCCGATACGTTTGTGATATTTCGCGTTATGTAAATATATTATAGTAGAGATTTTAGACATTTAATATTACACTCACGTGTGAATAATTAACTAGAGAATTAATATTGTCTCACACCATATGTTGTTTCCGGTTATTTCACAATTTATTAGAACATGACATTACGTAACGAAGCGCCGTCGTTTGGAAACGTGCTTAATGTATCCAAATGTTTCATTTTACAGCAAGTATTTTCACAAGAAAATGTTTCTTTTTAAAGAGCTGCTTCTTTTGAGAATATATTTTAAAAACTTTTGGACCGATATCTTTAAGATTTGGTGGGTTTATTTACTGCTGCTTAATCTTGGCTGAGGAATTTTCGTGAGTCGGTAAGAAAAGCGGAAATAACGGATGTATAGGATTGACTGGGACACGTGAAAAAAATTGGGCGCTGTCGGTACTAATGAAAAGTCTTGGTACTGTTGGCACTAAGAATGATGGGAAAGAAGAGAATAGAAAAAAATTCTTAATCTGCACGATCGGGCATTTCATTGTTAGTAGATTCATTATGAAAAATCAATGACTATAAAAATGGCAGCCTTTCGAAAAAAAACGAATAAATTTCGTCTAAAATTTTCAAGAATTGAAAGTTTGGATTTGAAATTGTATCCATCTTATATTGGCTTCCGGTTTTTCTACCAGAACATACAAATTTCGAAAAATAGTTCGAAGGAGAATAGTCCGAGCAGTCTTTTTACGAAAAGTTTCAAAGATAATACCTAATTTTTTCTAGAACCAGGGAAGTGCACCTTATGATTCATTGGAAAATTGTCTGAAATCGAACTGGTCGAAAGAAAATAAAAACTTGTACTCTGCTAAAAGAGGAAGTGAATCGCTGAGTATGTAAAGTTAGTATTAAATGTCAAATTTGTCGCTTTTATGTATATTTTTGTAACGTATTCCCTTTTAGAGGCAGCGTATTTTTGTATTTTTACTTTTAACGCGCACTGCAGCCCGTTTCAAAAACACTTTATACCGTGCCCTGGTATTTCATGGCTTATCGACCGATTGTACAAATAATTACGCAGGAAAATAAGTATTACTTGAAAATCGGTGAAAATCGAGCGCGAGGTATTAATTAAAATGTCAATCGTTATTAAAAGATATCGATGCTATCGCGTTCAATATTTCAGCCGAAACAAAAACTAACAAAGAGAGGAACTTTATAGAATTTCGTGTACCTGGAACTGCATTCATAACGCAATTAAGAGCATCATTAATTTCAATTACGATCTAGTACCCGTAGTCATTGAATTAATCGCGGTCAATTATAATTGATTGTTCATCTATGTGTAACGGGTAGGGGGTTTAATCCGATGTTTTCTGAGTAAATAATTAAAGTGTTTCCAAACGATAAAACAATTACATTGCAGAACGGATTTTTTTCAGGAAAAATCCGCTGTTTTGAAAAATGAATGAAACCTCCGCAAATAGGATGAGTAAATTTGAAATGCATATTGAGTGTAATAAATCGTTTATAAAAAACCAAGCGCTACTTTATAGCCCATCGTGCACTAGTCCGTGCTTTTGTAATCCGGCGAACTTTTTCCAAACGTTCCATTACAATATCAAAGATTTATCGACCAGTTCTCACGACCGTTTTTATATCGGAATTAATTTCCCCGCGAAAGTCCGCGATATACCCTTACTTATAGTAGAATTCTTGGATCATGCTTGACATCAATGCCAATGAAATTCCAATTCCCGTAACGTACAACTTGCGAACGGTCCGAGACGCGGAAACGTACGAAGAATCAGAATTTCCCAAGTGCTTGGCGAATACTTCGTAAATTTTCCCCTCACTCCCGGTATTCAGCCTGGAAGTTTCCTCGCCCCGGAACGGTTCATATTCGAACAGGTAACTCGGCTTTAACACACTTTCGGAAACGGGCAGGACAGGGTGCGAGAAAAACGCAAATTGCGGTGGAAATTAATTGGAAACCTAACGGGTGGATACGTAACCACTCGCCGCGGTCTGCGACGGGAACAAGAAGCGAAAGAGGCGAGAACGAAAGAGAAAAAAAAAACGATACGTTAACCCGGCATAAGAAGCGGAGAATAATGGGTTGGTTATGGGACCCTATAACGATACGTCAGGAACACGCGTAGAAGAGTATAAAAACCAGAGCATTTTTGAATTTTTAATAGTTGTATCCCGCTGTCGTTATAAAATGAGATCGGACGGAGGGTCGGGAGAAATGAATTATTAAAATGATGGTCTTTTGAACAAGATGAATCGATCTCGCCATAGAATCTGAAAGATTTCGACGACTTCTGGTTTAACAGTGCTTGAGTTTCCGCAATCAATTCAGTTCCAGCGGAACCACGTTCGTGCAGATCCACAATCTCGTTTTGTTTCCACGTTTCACATCACCATTGCGGCATTTTTCATCAATACCAGCCGAACCAGATCGTTTTTTCACGCCCTCTATGAACGCTCCGTGTCCGTCACTTCCGGGTGATCTATGTAGCAGCACACCATAATTCCTAAGAATAGTCCTGGATATAGTTTTCAGTAACCCGCGAGATTTTAAAACCATCGTGTGATTTTTCAGAAGAATTTCGGAAAAAATCCGCAAACTTCCAACATGATCAAAATTGTCTATTGACACGTCAAAATTCGTTTCGACTGCTACCAAAGTGTGTGAGATTCATCGCGTGTAACACACGACAGTCGTAAATGGGTTCTATCAGCGGTTTCTTTGGTGGAAAAAGAAAGAATAGGGCGGGAAGCAGCTACACCGGGCAAAAATGAAAGTAATAATTGCTAAGGGCTCTGCTTGACGCGCAATTTTCGCCGCTGTCGTTTCCGAAACACTCTCTCCACGCTTCCACGATTTACGAGGCGAGAAACTGCGGCCGGTTTGATTTTTATGGGGGCATTCCCAACCCACGACGTTTCCTAACAATCCGCGCGGACGTATTTCCGGATAATATCCGCCCGGCGAGCTCTATTTTTGTGTTCTTAGGCTGCTTGTATCAGTGGGATTCTGTGCAAAAGAAAAATTTTACTGGAGCACGTTTGTTGTTGTAGTTGTCAATTAACCGGGTTATGATGGGCTTTGAAGCGAAGTAGTTTAACATTATAATGAAGGGACGCACGAGCCGAAACTGTATGAAAAAAACATCAAAGGGAAACTGCAACAGGATGAATTAGAAAGGGCTGGCCCGGTTGTCATTCCCCATTTCAGAAAAAGGAAAAAAATATAATGGTTTTTTCGCTGACGCGATTAAAATCCGTCAGTCAGTTTGATAGTTGCCTGAGTCTCGTACTTGTACGTAGCGAATTTCGACTATGACATTTATTAGCGTCTAACACCACAGGACCAAGTTTTTAATTAACAAAACAATTTATCCCATTCGCGGCGTGTAATTATAATAAAAGGGCTGGTTAGCCGTGATTAACTCACGGCAGAGGGAAAAATCAGTTTCATATGGTGATCCGTTATCCATCCTCATAAGGTGTATTATGCTAATCGAAATAAATTACCGCTGACGTAATCATACTGCGAAAATGGGCCCGGGCAGATTCATTTCATTTGCTGAATCAATTTAAAAGTAAAATATGGCAATGTAAATAAAAAAGTGTGTAAAAACTAATTAAATTTGTGGAATACGGAGCAACGACAATTTAGGGACGATGAACGCGCCAGCAATATTTGATGTAATCGCTGGGAAATGGGATAGTCGGTTTTGGAATTCGGTGTTGTTGCGGAATGCAGCAAGTATCGATTCGGTTGCAGTCGAACTCTGATACTCAGGGAAACCGAGGAACGGAGAAATCATCAACTTAACACTATACACCTGCGAGAAATTGTACCCGAGTGACCCACACCTGAGATCCAGTCAACTGAGAAACAGAAATACCTACATATTTCTAGACATGTGAAATCCCATTTTTTTTTTTTTTTGCCCGTGGTCGTTACCATTTACAAAGTTACGTGATTTTCCAAATAATTTAACACACGGAACGGAGATAATGCCGGGCGCAGTTTTTTAATACATCATAAAAAGTTTCTGGGGGCATCACGGGGCTGTCAGATTCTCTCTGTTATTTCACGTAAGTTTAAAAAAGTTCACTGTTTACGTAACGTGATTCATGTGAAATTTAATTACACTTTTCAATACAATGGTATTCATGCGTTAAGTAAAAAAAATGCTGTGCATTAAGCAAATACGTCTGTTTCGCGGTTTTCTCATTCCTGCGGGCAAGGTCAGTCTTTTTTGAGGGGTGGATGTAATACGTGTATACATACGTACGCGTGTCGTTCCCACATTATTCGACTAATGATAATGGATTTGTAATTGGAAGCTGTGAGTAACATACGACTTCCTCTCTTTATTAAAAATGAACTGCGCTCAATTTTGTTCCGTTGCTTTATTAGGTTGATATAGTTATAATTTTTACAAGATTCGAGCAATTATACTATCTGTTATTCGAGATTTCTGCGCTTTGGAATTTTTAGGCTTTGAAATCTTGCTTTTTGAAAATATATAGCTTTTGAGATTTGTTCGATGAGATATACCTGCTCCTTGATAGTTTTAGGATGGAATTTCTTATCTCATCAATGTTTTGCGTTTTTTTTTACTTACGTATTGATTTCCAGCACACTACAATTTCTTCTTCTTCTTCTTCTTCTTTTTCTTTATAGTCGCATCAACGTCTAGGGTTATACTACAATACAATTTCAATGCGTTGAATTCCGCTGCTTTTAAATTCCCATGTATTTGAAATTACACCGCTTTTAAATTTGTACGTGTTGAATTCCTGCTACTTAAGCTTTCAAATTTGCCATGCTTGAATTTCCTATTTGTTGAGGGGCCTCACGAGATCCGGGGCATTGCAGGAGGAGTTTAACTTCAGAGTTTATTAGTTAGATAAGAGATAATTGCACTAGATGGCTCATATAAATTTTATAAAAAATCATTTTAAAAAATTACTTAGGTAGTAAGTTCTCAACTTATCATTTCCGATTTGAGGAAATTGTTTTTCGGGAATCAAATTGAATCATCTTGTACATTCATCCTTTATCTTTCTAACAAGCTCAAGGTCATTGAAATCAATTGACCATGTAGTAAGGCCTGTTAAAAGTGAATTACAGGGATGAGGTAATATTTACCCTTTTTGACACAGTGCACTCGACATGCAAGTATATCTTCAGTTTGAAATGGTATACGGGCCAATACGTTCTGACCATTTGTTACCGATATTTTATAATTCTAAATTTACCAGTGCCTATAAAAATGCTTGTTATCTATTCTAGTTGTGTGCTGCAATCAGTCTAATAATAGAATGCGAAATAAAACTCGTTTCTATACGATATCTAATTTCACTCTCTTTTTATTAAAATTTTTGATATTATTTGAAAGTGAAAATATTTCTACCTAGATAAAATGGGTACATTGTTGTGAAAAACATAAACAGTAAGAAAGTATCTGGATATGTTAATGAGAATAATTATTTGCCAGTAAAGGGGTAAAAAGTATTAATATTATATGTACATGTATGCATTAGTATGATAGACCACATAAATATACTACACAAAAATCAGTAATGAAATACTTTTTAATTATTCTTTTTATGTAACTCTAGGAGTACTAGATTGCACAAAAGCATTCTTAACAATTTTTAACTTTCCTGCTTTTTCTGTAATTATTTTCATTACTTTTAGGTAGGATTCTTTTTTAACAGAGATGTATAAAATTTTGTGAGACATTATAACGCAAAAGGTGATAACAATTCCGACGATTCGATGTGTCGCACATATTTGACTCGCCGCAGCGAACATTGAAACCCTCGAGTTACTTCACGCAGGACGAACTGTACAAAACGTCTATCGAACAGAAACGTGAAAAAGGATACATCTGAATACCTGAAGCCCCAACTGACCGTGTCAGGGGAATAACCCGAACACACAGATACACACATCCACGTTTAGGTTGAGGGTGGGAATCGTCTTCTCCTACAACCCTTGTAATTTATATTTTTTCTGTTTCTGTCGCTGAAGTCACACACCACTCGAGAGCTCGAGGTGGTAAGACCCTTGAATATATCCTGAATGTTCTATATTTATTTCTACCACATTTATATTTCCATGAAAATGTTGTTCGTCAATTATGAAAAAAACAACGATAATTTTCTGTATTTGGCTACAGCTATACCATTGCGACAAACTGAAGATTTTCATCCTTTTTATCTTTTATCAATGTATTTAAGGACAGGTATTTTCAAATAATTAAACACGGTTAATCCAAAATCGGAGATTCACGATATTACGATACAAACGTACGAAACTACTTTTTATCTATTTTATCGTAAATAATGGAAATCTAAATGTCAGGTAAATGCAAACGAAAGTGTAGTGGCATGTTAGTACATATATCGAGTATAAAACGAGGTGCTTAGACTACTTTATCGCTAATAAAACTTATCGCTATCTCGAAAGAAAAGTAGGCAACCGTCATACGTGCACATATCCTGAAAGTTATGACGCATTACTGCGATTTACGAATTTTTATAGCTACTGCGCCATCAGCATAAACAGAAATTGTCACGTTTTAAGATTTCTCCCTCGGAATTATCATTCGACGATTTTATTATAAAAGCTTTACAAAAAAAAAAGAGACTTGTCAGCTGCACGTCGAAGTTAGTCGTCAGGAAATTGAGGGAACTAAACTTCGACTATTACAACTGTACGATTATCATTGAACACAGTTGAGAGAGAGAGAGAGAGCGAGAGTGGAGATGTTAGGCTGACATATAAAAGTGAGTTTTTTCAAGTAATCTACGGAAAGCTTTGGCAAACTGACTGCACGGGGAAATTTCTCTTTCGCGGAACTTCTCCTTTCGTTGAAAGCACATTTTCTAGAACTTCTGTCCCCCGATTTCCATAAATTTTCCTAATTGGTCTACTTCCGGCCGAGTAATTCCGAGTAGTAATATCTGTTTCCATCGGATTTCTATCGAAGCTGTTACTTTTCTTTCCATTTTCCATGATCGATTTAATATACGAATGAAAATTTTGAAAAATTCATTTTGATCGTGGATTGGCGGAGAAAATTTAGGCTGGCCATTGTTTTGTACAGGTATTTGCGTTACATGGGTGGCAGTGTTTGTGTATCGGTGCGGCGGTGGCTTAAGTGTTTCGACGTTGTAAGTAGAAGATTATCTGGCAGATCGATAACTGTGTTCATATTCCGGCTTTATGTAACTCCCTTTGGAAGTTATGTACGCCGTAAATCGAAAGTTCCACGACACTTATAATATTGTAATTTTAGAGTTGTTCAATTTTACATTGTAAAGATACCGATGCGTTCAAATTTGAAGGTACACGAAACTTAAAGGGAAGGGATTCATACATACAGAGATTTGAGCGATGAAACTTGTAGAGGAAATTTTGATGGCGTAGAAATTTCAAAGAATTGAAATTCGACGACGTTAAATTTTTAACGCGAAGCATTGTTATTATGTGAAAGTATCCACGGGCAAAAAATTCGCACCAACAGAAATATAATATTAATCCGCGAAATTATTGACGCCCGGAAGTTTTCAACGCAAATATTATTGACCCCTAAAATCTGTCAGCCACAGAAGTTTGAGTGCTTAGAAATTCACGGTCACAAAAATTTAAATACTTTAAACCTCTCATACCAAAAATTGAAGGGTACTAAAGTTTGATACGAAAGAATTTATGGAACGATACGCAGATATTTTGTTTAAAATTATTTGACCTTTGTTGGAAGGTTATAGTAAAAGCACGGAGGACACTTTGGCCAGAAAACAAAACACTAAGGACGAAGGACTAAGGACGATAGTCTTGGAACGTGCTCGTAAAAGTCCTACTCAACCCCAGAACCACTCTCCTCTCCTCTTTCTCACACTCTCTCTCGAGATATATCGCCACATGCTCAAGCTTAATGGTGGTTACTTATTTACATGCTCGAAAGCGTGTTACTTTTATAAGCCAATAAATAATTAGCCGAAGGAACCTGTATACCTTACAACATATTATTATGCAAGAGACTATGCAACTCGATGGAAATAAATTTTACTTTTTCTTTATTCAGATTATCGTTTTAAAAAGTTTTCTTTCAGCAATTTTTCTGGTAATTATATACTTGGTAGAACAATTGATACACAGTAATAATTGAGACAAGTTTACTTTGGAGATTACTTAAGAATTTTAAGGTCTTGGTTCATAAATTCTAAAGTTTCCACGGCTGGAAAGTTGAATGCGACAAAATTTTCACGGCTGGTAAAGTTCTCGCCTTAAAATTTGCACGATTTCGAATTTCTACGCTTTGAAATTCCCGCGCCGGAGGAATGTTACGCGTTAGAATGTCGGCAGCTTGAAATTTCCACGCCAGGGGGATTCATGACGCGTAACTCGGAATGCCTACACCCTGAGGCACCAGAATCTACGTTATTTTACGCAGCGTAATATCCACCACGAATTTCTACGCCTCGAAACTTTGGCACGTTGAAATTCCAGCGTGCCTAAAATGCCCGCGATTGCAAATTCCAACCCGTTGAAAGTTTGCATTTTGATATATTAATAGAGAAGTTATCGGGCGGCTATAAAATGTATGCACATGTGGGTGTGTGGGGCACAGGTGTGGGATTCCATGTGTTCGTGCACATGTCCAGCACTGTTACCTACAGAACCAGAAGCAGAAGCGGAACCGGAATCGACATTGGAAATTGCATTAAACAGCGTGCCGCGTTACGCGTTACCCGTTACTCCTGTATACGGTGTTGTGTGTTGCGCGTGGATACTGCTATACGGCTACAAACAACAATTAGGCATTCCAATAATAATTATCGTCGTATGCGACATCAATATGAATTCGAAATCGGCACGCAGTCCTCGAATTAATGCGTCTGGCTGTCAGTTAACCGGATAGTCACCCATCCACTGCGACTATTGAACAATAACAATAGTAATTTCGAAAGAAAACAATCATGTATACTTGAGTGTGATCAATTATATTTGTATACTAGCGGACCCGACAGACCTTGCGTTGTCCTTATTTGAAAATTTTTACCTTTTTTGTAAATGTGTTATGAAATCAATGAACTATATAAATAAATATCTAGGTTAGAATGTTTGTTAATCAACACGCGAGTAAATTTTTATAGAAAATCATTTAAAATACTCACTTCAATACCACACTATGTTTGCAAAATATACAATTTTTTACATATACTTCGAAAACTTGAACACACTAATTACATCTACTAATCTTAATATGTAATATTTATTTTTGTGATTTATTTTGACACATTAATAAAACAAATTTTTCCTGAATCTGTCAACACTGCGATCGCAGCGCTGTCTGTCGGATCCAATGTAAAAGATACCTAGATCAACAACAATTTATAAATTAAAAATTAATTAAATAAACATTTTCCAGTGGACTAAATTGTGAATCTAAACCATTCTCGAATCCACTGGAATACACACAAAAAATTTTATCCAAATCGGTTGAGCCGTTTAGGAGTTCAGTCACATACACACGGACAGAAGAATTATATAGATTAAGATTGACAATAAAGCAAATTGTAAGTCTTCCACTTAACTGGAATTGCGCGTAGAAATTCGACGACAAAATTAATTCAGGGCGACAAAGTTATGACGCATGGAAATCTGAACGCAGAGAAAATTAGGGACGTCATAATTTTCACGTGTGGAAACTTTAACGCCAAAAATGTCCATATCCTTCAAACTACGCCCAACAGAAGTTTGAAAGCTGGGGGGGGATATCGGTGCTGACCGGTTCGGTCGATTAATGAGTTAGACAAACTGGAAATACAGTCGCATGATCGTGTAACGGCTACCGGACATGGGACAAGGGACTCTCGAACAAACCATGGCAAATTATTTCGACCAAATAGCCAACCGTTTACATGTTACCCGAGCTAATACCATACGAACTACAATTTTTGACCGACAGTTACTGTTAAAACATTGCCTCCCATTTTCTCTATTTATTCAACTAAAATTCGAGGCAAAAAATAGCTGACGTCTCCCGTATCGATTGGAGCAAATCATACAGCGGTGTTACATAGATTCTGTTTCGTTGTATCAGTTCTGTACGGTGACCGATGACGGGGAGAAGAAGGTTTCACTTAATCGCGTGAAATCGAAAAGAAAAATGAAAGCGGGGGCGGGTGATGAATGATCCTGGTATTGGTTGGCATTGAAAGTTTGCGGTAGAATGGTCTGGCTTGGGCTTAGCGGGATAGGTTTTTTAATCTCAGATCAAAAATGGCAAGCTAGATGATCCGTGGTGGCTCTGAATGGCCTCCGTCTGTACGGTGGTTGGCTACGCAAGATAAGAAGAACTGGAAGAAGCAGAAAGGCTGGACTTAGGCTCGTCTCCCTCCAAGTGATACCGTGAAGGGCGCGACTTAACATGGGATTTGATAATTCCTATAATTAATTACGTTCGGAAATTGTTACAATATACGGCTATTTAGGAAATAATTACGCTGTTTTGAAAACCTGGTCAGCTTTACGTCAGTGTTATTATACGTGAATTCAAGGAGAAATGAACAAATATTATCGTTTTCAATGACAGTAGAAAGTAGTTCAAGATGGAGACAAGCATTTCTGAAACACAGGTATTGTGATAAAGATATGATGTTTAAAGGTCATGTTTTCGAGACTTCAAGGTTAGTAACGTTTTTTTAACAAGACTGTGAATTCATCATTATTGCAATTATCTGGTCTCTATTAAGGACTAATTCGAATGACCTTTCGCGAAAGAAATCCTAAAATACAGTGATTTCATTTATTATTTAATCATATCGCAAAAGGTCATACGAAGGTGAACGTATTCAATACAGTTGAATTTATCTTTTTATTGGCTACAAAATTACATTATTACAAGTACGTAGTTCCGCTAAAAATACTTTGATGTCTGAAAAGTTTGAAAGTATGATCATGAATAAAATGTCGAAGTGGTAACGCTATTCGTCGCTTCGATACGAATCAAGTCTATTTTAAACGTATGTCTGTGTCGTTAAAGTTACCGGGAATATTTTAAGTTTCAATTATCAGTTAATCAATCGTTAGTGATTCAATCGATCATTTCAAATATCAATTTGTACTTGTTAGGAGGGATACACGTACATTTCGTATCGCATGACTTCAACGTGACAAATCCCCCGTCCTTTCCCTTATCTTCCTTTCGTTTTCCTTTGCACATTGCTTCGTCTTTTTGGATTTCTGGATCTCTGTAAGACGAGAAGGGACCCGTAACTCGCTCCATCCCGACCATAGATGTGACAATCGATTTCATTCCGGACATTTCGGGAAAGATGATATCAAGCACCGATTTCGTTGGATTTTAGGATTTATTGGCGCGAAAACACTTGCTCTTTTAAAATTGATACACTTGGTCGTTTCTGCGACTTGAAATTATCAGGCAATGAAATTTCTGCATTTTTAAATTTTTATGGTACATTATGAAAGTATCCATACACGTACAAGGGGAGGCTACGAGTGCGACCTGCGCTTTTTGGATAACACTGGTATCAAATGGTAGAGGGTGACGTGTATAAAGACCCTGTAAAATATTACCGGTATATGGCCAGCCATTTTTATAAAAAATTGACTTAAAGTTGAAAACCGGATGTAAACGAATCGAGCCTAATTTTTTTCTGGTCATAGGGCTTGCTGTAAGGAAGAAAAAATTCTTATGCAAGTTTGTTTCAACTGCAATAGTTTAGCTACAAATAATATTTTTATTTTAACTACGTTGGAAAAGGGATCAAGATCCTAGATCAGTAAAAAGCATCGAAAATGCAAAGGTATAGGCCAAGTACAAGAGGATGTGACTTTGAAATAGCTTGCTCGTTAACATAAACTTGATTATACGAAGTATTTGAAATCGAACAAATGCGAGCAAGTACAAATCATTGTACAGCATCCAAACGATGCTATCGCTAACAAGGGGAGGCTACGACTCATCAACTCGCGATTTGGATGAAATTGGGTGGAAATGGTAGAGGGTGATGCGTATAAAGATCCTGTAAAGCAATACAAATATCTACCGATTCATTTTTATAAAAAATCGACTTAAAGTTGAAACTCCAATGTCGATGAATCGAGCTAAATTTTTTTCAGATGATTGGGTTGCATGTAAGGAACAAAAAATCCTTATGACATATTGCTCCTAAAGTAATAGTTTAACTAAAAAAAATTCTTTTTGTAATTTGGCCTGGCCGCCGCCTCGTCAGAGCTAAATGTTGAAGGGATTCTCAACCACCACGGTAGCCGTGTGCCGTTAAGCGAGTGTTCGAATGCTATAGTTCCGTGCGTCACGTGTTCAAGTCCATGCTGGAAAAATTTTATATTTTTTTTTACATTTTTATTCAAATGTTGTGATTCAAGTTTCATGAAGAAAGAGCATCATCTCCTCTTCCGTCAAAACATGGCTCTTTTTTGTAGAAAATTGTTCTTCAATTATCTGTTTTAGTATTTCACACTAACTCTTGCTATGATTTTATCATGTTTCCTGTAACTTATATGGAGCTTTCCTGTATTTTGCACTTTATTATATTTTACATTTTAAGTATTTGATGCTGTTAAGGAATTTCTGGAACGTTAATAAGATATGTTACCCTGCGAACATTAAAGATAAGAAATATTTCTGTGGAGCACATGAATTTTGTATATGGCTCATTCCATACGAAATCTATCACTTTTTGGACTAACATCTCGGAACATTTTCAGAGTCACTGACATTATAGCCTTTGGCGTTCTAAATATGGAACTAACTCTGATTTTTCGAAATTTTGAATTTTCGAAAATTTCGCATTTCAGTAAGTAACTAGCGGCAATGCAGTGAGCGCGTGGTATAGTGTCCCGGTAACTGCACGGCGGAGCGCGTCAAACGGTTGCATGTTCAACTTTCGCGATTGTTTACAGACTTGCTATTAAATTGACAGTTTTCGTTTTGCGGTTACTTGAAGAGGAAGGTTCAAAGAATACGTTTGAATTTTTTCAGATTTTTAAAAATTTGTCCCATGAGTTATGCACAATTGTTTAACAAAGGTAATTGTAAAGTTTTGACAAGGGAGGAGATGGTCCTCTTTCTTCATGAAACTTGAATCACAACATTTGAATAAAAATGTAAAAAAAAATATTTTTTAGTTAAAAAAAAAGTTAAAAAAAATTTTTTTTAGTTAAACTATTACTTTAGGAGCAATATGTCATAAGGATTTTTTGTTCCTTACATGCAACCCAATCATCTGAAAAAAATTTAGCTCGATTCATCGACATCGGAGTTTCAACTTTAAGTCGATTTTTTATAAAAATGAATCGGTAGATATTTGTATTGCTTTACAGGATCTTTATACGCATCACCCTCTACCATTTCCACCCAATTTCATCCAAATCGCGAGTTGATGAGTCGTAGCCTCCCCTTGTAAGTAAATATATTAAATTAACTAAATTTCCCAAAAAATGATGTCTCCTCATTTAATTAATAAATCTGTTTAGTGCTCGACTAAAGGTACTTGGTGGTCCGCTTTTTACGAAGATTCGATGGTGAAAAATAAGCTTAAATAGTTCGGGATGTTCGACATTAAAAGAGAGTCGTTAAAACACAGTATACAGCGGCCTTCTTATTGTGCTGAAGGAAAATCCACTAAATATCTCATGAAGTTTCTTTTTATTTTATGTTATCATCAATCGTTGAAACACATGGCAATATGTATGTGTAATTTTCGTTCTGACACATCCAGATTGTTAACTTGTTAAATTTTTCCACTCAGATGCATCCGAATTGTTAATTTAGAAATGAGTACAAATATCTGTTACGTTACATTTTGGACATCAAGCTATTATCACATAAGGTATTATCACATCTAATTTAACCGGAAATATTAATTTTGCAGCGAAAGATCTTGGAAGAAAGATTTGTGAAAAAATAAAGCAAATTTTGGACAACCACTTTTTATTTGAGGATGACGAGATTGTTATGGTAGAGGCGGATGTGTGTCGTAAAGATATCGAAGAACCAGCGACGGAACAAAAAAGTGAAAAAAAAATATTTCCAGCATGGATGCGGTAGTTGAGTATCTGTCGAAAATCTAGGATCTTGATCCCTTTTCCACCGTAGTTAAAATAAAAATATTATTTGTAGCTAAACTATTGCAGTTGGAACAAACTTTCATTAGAATTTTTTCTTCCTTACAGCAAGCCCTATGACCAGAAAAAAATTGGGCTCGATTCGTTTACGTCCGATTTTCAACTTTAAGTCAATTTTTTATAAAAATGGCTGGCCATATACCGGTAATATTTTACAGGGTCTTTATACTCGTCACCCCCTACCATTTGATACCAGTTTTATCCAAAAAGTGCTGATCGCACTCGCAGCCTCCCCTTGTTAGATTTCTAATGCACGGAAACGTACAGTGTCTTTCAATTTCTACGTGTAACGACCGCACTGCATAGAATTGTTTACAAAACAAATGAATATCTCGGCGCTCTGAATTTTTTACGCATTTCTTTTATTAAAATCTGCAGAAATTTCAAGGCTTGTAAATTATCGACGTAAGAAAAAGTCATGAATGCTCCCATTGAAGCATCTCATCCCGTGTAATTTCTGGTCCCATCGGTGTTCGATTTTGGTAGTCTATCTCAGCATTGTCCGAGGCGGCGTCGCGGCGCCCATCTATACGCCCGAATCTATCGTAGCATCGTACAGCCGTGATTACAAAGCTTTAGTGCTACAACGTTCCTTCATTGTGCTTATGTTCCGGCGAAATGGAACGGTATCGATGCGTACACCGTCAAAATGATCTCCACCCGAAATTGCAAAGTGACTAGGCAAATCATTCTGCTTCTATCCCGTAATAAATGATTGATTTATTACATTTCATTTCCCTTGAATAATATCACACTTGCTGTTCCGGTTTTTAATCAATTTTTACCACGAAATTCGTTTCGCCGCAAAACTTACGAATTTTCGAGCTGATCGAATTACCGGCAAAGTAAGTAACTCGAGAGTTACATGTGTAAGTAGATCTGTGTATGTAAAAAAGGCATGGCTCGACAAGCTGGAAGTGAGGCAAAAGTTGGCTGATCGTTCCGAAAGCGTTTCAAGTTTTTCCAACGGAACATTTTGTCATATCATGCTGTCACTTTTTACTGTGTAATTTATGATTCTTTCCCGCGCAAGAAAATACTGCTGTAAAAACACGCCTCAAAGTTTTTTTATTTAGCCTTTTGTCTACAATTCGGTCGATTTGTCGCGCCGAGCCGGGGGATTGTTATTTCGTATAGATTTGCTGAAAAAATTCTAGGCGGTCTCTGCTTGTCTAGATATTTCAACGATTAGATAATTTCAACGTAAAGGAGAAAATGTCCAGCTGCAGAAACTTCCACACGTTGAAATTCGAATGACGAGGCAATTTTACGCGCAGACTCTCAAATAGTAATAAAATTTGAATGTTTAAAAATTCAGAACGCAGAATTTCTTCTTCTTCTTCTTTTTCTTTATAGTCGCATCAACGTCTAGGGTTATTAGCGACTGTGTTCAAATGTTAGATTTCACCCATTAATTTGATGCATACTAGGAAATTTATGATGTTCTTCACTTTTTTAGAGTCGGTTAGGGCACTTTTTAGGTCACTTGGAATGATATAATCAGATCTCGATCTATTGTACCTGCTGCAGTCTATAATTACATGTTCTATCGTTATCGGTACTTTTCGTTGCGTAGATATTTGACGGTTTACACGAAGTTTACTTGCCGAAAACATTGGAGGCGACAAAATGTCAACGCCCAGAAAGTGCTACGGTACAGAAAATTGTACAGCTCTGTCATCGTCCCGATCTAATTCCCGGTGTACTTGAAGCTTGAAATTCCCGGAATTGCACACAGTCAAGAGTAATCCGAATTCATACCGTTTTTTCCACACGATTCCAGATTATGTTATATTTTTATGCACGCCACACGAAATGACCGGCGTGTCCGTGTGTAAAGAGCATAAGGATATTTCAGAGTTAAAAAGGGGAAGAGTTTAAATATATATCAGAATTACAGAGAGGAAGAGTAAAAGAATGTTTCAGTCTTAAAGAGAATAAGGGTACCAGAATATTTCAGGCTTACTTGCAAAACGCGTGTTACTTGCTGAAATGCCCGCATAAATATTCACTGGATTCATTAACTCTTAATGGCTGAAACTTTTACCGGTGTTCACGAAGAAATGATATAATTAATTCACGGGGAACCGGAAATATTTCGAAAATAACAGCCTGCTGAAACAATAACGAAACAAAAATCGATCCGCCTGATTATCAAATTTCCACGGTTTTAATTCGAAATTTCTGTACAAGGCCTCTTATGGCAAGTGCTTGCTGAAAAGTTTTCATTGACGTTGTTTTTTTTTTTACTGGACAATGGTTGGCCATGCGATACAACAACGATAATAAAGCAGAAGGGATCGGTAGTTTTCTTTGAATGTATCGTTGTAACAATGCTTTTGTGAATTGAAAATGAAGTTACATAATTAATGGTAGGTCCCTGCCACACCGTTGCTGATGTTGGTAACGCGCGGCATTACGTAATTACCAATTCATACGCCAGCGGGTAGATGAATACTGGGTACAATGTACTCGTAAGTATAATGTGCGTTTTACCATTCTGTCGTTTCGCCGTTTTATCGGCTCGTAACGCATATTCCCTGCCGATTTCCGAAACAACTTTTCTCACTGAATTTACCAGATTCATATGCCATCGACGTCATCAATTAAAATAATTATGGGGCCGCCTTATGTGAATTTCTACTTTATGGAAACCGTTTCTTCTTGCTCTGGAGTTAATATCTTGAAAACTAACAAATCGCCTGACTCAAAATTTTATACACGTATGAAGAATGGGACCCTTTAATCTCAAAACCTTCAAGATTGTTATATGTTTACAGTTTTCCTAAGCGCAAAATAATTTGCCAATTATGCGGAAAAGATTGAAAATTTGCAAGATTTATTTTTCTCTCAGATTGAAGTTATTACTGTGCTCATACTTGATATAAACCCAATTAGATTTTATGAATTTGAATGGATGAAACAGATATTATCATGCCCGCTAAAAAAGAATTTTGGCGAGATTAGTGGAACTTAATTGGTAACATAATCACTTACGTCAAACACTTAAAATCTTTAAAAAGAATGGTATGTACTGCAAAAATAACGCTTAGACCGTTTTTAAAACTTCACATTGATATAGTAGCTGCATATTGACAACCATTTAACACCATGATGATGTTTTAAATTTGTTAACGAATCATAACTGATTGGCACGGTTTTTTAAACATCACCTGTTAGTAACATTTTCATTTTCGTATGCTCAAATATGCCGAAGGAAAAATTCGACTAATTGGTAGAAATATTCAAGAGCAAATCGAAGAAGACTAAAGACACTGAGTAGCAGAGATCTCGGAGGCCCAATTATCTTGGTCCTTGGGGAGAGACGGGAAAAAAGGAGAATAACTAATCGGGCTGCTTAAGAAAATGAACGTCTTCGGACAGGAAACAGAGGAAGGTAAAAAAAAAGAATCTTAAACAATTATCGCGAAACCCCCAAACAGCGTAGGAAGGAGCGAGGAGAAAAATTGCATTAAACGGACAGAGATGTGACGAGAGACCAAGCTCCCCCAACTGACAGCCTCCTTTTCCTTCTTTTCTCAGGGCGAGAGAAACACTGGAGAGCTACACTATAGACCCAACATCTACCGGACCGAAAAGCTGAATTATCTGACGGGGTGAAATGTTGCGGTTCCTTTAAAGCTGCGTACTCTAAGAGTTTGCTAAAAAGCTTTCTGACCAAACACATGAATAGAACTGTCTTGGGGCTGAATATTTGACGGACATTTGCCTCCCAGACATGTCACAGTGCTGCTATACCTAAGCTCTATGTTGTTCTAATGTCTGCGATACTAGAGCCTAGCCAGTCTACAGGTTTCGGACCTAAACCCCAGACAATCTCAATCTGTAGGACTTAAAGCTTAGACAGTCTAAATCGTTGGGACCTAAAGTTTAAATAATCGAAATGTTTGGGACTTCAGACTTCAGGAATCCAAAGCACGCGATTAAAAACTCGCAAAAATAAGCTTGTATATTTAATTGTCCACAAAGGTCGAAAGAAATGTTTCTTGTGTTTCAACTGTCTATGAATTTGTCCGCAGAACGTGCTATGACTTATGTTGTTTTTCTTGGCAATTGTTCTAGGACACTTGTCGCCTCTGCGTAATTTCTTTCGATCGTAAATGGGCTACATTGATGAAGTAGGCGTCGTTATCTTTATCATTTTCCGTACGCTACACTGGAGAATAATTCTCGTAATCGAGGAAGGGAATTTAATTCGGTTAAGTGATTCCATTTGCTGGTCGTTGTGCGTGCCGTCTATTGGCAATTCTGCTGAAACTCTTCTTGGTCTCCTATTCAATTTATAACACCTATCAGACTGCCATAAGACTCCTTCTTCTCGTTATCCCAATTCTCACGTTCGCTTCTATTGATCAGAAAACGAAAAAAACCTTCCAATTCCGGACGAACGGGATTTTCTTCTTGTTTCCTGTTAAGTAATCGACTATCGCATCAACTTAATCAGATTATCAACCATTTTCAAGTTCGTACGATGGTTCCCTTTTCTATCTTTGTTTAATGTCGTATTGCAGGTAATTACAATTATAAAGGTCTATCTGCGCCAGATTAATTCAGCAATTTGGTGGTCAAGTGTCCGTTGTAGTAGTCTGATGAGAATTGAAAATGAAAAATGTCGAGTTGTGTCTTGGCGTGGAAAATCTGCAAGTGGAAAGTAGAAAGAGCAAAAAGGGAGAAAGGGCGGATTCGATAATGAAATGGATGCCCCGGGGTGGCAGCCTAGTGTGAAACCCATTCGCAAATTAACCTTACTTATTCATTAACGCTAACGACCTATTCCACCCACCCTATGCCTACCTTCTTTCTCCTCCTCTTCACCTTCTCTCCTTTCCACGGAAATCTATCGGCGATTCATTTTTCTCCCCTTCAATCACTGCGGTTTCTTTTTTACAGCTTTGCGACATTTTCACGTTCCAAGGGAACTCGGTTCTGCTATTAGCGATGTCTCTTAAATAAATCAAAAAGATTCTGGCCCCGGTTCCCCTTCTTTATGAACTACGCGGAGCATAGTATATTCCCTACAAGGTGGTTTATTAAAATATACCACGTCCCGGGGAGAAAATATCAGTGCATCGTGAACACTACCGTGTACACCGCAAACATGGTAAAATAAGGTGTAGCTGATAAAATGTAAACAATTTGTCCAGCTGTTCTAGCCTGACGGTGTATGTTTTTTTCGACCAACCAAAACAGAATACTAAGTATCGTATGCGTTGAAAATTTAATATTTACACGTACTTTTATGCTGCACGTAAAAAGTTATGTTTAGTATACATTGTTAAGGGCGCAGACTTGGTTGCATGGTTTAAAAAGGTTGAATATTGTTGCGAATGATATAATCAATCTTTCGTACCGACTATTTCCAAAAATATCTATTAGTGTGTTATAAATGCAAAAACGGATTTGCTTTTATAAAAATTTAACAGGACTCAATGTTAGTTAGGATGGCAGTAGATCAGAAGATATTAAAAAATAACAGAATAGTGGCGTTTATTGTGAAAAATAACTATCGCACCTGGTATCGATTGTTTTCTTCATCTTTGAAAAAATTATACGAATGAATATACTATGAACACAAAGATTATCCCTTACCAGTGTCAATATATTCAATTTGCAAATTGCAAACATGTTTAGGTCCAAATATTTCCCCTGAAATGCGAAAGCGTTGGCACCTAAAGCCCAGGTTGTCTCTATATCTGGAAGCTACTGTTTAGCCATTCACAATCACTTCGTCTTACAGCCCAGGCATTCGAAATGTTTGAGACCTTAAGCCTAAACAAGTTATACCACCTCAGTGTAATAACGTAATAGGAAGAATTAGATGATGCAAGTGATGAACGGTTAGAAATGATCAATGACCGGGATGTTGGTTCAACTACTTGGATTCTCGCGAGTAAAACCGATGACGTAACCTGTCGCCTCACGTTACTATCGGCTAGCTACTCGCACCGGCTATCTGCTAACGATCGAACGGAGCCAGCGGGCTGGCTTAAACTTTCGTTTACCGACTTAATGATCCGGCTGAAGATTAATTAGGTCAGGGCGTTTCCAAGGGTTTTCTTACTATATGTCCGAGACTTCCTGCTTCCTCCGCCAATTATTACGTGTTATCGCAATATTTTGCAGCCACCCAATTAGCACCGCGATGTCGCCCGGACACGTGTCGCCGTGTTATTTTGGGAAACCTGATGGAATAATTACCCATTTTTTTCGAGACGATGCAGATAAGCGGAAAAGTAGATTCCTCTTGAATATGATTAGTAGTCATGTAACGGTGTGCTTGATTTTTTATACGCATTACAGAATATTTGTTAAATGTCGTGCATTCGAAAGGGATGATACCCATTGGTAGAAATTTAATGGGCAATTCAAGGAGATCGTATCAATAAATATCCAAATATATTACAACAGAGTGCACTTCAGCTCCATAGGTACTCTGAATACACAAATAATCAAATATACGAAATCCACGTAAATAATCAGATATTGCAACACACGCACAACTTATCTTCTCTGTTCTTCCAATCAAAATCCCACAAACGAGGATTATCAATCGATGATTTCTGTAATGAGGACTTTGATCATATTGCAAAATATTTATTCACGAAAACTACTTGATTCTTTTAACTTTAAAGTTACCAAATACCCAGCTAATCTTATTAATGTTATTTTACTCAAATCTTTGTGTACAGGTTTTTCGAGATACAAAATTTCCATGAAATGTGTAACTAGCTACAGTTACAGGCCCCATAAGCGGGTCTATTATTATTCAAACGACTTAGGTAGACGTTTAATAGAGCAGAACAGGAAGTACCAAAGTTTTCCCCTGACCTTTTAACTGTCCTCCTAATTGGCAAGTGTTATTTTTCGCCAAGCTTTTACCGGTTTTCTATGCCTTTCCAAACTTCGGGCTCAGATTTATCGGCCTCTTCGCGCCTCATTAACATCACGGAAATGCAGATTCCCATTGTTCATTAGCGTTCCTTCGTATGTGTGTATGTGAGAGTAAGCAAGTTCCCACAGAACTAATGGTCGAATGGAAAATTTAAACGGTACAAACTTTTATCCGTGCTCCACGATTTCGTTGATAACAAATGGTATAAGAAATAAGGTTTTTTTTTAACTTGACCTGAATCGCATTTGTCGAGATAGAAAAAAAGATATGCGATTTTTTCGATATTTGAATACATCCCTTCGACATATTTCGGCATTAATTTTATTCTACCAAATAATATATTTATTGAAAAATACTTTTCGTGTTATTTCCAATCATGTGGTGTTGGAATTGTTTCGAGTCATGTATAAATTGTATCAATTAAAACAGTAATATTCATCAAAATTTTTATGGAAAAATTAGTACTCGTAGTAAATTAATATACATTCTAAAGTCATATTGTTCTGCTGGGCAATGAAAAACTTTACAAGCTTTCAACGATGAAATTGACAAAAGGATCGTTACACCCTGAAATGAATGAATAACCATCAGAGAATGTAAATTCTTAATCGGTATTCCTATTGTGATGGTTGAAAAATGAAGCAATGTTTGTGTTTCTTTCTAAACTGAGAATCATACGAATTTGAAATTTGTTAACTTTGTTAATTCATGCCTGATGAATATACAGCATTTTTTTAATTGAAAAAAAATGATTTTGTTCAAAGCAACAGCAGTGTTGCCAGTGTTCTCCGACATATTTCTATTCATGGTTTCAGTAAATGAAGTGGTAAAGTAATTCAAAATAGGAACGAACAAAATATTTCAGACTTGTATTAGTGTGATTATGGTCTGTGCTAAAATATATAGCAAACAACAGGAAATTAAAAGTAATAGTATCTGGAAAAAGTGTTTAAATCTTTCTGTATGAAATTAGGATGAAATTGACAATTTCACAAAACTTGAATGATCCAATTATTGACTTAAGTACCTAATTCTAGTTTGGTTGAAAATTACGTAAATCTTCTCACTCACAATATCTCCCAAGCACCAGTTAAATGGAATTATTGGTTTTTGAGATATCGTTGAGACTAGTTGAACAACCGTGATATGTCTCAAATAAAAAAATTTCTCGATTTTTAGAAATCGTTACCCTAAGGATACCTGTAAAAAATTTCTGATTTTAAATTTATTGTTTTTGTGATCAAAGCTTCATCAAATCTTTCCTAGACTTTCAATATCAAAGGACACATTTTTCAAGACAAAGGACACGAAACACGAAAAGCAAATATCTCTCGTCGCAGAGCTTTCTTTCAAACAAATGTTAACAATCGAGAAGTGACAAAGGGCTCGATCGCAGTTGTCAGTTTTCACGGTGACGTGGTGAAGGGTGGGTGTCAGCGTGTCCTACGATAAAATAACAATAAAACCTCGGTCGAAGAAAAGACTGAAAGTAGAAAATAGGACGAAAGAGTAGGGTGGCGATTTTCGTTGTCTGTTGCCGAGATATGGGTCGTCTGGTTAAGAGAATCCTTGTCACTGTCCACTTTTCATCGTTTCCTCTATTCCTCGTCTTTCACTGTGCACCGGGCCCCTTTATTTCCCGTGTCCCTATTCTTCCCGCTTTTCACTTTCCACTTTCCGCGATTTTGTTCCCCACAATAGGGAAACGAGCGTGTCGCTGAAGCTTCCTTACACGCGTGAATCCCGATTTCAATTTGCCTGTCGATCTTATATTATCGTCACCTAGGGCCCCTGTCTTCGTGAGAGTTAGGGGTCCAGCGGAATATATCATTCAATAGCGAACCAGATTCGTATGTAACCGGATGATTTAATTATTCGGCTGAATATCGTGCAGGATTACCGTCGGAATTATTATTATTTAATTCACGTAATATCAAAGACTAATTAATAAACCGAAATTCGATCCGATGTATCCGATGTATAAGTCCGTTTCCACTAGGCATTCGATCCCTTTGAAAGGGAAAAGTTGTTGGCAAGTGTAATTCTCAATTTATCTGTTCACGTGTTCCGGTGGACGCGTGTCATAGTGGCGGGTTAATTAGGAAACACAGTGGACGTTTACACGAGCCCGGGTTCAACAAAGCCGAAAACAATCGTTGCCAATGTCCTTCGAGCCCGCAGGCTTTGCCCGAGAAATTAATAGGGCACCGACCAAACAGCAAACAACCAACCATTTACTCGCTTCTGCTTCCACTTGCTTCTACTCGCCTCCACTCGCCTGACCTTTGTCTCTTGCCACTTGCCATTTCTACCCACGATCGCCAGCCACCAGCCAGACAATAAGCCACCAACCGTATACTCCGCTAGCAATTCCAATTCTATCGGCGTTCTAATCTGCAAAATTAAATTAATTAATCATGCCTTAGATCATCGTCCACATAACACATGGTATTCACAACAAGACTCCATATGATTGACAGAATTTCGGATAAATTACTCGGATTTTTATGAGAGGATTAATTAATTCGATGGGGAATTAATGAAACCCGTCATTCATCATCAGCAGTGGAACTGCGATTTAGCAAATCGGTTGGATAACGAACCGTATTGCCTGGTGAAACGCCGATTCATTTCACGCAATTGCTACGAACCGGTATACGGTCAGACGGGAATCAGACTGGAGAAGTAAAAAACCGATCAGATAACGTCCCACTATCGTTTGCTGATTCAATTTTCACTGGCCAATCTCTGTTCATCTGCTTAGTTTGATTCTGGCACTTAAGTTTAAAGTGATTAGAGTCCACCAGGCTTTGAATTTTTTGTTTGTTATTCGAGTAGATTAATTACTTATTCGTCTCACTAGGTCGCAAGAGAATTCCGTGCGTGGCGGAATATTTGAAAAGAAAAAAGATTGAAAATCGATTATGTCTATTAATGATACCGATTGTAACGTATGAATGGCAACAAAATCAAAGTGCAAACGAAATGAAAACTAGTAGCACGGCGGGTGAGTTTCCAAATGAGTTTCTCTTCGCGAGCCGAATAAATTGATATTTGTGTATAAACATTGCATTATCAAGCAATGTATTTGAGTGGTGATTCGGACGAGATGGTTAGAATGAAATTGCTGGATATTCCTAGACACACAAAAGTTTTATTCGGTTCTACATATGTATACATATTAACTAAATTATATCGTAGCAGAGTTCAGTTTACACAGCGGTAAATACGAGTACTTGTTGATAAATTTCTATACTTCATGTATAAAATATAATTTTAATTACTCCCATCGCTACTCATCTTCGTGTTCCCAGCCAATCCAACTGTTCCAATTTTATGCTCGACGAAATATACATTACTCGCGTACAGAGTGTTTCATAACATGTGTTATTTTCCGTTCAATATTCCAATCAAGACTCTTTACCAGTAGGTGACTGTTTGTCCCCAGTGTTTTACGCCAATTTTGAAATAATTTCTGAAATATTTAGAAGGAGTTCCAAGGCTTTTTATTCTTGCAGCATGGGATTTCCACATCACGCCAGAATTACGTTATATATCCAAAGTCCTAGATTTTCAGTGGGTCATATTGGATGAACTCTCCATGTTACGGTTATTCCATGTAATTTATTACGGGTCCACCATTCCATACGTAGACTGGGTCCCATAGGACCCACGGTTGCGTTCCTATTGGGCTCTATGGGTGTTTCATTGGACACGCGAAAATAATCTGATCTGATAAGAACATTGGTATCGAGTAAATGCTGAATAGGTTACTTCCAATCAATTTCAGATGTACTTCTTTTTCCGTCTCATTGATTCGTACTTTATTGGTTTTGTACTACATCCAGATAGGGGCTTGATCCATCAACATGTCCCGCCAGTGAACAGACTAAAAAGAGAGAGACCGACTGAGAGAGGAAATGAGAGAGTGTGAGTTAATTAGCTCTTGCCATAATCCCGATGGTTTTGGACCACATGCGCGTGGCTTAATGCACGTTTATCGCGTGCAGCTGAACCTATCGTTGCATTTCATCCCTATCCCGTTCCCTCCCCCTGTACCCTTGGAACTATATATAAGGGAGGCCTGAAAATATTGAATCGGACGTTCCCGCTTTATCCGGCAATTTGTCGATTACCGACTAATTAATCAGCCGTCCACTTGTTTTCAATCATCCCTCTTTCCCCTTTCGCACAATTTCGATTGAACCTCCATTCCCCCCTCTCCCTCCTATTTGACTTGTTTAAACTGTCCATTCGGAATCGTAACATTATTTCTGGAGATTTCCGCCCTTTTTACTCGTTACTGTTTTTTTTCCATTTTTTACGGGGTGTGTTTGTGTTTTTTAATGCAATACAACGTATTTAGAACGTTGCAGATTATATCACTGCTCTTTTAGTATTAAAGCCGTCAAACAAGGAGAACATACAGAGCACTCGGTGGAGAATACGAGTGCGGATATGAAAAGTAAAATAAACCGCTCGTTAGCGGTATTAAGATCATTATCAGTTTCACGATCCGTCTGTCACTGGCAGTAAATGATATACGGAAATTTTTAAATTTGTAGTTAAATATAAAAATTTCGCGAGTTAATGGAGACATAAATATTTCTGGGCAACTCTTGCGTGTGAAATTATGAAATGGCAATCGATTCAGGCTAATAAATATTTCGGCTCGTTCGCGTAAGTACATTTTATGCGTAAGTATTTCTTGTATGTTTGTTTTATTTTAAATCTTCGCTAGGGTAGAAATATAAATTTAGTAGGTATTATACAATAAATCAATTACGAGGGATTTTTAGCAGCTTAAGATTTCCACCATTATATATTATAATTTAATTTCAATTTGTAATACTCCAGTACTTTAATGAAATATTCCACGAATCGGTTCGAACGTTTAAACAAACAAAACGTATCGGCTCGGTGAGTTCGCTGATTTTTGTATCCCACTTAATTAATATCATTTCCATCAAAACGAAGCAAACTCCGTTATAGTAGAATGATTTACGTTACAATCGTTCGCATTAATTTCCGCATGTTTACCGAGTGTAATTATGTAACTAGTCACGTTGCCGGTTGATCTTGCAATTTGCTAATTAATGCGTTCAATTGGAACATGAAAGATCGAGTGGTGGCAAAGCACGGATCGATTGAAAGCCTTCCATCAGATGTTGGATGTCGGATGTTGTGCGTTCCATGTTGTCCGGTGGAGAATATTGACCAGTTCCGTTTCCGATAAATTATCATTCGACCAGACAGTCGGAGGTACTCATTAAGGTACGCTACCCGAAAACCTGTTCCTCTAAGTTTCGACCTAATTATCAGTACCATAAACGTTAGATCAACATTTCTCCCCAACTTACTTCGTTAAAAAGAAATAAAAGAAAAAAAAAGAAATTTCCCGAAGTAAAAGGGACGTATGCAGTGGTTTCTTTATTTCGCAAAAGCAAAATCGTTTTTCTATCCTCACTTATTCCTCTCGTCGAAGTCTCGTCGAAGTCTCGTCTCGTCTCGTCTCTGCGGTTCTTAGAGACATTCTTGAAAGGGTTCGGACAGAGCTGCGTACCGGGAAAAGAGCTTCTTACAGTAAACCAGTGATAGAAACGAGAAATCCTATAAGCTTCCTTTTGCCACGACGACGTAGTCAATATAAAGTGTCCGGGGATCGGTATAACGGTATAACGGCGTGGCTCGTTACCTCACCTTTCTCCCTCCCCCGCCTCATTTACTCGTTAAATCGTAAATTGTCGTGAAACGGAAGATCGGCTGTTCTAGCTGTCCTAGTTGTCTTAGCTAGTCTTCGAGGCTCTAGCCATCGGATAAAGGGGAGAAAAAGTAATTCTACCTTTTACATTCGGAGTGTCGGATTACCCGGTCTTTTCATCGAATCGCAACCTATTGCGCAGTGAATTTGTTTCGTGAATTACGGAGGACTTTATTACTCATTTCGACTCTTATCATCTATTTTTCCAACTACCATGAACGGATACGCGTTTAGTTCAACTTAGGAACGTCAGGAAAGTGTTTTCTTATTGAACAAGTTGATCAGCGGCGACTAAGAAAGTAAAATGATGTTCTTCGACGAAACGTCGTGATTTGTTCGAACAAAGGAAACAATAGTAATAGTCGGTGGAAGAGTTTCCGTAATATTGCGGAACCATCGAAGAAGTTTTGGGGGAATCGAGCCTAGCGTGTATTTGGCACGTGTCAACAAAGTCTGTCGGGTCCTTTGAGAACTTTCGACGTGTCATTACCGCGATCGCTATTCACACAAAGTAGCTTGCATTCGTTTGAAATCGAATCATTAAATTATCATGAAATTATTTTATGAAACCTTGAAATAAAGATCCCGTCATTTTTCAAATTGATGTGTTAAAAATTGCCCGAATTGTGGTAAACAAATGCGGTGATTGAGCATCGTAAACAAATACTCTTTAATTAACGTATTAAAAAAAGCTTCTCAAATTTTCGGCAACAAGAGCTTCCACAACGTTGCCCTAATCGAGAATCATTTTGAGCATTTAATGTGCCAAGATGTACTTTTCCCATGGTATCAAAGAAATCAAAATTAAAAGCCTGACCGTGGATGGAAATTAATTCGAGTGAATTTCATCCGGAAAATTTTTCGGTTACCAAAAAATTAACCCCCGCACAAATTGAGGGAAAAAAGAAGTATTGAGCCTGACGTCTGAATTTCTATGAGAGCACGAAATGAAAACACGAGATACGATATAAAACCGAGTTTTATAAGACATAATGTAATGCGAAGCTAATTCGATTTCCTCGAACGTGTTAATGAAACGCGGTTCTTTCATTTGGAACGGCGAGAAATCCTGTATTTTTCAAGGGAAGATAGAAGATTTTACCCCTGACGCTCGTGAATACTATCTGTTCCTGTAGCTTCACTGAATTAGCGAGTATACAGGGTGTCCTCGGTGTTTCCTGACAAACTGTGGGAACGTATTCTACAAATGGAAATAAGAAAAAAAAATGTTATGTGACGATCGGTTAGAAACACTTTAGCAGAAAGTTGTAAACAAATAAAATTGAAATAGGTATCAGCGGATTACCCATCGAAGAATATGAAATATTGACCGTGTTTATCTGAGCATTTACAAATATCGTGAATATAGTACTACATTTCGGTAATTGAGTTAATTAATTCGTTCTACTAATTTTTCACGTAAAGTCACTTCTATACCGTGAACCTTACCTTTTAAAATTTTCCACAGGTACAAATGAAGACGTATTAAAATCCGGTGATCTGTAGGGCTTAGAAAAGGGTCCCATTTACCAATCCATATGTGATCATAATTTTCGTCCAACCAATTTCTAATTGGTCTAGCAGAGTGTGATGGACATATATGAAGAATTAGTTGAACGAATTAATAACACAGTCACCAAAATGCAATTCAATACTCAGGAAATTTGAGCTCCGATAAATTCCATAACACATCGATATCAAGCTTGTATTCACATAGAAGGACATTTTGAAGTGATCATCGTATTCCGGAAGGGAAAATTGTTATATATTTCAATTTCATTTGCTTGCCACTTTGTAATAAAGCGTTTATGACCGAATTTCATACAGCAATTTTTGTCATATTTTCACTTGTAGAGTATGCATTTTGGCAGGAAAAACCAGGGACACCCTGTACGTACATACTGCAAAGTAATTGTACCGTTTCAATCAGATTACGTTTCCGTTTCCCTTACGAACTTATTACTGCTTTTTTTATTAAAACGGTCAGGTTCAATATCACGTTAAATATGAGATACAGTTGCCCGCAAAAGTCTTGGTACATGGTATGATATTATTTGAATTTTGAAACCAGACATTCTTAAAGAAAAATATTCAATTATTGTCCATTAATCATATGGGACATTTAAATGTATTATGGTTCGTTAGAAAACTCTAAGCAAAATGAATACTAAAAGCCAGACAAATTACATAATGTACAAGGACTCTTAGGGCCAGGTTCCACGCTCCCTAGATTCTCAGTTTAGGTGCTGAGTGAACACCCCCCTGGAATAGATCACATGAGGGACCCAATCTATGTTCGATTTGGAGAACCCATGAAGTTGAGGGCCCGGGAAATGAACAGTCCCTGAAAGGACAAACCTATTTAGTGGAGGGCCCATTGGACCCCACCTGAATGTGAAATAGAGAACCCGATTGATCGATGGATCCGCGGTACCCTATGTACGTATTGATCTCTGGGATCCATGCATTTGTGAAATGGAAACTTGATGTTGTTTGTCAACACTAAGTTTCCGGGATTGAGGGAATTATTTTTAATCTTTCGGCCCTAAATACTATTTTCTATGTTAACTATGCCAGTATCCTGGCAGGTAATAGCGAAATAGAACTTCAGCAAAAGTTTCCCATTAAACTCAATGCGATTTCAGGGTGGATGTAAATGCGTATCAAATATGCCTTTGTACGGGGAATCTTTTATAATATTTATGGGTCTCTTTGAACCCTTTTCACTATCGCGATATTGGAAATTAATTTTCGATCGTTACCGTTAACATTTCCAGACATGGATATAGCGCTCTCTCTTTCTCTCTCCCCCGCCCTTCCTCTCTCTTAAATATATATACCCATACGTATATGCATACATATAAATATAATATACCATATAGTTGGTTTGCTTCTGTTTTTTGGCAATGCCTTTTGAGTAAATCGATAGCCGATTTGCTGAATGCTCATCTAATTAAATTCTGGTTCATGTGAAAGGAAGCAATCGAATGCAAAGTGGATTTCGATACGTTGCAGCTTCCAGTAAGATAAAAACCATGTTGATTCGGTTAATAAGACGAACCTCGTAGGCAAATACACTTGGAGTACAACTACATTACTGTATTCATTTAATTAAATGATCAATGAAAAGCCTGAAATAATTAAATCATTAATAAATTTCAAGCTTCATAACTGAGCTAATAAACCGATATTTCATCAACTGATTTCGACGTTTCAAAAACCATTTGAACGTTATGGACGAAGCTTGGTAGCTCTTTTCAACAGATATGTCCCTTTTGTCTGAACTAGAACATAGCAATTGTTCGCAAAATTAGAAATTTGTACCTGAAAAAACGAACCATTTTTAGGGGAAAAATTCAACATTTACCCCTTGAGTTGTCGTTTTTCGAATTAACAATAACCCTACCGACAGTCTATGTACATATTCTTGTCAAATCCGTAAAAATGATAAGTTTTACAATTGATTTCACGCAATAGTTAGTTTGGCATAAAAAAACTGTATTTTCCTTATGTTGATTAAAAAAATTAACGTTGAAACGCATTTTAATAAAAAATGTTTACCGTTGGGTGATGTACGGTGAACACCTCGGTATGTTTCATCATTGGTGGTTTCACCTTGGTAGCTTTAGTGGTAAAAATCTGAATTGTTTCTTGTTCTCGATAACTTTCGCAGCTGTTTTTGCGAAAACCATTGGTACAGTTTTTGCTTAAACGACCTGACCGAATTGCTGTAACTTCGGAAAGGATCATAATTTTCAAACGAAAAAAAGGATAACATGTTTCTCGAGCATGTTTTACTCAAACCAGAAAACGTCGAATTGATACATCAATTAATTTTCACAAACGAAATTATTTCCCTTCTATTTTTCAATCGTTAAGCTAGTTATTTTCCTATAATCAAGAAATAACGGATTTGCACAATTTAATTAGCTCGGTAAAGCTTCTATATCAGAATTCTCCGAAACGTAGAAAAACCTGTCAGAAATACCGAAGGCTTTTCAATAAAAAGTTTTCTAATAATACCTTAAGTTGTGTCGAGGTTTAAGCCTTGCGAAATCCCCGGAAATTTATCGAACCCTTCGCGAGGGTGGAGGGGATTGAAAACAGGCAGGCAGAGGATATCATATCTTCTGTTTCGTAAACATAAGTAGATATGTATGCCTTCGTTCTTTTCTAGCTACGGAGTCTAATTTATCATACTCTCGACTGAATATCCAGGTTGTGCATTATTTTACTTGACTTGTTACAACCTTGTTCCAACATTATTTCCACTTATTTTCCTCTGCTCATACACTTCTCTGGCTGTTTAGCGTGTAACTAATGGAAAAGTAAGTTTCACCATGACGTCATGGGAAATGGAACTCTTCTGATGTAGCAAAAATATATCGGGTAACAAAGAGAAAAAGTGAGGGTAGGAAAAAAATGAAACTTCGGGGATACAACGATATTTAACGTATTCACGTTTTACTTGTAGTTAGCGGTTTTTATCAAATTTTCCGCTCTTAAAAGTGATGAAATTTTATCAGCTTATATTACGATATTTTATCGGCTTTTGTGACAAGTTCGATCAGTTAATTATTCAGAAATTTCTTTTACATTTGTAGCATGGTGATTTGAAGGGTGTTTTTTTAATTACATTTTTCTGTTTCAACAATCAAGTAATACCGATAATATTCATGGGAATTTTTCTCAATGGCGCGGCGTACGCGTATCGGTTAGCACGGAATCGATCAAACTGAGGGAACAGTGGATACAGTTTTTGTTCAGAAAATTTTCAAATATTGAAAAGCGAAAACTCGAACAAAACATGGACAAAAACAATGAAACTCAGGAGTAGAAACATGCAAAATTCGTGAAGTTACAACATCGAATATCTATTAGGATTGCCAACACTTGGTCTAACATCATTTTGACATCATCATTTGAGAATTTTTAATACTGATTGTATAAAATATAATGTCGGTACTTTGAAAATATTGGAGATCAAAATTGTCATTTATTTATTTTGTAAGTTAATATCTGCTTTGCCAGCTGAATATTGAAATAATGACAAAATCATTACATGTTTTTAAATTCAAAATTGTAAGCTAAATATGTGAAATGATAATATGAGAGTATGACCTAGGAGTCATTAAGTGGTTTTCATGGAAACTGCAAGGTACTAATATTTTTGTAACTTTAAAGGGTCGAGCATTTCACATTTTTTAATTCGGATACTAAAAATTTTCGCGAATAGCAAGGTGGAAGTCTGATAAACTCTATTGTTTCTTCAAAATTTTGTATAGACATATTTCCGAATTTTTGCTTCCAAAAAATTCTTGTCAAAATCGCTGCGCCTAGATTTTCCTGCGCTGAAAATTTGAGCGTACGAAAATTTCTCCGTTTTTAAATCTATCCTGAAAATTGCTAGGAATGATAAGTTTCACACTAGAAAACTTCTACGTATTGAAATTTCCACGTTTCAAAATCCGTTTCAACAATTTTTTAAATATTTTTAACATATCATCCCAAAATGTCTACTGCCCTTAAAAAACTTCTTCGTCAAATAATACGAACCAAATCCAACAAAGTTAGTCATAATAATCCCTGAAATAACTCAAGATATCATAATAATAAAAATAACAAAAAATAAAATAATTAAAAAAATAACAAATAATTTGCCGGCACTTGTTATAAATTATCTCTATCCCTATTCAGCCGATTTTACCACAAATTCTCGGAAAATCGAAGCATCGATATTAACCGTTTTAAGTCCGAAGCGGTGCAATCGCACTTTTCTTCTTCGTTGTCGAACACTGCTAGTCCATAAGTCCAGAGAGGTAAATTCACAGCATCGGGAACAAAACTGTTGTTCATTCCATCGTATGTCAGCAATCACTAAAGAAACTATTATTATTCACCGCTATTGCACAGCCCCATATTATTCAATGAAGAAATTTTTCCTTCAAACTTTCCAAAAAGCCCTTTCGACTCAAACGGTTAACTACAATCCGATCATTGAATGAGTTCTATTTCCATAGCTTTAATTCTAATTCGCAAATAATTGCCTGAATCTTTGAAAACCCGGAAAATCCACCCCCACGCGGTAAAAATAGATTTACGAAACGTATTGTTAATTGTTCTATAACGACCATCGGTGTTTGAAACATTGATATTCTTAAATAATTACACATTCGTCACAGAAACACCCTAACCGAACTCTTTCGTCGTTTGATATATAGGGGTGGGGTTGGGACGCCGCTCCGCCGCTACGTTCGACGCCTTGACGTCGCGACGCTGCCGGTGGTTTAGCGAACTATGCTGCCCGGCCGCCGCTGCCGCGCCAGTAGGCTGCCCGCGACCGGAGCGAGTGCACGTGTTTCTTCATTTCGTGTGTTTACGCATCGCCGAATCATTATCGTGATCGTGCAATCACGAAATCCCATTATTCTGCGAGAGCGGTGTCATCGGAAAGTGAAACTGTGAAACCGGAACTTGGGATACCCGTTCCGCCGACGGATTTCAAAAGGTGCAGGAAATTCATTCCGAGAAAAGTTTTCACGGGGTTTTACAAGTGTTTTGGCCAGTGGTTCCCGCGGCAGTTTGTACGTGTATTTTTTTTTATTGCGAACGATAGTGAAAATAATTTACTGGGAAAATGGAGTCGTTAAAAATCGCACCGTCGTTTGTCGAAACTGACAACGTGCTTTGTGTGTTCGAAAGATGGGGCCAGGAATTTTTTAATGAAAATTGGAAAGACCGAAATTTTCGGAAGCAGAAATTTCGACGGATAAAACTTTCGAATCGTGGGAATTTCAACGCTTAGTAACGTTGGGTCCCGGAAATTGTAACGCCTGGAAACTTTTTAAATAAACAATTAATTTCCTTCATATGAAAAATCAATTTTTTTTTTAGTGTGAAATATATTACATCTCCAAGTGAATCTATGGGGATTAAATAGAATTTCTCTTACCGCACTGTCCTTTTTTGTTTCACGGAATTTCAACGAAAGGGAAAATTACGTTCTCGAACTCCACGGATTTAAAAAATCGTCTGCGTTTCCGTTTGCAAGGATGCCACTCGTCCCGACTGGTTTTTTCTGACGTTGCGTGCAGCCCTCGTCATTAGTTCCCGTAAAAATCTGTGAATGTCGGATCGAACCGTCGACGGAAGCTAAAGAATTCGCATAATTTCACAACCGCGAATTTGTGTTTTTTTTTCTTATCAAAAGCATTCGATCGGTATTCCACAAAAAGAAAGTTTACGAGATTCCGGTCGCTTTGTGCGGGAAACTTTAATAACACTGCCCTTTCGTTAACCTTCCGACAAATTCCCTTTTTCCATCCGTTCCCCGTTCAATTTCGCCGTCGAATTACGCAAATAAAATTCGAAGCCCGATTCGCTCGATGAAAAGTATCGACACCCCGATAAAAAGTAGATTAAAAGGCGTGTTTCTCGAAACCGCGCGGAAAGACGTGCGAAAATAAAGTTTCCCACTGTCCCGTTTGAAAATGTGGGCCGCCTGTGAATTTCGAAATCTTTCTGTACTCGAGATTTTTAGTATCGAGCTTTTTCAAATAAAATAGTGTCTCGCTGCCTCTCGCGTTTCCGAGTATCGAGCATCGGGAACATGCATTTTTCCGCCCGCGTTGCTCCAAATCCGAGAAATATAACTGAAAGACAATAATAACGTTGCAGTGTGTTAGTAAAGTGACGTTAAAGTGGATGTGTCGATCCCGAATTCCTCAAAATTGATGTGAAAACTCCCTGGGAAGATAGAACCATTAAAATTAAAATAGACACACACACACACACACACACACACACACATACACGTATATACACGAAATTACGATGACAAATTTCTCTCTCGCGAAATAGAAAATACAGAATTTTCCACGATCTCCTGATTTCCGGAGGCACAAACGCGAGCCTAAGAGCAAGTAGTGGTCGGCCGACACGTCCATGGTGATTTTCTTCGCTGTTTCCGCTTCTTTTATTTTTTTGTTGCCACGATAATCAGGTGGATACGTGACTTCTGTTCACCGCGATTCAACGAATCTTCTTAAAAGTCTGATCGGCGAACGGTTAACGAGTCCAGCCAGTTTTTCCAGCGGGTTCGATAATTGGGAACGGGAATTTTTCCACGGCAACGATACTTTTAGCGGCGGATTAAATCCGTATCGATAGGTACGCGCGGTAGAAAAAATATGTTGGCTTTTCCCGATGACACCGACAGGTGTTTTCGAACACACGGGATTTTCGGGGCGATCGGGGGCGTTGCATGCCGTCGATTTTTCTGGATTGATGGAATTTTATCGAAAGGTGTGTCTTAACCTTTTAATTCGCCGGTATATTAGGTGTAGAATTGACTTCCTTCCGACGAGTTTCAGCCGTTTGTTATGTGAATTTATTACTTTATTATATTATACTTTTATTACTTTACCGAAAAGTCGTGAAATATAATAGAAAATGATGACGAATATTTAGATAACTAACTTTTTATATCTTTTTTTAAATTAGATTTGTCTTATTAGTTATTAAACTTATCTCTGTACTTATTAACTTAGTTTGTATGTTTTGGAAAAGGAGATTATTTTTTATTGTGCATTTAGTGGTTTAGAATATTGTATCGAATAAGTAACGCGAAACTAAAACTTGTTCATTTTTTCATTTCATTCATTTGGCGTAGGACAGAGAACGCGGTGTCGGAAGAGTTGTTTTTAAGTGAAAGAAAATTAATTCCCTTTTTAAAAGGTGAATTACGGATCATTCGGTGTTATGGGACTTTTTAATTGAATGCTTTACCCGAAGTTTTTCAAACTGGAATTTAATGGTTGAACGTTCATTTTGTGGATGGTGGGTGATTTTGGCATCGTTTTTTTTTAAACGTTATTCGAGTTTTGATACTTTTCAGCGATGCGACGGATTGAAATTCGCGTGGAACTTTATAGGCGCCAGATGGTTCGACGCGCAGAAATTCCCGGTCGACATAGGCAGAAAGTCGCAGAAATTTGAAAACGCGGGAATTGTCAGGGTGTTAGTAAATTCAAAGGGGAAACATTTCCGACGATCATTAATATCAAAACGACCAAATTTCTGGGGGAAGAAAATTTCGAAATACAAGGATTTCTATGTTCCGGAAAGATCGTATTACCGAAATTTTCGGCCGTCAAAAATTTCGAGGCGCAGGAATTTTAAATTAAAATTATATTCCGTTATCAGTATTCTGTTATCATGGTGTTACCACCTTTTATAACTCCAAGTGACTTCAAAATCATACATGTATAACCAAAGAACTCTAATTTTTTATTCTGACATTTTCTTCCATTCTGTGCTACTGAAATGTATAAACTTCTAAATATTTCTATTTTCTTCGAAACTAAATACCAAATGATTATTTCAATCTGCACAATTATCTATATATATTATTATATATCCAACCGCCACTCTTAATAATACAACTCAATTATCCGTTTTCGTTTTCGGACGAGGAACATAAGAATAGTCCAAATTAGTATCTCATTTATAACAATCATAATAAATTATATCCATCGATCAGTATGGAAGTAAAAACGCTGGGTTTCAACGGGTTAACTCGTAACTGTTTGACATGTTGTCAGATAATTGTAATGACGTCGTAGGATAGATATCGCTGGCTCGAATGACGAGTTTATGGAATATTAATTATATTAGAGGCGACACCGCCTGAATTTCCTCGAACCTATTCTCATTTCTCCCCATAGCCAGCTGTTCCAGTTCGCCAGAAGGAAGCCAATTCGCTTCCGGAGAAGCGAATCGGTTTATGGGCAAAAAGCTGCATCCTCATTGTCGCGACGGTTTTAATTCCGTCAGTCTCCATTAACGTCGCGGTGTCCTGCACGTTTTACCTACGTATTTCCTCCAACCCTTTCTGCTTGTTCCATGTACTTTCCGGAAACAATTGAACCGCGTTTCATTGGCCAACTATTATGAAATCACTATTCTTTTTGACTGCGAAATATCGTGTTTGTCGACCGCGGGACATTAAGTGCAGTTGAAAGGAATGCCCAAGTGGAATACATTTTGGGAAATCATGTTTTGAAGTTTTTTTTTGTTTTTTAGTGTGGTGGTTTGTGGAAATCAATTTCGTTTCCATTTGAAATGAAACGTGACATGGTTTTCGCGATACGAAATTTTTCGCAATGGTTTCGACGATATCTCAAGAACCAATCCGCTGATTTGAATGAAACTTGGTCGGAGTCCTCGGCAAATGTGTCATTCTCTTCTGAAGTAGAAGTACGAAAATCGTTGCCGAATTGAAATTTTGCAACTGGAAAAACGAGTCGCGCTACGAGGAAAAAGTAAAACACATTCTTTCAGTCGGTGTCATTTTTTCATTTTCCGATTGTTCGTTAATCATTTTAGTTCTGACGAAATCCACACTCACGCCAAATAATACGCGCTCTAACTTTCAATGCAAACACTACATCCACTTTGATAAATTACTGCGTGCTTCTCATGCTCGGAATAATAAATTTGCAGGTTAAAACGCATACATATATTTAACAATTAACCACCGTATCCATTTAAACTTCTAAATGTGTTTTTATCATTATCGTAATATTCTACGCTTTTTTTTAGAGCTACGCGATTCGCCAGTTCTCACAAAAAACTGTCGAAGATAATTATCATGATATCTGGAAAACTAACGAACCAATTTGCTTGAAATTTGATACACTTATAAAACACATGTCTCTTTACGACCGGAAGTTTCGAAATTATACGTATTATATTTTTCTTTTACTTTCGCAGAATAATTAAAAACTCCGACATCATTAATATTTCCATTACTTTCTTTTCCCTATTATTCAACACGTATTCGCAGTCACATTTGGTAAAACCCAATAAACATTTGTTTTCTCTGATAACGAGTGCCGAAGTTATCATGTCCATCACCAAATATAGTACAACATTTTGGGAGTTTATTTGCAACCTAATTCATCCTGACTACTCAAATGAAGAATGTAGACCTTCACAAAAAATTGTGTCTATTGCTAAGTTAGAGATAATAATATTTGTAAAAGTGCAGATGAATGTAGAAGTTATATTATTCCCAAAAAACTCTAATCGATCAACTTATTTTTCCGCAAATCAATTACCAATGTTCCCTTAAATTGGGATTCAACGTTATGAGGTTCGTTAGAGCCTGAGTTACCGTGGATCTAATTAATAATTCAATAGGGAGTTACTTAAAACTGAGGATTTAGCACGTGTCCTGGTAATAAGCGACTGTTATTCCTGTACGGTGGAAGTTAGTAGGACGCTCCCTGTTTACCAAATAATCCAAATGATATTCCCGACACGCGCCCAATCGATTATGCGACCTGCCAACCAGACACGTTAGTACCTTACACCTTTCAATTACACGCTGTACAATTTTCCATGAAAGTCGAGCCGAAACAATGAGACACCTTCGCTCGGATCAATCGGAATCGATGGAGAGACGTTTCCATACTTGTTATCCTTATTTATTCTATCCTTTGATCGAAACTCTCGCGTCTTGAACAACGTGCACAAGAAACAAAAGTGAAGAACGTGAATGCAAAAAGGTTTTTACGGATATAGCGAAGAGAAGCTTGAATAATACCCATAACTCGATCTCGTGCCCCTCTAACGACTCTGAAAATAAATGCCAATAATAATTGAATAACTCTCCGCGTAACGCTCAACGGTGAAGAAGTATGCGACCATTGTTTCTCTTATGGTGGTTACGTTTTTTTTTCTGTTGTTTTAAACACCACGTATTTTAATCCCTCCCTGCCCAAGTGTATGAAACATTGTCGGTGCTTCGCTGGAGAGTATTTATTCATTGCTCGTTGAACGAGGATATTTGCATGCGAGAATGTCAACTTCTCGATTAATAGTCGCGAACCATGGGAAACCGTTGTTCCGCGTCGTGTTTTCAAGACCGCCGTGAGTTATCGTACGTTTAATTGACAAATGTGATTAGCGGTAATTGAACTGGTCCACGGGGTACTAAAGTGACAATTTTCTTTCTCTTTTTTTTTCCCCGCGAATTCAAATAAAGACTTGCCTGTTACGCGGTTATATGTCAATCAATTATTCTCCGGTGAGAATTTCTATTGCGACGGTTAGGTCTGTGTTAGGTTTGGAATCTATTGTGGTACGGTTATTGGGAAAGTGTTTGAGCTAACTCTCATTTGGGCGACATTATCTTTTCTCATCGACCGGTTCAGCGGCAGAAAAATTAACTTGTTATTCAATTATTCATCCCGTGTGAAAATCTTAATTGAGGCGATCGCTGTCATTCGCAAAGTGTTCGGGTGTTAGCTCGGTATGTTATTAACACACTGGTGTCGGATGACGTACTATCTAGGTATATAGTGTGTTCCTCGTCAAGTAATTGAGGTTTTTGCAGCCATGTCACGGATTTTGATAAAATTTTAATGCGTTCTGGCTAATGTCGAAAAAAACCCATTGGAAGGAATTTTCAAAATATTCAATATTTTTCAGTTACAGACATTCCAAGTTTAGTGTTTTTTTTGGAAAATGTATAACTCTCAAAACCTCGACGCATTAAAGTTTTAACAAAATCTGTGATACGGCTGCTGAAACTGTGATCCATTAGCGTAGAACACGGCATTCGTGATTTTTTATTAATAAACGGATAACAAAAAAATACGTCATTGAGGTTTTTATTATCTATCGTAAAATGAATCAAAATAAAATCTACAGATGAATCGAGTTCTCTACATATACCAATATAAAAGTTTCTCGTACCCACGTCAAGTGCGGCTCTAGACGTCCCGACGTCGACGTGTTAAGACGAAAAATTTGTGAAAGAAAACATGGGAAATCGGCGAAGGAACCCCTGTTCCTTTCGCGGCGGAGCAAGTTGCACTTTCGTTGCTGGAAGTTTGTTGAAAAGCAATAAATTCATTGGTTCCTACTTTCCGACGAATCTGGACCTCTTCTTGAAGTTCCGAACTAGTAAAACTCAGCCGGACCAAAACGTGAGGAGACGTATAAGTAAATTCGATTTAATAGCGTAACTTGAGCCATAGATCATAGATAAAGCGAAGTTTCCAGTTTTCACCGACATTTTCGCCGCGAGAGGAAACGGTACAACCAGAGTGCACCTCCAGCTTCCATAAGTTTTTTCTTCCTTAGATTTTCCAAATAGCGGGGACCAGCTTTTCACCATGAAATTTCTCCGGGTGTACAATTTTTACAGGTTAAGTCGCTTGGCCCCGAAAATTCTATAATCTCTTAATAATTCATAGAGTCCTGAATGCTTCAGGGATGACCGAGTTTGAGTGTCAATCAGGACCCTTTGGAGGTACGTTGAGCCAATTAATTTTGAGTGAGCGGTGGCGAACGTATCTTGTTACGTCAACAAAGCGGATGAAAATTTATCGTCCCGTTATTCTGGATTATCGATCCCGAGTTAACGCAGGCAGGGAAGTAAGGCGAAGGTTAGGTGATTGATTACGATGCCGCAAAACCGAATTTCAATTTTTGTTTCCACAGTTTCCCACGGCACGGTGGCGAAAGATCTCCCGCAGAAGCTAGCGAATCTTTCGCTAGATTTTAAAGTTTCATTTCTACGATGTGTCCTTAAAAAATTTCGGAAACGTAATCATCGTGTATGCGATTCTTTTCGCTGAATCCCGGCAACACGGTCAGCTCGTTAAAAAGTTTCGCTGGTTTCGTCGCGACGGAAACTTGCGGGCAAAAATAAGCTTCCGAAAGAATGAGAAAACATAACATTCAGGCAGTCTAATCAGTCGTCCCTGTAAACCTCAGGTTTTTCCTTCGTTTCCGTGACCACGAAACAGAAGCAGTGCCGCAGCGCAATCAGAATTCTTCCGGAAATTCTTTGCTGTAACTCTCGCTTTAATTAGCGACGAATTTGTTAGTAGCCAGATAGTATCTCGTATGTGTGATGTACGCCGGTAACAAGTCTCAAAAATTTAAATGCCTCTCTTTAAAAACGTGTATATTTATCAAATTACATTTCTTACCTTGTCGATGTCTATACACTGTAGGTAGAAAAGTTTTTGCCACAGAATTGTTTAACAGCTCAAATTCTATTAAGTTCAGATTTATTCACCGCGAACATTTAATTAATTGCGTTATTGTGATGCGTGCCATTAGGGAAATAGGCTGAACATATTTTCCGCGTTAAAAGAATACACGAAAATAGTGACAATATAGAGGAGAAAAAAAGGCGAGCAATCGGTTAGCCAGAATTTGCAGAATCGTTTACAATCGGAAAATTCGGAGTGATGCTCTAATTACTAGTTTGAAGGCGTTTGAATGGAAATACAGGGGCACTCGATTTTGACGTAGACGTCGATACAGTGACGTAGAAAAAGCCGTCTGTAATCAGTGAACTCGGATGTGGTTTGCATCATTTCGTTCTACAGGGTGTTCCAGCTGACGTGCACGTCCCTGAACCAGGTGATAGCTGAGGTAATTCTAATATAGGGAAGTGACATTCGTAATGCCGTATCTTAATTTATGGCCAAGTTATTAACGAAAAACGATAGCCAATCGGAGGGCTTCGTTGGGTCCGGCGGCGCGACAGTAGAAGGTCTGCACCAGTAGGGTACTGCGCTAGTAGGAACTGTCACGCCCCTGGGCCCAACGAAGCCCAATGATTCGCTATCGTTTTTCGTTAATAACTCGGCCACAAATTAATATACGACATTACGAATGTCACTTCCTTATATTAGAATTACCTCAGCTATCACCTGGTTCAGGGACCTGCACGTTAGCTGGGACACCCTGTACATATTTACCTGTCTGGTCATACTGTACACTAGGACTATTTGAATTTGCCAGGGATTTTTGTTTCTGCATAACCATGTTTTATCATAAAATTCGGCACAGTCCTCTCAGTTTTCAATATATTTTGAAGATCGTGGTACACATTGTAATCGCATGCATAAGAAAGAAACTGACGCAAGCTCCGTGCGATTCCGAGGATCACAATATCTTGGGCCAACCAGACCTCATTTTTGCTGAACGTCACTGTTTTTAGGCCTCCGAACCGAGGCTTCTTCCTGAAATATGTCGAATTATTTTCACATAAAATGCCAATAGTTGTTTCTCCTCTTATCCCTAGACAAAACCCTTCTGAATGTTCGAGAAACGAACCCGCGGAAAACGGCAATTGTTTATTTTTCATTCCGGGCTCGTCTTAATCCGTTGTAAACAAACTCACAAAGCCCAGAATTTCTTAAAAATCTCCGCGTTCTGTCGTGCTCAGAAACTCGAAAGGAAAGCCGTATTCGCGGAAACACTCACATACACACACACACACATACACATTCAGCGGAAGAAAAGATTTTTACGGATCACAAAGCGAGAGTTTCCAGTCCCGTGCTTTAGCGTATCGCAAACAAAAGGTAAAGAGAAGTGCGGTTACACAAAATTGCTCTTACGATTGGGTCGATTCTTTCCAATTCTTTTGCAAGATTACAGTGTTGGGAAAGCCAGGTCGGTGTTTTCTTTCGTTACCTCGTTGTTCCCCGACCATTTAAGAATCCCTTCGTGCCCGGTTTGCTCCATTTTCATATTTAAAGTCGACATTTCCTTCTACCGATGAGAATTCTATCAATCCATTGTCACCGGCTACCGGTCGGTAATTAGTTTTACTTACAATCAAGTCGCAAGCTCCTTCCACAATAGGTCTATTAGTTTATTGTTATCCGTGCGTGCTGCAGTTAGCTTCCCTTGATCAGGACATGTATCGATTACTTTTTCTAGCAGAAGTGAAATACAACTATTAGTAGCAACATTGTCCGTTACATCTGTTCAATCTAAACGACCAGGTAGAATTATCAGATAGATGGGGTAGTCGTACAGAGACATGGGAATCATCAACGATTAGCTTCTTGGGGTACGGATGATCGCTCTTGTTGTTTAAACACGGCATAAGTTCAACATTGATGGTGGACAATCCGAAGAAACGTTCTGCTAAAAAGCGTTAAAAGTCCTCTAAACTTTCCTATCGAAGACCGGCGAAGTTGTTGGTCGAAGACGATGGTGGAAGACTGATGCAATTAATCACTTACTTAGCGGTTTTATTGAATTACTCGCCGCGGGGCCGGCAGAGTGGCTCCGGAGGAAAGTTGGGAAGCTGCGGAGGCAAACTATGCGATCTGTAAGTGGCATGGTAGCCGATACTTCATCGATCATCGCCGATAAAACCTGTCGAAAAGTCGATTCACCTTTTCAACCAACGACCCCATCGATACGAGGAAAAAGGGGTCGGAAGAAAGGGAAAAATGTTAAGAGAAAGTACATTGCTTATCAGACCTGGTTCAGCTAGTTGGACAACTGTTCACGTTGGCTTATAAAAGCCGCCGTTGATAAGAGCTTCCCAATTTTATTTCGATGAAATATTCCGGTGAAATTTCTGCCGAGAATGTTGACAGTCTGAAACATGTTTGACCCGAGTGAGCAAAAAAAAAAAAAGAAAAACACTCGCGACAATATTTAACGATAGCGCGTCGTGTTGTCTGAGATCGGTGGTCTATTTACCGTGGCTCTAGGGTCAACACTTCTTTTTCTACAACGAAAAAAATCATCGATAAAGACCGACAGCGAAATTGTCGGTGGCCTCTCGGGGGACCTCAAACACGTGCTGGATTCCACTCCAGTTTCCCTGGGAAAAGGAAGAAATGGCAGAAGCGAGATAGAGTGAGAAAGAGCGAGGGAACGAAGGGTAAAAAAAAAAATAGAAACGAACGGTGAAGACGCTCGAGACCTCGAGATTTCCGTCGGAAAAACCGCGGATTTATTTTCACGCGTTTCCCTCGATTTTTCTGCCGATCCCTGTACCACCTGAATCTTTACTTGCCGGAAGAATGATTCGCGAAAATACGACTAGTAAGGACTGAAATTTCGAATATTCACTGAACCGTTAACGCAGTGCTCGACTAATTTCGCAGAATTAATAAATACCGAGCGAACGTTCTCCCGTGAACTCTTGTGTTTCATTTCAGAGTAGAAATTCTGCTTATCAGATGCTTTTCAATAAATACTCGATGAGCACGGTAGAGAAAAAAAATGCCGGGGCGGTTTCGCTGTTATCACTAAAAAGTATCTACAGCTTTAATATTTCACCGTGCGCTCGTCCAAATGGGGTCCTCGAACCATTTGTGCCAAAACAACCCCTTATGATTAGCAGATAGACACGTTCAGTGTCTGCTACTAGAATATTTAAAACTGCGCCGACTATGGTAATCATTGAGGGTAGTTTTTTCTAGGTAAACATAGAAAACATGGCGATGCATTTGAGAATTTTTTCTCAATAAACTGTTCGACCGGACACTTTAAAATTTGGCAGTTCATTTTAGTGGATCTTTAAATATGTTTCTAAATTTTTCTGCGTCGATAAAAAACGGAAATGGCGGATACTGTAGATTCAACATGACACGTGAAAAACTCGGTTGATTGTGTGGTATTGATATAATCGCTAGAGAATGGACACTGTAAGTGTGAGAGGAGGTGCGATAATGTATGTGTAAAAATGAACATTTGGATCGAACTAGAGTCTTGTTGAAAATCTGCTCGCGGCGAGAATGTGAGAATACGTGCGCGAATTTATGAGCGAATGATAAGGTATAAATGAGAGTGAATGAAGAAGGGGAGGGATCAGATTAGGAGTGAGATGAACGTGTGAGACATTGCGAGAAAATATATTGCGCGGAGCTTTATTGCAAAGAGAAATATTACGAGGAAGTTGTATGTATGTATAAGAGAGTTAACAGGTATCAATAAATACCTCAAAACAATTTAATAATTAACACATTCGCGACCGCTGACATAAATTTACGTCATTTTGATAATAGTCAAGTGGTTTCTGATCTACCTATAAAGCAAGTATACATAATCAAAAAAATCTTTTTATGTTAAACGACATGTAATTAAACATTGATATTTCAAAACAAATTTTCTAATTTTTATCCTTGCTTTGACGATACAAGTTTGCGGCAACCAGCTTCAGAATTTCATTACTTTCGCCGGTACTCGGTATATTAAGCGGAAAAAATTTGTCGATCGCGAATCTGTTACGCACCAATAATAATCCCACACTGACGTGTTTAGTGCACTAGGGATGAAATGAAACGTAAAAGAGAATCGTGATTTACATGGCAGTAACTTCCACTGATAGTAACACATCGCTTAAAGGAAATCAGAATTTGTAAAAATTCCAAAACTCTAAATTTTATGACAAAATCGATGTACCTTATTAAAAAGACTACTATTTGAATGAATCACTCTTTGTCTCTGTATTCCAGATCACCCAGAGAGTATGTAATTTTTCGTAATTGCCAGCTAGTACACGATTCTTCCATCGCGTGTTATGTTGAGTACACTCTACCCGTCATTTCCGTTTTCTCCACCGCCACATTCCATCACATTCCTAGAAACAGTTTAAGACGTAGGTACTAAACCAACCAGAATTTCAAATTAATCGATCAAACAGTTTCGTGCGAAACATTCTCAAAGAAACCGCCTCTTTCCGGCCCGACAAAAGCGAAATCCTTGTTAAAACAATGATTCTGACAGAATGATTTTTGCTTTCAGAATGATCAAAAGCGAGATCAGCCGGTCGTCATCAAACCGGGCAAAACGGCGCCAAACGACCTCTGCTACGTGACCTGGAGAGACATCGAAGAAGGTCGTTGGCTGCCGACATCATCATTCTCCCGATCGTCATCGAGTGGAATTAGCAAACAACGTATTATATCTCGTCGTCAGTGTGCTATGCGTGAACGTCGGATCCTTCGTGACGGTAAACGATCGAAACGGAAACGCGATTAAAGCCGGTGTGTGATTTTTTTGTGCTATCGTAAAAAAAAATAAAAAACGAAACGGACAGGTGAAGAGGAAGCTGGATAAACGCGGGAAGTGAAGGAAGTGGGGAAAATGTGGTGTCACGCGGCCATCATCATCATCATCGGGCTGACCGTCGTCCACGCTCAAGGTCGGTGGAAATAATTATCACCTTCTTCCTTCGTTTACCTATACTTCATTATCGTTTGCTCTATCGACGTACTTTTCTTCCGGTTTGCGTGTCCACCCCTGTATCCCTCCATCGTCCTCGTGATTCGGTATTGTTTAATTTTTTTTTTTTTCTCTCCGGTGTCACGTGGCCCCTTCAAACGCCGCCGCCGACGTTGGGCCTGACGCGCATCGCGTGAATTTTTCAGTGCAGTGGATGTTTTCGACGTGATGAGAATTTCGCGACAAAGTGATGAAACGTCGTCGGACCGAAATAATCCGCGCTTCGGACTTTTTGCGTGGAGAAAAAAAATTCGAAATATTGTAAATTGGCGGTAGGGGGGGGGAGGGGGAGGGAGCGATGGCAATCGAATCGAACATTCGGAACGGAGCCGTCGAATCCGAAAGATCGAAAAATCGGTTTCGCGATGCGTCGCGTGTTCGCGAAATCGAATCGTATTTGTATTCTACCGCGTGTGTGTTCCGTTTCCCAGTTTCCGCCCGGGGTTTTTTTCACCCCCCCCCCCCCTCCATCGAAGGAAAGTTGAAAAAGCCGTGACAGTTTCGGAATACGGGCGCGACGTCGAGCAAGAAGCTCGATCGATTCCGGGGCCCTTTCTGCTTCCAGGGAAAACTTTCCTGCGAATAAGTTCCACGCCGAGAAATTTCCAACTTCGTGACAGGTTATTATGCCACAATGAATGTAATGATTTCCCGCGGAAAGTTTTGCTGCCTGATACAATCCTCCTTACGGGATGGTAAAATTAACCGAAACTCACGTTTTTCTACGAAAGACATTTCTTTTTTAACATTTACTAACGCGCCCCTGACACTTTCTGTGAAATTTGTGGCAAATAAGAGAAATTTAGGTAGTTTTTTGGAGGGTTAAATCTGGAAAATGGGGCCTTGCAATTGGGCCTTAAAGTAGTTTCTATGTTCCGAGTGATTTACGAGGAAACTTTCACAAACGGACGATAGAATTTATTCAAGTGGATTTGGTTTTATTTTTATTAGAAACTGGACTCATTGTCGATTACTCAAAAAATTTGTCGGAATTGTACATTAGCAAATATGACCGAGAGATTTATTTCTGCACGAGTGTGCACACTTGCGAACTATGTGCACGATAAATCCGTCAATTCTTTAATATTTTTTTCGTGACATTTGCTATACACGTTACTAACGGAATTATTAATTGTTTAAAAAAAAATTGACAAAATTCTAGAATTTTAGAAAAGATGGTTTCCAGATTATTTAAACAATTGGAGTAAAATCCAAGAAATTAGAAAATACAAATAAAATGGTTCAAAGGATCGACAGCAATTTCCCCACCTACGTGTATCCCAAATTTGACGAATAAATATGAAAAATCGGCAAAAATTTTCCAAATTTTCACCCAATTTTCTAACTGACGAAATTTATCGCGCCACTCGAAGTGTAATCGTTACATATTCTATGTCTCCACGAAAATCCTATCGTGTCATCCCGACGATGGTCGCCGCATTCACTTTCAGGATTGTAAAATAATTACAACGTTTTTTAATCGAATTTCTGTTCGTTTCACAAGTTTCGTTGGTCGATTGAACATTGCACTGTAAATTTCTAAGGAGTGTCACTCTGTTTACGGGACGAAAATAGAATTCTCTGGTCGATGACGGTGTTTGCTTAATGGGGGAGGGACGGACATCTGGTGGAAGCTAGAAATTTTCCGGGGCCCGTCAATCCGTTCGCAGCTAATTTCCATGAAATTTTTTTTCCCGCCACCGTTTCAAGTCCGATAAATAAGGGAGGGAAAAAAAATAAAAGGGAAATGGAAATCGAAGGCTGCCAGAGAGTTTTGATTTACGGTGCACGACTCTTCCGACATTGTTCTATTTTTAAAATCGTTTAACGATCCGTTTCTTGGAGGCGCGGTTTCAAACGGCAATGATTCAAACCTAGTTTATCCGGTGTGTGCGCAGCTTAACGCACATTGTCCGTTTGTACACACGTGTCGACGGTGAATGAAGTTCGGTCGCGGATAACTTGGAAATAAAAGCATCGAGAATGGAAACGCTTTTGCTACGAGAACACGGATTCTATGGAATCGACGGTTCTGCGAGGCAACATTTGTAAACTATGGAATTAATCAATGAATTGCTGCGTGTCCTTTTAAGGTGACGTTAACGTAAAACGAATTTCATGTAAACCATTTTGCGATAGGGATCAGGATAATTGTAACTGAAATAAAAAATTCTTTTTCTAATGGGTGTGGATTTTGGCAGAAATGTTACAATTAGTCAACAACTTCATATTTTAGTATATACTTAAATTATTTTTGAGTCATGATGAAATATGTTAAATATAAGTTTTTCCTGCCGTGTTTACATTTAGTATTATTCAAATAAACGGGAGAAATGAAAATTTAGAGAAAGTAGGAATTAACGTTGGAAATTTTCAGCTGTGATATCGATTTTGAAATATGAAGGTATTTTTGAATTGAAATGTTTACGCTGAAGTATTTCTGCACATTGAAAATTCGCGGCAGGAAAGTTTTTTGAAATTTGAAATTTTTCGACAGAAAAATTTGTACATATTGAAAATTTACGACGAGAAGATTTGTACACATTGAAATTTTACCATAAAAAAGTTTGTACGCATTTAAATTTCCCCGCTAAAAGTATGTACGCATAGAAAACTGATGGGTGATAATTTTCTACTTCACTTTCAAATTTCACCACCGCGGAATTGTTTCGTTTTGAGAAACTCAATGATCGAAAATTGCTCATATTGAGAAACTAAATATTGCAAAATTTTCCAACATTGAGAAACACTCAACAACTTTTAAACACTGAAATGTTAACACCTTTCAATTTTTACACAGTATTTGAGATAATTGATTAATCGAAGCATGACTCGTCGTTTTCGGGGGACGAAAAGAAAAATAACAACTAGGCAAGGAAAGAGAAACTTTCGATACCGATAGCTTGGGGGTTGATTCCGAGTTTGACGTTCATGCTTTAATTTACTTCGGTAATTGCTTCTGTAGCTATATTGCATTTTATAGGATGCTGACGCGCATATGGATCGTTGTTACACTGCCATTAATCTGCCACAAATTATAAATCTCTTCTTTCAAGTCCGTTTTAACACCTCTCCGTTACGACGTCATCAAACAAGAAAATTTAAATGTTACATAACTACGTTTTCCAAACAAAATTCCTATTTTCGATTAACAATTAATTAATTATCGCGAGACAATAAGTCTTCCAAAAACTGCTAGTACGATTTAAAGAATAATTACTTAATTCCCTTTATTAATTTCATTCAAACCATAATCACTAATCATTATTTCTGGATGCAGAAAAAATTCTTGGTAAATACAGACTCCCTGTAAAATCTTTTAGGTCTCAAAATAAATTTGTTTTTGTCTTCCCAATAACTTATGCTCCAAAATGAATTTCACAATTTAACCAATAAAAAAAATAGGTACCAAATAGACCGCCGACTAAAATCCCCTAAAAACGCATCATTTGATTGTTAAATTATTTTAACAAGTTCTCGTTAAGAATAACGCAACAAAAATACATGGTTGCCCGGCTAATTGAGCGATCCGTGCGAAAAGTACGCGCAACTTTTCCATGGCGTGGAAACACGTAATTCTGGAATCAGGGATCAGCAAGGCTGTCACGCCTATTCTTCGATTTGTTTTTGCTTGAGTTGCTGGTGCACCCTCGTGTCTCGTGGCACCCTTCGTGTAATGGGATCCAGATCGTACGCGTGCACGCATGCACAATTCTCTCCTCTCTCTCTCGCTCTCTCTCTCTCTTTTCTCCTTTTCCCTGTTTCTTTTTCCCTCCCTTTAATCCGTTATTGAATCATCGGCTAACACCATGCTATATGGGAAAACCAAGGAATAATTGTGTGTTTGGGAATATTGTACTTTGAGGGGAGTTGAGTCATGAATGTGTTATGGGGAATTTACAGTGTGCTCGGTTTTACGGGTTTTGTATTTTTGTTTCATTTTGTCGAAGGCGTCGGGGAACGAGGTACGGAAATTTGGAATATTTCGAGCGGGATTTGGGAGATTTTAGTGTAATTCAGAACTGATGGGTTTGCGGATACAGATACCACAGGAGAGGTTTTTAATTGTTGCAATTTTTTAAATTTAACGAGTTTGGAAAGAGTGATTGTTCGTATTTTATGGGAATTTTGACTTATGGAATTTATACGGATGGGAATTACTGTGCTCCATTTTTTATGTCTGAAAATTAAAATTGAAAATTGTCCATTTTGACATATTCGCGAGTGAAAACTTTAAGGCGCATAAATTACTACGCCTCAATGTTGTGACAAAATATTTACGCGTGTCAATCTTTTTCTCTTTAAAATTTTATTTGTAGAAGCAGGCGTGCTCTAAGTGTACACGTTTTATGACAATTGCGATCTGAAAACAAATTTTTAATTCACAGTTGAAAGAATATTATAATTTTTCAAGAAAACGTTGTTGTTTATCTCAATTTTCCAGCTTGTCAACATAAAAAAAGGCGATTGAAAGTATTTTACAAATATATCAACTTATAAAATTTCGACAATCCCCGTGTAATACATATGTAAATCTATTTCCACACATGGCAGCCGATAGCGTGGCGAATTACGTGTCCCCACGATCCCCTTTTTTTCTCCACTCTCACCGCTAACACCCCTTGCGTGTTCACATTCGCGAATCGAACCTTCAGCTTTGGGATTTGCACGACTGCCACAAGAAACACTCTACGGCTTTTATTTCCAATTGTGAAAACAATCCCCGCAAACCTTACAAATCTTCTCCATTAAAATTGCCTGGCAATTGATCTAAAATTTTAACGAGATATTCTCATTTATTGTAGTGTCAGTCTTTCTACATTTTTTGCTTTCTCAAAGAAATTTCATCGTATCGAATGAATAATTAATCAAAAGTTATGTAAAATACTGCAAGAATTTGCATCTGGCAGGAATAATTTCTGTTTTGAAAAGTTGAATTTTGTCTGTCTCTCTTTTTGGACCAATCTTACCTACATAGTCATTGTATTGACTCGAAATTCGGGATTTCAAGCAGTTTTCTAATGTTTTTGCTTCAGTGTATACATTTCGTACGGTTTGCTTGCTTTTTTTTAACAACAACCTACTGTCAGTATTCACTATTGTACACGTATACTGTGTACATACATATACATATTTTTTGTTGGTTGAAAGAGCCCTGTATGTTTGCTGTAAAACCCGAAACGCATATTGACGAAAACTACGAGATTGCGAGGCTGTATTGTAATATTTTTTGTTTCAATGCTTTTAATGCGTTCTGTCATTTTACTTTCAAAACGGGTCCCGCCACGTTACTACACAGACATCCATTACTTCCGAGCAACGTTTAACGAAATTGACGTTTCTGACGGTGGCCGTCATTGTCCCGATCGCGTAAGTTTTGAAACGAATTGTAAATAACTGTGATAACTATAGGGGAAACGTGCCAGCAAATGTCACGGAACGTTTTCATGGGAAATTTGTAGGAAGTGTCGGTTGAGGTTTGGATTTTTCCAGGATTTATAGTTCTCCGCGCCGAGATATTTTCGGGGTTGATTTACATCCGCATTGATATTTTACTGCCGGAAAATTGTTACGAATACAAAATTCATATACGTTACGCACTAAAATTGTTTACGCGCGAAACTCGTGCCGTTAGGAAATTATTACGCCTTGAAATTTGTGTTTGAAAATATTCCACACATTTACCTGTCACCGAGACCGGGAAAATAATATGCTTGTTAAAACTTCAACACTGAAAAATTGTTACAACTTAAGGAGAATTTCACCGCAGGAAAATGTCCACGCCGTTAGAACCCCTGCGTTAGAAAATTTATATGCATTGAATTTTCTTTTATACAACGTTAGAATACCAATGCCTTAGGACCGCCATATCTACCGAACAGCAGGCATTAATTTTAATACGCATATCTTTCGCTCACGCACAGCATTTTTCTTGTCAGCGGAAAAAAAAAGAAAACTACCTTCCCTGTATATTCGTACGTGATACCTATATATATTCCGGTGCACTTAATTAATTGGATGACGTGTGGTGATCTTAATCAGCCAGCATATGCTCTTATTCGCTGTCAGCTGCTATTGTATTTATATACCTTCACGTTGGACACTACTATGTCATTCGTTAAATTATACGATTACTTATTCCCAGGTACACACTTTATCATGAACATAAAAATGCTGACAATGAATTGTAATTTATGACTCGTGTATCGATTCCTTAATTAATTTCTCCGTGTGGCGTGTCGCATCTGACAAACTAAAGAAATCATTAATCATTTTTATTAAGAAATAATTTTTCTCTGGAAAATAAAAGAACTTTTATAGATCTTCCAATAGCTTTACTCAATTTACAACACTTAAAATAATTTATAACGTTCGAAAACGAAGGAATTCACCGGTCGCTTCAGAGTTTTTATACTTTTTTTTTAATTTCAAGATATTCGTTTGCGAATTTTCATGTAATTATGGTGCACAGTTTGCGGCCGTTTAAAATTAATGAACGTTAATTATTGTAATTTCCATAATTCCATTATGTATAGCTTTCTTTCGTTTTTCTCGCGAACCGTTCGTATTTCATTAGCGTTGTCGAAGTTGCGAAATTATTCGTCCGAATGGCACGGTTCTCACATGCACGCGGCGTGTACACGCACACGGGCGCATACATACATACATACATACGTGTACACACAGATGCGCGCACGTGCAAGTTAATTCGGAATCAAGGTAGTTAAATTTGAGTGTCACGTGTCGAAGGTACAATAGCGCCGGAATAGTTTCGCCGGGGGTGAAAATTTTAATAGGTTAGTAGTTGAAAGTTCGTTACGAGTAGTAAATTCCGTGGCTCAGGAAAACGCGGAGGCGATACGTCACACTCGTTTCGACATTAGTTAAAAGTTCACGGTTTGACGAGGAGAATATTCCCCGACAAATTTCGGTATATTCTTACACACGCTTTCTTTACGCTCGGGTTACTTGTTTCGTTGGCAGATCTTCCTTTATCTAGATGAAGATACATTTATGTAAGTTTACATGTATTATCTAGCTAATAACTGTTTAATTATATCTTGTTTAGGTAAATAGATTACCTGAGATATTAAATGCCTTCATCTAGATAAATGTATCTTAATGGAGATAGAATGAAAATGTAATTTTTTCAATGAGATAAAGACAGATGTATTTAATTTCTTGATTTAATTAGTAGCAGAATTGATACAGTTTTAGATGAATTTTTATTAATAACAGAAATGTTTATGGGATCCACAGGTGTATGTTTAATTTTTTTAATTTGAGTAGTAATATGTAAAACATTTTAGACACACGTTGAAAACGTTTTTCTCGTAGATGTACATTGATAAAACTAACAAAAGGATAATTGAATCAAGATAACGATATGTATGGTTTTATCTGGCATGAGCAAAAATATATACAATGTATTTAATTTTTTTTCAAACATGTACTTACCATAAATATTGTAGCAATTATTCCTGCTATCTGAATTTTTTTAAATTTTAATGAAAATGCATTTTAAACTCCTGTCAAAAACATTTTCCGTACACTCAAGGGACTATCTGTCTGATAAAAGTCAACTCATGTTTTTTTAGTTTATTTTTTACATATACAGAAACCTTCGTGTGCCACCAATTGTCACTAATTTCAATAAAAAACATAGGTAGTTATGTACTCTATTATGCTCTACTAATCTAGGTAAATTTAATCTGAGTAGATCAATAAATTCATCCAGATAATGCTGAAAACGGGGCACAACCTTTCAGATTTTAACTTTTACAAATATCTAAATCCGTTTGCGTAAAAATCTTTGCACCCATAAATTGTAACGTTTTGAGATTTCATCGCGGGAACTTTATTAGCGTGAATATTGCTGGATTCTAAAATTTTCGCTCGTTGGAATCCTCGCATGGTGAAAATTTTTTCGAATTTAAATCTGCGGTTATTTAAAATTCTGTATAAGGGATTTAAAATACTTACACCCCCGTACAAAAGAATCCGGACACTTACGCATTTGCCAAATTCGCCTAAATATGTCGTAAATTTAGTTTCTTTTATAGATTTTTTATATTGTTCTTTAATCTTGATGTTGTTCTTGGATAAGACCAGCAATATTTATTAATTAAAACTGTCGATAAAGTTATTATAAAGCAAAGTAAACGAAACATACATATACAGCGTAGAAGCGATATGAGGTTATACAGTTTTAGACCATTTTAGCTCCAATCCGTTCGTTTCTCACATTCTATTTGGTATATTTTTACCATTTATCTATTTAGTATACTCATAATATAAATTCGTATGCGTTTTCGTAACGGGGAGGACATATTAATGAAAAGGAAATTTCGTCATTTTTATGTCATTTTGTAAGAAGAATTGTGTAAACTATTCTCTCTGTATACTCTACTATAACTAAATGCTTCATAAAAATTAATTTCATTGACAAATGGGTACATTATTGTAGCATAAATACAGTATTTACATGAATTTCATAGGTGTCCGGATACTTTTGTACGGGGGTGTACACCTTTGAAGGTGCTTCAAAAAATCTAGTCATTCAAATGTCATACGGCAGCTCGCCCTACAAAAAAAAAAAAAAAAAAAAAAAAACAGCAGAATAATGTTCCATATTTATCCCCCGCTTTTTGTATTTAAACTTTCTATCTCTACATATATCTCTGACACGAATCGATGCGAAAACCATACAGCTTGTAAATCGTATAACTTATTACACGGCCGCATATTTCTCGGTAACGAATCGCTGGCAATCGATTCAAAGGTTATCCTAATAATCGAGATAACGCTGGTAACTTATGGCAGTCGAAATTCATGCCACATCGAGGCTGTATCTCGAATCGATACAATTAACCCTCCTGAAACCACACAATAAGCTCGCTTTGCGTGCCTCTAATTGGGATTTGAGTGCGCACTTTTCTACCAAATTACAAAGGGCCAGAAGAAAGATCCACTTAATCTAGTAATGGATTCTCATTAGATATTTCCGAAATACTTGTTACCCCGATGCCTGTTATCCATTTTTATTTCACTCGTTCGTGTTTATTTATCGATTCCCGAATTATGTAAATAACCCTGCATATGTAAATTTTTTTTATTTTCTCATAAAAAATTCTTATTTTTACTCACAAATATTTTGTGTACGTATTGAGATGTCAGCGCTGATTAATTAATACGTATTACTGGTATATTTACGAGAGAATGCACAAAGTAAGAGCGAATGAAAATGCGACAGTGTAACGAGAGAATGAATTGCACGAAAGCACGTGGAAAAATTGTGTGAATACCCGAGGGAATCTACGATACTGTGAATGACGAATTATAAATGAGACTGGATGAACGAAAACGGTTCAAATTGGAAGCGAGAATGCGAGTGGACGCACGTGTGAAATGTTGCGAGAAAAGGGACCTGATTTATTGCGAAAAGTTGTTTACAGGAGTGCTGTAAGACATTTCTAATGTTTAATAAAACACATCATAATTATTCAGACAAATAACATCTTGTCACTAACCAACAAGAATCCCACAATTATCTGTTGAATTTCTAACGCTGGGAAATTTGTTCGCATTAAAGTTTCACCGCAGGAAAATTGTTATACGCTTATATTTCATCGACGGAAAATTCGTATGCATTGAGAAGTAGGCGTTGGGCAATTTTTACACGTCGAAATACTAACGTTGAGAATTTGTTACGCATTGAAATATTTATTTCTGGGAAATTGTTGCTTGTGGATTGTCATTACTTGTTATCAAAATACTTTTTAATCTTTCACTTAATGTCGCTATTTATTTTCTGAAATCTCATTTAGCTATCGATTTCCATAATATTTAAATGCCTGGCGAACCTTTTATCGAAAATATTCTCGATAAAAAAAAAATATTACATAGGCGATACCGTAATTAGAATTTTCTATAGAACGCTGAGAGTTAGTTGCCTGTAATTTCGCCGTAATTTATGACTACGAAATGAGAAGTTTCCTATCGAGTCATCAAAACTATGGAAAGCCTGCGCGAACGTGTGTTTGCGAGTAACAATCGAAATTTAGTGGTCGGACAAATTGGACAAGTTTCAGGTTTCAGTCGACGGAGTTGTCGAGCATTAGAATTCGTGAGATCGTCAAATCGTCCGGCTATTAACCCTAATTCGTTCACGCGGGATTCGATTGCCGAAGGAAAAACTGCCGGTGGAGATAAAAGTTATTATAATTTCGGCCAACCCAGATAAAACCGTCGCCGATAAGCTTGTCATTCGATAACAAGAATTTAATGAGCAACCGGGATTTACCGTAGCCGTAATTTTGATTTCCTATCTCTTTTATTATTCCGATATTTTTTGCAGATTTCTCGCGTGGTTTTTTCAAGAATATTTTAACGATAACATTTAAAACAAAATGTGTACGTGAAAATGTTGGCGCTCCAAATTTTCACGCGTTTAAATTGTTGCGCTGCAAAATTGTACGTTTGAATTTTTCGATAGTCGGCAATTTTTATACGCATAAGTCTCTGTGTCATATGTTTTTTCGCTCTGGAATTACTACGCCAAAATATTTTTATCCTTTAAAATCCCAGGGCTCCAAATTTATGTGCTTTAAATTTTCAAGACTCAAAATGTTTGCGTATTCGGTATTTTGCAGTAATAAATGCTTAAGCGTGACAATCACTGCGTGCCAAATTCTTACGCCTTAATTTTTTACGCTCCAATTTGTCGCGAGTTTAAATTCTTGTGCTTTGAAATTTTCACGCAGTAAAATTATATGGGCGAAAATTTTGGTGCTTCAGTTATTCGTGCGTGAAAATCACTGCGTGCGAAATTTTTACGTTTTGGTTTTTCTGCGCCCCAATTTGTCGCGAATTTAAATTCTTGTGCTTTGAAATTTTTACGCAGTAAAAATTATATGGGCCAAAATTTCGACGGTCCAAATATTCGCGCATGGGCATCACTACATGCCAAATTTTTACGCTTTTACTTTTCTGCGCTCCAATTTGACGCAATTTCGGTATTTTGCACTAAAAAATGTTTAAGCATGGGTGTCAGCGCGTACCAAATTTTTACGCCTAAATTTTGTTTCCCCTCCAATTCGACGCGAGTTTAAATTCTTGCGCTTCGAAATTCTTACGGAGTAGAAATTATACGGGTAAAAATTTCGGCGCTCCAAATATTAGCGCGTGGGCATCACTACATGCCAAATTTTTACGCTTTGACTTTTCTGCGCTCCAATTTTACGCAATTTCGGTATTTTGCACTAAAAAATGTTTAAGCATGGGTGTCAGTGCGTACCAAATTTTTACGCCTAAATTTTGTTTCCGTTCCAATTCGACGCGAGTTTAAATTCTTGCGCTACGAAATTCTTACGCAGTAGAAATTATACGGGTAAAAATTTCGGCGATCCAAACATTCGCGCCTGAAAATCTTAGCCCTAAACATTAGCCCTCTATAATTGTTATATAATACATTCAGCACTGGACAGTTTTTACGATTCGAGAAACAGATTCCGAGAATAATTCCGTGTCCTTCTGTGCGTTGCAGAATTTCAAGCGAAAAATTGCAGGGTAAGTGGCAACCGTTTTATTACGGTGCATCGCAATTCCTGCCGCCATACTGTTTTCCCATGTGACTGCATCAGCTTCTCGCTTGTAGCTTTACGACCGCCTACGACATTATGTAATGCTGAAACACATTTCTTTTTCTACGTTCAGTGGGAACTGCCACCGAACGTCATCCGCTGCTAACGAATTGAAATAGATAGGCGGAATAAATTATGAGATTACAACTTCTGCTCGTCGTGCTGTCGAAAGTGAATAGATGGTTTCTATCGAGAATTTAATTCCAAACAGTCTGGCGACATATCTGAGATCGATATTTACAGGGCTATGTAAATAGTTGAATAAGAAAAAAAAATTACAATTAAGTTTCTCGCATTGTGCCATTATCTTCAATATTTTCAATTCTCGCCAAGGTATTCTGTATGAAATTTTAAAGGAGAATGTGCCTATATTTTTTTATTCAAGACCATGTTTTTTATAAGACTGAAGTACATTGGCGTAGAAATTTCAAGTTCAAATAATACAAGGCACTCTAACCTATCTATGGAAATTTCGGAAATGTTCAAATTTTGACGTGCAGATATTCAAGGGATTTCAAAATTTGAACGCAGAATTTTCGAAGCTTTCGAGGTTTTTAAATTAATTAATAAGAATCATATTCTATACCCTTACTTCCATAATTTAAAAAATATCGCTTCAAAACCTTCGCCGGTATATTCCACATAAAACTCTTAAATAAAAACCAAGTCTTAAATTTTCGAAATTCCAGTTTTCTTTTTACAAAAATAGAGATCATGGTTTTGAAAGTTCTCCGCCTGAAAAATTCCACGCTTTAAATACATATTAATACAATCTATTATACATTAAGAAGATGGTTTCCGTGTGAGGGAAATTAAAAAAATTACTTGTTCTCATTAAAGGTTAAAGGGTTTGTAGGGTCCATAACCCTCTTGATAGTCGCAGCGTGACGCATAAATACGACGCCGTATAAATAAGCGTCAGGACTGTATTCGGCGAAATTATCAATCCGGCGGAATTAAATAACGCGCATCTGTTGCTGGCACCAATTACGGTGATCGCGCATTTCGTGAAACCCATTCCACACTGATGTTTCCATCTCCTTTATTTACGCCGCTCTTACAACCCGGCAAACTTTACGGCTCCGATAAAACACGGCCAAACATAGCAACTAATTTTTTTCAAACCGTTACATCGGCTCGCCTGATGAAAAAAACTCGTGACATTTTTTACGTTCAGTTCTCTGGGGAAAATGAGGGAAGAATATCGCGCTGATGTGACCTGCTGGATTGCGAGAAATGGATCGCGATATTTAACGCGAATACTTATGGATTCGTGTCATAGATGGATAGCGGTGTAACATTATTGAAAACGGTGCAAATTGGGATGAAAGTTTGTATTAACTTGTTCAATTTTTGGTGTATTAGAAACTTTGAAATGGAGTCTTTTGTGCGCAGAAATTTCAAGGCTTTTCAGTGTTGTGATATTAAACATTTAAAGAGTTGATTCTGGGTTGCAAGAAATTCGAAAGTTTCAATTTTGGAACGTTAGATATTTCAGTGTTCAAATTTTAGTTAAAAATTTTCAGGGTGTTTAAATCTTCAAACGTTAAAGATTGAACGAGTTCCAATTTCGTTCTATAAGAATATCAACAACTATCAATTTCATAACGCAAAAATTCGAATGGCTTCAAGTGTTGATACATAGAAATTTTAATCGAGTCAAATTTCAACTCGCAGACATGTCAATCGCCACGAATGTCAATGTGCAGAAATTTCCGTCGCTTCGGATTTCAATTTGCAGAAATCTCATTAGTTTCAAATTTCAACTGGCAGACTGCTAAAACCTTCGGAAATCTTTCATCGCACTAACTCGAGTCTCCAAGCCATTAACGGATATCAATCACAATAATTACGTAAGTAATTCGTAACACCGAATCATCGCAATAATCTGCGGCGAATTAATCTCTATCGGTAACAGAAACCGTGCTCGGATCTAATTTCCCGGTTTCTCGAGTACAAGTTACACAAAATCAATTGTTCCGTGTGTTCCATTTGCAAGTTTAACTTCTCATACGAGAACCGTGTCGCCTCTCATTTTTTCACGCAGAAACATCGACTCGTGCATCGGAACGAAACGCCCCGCGAAGTGGAAAGAAGCATAAAACGGAGGAAAACCAGGGAGGAGAAAATGAAAGAGGAGAAAAAGGAAACGAAGCAGAAAGATTTAGAGTGTTCAACGTACCCGGAAAGCACAGTTCAATTATTCGATCGCGTCCCATTTCGTTAATCTTCTCGTTCTTTCCGTTCCTTCGTTTCCGGTAAAGAAACAACTCGTGACAACTCTTCGGCATTGCAAATTGTTCGAACAATATATACGCCATGGTTTCTTTGAATTCGTTCCATTGTTGTTAAAGAAAGCTTCCGTCGGGATCGTGAAGTATTTTGCGTTTCTTTTTTTCTGTAGAATTCTTCGTTTGCCATTGGCCCCGTTGGTGATTTATTATTGTTTCTCCAACGTGCTCGTCGATAGAAATTTCAGTGATGAACAGTTTGTACCGATTCTGATTTTGAAGCCTTGAATTTCTATTGTTTGAAATTTCCGCACCATAAGATTTTGAACTTTTGAGATTTGTACGCTCTAAATTGTCGACCCTTTAAAATTATTACGCATTATAATCTTTCCGCTCTAAAATTTTGGCGCTTGAAAATTTGACACACTTAAAATGATTGCGCTTGAACATTGTTACGCATGCAAATTTTTGCGTTCCAAAATTTCAAACTATTACATTTGGAAATTTGTGTGCATCAAAGTTTTTATGAAATTTCTGGATCTCATAATTTGAGCATATTGAAATTTCTACGCCTCGTATTTGTCACACTCAAAATGTGATGTAGTTGTATGTATCTTTTACATTATCGATAAAACGACCAAGTCTTTTATAAGTAAAAGTTTGATTATGCTAAAAAAATAGAATTCGTAAGGAATCACTTTGACAAACATTACACCGAAAAGAATCGAATTTTTTAGAATTATATTGTTCTCCTGAATTTATCTTAAGTACTTATGAATTTAATTATATTTTGCCAATTTTAAAGAACTCAAGAACATAGACATTTTCAACAATTTGTTATTAATTTTTTATCGAAGAAAAACTTAATTCTTCCTCGTTTTCTCTTTTTTCATAAAATTTATAATAGGAGTTATGTGATCTGCGTTCGATGTCTGCACTCGTAATAGCGTGATTTTAATTTCGCATTGTACGTGGGAGTTTTAAAATTCAATTCCGCAGTTAAGTGATTAAAAGGGGTCGTAATAGATATACCTGGGTATATAATGATATTGACAAATTCTTTCCCTAATAAATTGATAGGAGAATTTTTAATTTCGTCGTTTTGCATAATCTAAAGTATGAGAATGAAAAATACTAGCGTTCGCGGTACGTTAAAAAATTCAGCAGTGTCTCTGCTGTCTTTGCAGAAAGCAAATTACTTTTCAGACACACGAGTTTCTCTCTTGCCACGGTTCTCTATTGAAACCCTAAAAAATCCGAAATCCACCCCTTAGTTTAAACTGAAGTCATTATGCTAATGTTTTGGAGAATAAAAGAAAATGATCGCGAGCAACTCCCGCCCGGCTGATGTAACTATTATTATTATTTTTATGTTTATTATTGTATTCTGTATTCTTATCAGCAGAAAATGGTTAACAGTTTCCGTATAGTAAAAAAGTTTCGACTTTTAGATGGAAATTTTGCAGTTACGGTTTTAAAGAAATTTCCATGTTTTTCTACGTAAAAATTTCTGTGCACGATAACTTTCCCGCGCGGAAAATTTCTCTGCGCAGAAATTTAACTCACATGGATTTCGCTGCGACAAAATTTCCAAAATTAACAGTTTCTGTAGTCAGAATCAATTTTCATTTGAATCAGCAGAAATTTCATCCCGTTTGAATTTCCTAATAAATTTGTGTGGAATGAAACGGGGAGTTTAAAAGCAACAATCTCATTCGGCGTCTTTCATTTCCAGTTAATTCCGTCCGAGTGCAATCTTCCCGTTACATTTTCCTCTTTTTTTCTGTTTTTTTTTTCTCTATACCTTTTCTCTGCTCCTTCCCAAGCTGGTTTCCTGTATAAAGATAGGAAACGCGGTTGTATCGGTGACGTCACGTAAGCATGCCACCGTTCATAATTTAACGCCGCAGATACGATCGGAGTGGAGAAAAAAACTTGCGAGCACATTTTCCTTTATGTCGGCCAAACTGCAGGCTGTTTCTACGAATGTCAGACATCTACACGGTAATAATGACGAACGCTCACGTAGCAATGAAAAATAAAGAAAAAAGCCGACAAAAGAAACAAAATAAACCGAGTACAAAAACAGACGGTTTCGAAAAAACATTTTTATCTCGTAACCTGCCATTGTTCGAAATGTTATGAACGGTGCGACATTTTTCTGCGAACAAAAAATGAGTCGATATCTGCAATATTAAAATTTTGAAATTTAAAGAACAAGGAGTTCTATGGAAAAACATTTTTATTTCTCAATTTTTTTATTTCTCAAGATTCTTGATTCGATCTCTTTCGGACAATAGTCATGCTCATACTAATTAAGAAATTTTTAAATTTTCTGGTAAGTTATAATAAGTTTGATGGCTAATTTTATAGAAACCAGAGATCCACAATAATTATTGTTCATTCATCCAGACATGAACATCTTTGCAGGTTCCTTATTACAAAATTACTGCACACCCCCTGCTAATATAATAGATCAATACTAAAACCTGCAAAGTTTGAAATTATTTCGTTGATCAGTTTCCCAAAATATAATACAAATTCCCGAAATTCGCCTCATTTTTCGACCGTCGCGTCGACACGGCACCTTAATAGTTTTATCAATGGAAAGTGAAAACACTGGTTTACGAAACGGACGGTTCACTGGATAGATTTTCGTAGCTTTCACGAAGTAGATAGAGTTGGTGCATTGCGGGCATATGATGCTGCACTGCGAGAATTTCGGGAAATTCTTCGTCCGGCCGGTCGTGCAGGATTTTTTAATGGCCTGTTCATTGTGATTTTTTATTTGCCGAATCATACGTGCCCGCTCGAATCGAAGCAATTTCGCTTAACACGCTTTCGTAGGTCCTCTACGTTGCAACAGTTGCGTGAAGGGAAACTTGTTTGCCTCTGTTAAATTACTGGCTCAGTAGAGAAATCAAGAGGCTGTTGCAAACTGCCTTGCTAGAACGGTTATTCTCTGGAAATTTCAGCTTCCCTGGCGTTGAAGTTGTTATATAGAATTTTTGCGATTCTATTCTTAAATATTTCTCGCGTTAGAAAAGTTCCGCGTCGCAAATTTTCAGTACTGTAAAATTTCTTCGCGAAGTTGCGAGGCATAGAGTACTTGCGCGGAGAAATTGTCACGGGGGAAAATTATTACAGAAAAATTCTTACGCAGAAAATATTTGCAAGGAAATCTCCGCGTAGAAATTCCTACGCAGAAAATATTTGCAGGGAAATCTCTGTGATCAAATTCCTACGAAGAAAATATTTGCAAGGAAATCTCTGCGTAGAAGTTCCTACGCAGAAAATATTTTTAGGGAAATCTTTGCGTAGAAATTTGTACACCGAAAATATTTGCAGGGAAACCTCCACGTAGAAAATATTTGCAGGAAGTCTCCGCGTAGAAATTCCTACGCAGAAAATATTGCAGGCAAATCGTTGCGTAGAAATTCCTACGTAGAAACTATTGCAGGGAAATCGTTGCGTAGAAATTTCTACACCGAAAATATTTGCAGGGAAACCTCCACGTAGAAAATATTTGCAGGAAGTCTCCGCGTAGAAATTCCTACGCAGAAAATATTGCAGGCAAATCGTTGCGTAGAAATTCCTACGTAGAAACTATTGCAGGGAAATCGTTGCGTAGAAATTCCTACGTAGAAACTATTGCAGGGAAATCGTTGCGTAGAAATTTCTACACCGAAAATATTTGCAGGGAAACCTCCACGTAGAAAATATTTGCAGGAAGTCTCCGCGTAGAAATTCCTACGCAGAAAATATTGCAGGCAAATCGTTGCGTAGAAATTCCTACGTAGAAACTATTGCAGGGAAATCGTTGCGTAGAAATTCCTACGAAGAAAATATTTGCAGGGAAATTTCCGCGTAGAAATTTCTGTGCAGAAAATATTTGCGTAGAAAATATTTGAAGGATAATCTCCGTGTACAAATTCCTAAACAGAAAATATTTGCAGGAAAACCTTCGCGTAAAAATTCCTACGCAGAACATATATGCGGGGAAATCTCGGCGTAGAAATTCCTACGAAGAAAATATTTGCAGGGAAATTTTCGCGTAGAAATTTCTACGCAGAAATGTCTCTACCTTTCCAAAATTGCGATGGCTTTTACAGTTAAGTGCGTAACTGATCCAACTAGTTTTCATATCATATCGTTTCTATAAATATTTAAATATCTTTGCAGTTTCACGCGGAACATGCGATGTTTCATGACTTTCCAGCAGGCCGAATCGCGCGCGGAATTGGAAAAAATTTCGTAATTATTTAAAATTCAACGAATAACACGCAGCTCTTCTCGCACGGGATATGGGAAGCTTTACTTTTTAATTGCGTACACGTAAAAACAGTGCTATTTCTTCTTCGCGTGGAGATAATTTAATAACGTGGCAAAAATTCTGATTCGTTTTTCCGCGCTTTTAATGCGATCAGGGCGAAACCGGTTTCCGTCGCGCTTTACAAAACGCCTCGTTTCACAAAACGCCCCGCTTAGAAAGCGTCGAATAAAAATGGACTGACGGACACAAATTGTTTCCCGAATTAACGATTCATTTGTCTCGTTTAATCGAAGGGCGCGTGGCAAACCGTCCATCAAGCGAATGAAAAAATGACACCTCGAAAAGATTCGTCATAGAAATGCACCAGTCGCTCTCCTTTCATTATCGAAATGCAGAATCATTTTCCTTGATTGTCTTTCGCAATTATTATGTTTTTCGCGTAAACAAAAAGAAATTCGAGCCGCAATTCATTGTCAACGGAAAAGGGATTTTTACAAAATGATTGAAAATTGCTGTCTGTTTTTCTTTTTTTTTTTAAATAAATTACATACGTAACATTCCGCGAGATTTTAGCGCAACACGATCTCGTCGTGGATTGAATGCGACATCGCATCACGTTTAAGCTGATAATTCGAGTGTTTAATTGTTAGTACCACAGTATTCCTTTGAAAGCGTGATCGTGTTTCGCGCGGAATAATTGACGGTTATGGACTTCGATTAACGAATCGAATTTTTTTTGTTACGTCCACCGATTCTATAACAGCACGGTTTCACCTTTCTCGGATGATTGCAGTAAAAACTGTCGGCGAGTTTCGCAAAATGTTTCATCGTTAAGCTGCGAGTTAAAGAGTTTAAGAAAAGTCTGTTGCGAAATTCAGATTTTTTTTAGCGGTTATTTTGAAAACTGATATTAAAGGAAGACGATAACGTTGGTAGTATCAAGAATTAACGAGATACTTTCGAGATGATTTCACGTTTCAGTAAACGTGGAAATATAAAAGAAATCAAATGTATACACACTGAAATTAGAAAATTAATTAGAGCGTAAGGGAATTATTAAACATTGAAAATTAATTGGTTCCTAGCACTGCTGCGTCGTTTTAACTAATTGCTACTGGTTAAATATACGAGTAGTCCAGATTCCCTAGTGAAATTTTTTCAGATTTTTTAACAATTGCCAGTTGAACTTTCTGTTACGTAGCTTCGGTGACGCTAGATTTCGTACAGTTTCGCTATAAACATGAACGTAGTTTCGAAATGGTTTCTTGAAGGGACTTTAAAAAATGCAGGCCTGTGAAGTTTGCCGCCCGACTCTCGTAAAAATGAGTGCTGATGCGATATTCTAATAGTCCACAAAGAGTTCTAGGGTCCTATCATTTTGAAAAATATTTCCGCATCCAAAATGTTAAAAAATGCAAAATGAAAATTTCAGCCAACCTCTCGCTAAGTGATCTACCCTACTCTGTATAAAATTTCATTTTGACAGTTTTAGTGGCATTTTTTGTTATCAAAACCATAGGGATATATAGAATCTTTAAATGATCACAAAAACTCTCATGAAAACTCATTTTCTCGAAAGATTGAAAATTATATGAAATATTCAACTTATTATTCACACATAAATAAAAAAATCTTTTCGCGAAAATTAGGTAGAACGATAGAACCCTTGAAGTACTATCCATAACTTCTGCTAGAACTGCTGCAACTCTCATTTTTTTCATTCTGAGGTCTTGGAAAAAATCCAGAAATATCATTTCTTGTTTTTTTTTCCTTTCGTGTTCAATCCATTTTTACCCTCCACAACATCGGCAGCATTCTTGAGAGCCAACCCGGTACTATCGCTGAAGTTACTAGAACTCTGATTTTTTTTTCTCTTGCGGTGCTGGAAAATTCGAGACTTCAAACCGCATTTATTTTCAAAATTCGGTTTTATGGATTCGAATCGGAATTATTTCGTGAAAAATAGACAGGACTCCAAAACTCTTATAGCACTACCCAGAATTCGTTTGAGAATTCACTATCGAGAAAAATGAGGGGCTGGCTGAAATTTTTAATTTACATTTTTTCCAATTTTGGATGAGGAACTATTTTTAAAAATTATCGGGAACTTCGGAATTTGATTTTGCAAACTTTAGTACGTAAACTTCGCAGGCGCATAGAATCCGATTGAATTTCAACAGATTTTTAAAAACTTGTTCAATCCGATAAATTTGTTGTTGTCCAATTATTTTTAAAAATTGCAATGTGCGAATTGTAGTTTCTGTCAAAAAATTTGGTTATTTCCGATGAAAATTTAAACAAATTGTTGTCGACACACAGTTTTGTTTAAAAGTACATTTATTTCAAATTTGACAATTTTTAAAATTCCGATAAATCTGCACTGTTTTATTTATGCTTTTGAAAACTATTATTCTCAAAAGTGATGGATTTCACATGGACCTTTCCAGCAACAATAATTACACAACATTCACATTATTCAGTACCCAATTTCTAAAGTATTGGACCTTTAAGATACAACATTTTTGTGCGCAAAAATGACTGAAAAATCCAAATATAACTCCAAAAATTTTTCATCCAAATTTTCAACATATAAAATATTTCCATTCTTGAAAACATTAATCCGCTCTAAACTACCAAGATTTATTAATCACCCATTGGAGAGCTCGAAAACATGTTTACGTCACAATTGTTAAACAATTAATTCGTCTGGCTGCGCAAAGATGTATAAATATTTTAATAAATGATGCCATAAGAAAGCATAGTTAGCGCCCGCTAACAAATTGGTGTGTTTAACTACATAATTGAACTGCAAGAAATAAACTCGCACGTAAAACATTTGATGCAAGTGCGGTTAATAACGCACGGGGAAAAAAATTTATTCCGTCGGTTGTTGTAAATGAGTCTGTCTTTTTTTATATTTCAAACGAGCTACGTTTTTATAACGGATTGGTTTTTACTGTGGTACATCGTCAATTGAGTATCAGTAACAGCAAAACGATACATGTAAATACAAACTATTCCGCTTTTTTTTTAGCACGCGAAAAAACTCTGTTTCTAATTCAATTTTTTCCTCCGGATAATTAATCGTCAAAAATATGACCCATTTCTATTCGTTCTTATGAGTGAAGTGTTTAGGAATATTTCGTTCGGACAAATAAAACGGGTTTCGAAAAAAAGGAAGAATGGAAATGGAAATTGTTTAGTGTGACAGTAGGCAAATAAATTGAATGTATGGATTATAAACGAAAACTGAAATACTCCGTTGCGTCCATGAAAATATATTCGTTGGAATTCAAAAGTACTCGGTGACCTCATAATCGATAACGAATAACCGTTAGATTTTGTTTATTCTCGATTAGAAAAATATCGAAAGAACTTTTAGTCGCTTGTCTACGTTTAACTCGAAAGCAGATTGATTGGTTGAAATTTCGCGAACTCACTCGCGGTAATTTTATCATCTATGTACTATACGTATACACACGTAACAGTGTGCCACGTAAAGAAGTGCTACATCCAGGAAATGATAAATTTCTTGGAGAAAAAGTAAAAAACAAAAAAATTGTCTACGAAGAGTGATTTTTCTCGCGAAACTTTTCGTTCGCGTGCGAACAATTTAAACAGTTTTAAAATATTGGCTGTTAAAGCACAACCTATATCGGGTCGTGTAACTTTCAGCTACGTGTGGCCGGAAAATTGTTGGGAAATGATAAATTGCATTTTCGAAAATTGCTTCAGTCATACTTCAAGTAATGGGCACGTGACGATTAGATTTCAAGGCGTCGAATATTCAGTGTACACAGTTTTCCACGCGTAGAAATTTTCGCAACAAGCTTATTTTGAAATCTTGAAAATGAGGACTCTGGTAAGCTATCGGAACGCAAGATTTAAGATTGAAAATGCATTGTAGTTATCTGAATTTTCTGATCGATTGAATATTATTTATTATTTTCATTTTTCATCTTTTATAAAAACACAGTTTTTAACAATGAAATTAAATAAATTGTACCAAATGAATTTCAGTTACATTAATTTAAATTAAATTTAATTTAATTTAATTAAATTATATTATATTAAATTAAATTAAATTAAATTAAATTAGATTAAGTTAGATTAAATTAAATTAAATTAAATTTGAATTATCGGAAAATCTTCGAATGCATTTTCTTCCTCATAAAATTTCCCGACAAATGACATGCGTTTAACAGAGCATTGGATATGTTTAGAGTATCTGGGATATTCCAATATCCAGCGTACTTTGGAGCAAGCATACTCATCATACACATGAACGTTAGCCGAAGTTAAAACGATATGATTTTCAAGAGTAACTTTTCACCTGAAAAACTTCTTTCCCGTTATCAATTATTTAACAAAGTTCGGTGTACGTGCCCCCAACATAAACCCTAACACACACGCTTTAAAGTTACTCGTTAACTTGCTCGTGTTGGTATCAAATCTCGACCTAGTTTCCGTATACTTTTATTCCCTGTATATAGTATCGAAAAAAAGTCACTTAACATTGAGCGCCAGCAATGGCTTTGTGCCAGAAATACGGTTTATCACTAAATACCTTACACTGAAAGAATAAAACGTGTTACAAATCCCTGTTTCACCAAAAGATCAACATCATATACCATTCGACACGTGAGTTTTCTAAATGCACAAAGCTGACCACTTGACCTACACAAAAACTCGTGAACCTTGAACTATCTGCGTAGGAAAGCCTTTTTACCCTGAAATTTCTACGCATGGAAATCTCTCTAGCTTGCAAACTGTGTAGAGGGAAACGTCAGAAAATTGACATTTCTGTCAAAGCAAAATTTCTATATTCCTCTGCCCTGAAATTTGTACGCAGGGAAGTATCTGTGCGCCAACATTTCTGCGCAACGAATTCTGTATATATTAAAACCTGGGAAATGCTACATCGCGATATTTTTGAAGACGGAAAAACTCTACGTTCTAAAAAGTCTCCACCCACTTTAATTTCAAGTCCAATGCTCATCTACCACAGAGGATTAATCGTACAAAACTGGGCCAATTGATCGCTAACGACTATTTCCCAAATAAGAAACATTCTCCAACACAGACGTGAATTCTCGACACGGATATCCGCTGGCATCGACATTAGTATGTATCCACATGGCAGCGTAGTTCTGTATTCACGTATGTACGTAGGTGCGGAATTTAATTAGTTGGATACTCGAGGCCTCTACACCGCACATGATAGATTCCTCCTGGCAGCCTCTGAGTCCTCGTTTCTCTAGTTTCCTTCCTTTCCGTGGCGTAAACCGTAAACGACCACTCGTCTAGGCCGTTCTTTAATTACCGCGGAAATTACGCCGAGTCTTGGTGACCCCGAAGGGATGAAAAAGAACTACGTAAGGAATATTCCAAGCCTTTTTCACCATAGTCAGAAGACTTTCTTACCGTCAGACTTTCAACGTCTCCCAGTTTTCTCTTTCAACAGATCTAAACTTAGCTAACACGTTAACCAGAGGTATCACTGAACAATTAAGATATTCTGAAAATTACTGACCGTATCAACGTACTAGCCTAACCTAAGCTAATCAGACCTAACTGGTGGTATCACTGAACAATTAAGATATTTTAAAATTGATTGACCGTATCAACGTACAAATTATACGTGAAAGGTATCCGGACTATTGTTACAAGAAATCTGATTACCAAGACCACCCTGGTGTCCATGGGACTTTAGACACCCACGCATCTGACTGGCAGGTGAATCCCATTGAAATTTGTTCATTATCCAAGATGCGGTTCACCTTTCCCATTTGATGGGAGCCGGAAGAACAGGGTATCGAGATGTAATGATTGGTTTTTCGATCGGCGAACCGGTTCTCCTGCGTTCGATTAACTTTTATCGGCGGGGAATTTGAATATACAGTTCTTTTGTAGAACAGCGGGGGTTGTTTATAGGAAATTTCTATTTGAGGAAGTTGGTATCCGCGGGTTCTTTTCGAAAGTGGAGCAATGTAACGGAAGCGGGTGGTTATGGAGCTAAAAATGTAACAATGTGAAAGGGAAGTTAGTAAAAGAGCGCGGGGGTTTGTTGAAATATCATAGAAAACCAACTCGTGGTTACCCTGTCTTTCGTTAGTTGCTTTTTGTTACGTAAAATGTTTCCCTTTGACGACTCGCGCGGTGTAGATCTTATCGCTGGTAAAAAAACAAAAACAAAAACACAAGGTTTTAAAAACGGGTCGGAAGAATCATCGCACGTGTGTTTTCTGTTGAAAAAAAATAGAAGAAAAGTTTACCCTTTCACATCGACGTGATGTCTGGATGGAAATACGAAAAACTGCGTAACAATGTTCCACGGGGATTGGGATACGTTTTTTTCGAGAGAAATTATGGGTTTTTTGTTCAAGTTTTTTTTTACGCAACCCCTATTGAAGTCCGACAACAAAAAAGCTTATTTGGGTACAGAGAAATTTTTATCCAAATAAAAATAGATTTAGATAAAAAATAAATAAATCAATATTTTCAGTTAATAGTGGCAACGTGGACACGAATTTTCTATTTCCTTTTTTTACATTTTAATGTAAATAAAATGTTTTAGAGGCACGCACGAAAGGCATTGTTCCAATTCAAAGAAATGTCGTAAATAATTACAATTAGTCCATGTTAATTTATCTAGATTGACATACTTTTTATCTAACATAAATATCAGATAAGTGCCAGTACATTTATATAGATAAGATAAAATACACGTATTATTTTTTCCAATGTAATTTATCTATCGTAACTACATAAATACAATTTAACGTATCTAATATTTACTCTAGATGTTGTACATACATATACATATACACATAGATAGATTTGTTTAAATAATTCTCAAGTCTTTTAGAGATATCGACAAAATTTTGATTTTACGGTTTAATATTATAATACATTTTCGCTTAGTTTAATTAATTGTTAGAACTAATTGATTCGATATAGATGAACTTTAATGAGTCAATTACAATGGATTTCCAGTGGGTAACTTGTTTCGCTGGAAGGAAATTTGGCAGGATAGTTTCAATGCTTTCGTATCTTACATGGAATATTGCTCTTTATTAATTACAGCTGCGGCTTTATCGTTAATAGAATTTATGCTAAAAACTGACAGTTTAATGGGAAGTCAATTTTAGGTAAGTGTATCATTTCTTATTTAGCTTCTGTTAGTATATATTCTGGAATTTGTAAATTTCTATGCGCTGCAATTTTCCTCGCATTTAAATTTCCATGTATTCAAATTTCTGAAAAATTTCTACAATTCGAATTTCCATGTATTCAAATTCCTTTAAATTTCTACGCTTCGAAATTACAATGCTTTCAAATTTTTAGCTCTCAAAATTGTCACGCCATCATTTTTCAAAACACATACAATCTTCACACTTCTACTTCAGCTTACTTATATTACATCATGTAGAGGCCTGAATTACTAAATTTATAAAACTTTGAATTTTACAAACTCAATTAAAATCAAACTTCAATAAATTTGTCCTCTCACGAACATTACATAATCGATCCTCCCACACACGCGACAACTATTTTTTACATTTGCTTATAACACTATTGACTTCCCCGCCAAAGGGGCGAGTCTAAAATCGCAGAAAATATGTCGTTAAAAAATAAATAATTTAATGGATGGAAATGGGGGGAAGGGGGTGGGTAAGAGGGAGATCTAGATTATTCAGAATTGTGCAGGCGAAACTGTCGAGCGAAACTAAAGCTGCGTGACTCGTAAACCTTATCACATGTAGGGAAAAAAAAATTCCACGATTAACGACCTGTTTTTCATCTATTTTGTTAACGAATACGCGGACAGTTAAGGAGTTCTCTTATTTCTAAAAGAACAACCCTAACTAGGCTACAATTTTCCGTCTTTGTCCGAGTGCGGGCTGAAGTTTTCTTCCATGACGGAATTCTTGATGCGTTATCAGCATCGTCGCTACGTAACTTCCGTGTAAAACGCGAATTATTTTATATCAACGGCGTGTTTCTGCTTGTCGGAAAAGAAAACAGGATGGCTTATTTCAGAATATTTTTCTGAAAAAACTGTTCGACAAATTGCTTTGAAATTTGGCAGATTCATTCACTGTGCCTTTCGTTAAATTTATGAGGTTTCTGGAAAACAATCAGATGTTTTTTTTCTTCTGTTGACAAAGGAAAAACAGAACAAATAACGTAGAACAGAAAAGCATGAAACGATTCTTAATATGCACGATTGTGACTACCACGGTAACATATTGCTTAAGATAAATCAAGAAATTGTGAAAATAGCAGCTTTCGAGTTTTCTAATTTCAAGGGGAAATCCATTCAGTTCGCTCAAGTGTCTGCCGTTTGGACAATTTTTTAATTTTCTTAATTAATTTAGTTCCAGTATAAGCCGCGATTATGCAGATTAAGAACCGCATTTTCTGTTTTGTCCACCTGCACAAAGCATTCATGGACCTAGCATAATATGCAATAAATTACCTTGACAAATTTCAAAGTAATATGTCGGTCAGTTTTTTTTTGGAATAAATTCTGAAAATTAATCACTATAGTTTCCACCAGCCAAAGGCAAAAGACGCGTTAAATAAATTAATAAACTCTCGCGAGTTCCTATTTCATATTTCGTCCGTTCGATTCGAAACACGTTTTAGAAAATTTCCGCAGTGATTTTATTTTTGTCCGTAAACCGTACCCGTACTCTCTTACGCTACTTTATTTTCCGTCCATGCAGTCATTGAGACATGGTGGAAAAATCTATTACACGATGTAAACTGATTACTGGTATAGGAAATTTAATGAAGAAATATCGTGATAGGTAGTCGTTAACTTCAAAGGGAGCCGCGGTGGAAGTTTAAATCTGATACATATGAAATCTATCACTGATCTTAATGACAGCCTAATCTGAACACGTACGGTTTCCAGAACGATTATCTGAAATTGTTAAAACAATCTGGCCTGGTCCCCATAGGTGTTTCTTGCCAAAGGATTATACGTTGCAATTAAATCATGTTAATGCACGCAATTAATTCATATCTGCAATGGAAAGAAATTCGATCCCTTCCGTGCCTCTGTTTCGCAACAATATTTTCAGGGTGGAAGATGAAAAGGGTTCTGCGTTACATAAATATTATTATTGGCGCACCGTAATCCGAATGTCGCGCGCAGACGTCGTACATTTTCTCTCTGCCAAATCCTCTCTCCCTATTCTCGTTGTGCAATTTTCCCTTATTCCATATCCTTGGCCCTTCCGCGCTCTTTCACCGGTTTCCGGCTTTCCCGCGATTTCCTTTTCGCCCTTTTATTCCCCTCCCTTTTCCCCGGCCGCGAAAATTACCAGGCCTTTCATCCCTCTAAAAGAGGTTTGCAGAATTTTACCAGCTGGTCCACCGAGTCCCACCCAAGCGGCGGAGCAACGTTGCCCCAGTGTTGAGGACATCGTTCAATCTTGTCCCAATATTAATTCAACAACTTGGTTCACCGTTGAACACTGGTCTAACCTTAGCCCAAGATTGGGTGCGTTGTTCAACGTGGTCTGAATATTGGGTCAACATTGGAATTCAATGTCAGGTTCATACGATTTTTGCGATATCGAGTTAATTTGAACGCAACATGAACAATGCTTAGACCCAATATTGACCTAAATGACGATCACTATTGTGCTAATATTATACACAATGGTTTTGTGGCATCATTGACCTAGTATCGATGAACGTTATTACAGGGAAGGAATTGTATTATAGTGTCTCAGTGTGGTTTCAATATTGTATACCACTTTCAAGCCAGCATTGACAATATCGAACCAAGTGATAAACGAAAAATATAAATTCCAACGTTGTCGTAATATTCACCGAGAACATTGACCCAGATCAACTTCCCTGGCCTTCCTAATACCTACTCAATATTACATGCTATTGACTATGTAGCTAATAATAGTTATAGAAAAGGATGAAGAATATAAATATTATTCTTTCTTGGTCATTCTTTAAAATCAAAAACGAATTTTCCAATTTGACTTTCTGCGCGAGGCTTTCACAAGTCCATTTGATCACCTTCCCTTTACATATAGGCCATATAATATTACGCGTAACCATCATCAAGCATCAAGGATTTAGCTATGATAGTCAAATAAATTCTACTTGTTGTACATCAAATTCTATATGTATTTTGATAGATATTCTTTTATCCGCGTTGTATCTTATCCCCATAGTCGCACAAGCCCCGAATTTCAATTGAATAAAAAGGATGACACGAAAAGATGCATGTCGTGATCCTGGACTTGGTTCATCTTACCCATTATTATATATATGTATATACAGTATGTAATGTATAGGATATAATACCGAAGTAAATTCACGCCACCGATAACCGTCGCACCATTACGAGCAGATTTCGTTTCGCTTATCCTCTTTCAGGATTTCTTGCCGCCTTTTCTGTTGAATTTACAACCCCCACACCTAGGAACAGAGACACGTAAAAGACTCGACCGGAAAAGACTCGAGAGTCCCAGCATTTTATAACCATCAAAAGGAATCACGGAAATCTATGCCCTGAATTACGACTGTACCCAAGAAGCAAGGGAAATAACTCGTGATTCTTTTTTCAGAAGGAATACTGCTGGTTGTAGCATTGGTTTGTAGGGTTAGACATTTTGGGGCGCGGTAATTTGGAGCTCAGAGGTTTCGAGAGGTTCAAGTTTTGGATCACGGAATGTTTGAAGTATAAAAATTTCAAGGATTTCAAATTCTGGACACAGAAATACCAAGAGAGGTTTAAATAGTGGTGCATGAACATTTCAAAGGGTTCAAGTTTTGGAGAGCAAACCTTTCTTAACTTTCAAATTTTGGGGTGCTGAAATGTCAAAGGTTCCACATTACAAAGCAAAAAATTTTAAACGCCTCCAGTTTGCAACACGAGTAATTTCGAACATACTTCTTCGCCGGGAATTGTTTTCTACATTATTATTAGAAAAATTATTATTCTAGATATGAGGAAGTATAGTTAGCGTTTTTTGTGTATAATTTCTAGATGGTAGGTTAAAAGTAGGGAAACCCATCTCGTGCAAAAATATCGTACCAATTTTAAGTAAAAACTGAACATTTCTACAGTAGTTGCAAAAAACTGTGCAAATTTGTATGAATAACTTGAAAATTCAGCATATAGACGTACGTACATACATACCCCAGATATACTTCCAATTTATTCCCAAATACCTGACAGCACTAGTAGAAATTATTTTTTCAACAAACACTTGCCAGCAAACTGCAAAGAATTTTCTAAGATTTTTTTTCGCGTCAATTCGTCAGATTTTACAATCGCAGTCAAATAAAACATGACACAAAAACATTCAGCAATGATTACGTGCCATCCGAAAGAACTAGTATCCTTTTGATTCGACATCCTATATTCCATTTAGCATATCACAAAGATATTGTCGCATACTATTCAATAGTTCATCGCTGTACTTGAGAGTGCACACATTCCCGTGGAGAACCACAACATGGCTGAAAGCTTTCGCTCCGGGACGATGTTTGTCGTCAAAGAGTTCCCCCTCTCCTCTCCTCTCTCCTCCCCCACGGTTTTTGATACACAGAGATCCATAGGTAAGCGCGACAAAAGTTAGAGAAATTCGAGCGAACCCCGCGAATCGTTGCGCGACTATCCATCCGCCTTTTCCTTTTCCGTTTCCGTTTCCTTCTGATTTTCCCCTTTTCCATTTCCCCTTTTCACTTCTGGTCGACGGTTTATCAGTGAGCACACTCCCGGACGACGATTGTTAAGTACTCCTTTTACAAAACTTGTGTCGCTATCCAGAGAGTTTTTCCGGAGTACCGATTGATAGATATATTTCTGTAACTACTTGTAATAGAGTTGTTCCGAGGGTAGATATCAATCGTCCTGATAGAGGACCAAGTGTTTGATCCATAGATTTTTTTCATACACCAAGTCGAGGTCACTTGTGCTGTTCAACCGTTGGCTACTTTGGTCAAACTTCTCGACAGGCGATGCGCGATATTTTTCGCTCTGTGTCGCTCAAGTGATAATTATTCTGCAAGACCGACGTGTATGACGGGAATAATACATCTGAAATTAATTCAAAGGCAGAAAGGTTAAAGACTCGCGCTGGGAATGTCGGGATGATTGAATAATGCAGCCAGACTATTGACACAGCAACTTTCACGGCAACTGCTCGCAGAACCGCCAAACTTCGGAATGAATAAGAAATGTTTTCCTCGAAAATACTTGCCTTCGCCTGGCAACGCTGTCAATTAGAACGAGTCCTGAATTTTAATGCCACCCTGCCCCATCGACCTTCTGCTACATTTCAGTCCTGCTAAGGGAAAGGGTTCACCGGTGGTTTAACTTTTCAATTTCACTCGGTAAATTTAATTTTTATTCATAACTCCATCTGTTTCTTCCTTATTCATTGGTACGAGAGCTCCATGACGGTTTATTATTAATATAATGAAAAATTCATTATAACAAGCGTTATGCTTTCTAAGTTCAATTTAATTTAGATTTTTTTTCTAAATTTGCAAATCAGATAATGGAGAGACTTCAGTAACGTTCATAATTCAAATGCAGCAGAATTTTGTAAAGGTACTCGTTAAAATCTGACCTAGAGTCGCTCTGCCTCGTGATAATTACGTGCGTTGGTTAAAGGATATAATTTTTTCTACTTTACAAGGAACCCGGCATAAATATTTCCTATATACGATTTTCAATTATCTGTAAATCGTACGCACTCGATCAGAGTAATACACCAACGTAACTCATTATCGTTAATTACGGTAATGCATGTATTTCCAATGAAAAACATTACCGTTGGTACTCAATTTAATCCGGCTTAAGGGAATGATTAAACCGACGATGAAAATATTTTGCACACTTCGACGGCTTGTGTGTACATCTATACGGAAATACGTGGAACTCCATTTTATGATGTTTGCCCTCTTTTTGGATTATCATTTTCCGCTGAATCACTATATGATTGGAAAATGGTCGTGCAAAATGTTTAGCAAATACGAAGAGAATATTATAAGAAAAAATATGTCATTGGTTATGTGGGATATTTCGTGGTGGAAACAAGATGTTGTTTGTTTAATTGTGTAAAAAGTGTTTATTACTAAATAATTAATATCTAACTCCCGATCACACTCTCCTCGCAATACAACTCCTCGCAATAAAAACTCCTCGCAATAAAATAACACTCCTCGCAACTCCTCGCAACCAATTCTCCTCTTTGACTCCCGCTTTCGTTCTCCTCTTCGACTCCCGATTTCATTCTGTCTTCCTGCAGTCGCTCTTCGCTTAAGGAAAACTCTCTTTCACACACTTTCATCCCTCATTCATTTTCACACGCATACACACATACCTGCCACGTGCCGACTTTTCGGTCACGGGTCACCATGCATTCTTCCAAGATCCACGCACAAAGAGTCACTCGATACATCCAACCGAAAAACTGTCACTCGGTCCAAACACTCTTTTCTCGCACCTCACGCAGTCACTCGATACAAACATTCCTCGCTCGCTCATGACAGTCGTCTAAACACTTTTTCCTCGCACTCCGTAATCACGCAATCCAACTTTCATATAATATTATTGATACATTCATACAAATACCACAGTTATTTACACTGAAATGATGACGTTGGTTTTCTATTATATTTTTTGCATGAATGAGAAGTTTTGTGCTTTGTGCGATGAGATGGTAGTGGGCCCGATTCTGACGTCATAGATCCCAGGGTTCGATCACAGTTGGTGGGTGATGGGGTCGTGACCTAATGACCGAGGGACCCTTTTCGTGTCTTCGGGTAAAATTTTCCAAGCTTTTAGGATTCTGTGCTGCGAAATTTCCACACGGGGAAAACTCGACACCACAAAATTTCTGTGCAGAAAATTTCTAAAAAGACTCTCTGCACACTGAAAGTTCTACTTTCTACGATTTCCATGGAGCGAAGTTTGTGTTTTCTTAAATTGGTAGGCATGGAAAAGTTCGGGCCCCGAATCTTCTAGGCACTCCCTGATTTCAAAAATTACTCGACTTGGAATTCATGGCGTCCTAAGCTTCCATTCAAATTCCGTTGAAATTTCTCTGCAGTCAAATTAGTGATACACAATTTGTCTTTCCTTTAAAAGTGTTAGGCCTCGAATTATCTAGAATAGTTTTTGTAGCGAATGTAACTTCAAGTAAATGAAAACTCAGCAATACTGGGTGTAACAAAACATGTGGGCATATTTTTGAGAATCGATAGAACGCACCAAAATAAGAAAAAAGTCTTTACAGAAGATTTTACAAAACTTGAAGAATAAATTCAAGAATAAATGCTACTTAACGGTGCTAATCGCAGCTGTTATATTTTTTTCATAAACTGTGATCTCTTCCGATTATATTGCAATCAAAATCAGCCTTCTACGACTTATCATTTCGGAGATATAATTTTTTAAACTTTTTTACAAAAAGGGTTGTATCTTGATAGGGGGTAGACTTTTTACAAAACTGTAAAGACTTTTTTTCTTATTTTGGTGCGTTCTATCGATTCTCAAAAATTCGCCCACATGTTTTGTTACACCCTGTATACGTGTGTGACAGCCAAGTAAAAAAAGAACGGGAAAACGAGGTGCGAATTATTAATTTTGGATGACTGGCTTCATCCTCGGTCGCTGGCGAAGGGTTTGCGCGCTGCCACGGAATCACAAAAGATTAATGAAATAATTGAGAATCGGACTCGGTGACCCAAATGCGTTTTCGTTCGACTATCCACCGAATTATTCAATTGAATTGACAAATGATATAGGTTACCGCGAAGAATGACATGCGACGCCGGCTTTAAAAACGTTCGTTATCGTTGTATGTATACATATACATACATCGACGTTTAACAATTCCGTTTAACAACCGCTGTTCACGACATCGTTGAAAAGTCCAACTGAATCACCGACCGGAAGACAAGAATCGTTCGAAATTTTTAAAAATTGAAAAGATGAAAAAGCGCAAAACTGAGCCGAGATCGTCATTTCGTTCGACGGGCCAAGAAATTAATTGGCTAAGATTCATTTTGGTTTCATTGTAAACTTTCCCCTTTTAAAAACAGAATTCGTTTTGTATCTTTATCATTACACGTATGTATAATACAAGCTAAATGGGAATTTACGTCCAAATGGGTAAAAGAAGGGTCAAGTTGAATCGAATATTTTTGTTTCGTTACGCGAGAACGTACTTACATCTTATTTTTCGCGGTTAAGGGAAAAGAGGTAGTTAAAAGTAAATAACGTTTGCATTACAATAACGAGAATGTAACAGCGTGACTCGTTTCCATTCGCAATTAATTCTTCTCAGGTAATTACATTTGCCTTTTGAATAAATAACAGATATTTTCTTATTCTTTTCTCCAACCCGCTTTCACTTTTTCATTTGTTTCTTCCGTTTCCCCACCTTTTCTCCGGTTAACTATTCGACCACATTTACAAAATAATATTCCTGTCTGCGAAACAAAAAAAAATGTAAACGCGTAAAATGTCATTATTGGATTATTTTCATCTGAATTCCGAGAATCTCCTGGATTAATTTTTGAAAATATCGCGGTATTTATTGAACGACAATATGAATATGAATTATCGGCATTATCACCGGTCTTTTGTAATTTTCAATACGTGGTAATTACGATTTATACATTTTTCATATTATTTCTGTCATACCAATTGGTCGTTCAATATGAACGTATTCAGGAATACTTTTAATTATTCGCGATTTACGTGTGTATTTTTCGATGATGTCTATGATAACATTTTAAAGCGTGTATATTTAGAAGACAATAAAATAGCGTGAATATTGTTGGGAATGGAAATTTCGAGGGGCAGAAATTTTCAAGCGTAGAAATTTCAAAGTGTATAAATTCATGAGTGTCAAAATTGCAAAGAGTGGACATTTTGGATTCTACAAATTTCCAAGGAGGGAAAGCTTAATCGAAAAAATGATCGGGGGATTCCAATTTTGGAGCGTGAAAATTTCAACGAATTAAAATTTATTAACGCAGAAGTTTCACTCGGCTTAAATACAATCGCGCGGAAAGTTCAAGCATGAACAATGTCGAAACGACTGTCGCATAGAAATTTCAAAGCGGAACCATCCGTTTGCAAAAACGGAATTTTCCGGGCACCAGATCCAATATCAACTATCTCAATGATATTCTCGCAAAAACCAGGTATTTAGTCGCATACTTTCATTGTCGCAAAAGCGGTCGTTTCATTCCGCCCGGAAATTGGAAAAATTTGCTTCGATAGAAGTTCGCGGAACAAAAGCTAATTCTGTGTAAAGCTAGACATTAATAACGAGCTTTTTCGCGAAAAAAAGGAACAAAACTGACAAAAAAAAACTGTTTTAAACAACATACTACACATGTATTACGCGGGAACGCTTCGGAAAAAGTTTCCTCTTCGTGGGGAAATGGAAGGGGAAGGGGGAGGGGAAACAATTAAACGGTTTTTTTTTGTTCACCCAGGAAACACATGTCCCTTTTTGTAAATCACATCAGTCTCGAAGTAATTTCAGGAAAAGCTTGGAATAACAGAAAGGTTCCTACCGTTTGGCAAAAAAAAAACGAAAGAGAAAACAACGAAGAAGCGGAAAAGTAAAAAGGGGAGAAAAAAAGCGTCGTATTTTATTACGAACGAAAGAGCCACAGGTGCTACGTGGAATGTATATATTATAGCCTTATTTAAACGAAATTATGTGAATGAAATACACTTGTCGCGAGACTCAGGGTGGGAGAAGAGGGAAACGCATCATTCTTGCGATCCGCAAAATTATTCGCTATTGAAATATCGCTCTTTGTTACACTTTTTGCGCCGATTCAAAGATATTAAATTCCGGGAAATTTCACGGGATTTGACGTGATCTTCCGCCCTTAAACTGTTCATTGGGGTGGATTATTGGATGAGGAATCGTTTGAGAACAGGTTGAAAGGTTTTATTGTTATTGTTAATTTTATTTTCAATTATTCAGCGAGTGTAGTTGAAGATGATTTGCAAAAATCCACGGTAATTATCGGGCCAGATTGCAGTATCATTGAGGCAGATCGAATTTTTGTGAAACGAGGTGGAATATGGGAGCAGCTCGAGTTTCTCGAAGGTGTAATAGAGGCGGGTGTATGGTGTATATCGATCGCAGACTTCGAGAGCTTCCCATGTCACATCCAGGCATAACACAAGTAACCTGGAAAGCTTCTTTTTTCATCTAGAGGTGCAGGTATTCCTTGATGATTCTAGATTTATTCAACAGAAATTTGAAAATTATAATTATAGGAATTCTATGCGATGAAAGAAATTTTTGAATGTATTCGTAAATTGTCAAAGAATCTTTCATCAGTGGAATTTTCAAGTCTAAAAATTTCTTTGCGTGAAATTTTCTGCGCGTAAGAATTTCTATGCGTAGGAGTTCCGAGGCGTAAGAATCAGGGCGCAGAAATTGGAATCCACATCAATTTCATGAAATGCGGATAAATTTCCAAGTCGAGATTTCACGATCTCAATATTCCGAGTATATTAATTTCGAGGCTTCGGCATTCGAAACGAAAGAAATATTCGGGCAGAGAAATTTCCATCGGACATCCTCTGAAAATTGAAGAATTGCATAGCACTTATTGAGATTTCACGATGGGTAAGCATTCGTCACATATGGTTGCGCGAGAAAAGCGGTTGGTAAATTGTCGAGAAAATCGTTGAATTTTCTCGAAAGCATCGATGTACAAATGCGGCCAGAAAAGTGAAATGTATACAGCAACGTGGTGACCAAAAAACCCCTGGAAATCTGTGGCCTGGCACGAATTCAAGTTACAATTTAACTGATACGCCCGCGAGAAAAATGCCCGATGCCGTTCTGTGAAAGTATGTTAAATACTAACCACGCGATCGGAAATAAATCGGAAATAAATTGGGATGGTTCGAGATTCGATCGAAAAGAGATCACGTTTTTATGCGATAACCACCGGAACGCACATGGACCACAAAAGTCTTGGAAAGCTGGAATCAAATTCATTTTATTCCATTTTATTTATTTAATAGCAGTTATATATTAAATATTTGTTATCTTTCATGCAGCGAGTTTAGCTTAGCGCGCATCGAAAACATCGGAAAAAGAATTTTCCGTCCATCGATATTTCCGCGAATAGAAGTTTACCCTAAAAATTGTCCACGTCACGAAATTATCTAGACACAAATTTTCCACTCGCTACAATTTCCGCGACCTAAATTTCCCACGCATAGAAATTTCCATGCCCCAATTTTCCCGCACCGTGAAAGTTTCTGCGTTTCAAATATTCGGTGCATTGAAATTTCCACGCATTGAAATTTTCGCGACCCAAACTTTCCAGGCATTGAGTTTTCCATGCCTTAAAAATTCCTCCTTTTCAAAATTTTGCGCGTTTTAAAATATCTATTCCCTGCTCGTCCTCCAAAAATTTTTCAGCCCCATATTTTTCGCAAAAAAAAAATATTCATCCCTTAATTTTTCAAATGAAAAACTACTCCCCGAAAGACACTACAAATTAAGAAAAAGTTAGTTGGAAATGATCGTGTCGTTCTTCCCCGAGGTAATTAATAAAAAGCAACATTCCGTGGGTGGGAAAGTATTAAGCTTAAAATTGCAGTTGGCATTTAAAAAGGGGTGAAACGATGTACGCCCTGGAGGGAGGCAATTTCTCAGGGCATGTCGGGCGAGAAATGACATGGCTCGGGGTGGCCGAGGCATATTTCACGTGGCGTAAACAGGGATGCGTCTCCAGTGTGCGGCGTGTTACACCAGCTGCGATATCACCAGCTATGCTATACTATACTGTACTGTCATGTATAGGGCGAATTGATTACCGAAATTTCCCTCGTTTAGTTTCATTTTCTCAAAAGGGCTTTACTTTGTTATTCGCTCACCGTTGGTTTAAATCTGGTGAATTCTTTGCGAGTTTGGAATTATTCGAGTAAATATTGGGAATTAAGACGGTTGATCGATAATTGATTTCTGCGCGGAAATTTGATTGCGTTAGAATTGTTATGGATAGAGTTTTCTATAGATTGAAATTTCTACGCCAAATGTTTTTTTGCGAAACGAGTTCTCGCGCCTTGAAAACTGCAACTGTTCAACTTGTTAGGCATTGTATTTTCTAAGTTTCTAAATTTTTACTCGTTAACATGTTTAAAATATTTTTCCCGCGAATTGAAATTTTCATGGTATAAAAATATCTAAATTTCCCTCGTTTAGTTTCATTGTCTCAAAAGGGCTTTATTTTGTTATTCGCTCACCGTTGGTTTAAATCTGGTGAATTCTTTGCGAGTTTAAAATTATTCGTGTAGATATTGGGAATTAAGACGTTTGATCGATAATTGATTTCTGCGCGGAAATTTGATTGCGTTAGAATTGTTATGGATAGAGTTTTCTATGGATTGAAATTTCTACGCCAAATGTTTTTCGCGAAACGAGTTCCCGCGCCTTGAAAACTGCAATTGTTCAACTTGTTAGGCATTGTATTTTCTAAGTTTCTAAATTTTTACTCGTTAACATGTTTAAATTATTTTTCCCGCGAATTGAAAGTTTCACGGCTGAATTTGCATGGTATAAAAATATCTAAATTTCCCTCGTTTAGTTTCATTGTCTCAAAAGGGCTTTATTTTGTTATTCGCTCACCGTTGGTTTAAATCTGGCGAGTTCTTTGCGAGTTTGGAAATATTCAAGTAGATTTTGGGATTTAAGATGTTTGATCGATAATTGATTACTGCGCGGAAATTTGAATGCGCTCGAATTGTTATGGATTGAATTTTCTATAGATTCAAATTTCTATGCCAAATATTTTTCGCGAAACGAGGTCTCGCGCCTTGAAAACTGCAATTGTTCAACTTGTTAGGCATTGTATTTTCTAAGTTTCTAAATTTTTACTCGTTAACATGTTTAAATTATTTTTCCCGCGAATTGAAAGTTTCACGGCTGAATTTGCATGGTATAAAAATATCTAAATTTCCCTCGTTTAGTTTCATTGTCTCAAAAGGGCTTTATTTTATTATTCCCTCACCGTTGGTTTAAATCTGGTGAATTCTTTGCGAGTTTGGAATTATTCGAGTAAATATTGGGAATTAAGACGGTTGATCGATAATTGATTTCTGCGCGGAAATTTGAATGCGCTCGAATTGTTATAGATTGAGTTTTCTATAGATTAAAATTTCTACGCCAAATGTTTTTCGCGAAACGAGTTCTCGCGCCTTGAAACCTGCAATTGTTCAACTTGTTAGGCATTGTATTTTCTATGTTTCTAAATTTTTACTCGTTAACATGTTTAAATTATTTTTCCCGCGAATTGAAAGTTTCACGGCTGAATTTTCACGGTATAAAAATATCTTCCTCCGAAAATTCCTTCGAATTTCACGGATCCAGACGAACCGTTTCCTCCTTATATTATTGCGATTTCACGATGCCGGAACGGGAGTTGACACTCGGACAGAAAAACTTTCGGAAATCTGGTAGAGATTCGAAGAGACCTCGAGACTGAAAGATCTCGAAACTGTCTGGTAAATGTTTGAAGATCCTCCGAGAATTCTCAGTCGAAAGGTAATCGACTTGATTGAAGACTCGAACGACCATTCACCACGAACCGCGTTTAACTTTTCTCCTCGTAAATGAAAAACTCCGTTCGCGATCCGTCGATTATCTTGAAATACAAGCGGAATACAATACGACTTTCCGCGCACGCGAAGAAATTGAAATGACGCCATTTAGCCGTATCGACTCGCCGCACGAATCACGGAAAGCCCCCGTCTAGCACTGTTTCTCCGTCTTGTATCTCGCCGATAGTTTTTTATATTTGGGAAAATCAAATTAACAATTTGCTCCGGATATCGGAAATTCTTTTCAGGTCGATACGGACTCATGGGTTTGACGGGCTCGCCTTTTATTTCGCTCGCAGTTTTACGACGGGCTTCGCGGAAAACAGTTTTGGTCTTTCAAACAATTTTTTCGCGAGAGAAGAAAAAGAATTCCTTTATTTCCTGTTTCGCGAATGGCTCGATACTCCTCGTGTTTTCTTTCTTCCCGGAAGCTGAGAGCACGGAATACGCGGAGAAATTAAAATTCGCGACAGGGAAATTTGAGAATACGAAATATATAGAACGCAGAAATTTTTGAAACCGCGGGGAATTCGCCGTGAAAGAGTAATTTCGAAAATTCAGAAGTAATAATTTGATAGTGCGAAAAGTTTTAAAAACGAAAATTTACGGCGAGTAGGTAAGTTTAAAATTTAGAATAATTCCAGAGAGAATTTCAAGACTACGAAATCGTAAAGCATGGAAATTTCCGGACGCTGAGTATTTGACGCATGGAAACTTTCCACACCTCAAAATCTTCGCACGTGGAATTTTCCGCGTTTTAAATTTCTTGCCGTTTATTAAACCCGTTAAGTTTCCATTGCTTCTTTTTATTTCACGAATGGCTCGATATATATTTCTTTCTTTCTTGTTCCTTTTCTTTTCGTTACTGGTTCGAGGTGAAGATTATACGCGATGGCAGTTCGATTAAATAATAGACCATTTCGAGGCTATTCTTTTGAGCGGCTCGTTCCTCGTATTAAATCGTCCATTATTTGCAAGGCTTCTTCTTTTTATCCCTTTTTTTCCGTACTACTACTCTTCTCTTCCATTCCATCTTTATTCCGTTCGTTTCGTTCGGTCGGAGATAATGCGTTCTCGTTCGTTGCAGAATTTCCGCGAAAGATTGATTCGCCTTGGTCGATTAACACCTTCACTCGCGAATTTCGTTGTACGTTCTATCTGTTTCGAAATCGAATCCTGGGAAATTTCGGGAATGCCAGAATTTCTGGACTGAACATTTTACGCTTGGATATTGAATGCGAGGAAAAATGAAAATTCACGTGGTTTGAAATTTATACAATTTCAGCGCATAATGTTATTATATTAAGTTAAATACAATTACAATTTTCTTCTTTCTTCTTCTTACAATTTTCTACGCCAAAAATTTCTCGTTGTTTGAATTTTTCATTCTACAAATGTTCATGTTGTGAAATTCCGACACCTTGAATTTGAGTCTTAAGTATTCTGACGATAGAAAATGTTTACAATTCGAAAACTCCCTAAAATAGAGTAAAAGAAGCGTCGTTAGTTGACTACGTTGTAATTGAATTACATCATCACTTCCCCTTTGAAGAAACCCTTTGGCTATTACTGGATTGAATTTAAGATTTGAAGAGCGTTAACGAAAAATGAAAGGTGAAAGGTGAAGGGAATGAATTGTTACGATTGGGGATGACCTTAATGTGTTTTTAAGCATTTCTCTGGAACTTAACAACCAGCCATTTATCATCAGCTCGTTCGTGCTTAACACGTTGTCTCGTTGTCGGTGATGCGAATTCCAATTGTTTTATCAGCAGCCACCTTCCGTTAAACCATTTTTATGGTTTATTATTGTTTCCCTTTTTTTATCGAGAAGCGGTTCGTATACTTGAACGCATTAACTGCTTTTTCGCGTGATTGAACGAAAACTTGAAGATTTAGACACGAGTTAAATATCGAACTTTAATTTTAAAGTTTTGAAGTGAGAATATACTTCTAAATTTTTAATTGTAAACAAAATTTGGACGAATATTTGACATTTCTAATTACTGTAAGCTTAAATTGAAACTTTGTGGCGAGAGAGAAATTGACTATGTTGGATTGAATAAAAATGTGATCTAGAATTGAAAAATTTGTAGCTACAACAGAATTCGAACGTTTCGATTTCTCAAATTGTGTTCACAAAATGCTAATTTGAACGAACACTTGAAAATTTGGCATTGACAGAGACTCAAGTTCCGATTAAAAAATGGTCGAATATTTTCTATTAAAAGATTGTATATGTTTTTTATGAAAAAAGGTTTGAACATTTTCATTTGCAATGTATACGAAATGTATATGAGAATATTTCATTGAAAACTGATTCCAATTAAAATTTTGAATTTAAAAAAAGCAAGAAACTTTATATGGAAAGAGTTTTTACATTCGAGCGAAACAAATGTGAACAAATCTTGACAATTTTTATTGAAGGTGTCCAAAAATTTTAATTCAAATACCATATGACATCACGTATTAAACAAAATTCTCCCATTTGTCATTCACTGATTTCCACGACTGTTTTATATTTTTTCAAAAATCTTTTCGCAACACAATGTGACACAGCGTTTCCACTTTCGTCGAGTGTTATCAGAACGTGTGACCAATGAAATCACGGCAAATACGATTACGTTTTCCCTTAGAAATTCGCGTATAATTCCGTCTTTACTTTCGCGACCCGCGATGCGACAAATCAATAGCGTTTGTGTATCTCGTTCCACCCGGTATATGCAATTACATATCACGTGTACATTTGTTACCGTTCGTTCGCAAAAGAAAATAAAGCATTGTCGACATAGTTGCAGGCGGTGCAGTAAACAAAACGAGTTTTTGAAAGGAAAATTAAAACTGGCTTCTGACGGGCATTAATAATAACTAGTAACAGCGTGTATTGTTAATGAACTCGTTCGACTACGTAAAATACAACGGCTTGCTACTTTTGATTCATTTCATTATTCATCAAATCTGTCGGACAGTTTTCTTATTTTATTTTGCTTGATTTATGATTAAAAAGTATTGATGCGCTGAGACTCAGGTAATCGGGGTTGATGCGACGATATCTCGGATATTTATGAAATTTTAATACGTTGCCGGGAACGTTAAAAGAGACAATTTGAAAGAATTTTCAAAATATTCCATACTTGTTCAGTTAAAAGCGCTCAAAATTTATATTTGTTTTCAACATTTATAGCTCCCTAATCGCAATGTATACAGAAATAAACAAAAAAAGTATCTGTTTTAGAAAACCTCAATGTTTTATAATAAAACGTTTCAGGTATTATTTTATTAATTATTTGTAATTTATTTAAATTTAAATTTCGTCCAATGAATATCTTCAAAATTTCATTCCTCATTTTTTTTCGTCAATGTCATAATGTCCTCTAAACATAACTTTCCGTCGCATGTTTGCACAAATAATAGTTTGTAAGTTATGAATTTTTATTTACCACGCCGTTGCGTATTTGACGCGCGATTTCATCCGTACCATCACGTGTATATGTATTACATACACATATAGCTGCTGTTATGGAGAAAAACCCTTGTTCAATGTTCCATCAGATAGAGTCTATCTGATTCTAATTTCACAGTATAGCTGCTGTACATTATACGTGACGGTACGGGCGAAACGAGCGCCAAATACTGGACACCGCGGTAAATTCATAACTTCCAAACTATTCATTGTGCAAACATGCTGCAGGAAGTTATGTTTACAGGACGTTTTGACGTTGAACAAAAATTAGGAAAGTAATTTTTAAGATACACATTGGACGAACTTTGAGTTTAATAAATTAAAAACATTTTTGTAAGTATTTAAAAACAAGTTTCATTAAATTTATAATTTCTTTCACCAAACTTTGAGGTTTTGTGAAGCAAACAGTTTTTTTATTTATATCTTTATACATTGTGCTTGCAAATTTTTCAAAAAAACTTGCACGTAACTTTAACCGCCAGTACTTACTTACCTCAACAAATATTGAATATTTTGAAAACGTCTTTAAATACTTTTTTTTTCGGTATTACGTACAATATATTAAAAGTGTACGAAAATCTGTGTTATGGCTGTGAAAGCCCAGATCATTTGACGTGAAACGCGCCATTATAGATTTCGTGAGATTTATTAAATAATCCCTCGACAAATAGTCCGTTAAAAAATGCACACACACGTGTTTGTAGAGTGTTTTAATACGGATAAATGAGTTTTTAATAATTATTATAGGGTATCATTTTTTAGCAGAAGAAAATTCTGGTGAAATTTCTGTGACATTTTGTTAATAAAATTATAAACTTGGAGAATTAATCGATAGAAAGAATTATATATATAATAGGTAGTGACTCGTCAGTCGCTGTGAAAATCTTTTGTCGAAATAATAAACAAAATTTTGACAAAAGTGCAAAAGGGGAGCATTCATAGAAAAAATTCATATTAACAAAAGAAAATAATCTGCAATTTCCATTTGTCGAAAGTGTCACATAAGAATTAGCAGAAAAATGTATCATAATTTCCTTGTCGTGAATTTTTCTACGCATATAATAAATCTACGCTTCCAGAATAGATAAAGCAAGAAATTTCTACGCACAGAAATTCTTTCCCCCTTGAACTTTCCACGCCGTAAAATTTTCTCCCAAAAAAACCTTTGCCTCTCGGAATCTCACGTGTTTAAAATTTTTATATGAAGAATGTTAGTTTCTAACGCTGGATCTATTAGAAAATAGATAAATAACCGAACTTTCCGGAAGCCGAGATGAAAATTCTTTTTCGCGTCATCTGTAAACAATGGGGGAACCAAATAAAAAGTTTCAGTGGAAAGTGATTTCTCCACGCATGTCATGAATTTGCTTTCCGCCGGGGAAAATTTGCTTTTGATGACTGTCCATTGTCGTAATATCGGCTCCTAAGATTAAACCTTTCAACGACCCAAGTTTCTCCGGCGATAAAACTTTATGCCATTATTCATTCGGGCGAACATGAACCGGAACTTTTCGAATTTGGCCAGAAGCGCAGGGACTTTGCTCATCCCGGAAAATTTCTCCTTTTCTTTTTATTTAACAAGATACACCGCGGCTTCCGGAAACTATTTTATCCGTTTTACGGTTTCGTGTTCGTAGAACGATTTAAATGGCTAAACGATACAGTCTATCCAGCATTAATTTAACCTTTGAAATTACGTTCAATTTAATGGTAAAACTTCTTCGATAATTCAAGTGCTACAATTTAATCTTATTTACCCAAGGTCTAGGTATTTGGTACGTGGGAATTTACAAGTGTACATTTTTCTGTGTCTGATGTTGTAGAACGTAGTATTTTCTATGCGTAGAAATTTTACAAAGCTAATATCTGAAAACATGAAGCAAATTTTGAGGTGTAGAGAAGTTTTGGGGTAACAGAAATTTCAAGGCGTAAATATTTCTCCGTATAAATATTTTAATCAACCGTTTCTCCATCTGTAATTCATTCCTAAGTAAAATATCATTCTTCTTTCCAAGATTAACGAAGAAAAAAAAAAGTATACAATCATACTGTGAGACAGGCAAGCAAGTGGATACTGGAACCCTTTTTCTCGAGAATTTCTCTTCAGCTTCACATCCGTTGTTTACGAGAGGAAAACTGGCTTCCAGTGGTTCCATCACGTTCGATAAAGTTGCGCTGAAGACGGTTAAATAAAATAGAATCCCCGTTCGCATAAATCTTCGGAGAAGCGAGGGACGCGTGAACGTGAGTGGAAAGGTGAAATTTTCAAGATTTATCGGAGCCGCTGGCTGGTTAATCAAGTTAGCCATTTTCATCGTGCCGGGAGCACGTTCGAATCAACCTTAATTACGATCCCTCCTCCGAACCCTTCAGTTTCCCTCTGTAAAGGTGTCTAGCATTACAGGTGCAACCTGCAAAGACACCGCGATCTCGAATGTTAGATTGGTTGCCCGGCACCTGCAATTTATACCCCGGGTATTGTCTAAATAATTATTTAGAAAGTTTTAAGACGTGTTAACGAATCGTTAATGACATGGAGAACCGGGACGAAGGTGTCTCAAAGGGACACTCGAGACGAACAGGAAAGAGAGAGAGAGAGAGAGAGGAACGCGAAGAGAATCGATAGGTTGACTTGGTAAACCCGAGATCTCCATGGTGAAACAATATTCCGAGGCAAAGGCTGGATCCTGTTTCCCCGAAGCACCAAGTTGCTCTATCTAGAGCGGTTAGCAGCGGAGTCTAATCTTATCAGTCGAATAAAGTAAAGGAACTGTTGAAATGAAAAGTGGTATTATTGTTTAACACGATCGGGCACGAGGAGCCAAATACGTGATAGTGGGGCCCCTGTTTTGGGCTGCTTGGGTCCCCCGTTATGGGTCCCTACGGTTTCCACAAATGTTCATGGAGTATCTCCTTGGACTTTTAAGTGAGCTTTTTGAGGCGATGAAACTTTGGAAGGCACTGATTTTTACGCACGGAGATTTTATGGTGTAGATTTTCTACACGTTGGCATGTTCGTATACATATAGAAATTCTGTGATATGAAATTCTTTGAGCAAAAGAACACTTGTTATAGAAATTTTAAAGCGTGAAAAATTCAAAGCGTGGAATTGTGTGTGCGCAGAAATTTGAATGCGTAGAGTTTTCTACGCGTGGAAATTTTTGAATTCAGAAACTGTGTAATATGAAAATCTATGAGCAAAGAAACATTAATTACAGAAATTTTAGAACGTGAAAAATTCAAAGCGTAGAAATTTCAGAGCGTAGAATTTTGTGTGCGCAGAAATTTGAATGCGTAGAGTTTTCTACGCGTGGAAATTTTTGAATTCAGAAACTGTGTAATATGAAACTCTATGAGCAAAGAAACATTAATTACAGAAATTTTAGAACGTGAAAAATTCAAAGCGTAGAAATTTCAGAGCGTAGAATTGTGTGTGCGCAGCAATTTGAATGCGTAGAGTTTTCTACGCGTGGAAATTTTTGAATTCAGAAACTGTGTAATATGAAAATCTATGAGCAAAGAAACATTAATTACAGAAATTTTAGAACGTGAAAAATTCAAAGCGTAGAATTGTGTGTGCGCAGAAATTTGAATGCGTAGAATTTTCTATGCACGGAAATTTTAGGTTTCAACGGGTAGACATTTTAGAACATAGAATCTTTAGAGCGTACAAATTGTAAAACAAAGCAATTTTACAACGCGGCAATTTTGAAAATTGTAATTTCGAACCCAGCTTGGTCATTGTGTAACAAACTCCCAGTGGGGTTCAAACTATACAAAAAAGTCCTTCATAAACGTTGTTCACACTTGAACCGTACAAAAGTTTCTGTCAATCAAAAATTTCCTGGTAAAGCACACACTATTTCTCAAGTATTTTTAAAAGTCTCCTGTCACGTCGAGCGCAAGTAAACGTAGACGGAGGTTGCTGGAGAAAATCGAAAGAAAACTCGAGGGATGGGTCCAGGAACCCGGTGTAAAAAGGGGAAAACGGGAAGAAAGGGGAAACGAAGTGATCGTGAAACCTAAGGGGACATCCTTCGATCAATTGCTGAGTGGTCGTTGAAAACAAGAGGATCCCTCGAGAAGTGTCTGTATCTTTGCCCGCTCGGAAGAAAGAACGTTCTTATTTTCCTCGTTAAAACTTACCGCAATCACTCCGATTCAACTTTCGCGCTTTTATACCGACTGAAAAGTCTCGTTCTTCCATCGAACGGCGTCACACCTGCCCCGAGTGTTTCGCGGTCGAACGAATTAAGGCTTGGAGAGCTATGTACCTGGCGAAATTTGATAGTCAAGGACGTCACCATATTGCAGAGTACAAGTTTTCCGATAAGTTTTGCTCGGTTTAATACATCTTTTATCCAAGAACCTCCTGTGTTCCTGGGCTATACAAATCTCGACGAGAGCAACAACTTGCCGCCAAAGGCTAAAATCTATTATCGTCGAGCAAGTTCTATATTTGGAATGATTTAATTATGAAAAATTAATTGCCAGCCGTCAGATTGGTGTAATTGCGATAAGACTTTTTATATCATCATCGAATCATTTGTCAGGAACCTAAGGAAAATGTACCCGAGCACAATGATTTCCTTTTCAAATGATACGTTGGAATGTCAGTATTCAGAATATCTGAATTTCTGTTCATCGCGTAATTCTAAGAATGACTACAATAGGATACAGCGGAGTTTCGACATTACTCATTGGCAAACTCGATAATAAAGTAGGTTAAATAGATGAGGGAAAGTCATTAGGAATAGAAAATACAAGGGAGCTGATCAGAGACAGAGATTATTATTAGATGTTACTCTATGCTAGGGCGAGTTGGAGTAATTTAGACTACGAAGGACTGCGAGCATTAGCATTAAATTACAGTCAGACATCCCATTAACAGATTTAATACCGATTATACCGTGATAGTGTTACATCGTCGTGGGTAATCTTGTTACATCAGCTGTAAAGTATGTATGTGCGGCTCCTAGCTGAGTGGTTCATGGGTCCTCGACGTGTATGGGACTTATTAGTGATTTGGAACTTTGAGAATCGTGAAATATTCGCATAATATTGGACACGTTATTGAATATTCGCAAGATATTGGGTAAATATTCGCTACAAATTTGAATATTCCCCTAGTTTTGAATATTGAGTGCGCCACTGAAAGGTGACCTCGGACTGAGCACTTGTGAGACACTTTTTCTCAATAGTGACTCCACATTTGCAATATTCAAACAATACGGGGTCAAAATTTGGTTACAATGGCTCCTTCGGGGTTCGACGGGACCTCTGTAAAGTTGACCCTCGACTTTTGCAATAAATGAGTGCTGAAGTGTTTTTTTGGCAGTCCGTAAAGAGTTCTAGAGTTCAACTTATAATTTTTGTTATTTTAAATACCAAACATATTTTTTTACAAAATTGTGGAGACCTATAGAGCTCTTTATGGACTGTTATTATTGGCATTCGATTATGAGAAAGGTGGTGACCAACTTCACACGGGTTCTATCGTAGGGAAGTATAGTTTCACGATATTGTGTCAATCTGCACCTAACATTCGCAATGTTCACCCAACAGCGTCGGCCATTACGGTATTGTTTCGATATAGAATCGTTCCGACGATTTGGAGGATGGGGGTTCTCTTTCAGTATCAGTCAAACGATTGACATGACACTGTTGCGTCCTCGAGTTGCCTGAACTAAACTAAACAGTGTTGACAAAGTACATGCAAAGTCTGGCAACTATGCTTAGTCAAGATTTATGGGTCACCAATTTCGCTTCCAGGACTCAGAAAAGAAACTAAAGCGTTCGCGACAAGCAAACCTTTACCAAGACAATACTGCTTTACGTTTTACGGATTGCTATATTTAAATATCGTCGTCACGTTATTGTGTGCCTGTTACGGCCCAATATTATATAGAAATATTTGACCAACGTTAGTAACGTTTGTTGGTATCATATTAGCATGTAATATTGTTTCAGCAGAACATAATGTTTACGTCACAAAGTTGGGCAAGTTTTCAGCACCTAAAGAGACTCAACAAAATTCCCGTGAACGATCCAATATCGGCCCAATATTGCTGATGATGCAGAAATATTTTCTTTGCACTTGCCAACCGCTAATTCCTCGTCGAGTTTTTTTCGTGGCCCCTTGTAATTATCTTCAAACACCATCGATACGGAATGTTTACCTCGGTTTACGAAAAATCCCGCGGCCTATACTTATTGAAAACGGCGAAGCAGGTAGGTGGGACCAATTTAAAATGGTTCCATGGGGTCCTGTTGGGTCATCCGATCAGTTTCATTGGGAAAAAATCAGCAGGTACCTCCGACGATGGTTTCTCCATGGTCAACCTTTTCGAGGTCATCGAGATTTCAACACCGCTCGTTATTTATACCCGTAGATTGATAATTAGGCCCCACGATCCTAGGGCCCAAATTGATTCCCCGGATTCCCGTTTCACATCTTTTTTCATATTTAATCAATCAACTGCAAACCTTTCGTATAAATATGTCAACGGTCAGCCCAACAATCTCACGATAAATTAATTCAAAAGTCAAGGAAACTTAAAGAGTTCATTTTTTTAACCCTTTCTCCTAGATTCGTTAACTTAATCAAGTGCACCTTATTTAAATTCTATTTTCGTGTCCCCGATTCGTGCCACTTTATAAAAGTTAGACGGAACAAAGTGCAAGTTTTCTATGCGCCTGTTTACTTCCGCCTGATTTTTAGAACCGATTGCCGGATCAATGACGATTTAATTAAAGATTATAGCTCGACGAAAATTAAGATTAATCGCGACCCGGCTGCGAAACAGAAGAATGAAAAAGGCTGTGAGAAGGGACGGAGGAGAGATGGGGTGGGGTCGTGTGACCCCGCGGCCAACGGCCTTAATTATTCGATGGAGACAGAAGGAGAAAGAAAGGAAAGGAGATGAAAAAATATGAAAACGGTATTTCATATTTCGTCATTATTTTCCGTTTTTTGTTTTTCCATTGTCTTTCTTTTTTTTCCCCGAATTATCTTTGGCGTGCTTTCGAACATTTAATTTGTTCGATCGATATTATCCGAGCGAAGGCTAAATATTTATATAATAATTAATTACGTAATTACAACATTGCGAAATTGGTTCTGTTATTTACGATAAATTCAAACATTAAAAATGTATAAACTTTTATTTATTATTTTACAAACTCGTGCGTTAATATGTCCCGCTTGACTAATAAGCCACAAATTGAGTAAATAATTGAATTATCCTAGGATTAAAGAAAAAAAAACGAAAACTAGGAATTGCGTTTACAGTGGCGAATTCGCATCTGAAATCTTGCCGGTGCCTCGAGGAGAAGGTGGAAAAAAGCACGAGCGTCGCGACGTCCTGAAAACGGGGTCGAGGAGCAGGAAGAGGGTGGCGAAGGGGGGGGGCGAGTTCTTAGCAGCCCCCGGCTGAGGAATATGTGGGATAAAGAGAACGGAAACGTCCACGTTTTAATATGCGCTCGCATACGAGTGAATGCTGGACAAGTAAAGAAACTGCCTGTAGTTTTTCGAATCTGAGAAGACGAACACAATGTCGAAAATCATGGGGAACTTTTAACTCTTTTAATTTAGCCAATGGATTTAGATCGAATTATTCAATTGGTTGTCATTATTGAAAATTATTTTTTTTTAATTAATCGGGCAAAAAACAGAGTTATTTTGAAGCGTTTCGAAGAGTTCATGAGGTTATGCAATTAGTATTTGTGGTCACTTACGGAGATGTAGTTTGCTTTTTTAGATGATTTTCAGCTTTTTGTATAGTTCTTTTTTACGGTTCTTTGGCAAGGTAACATATACATATACAAGCGTCTATATTTCCGGTTTAGCTGGTTTTTGAAAATTTAAATTAGTTTGTGTTTTCGAAAATTCCAATTTCTCATAGGGCATTATTTTTTTTACCTAGTTCTTCTTAACACTTCCCTAGAGAGTTATTTTCAAATTACATAAGAATACTTCTTTGTTTCTTAGGATTATTTTTTCGACTAGATACATGTCGCGTGATAAGATATGAATTTTTAAATGACGTGCAAAAAAAAATGAATAGTTTTCGTCAGATTAGTTATACCTATTTCTTCTAATTTGCACGCTTGAAAATTGTCATCGAAAGTCAAGGTGTTTCAACTACAAAAGATTGTAAATGAAAATTCCTGTTGTAATTATACTCTTTACAAAGACTGTGCAATAACGTTTTGAACGATTCGAAATGCAGAGATTCAAGTGAGCTGAAATTTTTCCCTCTAAAGATTGTATAGTCATCAATGTTTAACACTAAACCTACCGAGGTGGGTCAAATGACCGTTTTCAAATTTTTTATTAATGTGCCTATATGCAACGTTATAGCTGTCAAGGTTAATTTCTTTAATCAATATAAAGAAAATACAGTTCTTTATGCCAAATTAACTGTTACCTAAAATCAATTGCAAAGGTTATCATTTTTTCGAATCCGATAAGAATATGTACCTAAATTGTCGGTAGGTTTAGTGTTAAAACAGAGAAATTTCAAGAGTTCCAAATTCCTAGTACACCAATACTTATTATACAGACTGTACAAACGGTAAAAAATTCGATTCATTCTCCTTCACCCCTTAAAACAATACGTTTTAACGACAAATAAATAAATAGTCGGCCGATAATCTCCGAATTCAAAGTTAATAAAGACGCGCGGCCAAAAAATGAAAATTGAAGCTAAAGATGAAGCGGAAATCGAAGCCGGAGAATGCGGTGGCAGTAAGTCGAAATAAGCTGTCGTAAAGTTTACGGTTGTTCCCGGATGTCACGGAACTGTTTTGTTCCTCCGCCAAATAATACCTCGAATCGTTTTGCGATAAACGCGCCACCGAATCGTATCCTCCCCAATTACAATGCTATCGATAACACAGATTCCAGGACGGAGGTGCACGTTTATGAAAAGATGGTCTTAAAACACTTCTTTCCATCCTTTGCCTACAGGGCAGCTCGAGAAAAGGGTTAAAATGAATTTTTAGCGAGTTTATTCAAATTTCGATTCGACAAATTTGTACCAATACTTAATAAAAATTTGGCGAAAATATAAAAATTATTGTGTCAGAAAAATTGGATTTGTTTTTTAATCGATTGCCTAGGATGATTGTATTTTAAAGGTTTCTGTCGATTAGAAAGTCAAATGAAATTTTGATAAAGATTTCATATAAATTTTAAAAATTTCTGCCGAGAATTGAACTACCTACAGTTAATATTTTTTAAATGATTTGTTTAATAATTTTGGTTGAGATGCCTCTAAAAAAACAAAAATCTTTTTAAGTAAATAGCAACGAGAGAATTCTGTAAATTATAAAAAGTTTTTACGAATAAGCAAAGACAGCATAAAAATTGTGTAAATGCAAGAAATTGAAATTAAAAAAATACATTGTTTTCACAACAATTCACTGAAACAATATTATTGTATGAATTTCGTATCTTTTTGACCTGGTTATGTACACTGTTTTTAAGGCCACAGAATCATCTAATAATGGAAACAAAAAATAGACGAAAGTAAAATAATAAAAAAAGCTACAATAATAATACATAAAATTCTATTGGAATACATTCAATCATATCTCTTTAAAACTCTTTAAGAATGATGTTCCAATACCTTGCTGTCGTGCTCGTTTCCCAGTGTCACACACATACACAAATACGCCCAGGTGTCCCATTGAACCAGGGTCACAGTAGCGCAGGTTTTTGCCGCCCACGTCACGCGAATTCTCGTGAGCCTTGCAGATATAAGAAAGCAAGTTTTTAAGGTAGCTTAAAGTCACCACACCGAAATTTTCATGCATTTTTCAGTACGCTGACATTTCAAGGTGAACACATTTTGAGGCACAAAAATGATAAATCATTGAAATTTTTAAAGAAATGAATTTAAACGATTTTTATATTTTTAATTATTTTTACCTGCCAATACTTCAAAGTCTGCAAATATTAGCGTGCAAAAATTCAACGCGTTCAAATTTTCACTTTTTTATTGAATTTCAAGTGTCTTAAATTACTTCGCGCAGAAATCAGAGCGTGGTAGCTGTCTAAAAAAATTCATGTTACCCTCATCGATCAATTTAGCCATCCTAACCTATACACCAAATGTCTTTACAATCATACACTTGTTGTCCTCAATTCAACATTTAAAAATCTTAGCGTAATCCACGCGATTTTCTGTTTTTCCCTAACAAAAAAAATCTTAATAAGGTACATACCGCCTAAAAATTATTTATTCACACTGACGTATTTTTTTAAACCATTTATCTTCTCCCTGACGCTCTTTACACTCAACCCCAAAATCGCAGGCAATTTAAAATTCGCGACAAAAAAAAGAGGAACACGATATGTTAAAAAATCTAATGTCGCCATGTTGCGTGTACACGCGCACGCATGTGTGTCGACGATACTTTATAGCCGCGATATCGGTATAGATAACGATTAGGTGAAAACATATCCATAAGTTCCACTGGTAATTTTTACACGAGCGTTAATTTGAATGCGTGACGAAATTTAAACTAATGTCGGCGAGCGGATAATATACTTAGCAATTTTCGTCGGACACGCGTAACAATTTCGATCGATACTATCATGGGGAGGGAGAGGGAGAGGGGGGGGAGGGGTGAAACTATAATGGGTATTCAGGTGAAACGATCTAAACGCCCGCTGCCGGCTGCGATTTATGAATCTATAGATAATTTCGTTTTCGCCGTTTGAAATATCAGCGCGGCTGGAAAACCCCATCGAATTTACGATACGGCCGACAAATAAGCGGACGGGATTTAAATAACAGGATTTATCGTTTCATTATGTGACGCGTATAGCAACAGAAATTGGATTTTTTTCAACCGCGCAATTCTCTACTATTGTACTCGATTCGGAGATAGAGTTTTCGAAGATATTTCTTTTTGTGGAAAGTCACGTTTTTCTTCATTGCGAAGGGAATACGATAAGAAAAGTAATTAAAAAAATGTTGAGATGACGTGCGAACGAATATGGCAACGGGATTTGTTTTCGTTGGAGCTGGGATTTGCAAACTTTTGATATCTCTGTAGATTTTTTTCTACAAGTTTGCATATTTAGGTTACAGGGGAGTGATAAGAGTGCCTTTGCTTTATCGAGATTATTTTTGTTTTTTGCTTTTTTTATTTTTCGAGGATTTATTCGTTTATACTAATTCAAACAGTGGAGCTCTTCAAAGAGTTGAGACTTCAAAGCGTGGAAATGATTTTGGAGCGCTGAAATTCCGGAAGGTTCAAATTATTGAGAGTAAGAATTATAAAGGCTTTAAATTTTAAGCAGCAGAAATCGCAAGTGGTTCTAGGTTTGCACCACTGAGTTTTCAAGGGCTTCAATATTTGTAGCGGGAGAATTCCAACGCGTCGAATTTTTCATGCGTTTAAACTTTGAGGTGTACAAATGAAAAAGGGTTTAAATTTTATGAGGGGTTTTCCTGTTTTTCCTTTTTTAAGTTTTCCAGCTTCTAATTTGCTAATAATAACAAATATTTACGGTAAATTTCACTTTATCTTTTATAATAAGCCGATTTTGAAAATGTTTGCAAATACGAAATAGGGTTTGATACAACATTGGTGTTGTGAGTTGCACGCAGTTCGACTTTTGAGAAAAAATATTATTAAAATATTACAAAATGATTTTTAAAATATTTAAAATTTTTTAAATGATTTTTAAAATCATTTTGTCGGAAATTAATTTGTCAGGCGTATTGTTCATATGCAACTCCGACATTTTTTTTTAATAACTTACAATCTACTACTCTTTCATAAAAAAAGGAAAAAAATTAATTCACATAGTAGCTCTTTACAAATACACTTTTTGATAATTTTTATAATTATCCATGTGCGACGACCTGTAATTCAAGTAGCTTTGTTGATTTTTTTCAGAACATTTTATTCTGCAACTAAACTAACTAAAATAGATATGTTTTGCAGAAAAAACTACTTACTGTCAGACATATTTCTATATGCGTGTGTCACTCATTTTAAACAAAAATTTCAAAATCACTAATTTCCTTAATTACACCGGATTAAAAAAATAATATAAAACACAAAACGTGTGGAACGCAATGAAGCACATGTATCTAATGTGTTTCTGTCACCAAACGCATTTTATTTGGTCATAATCATTAACAAAAAATTCCTACAAAAATTATTCCTGGACTTTCAACAAACTCATCGTTGAAAGATTTCCCTAGCCATTCAAATTTCTTTCAACAGAAGCAAAATGTAAAATGGCACCCATCGAAATACAAAACAAAATTTGTCAATAACCCACAATTCGTTCGTTGTTTCAAAATTTATCAAATTTATTCATGGAAAAAATATATCCACGCGTCGCGACGCCGAGAATCGCGTTTCCGGCGGGCCCATTGACAGCGACACCTTATTTTACATTTCATTGTTCCGGTTCGAGAGTAATAGAGTCAATAACGCCATACTCTTATTCCGCAATCAGATAAAATATTCTCCAATAATCGAAATGTCACCGGCTTCTGGGCATTCTTCGTATTATATTTATTTAACCGATCGGCGCTTTTGAGAATTTCCCTTTTCATTTCTGCGAACAAAAAACCGATATCGGGTTCTTACAATATTTTATTATGCACACACTCAAAACATTTCACGGTTGGACGATTTATTTGAATGTAAAATATATGCACGTACAACATTCATGCGATTCAATGTGTGCTATTAAACTTGCGAGGGAATTAATCGAACTAAAAATTGAATTTTTATCAGTGTTTTTTTATTTATTTCTATGTCGGAGCGATTTTTCTTTTATTTATATTTTGGAGGGAAGGGAAGAGAACTTTTAAATAACTATTTGAAATTAAATTTGAATAGCCCCATCAATTTAGAATGTATCGTTCTTTTGAATCATATCCCATTATTATTGTCTTAATTATTGTGTAATGAAATTAGTATTTCAGTTTATGCGATTAATTTGTTTTGTAATTTCCATTGTCTTTTTTGCGGAATTTTCAAGACTTCGAATTTGTCTAGATTCGAATTTCGAGTCGCAGAAATTTCAATGGGTGCAAATATAGCGCTCAAATTTCAGCAGATTAAAATTTTCGGCCGCTAGAATTTCGAGTTACTTATTTTTGGGGAGCAAAAATTTTAAAAATTCCATAGTTTCCATCGTAAAAACTGCGAAAGGTTAAAAGTTTGCAACGGAGAAATTTCCAAGGTTTCAAAATTTGGTGCTAAAAATTTTGAAAAGATTCAAACTTTAGAGCGCTGGAATTTCTCTGGCTTCAAATGTCAGTACATAAAATTACAACTACTTCAATCCTAAGACTTTCGATACCTATCGTGACGAATATAAATTTTCTTTATTTATTTATACCTCAAACTAACTTCCATTTCCAGAACACCTTACAAATGCCAACAAAAGTCATTCTCAACACAATTTTCGATACTTCAGCAACACTCTACCAAAATAAAGAAATGTTCTCGGTCATCAAAGTCATCAATTATATTCCAATGAAATTGCTATTGAACTATTCGACTCATCTCGAATAAACACGATATTCCATTCACGCAAATTATCCTCGTCAATTTGTAGCATAATTAGCCGCTATGTGGTGACCGGAAGTCAAATTACTCGACTGAAGGAGCTCCCATAGTGCTTCCGCCCCCTCGAGTTTCTCCTGTTGCGTGTACACACTTATCGTAAACCTGTATTCACGGAGAGTGAGGTGGGGGTTTCGGTTAAATCGAAAAACTTTGCCACTCGACGCGAGGTCGAGGGTCGAATGGAAATAAAACGATAGCCGAGATATGGTGGCACCGGTGCTTTAAAATGCCGAAAGTCTGAAAGGGATTTTATTCGCCGACGAGACACACACGCGACTACCCATTATTTCCCACGGTATTAATCGATAACCGTTTATGACTGGAAATTTTTCCGCGGAATTTACAAAGGGCTTGGTGTAATTGTTAATTAGAGAATTAAGCAATGTTTTTTGTTACACCGCGGGTAGTTTTTTTAAGAAGAAATATTTAGGTGAAATCAGACTCGCGGTAATTTGGTTTGGTTGGTGTGAAAAAGATTTGTATTTTCATTTAATGGGACTGTAGGTAAAGAATAAAATTTCCATAGGATGAAACTTGGGGTCGTGCAAAGTTCAAACGGTTCAAAATTTTAAGATGCGGAGATTTGGAGGGATTCGAAATTGGGGCGCTGAAATTTCGGATAATTCAAATTTTTTAGAGCAATTTTATATCATCGAAATTACAAGACATAGAGATGAAAGTGGCTTTACTAAACCGTAGACATTTTAAAGGGTCCAAATTGTAAGGCTCGGAAACTAAAAATGGTTCAAACTTTGGAATTTTAAGGACACCAAATCTTGTTAATTATAATCACAAGTCAACAAGCAGGAAATATTAATGTTTATGTAATTTTGCGTTGGCCGTTTCGTATCTCGGTGTATACTTAATCAAATTTATTTCAATCCATACATAATATTATCCAATTTTCAGCAAATTCAACGAAAAACAACGTTATTTACAATTAGTAATATGTTTAGAAATCAGAGTTCACGTATATTTAATATTCGATTTTTAATTACTGAGCATCACTTAATTGGAGGGCGGGGATTAATTAACATCAATAAATAAAGAGGTTATACCAGGTGAAATCCGCGGGAAAAATTACGGAAATTACTTTGGAGAATCATTACGGTAATTAAGGGGTACCTTTTCCTTGTGCTTACCTCCGATATGTTCCGAACAAATTGAGATAGACGCGGTCCATTAATTGGCGGGAATGAGAGAGGGAATCGTAGTTGTCTTTATGGTTGTTTTCAAAGTGGAAGGCAGACAATGAAGTTCACCTACGTTTTTATTCGGTGAGAAACATGATCGTTTGTGAAGATTATTTTATTTTGCTTAGATTCGTATTGCATAAAGTGATAATTGAAATCAATAGAAGTTTAAGAGATTTAAATTTTAAATAATTGAAAGGTAAATAGCCTTTGATATTTATATTTCGAATTTTAATTCAAGAATTAATTGGAAGTCAAAGAATGGTTTGATTTGTTTATTCCAAGTTTCTGAAGAAAATTATTTATTTTTTACTTTAATACCGCAGAAATTTTCAACGTCCAAAGATTCAAATAATTCAAATTTTAGAGCCCAAAAAATTTCAGGGCATTCAAATATTCGAATAGAAACGCCATCGGTTAATATTTCATGGCGTAGAAATGTTGAAGAGTACAATTTTCACTAAATACATATAGTTCCTACTTCAAGAGTTTAAAATGTTCGATTCCAAAAATTTGAAAGTATTTCGAATTTCAAGGGTCAAAATCAAATCGGATCGAAAGTGGTTAAATTGGACGAACAAGAATTTCAGGATTGAAATTTCTGTCTTCAAGTTTCGGTGTGCAGAAATGAAAAAGGTTTCAAAAATGAAAATGCAGAACTTTGAATATTCCAACGTACGTAAGATTGAAATTTTAAAATACAAGAACCATTCCAATTTCGAACCCTCCGGCAAACTTGTGCCTCCAACATCAAATCAAAAAGACCGTAAGTAAAATGCCTTGAACAACCAAATGCAAACTAACGATAAAAAAAAACACTAAATCCAAACAGTAAAATGTATGAGAAACGGAAAAAAAAACGCGAAACACGAATTAGAACGGCGTTACATTATGCAATAATGCCTCGGCAACTTATGAAGAGAGCGACATGTTCGCCAAAGTGTCATTAATCAACGTTCTGCAGACGCGCGAGCAAAGGGCAATGGGTTTAAATTATCGAACTTTCCGGAAAAGTCGAGTGTGCCAGTTATGCTATCGACACTTTGATCGATCGAATCTACTCGAATCGACTTGAAACAAATAAATATCGCGGCAGAAGTGGCTTACTGTTTTCCGGATAAGACGCTGTGTTTTGAAAAATTCGAATGTTTCTTTCGGTTTCCCAATTAAATTTCTTTTAATTCTATCACTTTTCAATTCCACGCGTTCAACGTTCGTGGATCGGTGAAACTTTTCGTCGGGGACATTTCGAATGGAACGTCCTGTAGCTTGAATTTAAATTACGAAAATTGTCGAACAATTGCAGAATGTCAAAGAGGAATTGATTTCAGAGTTCGGCTTGTTTACCACCTCGTTCAAACATGTATGCGTGACAGGTTTGGTAAATGTGTATACATGGGGGCCTACGGGCCCATTGGAATTATATTTCTTTATGCATTACGTTAATCGGGATACTTCGGGAAACAGCCTGCCTTTTGTTGTATTTCACACGCACACGTGGACGCATGATGTTTATCCGGATTTTCGGCGAAGAGTGTAAGTAACCCACACAAAACGCACACAGAAACAACGGAATTCCATTGGGAAAGCTAGATCGAGAGATTGAAACCGCCAAATTTATAAGAAATTCAAATTTAAACACAAAGAGACTTTAATTAATCAGACTTTATTTTCTATATTGGGTTCAACTCATTACACAGTCAGATATTTTTGGAATTTGCGGCGAAATGAAAAATTGATTTTACAGCGAATCGGGTGTTAAATTATTTATGTTTTTATATTCACGAATTAAGTCGGATTTAAATATTCGTAAATCAGGTGACCCATTTAGAGAATGACGTAATGTCATTATTTCTGCATGAACTTCGTTTATTTATTTCAGATAGAATTTTAAATTTGCAAAGAACGTTCCCTAAAGTTGTTCGACCTGTTTCGCATTTTTTTTTTTGCGCATGTTCTTCCTAGAACCAGCTTAAGTTAATTTTACATTTCCGTCTGACAACATCGAAACGTTTCAGCTTGCAATCGACGGAATTAAAAATTGATAAACCGTCATCCCCGATCAAGAAATCGTGTTTCGTAAATTACACCTGAACGTCAAAGCACTCATAAATATTACTGTTTTGATGCATTTTTTGAATTATAAAATAAAATTTACACGCGACAAAATATCAAAGAGTAGGACTATACAGGGAGTTACGTTTTGGAGTGCACAAATTTTGAAGGTAAACAATTTGAATATATAGAAATTTTAAAGAATCCACATTTATGGAATAAAAACGAATAAAACTCAACTTTTCAGTGACTCAACATTTGAAAGGAAAGAATTTCTAGGCGTAGATATTTTAAAAATTAACAATTTTCAAGCAGAAGAATTTCCAAGCGTAGATATTTTAAAAAATATTCAAAATTAACAATTTTGAAGCAGACAAATTTGAAGGCATTGACATAACAAGGGTTCAAATTCTAAAGTGTGGGTGTTTCAAAGGGCTCAATTTTCAAGGCGCAGAAATAAGTAGGGTTTCAAACTTTGGGGCGCAGAAATTTCAAGGAATCAAAATGTTGGTGAAATAGAATTTTCTAGCTCACAAATTAAAAGTTTTCATAACAATTTCAATCAATCCCAATTATGTAACGCGGGAAACGTGAAAAGTTATTACAAATACCAATACTAGTATAATTTACTACAAAAAGACTTCCGATAAGAATACAAAAATTCTGCAAGTGGATTTAGAATTACACCTGCAATAAATCTGTCATCAATATTTAAAAATGCAATTTCAAACATCCCGACAATATTAAACGCATTGTTTGCATCTCGTGTTTATCGTCACGCCCCTTCTCCCCCAAAAGAAACAACTTGTCCAGCACTTTGGTCCTCAGTTGGTAAAACACTTCGGTTCCACTCGCAATAAGACTTTGGTCGAGCCACGTGTTTCCAAGTGTTTCAAAGTGTTTCCGAGTGTTATGAAAGCCCGTGTCACTTGCAACCCCGTTAACCACCCCACCCAATTCAGCCCATCAGCCACATTACCACCCACAGTCGGAGATTTCCTTCCGAACATCCAGGAAACATCCAGATGACGCCTAACGCGACACTTTCCCAGCCTTTTTTTCCGCCAAACCTTTTTCCAAACGGTTTCTTTCGGGTCGTTAGAACACGGGGCGGTAAGATATTGTTTCACGAAATTGATAATAAAGGGCGGCAAGGTGTCGGGGTAGTTGCGAAAAGATGCGCTGAGCTTTTATTCTCACTTGGTTTCTTGTGGAAGAAATTTTTGTTTCGTGTCAGGTGTGTTTTGGGAGGTTAGAAAGTTTATGTTTTAGGGACTTCGAGGGAATTCTGGTGTCTTGATCGTGAACATGTAGAGATTTTTAAAGATGCGGTAATTCAAAAGTTGGATCAGATTTCGGCGCGCAACAATTGTTTTGGGAATTCAAATGTTGACGTCTGGAGATTTTAAAAGCTTTTTAAAACGATTTCTAATGGCTTTATATTTCGACGCGCAGAGATTTTTTCGTGCGGTTAAAATTATAATTCACGAACGTTTCGAAGAATTAAAATTTCAACGTATAGAAGTATCAAAGACGGAAAATCAAATAACAAATGACAAATAAAATTTATTGTAAATACATTTAAATAATTGTACACTGTGCAAAACCAGGTTTTGTCGTGATTAATAACACACAAAAACGCATATTTCATCGAGTCAGTTATTAATCCAGCAGTTAATCGTTAACATATGGTCGTACCGGTTAAAATTTCTTCGTACTTTATAGCGTGTTTCGTTGGAAAATAATTAAAGCATTTGTCGGCGCGGCGCAACTCATAATTTCAGTGGGTACATTTTCAAACGGATTGAAACAATCTCGTAACCAAAAGATAATAGAAATTAATTGATACCATTGCCATTATTCATTTAAAAAACATTGCCTCGCAGAAATAATTTCAACGGTACGCAAACGCATTGCGGGAAACGAAGGGAAATGTTTTTCTTTGTTTCTATTTCGAGCGTAATTTTCGTTATTCTATTATAATAATCTTTAAAATACGTACAATGGTAAGTTTTACAACAATGTTCACCGTTCCGCGTTATTCCACGCGTCCGTTTCATCGGCGAATTTATTATTCGCGGTATATCCGTGCTGTCATAATATCACAATGTGACGGGAGAATTAATTTTTGCCGGTCACAACGGTTTGTACATACATACGTCATACTCACAAATTTCACGGACCGATTTAACGTACGTACCGACATGAAAAATTAAACGATGTGGTAATGTGTGTCACCGTGTCACCGGAAAACTGTGCGGTAACGATAGAATTTCAAATATTCTCATTTTTTGAAGAATTTCGTATATACACTGATATGTTACTGATATATCAGTAATAGAGATAACATATGAAGTTTTTCTATTTTTCGTTTGCAGGACTCTCAAATAGTTCGATTTTTGGATAGTCAGAATTTCAAGGGGCATACATTTTTGAGTGCAGGAATTTTAAGTGGATAAATTTTGGAATCTAGGTATTCTAAAAGATCGAAATTTAGGCACCTAAAAATTTCAAAAACTTCAAATTTTCTCAAAGTGATAACACTTTGAAGCACATGTATGTACAACAGTCCAAATTTTGAACCCGAGTAGCTTCGAACAACTCAAATTTTACGCCACAGAAATTTCAAAGGGTTGAAATTTTAGCTTATAGAAGTTTCGCGGGAAATTCACCGAATGTAACGGCGAATCCATGGTGAGCAGTGTTGCGAACTTTGGATTTTATTTCCAGAACTTTGAAACAGTCGGTAATTTGCAGGATTTGATAGAGAAAATTTGTTATTAATTTTATGTCGTTTTAATATTTTTTCTAGGCACTAGGGTTCAGTTTTTAATACAGTTTTAAAGAATTGTTAGTTAGGTTGAATATAAACCGCGAAGAAATGGCCTTTCGCTGTAATTTAAATTAAGTAAACTTGAAAGAAACCGTAACACCACTTTGAACAATTTCCTAGAAAAGTTTTCACAACTTTCCGCGGTAACTTTTTCTTCTCGTCTCATATTTTTATTGCACGCTCGTTAAGTGAACATCCTTTTCATTCAACGCGACGGCGAATAATTTAACGAATCCACTTTCCGATTTACACTTCTTATTTTACTGTATTTCTTTTTTTTTTTCATCGGGTTCCTGGAACTTCGAGTTTCGTAATCGCAAAATACTTTTTATTATTCTTCCACGTTCGCAAATGCAAGGTTCATGTTGTTCAAACTGTCACGAATCACGCGTCATTATGGAATTAGCATAAGTTAAATTGGTGTACCGTCGGGTATGAATTAACGGTACTTGATTTAGCGATAAGCGATAAAAATGAAAAAGTTTCTACTATTGTTACGGGAAAGTATAGCCTTGACAGGAAACGATGGAACAGAAATTAAGCAGCACGAACTTCGCAACGTGTATGCCAGTTTCTTTTTTTTTATGATTTAATAAATGTTCGAATTTGAACATAAATTCGAGAATTTCAAAGTTGAAGATGTAGGAAACATTTCGTGACGATCAAAAATTGGAAAACAGACATGTTTGACCGTTCAAATTTGTTGAGAAACGATAATTTTGATGGTTTAATTTTTTTCGACAAAAAAGATTTTAATGGCTTGAAATGTTCGACCGCAGAAATGTTGGGAACCAGTAAATTGATAGGGCTCAGATTGCGACGAGTTGAAACATAAATAAATAGTAGACGAGTTTGGTGTTACCAATCACGATAAAATCAAATATTCTATTTTTTAAGTTTTTAACAAAGTTGTAAATTGGAAGTCAACACCGAGAATTTTTAAGTTTGGAATAAATTGACATTTTTTATCGGGAGAAAGTTACGGCGTAGAAATTTTACAGACGTACTAATTTTCAGACGGTGGTTTTTCCAGATCAATTTCAAGATCAATGTAGTAACATAGCAATTTGAAACCGAGACCGTAGATATTTACAAGACTAAACATTTTATGGCGCGAAAATTTAAAATCAACAAATATTTGACGCAGGCATTTTAACTCTTAAAAACTTCAAGAGTTCATAATCTTCGCGGTGTTTAAATTACATGGCATCAAAATATCATTACCAATAATAAGTAGACAATTGAATAACACATAGATTTTTCTTAAACTGTACAATCATTTCATAAATTCATTAGGAATTGATAACATTTACAAAGTAGCAACAATCGGAAAAAATAGCAGAATGTTTCCTCGTATAATTTTTCAAGCATATTTCATGGATAGAAAAAATTAAAACATGTTACCCATACGTTGTTGATAAATATTCTCTTAAACAATGCACAAAAAGCACTGATAAATAATTCCTAACTTATCCCCGCACATGTTTTACAACGTTTCCAATTCATATGACGCGTTTCGTATTTTTTTTATATAATATCGAATTATTCATTTAAAAAATTCATCCGGCAGATTTTTCGAAACCCCCCTTCAATAAAATCGAATTCGCTCAATTTAAAATCGGTCACAAACTGTTAAACTTGTTTTTTTAAATCAAAACTCACTCCCATTTTTTTAAATAAAGCATTCGTTCGTTTTTGCAATACTACGAGACAAAAATAATTAAGGGGAGGTTGTCATCTGAGAGCCCCAAAAGAAGGTCATTTTCTCGAATTTTTTTTTCTCACTGAAGGAAATAAATGAAGAACTTTAATTTATCGGCACGTGTTTAATGAATCAAAAGGTACAAAAAAAAATTTTTTTATTGAAAAATAATGTGACAATACATATTTGTTTACACGCTTTGTAATATGACGATCCCAAGAAAAGTTAGTCGGTTGTTGCCCACTCCAGCATCTACAAAAGTTAGCAAAAATGACTAATGGAAGAATTTTTATGAAATATATGAGTGTAGTTGGAGCCCCTACTAGAATCATCAATGAAAGTCGAAAATTAAAAAAATGGCGGACATTTGAATTTTCTTTTTCATTTTTTCACCAATTTTTCGCTCTTTAAAGTACTATAAAAAACAAAATAATGCATATATCCTCTTGATTCTAGTAGGGGCTCCAATAAATCAAATCTACTTCAAAACAAAACAAACAGAAAGGCGATCTATCAAGTAGTTTTTGAGTAATCTTGGGCAACAGTTTGAAAAACACGATTTTTCAGGAGACACGATTAAAGATTCGATCTACGAATCTGTGTTAACGTCTAAATATTATCCCTTGTGGCTAATTAGCGATTCCAAGGCCATACATTAGCCCCTCCTCAAGTTCATACTGTTCGTGCAGATTCATCCAACAATAAGATATCCTCCACTCAAACTACCACTCGATTTCATATTGTCAGTCAAAAAGTAGTTCTCGTTTTTATTCCATAACTTTTAAAAAAAAATATATTCGACCAAACGGTTTTGGGAATATATTCTAAACATAATTTACTATCAAAAAATGAAAAAAAAAAAATTTCGAATTTTTGGTCGGTCGTAATGAGAACCTCTCCTTAAATTACTCCAACGGTTGTTACATTGTTTACAAAACTTCCTCGACGAGATTGAAAGAAGGTGTACCAACCATTGCTTCGAGACATCCTGTACATTTCTGTTACATTTTCGGCGTTCCATTCTATTTGTATCCCTTGTAGCGGAGAATTATCTATCGATTCTAACGGTATAACTTACCGCGGTATCGCAGTAACGATAGTAATATTCTGCCCTCTGTTCTATCCGTTCTCTCTATTCTCTCTCTATTCTCTCTGCGAAGAGAGGGCCGTGTTCGTACGAACCATATGAACTCGGCGTAATGCCGAGTCGAACAAAGCGGGAAACTTAATCTTCACCATCCAGCCACACCGGCACCTAATGAATCCGAGTAACATAGAAACGGTAAAAGGTACCACTCCACACTCGACACACCACGTTACGTTATCGCCATCTCTCATTGCTTATCGTGGCGTCGGTGTGAATTAAAGCCTGTGGTATGTGTGTACGATTATGACACATTCTGGGCCGGTCGATTTCAGAGGGTTTCCAATGTTTGCGTTTTGCTTGAATATTTAATCTTGAGGAGGTGCAATTTGTACGCCGTGAAAAATGCACGCGTAGCAATTTATAGATATGGGAATTTCCACGCGTGGAAAATGCATTGGGGTGGAATTTTTACGCAGTATAAATTATGGGCGGTATACTGAAATTTCGACGCGGTCAGGGTCTGCCTTTTGAAAGTTTTCTGCGCATTTGAGAGCGATCGGATAACTGATATGTTTTCTTCTAAAATCCATTGTTTCATAAAATTAATAATATTTTATTTTTAAAATATTAGATATTCTATTAAATATCACGAAATATAGAAAATTCAAAGTACCATAAAAAGTCAGATATGCTGTAGTATAATTGATAGTAATTATCACGAAACAAACAATACGCCCTGAAAGCAGGAACTTCTACCGAAACGTAAAATATAGGTATTATACCGGTAATTTTCGGTTGTACCTTCGTAACCGTTATAGAAACCGAAATAAGAAAATACCGGTATGACGTCATACCGTTATATAAAAATACCGGTATATTTAAATTAATAAAAAATTACCGGTATATTTACCGGTATTTATCGGTTATTTTTTCGGTTTCCCTGTTTCATTATAATTTCCAAAATATATATTTTTAAGCGAAGATCTAAAATTATTAATATACATCGGTATTATTCTACCACCATTGCGCCAACACAGCTACATCGAAACCGATATGCAGTACCACAATCACTGATACCGAAACCAGAATAATTATTAGCATATTTGGGATAATATATTTATACAAGGTGTCCCAGCTAACTTGACCACCTTGAATATCTCGTTTATTTGTAGTAATAGAAAGAGATGTTAGAAGACAATATTAACCTTAGATGGCTTAGATAGTTGTTGACAATATTAACACATTGTTGACCGGCAATTTTACTGAAAATTTATCTCATGTCACCGGCTATTATTTCGTGATTGGATATGGAAGTAAAACAATATAAATAAACTTTAATAAATTCTATTTATTATTCAACTTGGCGCGTTTTATAACCGAGAGACACAGCTTGAGAAACGCTGACAAACAATTGCACTGTATGATCGCCAACAGACAAAATAACGGAGATGTAAAAAAAAAGGCGAATCACAATGCGACCAGTTAACAGCGCGTTCCTTAGATAGTAAGTTAGATAGAAGCCTTCGCCTTGTAAAAAAAAAACCGAAAAAATACCGGTATATATTTCGGTTTCGGTTGTATATCGATTTCGGTATTCATCCATTTCGGTACTATAATGATTTCGGTATTTTTCTATTTCGGTACTATATCAGTTTCGGTACAGTTTTGGTCACGTAATACCGGTATCAAAATTATACCGGTGGCTGAAAGCAAGCTGCTGATTTTCAGTTAGATACTTACGTTAAATAAAAAACATCTTTATTGAAAAAAAAATTTTTTTCAATGGGTGCAAAAAGATTTCAAGGTTACTATATGAAAGACTATCCGTGGAATTTTCCGTGTTTGTCGGCTCGTTATCAGCTGGTTAATTGATTGTAGAAATTTCGCCGATTACCAATTTACAGTTTCGAAATTCGAATTAGCGAGAGTATATCTAATTATTATGGTAATATTGCATTACCATCCCAGCATGCGATTAAATTTCCGTAAACGTGATATGCCCGAGAATTTCTCCTAAACAATTGAATTTAATTACGAATATATTCATATTCTCTAAATAATAATCAGCGAAATATTACCATAATTCCAGGAAATTCATTGGTTAATAATTCCACCATTCCTAAAAATGGATATTTCAGTGTCGGATATGAAGTATATCTTTCGCGTTAAAAAAAAAATCGTTCCGAGTAATTTTTTTCGGCGAAATACTAGCGGTAGGAATTTGCTTTTTAATTAATACTTTCATAGACTGTAGCGATCATTATTTTATATCCGTCAAAGAAATTAGTTGGTAATTTATGCGGGTTCCTTTTTTTCGTTGGAACTTTTTTGGGTAAATAATTGAAAATTTCCAATGCAGGGATGATAAGACTTTCTTTTTAGTTTATGGGAAATCAAAGGATCTGAAAATATACCAAGTTTTCGACTGGCCGGCTTGCTGATCGATATTCAGCATATTTTCAATTCCGTCAGGGTTCATAAGAAATTTGAAACAATTTGAATTTCACGTGGATCTCAAAGAGGTACGGGAATTTTATCCGGATTTCAAAGTATTTTGAATTTTATGAGGAGAACGATCCTCAAACATAACGTATACAGAAGCGGGTATAGGTTACAATACCTATACATATGTATACGGTGGCGAACGTCTTATGGGTCACCGTGGACCGAAAAACTGAAAATTATACAGACAGAAATTTTTCGATTTATTTCGTCCTGAGAATTTCCACGAGGTGTTTCGAAAGTATCGGACGCGGACGAAGAGAAATGTTTAAGGAACGAAATATTTGGATACAGATATTTCAAGATGATAATTTTTTATAACCGCTTTTAATGGGATACAATTTTTTGGAAGCAAAAATTTCAGAAGGTTCAAAGTACGCGATAAAACTATTTAAGGGATTCGAGTCCATTTAAATAGTGGCCATTTTAACGCGATTCATATTCGCGATTCACAAAAGAATTTATATTGTTTGGATAGCAGAAAGCAAAAATGTTGGAAAGCTAAAATTTTTGAAAATAGTCGTTGCAAAGAGTGCAAATCCTTTGGGAAGCAATATTCAATAGCTTCAAATTTTCGGCCATAAATTTTTATTTCAGGTGGTTTAAACTTCGGGGGCACATATTTCATAGCACGGAAACTACCATACATTGAATTTGCAAAGTCTTCAAATTTTCGAGCACAAAATTGTATGGTGTACAAATTTAATCTTCATATTTTAACCTGTAGAGACATAAAAGAATGATAGAATATTTTTCACATTTTTGTAGATTATTTCTAAACATAGAAACATGTGAATCGAGATGTTCCAAAAAATGTCCACTTTTCCCACTGAGAACGTTGAACGTTACAAATTTTTAAATCATCCCCCCATCTAATTTTCTCGCCCGTTGTCATTTCCGATGCAGCCGAATCAAGTGGCCATTTTCAAGTTCGACCGTTTTACATTTTCTGCCCTCGGTTAATAGCGGCGAACGTCGGGGTTTGCGGTGCAAACTTTATTTCACGCCGGGCAGCCATTACCGCCCCTAACCGCACACCAAATCCACAAAAATACACCCCCGTCCTGTCAAAACGACGATACACCGCTTTTTCGCCTCGATTATATCGATTCCCATTCCGCTATAAATTTCGACAATAGCTTTTTTCCTTTCGCCGAGTTACATGTGTAATATTGTTGTTTACTGTAAAGAAAAAAAATATATATCGCGATCTAATTTCCCTATAAAGGAAAAGAAATTTTGAATGGTATTAATTACACCGAATGTTTTACCAGACTTTTTTTATGATTTATCTCGATATTAACTTTCTTTTTTTTTTAATTAAAGTCGTATCGATAAATATTTCGAATAATCGGAATTTTTTGCATTTTCGCGAAAAATGGACGGGATGAATCGATCTGAATAATACTCGTATCTAGAATGAAGAAATAAAACTCGGGGTTTGATAAAATCGTGGATATTTCGGTCTACAGTGAAACGTGTTAAGCACGGAACGGTTTCGAGTTTAATCGTTGTATGCGTTTGACACTCCTGGGAAGTTTAATTCTCTTTCCCTATATCTGTCTCTTTTTCTCTATCTCTTTCTCCTTTTCTTTTCTTCTTCTCTTTCTCTCTTTCTCTCTTTCATTCTCAATCCCATTTATCACTGTCTCATATTATCGCAGCGTATGATCCAATATTACGTATTCATAGATGTTAAAAGGCTGGAAAACTTTTGAGAATGTTTCGCGCACGTAGTTTTTGAATTCGAAGAATTCTTTGGCATTACGAGATGTAGACAATTTTTGACCTGGGAATATCCAGGTGAAGAGTTCCGAGCCAATGAAGTAGAAGAAAGTTTAAAGCGTAGAATTTCTACGCACAGAATATTCCGCGTGCAGAAACTTTAAAGCGTAGAATTTTTTCTACGCACAGAATATTCCGCGTGCAGAAACTTTAAAGCGTAGAATTTTTCACGCACAGAATTTTCCGCGTGCAGAAAATTTAAAGCATAGAAATTCTCACGCAGAGAAATTTCTGTGTGTAGAAAGTTTAAAGCGTAGAGTTTTTTACACAGACAATTTTCTGTGTGCAGGAAATTTAAAGCGTAGAATCTTTACGTTCAGACTTTTCTGTGTGCAGGAAATTTAAAGCGTAGAGTTTTTTACGCAGAGAATTTTCCGGGCGAGGAAATTCCTGAGCGTAGAAATATGAAAGCATTGAGATTTTAAGGCGTTGTTATTTCCACATGTAGAATTATCTGTGCATAAGAATTTCCAGGCGCAAAGATTTTAGGGTGTTGAAAATTTTCAACAGAATCTTGAAGGCACGAAGAAAATTTGAAAGTAAACATTTTCTGGCACAGATATTGTATTTCCCATGCGTAGAAATTTCTATGCACAGAATTCTCTACAGTTTCGTACGAGTACCTAATAAAACGAAACGCTTGAAAATTCCAAAATCCACGAATCTCAAAGCGTAAAAAGTCCAAGAATTCACTTTTGATTACCGCAAAAATTTCGTTCTCGACACATTTCGCAAAAAAAAATCGAAAAACGAGCGTAACATTTACTCCAATTTTTTTCCAGTGTTTCAACATCCATTGATACCATACACAAATGGAAGATTTTCAGTGATTGAAAAGCGAGAAAAAAAAAACGTAGTTACTCGTTTTTGTTCCTGTATGATTTCTTATGATTTATATATGTTTTTGTTCCAGGGGGCCCGCGAACATTTTCAGCTAGGCCTTACCGAGGAGGTTGGTTCTCGTTTCTTTGGTTTGCAAATTAGGATTAGTCAGTAGACTTTTTTCTATAAGACCCAAACATACAAAATCCCTATCCTAAAAACCATTTTTTGTCGCATACATACATATACATATATATAGACGAAATATATATTTGTCATATATATAGTATATGTAGATCACGCGTGCATTTAAATCGTACTCGCTTTATCACTCATACATGTGTATCAATAATATGTATGACATCTACATACCCTTACTAATAAATTGATAATCCCGCGAATCCTCTAATTTCTGTATCATTTATGTCTCTGTCTTTTTTTCTTGTTTTCCATTGACGCCTGAAACAACGAACGTTAACGCAAAAAAACTGCTATTGTTTCTGATATTGTTACCTCAACTAGCGTATATATTCGTCTATACGCTTGCTAATTGCATATGTGTATTTAGATTGAACACTAATACTCTGTAACTTCTTTTAAATGTGGCCCTGTTTGTGTGCACCTTTGGGTTACCATGTTTAACTTGCTTACTCGATGTTTCGCCATAACGAATTCTGAACGAAAAGTTAAACAGGTCACCCTGTATAACTGTATACATGTACGGGGTAGGCCGGACATAGATGTGTGGGCTTAGTCTCTGAGAAACAGCGGAGATGTCGATCGGAATTTTGTTTTTGGCCTGAGGGAACTTGATGTTTGACTTTGTTGAGGGACTTCTTATTTTTTGAAACGGAACTGGGTTACATTTTTTCTTCGGGGTTTACAGAAAAATTGTTGCTATTTACTTGTTTTATTAAGATCTTGAGTACAGGCATTTTAGAAAGTTCAAAATTTTAGATGCATTTATTATAAAAGATCCAATTCTTTGAGGAGTAAAAATCGTAATGCTTTCAATTCTTTAAAATTGTTGAAATGAAGAATAAATATAATAAAATTGTTGAAATGAGAATAAATATATAATCAAATTCGGAATTTGTTTTCAATGTTTTGGGAAGCAAATATTAAGAAAATGTCTAAATGTTATAGGGCGCCCAAATTTCAATTGGTTAAAATTCTGAGGTACAGAAATTACAGGGAGTTTCAAAGTTTCTTAATAAAAGGTCCCTTTTTCTTGAGATTTCTTTACACACCAAATACTTGGGCTATGAGCTCGAAAAAATTCAGATCGACATCTTCACTCGCTTCATCGAAAACAGCTTGCAACACTTTATTTGTCCCACCCTTTACACTGTACAGTCAGTTTCTGAAAATGTGGAATTCTTCCGTTTAGAATATCGAAAACCGACAACAAATTGTCAAAATTAAAAATTTTACATTCCTGTTAAATTAATAACTGTACATTTTCGGAAACATCGTGCACAGTACAAAACATCTAATCCAATTGGGCCTGAAGAATAAAAAAAATCGATAATTTCTCCCTCTGTTTTTGAACAATCGAATTGTTGAAAAATGGAGAGGAATGCACAGATTTTTCTCGTCAGACCCATTTGATATTTTAGAAATTAAATAAATACTACAGCTATCGTTCTCTTTTATCGAAGATCCGTGTTAGAATTAGATCGATGTTTAGATGTGTGAGTACATTGTGTAGTGTATACGCACCACGCAACACACACGCCATTTTCTGTGTCTTGTCCGTGTTTGTGCTGTTCGTAGGGATTAGGGCTGGTTCTCTGTCTCTCTCTTTTTCTCTCTATCTCTTTGTCTCTCTCTGTCTGTTTTTCTCTGCTTAAAAAAAACGATTGATTCATTCGTTTAGAATCGAATAACGCTAATTGTCTTGCTGAACTTTCATTTCACGTAGCAGTGAAAATCTTTTTGAAAATGTGCTTGTTTTTTGCTCCCTTTTCAACGGAATATAGATGAAGGATATTAATCTACTTGATAACATGAAGTGAAAACAGAGTTGTGGAAAAACAAATTATGAATTTAGCGAGAAACGGCGTGATTATTGTCGGAACACGTGAACAACAAATTTAGCCCGTCTATAGTGAACGTATTTTCATTGTCCTTGCGGATTTTCGATAATAATCCTAAAAGTCCGACTGATAAAACAGGCCGGAAGCAAATAATTTTTATTTTAAAACTGCGCAGTTCATAATAATTCGTTCAAATAAAAAAATCAGCGATTTCCATATTTTCCGGCGAAACAAAAATTTCCGCGCGGAAAAGTGATCGCATGAATTTTCGCGATGTTTTCTTCATTGTCCGTGACAAATTGGTTGCCTGGTATATTCTCACGGCGCCCTGTATTATTCTATCTTCCTCGATTTTCATCCCTAGCGGAACGTAATTTTTCGAGATTGAAAACACCTTTCAAATCCGTCGTCACGTAGATGCGATTTTAATGTCGCGATAATAATAATAAATGTTGTGCACGCGGAACGAGTTCCGCGAAACGAAAGAAAATTTGAACTTTTTTACTTTAACGTGTCATGGGAAGGACATTATTTTTCAATGATTTTTTTGGAAACAAAAATTGTAACGTTTTCTGAATTTTTGGGGGCGCCGTAAATTCAAAGATAGAGAAAGAACTAGATTTTTTCAAAATTTTAATGAAGTTTATCCGTTCTTTTCCCGCGATCGGAAATAGTTGAAAAATAAAGTGGGCAAATATAAGATCAATTTTCTCAGGTAAAAGTAATTACAATATGTCAACAGGGGATTTAATCACGATTCAGTTTTATTTGATTTTCATTTTTCTCCGGTAGCCCTGTTTAATTGCTTCGTGTTTTCTTTTGAAATTCACTTCGATTTCTTTCGAGGTTAAAAAATGAAATAAGAACAAAGTTTCGCAATTACGTTCGGGTTGTATGAATTTCGAGGTTATAATTTTTGCGACCGGGAAAATTTAACGGTCCAAAGTGTTTGCCAATCAAAACGTCGGAATTGATCGAAATTATCTAATTACATAGAGCGTGCGAAATTAATTAATGCAAACAGTTAGGACACATCAAGTCCCATGTTTAATAAAACATAGAAAAGCGTTCCCAAAAAAACTCGTTCGGTACGGGAGTGCATAAATTTCCTCGTAAAGTGATAAATAACTGGACAGAAATTTCCAAATGTAAATATCGAATGGAAAAATGCAAATGATGCGTTGCTATGAAATTTTTGCCGACAAACAAAAACGGATCGCGAGTAAAATTACCAGATAACAATTGACAGGCGCCGTGAAGAAGTAAACTTTCTCGATTGTTATAAACGTTTTTTTACGTCGATATTTATACGGTTTCGGCTTGCTAAAAATATGGTTATTATTTCTTCTTTATTGGTAAATTTTGGTAAATTAAATAAATGTGAGATGCTAACGTCTTCTGTTAATTTAATTCAGTCTTTCCGCTGGTTTCCTTTACCAACTACCACGGCTAAATTATCAGCGCGTCGGCGAATTTATTCCTGGAACTGGTGGCAGTTGGCAACACTTATTTCCGCAGTTACCATGATGTTTTCTTATTTCGGGACTTTTCTTCGCCAGTTTCGATTTCTTGCGAAAAAAAACGTGTAATTTTTAGACCATGAAATTTCCACATGTTTTTCGTCAGTCGCGACGATTAAAATATTTATCGCTAACCATCTCTAAAAATAAAGATATTTCACCGTTTAATAGTGCACTTGGAATTTTACATTACCATGATAACATTTATTTTTGGGAACGTTTTAATGAAAATCGATTGCGGGCACCAACCACCATTTGCGTACTTAGATTTAGGTGTTCGGATCATAGGTGGCCTGCTGCGTAAAATTAGTTAGAAGTCAAGCGGCGGTCACCGGTGACCTTCACCGGGGAACTGCGATAACATTGAAAAGAAAGTTAAATGTTATACCTCATTAATTTTTTTTAAACATTCAAGACATCTACGAATACTAATGCATACAAATTCTATATTTTCACTTAACCTCACGGCAAGGTACCTAAAACATTTTTGGAAAAAAATTCACGTTTATTCCTAAATTGCAATGTTCCCCGGAATTTGGAATACCTCTTCATTGAAAGTCTTCGAGACGTCTGTCGGCAGCCTGGGAAGAGGTTGGCAGCCCTGGGCGAAACGGCAACAAATCATTGGCCCGGATGCGAACTGCTATACAGTTCCTGCTTTCCACCAGCCGTTTGATTTATACGTCGCTCTTGATTACAATTGATTTCACCCCGAAACTCTCTATCATTCCACGCTCGCGTAAATTCATCTGCATTCAACTGCCCAACAAATCAAATGATCCCGTCTTCGGGCATTATGTGCATTTCGTCCGAGAATAGGTTTTTCTAGGGACATTATTTTCGGCGCATGCGCGACACTCGTTGATTCGAACTGGCGAGCTCGTTAAAAAAAATCGATAAAATAGAGGCGTCTTTTTTTCAGCGCGTTATAGAAGTCGGACGTACTCGAAATTTAAAGCGATTTAAGTTTAGACTCTTTGGCATTTTCATTATTTTTGCCAATTACAGGAATCGAGAAAATGATAGAAAAAACTTTGAAAATATTTTCGACTTTCCAAATATTTTACAAATAGAGCACGCGCGGAAAGGATCGAGAAACGTTGAAAAATTCGAATTTGTCACGTTTAGGGAATAATGGTTAAACAAGCGAAATGTTTTCGCGGCATTTTCAATAATTGAAATTCGCGGAACACGCGAATATCAGGGAAAATGCGTAACGCTCGCATTCGGCATTCCGCGACGTCGTGTATATGCATGTCGCCACAGGTTTGCGCAAATAATTGAATCTCCATACACGGATAAAACTTCGTGTAACTTACGTGTATGTATATGCAGTCGCGAATTCTGCAGTTTACAATACTGTCTGGTAAAAAGTATGCGTCGACTGCGTACTTGCGTGTCAACGTGAATAAAATGCAAGAAATTGTTTTGAGTTTAAAATAAAAGATGAGATAATTTTAGATAATGATAGTGGATCGATAAAATTAGAGATGAATACTACGCGCAGTGAATTTAATACAGGGTGTAACAAAAATTCTGGGACACTTTAGGTTTATGGATAGTACGCATAAAAATAAGAAAAAAAAGAGTCTTATAAGTTGTGGGCGCAACCCACCCCCTATCGAGATACAACCCCTTTTGTAAACAATTTTTAAAAAATCATATCTCCGAAATGGTACGTCGTAGAAGACCCGTTTTAATTGCAATATAGCCGGAGAAGATCAAAGATAATAGAAAAATATATAATTGCTGCGATTATTGCTGTTACATAGCATTTATTCTTGTTTAATCCAAACAACGTCGATTACCTATATCGTAGCAGGTTGTAACAAGTTGGGAAAAATTGAGGGCATTCACTAAATCTTCCTTTGCGTAGATAGTGATATTTTTTTCGTAAACTTTAGTCTCTTCCGGTTATATTGCAATCAAAATTGGTCTTCTACGACGTACCATTTCGGAGATATGATTTTTAGAAAATTTTTTACTAAAGGTGTTGTATCTCGATGGGTTGCGCTCACAACTTATAAGACTTTTTTTTCTTATTTTTATGCGTTCTATCCACAAACCTAAAGTGTCCCAGAATTTTTGTTACACCCTGTATAATAGAATACATGGATTCTATTGACTCTAGTAGTTTTAGTCAACGACTTGATGTTTTTTTCACCGGCTGTTTCTATACGAAGGAATTTGTGTTATTGTTTCTACGCGGAGAGATATAAACGGATTAAAATTTACGCGAATTAATACTTCTACACTGTGAAATTATTACGCACAGATATGACGTGTTGCTATTTTTACGCAAAAGCTATGTCCGTATGAACATCGGATCACATTGATATTTTCGTGTAAAGAAATTTCCATGCATCCTAATATTATTTTCCACTATTGATTATTAATATTACCACCTGACTTTTACAAAAACTGCATCAACAAACAAAGTAAAGGGATTCAAAAAATTTCTACGCATTTGAATTCATACTCGCGAAAATTTTATGACATAGAAATATTAACGCGTAGAAATTTTCTCGCGTGTATACGTTAGGGCGCAATAGAAATACATATATAACCATGGAAATGTTAGTGAGTGGAAATTTCTTTGCCTAAAAGGTTTAGAGCGCAAAAATATTACTGCTCGACAATTTTAGGACATTGAGATATTACCGCGCGAAAAATGATTTGCGTTGAAGATTTCGGACATAGAAATATTAATGTTAGACCATTTTGGAACGTAAATATACTAATACGCGAAACTCTCCCCAAGTAGAAATATCAGTGCTACCCGATACTTACACCCAAATACGCTTAATCAAATCCAGCCGGCCGAAACTTACCGAATATCGAATCACTTAGGGCTTCGTCAGCGTGTTAATAATACCAAACCCGTTAATAAATACCCACGTTCCATATCGATAACATTACCATATATTCTTAGGCAGGATCGTGAAAATCTAGGTTGCCGGGGATCTCCGTGCGCGTATTGAATTTCCATATATGTACGTATCGACACACGTATCGCTGTGTTGGTACGAAAAAAGTATATAGAAATACAGAATCCCCACACGAATCCTTTACCGATACGCGCACGTAGAATACGTTTCCGTGTTAAACGGCCGGGCTACGTGATTTCATTTACGATACGAACTCGCGATCTACATCCGTTGGAAATATGCTGCCCCTCTCTCGTTCTCTCTCTCTCTTTCTCTCTCTCTCTCACTCACTCCCTCTCGCCATTGGTGAAGCAGAACCGGATGAAGCAGGCATTTAGGAGGAACAGGCATGAGAACACTGCTTCCGGGATTTATGCGACTCGAGATTCATGCCACGCGTCTTTTCACTTATCATACTGATCTTATCGGGCCCATACCTCGTGGAGTGACACTTTGACCATAGGGTTTTATAGGATAAATGGGAAACAGGTGAAAGGAACGAGGACTTGCTTGATTCTGCGCGCTGTGCTATATGGTTGGACGTAAAAGGTCGCATAAGGGCTACTGGTACCCCATTATAATTTATTAGAGTTCCACTTGACGCGTAATTATGTTTTTTATCTACTTTCTTAGAGTTTGAATTGCCATTTTAACACTAGAACTACCAAGGGGGTCAAAATGACCGGTTCCGCATTTCTTCTAAGAATCGCTTAAGTTTATAACACTGCGATTTCAAAATTTCTTCATAACCATGTTTCTCTATACAAATAATTAAGTCGATCAATTTACTATCCCCCTTTATTTCTTTGTTTCAAACGTATTTATCTAATGCTTCTAAATATACCGAATTAATCCTCGGTAGTTCTAGTGTTAAGCCTAGAAATATTTGAAATTTTAACGCGTGGAAGCTCGAGGGCGCAGAAATTGTCGAAATGTGGAAATTTAAAGCTTGGTAATATATTTTCTGGGCAAAACTTGGGCTAGCATATTTTAGAGAGTTGAAAGTCCTAGGAATAGAAACTTTAGGATGTAGAAATTTCAATGTAGGGACATTTTAAAGAATAGAAATTTGAGCTCTGGGTATTTCAGATCATAGAGACAAAGGAATTTCAGAGCGTGGCAATTTCGGACGTTCAAAGTTTCGTTCCACAGCTGCCAGTGGTGAGAGACCAGTTTGTCTCAAACTAGCGAGACTCGCTCATTGTCAGTAGTTGTTGTAGATTGTTTTCCTCAATCCCCTATCGCACTCGTCGATTTCTTACAGGAAGCTGTTACTAGAGCCATAGAATCGAAACTACTGCACACGCATCTGCTAAGTGACTGCTAGATAACTTTTAGCATGTTGCGTATTTACTATGGGAAACGTCACACGCTTATGGAAAGTTCAGTTGATTTTTGTAGCTAGTGTTTGTAGCGTAAGTGAGCCCCTGATTGAGTTATTCTAATGACACGTGTTTCTTGTTTGATTCCAGGTGAGTTCAGAGATTTTTCTAAGTGTTAAATAGCCAGCTGATCGGAGTTCATCGTAAGTTGGTAATCCTTGATGTGTTATTAAACGACTGATTGTAATTTTATGATTCGTTCGATTTTTTTTTTTGAGAATTTTTTTATGGAATACCCGTTCGACCGATTGCTTTGAAATTTGACAGGTTATTTTGTTATGTTTCAAAGTTTTTTTTGGGAGTATTGTTGCGCCGGTAGTTTGGTATTGGCATTTCTGCGAGAGAATGGACATTGTACGAATGGAAATTGTAAGAGCGACAGGATATGCGACAATGTATGCGCGAAAGACAAGCGTTTTGAATCGAGTGAGAGTTTGGTTAGAATGTATCGAAAGAATGAATTCCGCGTATGCACGTGTGCGACCTGTGACCAAAAATCGGTACGTGACAAAAATGTGTGGATACGTGAGCGAACCAATGGGCAACTAATAAGGAAAACATGGGACTGGATGAACGAGAGAATGAATCAGATTAAAAGCGAAAATTCAAGTGGACGAACGTGTGAGGTGTCACGAGGAGAGAAACTTGGTTCTTTAACGGAGTAAGAGAGTTGTATTGTTTAATAAAATACCTGAAAACCTAATTAGACAAATAACATTTTATCATTTAGCAAAAATAATCCCACAGTAGAAAATGCGGATTTAGTGGGAAACTAACAGATATTTCTGCCTGGAAGTAGAAGGAAAAATTGTGTGCTAATGTCGTTGATGAAAAGAAGTCCCATTTGATTTGATACTCAAGGCAAAAGAAATATTCCTTAAGCTGGATGATAGTAACTTTCGCTTGTACTAGATTCATCTAGAAAAATCAAAAAGTGCTAAAATGTCTTTCAAGTCTTGAAATTTTAAGGTAAAATCGATTTTGACATTTCAACAATTTTTGTTTTTTTTTCATCAATTCAGTAGATGCCACGCGTCAGATTATAATTCTTGTATTGGTGTCCGTGTTTGAGATCATCCTTGGAGTACTTGTTATCAACACAAGCGACTCCCGATTTTTGCCGTGTTCTCAGAACTTGCTATGTATTCGCCACTTGCATTTTTTGTATCGACAGATAAAAATTCATAAGGATAGTATAGGATACAGTAAACTAAGCTGTCAACTTTAAAAGTAATCGATGCAACGATTTTTTCATAAAAATTCCGAAAATTTACATTACATGAATTTTCCTTTTGAATTCAAATTTATTTTTCACATACGACAAACTTGAATGTGAAAGAAATGAAACTTAACCAATTCGGGCGTAAGTATCCCGAACATTATAACATTTTGATCATTATTATTTCTTTGCATTTCGATTTCAACTGTTCCACACAAATGCTCGTCAATTTTCCATATAACACAATAGCAATGCTTAACCAGGCGATTCGTAATTGTCCAGTGTTCTTGGACAGTCAAGCATCGATATGAATCTGGCCAGTGAGCTTTATTTAAATGAGCTTATCGTGACTAGAAATTCAGCGTCCAAACGTCAGCAAGATTTTTTTATTTATTATTCGAGTAATAATCGGGATTCTGGGAGAGTGAGATTCGCCAGGAACACCCTGTATAGCAGACGGGCCGCTGTTGAAAGCCTGTATCTCTCGGAGCATTGTGATGGAAATATTCCCGAGATATTCAGCCGCCAATCATTCGCCCGAAGAAAACACTTATCGCCTGCTCAGAGTCTTTCCATGAAAAACTGACCCACCGATAAACCAATCATTCACGCGAGCTCGCTTCCCTGACACGGATGCTATATATATTTTTTTTAAGGAAAAACGATGCTGCGGGATGAAACGAAATTTTTCCAGAGGAAATTCTGATGGTAAGTGTTAAGAGCATCATGGGTCAGACACGGGATGATCTGTTTGTGTAAAACTGTTCGGCGGAGTGTTTTGAAATTTCGCAGGTTCGTTTATTGTGTCTTCAGCTAGATTTTTCAAATTTGTCTCGGCTGGTAGAGAAAACGGAAGTTGTGACTGCAGGGGGCTGACCAAGGACGTGCAAATAGAGTATTGATGGAATTTAAAAGAGATACCAATGGGATGGCCGGAAACGTGAAAACCAAAGTCTGGTTCCAAATTTACGTGATTGTTACTTCCGTTGGTAGTAAAGTGATTATGGAAAATGGAAAACTGATAAAGTAAAGTATTTTTAATTTGAAAGCAAAATAGACACATTTTGTTCATAAGGCTGCCATTCCAGTAGTTTTTCATTTTCCTTGATCATTGATTGATGTAGATTAAAAATCCCTTCTCATTTCTGATTTTCCAATCACGCTGAATCTACTTTTTACCAGCACAAGTAGTCCCGATTTTTCCTTTCTCGCTTCCTATCGGACCATATTCGCCATTTCCGGTCTCTCTATCAATATACAAAAATTGTTAAAAAATTGCTTAACACGCTGTAAACGAACTCGCGAAATTTCAACGCAACGGACCGACCAGTTTGCAGAAAAAACAACCCGAGGACGCAACGATGACAAAGCCACTGTAGAAAATAAAAACTCGGCCGGACGGTATTCCACGCGCAGAATTGTTAACTCTAAACACAACACGGAGGGGAAAAAGTTGCGCGAATGGAACGAAGCGACGTTAAATCACCGGTTCCCATCTAAATCCCAAAAACTTCTCCGCGCCTTGACAGTCGGAACAAAAGGAGCGAAACGGGAAACCAGTGAAGGACGTAAGATTGAACGTCCCGAATGGAGAAAAGAAAGGAGAAAAGAGGGAAGAATTCGGAAGAGAATCAAAGGTCGGCCACGAAATACCGCGGACAGGAAAAGCCAAAGCCTTTTGCCCTTTACTTTTACCTTTACCTTTACCTTTACCTCCAAGCACAATGACCGGGCATTTGGGGGTTCTCGGATCACCCTCACCCCTTCACTTCTTCCTTTCAAACCCGATGATGTGCTCAAGTGCACGTTTACACTAGAGATTGTGTTGGGAGCTCTCCTTTTTTTAAGGCTTTTGGATGGACTACCTTGCTCGCCACTTGCTCTTTCAGACGAGTTTCTGATATTTTGACGGTCTATTTTATTCGGACATGCTGGTTTGGCGAACGATTCGTCGTTGACCATGCGATACCTGTGGCGACGTGATGTCAATTAGACATTGTTGTTACGCGGATGAGTGACAGGATTTGCGGAAACTGGAATTTTTATTATTATTATTATTATTATTAATTTCTTTACAGTCGCTATGTAACAACAAGGTCTTGAGCGACCACTTTATATTTTACAATGATACATATTTGTTTTGATTACTTCAGATTACATCATTATACATCTTTAATTGAGTTCTTTCAGCCTTCTTTTTTTTTTTTTTTTCTTAAATTTTACTGAGCAGATTCGTTCTTTCTAAGAATTTGATCGTTTTAATGCACCCTTCTTGATCATTCAATAATTCATTAAGTTGGCAATTCTCCATTTGCATGTTAATTCTATCCTGTTGATACTGCGGGCATTTCAAGAGGATGCGCTCCACTGTCAAATATTCGTCACAAGTTTGACATTTACTTTTTTCTTCTTTTTCCATCAGATAGCTATGCGTGAGGTATGTGTGGCCAATTCGGAGTCTGTTTATGACTGTTTCATGTCTTCTCTTTGTAAGAGCAATTTTATTTGAGGATAATACATTATCCCTTACTGAATGAAGTTTGGAGTTTAATTTTGTCCACTCTTCATTGAATTTGTCTCTCACTATTCTTCGTAAAAATTTTTTGAATTCGGGAACGGTTGGGATAGCCTCTGGGTCCTGTTGGTCTAATTTTGTGGCCTCTTTAGCGGCAGTATCTGCTGTTTCATTTCCTTTTATACCTTGATGAGCCGGTACCCAAATTAGAATAACTTCAATGTTGTTCTTACGGAGATCTATGAACTGTCTCTGGATTTTATTGATTAAGGGGTTCTTGTTGTGTTTGTTCTGGATAGCCATGACATTTGATTTCGAATCCGTGAAGATTACAAATTTTTTCATTTCAGGCATATGTGAGATAACATTTAAGGCTTTGTGGATAGCAAAGGATTCGCAAGTGAAAATCGAGGATTCCCCAGAGAGTTTACTGCATATTAGAGCTTCTTCTTCATTTGTGACAGCACATCCTGTCTTACCATCGATTATAGATCCATCCGTGTAAAAATGTTGGTGTCCTTGATACTTTTCTTTCAATTCTTGAAAAAGAATTCTGTAGGTTTCAGGATTTGTAGTTTCTCTATCGCATACAGCCAGATCTAAGTTTGTATCAATACATATTGTTTCCCATGGAGGAACTGGAGGTGGGTTTCTAGTCTGCACTATTGGGAAGTCCAATTTATGTTCTTTTAAGTAATGATCAACTCTGATACTCAAAGGTTTTGGAGATGTTCCTTTTTGGTCATACATTGGAGCCAGGTTGTTGTCTTTTATTCTATTCAATGCTGGAAAACTGGAATTTTTGTTGAAGACATATTTGTGCGAAGAAATTTATGGCTGGTGAGATTACCATGATTTGAATTATTTTTAGTGTTGACATTTCTACGTCTCGAAATATGTACGTATTGAAATTCCTATGCGTAAAAATTGTAACGCAGTAATATTCTGCTGGCGTATATTTTCACGCATAGTAACTCCTGTACTTTCAAATTTATGTGTCGAATTTTCTCTTGCTTGAAATTTTAACACGTTGAATTTTCTCCGCCCGAAAATTTTCACGCGAGGGATTTTTGAAGGTGAAAAATTTTCACGCGACAAGATTCCTGGGGTTTCAGTTTTTCTCGCATTAAATATTTCAAGCTCCAAAATTTGTCAGATCGGTGTTTCAAAGCGAAAGGTTCCCATGTGCTGCAAATTACAAATAATAAATTCACCATCTAAAATGTCAGGGGCGCCACGAATTTCAATTGAAAGAAAATACCTACCGTGAATATTTCTACGCATCAAAATTTTAAGGGAAAGAAATTTCCACCTAACTTTTTTTTACGCTCTAAAATTTCGACTCAATGCATACTCAGCGTATCATTATTAGATTTCCACACATACTGCTTCAATATTTCTCTAATTGATAACGACTATTTTAATTTTTCAACTTGAACTTACAGTACATTTTTTACAAACCCAGTATAATGTACACAACAACGGAGCAGGGAACAGTTAACAATCCTAGAATAACACCGTAATAAACGAACGTGTCTCGGAACGAACTGACTACGAGTTCACGCAAACATCGTCCGAATTCATCCGATTTACCTTTCAGATTTAGTTAACAACGTTGTAGACCTGGTGGACCGTAGTGTCTTAAGTACGGAGATATATGGGGATTACCATGAAACCACTGGACGATTGTCCTTTGTCCCATGTCCGGTAAAGGACGGAATCCTATCCCTTGATCCTGTTGTAAATCGGTAGATACTGTTAGTAGGTCTCGTTAAACGAGGAGTTTTAGGGCACCGGTGTTTCACGGGGCAGGGATTTTAAAGCGTAAAAACTTAAAAGCGGACGAAATATTAATGAATAAATATTTCAGTGCCCTGAGATTGTAGAATTTAGGATTTTCAACGACCACAAGGTTTAGCACGCAGGGATCTTGTGAACTAGAAACAATAGACCATGGAAATTTCACCGCGGAGAAATTTAAACGTGTACAACTCTTAGACTGCAGGGATTTTTACGCATAGAAATTTATACAAAAACTCAAATGTAAACAAATTTTCAACTACCAAAATATTAACAAGTGAAAGCAATTTTAGTATGTTTAAGCGTGGAATGTTCATTGGTGGGGAGTAAGATTTTATTTGTTTAAATAGTTGTGAAGTGTTTATTAATGAGTTATTAGTGGGGAATAAGATGTTATTTGATTAAATAGTTATGAAATGTTTATTAATAATTATTAACTCCCGTATACAACATTCCCTACAATATTTCTCCACGCAAATCTCTTTACGTTCGTTCGTCATTCTCGCTTTTAATCAGATTTGTTTTCATCTGACTCGATCTTATTCAATCAGTTTCATTTATATCTCGTCATTCACTCGCGTATTCACTCGCACATTTACAAATGCGTTTGCTACGTGCAATTTTCATTCATTCATTCTTTCGCTACGTTGTCACATCTTCATTTCCACTTAGGGAAAAGTAGCCTAATTTGGACCGTAGCCTTATTTGGACCGCTATGATATACAAAGACTGATGATATCTGCGAGATTTGAGATAGGCATTTTGTTATACGTAGATGTAGAAGAGGTTAATGCAATTGTTTTTGTAAAGAAACGTCTCGTGGTTACATTGAGAGTAGTGTTATCAGTCTTTGTATAACATAGCGGTCCAAATAAGGCTACTTTCCCCTATTGTGTTCATCCTCTTGTAAATATACCAATACCATAATATTTACATCAAGCAAAAATGGTGGGGCAATGAAATATTAAAGCTTCGAGGGTTAAGAGTGATGTCATTGTTTAAACTGTGTAAATATAAAACGCAGGAATTTTTTTACAAATATAAATTTTAACGCGTACTAATCTGTTAATCGAAAAAAATTTTAATCCCACAAATTCCGAGGGACTGACGTACAATGTATTACATGTAGTACATATATACGACGTATAGAAGTTTTGGAACGTAGAAATATTTATCCACTTGTCCAATGGAGTCCATAATCCCATGGGCCAACACAAACAATTTCTTTTTTCTGATTCGCACATTTAAATTCCGTGCATTCGCACGTCTCGAAATCTCTCTGTCCCAAAATTCATCGATAAAAACGAAAAAAGGTGTGGTGTGAAAAAAAAACACGACAGAGAAAAATAGAGAAAGGGGGAAAGAGAGGGGGAGAGAGAGAGAGAGGGAGAACATTGGTAGCAGGACTCTCGTCGCGATTGTAAATCAATTAGTTCGCATTGCAAATAAATCACCGTTTTACAACTCTGCCAGGGCGACGTCGCTATGAAATTTATCGTCTATTTTCGTCGCTGTCGTCCCGACGCACCGATTTTCCGATTTTACTGCACGACCACCCCTATCATCCCCTCATTACTCCTCAATGTAACTATTATTAACGAAATAAATAGAGCCGAGAAACATTTAAATACAAATTTTCCGCCAGATATTAGATTTTTAATGGATCGCATTTTTCTCGCTCTATTTTCCATCCCCTATTTACCATTTCTTTTTATGTATTTGGAGAATTTTTTTTCGTATATCCTCGCTTTTATCATCGAGGAGAAGAAATTATTTAGCGGAGAATTTTTAGAATGAATTTTAGAGTACTTACCGGGATTTTCAAAGAATAGAAATTTTAGAGCTCAAGCTTTTTCCAACGGTATAACTTTCAATGTATATACAAATTATAAAGCGCACACCACTTGACGCGCAGAAATTTTACAGCGCAGGAATTTGATACCAACAAATATTTAGCGTTGTCAGTTGAAAGGAGTGCAGAAATTTTAGAGCATTCAAAGTCGGAAAAACATACAATATGTATGTATACATTAGGGTGGTCGTTAAAAATTAAATCTTTTGCGACGCGTCCTAAAAAGCTTCCTTTTGATGAAAAAACACTGGGAGAATTTTTTTTTAAATTAAAAACAACACGTGCGTCAAGACGATCTAAGTTAATTTTTTGGTAAAATCATGTTTTTTGGGAATTTTTATGAGAATACGATTTTATTCGAAATATAAACAATTATAGAACCCAAATCAATAAAAAACATTAGTTAATTAAATTAACAATAAACAAAAATTTAAATTCAAAATTTTTCCCAGTTGATTTGATCTATTAAATAAAAAAATGAAAGATATTCAAATTGATATTTTTATTTTAAAACTAAATTAGTACAAACGTAATTTTAATATCTAGATTTCTTCACTCCAAGGTTTAAATAAACTTTCTTTCGTATTTGTAATGCCTTTACTTCTATAATCAATTGTTGATAAAAAAAAAATTTGAATCTAAATTTTTGTTTATTGTTATTTTAATTAATTACTTAATGTTTTTTATTGATTTGGGTTCTATAATTGTTTATATTTCGAATAAAATCGTATTTTTTATAAAAATTCCCAAAAAACATTATACCAAAAAATTACCTGAGATCGCCTTGAGGCACGTGTTGTTTTTAATTAAAAAAAAAAATCTCCCAGTGTTTTTCATCAAAAGGAAGCTTTTTAGGGGGCGTCGCAAAAGATTTAATTTTTGTATATATAATATATGTAATAAAAAATCATAATATATATACATAATATAAATGTAATCGTCTTATGTAATTTTTCGATTCAACTCACAGTTTCCAATTTCCATCCTTTCGAAACTTCGTCCGCCGTGGAATATTCACAAAATATTCGATAAATTCGTGGCGATCATCGCGTATCAATGGTTAATAATTATAATTTTCAATAGACCCATGGGAAATTGTGACCGAGCGATTAGCGTGAATCGGTATTGGCCGGGGCGGCGGAAGGGGGTGGGCGAGGGGGACGTCATTCAAAACGGTCGCGCAACACTCGATACGAAATTTCAGACCTTTCGACGTACGCAAACGTAAACGCGGAGTGGGAAACAAACGGAACAAATCAGCTGAACACATTATAACATTCGATATACACCGATGTACTTCGAAATTAATCCAGGCTCAATTCATTTCACACGTACAGTTCGAGCAGAAAATACAGCACTCGGAGATTGGTTTCGTGTTTCGCGATACATGCAACAGCGGATTCGTTGTAATTGAAAATCTAATACGTATTTTAATACTTCAAAGTTAATGAAATGAAGTAAAATAATTTAATTGAAAGCAAGCGTTACAAATGTAAACACTTCGAAAGACCATTCGCGAATAATGAATTTTAATTAATTACCCGAGCAACATGTTTTCCGTGTATTTTTATTTGCCAATGTTTTTTTTAACTCGAGAAAATGTTTTTGACACGCGATGTAAATACGTATGGCAAGATAGAAAAAGAACATTTTTTCAAATATAAGTTTAAATTATAATTAATTTTATAACATAGAATTTTGTGGGCACAGAACTTTTTTTTTAGCACAAATCGCAAAACGTACAGATTTTGGGATACGGTGTTTTCTAATCGCAGAAATTGTAGAATGCAGGATATTCTTATCGCTGAAATTTCAAAACAGGCATTTCTGACTAGTGTAAAACTATAAGTGTAAAACAAGTGTCATCTCTGCAAGTCCAGAACTGTCAGCGAGATGAAATTCGAACGGCCAGTTTAACATCCAATTATACATTCCAGATATATCTATTCCTGAAAATGTTACATCACAAAAATATCAAAGCTTAAAAATAGCTACGTATTAAATAAAAACTACTGTCCTTTTATTAGAAGTAATCCTTTATAATTATTTTAATAATAGCAGTTCCAATAATCGAATTCTCCAGGCGTATCGCGATGCTCGACTATCCTTCTGAATATTCTCTTTTTTACTTCTACGTCAATCAGTCGTCTGCGTCAATCGTCGTTTTCACGATTGACACTTGACCTAATTAATTAAAGAATGTTTTTAACTTTAATTATTCTTATATAATTTATCCAACCAATCTCAAACCAGAGTAACATCTGAATAAGTCACTCCTAAATTTGTTATAAATAACATCTGAGAAAAATATTTTCAACACCCAGATGATGCAGGCTCCAGAAGCATTAACGATTAAATTACTCTTTCTAATTAAAAAACCGCGACTAGACACGCGTTGTTAAAAATCGTCAATTTCCCCGTAGCGTTCCGTACGTTGCTTTTTAGATTTTACGCGTCCGTTTTCGCTGTTCGTGTAAAATCATAAAAGTGATACGGTCGCGTGTCGATCATCGTCCGCTCCTATAAAACCTGTAAAAGCCTGTTGTTATCGCGAAATTGTAAAAAAAAAAGTTACCACGCGAAATCTCGACAGGCTGACTTTATAGATCCCTTTTTTCTTCGTGTTTCATATTTTCATATTCAAACAGTCTCGCGTTCACCAGTAATTTCCACTCATTACGTCAATGAATTTATTGTAACTATACGGGGTGTCGGGAATGAAGCCAGCCTTGTAAAATGAAATTTGGTCCACTAAACGAGAAACATATTAAGTAACATATTACAACGTTGTAATTATACAGCGCCCACAAAAAATTGACGAGAAAACGTTACTTGGCGTTGAGATTCTATTATACAGGGTGCAACAAAACATGTGCGCACATTTTTGGGAATCGATAGAACGCAACCAAAATAAGAAAAAACGTCTTTACAGTTTTGTAAAGAGCCCACCCATATCGAAATACAACTCCTTTTGTAAAAAAGTTTAAACAAATTATATCTCCAAAATGGTAAGTCGTAGAAGGCCGATTTTAATTGCAATATAATCGGAAGAGATCAAAGTATTATATATAGAAAAAATATAACAGCTGCGATTAGTAGCGTTGTGTAGCATTTATTTTTGAATTTATTCTTCAATATAATCGGTAGCATTTATTCTTGAATTTGTTCTTCAATATATTGTTGTATAATTTAGAAACTTCAACGCTTATAAATTTTAGAACGTGGAGATTGTAACGCGTATGAAAATAAGAGCGTTTTAATTTTAAAGCGCAGGGATAAATGCGTAGACGTTTAATAGTGTCAGAATTTTAAAACACACAGATCACTATACATAGAAATCTTAGGGCGCAAGATTTCTAGATCGAAAAAAGTTTAGAGCACAGACATATTAAGGCGCAGAAATTTTCGCCATTGAATTTTTTGAGCACAAGGATTTTCGACAGTTCAAATTTTAGATCGCACACATGTCAAATTGCAGTAGATATTTTTGAAACGTAAAAGTTTTATAACGCACCATTCTCCAAACGCAAATTAATTACCCTGAAAACATTCGTCAGTTTCGCGATTAATTTTCAAAGAAATGTCAACCTGTGAATAAAAAACACGATATTTGAAATATCACTCCATAAACTATGTTTTTTTTTGAAAATGCACGATTATTCCGATAATGGTTGCGGGATTTCCTTAATATTTGATCGTTAGTCTTTCAAGACGGGTCTCAGCCTGAACAATGCTCCCGCGCGCGCACGTGTGTGTGTATGTGTGTGTGGAACGCGGTCGCGCGATCAATGCGACCCCGTTTCGCGAGCGGGTTTTTTTTATAATTACCACCCCTAACGTACTATTTTGCGCCGACAAAATCTCACCGCTTTTCCCCGCTAGATTTTCTCGTCCGTCTTCAAAGAAATATTAATAAACATCGATGCAAAACACTCTTTTTTTAACCATAAATTGTACAGTTTGCCATCTTGATTCTCAAAATCGTTTTCCGCGGTGTAGCGCATTTCGCATGAAAAAGATGAAACAAAAACAAAATATACAACAAAGGTAAACAAGATCTGAATTGCCAAAAACAAAAATCACCGCCAATTTTCGATAAAGCGCAAAAATTCCAATAGTAAGTAATTAAAATTTGCAAATTGGTGCTAGTGTCTTTTTTACCAAAAAGTTTTTAACAACAACGTTAAACGTTTGCAACAAATCACCTTGCAAGTTTAGCACAAATTTATTTATTTAGAATCTAAAAAAAACTACATACGCATATACATGGTCTGTCCGGAAAGTAATAGGACTGATTTTTTTCCGCCGCGACTGTACTTCGGAGCTCTCAGGTGCCGACTGGATTCGGTAGAGGAGGTCCTTAGCTAATGAATGAGGGATTGGTCAATTGTCTCCGAGAATCTGGAGAGTCAGGACAGCCTTTTCCCCGCGACGTGTTTTTGTCCGCGGTACAAGCAGAAAATTCAGCGTTCGTTAGAGCAGAGGTTGGCAATCGCTAAAATTTAATCAATTCTGTGTGAAACGCGGTAAATCTGCGACAGAGACATTTGATATGATGAAGCAGGCTTATCCAGATAATACTTTAGTAAGAAGTAGTGTGTTTTGGTGGCACAAGGCCCTTTCGGAGGGCCGGGAAGAGGTCGCCAATGAATACCGCGCTGGAAGACCTTCGACTTCGACAAACACCGACAATGTGACTCGTGTGCTCGAAGTTTTGAACTCTGACTGTCTACTGAGTACTCGTTTAATTGCCCAAATGTTAAATTTCCCAAAAACTGTGGTTCATAACATTGTGACGGAGCACCACGACAATGCAGCGGCTCACACCTCCTTTCTTGTGACCAGCTAAATGACCCAGGCAGGTATCCTAACGCTTCCCCAGCCATCCTACATCCCAGATTTGGCCCCCCCGGACTTCTTTTTGTTTCCTCACCGGAAAATACCGATGAAAAAAAATCATTTTGAAACGAATCATTTTGAAAAGAGGGGATCCAAGCAGCTTGTACCGCGGCTCTAAACGCCATTCCGGAGAATGCTTACCATGACGCCTTCAATGCTTGGAAATCGCCCTGGCAGCGCTGTATCGACGCAGGAAGAGCCTTTTTTGAAAGTTTTTCAAGAATTATAACGATTGGCTCAATAGTTTTTTTTTAATCGACTCAGTCCTATTACTTTCCGGACAGACCATGTATGTATACGTAAATCGACCCACTTAGCGTAGAAAACGTGAAAACAAAAAGTCCCGAAGAAACACGGAACGTGTTGAGTACTCATGTGTTGTCGTTGTTTCGTGTTTACACGGAAGGATGGTTTCCCGAAGGGTTGAAACGAGAAAAATGGTAGTCGAAGGTTGATCCGATTTGCTGGGTGTACAGAGAGAGAGAGAGAGAGAGAGAGAGAGAGAGAGAGAGAGAGATGAGAGGGAAGTGGTATTACGTCTTCTGAATGGAGTCAGCCTCCGGGCCGGTTGTAATTTTAGGAAATAGCAATTTCCAGGCCAATTAGTGCGCGAAATATTGCAAAACAATGCGGCGAGCTTGACGGACGTACAATATGACCGGCGACCCGGTACTTTCAGAGGGCCATGCCCTCTGTAATGCCGCGTTTGGAAACCAAAAAGTAGAGAATGGATGGCAGTCGGTGTCGTTACGACCCTGAGGAAGTTCGAATCATGATTGGAAAATATATTGGTGAATGGAGGAACAGTAGGGAATGAAAGAATTAACGAAATATATAGGTACTGTCTCAAATTTAATTATTTGAATTTAATTTTTTAGTTAAAAAGCTAAAATTTTATTTAGTTTCGATTTAAGAAATTGGATTATTTATTTTTGGTTTTTCTTTCAATTTTAATTTTGAACTTTTATTTGGTATTAAGTATTTGTTGATTGGACTTTACGCGGGAAATTTTGTACGATTTGCACATTTTTACGCGTTGAAGATTGATATTTCTATGCTCTAAATTAATTATCTGAAAGAGGCAGACATTTTAACGTTATAAATTAATTGAAGGTCGAAAATTGTAATTGAAAATTTCGGCAGTAAAAATTATGCGCGTTGCAAATCGTACGGTTAAGAATTTTTGAAATTTTGGGCTGCAGAAATTGTTGGGTTAAGATATTCTAGAGCACTGGGATTTTATAGCGTAGAAATTGTATTTTCGAAGAATACAACAAAGTATAGTGATTTCAAGGCATATTGAATTTAGAGCGTTGACTTTTTAATGCGTAGAAGTTGTAGCGCGCATATGTTTTAATGTATACCAATTCTAGCGCACAGTGGTTTTTAAACGATGACACTTTTTGGAAAGTTTTACAAAGTTTAGAGCGCAGAACTTTCGCAGCGCATTAGAAATTTTAGAAAGTAGAGTCTTTCGTAAATAGTAATTTTAATGTTCAGAAGTTTTAAAAACTGTTTAGGTCACTATTTTGCATGGCGGCGACGTTTAAAATGAACGAGTGATTAAAAAATGATTCAAAAACTTCCATGATGTTTACGTTAGTTTGTTTAAAAAAAATGCTTTCTTCCAACTTAATTAATTCTTTGGAATGTTTAAGTAGACCAACTGCGAGTGAACATAAAAGAAAACGCCAGAAGTAGTTTAAATAGAAAAAAGAAAATATTACAGAAATCATTCGGTAAAAATTGAAAATCATGATTTCTTTTTTTATTTTTTTTTTAATTTTTTGGTATCTTAAGTACTTAATTTTTATGGATTTTAATACCTATGATCCGCCAAACTTCCGCAGAACCCACCTATCAGAATTTTCTTTACAGCATTAAAAAAAAAAAACGATTTTGAATGAAAATAATGAAAATGTCTGAAATAAATTTTCGCGATTTCAAAAAAACAGAACTGGTGTTTCTTGCTTATTGGCCAACCCGATGGTAGTTTCAGTGTTTTTATATGCATAACAAATAATCCAGCGTTCAATGGGGGTTGTCGGGAAGGGTGGAACAAAAGTATAAACCATGGAATAACACAGGAAGACGTTTACATTCCCGTAAGAACGCGTTGGATACGCATTAACAATGGCGGACAAACAAATGTTCTTGTCTGGCAGTCACCTTTTCAAGCGCCCTTCACATGGGACGCAGTCATCGTTAAAAACTCGCAAACAATCACCGCGGAAAGATATTCCTTGGGTTTCGTGCTGCGATGCTAATGACGGTTCTTTTCTTAATGACTACGCTGCCGTTTCTACGTAGCATTTCCATTTTTTACTCTGAAATTAGAAAATCGGTAGACATTCATTGAAAATTATTGTTTTCCCTTGAAATTCGGGATTTTGTACATTTTTCTCTATTTTTTTTATTTCGAACATAATTTCTGGTGGATTTCTACGTGCTCTTTAAACAACGTTGTGGGCGTTTTAATTAGTATATCAATTTCCAATTAGACATGAAGGTTCATAATAACGTTTCGCTCTGCCTTTTTTTATAGTCTCATAATTTTTTACTAATTATAAAAGATGTACGCTTCTGTAACACACGTAAAGTATTAACTATTTGAACTTTTTAGATATTCTTCGATTGAAAAATCGTTCTAGTAAAGCGAGTTAAATTATTCAGTGTGATAAGAATAGTAAGATTATTTTTGTCGATTCGGAAATTCGATACAGCGAGAATTAGTTTCTGCTCATCTATAATTTAATATAATTATAATTATTGCGCTTTAAAGTTTCACCGAAATCAAATGTCTGAACTCTACAATTTCAACGTCTTAAAATCTCCGCGCTCCAAAAGTGGGACAAGTTAAAATTTTTTCACTCAAAAAATTCCCACGATGTTAATTTTTCTGCTCTAAAATTTCGCACAGTTAAACCTTAGAATTTCACATGTTATTGTTTCTGTGCCTGGGTTTCATGAGCTTGCTCTCTGCTCTTTTTTCTATGCTTCCTAAAACTACACCTGAGATGAGGGGGGGGTGGGGGGTGGGAATGGTGCGAAGCACGTTAACCAAAAAAAGTGAGAGCTCCGAAAAGGTAGACGAAAGGGGACATTTAAAACTGTGGAAAAAGTTGTAAAGTGAAGGAAGTTAATGCCCCATTGTATCATAATTTAAAATATATCCCCCGTGCACTTACCACTCGTTTATTTCGACAACTCTTAATTCGAAAACTCTAGAGGGTATTTTGTTAATTTTAGAGTGTCCAAACAGTTGCAATGGAATACTTTGATCAAATTTGAATGCGTGAAAATTATAGAGAGTTTAAATTTTGAAACGGGCATAACTTAGTGTAGAAATTTCTGCGCATGAAAATTTGACACTGCCGATACTTTAAGGCGTAAAAATTTCACAGCTTGGATATTTTGACGCGTACCAATTTTAGAGCGCAGAAATTTGATCGCTCAGATATTATAGAGCGTTTGGGTTTCAACGTATAGAGAGTTTCGACTGACGAAATTTTACAACACGGAAATATCATCGTGTTCAAATTTTGGAGCGCAAAAGCTTCAACGCGTATTAATTTTCGAACGCAGAAATGTATGCCGCTGAGATTTTTGGACGTAGAAATTTTTAATCTAGACAATTTCGGAATGCAGATTTCAATACGTACGAATTTTATCACCCAGCAATTTTATATGTCTGAACACATTTTTGAACGCAGATATTTACACTATATTTTATAACCAACAAAAATCTATTCTTCTCAACAACCACCAACACACAAAAATTTCAATGGACAAAAATCTAAAACCACCGAAATTTCCAAATGTCCTTCACAATAAAAAAAATCGCTAAAAAAAGAGTATCTAGTCGTTTCTTGAACGTACTGGAAAACCGAGGCATAAAAGGAGGGAAAAATAAGAAAAACAAACTTTAATTTCTTAGAAGTAGAACGGCGTATCTATAAAGCATAAATCGAGAATGGTAAACGGACCATATCTAAGCATTCCGTTCTCTTTTCAAGGGTTTAATACGCCACAGTGTTTCACAGTGGTCGGTTTTAAATCCCGCGGAGACTAAAGGCTCGGCTGCTTGGAAACACCGAATGTTCTGCGAACCGTGCACACTTTTCGTTACGATTTCCGTGGAAATCTGCGCCGATATCACGTGAATCGCGTATCGTTTCTTGTTTTTTTTTTTTTTTTTTTTTTTTTTTTTCAGTTTGACGAATCCGACATCCATTGTCACCACCGACGACTAATCAGTCGACTTTCTGCCTGCCGTTACGCTTCACTCGGTCATTATGAAACTGAAACGGTGATCACGATATCTCGGATGGGCGTTGGATAAGGGAAATTGTTTTGTTTGTGGTGTTTATTTTCTTTTTAACAAATAACAGGAATTTACAATGCGCGAGGTTTATCATTTACGCGGTTTGTAATGGATTTCCGTTGACATTTTTGCACTCTATAATTTGTCGAAATTTTAATACTTCTATGCGTGAAAATATTTTCCCGTCGAAAATTTCTGCTCTATAGCATTCTCGTGGTTTAACGATTGTACATTCTAAAATTTCTAGATACTCTCCACTCGGCGTATCTACGCGTTAAAATTCGTATCACTTAAAATTTCTACATCACGAAATTGTATATTTTCTTCGAAAGCATGGGTAAAAGCAGGCGGAATGATTAAATAACAAACTAATGGAATGATTAAGTAATTAATTTTCTTTCACAATCTCCGCACTCCGTTGGTTATGCCACCGTTGAATGAAATTAACAAAAGCTTGGGACGCGGAAAAGTGTGTCGAAAGGCAAAATACAAAGAAATTCATTTCCATTATGGAAATGAGGATAACTTATTTTCTTACTGTGCTGGCAAAACTCATTAACTTATGCTTTAAATCTTTACTTAAAAAATGACCGCCTCTTTTTTCTCCCGAAATTAGAATTTACAATTAAATCACATTGTCTCTTTCGCCTGACATAGTTTTCGACAAAATCCTCAAACAAGGAAAACTTTTCTCTCACGATTCTATTAAAAGTGAAACTTAATTAATCTGAATTACAACCAAATATTTAGGGATTATCGTTTTTCTATATTAGTAAAATCCATATTTTAGGCTTTCAAAATAGAGAAATAAGACTCGGTGATAAACACTCAAAATTGGGTGCCTTGGAATTCATTTATTTCTTTATTTTCTTCGTCGAAAACGATCAAATTGAAAACAAGGTGTGAAAAATTCACGAATTGACGAGAAATCGTCTGAGCGAAATTACAGGAACCGTAAAGAAAGTGCGAAACGTGGCGTGATAAATTGGTGAAAACCGAAAAAAATAGTTGAAAAGTATTGCTGGTGATATAGAGACACAACGCCGTGGTGGCCAATTAACCGTTTATCTTTCTCCCTCCGTATCGGATTATAATAGCAGCAGCAAAAAAGCGCAAAACAGTGAGACCATTAATTTGCTCCGAATCGATCCCAAATGACCACGTTCCGCTATTTCTTTTTTTTTGACAGAGAGAAAAGAAGAAAAGAGAAGAGAGAAAGACTTTCATTCGTATCGAAACTCGTAAATACAAATAATTGCAGATTTACTTTGGAAATACACATTGACATATTTTGCGTAGAAGTGAAATTTCGATTCATCGAGATTTTTTAGAAATCTTTTAATTTTTACTGCGTGAAATTTCTATGTTGCGAAATTAAAATATGAAATTTTAGAGCTAAAGAATTTCCATGCCTTGAGAATGTACGCGCTAAAATTTGTATGCTTGAAAATTTCTGTGCTCTAAATTTGCACGTGTCTTAAGTTTCCACGCTCTAAACTTTCCGCGCCTTGAAACACTAGAGTCTAGCGACTAGGCACGGAAATTTCTAACACTGTACGCTCTAAAATTTATACTCGTTAATGCTTCGTTACTCGACGATTTCGATGTCAAAAGTTTGTACGCGTTGAAAATTCCACGCTTTAAAATCGCTAAACGTCCACGTAACCGCGATCTAAAACTAACTTCTAATCCATTTAGAAAGTTTTGAAAGTGATAACCTATTGTATTATTCCCCCGTCCCCTTTTTTTAAAAAATTTTTCCCGCAATTTTCGAAGCTCCACGCAAAAGCTTTAGCAGCTTTTTAATATTTTATAAAATAAAGAATTTTCACAATCAATTACAACTCAGTCGTTTCGTGGCTCGTTAAGTCAGACTTTCCACTAGGTGTATTAAAACGCGTTACTTCGGCGCGTAATAAGTAAAGTTATGTCACTACGAGGTCGTTAATTACAGCGCCGATTATTGAAAGTTGCGCTGCGATCGATTCGAGTAACGGTAAATACATCGGTACGGCGTATCCTTGTGGAAATCTAATTAATAGTTCAATGACGCTTCGTGTATAATCAAATATCTTTACACACAGACAGGCGTATTTACGTGGTGTACCTTCCGAACGCGTAAATATCTTAAAGAAAGGATTCGTTTTTCTTTTCACTTTGATATTTTAGAACATCAATTGTTGTTACAATACTATTTTAATTACCCTCGAAATTATTATTTCACCAAATTTTTGTGTAGGAAAATCTGTGCTTAATAATTCCTACTCTATAAATTTTGTATTACAAATTAGTGCTCTATAAAATTTCAACGAATACAAATCTTACCGCGTTGAAAATTTATAATGGTGGAAACACTGGTGTTTCAATATGAAGAATTCCACGCATCTAATTTCTATGCCCTGAAATTATTCGTTTGTATTTCTATGACGAAAAGTTTTCATTGCCAAAAATTGTACGCTTTGATATTTCTAGATTTTGAAATTCTTCTTTCTCAAATATCCATGTCTTGAAATGTTCAGTCGTTAGGGTTCAGCCCCTATAATTTCTACTCAAAATCAAATATATTTTTCAGACATACTAACGATGCTCAATGATCAAAGCAGTTTTTCATTCGACTTGGGATTTAATTATGTCATTGTACTCTAAAATTTCTATGCTTTAAAAATTCCACGCCCCATATGTCCATCCTTTGATATTCTTCAAAACCTTCTTTTGCTTCGATTTAATAATTAACGTTGTAATTATGACGTTATATGAAATGGTTAAAAGAAATTCATACACACATTATGTCGCAAATAACCCAGTCGTTGATCAAAGCACTCGGTTTCATTTTCCGTTTCTTAGGTAAGAATTTCATACTTTTTTTTTCATACTTGTCTGCATCACGGTGAAGAAATTGGATTGCGTTGGGTGACACCTTTTAAAAACCGTCGAATTAATGCGCTTGCAGCACCCCCCTTGGGTTCCACGAGATCAAAGAAACCGATGCAACCGTGAATCCCATTTTCCGGGATCGATATATCGTATGAATCTTGATCTTTTGAATTTATTACACCGCGCGATAGTTCAAAGGAATAGAAATCACCTACATAGAAATTAACACCCCGTCGCGGTGGAAATGATGGAAGTTTTCATCGTTTTTTTAGCAGATTATTTCTGGCCCTTTGTATACCGTGGTATTGGTATATTTGCGAGAGAATGGACAAAGTAAGTGCGAAGGGAGATGCGACAATGCAACGAAAAAAATGAATTCCCCGGATACACGTGTGCGAAGTTGCGTGACCGAAAAACAGGGCGTGGCAGGAATGTGTGAAGGCGTGAGTGAATCTATAACTGAATGAGATAGTACAAATGAGACTGAATAAACAAGAATGAATCCCATTAGAATCCGATTATAAACGAGAGCATTACATCCGCGGACATTTCTTCGGTTTTGAACATAGTCAATTTTCAGTTCACCTTTTTTGATGAAGTTTGGTACTAAATGATATCACATATCTGTGTGCTTTGTGTGGTTATGAGAAACTGGACTTTTCACCATCAATTTAGCACTTTCATTACCACACAAAAGCACAATGGTTTTCCTTCGATCTAATAACTTTGTATAGGAGTCTCCGCAAGTAAACAGCTCTTATACTCCACTTTAACACTCGACATGGCCACTGGTTTTTGCTTCCTCGATGACCAGCTGATTACACCACCAGCCAACTGAAATACAGGGTGTTCCAACTAACGTGCAGGTCCCTGAACCAGGTGATAACTAGGGTAATTCTAATATAGGGAAGTGACATTTGTAATGTCGTATCTTAATTTGTAGCGGAGTTAGTAACGAAAAACAACAGCCAATCAGGGGGTTCCGTTGGGCCCAGCGGCGCGACATTACCTACTGGCACAGTACCCTACTGGTGCAGACCTTATACTGTCGCGCCGCCAGGCCCAACGAAGCCCTCTGATTGGCTATTGTTTTTCGTTAATAACTCGGCCACAAATTAAGATACGACATTACGAATGTCACTTCCCTATATTAGAATTACCTCAACTATCACATTTCAGGGACCTGCACGTTAGCGGAACACCCTGTATATAGCTTGTATAGGATTTTTTATTATCAATGTTCACGCCAAAATCAGCATCTCAAAAACCGGCCAATTTATCGTCAGTCTTAATACATACAATGTCCATGAACTCAGTTTCTTCAAACAACGCAGTACTAGCTTTGCAGCCTTCCAATATTCCTCACCTGGACCTTCATTAAACTGACTGTAAATGTACTCACTGGGTGAACTATGGCCGGGCACGTAGATGTATTATAGTTGCACGTGTTAAGGAACCAATGAGGTTTCTATGTAGAATTTCGCTCATTTGCTTCCTATCTTCATCAGTAGTCGGACTAATGGGAGTTTTATACCATAGGTTATTGGTGTTACCATTGGCTTACGATCTTCCAGGTTAAAACGTATGACTACGTTATTTTCAAGGTACTTTTCTTATCGTATCTGTTCAAGTCTTTCATTCCGTGCGATTTGGCGCACAAAAGCGTTCAGTCATTTGTCTCTGGTCATTCGAAATCATCATTTGATGATGGGATCATCGACGTAGATCGCAATTAACGAATATTAATCTGCCACTTTAATACTTTTGTACCGTTGATGACCTGACTGCTTTAATCAGTATAATGATCTGGTTAGAAGACAATCTTTGTTTCCAGATATTTGCTGAGGTTATGTTCCTTGCGATCCTGCGGACAATCCTTTGGGAACCTCCATGTAAATTTCTTCTTCGATAGTTCTGTTCAAAAAAGCTCTGATGATATCAAGATGATGAACTTCCAAGCTCAACTCTGCTACAAGGTCCAACACTATTCGAATAGAGCTTATTCTGACTATCGGTGCAAATGTTTATTTGAAAATCTACATTTGGTTCTTGTGAAAACCCTTTGGCAACTACCCGAGCACTTCGATGTTCAACAGTTCTATCAGCCTTGATTTTCGATGATTCGGTTGATCGATTTAGATTCAAGTGCCCTTCTTCATCAAGACGTGATAATCATTTTAGATGGCTTCTGTCATTTCTGAAGTCTCTGGTGTTGACAGTGGTTCCTTCGTTGTATACTGATGGTTTTCTCCCAATCCAACATAATTAAAAGAGTCATAATACTGTTTCGTGTTTCAGCTTGGTTCATTTCAGGCACTTGAAATTTGCACTTCTGCTTGAGGTTCTTTGTTTTGAGCTTGTTCTGGTTCTCCATGGATGGGGACCATGTGTGACTACTTCCTAAGTTGTCGTCGTTGACCTGTGAGAATCATCTTTCGACATCCTCGTCTAATCTTCAGTCTGGGAATAACTTCTTCAGGAACATTCGGTGGATTGTGTCCCAAAACATTTTGTACTGTGACGCCTCTATACCGGTGATATTTTCAAAATACTAACTTCGTCCTGGTTGTTATTGATTAATGAGATTTTCAATCCCCTGATCGAGCTTACTTCCTTGTTCTTCTTCGCTAACTTTTTCTTTATTCATATTGGGCTTTCTTCGTTTATGAAATCGTCAAATTTGTCAGGTTTCTGGCAGGTTTCCATGAACGTAACATCGCGACATCGACGAATTTTTCTTGACTTCAAATCCCACAATCTGCAAGCCTTTGATTCAGAGAAGTAACCAATGTACATTGAATTTTCTTCTGATCAATTTTTCCCCTTTTTGTCTTATCTGGCAGGTATACTCTTGTACCTAAAGTCTGGACATTGATTGCAGTCGGTATTCTTCCCGTCCATAGTTCCTGAAGAACTTCGCCATTTGTGCTTCGAGATTGACCTCGATTTCATATGTAGGCTGCAGTTGAAAGTGCTTTTATCCAAAAACTTGATTGATGGCCTGACTGCAATAACATGCACCTGGCTATTTTCATTACAGTTCGATTTTTACGTTCTGCTACACCGTTTTTCTGCAAGATATACTCTATTGCGAATCGGTGAAGTATGCCTTCTCTCTTCAAAAAATCTTTCAATTTATGGCTCCAACGTTCTTTCCCCTTGCCTGACCTTAGAATCTTTATTCATTTGTCAGGTTGTTTCTCGACTTTGTCTTTAATTTCTTAAACTTTTTCAAACAATTAAGTTTCCTCTTTAAGAAAATAAGCTTCGCACCACATTGATTTGTCGTTTACGAAGGTGATGAAATATTTGGAACCCGCAAAGGATTCAACTTGCTTTGGTTCTCAGAGACCTGTGTGAACCAATTGTAAAATTTCCGTTGACCGAGCGGTGGACTGTGAAAACAGAGTTCGTGTCTGTTTGCCTTTTGTGTATACATCACAGGTTGGTTATTTTTCATTACCGTTTACGTCGATTGCACGGACCTTTCTCTTCTTGATTAGATACTTCAGGTCCTTTTCATTCAGATGCTCAAAGTTGTCGTGACTTCTCACCTGGTTCCTCGACAAAATGTAGATCCTGTTGTTGTTTACCTACGACAATTTCTTCTGCAATTTCGTGGTTGATAATACTGATATCTTTTCTTTGGAAGAAAACGTCAAATCCGGTCTCAGTTATTTTTTTGATACTGGCAATAAATTTGGACAAAGATCTGGGACCAGCAAAGTTTCCTGAAGATTTGTCGAAAAATCTTTTGGCATTTTTATTTTTACAGAACCAACTCCTTGTATTGACGTGAAGTCCGAACTTGCTAAGTTTGGGGCAGTGTATTGGTGTTCTTAATATTTCGAAACTTTTCTTCGTAGAAACACATATGCAACACGCTCTAGTGTTTATAAACCATACATTTTTTCGTTTAAATGTAATTTTCCTGGCTACTTCAACGCATTTCGATGTTTTCTTTCCGTGTAGTATTTATTTCTAATCATTGCCATCTGCAGTCTTTTATCATGTGACTTAGTTTATCGCACCTATGACGTTTGTATTTGAATCTTCTCTTATCAAAAGTTTCATTTTCTTTTGATTTATTTGCGAAACGTCGGAATAACCTTGGTACTATCATGAGGTCGGATTTATTAATCCTTGTCTCGCCTTGTTGCTTGAAAATCTTCAAGTAATTTTACCTTTAATTCTTGAGGGGGGGGGGGGTGGCAATTTTTTTTTGGTGATTTGATGATCCCTTTAAAGGATTCATACCACTTTGAAATGCTGTTTAATATTAGCACGACTGTAATTTCTTGAGGCATTTTTATTCATGGCTTCCCGCTTATTTACTGTATAGAAAAAAAAATACCACAGAGTCCCGCATATCTTGACATTCTTCCATCTTGATTTGAATCGATTCTTCGTGTAACATCGCTTTTCGCATTTCAGACTCGTAACGATCTTGTTCGTTCCTTAGTTCTTCTCCGTTCTACGTTCTTCTACGTCCCTTAATTCTTCGGCGCTTACAGCAAGAATGATGTCAGACATCGCCTTTTCGTCGGCAATTTCCCAGATGGCTATTTTGGGTGGCATTTTCAGCCGCTGGGAAGGGCTTCGGTTTTGTACCGACAATATATCCCCACGCATTATTCTTTCTGAGAAATGCTTTCATATGAATTTTCCACGTACCGCAATTTTGCTGTTGTAGAGATGAAATTTTAAACGTTCATAAACTCGTGCTTAAGAAAAAACAATTTTAATGCTCACTCTTTTCTCCGTGACTTCCGCCAGATCAGAAATATTTATTTTTCGCAAAGGAACGAACTAATTATTCAGAATTTTAATTTATGTGCATCTTTTCCGCGAAAGTCTTTTCGATGCGACACAAAACAGTTTCCGCTTTTAGACCTATTCAGTCCGCGATACCACGTAACACTTTCGTTTGTTCACACATGCTTATTTTTAGCTTTATAGTTCGCGTTTTATGAACACGTTACCTTCAGCGTAGTAAGAACAGTCCCGGGCCTATAACCTGTAGGAAGCGGAAGGGAAAAATACACGACACTCGCCCGACAAAATTTATTTGGATTTATTTGGATTACACGCGCCATGCGGTGTTACACGAACGACGACTTCTTGGCGATTGGTCATGTGACAAAAGACAGTCGACGTCATCACGCGCAGTGACAATTTAAATAATAAAGATGGCGTACGATACCGCCTTAAGGGGGGAGTTAGGGTTTCAGACTAAAAAATAACACTTTCTTTGCGATTTTTTTTCGGACGTATGAATAAAGCAAATTTATTCGGACCTTTTGCACATTATATATTAGCCTTTCAACAACATTATGTAATTTTTGGGTTGCTAACTATCAACAAATACGCCGGTGACGGAGCTTTTCCGAGAGCGCGTTTCGAAAAACACGTTTTGCGGTGACCACTGTGCCTCAACAGAAAATTATCCGAAATCAAAATATCAAGGAAATTTAGTTAGAAAAACATTATATCCTACCCCCAACGTTCCCGAATTGTAATTTTTTTCGTTTTAAAACTTTTGGTGGCCGTTTGAAGCAAAAATTGCGATTTTTCACTAAAATTTCCGTCATTTTTTATTTGGAAAAGCCCCTTAATGTAAAAAAATTAAAAAAAACTTAACGTTGGGGGGAGGTATTTTATATGTAGAAGGTATGTACCAAGTTTGAAAAGAATCGGTGAAGTATTTTTCAAATAGCAGTGGTCACCGACTTTGAAAACGTGAAAATCGTAAACGTGTTCCGTAGTATCGATTCAAATTATCGCTCACTTTTGCGGTGCGTTTCCCTTTGCCGATGAGTAATTTGTTTCTCCGTTTTTTCCCTGGATTTTTGTGTCACCTCGACAGACAGTCTAAACACTTATCATTTACACTTTTTAATCGCGCAACTCAGATTTCCCTATCCCACGCTACTGTTATAAAATCACTGAGCGGCAAACGCGCGACCGAAAATATAACGACTAACTGGTCAATAACTTCGAGAGTTTTGGTCCAATTATCTTCAAATTTTGGGAGAATACTCTCGAAATATTTAACTATATGAAAAAGCAAAGAAAAAAAATCGATTTTTCGATAATGCAAACCCTAACTCCCCCCTTAATGCTTTTCAAGAATATTTGTGCTTCAATTGCAGATCACGCTTCTTTTGACATCGTTTTTTTGTTCATTGATGGTACAATATTTGGTAACTTTACCTTACACCTTTCGTGGCAAAAGTCCCCATAGATTTTTCTCCATAGATGTTCCTATTTGGACTCTATGATGACCAAGGCAGAACCTCAAGATTTATATTGTTTCAAACCACGTTTGAATTATTTTTACACGGTACGGTGGATTGAATGCTGACATATTAACACTAGAACTACCGAGGATTAATTCGGTATATTGAGAAGCATTGGATAAATATGTTTGAAACAAAGAAATAAAGGGGGATAGTAAATTGATGGATTTAATTATTTGCATAGAGAAACATGGTTATGAAGAATTTTGGAAATCGCAGCGTTATAAACTTAAGCGATTCTTAGAAGAAATGCGGAACCGGTCATTTTGACCCCCTTGGTAGTTCTAGTGTTAAACTTGGTTCAACAATTCTGTTTCTATGTTTACCTAATGTGTATGCCAATAATTCCTGATACTTTTCTGCATTGACTTTTGGGGGAAACCACATTTCCGGAGTCGTAGCGTTGGACCGAACGCAGCCCACGTCATGACATTTCCTCCTCCATAGTTCCTAATCATTTTGATTTCTCGTTTATCCCACATATCCTGCCAGTAGTATTGGAAACCGTCCCAACCATTGAAATTGCATTTTTTTTGCTTGGATAAAATCACGGACTTCCATTTTTTTCGCCATGTTATATGATCTTTTCGCGGGAAATTGTCCAGTTGTTCTTAAAACTTGTTGCAGACGACAGACAACGACTGGCAATTCCAATTTTGCCTTTATTTCAGTTGCGTTGAACTTATTTTTTCATAAATCTACAAAAACCTTTCCTTTATCTCTCTGACCTGTTATTTTTTTAAATTAATAATTTTAGCATATTTATTGCGAAGTTTTGCAACGTAATTGACAACATTTTAGAATCCTGATTTGTTTTTGCAAGTTATCCGTTCGAGAGGTTCATATGCTTGAAAGCAGTAATTAACCCCTTTTTATGGTCTTTTAGCTATCACACCCACCCCATTCAGCTTTCAAAGCATGAAATGAATGTAAAATTTATCTGAAACTATTTAAACATCAAAAAATTGTGTACTCACCTTATATACGTTCTTCAACATTTGGATTCCCATAAGTACTTTTTAAATCACTCCGTGTAAACCTGAGTTTATTTCGTTTAATCAACAAGACGGTTTTCAGTGATTTGATTAATAAACTTGTAAATATGTACACTTTTGAAATTCATCTAACTGCTGGATCTCTGAGAAAGGCACGCCATTAATACATATACACCCCATACTATTACGGTTAATAATTTTACATCTGACGTATTTCTGACAATATTTATTATAGAACAAATATTATAATTATAGAAAAAAATATAAAGTATCCACAGTGTGATAATTGCATCTTACATGTTATTTGGTAGTTTATAACATGAATTTACATCAAATCATAGAAATTGTTCGGTTCTCGACAAAAATTCTATACGGCTTAACACTAGAACTACCGACGATTAATTCGGTGTACTTAAAAACATTGGATAAATATATTTGAAACAAATAAATTAGGGCGGATAATAAATCAATCGATTTAATTATTTGCATAGAGAAACATAGTTATGAAGGATTTTAGAAATCGCAGTGTTATAAACTTAAGTGATTCTTAGAACAAATTCAGAACCAGTCATTTTGACCTGCTTTGGTAGTTCTAGTGTTAAACGGTAAGTTTAACGCGGACCACATACGCTCCATGCGGCTCGGAACGTGTTAATAACAATGACATAAAGCCACAGTAGGATCCCAACAATGTAAACAGCAATAAAAATAGCCTACAGGGAATGGAAAAGAAGCGAGTAGAGTTCAAAAGTGTTAACCATATTATTGATTCTGAAAATCGAATTTTGTAGGAGAGTGTTTGTACGTTTTGAAATTTTCACGACGAAGAATTTCACGCGACAATATGTATTTCTACGATTGTGGATTGACCACTCGTAGGAATCCCTGCGTTGAGAAATTTTATACAGTTGAACAAGTACGCCACGGGAAAAATTGTTCACCTGGAAAGTTCTGCCAGTAAAAATGTTGTGCTCCGTGAAAATTCCAGTGATGTTTAATTTATATCGTCCAAAAATGACTAAGTACTTGAGAAACTCTTTGCATACGGAATATAAATATATGTAATAGCTTCGTCGATTTCGATTCATTGAAATTCTACGTTATCAACCTACCAAGGTGGGTCAAACGACCGTTTTCAAATTTTTTATTAATGTGCCTATATGCAACGTTATAGCTCTCAACGTTAATTTCTTTAATCAACATAAAGAAAATACAGTTCTTTCTGCCAAATTAACTGTTACCTGAAATCAATTGCAAAGGTTATCATTTTTTCGGATCCAATAAGAATATGTACATACCTAAACTGTCGGTAGGTTTAGTGTTAAGCTAATTGTAAAACTGAACTACTTACCTGGTAGAAGGCAGATGATCACAGACAATCATTTCTTGTACCCTTGGAGCTTTGGTCTCGCACATATTCGATGTTTATGCATTTCCGAGAAAGAATTAAGTCATAAAACGTGACCCCAAAGAAAATTAGAAGTGTCAAGAAAGTGTCAAGCGGTGAGAACGAGACATCTGTCATTGACATCTATCAGACATTTTAATTAACCGATAGTGGCGAATTTTCTAAACTTTAGAAAATTAATTAAATTAAATTAAATTAAATCTAAAGTCTCCATCCTGGTCTCCAGAGATAGGAATTTAGGATAAACGCCAAGGGGAGCTCCTGAGCATTTGTAGCAGTTCGAAACCACATACCAAACAGACAGAAATTAAAAATTGTTATAAAAACATCTAAGATATGAAACACAAATCGTTACGACAACGCAGTTTCAAAATAGAAATCGTCGTAACAACACATTAATATGGGCACTACTTAAATTTCAAACACTATTAGGCAGAGCGTTATTTCAGCAAAACCACATATTTTATTCGACACTAATTAATTAAGTACTATATAAGGTAGTTATTGCAAAGTTTTTGTAAATGTAAATAGTTCTTTTTCTTGTTTATTTAAAATCGTGTATTCGTATCCCTTTTCCTGATAAACTAAAAGGCTGGTCCTTCGAGCAAACGTATTGATAGGCATAAAGAGTCCTGTGATTTACATAAACTGGCCGCGGAATTTAAAATTCACAGTGCAACCCATCGTATTGAACCTCTAAGCCCTAAAATTTCCATGCCTCAAAATTTTACACCATAAAATTCCTGGGCTGCGAAGTATGTTCGCCGCAAATTTCTATACCTTGGAATTCAGTTTTTTCCAAATTGTTTACGCTCAAATACTTCTACTGCTCGAAATTCTATACTCTAAAATTCCAGAATTTCTTTGCAATACATATTCATCGCTTAAAGAAATCGTAAATTCCTCTTGAAATTCTTTCAGCAAACACAAAGGAACTGACATACAACTGGTCGGTCTCTTTAAAAACATATTCCGCCTTAATTCCATAGACCATGCAGGCCGGTATTATGCACAGCAGTGATTTGTATAGTATTCGTTTTCAGAAAAATAAATGAAGGATTCTGTATTTTCTCCACGAAAGATTCTTTTGCAGATTCGTACAATTCCTTCGAAGTTTTCGTATTTCGTCAAGTTTTTCCACTCGTCGTATTTTCAAGTGACATAAGCAAAGAGTAATCGGAGCAGAGAAAATGGAAATAGGTGAATGATCGTTATTCAAGTTCCCTGAATTTTCATCGAGATAACACTCGCACTTGCGTTGTCTGCAAGAACAAAGCAAACATTAAAAAAATCGCAAATGTTCGCTATTTCGAAACCTAATTCAAAACACTTAACACAAAACAATTTTTATCGAAATCTGTCGATTTTACTCAATTTCCAGTCCTTGTGGTTTTGCTCTTTTTTTATTTAAACTGGTCTATTCATTTCTTTTTTAAAAGTATCGGTTGGATGTGAAAGGCACCCGTATCGAAGTAAAGTTTAATTTTGCATCGATTAAGCGTATGTATTTATACGGAAAGAAATGAACGGTTGAAATGTTTGAAAGAGATTTTTATTAAAAATGAGAAAAAATTGTCACTAAAAATGAGAAAAAATGTCATTACACTCAGCGTTTCATTTTGTGTAAAATATATTCCCCTCGTAAATTGGTATACTTTCACGATCAATACGAGACTTTTGATTTGATTCGCGAATGCGATCGTTGCAAATAATTTTTTAGAATTGGATAGAAATGTAAAGATGGGTGTAAAGTTAGAAATAAAACGTAATATATTTCACGTATTTTTAGATTGAATGTCATTTCACCGTTGCTGGATAACTATTTGATTGTATCGTACACTTTTGCATGAATATATTAAACACAGAGTGTTTAAAATTTTTTTCTTAAAATATCTTCGCCTGTAGTTTCCTATGTTAGAAATTTCCTTATTAGAAATGTCTATGTTCTAAAATTTCTGTACGCTAAAGTATGTATAGTATGTGCTAAAATTTCTACTGTCTGCCCACTAAAACTGTTGTGTGTTTAAATATTTTATATACCTTCACGTTGGTAATAGTATGATCGGTCATTTCTGCATTCTAACATTTGTGGGCAATGTTATTTTAACTCTAACATTTCCAATTCCTAAATTTGCATGCTTGGAAATACCACACTAATCTTTCGATGTCATAGCGTTTAAATCTGTAAACTTTGAATTTCCACGCCAAAAACTTTTGGCATTAAAATATCCACACTACACACTGTTAGGCCTTGAAAGTTTGCGTAATAAAATGTGTATGTTTTAAAATCGACATGCCGTAAAATTCTAAGCAATACTATATTCTAAAGTTTCCAAACAAGAAAATTCCGTACCCTAAAACTTTCATTCCACGAAATTCTAGACATTCTAATTTGTATGTCGTAAACTTTCGACACTTTTACAATTTTCAACATTTCCATATCTGGAATTTTTCCACGCCAAAATTTCTTCTGTAGAAAATATCTGTCTCTGAAATTTCCACGCCTTAAAATTTTCTCGGCTTAAAAATCTCCGCATTTTGAAATTTTGGTACATGGAATTTTTCAAATTCAAAATTTCCTACAGTTACATTCTAATAATAAATCCACTGTATTAGAACTTACCTCATTCGCGTAAGCACAAATCTAGTGAGCATAAACGCATTTTCCGTTCACGCATGAAAGAATCGGATGATAAATCGTTCAGCGAGAATGAAATATATATCGAGTGCCTCTATTTCTCGGTTCGACTTGTTCGAAAGACGGCAAGAAATCTTTGACTGATTCCAACACTTATCGAAGTAAACGTGCAATCTCTGTTCTGGAAAATCCTGCCGTTTTCTTTGCGACCCCGATACATACATATTTTTCTTCACGATCTTCTAAAGACGTCTCACTTCCACCTCCAACACGTTTTTCGATTGCGTTACAGATTTTACCTACCATGAAAATACTCGTAGAAATGTAAAGTGGAGTTGTAGAAAAATGTGTGGAAGACATATCGAGTCGTCGACATTTTTTATGGCAAATCGAATTTGGTAAATCGGAATACAGAATCCGAAACGATTAAAGATTTTTGATTTTGAAACATTGAAGTACCATCAGGTCTTTGTAGAAGCTGTAGAGGCTCAAAATTCCAAGCGCAGAAATTTCGGACGCTCAAATTTGATTGCGTTGATATTTCAGATCCCAAAGCTCAAAGACGTAGAAATTTCAGACCTCGAAACTTTGAGGCATACAAATTTTTGGTTCAAAAGTCTCAAACGATAGACTTTCTTGGGCCTCAAAGTTCAATGTGTAGAAATTCTTTCGTCGCAGAATTAATGTATAGATACCTTTAACGCGTAAACATTTATGGAATTGGACGCTTCGAATTTTCAGGCGTAGAAATTTAGAATGCTCGAAATTTTGAGCCGATGAATCAATTTCTGGGCCTGAAACTTTAACTGAAAAAGATGTGGAAATTAAATTTATGTGCATTGTCTTTAAAAGTTAAAATTTCTATGCATTTCAAATTTATAAATTGGAAAAATGCGTGTATTGCAAATTTGAAAATTTGAAACTCGCTATACATCATAGTTTCACTGCGTTAGAACTTCGATGTAACAAAATTTTCAAAATTAAAAATTTCTAGGTCATGCAATGCACTAAATCCACTAAACATTCGCTCAAAATTTCAAATAAGCCTGACAATTCATTTTCAAAAATATCATGCGAACCATAAAAAAGTCTATAAAAAAACCAAAGTAAAAATGTTCTTAAAACACCAAACTTTTAGGCGTAGAAATTTTGATATGCTCGAAATTTTGGGCCGATAAATCAATTTCTGGGCCTGAAACTTTAAGAGAACTGAAGGGGCTGAAACTTTAACTGAAAAAGATGTGAAAATTAAATTTATTTGCATTGTCTTTAAAAATTAAAATTTATATGTATTTCAAATTTATAAACTAGATAATTGTGTATTGCAATTTTGATATTTCAAAACTTTCTATACACCATAGTTTCAATGCGTTGAAATTTCGATGTAACAAAATTTTCAAAAATATCATGCGAACGATAAACAAGTCTATCAAAAAACCATTGTAAAAATGTTCCTAACACACCGAACTACGAGAAAGTCCAAACAAAGATGTGCAATTTTTGAGAGCCGCGAACCGCCGCGAACTTCGCCAAAGTTTCGCCAACAAGATGAATGAAACGAACCTTATCACAAATAAGACACGTGACGCAGGTCCTTAATTCAGGATTCGAAAGGCTTATCAGTCGCGATTCCACACTCGTGGCTCGGAATGTTTCGGAATGTCTCGGCAGTGCTCGCTCGCGGCTCGAAATGAGAAAACTTTTTGCACCGCAATAACCTTCGTACTCCGGTTCCGGTGCTCCAGCCGGATTAACGCTCGACCCGACGCCAGGACGCCGCGATGCCACGATAGAACGCGAGAAATAATGAAAGGGATCAAAGGAGAACGAATCGGGGGAAGAAACAACTCCCGCCCAGCTTCTCCGGGTTTAAATCCCAACTGGTTTTCTCGTTGTTTCGAACCACGAATAAAAAGAGAAATTTTCCAAAATGTTCCATCTTTCTGCACTGCTTTGTCCTCCGTTGGCGTTTTTGTAAAAAATACGGCCATTCTTTTTCATTTTTTTTTTTTTGAAATGTATGAGATTTTATTTTTAATGAGATTTTTTTCGTTTGGATTTACGGGACAATGGAATTGAAGGGCTGAGGGTATTGTAGGAAAAATATTGAGAATTGATAGGGTTTATTTGAAATCCCGGGCGAGATCCCAATTTTGTAGGAATAATTATGATTTTGGTTTGATTCACGAAAAACTCTCACGACTCGATGTTTACTAATAATTAATTATATTTAAAGGCTTTACTATCTATTCATAAAACTCGCAATAATTGGACACTCAGTGCTCTACTCGTTAAACTCTCACAATACTCAAAATACTCGCAAAACTCGCAAAACTCTCGCTAATATTCTCGCAATGTTCGGCCACGCGCTCAACTCTCATTCTCCTCGCTCTCCCATCATTCGGTTCCTTTTACGTACGTATTTTTTCTCTCTCACTTTTCATTCTTCATCTCACTCACTTTCTTTACTCTCTCACTCACACTCATCCCTTATACCTAGGACAAGGGCATACGGACCGCCGCCGGAGAGTCGACCGGGTTTTCCCATGAAAACGCCCATGGTGGTCACTCTTCCACCGCTGCCCTTGTCCACCATAAACTCGCATTCTTTCTTTTTCAAAATAACATTTGGCAGACACTCGCTCATGCACTCGAAAACACTCATTCCGCTTATTTCTAAAATCCCACAGTAGCGAATGGTGGAATTGAAGTCGGAAAAACTTTAAGGCGGTAGAATTGAAGATATTGAGACTTTTGCTTCGGAATTTTGAGCGTACGAATTTGAAGGCAAAATTGAACGCCTGGATATATAATTGCGTCTGAATTGAATGTGTATAAATTTCGACCGTAAAAATTGAATGTATAACAATTCCAAGACAATGGAATTGAATGCGCAGATATATTGTGGTATGGAATTGAAACCGAAGAAATTTCTCGCAATCAGAATTGAAATCGTAGAATTTTTATCGCACCAGAATTACAAGGACCTGAATTGACACGTGTTAGAATTAAATGCATACAATTTCAAGTTCAAAAATTTAATGCATAGAATTGTTGAAACGAAGAAATGTAACACACAGATACTCCAGGTTCCAAACTTGAATACGCAGAAATTTTGCAAGTACCAAAATTGAGCAAATAGGACGCACATATTCATAGAGGTCAGAATTGGAAATTAAAGAAAACTTGAAATACAAAACTTGAATCCGTGCAAATTATAAAGCACTCGAATCGAAAGGATAAATAAATAACAGTGCCAAATTGGAACGTTTACAAATCGCAATTTCAATAATGAATACCAAAAAATTAAAAAATGGCAAAATTGAATTTTTTAAAACATAACTAAAATTACCCTCATAAATTGTCAACACTAAAAATTTAAATGCTTAAAAATTCGAAAACTTTAATATCCAACAAATATTACTCCCCTTCAATTAATATCCATTTCTATTACGTAGTTAAAAAACAAATGTCTCAAATACAAAATACAATAATTCACGATCTTCCCGTCGCGGTCGTCGAGTCAAGGTTCTAAATTTTCCGTCAATCGATGCGATGAAAAACGTTTCGATTGACGTTCTCGCGGTCGGTTTTCCATCGCCGCGATTCGTCATTCTTTTCGCGGTTCGGATACGGTGTTCGCTGTTATGCCAGTCTCTGAATTAGACCCTTAGATAAGCAGGAAAATGCTTGGGAAATGAGTGAGGTATGAATCGAGAAAGGGCGTAGAAAACAGATGAAAGGTTGAAAAGGGAAGGAAACAAAGCATATTGGCTAGTTTGCACTCTCTTTCATGTTACACCCTTTATTCTCATTGTCTCTCTATTCCTTTTACGAGTTTTTCATTTACCCTTTCCTTCCATCCTCCTTTTTTTTTGTTGTTGTTGGTCAGGATTTTAAACGAAAAAGAAACGAAGAAACTTGGTACTACTTACACCGACAAATGACTTTCAACCTCGAGATTTTGCTTGGACGTTTTCTATTTCGTTCGTTCGATTAATTTTATTAATCCAGTGAAAAATGTACAGTTTGCGAACTGTATGTAAAATTTAATATATACAAAAATGAGAGAATTGTGAATTGTTTCTGAAAATGATCGAAATTCTAAAGTTCAAAAGTTTTAAGCAAGAAATTTTGTAGCAAAAGAAATTTGAGGGCGCTAAGATGTCAGAGTATCAAATTTTAATGTTGACATTTTTAGGCCGAAAAATGCCAGTCGCAACGATTTTCAGGCCGCAAACCTGAAACCGCTTAAATTTTCAAACCTTTAAACTTGAAAGCGTAAAAGCAACATGATTTTCAAAATGCTTGAAAATGATTCAGACCATATCAATTTCGGAGCTTCAAACATCAAAAGGTATATTGAAAACGTCAATTTCGGGGCCTCAAAGTTCAAAACTCTAATTTCTGGTTGTCTAATTTCAAAACTTGAATTTTTGGGTGTAAAACTTCAAACAATAAAAGGACTTACAGGTTAAGTTATGGAAGTTTCAGTGGTCTCAGGGGTAAAGGCGTTGAAACTTCTGGGCCTCATTACTTGAGGTCACAGTTCCGGGGCCTCATAATTGAAACCACAGGAATTGCTGGGCCTTGCGTTTCCAACTATAAACGTTTTAGGGCTTGGAAGTCAAAAGATGAAGATTTCAGGCCCTCAAACTACGAAAAAAAGAGTTTCTCAATATTTATATATATTTACAAATTACACAATATTTTTAAAGAGGTTCAAAATTCAAAGCTGACGAAAAAGTTTGCAAATTTTCCGTGTATTTTCACGACTAAAATACAAGTAGTAGTAACTCGATTCCCTAAAATGAAGCAGCAAAAAAAAAAGGGGCTTCGTTACTTGTTTTACGTATCAAGTATTTAGCCCTTTTTTAGGGCGTAAAAACATTGGTTCTTTCTTGTGCACGTTCGACGCTGCCTTCTGAAAAGGTAAAAAGGTGAAAGGGAGGGTGTCACGTGGCACCATATGGTCGGCCGAGGGTTGCAGAGAATAGCCACTTTTAATCTGGCGGGGTTTAAGAGAGAGGAGAGAAAGAGAGAGAAAATGTCGGGTCAAGAATGGAAAGAAGGAAGAAAAGATAAAAGGGAATCGTTTGAAAGAGAATGTACACGTGGATGATTTTTTGGCGGGATTTTTTTTCCTTATTTCTTTTTCCACCCTTCCGCGATCCCGTTTTAGGGTTACATTTAATGCTACCGGCAGATTAACACGGGATTATGAATTCCGAAATGTATGCTTCTCGAATTGTGTTTTTAACAGAAGGAGACAACAAATTTCGGTAAAAAAGTAGACTTACAACATTTTAAAGAAATTAATAGAATTTAAATTGCAGTAATTACTAATTAATGGACTGATAAAATACAATATTTTTCAATGTTTTTCTGAGGATTAGAGATTTTCATAGTATGCAATTTTAAAATATTGAAATTGCTATACGTTGAAATTTTGATAATTTGTAATTTTCATTTCGATGAGTCGAAATTCCGATCGACCGAAACTTTGGAAATTTAAAATCCTCCAGTATTACAGTTTAGGATATATGTCATTTCAATGCGTTACAGTTTTAGTTGTATGAAATTCCTATACATTTCAATTTTGATTATTAAACATTTTTTGCAGACATTTCGAAATATATAATAATCCTCGTGAATGACAAATGGGACCATTGGAACTTCAGATATACCTCACTGTTCAAGTAAAAAAAACAATCGTTTGTCGTCAAAGGGTGTCAATAACGTACAATTAAATTACTTGCGAAATCAATAATTTCGGAAACCTGCTCCAAATCCATAAACAATTTCAAACAAACACTTAGTTAATTTCCGGGAAAATTTAATCCAGAAACGAGGCACATACTACTCTAAAACTGTTCATTTAATACCAACTTAAAATGCATATCGAAATCCGCGCGAACATTGCACGCATTTCATAACGAAATTAATTTTGAGTATGTATAAAGCAATTTCCATGTTATTAATTATTTCGCGAGCGATGAAATTGAAGAGCGAATCCGTTTGAACCGAGTTCCTTTTCAACTCGCTTTGACTTCGCACGAAGGTACCGTTTCGAACGCGCCAACATTCCGGAAAATCCATCTTCGATTTTCTCGAAATATATTTTTCAATTTCAACTCGCCCCGATCGCTGTGTTTTACTTCGATATTACAACCGAAAGAACAACAGGCTCGAATTGATGACACACGAGACGAGTCTTTAGAATCGTGGAACGGAGAAATAAATGTTTGATGAAATTCAAGCAACGCGAGCGAAGAAATTAAACAAAACGGGAAATTAGAGATCAAATGAAGTTTGTGGATCTCGATAAAGGATTTCAATCATTTACATTATGGAGAAATAAAATCCAATTAAGTATCGTTCGCCGGGAGAGAAATACGCGCGAGCCACACAGGAAATCAATTATACATTTCGCGGAAATCTGAGGGATGCGAATGACAGGAGTGCGTTATTATTGGAACGATGAAGAAGCTGACGTAAACAAAGGAAATAACTCGTTAAGCGGCTTTCTTTTTCTGTAACAGCGTTGCGTGCAATTTAAACTGTTATTAGATACTTTGTCGTATCAAATTACTTTTACAGCGGGCTTCGATATAAATCTTTCTTTCTTTTTTTCATTCGGAGTTTTTCACTTTAGAGATTTCTGCGTGGCGATTCATCTTTGCATTGAAACATTTGCCAATTGGAAATTCTGAGAATAGAAGTGCTGCAAATTGACATTTCCGGGAATTGGTATTCCTTACAATTCTATTTGGCGCGAATCGAAATATCTGAGAATCGAAATTGTGCCGAATTGAAATTTCCGGGTTTCTAAGTATATGCAAAGGAATTGCAATTTTTGGATTACTTTTACAGCAGGCTTCGATATAAATCTTTCTTTCTTTTTTTCATTCGGAGTTTTTCACTTTAGAGATTTCTGCGTGGCGATTCATCTTTGCATTGAAACATTTGCCAATTGGAAATTCTGAGAACAGAAGTGCTGCAAATTGACATTTCCGGGAATTGGTATTCCTTACAATTCTATTTGGCGCGAATCGAAATATCTGAGAATCGAAATTGTGCCAAATTGAAATTTCTTGGTTTCTAAGCATATGCAAAGGAATTGCAATTTTTGGAAACGGAAATCCCAATGCATTGAAATTTTCAGGAAACGAAATTGTCGTGTATTGAATCTCTTGTTTGTCGACATTTTCTCAACCGGAAATACGTATGATTCGAGTTTTCTAAAAATTGGCATCATCGGAACTGAACATTTTTAATTATTAACACTGTCACAGTTTTTAATCACCGCGGAGTGATATTTTCTCGAAATTAAATTCTTGCGAATTGAAGTTCACGCAAATATAGTTCAGTCTATGAATTCACCGCGATGAAAATTTCCGCATATCGATGTTTTCGCAAACTGAAAATCCGGCGAATCGAAATATCACTAAATAGAAAGTTTTCGCGAATTTTTCGGTCTGCATATATTTCAACAAATTTTACAGTGCACAACAACTCCAAACAATATTAAACATAACGACGAGAAAATCATTTACATCGTCAAGATTAACAAATTTCGACAATAAACGATTTTTGTAAAATATCATTACAAACGTTTAATATTAATTTCTGCTGATTTTTCTATTTCTAATTCTTCAAAATTTTACCTTCTTAACCATAGCACAAAAAGAAAGAGTCAAAGCATTCAAAGATATCCAAAAACGCTCACAGCTCGTAATTTCGTTTCTTCGGAATAAACGTTACGCACATCGCGAATAAATCTCACGGTATGAATATCGTTTTTCTGACGTAACGACGGCATCATTCTTTTTCTTCGTGGAAGACACACCAGGGGAAGAAAATGTCCCGGTCGTAAAGTTACGGGAAAATACTTTCGTTCTGTCTGTAATGACAAAATTATAGGGCCTATTTGCAAAATTATAGGCGCGTACTCGCCGGAGCTCCAGCTGGGCCGTTTCGTTTAAATTTAATGTCGCGGAGAAGAACTTTCGAAAAGGAGTTTTTGATTACGCTCGCGGAATGTAGACCGTTTCCCACTTTCCCAAGCGGCGAACATCTGGAATTATTCAGAAAAATTACAGAATTTACTGCGGATCCATGAATTGTTAACATTTTTTTTGTCATCGGATTATCGGAAAATATTTGTCCTTGCTGAATATTTTTTATTGAAGACCTGTGCATGTGTGTATCAGCTGGTTTTAGGGTTTTAAATAACGTATTGAAATTTCTGTAAACATCGTCGTTGCGATCGTTAAAAGTGCTATTAATGATACAAGGGAAAATGGATGAATCTGTTCGAAATATTGGATATAGAAATAGAATTTGTGAGAAATTGAATTTTATGTATTTTTAGAGAATTGATATGACCGAGAACTAGAATATTGCGAATTAAAATCACTAAATTGATATATGAACGAATTGAAATCTCTGCAATTAAAAATTCTCAAGAAATCTGAACGAGAGTTTCAGAATGCGGTAAAACAGTTTCAATTTTGGCTGATTCGAATTTTTCAAAATGTAAAATCGCAACGGCATCAATTCTTAAAAATGTCAGATTGCAAAAATTATAATTTTCGTGAAAATTTCATGTCGTGTAATTGTAATCCATGGACACCCTATTCCGGCAAAATCGTAGCGGTTGAAATCTTTTCTGCGAATTTCTTTTCACCAAAATTTTAATCCGCGGTAATTTCGAATCGTCAATGTTCTATTAAAGAAGAATTCGATTCACGAAAATTTCAATTATCTGAAACCCAGATTCTGAAAAGTTCATTTCCTAAAACTTTCGATTCTCATAGCGATTCGATTCACAGAAACTGTCGAAAATTCCCCCTAACCTCCGATTATTTCGCACTTTGACAATTACAAGAAAGAACTCAATCGTAAATTAATTTTTACACTCTAAAAAAAGTATTTTATTCCTAGATCTTAATCAATTTAATTAACAAAAAATACGTATGTCTTTCTGCAAAGGGTATTTACCCTCTCTAATCGGCCTGAATCTAAAATATATTTATTTAATTTTAAAATGATAAATGCTTGTAATTTTTCATGTCTTGAAATGTACCGTTTCAGATTAAAAAAAAAAAGAACTGGACCTAGTCAGACTATCAGTATAGATATTTAGTCGCGACAGGCTGAAATCACCTATTAAACTTTTCTTACGTTTACCGGCGAGGGAAGCTTCGGAAATTAAATTTTCCCTACCTATAATAATTGTTTTCGTCCCGGGTACTTTGTTTTTTCTCAGCCTGGGAGACTTTCTTTGCCCGTGGATTCTTAAGAACTTCCGTTAAACAGTTCCCCGACAATGCTTTCATAATTGTGTAAACAATAATTACTTCGTCGAAAATCTTCTTAACGAACTTTCGACATGCACCTGTTTACAGCAACACGTTCGATTTTTGAACTCGTGATAATTATTTGTTATCCAAGAATTTCGTAATCTATGTAGATTAAATAGATATTTCGAACTCGCTTTTTTATGTTAATTTATAAACGTCAAGAAACGAAAGTTAGAAGTTTTAGATCCTGCGAGGCACGGAAGTTTCCGAGTTTGTACATTTCACGCCTGCGGATTGAAAGTCACGAGAATTGAAATTATGTAGAACTGAAATTTCCACGAATTGTCAGTTGAAATCTCCGCAAATTGAAACCGCCGCGAATCAAATTTGTTAGGAATTTAAATACCACGATTTGCAGTTTGCCATTCCTGTTGATTTACATTTTTCGCAATGTCAAATCGCAGCGGCATCCATTCTTTCAAATGTCAGTTTACAAAAATTGCAACTCACGGTTCTTTCCATCCGTACATTATTGGCAAATTAAAATCGCCGCGAATGAAATTTCTTTTTAAATTTGAATGCCCGGATTAACGACTGACATCGCCCCAAAATTGTAACCTCACGCATCGAAAGGCTCCACGACAAGACTTTGCGAATCGGAACAATAGAATCACGTAACACAGACAAATCAACTCAATCAACAAATAACACGTTCGTTCCGAAAAAAAAGTTTCACACAACTAAAACATCTCTCTTAAAAAAATAACCTACAGAATGGGGTCGCCATAATGGGATATCGACATTCTTCAACAATATCCAAGAAAAAGGAAAACTCGTTTCCCAGTGGCTGCTGAAATATGTATGTATCGCAGGGTGGCTTCTATAAAGATCTGCTTTCACATACACACACATACACACACACGCATAGAAGACATTTCCATCGTTGCAAACACGCGGACTGTAAACTAGGATTGACTTTGATATCGAAAAACGTGGGCGGCCTAGTCTAAGCTAGGACTCGCGATTTATATTTGATCCCGGCGCGGTCAATCCTTACGAGACCATATCTCGCGCGCAGGGACCGCCATAATTCGAACATGAAGACGTTCAAAGGACGTTGACGACGCCCTAGGCTCCGAAGGGAATCGAGATAAATGGAAACTCGACGGAAATGTGCTGCGAGATATGTTTACGGAGGTCCTACGAATGTTTAAATCGCAGTAATTCGGGGCGGTTTCTGCTTTCGGGGATTCGGGTCTGCGAGAATGTTAACCGAGGCAAATGTAAATTTGGATGGATTTGATTTCTAAGGGTTTTCATTTGACGCGATTTCTATTTGCGGAGATATCGTGTTCTGCTAATTTTAGACCATCAATTCGCGACGAGATCAACTCATGAAACTTTCAATTCGCGAAAATTCGGCGCCCCCAATTTCGCTTCTTTGGAAATATCTGCGGACGATTTTCTTAGAATTTGATTTAACTTAATTATACAGGGTGTAACAAAAGTTCTGGGACACTTTAGCTTTGTGGATAGAACGCATAAAAATAAGAAAATATAAGAAAAAAAGTCTTATAAGTTGTGGGTGCAACCCACCCCCTATCGACATACAACCCCTTTTGTAAAAATTTTTAAAAAAATCATATCTCCGAAATGGTACGTCGTAGAGGACCGATTTTGATTGCAATATAACCGGAAGAGACTAAAGTTTACGAAAAAAAATATCACTATCTACGCAAAGGAAGATTTAGTGAATGCCCTCAATTTTTCCCAAGTTGTTACAAACCTGCTACAATATAGGTAATCGACGTCGATTGGATTAAACAAGAATAAATGCTATTTAACAGCAATAATCGTAGCATTTATATTTTTTTCTATTATCTTTGATCTTCTCCGGTTATATTGTAATCAAAACGGGGTCTTCTACGACGTATCATTTCGGAGATATGATGTTTTTTAAATTTTTTACAAAATGGGTTGTATCTCGATAGGGGGTGGGTTGCGCCCACAACTTATAAGACTTTTTTTTCTTATTATTTTGCGTTCTATCCATAAACCTAAAGTGTCCCAGAATTTTTGTTACACCCTGTATGTCTGTGTAAATATCTACGAAATGAATTTTATTTGAATGGAAATTTCTACGCATTGAATTTCTTTTCCATTCAAATTTCGAATTTTTACGCAGTACATTTTCCTTTCGCTGTGACTTTTATTCATTAAAAGTTCTTTTCCGATAGTTCCACCCTGTGAAATTGAACGCACCAAATATTCCTACGCTATATATGTATATACATTTTTCAGCAGGCAGCCATTGGGGTCAACGAATAACCACAGAGAAAAGAGAGAAGATGAAGAAACTCGACATTTTCCTGTTTCGTTTCCTTTGTCAAAGGTCGTCGATATGACGGCTTCATTCCACATCTTATTTTTAATCGTCCAAAGAACACATCACTAGACAACTTTGCACTAAAAGTTTGCTTAAAATCTCACGGAATCTGTATTTCCAATTGCACATTAAACAAATGAAAAAAAAAATACAATCTCCACATTCCATTTTCAATCTCACGAAATGCGTGTTTCGATTTTCGCGAATTTCACAATCGTATCATTTCGAAACCGCGAAACAATACGTTCAACAACAAAGAAAAGCCGAAAATTACTGGAAACAAAAACTCGCGAAAAGTGGTCAAAGACTGAATTCAAAATTACCGGTCGAAAACCGTCGAACGGTCGTTGAAAAACGTTTTTTTTTCTCCCTCTTTTTATTTTCGAGGCTGAAAAGATGGCTGAATATAATCGCGTGTTTCCTTCGGTTTTAATACACGCTGGATAGAAAATTACGTGCTCGATGGCGAAATAATTGCCGGTGTGTTCGTGCGCTATGAATGGGACATCGAGCCTCTCAACTGAAATGACGTAATGAATATCAAAAGATAATTGCATCCATTCACTCGGAAAAATCTGTTTTGCAGAGAATACCTTCGCGTCTCTCTCTCTTCGTCTCTCCAGCTCTCCTTTTTTTTTTCACCGGGAAACCCGGGACACGTGTATACGTTCTCTATTCAGGGAAACCAAGTGCCAATGACTCGACAATTCAATTATCGTTCGACAGACTGGCTTCCAGTAATATTTATCTGCCTTTCACATTATTTGAAGCCAACCGACGATTTTATGCGAGCATTTTATTCGGTCGGAGTGGTTATTGTGTATTAATTACGTATGATTTGGAAAACTGTGAACAGCTTTCAGTGGAATAATATTGAGTGGTGAAGTATGGCTGTTAGGGATGTCGAGAGATGGGGGTATTTAAGGGTTGGTATTTTGGAGTTCAGGTGTAAGGGGGATGGTTTTCTAATAGCAGAAATTAAGGGGGTGAGGGTGAAACTTCAAGGCGTAAGACGTTTCAGGCGAAAAAATATTGGTGCTTTGGAATATCAATGCGTTGAGATATTGGAGCTTTAGAATCTCAAATCCCTGGAATTGATCGGCGCTGTAATTATAAAGCATTTGTGTTTCGATGTAGAATTTAAACAAGCATTTCAAAATGTCTCAATTTCGAGACGTTCCAAATACGTAGCGTTATCATTTTGGGACGCTGGAACTTTAAGGCGTAGAAATATTTTTATTATAAATTATCATTGTTAGGAGTGCATAAATATAAAGAAGAAAAATGACAAACTCAACTGTTAAATAACGACTTGAAATAATTATTAATATTAAAATAATTATTAATAATTAAAAAGTAAACTTGATATATGTAATTCTGTTAACAGCTTAATTTTAAACAAATACAAAATTGAATTTTAATATTCCATTTTCAAACAATTAATCTCGCGTTTTACGTAAACAATAATGATATCACGGATTGTTACCTTTGCAACTTGCAATAATTTGCAAATTCTTAATGTACTAATTTATTTGGATTTTATTGAGGACTTATAGACGTTGCAATTTCTACGATAGAAAATCTCTCTGCATTCTATTTGATTTCCGTGTAGATTTCTATGCACTGAATTTTCTTTTCAAGGACACCCTGACCCATTGGACTTCCTTTTCGTTAAGATTTTCATACATTTTATTTTGTTCATGGAAATTTGTACGCTTTAAATTCTATTTTTGTGGATATTTCTCTTCACTGAAACTTTTTCCCGTAGACATTAATTTACAATATATTAATATAATATTGCAATTGAATAATATTGTTAATTCCCCTGCAAATTGAGAGAATATACAAAATATTAATCTCCTAATTTAATTGTATTTTTTAACATTTCCTTTAAAGGTCTGACAAGTAATCGTATTTCATAGTTGCTGTTCTATAAAAATTAATACACGGATGGAGAGTATTTAATAAAAAATTGTCACTCAAAGCATTATTAAGAAAATAAGACCCTTAACGTGGAACTAGACAAAAGAATACGCTTTTATCCCTCGCTTCATTGCTGCCCCTTCTTTCTTATCTTCATTATCTTCATTCACTTCCGACTCACCCTCCGACTTTCTTTATATACTCGGAATCCTTTTTATATAGTTTTTTTTTACTTTCTTCCTTCCCCCGTTTATTCCTATTAGTCTTACCAGTCGTCGAGTATGTGTTTGTTAAAAGAGAGATAAACAAGGGATTTTTCATCCCATATCTGTGTATATATTTTTTATCTATTTTAAAATGACATTTCTCAAAGAAATTCTAGGGTAAAAATATATTTCTGAAAGGAAGGGAGGAGAAAATTGTCAAGAGTTCACTCTAGATTGAAAAATTAGAAATAAATTATTAATTTGGAAATTATACATTTGTTAAGTACGTTTTCCGCTGCCAATTACGATTTATGTAAATAGTTCACACGATTCAAGTTTCTCGATAATTTAAATTAATCGCCACGTATTGAAATTTCTGAGAACTGAAATTCCCGCGATTTGACTTTTCTGCGAATGGAAATATTTGCTAATTTAGATTGGTACATGAGATTTCCATGAATTAAAATTTCCGCGCGTGTTAAATATTACGATTAATATATACAATTCGAAAATGATACTTTCACGTAAAATTTCTCTACAAAATTCTTTCACATCGTTACCAATTGGAAATGTGTCACAAAACGAAACTGAAGCTTTACCACTTTTTAGAAAAATCTAAAACGATCTACAGATCCGAAAAAAAAGTATGTTATCCGACGAATTACATTTTCGCGGGGATAAAGGTAAAGGGAATTAAACAAAGAAACAAAGAAAAGAAGAAGAAGAAGAAGAAGTTCCAGGAGAAGGAACTAGGATCAGGTTTATTCGGTGGAACGATCAAGCGAAGTTGGAGAGAGTTCGGGGATAATGCTAGCTGAAAAATAATTGGGGTTACGCCAACGAATCGCCGATGAGACTGCTGGGTAATTTGAATATATTCTAATGAAACGACCACCCGTTTAAAGAAGAAATGGAGGAGAGGACAGATGATAATTGGAAAACCGTCGATGAGACTTTTCCTCGTTTTCCACGGGCTCTGATACAGACGCCACGAACAACAGGAAAATCATGTTTCTGCGACGAGATTCTTCCGTCTACCGTTTAATCGAGATTCGCAATCGATTCGATTTTAGTTTCCCGACCGGTTGATTTAATACATTTACCCTAGATCGTTTTACGTGTAAAGTAACCCCGCAAATGGAAAAAACTGTATAATTGTTAGGTTCAAAGTTTTATAATGGTCATCTGACTTACAGATATGAGAATTGATTTTTAAATATAATTCTTAAAGTATATAAAAAATTGTGAAAAATCTCTAGGTAGGTACTTCTCGAAACTAAGCTCTATTTAGCAAAAATCATTTTTTAAAACCAGAAGTTTAGTATTGCTTGTTTTCGAAACTGCAACAAAAAATAATGCCATATCTTGCTCAGAATTCATTAAAAAAAATATGTCTTGTGAATTCGAAAAATGGTTAGAAGTCTCGCCAATTCAAATTTTAAAAAATCATTTTTCACGTATTTCTTCAAGATTTTCCGAAAATTCAATAAATGTACTCGAATTTTACTAACTCCGTGAAAATACACCATCCGCTTCAATGAAACCAATCAACGATGATGATCAAGTAGCCGGAAATAATTTCCCGTATTATTCTAAACTCAGTATAATTTTCGCCGAATTTATTCTTCGCGTGACTACAAGTTGAAACCTCATTTTCCCGAAAACGCGTAGAAAACTGGATTATATTAATCCGAATTAACCCAGACCAGCGTAATTTCGTGAAACTCTGAAGTTTCTCTCTTTCTTTCTCTATTTTTTTAAAATCGCCCGTAAATAGAAATTTTCATAATAATTCCGTACGCCAGACAAACTTCACTTTCATAAGTGACATACATTTTGGTTTTTTCTCTGCTTCCCACTTCATTATCGTGCTAATTAAGATCATCACTAATTATCGTGAAATTAATGCCGCAGACAAAAAGGTGTTTACGCTTGTTCTGAAAAGAGAACTCGTTACAATGATGGAAAATTTCATTCAAAAATATGCGAGTGAAAGACGGAAAGTATTTGTTTTCCAGAATTTTATAAAATTTTGTTTTCGTGATATCGAACGGGTAATTTAAACACTGGACGCCCCGTATACACGGTGGCGTGGTTCACCGTGCGAGAGGCATTAAAAAATTTAATTTCAAAGATTACTCTTGCAGAGGTTTAATTTAATTTCCGTAAATCGGATTTTTCACTCCAGAAATGAGTTCACTCGCTCGTACAACTTCCAATTTAGAATGGAAAAAATAGCAAACAAAATTCCCTGTTTCATAGATAATGCGGAAACAGCGCTCGCTTATTGTTCGCGGTAATTTCAACTCCGCCGACAGTCATTTTAATGCGCCTACTTTTTCGCCACCCGTTGTAATCGGAACAAATCTGATAATCTTATTGAGATCTACTAATCACCGAACGTGTTTCGCAATAATTCGAGAAACGATTAGAATAAATAAGCCATTGAATAACTAAACCTTGTATGGATGTCTGTTAATTTTTCAATTAAAACGGTTCATTCTTTTTCGTGATAAACTGTAAAGGCAAATTCTAAAATCTTAATTTAAACGAGAAAATTGCCTGCTGAAAGATGTGATAAAATTTTAGAAACAATTTCATATATGTAATATAAACTAATTGTAAGTACATTTTTAAGAATTTTAACACATAGATACTTTTGGGAGTTGTAATTCAAATCTGTAAATATTTTGGGGAGACGGATTTTCAAAGCGTAGAAATTTCGATGCGTAACAATTCTAATTCGATGGAAATTTCCAAACGCAGGAATTGCAGCACGCTGACTTGTCATTCTTCAGAATTTAAATTTCGCGATTCTGAGATTTTATCGTAGTGCGTAAGAATTTAACTAATTTTTGTCAGCGCGAAAAAATTTTAACGCGTAACAATTTCAAGGCGAAAAGATCGCAACGTGTCAGAATTCCAAATCCTTGAGGCAATACCTTTGCTAATGTCGATTCGCGGAAATATCTCCCCATAAAACTGTTCATCTTTCAAAGAAAAAAACGAAAAGAAAAACAGAACAGAAATCTTTCACTCGGGAACGTTTTCACCAAGCTGTACCATTCTCACGCCATTTACGTCGAATCGCTACGTGATTTTTGTCTATCACGTCCAGGCAAAGTTAGTGATAGAGTGTGGTAAACAGCCCGTTTGACGTTCGAGCATATCAAACGTCGAGTTAACCGACAGAACAGACAAGAACAGAACAGGATAGAATAGTAGAGAGAATAGAAACCGGGAATGGAAATGGAATAGGGAAAAGAGTATCGCGCACGGATTTCCCGCGGAAAGCAGCTCCGACTTTTTCCAAGATACGATTATTCCCGCTTTTCGGATGTTTGTATTTGCGCCAGATAAAATTCCAATATCCGGGATCCGCGAATAATGGCTGCATCGTTGGACGTCAATATTGTCTGTCTGTATCACCGATTCCGGATTCTATCCGTGTATGCATGCAGAAATCCGCACGAATGTGTGACGGTATTGATATTCATATTACTTAGATATCACACGGAAATATTACCCCGTCAAGATGCCCGAGATAAATCCGAGATTTATTCGGGTTTCCGGATGGCGAAGCTTCTTTAACAGCGAAGAATCATGAGATATTTTTTTTTCGAAGTGTTGCTAAATTTTTTTTACGTGATCGAAGGGATGGAGGAGGATCCAACGACGTCTATTTTGTGGTTCGATTCATTTGGACGAAACAGAGAATATTGGCAACCTTTTTACACATTTTTACCTCAACGAAACCTGTTCCGAAGATTCCGCCACCTGTTTTCGGTGAAAAAAGATTGGAGAGAGGATATTTCATTGTGCGTATATCTGAGTATGATACGAAACTAATGGAAATTAAAGAGATTGTGCGAGAAAGGATTTTGATACAAAAGATCACCATTTTCAACGATCACCAACCAGAGGAATACTGAATGGAACATCTCAAACCCCATGTGTTTTTATCCATTGAAGGTGGTGCAATGCTGCGCACCGTTGTCTATGATTTTTTTCGACGTCGCTGCACAAACACCCACGCCGGCATGAAATACCGCTCTATTTCCATCAGGACATTTTCTTTTTTTACCTAAACAACACTCTTACGAACGTCCGTGAGAATAATGAAATCGATAGCTTGTTTTCATCATTGATAAAAAATTCAAGCCGACAAACTGGAAACATGAATTTTTCCCGAAGGAAATCGAAAAGGAAATGAACAACGACGAATGGAAAACGGAAAATGACGTAAGAAAAATTGTTCGCTTCCCGACTCTTTGTCCGTTTGCCTGCCCATAGGAATCCCATTAAAGAATTCTAGCAAAGGAGGGCATTGATTGGCCGGAATTAATGTTTTTCCTTAAATATTTAACTGGATTGAAGCTTACTCCTGATTAAGAAGTCATTCTGTTCACTATTGCATTATCCGGATTATCCGGATAACCAGTGCTTCATCTGGACATTTCATTGATGGGATTAGCCGCGCAGATTATGATGACGGATAATACGAATATCCACCGAAAGATCGGATTATGGGTATACAATTACGATGATATTCGGTATTCAGATATACCATACATGCATCTATATCTTTCTTCCTGTAATATCCGTTCGCAGTGATTCGGTCTCCAACAAAAATGTTTTAATTAAATCGCTCACATCTCTATACCCGATACTCCACCAACTGATATCCTTGCGCGGTCCGATCGGAAAAAGGATTTATTTAATAAGCATTTCTTTCAAGCGTATTCATTCTAAATCCGAATAATCGAACGTGTCAAAAAAATAGAAACCCTACTATAATAATTTCATGGAAATCCAACAGCAATTTAGTCGTTCGGGTTTCATGAACTTTGAAAATTGGACGAACCTCTGCCTATGAAACTATCCTTATAAATTCCCCCGTAGCGTTGTTCCGTACGGCGGATCACAAATCCACGCCGACTAACATTTTGCCGTTGTAGTTTAAACCCGGATAGGATGATTGAATGGCGAACACGATCACGTAAAGGTGTGGTGGGAGGGGATGGTAGCCACAAATCCGTTGTCAATTATCTGTAACGTTCTGGTTGGAAAGTGATGCCGCGTACATATCCGCCGTTTCAATGAGCCACCGGCGAGCATTCACCGTTTGACGTGACATGCGGAACGAGCTTTTACACCGAATAAATACGACCACATACGCACGATCCGCTGGCGCTGATGATGATGCTGATACAGGGATATGCTGGGGATACCGTGGATTGTCATGAAAATATCTTAGGCCCAGTGCTGAAGTTTGCATGGTAAATAAAGGAGACGACGCGTTGAACAATGGGTAACATAGACTTGTTGATAACACACACACATGTGTATACGCTGCTAGGTTGGCTGCGTTGACCAGCATCTATCGTATAAACAATACCAAGTACTGATATGTGTTCGTACGATAGGTCGACCGGGATGTTTGTTTTTGACAGCGTATACGTATACATCGGAATAAATAATTCATTAACAAGCGGTCGTTTTCGGGAAACAACGGAGTGGATTCGAGAGCGGACACCTCGCGTGACAGGCGATGGCATGAAAATTATTACTTTTTCCCCCTCGGTTTATGCCAAACGAATCTGCTCGTCGCGATGCATGCCATGCATGCGATGTTAGAACGTACCATTCAAAAGTCCAGCGACCGGTTTACCATGGTTTACGGTTATTTCAAGTGTAACCACGAAGCTTTGATGATTATGTAGGTAAACGAATCGACGCGACTGATTTTAAAACATGTTTTACCGGTAGAATTCCAATATACCGTGTATCCGCGGTAATTTTAGCTATATTTGCTCACGCATTCACGAGGATTTCTCTGAAACTATGTTACTCATTGATTTCAGTTTTAGGTATAGTAATTGCATCATAGTTGGCTAGCTACCCTATAAGAATGATCGAAAAATTCCATCGGCATCTTCAATGAGAATCCAAACGGTTTAATGCGTTTTGAACAAGCTTCCCAGATTCGAATCGACGATCACGAACACGGCATTAGACGTGTCCGATATAAATCACAGTGGGTTCTCGTCGTTCAGGACGATTTTGCATGGACATAGCTATAGGCTATGTGTGTTTGCGGGGGGTGGTAACGGTGGTGACGGTGTCGGCGTTAATGCTAATGCTAATGCTAATGCCGATGCTAATGGCGTCGATCTACGGCCGCGAATGGACCGACCGACACCTCGGCCCACCAAATTGATTATCGCCGATTTATACGATCCCGATAAGCCGATCAATTCGCTTACCCCGCGATCAACTTGCGTCATCGTTTTCAAACGATGAGCAGGCGGTGGGAGAATGACTTCCATTTCGCGGGCAGATGTTGTCATCGACGTATTATCTATCTAAGTCTATCATTCGCGCGATGAGAATGAAAACGAGCTGCGTGTTTATGTAGAGTGTTAATCATTATTAGCTTTAAGTCTGGACCGTCGTCATCGGGATTACCTGCGAATCACGTTTCTTTGGGAATTTCTCTGGGTGTTTCAGGTCCTGCTGGTTTTTACGTGTCAAAGTTTCAAATGGTACGGCACGCTATCGAATCGCGCTATTAGTTTCACTTTCCCGGCGAAATTGATAGGCAAATGTGCAGGAACGGTGAAAGTTAGAGCGCTATTAAAACCACATTTCGCGAATAATAGCGTTAAAACGTCCGAGTCAAAAGAGCACTCGCGTCTTTAACGGAGCTTTCAGAGTATGCACCATTATCTTACGAGGGGAAGTGGCATTTTAGCATATGTGTGTCGGACAAACAACATTATCAGATACGTTTCACTAGTACGCTTCCATTTCCAGTGTATCCATCTGAAATATCAACCCTACATGCTTTTTCCATCCAACCTGGAATCTTTAAAGTTTGTCATAAATACAGAAAATATTACTCTCCCGCGATACCGACACCCTAATTACGTATTCCACTGTAATCTTAGTTAGTCTACCGTTACATGGTCGTGTGTCATAAAATCTGCACTCTTAATGAACCGGAATTATTCCGGCGTGAATTGGTCGGCCTGGCATTTCCGTTACCATCAAGAACAACCGAGTTTAACGTGGTTAAATTAAGTAGTACAGAGTGCGATTTGGCCAGACGTTCGAGAGGATTATGGGAAACGCAGTTTTATGAAGGACGGAGGATGCATGAGCCACCCCCGTGGATTAAAACCGATGCTGTCAGCGCTTCTGAGGTGTAGTGTGTTGTAAACAGTGCTTGACGATTTAGACGTCTATACATATATGCATATAAATAGAATGACAGGTGTGCACGTAGGGATTCAGGTACCTACGCAGATCTAAGGCACTTTTTGGATGCGGGGCGAACAAGTCGATTAGCATAGAGATTGAGTCGTGGCTGTTTATGCAAATGTGTTGAACGTAGTAAAGGTACTACCGGTAATTGACGTCGTCGACGTTAATGACGTCAATGTCCCCGAATCCACCCCTAACCTTCGAAGACCACGATTTAAATGCACCATCAGGCTCCTAGGAAACATACCAAATTTCATCGTTTTGCCAATTGGATTCGTCGACATCTTTGAGGGGTGAGAAATGTCATTTAGACGGGAAGTCAGATAGGTCTCTAGTTTCGCGAGAATGGATGGAGACAGGATGTAGAGAATGTGTCCCCTAAACAGCGAGTCTGTTATGATACATTAGAAATTGATGACGTACAATGACTGGGAAATGTGTAACACAGATAATCCCGGGTGGGCTTATTGCCTCCACAGATCAGCGGAATTGGGTTTAATCGGACGCACTGGTTATTCAATTCGATTATTAATTTCCCAACTGTAACCAAACCATCTTTCACTTAGTTCCTTAGAACCTAAATCTAATGTGCATGAAAATTACGCATGGTCTAGTGAACCGACTCTATCATTTCTTCAGTTTGATAGATCCACGACTGGCCGGAATAATTTAAGAAAAATAAAGGAGGCCGATTAAAGGACATCAGTATTTTAGCAAATTTTCTTGGAATTGGTTGTCGAAATTCGGACATTACAGGGGAATTCGGTGAAGTAGAAACGTGGGGTTGTTACGACCTATTCGTAAGGTAATTTATAATAAAATAGTGGCTATGTTTTTGTCCCATTTTGTTTCGTTTTCCAAGCGCGTTTCATTTGACTCCGCCCGTCTCGTTTTTACTGTTTTATTCTTTCGGTATTACCGTTCCATTTGTGCTCTTATTCCCTTTATTTTCTACGTCTTGATTTCTCTCGTCGCGGCTTCCTTCTTCTACCTTTTTGCCCTCGTGGAAAATGTATCCTTCTGTATCCATTGTGCGCCGTTTTATAGCCCCTTTCTTGTGCTACCGTTCTTTCCATTTATCAGCGATGACTTGATGAAATGCTTATGAATACTCACTTGTATGTTTACATCGTGAATCTTTCTGTTCTACTTTCGTCTAAACGTTGCCATTATCTGACTGGCATCTACGTTCTTCTACGGAATCCTTGATGTACACGCGTGTTACAGCGATGTAACGTTAGATTGTGATATCAAATATCAATTTGGCAAGAATCTCGTGTAGACGCAGATCTGAGATGCTAGTTCGAAATGGCTGGGGGAACGAGCGGTTCGCGAGAAATCCCTGGCATTTGGAATATTCCGATTCTTTGTCGATTTCGATTTTACACCAATCCTCTCCTAGCCTCTCATTTTCCTCTTCGTATTCGTTTCCTTCTCTTCTGCGATTTTCTTCCGACGAAGATTAAAGATTCCTGACCCGAATCCCTCGCCAAAGGATTATCCGAAAGATATTACCGTCATCGTCACTTTTTTTATCTACTTTCAACTTTTCATTCGTTTTTTTATTCTATCCGTCTCTCTTCCACCCCCTTTTCTGAACTCTACTCTTTTTATCCCTTGCCATTTCTCAGCCTCAGCTTTCGAACATTTCATGGTTAAAGATGGCTGGCCGTGGATGTTTAAAAGCGTACCAAGTTCGTGGGTAGTTTGAAAACGGTCAATTGGAATTTAAATTTCAAGCATGCGAAATTGATGGATTTCAAAGATGAAGAGGTATTGAAATGCCGATGTATGGAAGTTCGGTGATGAGTTGGATCTCTAAGACGTAGAATGCTTAGGGTGCCCGAATTTCGATGTGCAGGAGATTCAGGGCACAAGAATTTCGTAACGCAGGAATTTCGATGGAAACGGCATCCAAAGCGTAAAAATTTCTGTGCCGAAGAATTTTAAGGCTCAAAAATTTTGCAACCTTAGAGATTTCGATGTGCAAACATTTTGAAGCGTATGAATTTCATTGCGATAAACTTGTTCGAGCGTAAAAATTTCTGTATACAGAGATTTCCATGCGTGGGAATTTCAAGGCGATATTTTGGGCAATTCGATGTGGAGGAATTTCGAAGCGTTTGAATTTCGAAACAGAGAAATTTCGAGACGAAAGGTATTCGAAGCGTAAAAATTTTGATGCCAAGAAATTTCAACACGGTTAAATTTCGGAGCGTAGAAAACTTAATTGGTGAAAATTTTAGGTCATAATAATTCCATTACGTAAATATTTAATATTTGAGGAATTACAACTTAATGAAATTTAAAGGCGTCGAAATTTTAGAGCATAGTATGCTGCAAACCTACAAAATTACAGTCCGTAAGAAATTCAACACACCTAAACTTTACAGTGCTTATAAGTGCAAACAACCACAATCATAAATCTATACAATTCCACTATTAATTTCTCCCTAGCATTATTCCTCGGATTATCACTTGTCGCCTGAGGAATCATAGTGGCGCAACGTTTAAAAAGTATTAATCAGCCACGGAGCAATCAAGAAAAGGATTCGGTTAAACGAGCCCCGATTATCCTCGGTTTACCGCGTTTTCTGAATCGACCCTCTAACACATAGACTCACAGTCGAGCAGCTCTACATTCACGTTCACATAGGGAAACATCAGCGATTCGACGGGCAGATGGTTGTTTATCGGCTCTTAATTGAAATCAAATTGCGCCGTCACCGATTCGTCAGAAGATTTCGCGCGAACAAATCGTTTTAACGATACGAACCTGATGGTATCAATCAGATGAGTTTCGTTTCGTTCCGTTTGAAGTCGCTTCCGTTTCGCAGTGAACCGTCAAACTCCCCGTCGAAAACCCTACGCATTTTCCACGATCTGTACACAGGCTAGTTGTAATTTGATTTTCCCGCGCTTTTAAAACGTACCCTGATATCGATCCTATCCTTCATCTCTGTATCTACGCCTCTACGTGATCAGCGACGAAAACCTCGCAGTCCTGGTAACGTTCGGAACCCTTTAAATCGTTTAAATCGTCAGAGAAAAATCTCTCGCAGTTTATGCGAATTAATTCACCTAATCACTGTGCTTGCGGGAACGCGATAGCCCCGTTCGTCATGGGGCCCCCTTAACATCCGCCAACAAATGCACTAGAAAGCTAAGTACACAGCACAATTTCGTCTAATACCTGAAGCGTGATCGTTTATTAAGCGTGAATGCAGTTCCCTGGCCACAACGGGCCGACATTCACGTACACCGTTGTATCTATTCACGTACACGTTCGCAGGTGCAGGTGCGGCTAATAAGCCCGGCCGGACACATTCCGCAATCTCGCCGGCGATCTCTTATCGCGAACATAAATTATCGCGCGATACACCGGGATGTTCAGTTTTGAATCGGCCGCTAATGGGATCGTCTTCTGTCTCTTCCGTCCATTAAAACGTCTTATTTATCGCCACAACTCCGGCTGCGTTTCATCCGTTTAGGCTACTAGAGCTAACGTCGTTGGTGGTGAATGGTGAATAATCAGTCTAGAGGTCTTTATTGATTAGGTAGGTTTTATTTTAGCGGTATTTTAGAACGGTTGTTTAGGGAATACTTTGAGTTTCGTTTTGGTAAAAGTTATTTAGGATTATTATTGTAGGAATTTCCAATTGTTCGGTTACTTAAGACTTTAAGAAGAAGAGACTTTTGTATTTCTTCTTCGTGATATACAGGGTGTAACAAAAATACTGGGACACTTTTTCAGTATCGATAGTACGCACCAAAAGATGACAAAAATTTTTATAAAGATTTGCCTACATACCACCCCCTATCGTGATATAACCCCTTTTGTAAAATATTTAAAAAAAATCATATCTTCGAAATGGTACGTCGTAGAAGACCCGTTTTGATTGCAATATAACCGGAGAAGATCAAAGATAATAGAAAAAATATAATTGCTGCGATTATTGCTGTTAAATAACATTTATTCTTGTTTAATCCAAACATCGTCGATTACCTTTATCGTAGCAGGTTTGTAACAACTTGGGAAAAATTAAGGGCATTCACTAAATCTTCCTTTGCGTAGATACTGATATTTTTTTGGTAAACTTTAGACTCTTCCGGTTATATTGCAATCAAAATCGGTCCTCTACGACGTACCATTTCGGAGATACGATTTTTTAAAAATTTTTTACAAAAGAAGTTGTATCTCGATAGGGGGTGGTTTTTTGACAAAACTTTATAGACTTTTTTTTCATCTTTTGGTGCGTACTATCGATAGTGAAAAAGTGTCCCAGTATTTTTGTTACACCCTGTATAATAACGCTATTGGAACTTACAGTTGTTCTGTCAGAACCCGTCTAAAAACACTGCAAACATAAGTTTTGGAAACTTAGACGTCAATGCTATCTAAAGTTTCCAAAGCAGGAAGATCCTTGATTTGATTGATGGTAGTCATGGGTTAAACTAAAATCGACAAAAAGAAATTAAATACCACCTTCTATATGACTTCTGCTCTTTAAAAAGATTCTTTTCGCAAGTTGTAAAATATTAGTTTTGGTCCAGAAGGTTTCAACTAAATTGGATCATTCCTTTCCGAGATTCCGTGTATACGGCTTTTCTCCTGAAAAACTCATTATCGCCCGAATATGAGTAAATAACTCTAAATATACACATAGCCACATTTTAGATAAACAAGACCAAAGGATATGCCCTTCATGTAAAGTACCGATAACAATAGAACATATAATTATAGACTGCAGCAGGTACAATAGATCGAGATGTGATCATAACATTCCAAGTGACCTAAAAAGTGCCTTAACCGACCCTAAAAAACTGAAGAATATAATAAATTTCCTAGCATGCATCAAATTAATAGGTGAAATCTAGCATTCGAACACAGTCGCTAATAACCCTAGACGTTGATGCGACTATAAAGAAAAAGAAGAAGAAGAAGAAATTTTGCAAAGTTTTGAAAAAGTAACATGTCTTAAAAACATTCGAACGTTTTCTTTGGATCCCGGAAATAAATCCTGTCGCGAACAGTCTAATTCGGAAAACCATGTTGCTGTCGCATTTGTTTCGCAGTGCCGTTGAAATTTGCATATTTTTTTCAATCGCATTTTTCTAACGGAACAACTAGAATCGCTGGATCTCTCAAGTTTCCGTTTTTTTTCAAACAAAGTCTCCTTGATGATAACGGAATTTCAAGGAAAAAGGTTAAACATGTTTCCGTTATCTGACTAGCAACGTTCTTTTTGTTGCTTGTTGCATAACGATTAACTGATTTAATCGTCACGTTATCGGATTTTTTTCATCCGGCGAAACGTGTTTAATTGTTCGAGCAGAGACATTAATAATTGTCTGAATGTGACATTTGAAACAAGAAGTGAAATATCAGAATTCACATGATAGCCACATAAATTCCACGTAAACATTCTAATCGCCACGGAACAAGGCAGTAACGCTCCGGCATCGCGATTTTCGTCGTTTATCGGGAATTTAATCGGCACTTCGTGGCTGAAGGATTCTTCGCGTTTAAGGGACATGACAGTGCGTGTGCCGTATCGCGAGATTGCGGGCCGCTTAATTATTCACACCGTCAGCTTTCGTTTTCCACGTAGCTTTCACTTCTGATTGTGTTTTAATCTTTCGTTTGAAATATTTCTTTTTTATTCATACATACGTGATGTATTTCGTAAAAATTACTTCTTGACACGTCTGTACGTATTTAGAAATTGAAGGTTGCTCAGAAAATACATATATGTTTATTTTGATATTCGCTTTGAACCTACCTTTATTATTTGGGCATATCTGCGTCGAAAATACGAAGTGAAAAGTAATTCTATTCGCAAAAATTTCCTTGCGGAAGAACTACCTGCGTACAAATATCACGATTGAAAGTTTCCATGCGTTAAAATTTCTTTGCATTAAAAATTCTTCAGTACACCAATTTCATGATACAAAAATTTCGACACTCAGAAATTTCCATGTGTTGGATATTTTTTGCGTAGAAATTTTCCAGCGTTGTAATTTCATCCGTAAATATTTTCCAGCATTGCTTACCCCCCCCCCCTCTCTGCTGGAGGTTTGATGGAAGTAGGGTGCGTAAAAAATAGTAATCGCGATTAACGCTATTTTATATTATAATCTAATACGTAGATGTGCGTATACATACATATATCCGCACGCACAGTCACTCACTCTGCTCGCACACGCAACACCCAAGCACACGCTGACCGGAAGATCCACCACGCTATGAAATGACGATCGCTTTCTCTCGATCAATAAATCACCTGAGGGAGGCACTACGAATCGTTATACAGGGTGTAACACAAATTCTGGGACACTTTAGGTTTGTGGTATTTGTATGAATGAATCGGGAGTCGAAGAGGAGAATTGGTTGCGAGGAGTGTTATTTTATTGCGAGGAGTGTTATTTTATTGCGAGGAGTTGCGAGGAGTTTTTATTGCGAGGAGATTGTGATCGGGAGTTAGATATTAATTAGTTAAGTAATAAACACTTTTTTACATCATTAACAAAGAACATCTTGTTACCACCACGAAATATCCCACAAAATTGGGGGCTCGTCCGGGATAATTGTGGCAATACTCGTCCGGGATATTGTGACAATATTCGTCAAGGATATTGTTAAAGCCACGTGGTGCGGAAGTGTGAAGAGTGCGCGGTGAGAACAGGTTGTTTTGAGGAACAGTTTTAAAAGTGTGCGGTAAAACGAAATCTAGTTCGTGGAAAGTGCAAATACGATGGCGAGCGAAAAATCAAGGGCGGAATTGCTGCGAGAAATGGACTTCCTGCGGAGAGAGAAGGAATTGATACGACGAGAGATAGAGTTGTTGAAGATGGAAGAAGCGTTAAAATCCTATGGTAGTGAGCAGCGACAGTCCGGAGGAGCGTGTCAGGTACAAGGACAGTGGTCAAGTGGCGGACAGTGGCGAAATAGCGGGCAGCACCCAAGGGCGGACAGCGGGGTGCAGAAACTTGAGAGGCGTGAAATAGAAAGGAACTTCACGGTAAATTCGGTGACGCCAAATTTTGCGGATAATAAAAAGGAGAAATCAAATTTTGCGGAAGAAACGACGGACGATAAGCTGGTAATGAGGGGAAATGATGAACGACGAGGAGACGATGGTGCAGTCCAGCAGGACCACGACAACGGAGATGACCGCGAGTTGCGGCTGGAAAACGACGAGCGGCCGAATGAGTGCGAGATACGGCCGGACGAATGTGAGATGCGGCTGGACGAGGACGAGGACGAGATGCGGCCGGGCGAGGACGAGATGCGGCCGGGCGAGGACGAGATGCGGCCGGGCGAGGATGACATGTGGACGGAAGACGACGGATCGCGGCCAGGTGACAATGAGAACGAGATGCGGAAAGGCGATTGCGGGATGCGGCAGGACAAAGTCGAGGTGCGGACGAATGGCGACGGCACGCCAGCAGGTAGTAACGAAGAGGTTCAAACAAATTTCGGAACACGTGGAGGTCCAGTGCAGAGACAGGTCGACGAGCAGCGGCAGTGTAGCAGGCAATTGCAGATCGAGGAAGGATCGCGAGGTAGAAAAACTGAGACAGGTAGCGGAAAACGCGCAGGTAATCGGCGGAGCCGAAACAATAGACGACGGTTGACTAGCGGCGATGAAGTAGGAACGGACAATGAAGGCACGAAATATTGTTATCTTCGAGGGTTTGATTGTATGGTAACGTCATATTTTGAAAGCGCGGAAGTTCGAGATACGATTTCCAAAGTACGGCGCGAAAACATTAACAAAAGGAAGAGAACGTGCAAAAAATTGTTGTTTTGCGAGAACATTATTTGTAGTGTAGGTATTTTAGTTGCGTTTTAGTTTTAAATAGAGGATAGGAAGTGCTATTGTTCAACAGTTAAGTGTAATGATTTGAAGTGTGATTATATTAATTATCTAAAATTGCGTACGGTTAAAATGTGGATAGTGTAAAGATTTATAATTCGATAGGCATAGGGAAAAATGTATTATGGTTCATTTAATTGTAGGGAAGCGTTCTTTTATTTGGTATTTCGACTATTATGTAGAGTAAATGTATTGCGTGGAAAATTTGAAAATCATTTGAGTGGAGAATAGTGGGTTATGCGTGATTGGCGATGCAGACATATGGGGTCATATGTCCAGTCAGGATGGGCGAGTGTGGTATTTGTATGAATGAATCGGGAGTCGAAGAGGAGAATTGGTTGCGAGGAGTGTTATTTTATTGCGAGGAGTGTTATTTTATTGCGAGGAGTTGCGAGGAGTTTTTATTGCGAGGAGATTGTGATCGGGAGTTAGATATTAATTAGTTAAGTAATAAACACTTTTTTACATCATTAACAAAGAACATCTTGTTACCACCACGAAATATCCCACAGGTTTATGGATAGAACGAATAAAAATAAGAAAAAAAAGTCTTATAAGTTGTGGGCACAACCCACCCCCTATCGAGATACAACCCCTTTTGTAAAAATTTGTTAAAAAACCATATCTCCGAAATGGTACGTCGTAGAGGACCGATTTTGATTGCAATATAACCGGAAGAGACTAAAGTTTACGAAAAAAATGTCACCATCTACGCAAAGGAAGATTTAGTGAATGCCCTCAATTTCTCCCAAGTTGTTACAAACGTGCTACGATATATGTAGGTAATCGACGTGGTTTGGATTAAACAAGAATAAATGCTATTTAGCAGCAATAATCGCAGCAGTTATATTTTTTTCTATTATCTTTGATCTTGTCCGGTTATATTGCAATCAAAACCAGTCTTCTACGACGTACCATTTCGGGGATATGATTTTTTTTAAAAATTTTTACAAAAGGGTTGTATCTCGATAGGGGGTGGTAATTAGACAAAACTTTATCAAAATTTTTTTCACCTTTTGGTGCGTACTATCGATGCTGAAAAAGTGGCCCAGTATTTTTGTTACACCCCGTATTACCACCCCTGACTTGGAAACCTTTGTCAGCGTAGGTATTTTCCTGCTTAGAAACATGTGTGCGTAGAAATTCAAAAGCGTAGGTATTTTCCAACAACAAAATGTCTCCCTGCTTTTTTTACGTGCTCAAATCCCACCACGAAACATTTATCCCTTCAAAACAGCCAGCTTATCCCCCATTCCATATCGCAATTTAAAAGAGTCAATTCTTATATATGTATGTATTTGTTTCTTTTATCGAGTCGATATTTCCGATGGTAAGTGCGAAGTGAAAACGTTGCTTCTGATATTTCTACGCGAGCTTCTTTTTCCCAAGTTAGTGAGTAATGGCGATTTTATTGTGACACAGCACGGTTCTTACGGTATTCGATATTTTCGGAAAGTATCTGAGCGAATCCCACTTGTAGGATTTTCTTGCTAAGAAGATATTTCGTGTATTACTTACTTTCGCGATAAATACGCTTATTTATTACCGCGCAAAGTTGGCACGAAATTGACACCCGTTGATTTATGGGCGGCTCGCTAAGAGATGGCTTCAATGAAGTTTCTTATTTAAATCGCATTAAAAAATTGACAATGTATCGTTGACGAAATTCTCGCGGGTATTCATTATTTCATCCGTATTAATTGGGATCTCGAAACTTTGAAGTGTGAAACTTGTTTTTTAATGACGGTAACATGAAAAAAAATGAGACGTCCGTGTTCTAATTTGTAATTGAATCGGAAATTCTGTGTTTATTCACTGTTTCGAGTGCACTTCCGCCGCGAAACTAATAATCAGAAAGTTTCTTCGACTCTAAATTAAATAGGCAACGACAGGAATGGCAAATTATCTAAAGTCGCCGCGTTACAGGGCGTTTCAATCGGTTTTGACGAACTGTATCTCCTATTACATTAGAAATAGCAAAAAATGACAAAAGAAAAATTTTATACATAAATTTTACTTAATTTCTTCCATATTATAATTACGTGCCAGCAAAATGTAATTGCACCCTTTTTGCAGCTATCGTATACCTTTATTAATATCTTGGAAAATAATCGTTTCTTGAACACTTTGTATAATAATTATATTTGTTAAACACAGAGAAGTGCAGGAAATGGTAATATTTTTTTCCAAGATATTTCCAATATCTCAAGCAGACATGCACCTGGCCCTTATTCATGAGTCGCCCTGTATACTGTCTTACACGTGACACATTCTACTTGCTCGGTGTAACTCACATGCCTGACCTCGGATAAGTAGAACACGAATTTATATTCCGCGGCCAATCAAATAATTTATCTGCAACCCCTAAATTACCCGATAATACAGTCGCCCTTAAATATCCCGTGACGGGGAGAAAGGGAAAAAAGTATAAAGGGAGAAATGGTTTAGGGGGTGAATCGTATTCTGAAAGCAGAAGTAACTACCCTCCTACATTAAGGGTTACATCTTTCCTGTTTTCTTTCTCCCTTTACTCTTTATTCTTTATACTTCCGCGGGATTTGAGGGACGCGTTTAAGGGGATAAAAGCTGGAGAAATAAAAAGTGATGCTGGGGATGGCGCGGCTGATATTTAGACGCTAAGTGATAGCTTTAGGATATTGCGATGTTGTGGAAATGTTTCAGTTTATCCTATTCTTCTTTTCGCGAGGATTTCTACGCGTGAAAGTAAGTGTGATGTATATTTGAATTTAATTAAACGGGCGAATGGGCCGAGAATATTTTATTATTAATGGTAGAATGTAACGTGCGATGTTTTTAAGAGTTGGAGATTCTGAACATGGAAATGGTTCTTAGGAAAATTTTTAATCCTATGTCCAAGTTTTCATGGTGTAAAATTTTTACGCCAAAATATCTGCGCTTTAGATTATTACGCGGAGAAACTTCTGTGGTGTTAATTTTACCACTTCGGTATTTATATGTATATTTCGAGTTTCTCACAATACAAATTTTAACTCCCGGAGATATCTGTACGTTTGAATTCCCACGCTTCCTAATTCCACGGCCACAACATTTCTATCACAATTCTAATTAACTAATGATGAACGGAAGACATACTTTCATATCGAACTTACTTGCTACTGAGATGTACTTAACTTAACTCTTAACTCGGTAGATTCTTATTCGTACCTCTGTAGATCTCTGACTCCTTCAATCTGTATTTCTTGAAATATTTACTTTTCCAACGGGAAATATTTGTATCTTAAATATTGAAATACTTCAAATCTCTTTCAGTTCATTCACCAAGCATTCCGCGACACTTTATTTTCTAAATAAAACCCGCGGTGTACTCTGCGGAGGTGAAACAAATTGTTTGTCTATGGTATCAAACAGAAACTCTAACACAACAACAACAAAAAAAAACAAATACAAAACAATTCCTAATAATAAAGAAATGATTTTGCACGACAAGGTTTGGGGACGGACTACATATTTAAACGTTAAAGTGACATTAATCCTCGCAGCTTTTTCTTCATATTTTCAGGTGTGATATGAATGCCCCTTTGAATGTTACCGGCAGACCTTTTCAATCCACTTCGATAAACTGAATGAAGGATGAACGGGAAGCAGAAAAGACTGAAATCGAGTAGGATGCGTTCACGGGAGCAGCTGCCTTTGTACAGGCGACATTGATTTATTTAAAACTCCTCCGAGTTAACGGCGCACGGATTTCCAAAAGTCATTGCCGGCCGAATTTGCGGCTTTAGTTTTATTTCACCTGTGCCGCGGATTTTGTGCTTCTGTTTAATTTTCATACATTTGATGAGTACGTACCATTTGGAATATTAAATGAAATTATAATCAAATATAATCGGCAAGGTGTTCGTTGGATGTAATTTGATGTTCAACGTATGATTCGGGAAATCGATTTTGAAATGGAGATTTTGATATTAATTCAACAGACAATAGGATTCTGGACGATTTGTTGTAACATTTCCATGCATTAAACATGATCTGCTGTAAAGTTCTTGCGCGTTGAAACGCGTGAATTTTAAAACATTTAGAACTTGATAATTCTATGCTGTTTAATTTCTACTTTTTAACATTGTCATGCTTTGAAATTTCTGCCCGCCGACATTTTTACGCGTCAGTATTTCTGCGCTCTAACACTTTTTCACGTTAAAATAACTAATATTTAGTTCTAAAATTTGTTGACGATATCATTTCTGTGCTTTAAAACGTCGAAGAGGGTGCGCTTTAAATTTTCCATGCGTTCAAATGCCACTGTTTGAAAATTGCCACGCTTTCATACGAGTGTGTTCCAAAATATTACGCGTTTTAATAATGAAACTCTAAGCGGTGAAATCACTATTGCGCTATAATCTTGGTAATTAAAAATCGTCAGATTCCAAAAACTCTTGATCTCCGTATTTTTACATAAATCTTTCAATTTCAACAGAATTTCTTAAAAGAGTGTTGCAAAAATCCACTCAAATATTCAGCTACACAGGTTCTATACCTTCGAATAAATGAGATTCCATACGCGGCGTAGTAGTTGCCGTAATAGAAGTTCCGAAAAGAATTTCATCGGTCGTTTGATCACGTAAACTTTCCAAACGTCCATTCCTTTCGGAATTTCTTCTTCGATCTCGCGTCTCGCGTGTGTGCGCGCGCGTGTGCGTACGGCTGAGTTTGTGTGCGAGTGAGTAAGGTGTCCTTTCATCGAAACATGCACGCGTTCGTTGCTTATCCGGCCGTCCAATATGAAGTTTTTCCTCAATCTTATTTGTCGGCGAGCGAGAGAAGCAATATCATCGGGTCTCTCGCTTGTGACATCTCGGATATCTCGATTTTCGGACCGGCAAACAAGTCCCTAGGGATCCGCTGGACCTTCGACCCTTCTCCCTTCGCCTTTTTTTTTATACCAGAGAGGGTTACACAGGGTGGCCAAATATTTCGTGACATTGAAACTTGTACCCTTACTATATCTCTGGAATTGGATATTTACAGAGAACGAAGTTTTCGTTTTTTAGAAATTTGTACAACCCCAAAATTTACAAAGTTCTGAGTTGAAAAAAAATGTCTGTGTCTCGCAAATTTTACGCATTGGAATGGAAATTTTCATAACTCCAAGTTTTTTCGCCATTGAAATTGAATTGATCATCGAATTGATTCTTTGCCCTGAAAATGTGTTGACACTGATACGAAATCGTAGAAATATCGACAGGTGTTTCGTGACGTTTCCATTTCAGTAACGATACCGTCCGTTGGATTTTTTGATGTTACAGTAACGAAATCAGTTTGGAAAATATTTGGACACTCTGTACATAGTTTCCCATCGGATGTCTAGGCTATTCGCCGTGATCGAGTCAGTGTGGACGATTATTACGCGGCTCGCGTGCGAAGAGTTGTGTTATAGCGCGTGATACGTTGGGAAACAACGAATTAAAGGGGTCCTGGTTAACCCATTCCTGCTCCAGATTAAAAGGGGGAATTTATGGAAATTTTCTAACGACGTGGGTAACGTTCCTCGACGCGATAGAGTTGGTTAGAATAAATTTCATAATTTTACTTGTATCCGAAACTTTTACGGAAAATTCAGAAGTTTTATACGATACTAAAAATTAGACAAAAGAATAATCGTTTTTCTCGAAAGGTGAGATACATGTACGAACTCGATGATAAATTTCATTTAGTACACGATGGTGAATGGTAGGAATTGATTTTCCAAAAATTATTTAAATTGATTACACGCTTTTTATGATATCGATCTGATTCTTTCAACACGATATTTCACTTTGAATTCCATCCATAAAACATATATTCCATTCTCCCGTATTTCAACAATTCAAAAAAAAAACGACAGTCAAAAGCCTGCGGAAAACTGCAACTTTATGACAATTGGCTTCGATTTCGCGCAAAAATCCACGATTTCTATTAAATACATAAATTTGTCGAGGAATCTCCTTCCAAATACGCTATAAAAGATTTAAGGGGTTAATTATACAGTTATAATTTTCAAAAAATCGATTTTTTTTTATTTCATTTTCGTAATGTACATACATTTAAGTACACACACAGAAAATTTCAAGTCAATTCGGCGATTATTGTCCAAGTTACACGCATATTTGTAAAGACATGTCAGAGCGTTTGAAAGTAGTTGGTCTACACCGAAAAATTTATTAGTTCCCCTTAATTAGTTCCGACAACTAGATACAGTTGTTGATATTTGGATAACTGAAATTGGTGTTGGCTAAATTACATTCAAATTTAATTTTTCCAACTTTGGTTGTTGTAACTAAATAATTTGAAGTTGCCTTTACTACAGTTTCTATTACCGGCTTCTCAAACTTTGAATGCGTTTTTCTCCAAACTGTGTTTTCAAAGGCGGTGACCACGATTTCTCGAAAACGGCTGGACCGATCAGTTTCAAATTTTAACACAAGCTTGTTGACTATATTTTTTAGTAATTAATCGAAGGTTTCTTTTCACCGATTAATATTTTTGTTTTATGAACAATTTAAGGCAAAAATTTTTGTGAAAAATCGATTTTGTTTTTTAGAAGCTGCCATTTTGTCAAAAACTTTTATTTTGTTTATTCCTTCGATTAATTACTAGATTATACGTTACTTTAACGAAATCCGTTTGGTTTTTTCATTTTAAAAGATTCAGTCCCGAGATATCGTGGTCACCGCAAAGCGCTTTTTTTTAGAGGAGCTCCTGGAGATCAGCTATAACAGCTCTCAAAATTATTATTTTTACAAATAAAAAATGTTAAAATACAGTTAAAAGTTATCCCAATATGTGTACAAATTTTTACATTAATCAATTTAACTGTCTTTTCAGGAAAAATTCTTGAAAAATCGCTTTTTTTGCGTCTCTTAACTGTATATAACCCCTTAACACTAGAACTACCAAGGGGGTAAAAATGAGCGGTTCCGCATTTCTTCTAAGAATCGCTTAAGTTTATAACACTGCGATTTCCAAAATTCTTCACAACCATGTTTCTCTATAGAAATAATTAAATCGATCAATTTACTAACCCCCTTTATTTCTTTGTTTCAAACATATTTATCGAATGCTTCTAAATATGCCGAATTAATCCTCGGTAGTTCTAGTGTTAAATAACGTACCAAAAAATACGCAGACTCGTACAAGTGATAAAAGTGTATCATCGCACACAATCGTATTTTCACCTTCGTATTCAATATATGTACAAACCAAAATTAGTCTGCGAAGACTTAATTCAATCTCGTCGATTTTCAAAATGGGTATGCGGAGAACAATTCGTTATCGAGTGAAACTTTTCTACGTGAAAGACCGTTGTACTTGTATAAGTTCGTGCGTGTCTGTGTAGGGGCACGTAATAAGAGTACATAGTTCGAAATAAACGTGTATTATGGAGAAACCGTGTGTTCATAAATGAACAGTGCGTACTCTTGTTGCAAGTGCGGCATTTGCTCGATCCCATGCAAATAATCGATTGGCTGCTTTGTCGGCCGGTAAGCCGTGACATGCGAGCGCACTGCGATGATAAATAAACGATACCGATATACACTGCCAATCAAAAGTTCCAGGCCACTTTTTCAATCGAAAGATAACCGAACGTCACAGAGAAATATTAAAACGACCAATGTAATTTGCGTGTGTGTGTGTGTGTGTGTATGTCAGTGAGTGTTTTTTTTTTCATTGTTCTTTTCGTTTCGGTGTGAAACTCCGAAAATTTTGGCGCGTTAAAACTGGTGCTTCGTGAAATTTCAAAATTGCGTTCGTAATTTCTACGCTGTGAAACTTTCGTTCTTCGAAACGTCAGTACTAGGAAAATCACGGGTTCAATATTTTAATGTCTTGAAATTCCTGCGCGGTAAAATTTGCGTGCCTGAAATTACCTGTACTGAAATACACAACCTTTGACATTTCTGCTTAACTTGATGATTCCGTGCCGCCGAATTAGTTACGTTAAAAATATCTATTACCATTAAATGTTCGATGTAAGAATTATGTTTGACGATCGAAGCAAGTAGAATCTATCGGCGAATGTGAAATAGATATCGGCATTATAGAGACCGTAGGTAATATTACATATAAATTCGATATTGTGGAAGGTTTGCAAATTGGATGAAACGTTACACCCGGTATAAGTTACTTAATATCGGCCGTTATACTTTCTAAGTCTTATTAAATATTTCTTTTTTAGCGGGAATTTTAACAAACTTTTTTAATGAAGATCTTCTTAATAAAAATTAACGTGCTGTATTTTCATGGCTTTCCCGTGTCGTCGTTTTAAACCAAACTAACTTCATTTTCGAACGGGAAACCGGGTTCGAGAGAAAAAAAAAACGAAAGAAAGGTAGCATTACGCTAAGTAAATTTGATCACTTTATTCTGTACTTTATACCGTCTATCCATCTAGAACGACGTTTAATGGATGCTCGAAAAAAAGGATTAAATGTTCTCATTTTCCTTACGGCTGATTGAATTGGAATTCTATTTCTTAATCATAGGATAATGTTATATAGAATTACGTGTTCCTCAAATCAAATGATATCGTTGTTCCCGAAATTCAACTCGAAATAACATGTTTTTAGCAAGTTCAAAACTTTTTACTTTAGAGATATCGAACGAGAGAAATTTTCCAAAGCAGGAATTGAGAAGCTTAGAATTTTGAAGGGTGTATTAATTTGAAAACATAGTTCAAATAATTGCGCAGGGAAATTTCAAAACGCCGAAATTTGGGAACGCCAGAATTTTGTAACGGAAACATCTTAAAATCGCGCAAGAAACATTAACACGGCGAAATAAGTACACAAGGGAATTTGAAATGGGAAGTTTTTACGCACAAAAATTTCCGCGCCTAAAAATTTTCATGCGCAGGAATTTCCGCGCCTAGTAATATTAATGCGTAGGAATTTCCGCGCGTAGAAATTTTAATGCACAGGAATTTCCTATGCGCAGGAATTTCCGCGCCTAGAAATATTAATGCGTAGGAATTTCCTATGCGCAGGAATTTCCTCGCCTAGAAACATTAATGCGTAGGAATTTCCGCGCGTAGAAATTTTAATGCACAGGAATTTCCATGCGCAGGAATTTCTTTGCGTAGAAATTTTCATGCACAGGAATTTCCGTCCGCAGGAATTCCAAAACATCAAAATTTTGTTGCGTAGGAATTTCCGCAAGTAGGAATTTTAAAGCACAAAAACTGCAACCATGAAATTTTCACAGATTAGGAATGTTCGATCATGTGAATCATCAGAACATATACTGCCAAAATATCATTGGTCCTTAATATTTCAATTTTGTTCATGATATTTTCCTTTCAGTTTTCCACCATTTCGTTATATTTCTCATTACGGTCATTTGCCATAATACTTTTATGCGATGCTCATCAAACTCATTTACCCCGAACTTTGTTCGGGTGGAAGTTTGTTCGTGAAACAATTACCTTGGCTTCATGCTAACTAAATGCTCGGCTAATTGAATCTGCGAAGTATATAGGATGCAGAAACACGTCACGCGTGCAACTTTCGCTGTGTTACCGTCATTCTAATAATTCAACATTTCCACATTTCACTTGTAATGGTATGTAAGTCGTGTACTTCAGAGTAAAGGAATATAGGCGACTTGTTCTAACAAGGATAAATAATTCTTGGTGCCGATACTTGTATGTTTTAAAATTCCGATACTATAAACTTTTACGCACAAGGAATGCTAATGCTTGGAAATTTTTTCTATTCAAAATTGGAATGCGACAATATCATTCAATGGCTCTAAAATTTCATCCATAAAAATAAATTTTCTTTAAAAAACTTTCTAGAAAATATACGAAGAAAATTAATGAAAAATACTGTAACGTTAAATATTATATTCTGAACGGTTTACGTAGTAATACCGTAATATTTCCGCGCTTTACAATGCCTATGTTTTAAATTTTCTGAGACTTAAAATTAATGCGTTCTAAAATTTCTACATTTTAAAATATCTATGCATTTAAATTTCAGCGCTTTAATTCTTTTAATTATAAATTTGATCGTCGAAAGTTCCTATGTGTCAAAATTTTTACGTAATGAAACTGTTGTGATTTAATATTTTTACGGTCTGAAATTTCCGCGCTTTCAAATTTCTACACCCTAAATATTCCTAGTTCCAGAAATTCCAAGTCCTGATATTCTAATTATCGTTAACTCTATTTCTCAATTAAATAATCTAATAAAATCGTCTCTAACACACCACAAACGTAACAACCAATGGAACAATAATGATAGCCTGAAATATGAACTCGGAAGGGTTAACGTCCTGTATCACAATTTCCGCAGTTACTTTCTCCTCGGTGGAAACATAGGAAAGCTCATGAAACCATGGATTATGGTGCGACGAGAAAAGAACAGGTGTCCACTTTTCGGATCAATACGATCGATAAAATACTATGATCATACCCCCAGGTTAATCAGAGTAATCGGTAATCCTATTAACGTAATGCTGCAGTCTAGAAATTGTTCTGTCTGCGTTTCGTATAAACTTCGATCGATTTAAATAATAACCCACATCCGCATTGGCGTATTTTTATTTTCCCCAGACTTCCTCCGAAATATTTCAAATTTCCCGCTTTCACGTCGGAACCAAGGGCGCGAAAAATTAAAACACACTTGGATCATTATTATCGGCACGTGAAAAATACTTGGAGTAACTATGCAAGAATTAATTGATGGTATGCATAATTCACGTGTGACGTTTAATATGCAATTAGAGAATCGTAATACGACGAAAATTCGCAGAGGGTTAAATATTTCCGTTTGTTTGTTTCAGGTACGTAAAACAGCCGGTTTGACAGTCGCACGTGAGTAATTTTTTCGCGAATAGTACAATTAGTGGCTTCCCCGCCGCCGTCGTCGCTCACTTTTTTTTCATTCCGCCGAAAAAGTTGGGGGTGGGTGGAATTATGTTTGTCGGGAAAAAGTGTTCGTAATGCAGGACAGCGTAAATATGTGAAAATGTTCAAAAGAATGATGAACCGGCGAAAACTCGGCCATTTCGCGTTCCACTTGAAAGCGACAAAATGTGGGCCGTTTCGTTCAAACGTTCGTTATACTTTTTTTTTCCACGTATTTATTTTCTTTGTGACTTGTGGAAATTAACGGTTAAACGGCTTGAAATTCTGCGCCCCAGCGTATGCATGCCTAAAAGTTCCAGCGGAACCAAACGTTTGTATCCTGAAATTATTGGGCCATGAAGTTTTTATGTTCTAAATTTTCGGTGTCAATAAATGTTTGCGCCCTAAGATTTTCTAGTTTTTTAATTTATGCGCACTGAAATCCTCGCGCTTTCAAACTTCTGCGTGCAAAAATGTATTAATCTTTATATTTTTGTTCCCGGAAATTTCTGCCCCCTAAATTTTCTAAAATTAAAAATATCTACGCCTTAAGTATCCTACGTATCGAAATTTGAACGCCCCAAATTTTACTGGTTTAAAAGTTTTAGGGCTGTACAATTTTCACGCCCTCGAACTCCTACCCCTTAAAATTTCGACCAGCGTGAATTCTTGCGTTTAAATCTATACGCCTGGAAATCACCACGCCTTGAATTTTCTACGCCAGGAAATTTTTACGTTCAATCGTAGGTACTTTTGTTCTTATTGTAATTTTTTGGTGATCGATGGGTAGCAATTTTTCAAATTAATAATGTTTGGGGCAATATTTTTTCTTTCTTGTTCGTTTCACACAATCGTGTTTCTACATCTTCATTTTTCAAGTGTATTTAATTGGTCCATTGAGTTAATTACATATACATATACACTTGATGATGGTTTAAAATTGATTTTCCGTATACCTGATCGTCTGAAATGTGATTTCCCCAATTTTCCATATCTCAAATTCCAGTTTGCTCAATTTCTCGTCGTTTCATTAACCGTCTCTCATTTAATAGCCCACCCGTAGAAAATTAGATTTTCCAAAAATCTCCAAACATAACAGAAAACAAATGATTTATATGCCACTTAAACTCTTGATATCCCCATAAAACACTAAATGAAATCTCAAATGACGCAAAGTTCACACTGTAGTATATTGCATTTTTCAGTATAGTGAATTTGTACGTAATAGTATCGGGACGTAAATCCATAGGGGTGTTTTTGATTTTCGGCTAGGAAGGAAGCGGTGGCAAAGAGTGCCGCCATTGGCAGCCCATAAATATGTTATTTCCCTCGGGCGGGATCATTGGCCGAATCTCTTTCGCTATCTCTCTTCCTCTCTCTCTCACACACACTCTGTCTCTCTCTCTCTCTCTCTCTCTCTCTCCCAGAAGTCTCTCTAGAGACTCGGTCGGGATTGCCAACTACTCACGATTTCTCTTCCGTTTGCCAGAGTATAGCGATAGCCGGTTAAATTAGATACTACTATTTTGGGAAAAAGTAGACGGTTTATTTGAACATTCGAGGGTGAGGTATTTGTAATTAAATTTTTACGCGCTGAAGTTAGCGCGACCTAAAGTTTCTGGAATTGGGGATTCCTGTATTTCAATATTTTCACACCTTCGAATTTGTGCAGCTCAAAGTTTCTAGAAAGGAAAATTTTTGTATTACAATATGTTTACGCATTGAAATTTCTGTGCCAAAAATTTGTTTATTGTGAAAATCTGTACCACGTTGTAATTAATTATTCGTGTGCCGCAGAATTTGTGTGCTTTGAAATTCCTACGCGTTAATTTTCCATCCCTGGAATATTCATTTTTGAAAATTGTTGAGATCTAGTATATCTATGACACTAAATTTGTGTTTCCCAAAATTGTGGGTTCCAGAAAGGTTTGTGTAATAAAATTACAATTTTTCATATTATAATTTTTCCGCAAAGATGTGCAAAAAACATATTATTAATTTTCTGTTTTTTTTTAATCAATCCCAATTGAAATTATTTAAAGCGTGATCTGGAGATATTTAAACCTTTAATTGTACAACTATATCTCACTACTCGAATATAATAGAAACTGAAGCATCGTTAGGAAAAAGTATTCAGCGAACGTGACGTTCGAATGAGTTTTTCTAATCGTTACATCAAATTACCGAACCGAAGTATTTCTATTCGAAAAAAACCTCTGTGCCACGTTTTGCCTACTTTTCATTCGACAAAAAATATAGGGAGTTAAAGAAAAAAGAAAAAAAAATTGTGAAAATAGTTCGAGATGTGGCCTTCGTTTTCTTCACGTGTCAACGTGCACGCGTTCTTAATAACTTTTTAATAACCGGATCGATGTAAATCGAATTTGGTCCAGATACGTTTTTTCCCCCGCCCCTTCTATTCTATTTCTAATAACCGGTTTCAAACGAATCAAATTCAAATCTTTTTGTAAAAAATTTATATAATGGAAGAAGACACGAAATTTTCAGACGAGTCACATAAATTTAGTGGAGCGTCAAATCTGAAAAAATTGATTGAAACCTGTGATCCGGTTTTCCTAGCTTCTTTTTTACAGTGAGTGATTGCGACGACTACAAATGTGGGTGGAAATTTCCATGCGTTGCATTTTATCCCGATTTTGCATGTCACAGACATTTTCGTGCACAAAACCTTAACGGCGTAAAAGTTTTCGCGCGTCGAAATTACTACGCGTTAAAATTTCAGTAGTTGGAATTTTTCACGCTCCTCAAATTTCAAGGCACAGAGATATCAAGTCGTACAATTTTGTGTACATGGGAAATTTGGGGTTTAGTACTTTCCCTGTGCAAGTGAAAGATGAGATATAATTTATAAAATTTCATTTATAATTTTTATATTTATATTAGTTGCAAGCATAACAAAATAAGCTGTAATTCCTTTTTCTCCATGATTAGCTGCACCTACTGCTATTTCTGCATTAGTTCAATAATTAACATTAGTTGCAGTAGGTGTATATTTGATAATTAAATTAAATTTAAAATTAATAAGTAATAGGTAAATGTTTGTTATTAATTATTTCAAGAATAACAATATTTCTATCAGGAATAATTGCAAATTCTGAATTAGATGTTTTAAAAATTATTGCTCTTTCAACGTTAAGACAATTAGAATTAATAAATAAGAATTTTAAGAATTGACATTATTAAATTAGCACAAAATTATCAAATCGTATAATTTTCGGTACATAGGAAATTTGGGGTTTAGAACTTTCTCCTTACAAATGTTTCATTGTGAAAATGTTTAAACCCTAAAATCTTTTGTGCCCATAAGTATCCAATCTTTGAAACTAATAATAATAATTTTATATTGTGGCGTGCAGAAAAAAGCGGAGTAAAAATGTCACATGAATCTGAGTGTTTTGAGCCAAATGACACACGTATCTTCCGAATGTTAGTTTCAAGAACGTAGCAAGTAAGATAGATTTATGGCAGGCAAGCGAAAGCGGCTGAAGAGCGACCATCATGGGTGCTGTCCATGAGAAAACCCTGTCGACCTTCGTTCACGATCCGCAGGCCTCCTTCTAGGTATAAGCTTTATACCCACTATAAGGGATGAGGAAGAGTGAGGGGGCAAATCCAAGTGAGAGAATGAGTGTATAAAGAAGCGAGTGATGGTTGGTCACAGGTTAGAATGGTCTGACTTCTTGGTACGGAATAGTGTGATTTTTTGGGGGAAAACAACGTGACCTTTAGAGCAAGAATAGTGTGGCGTGCGAGTTTTGCTAGTAGTGGGTTGAAGTAGTGTGTAGTAGTAATAGTCGTAATAGTAGTGTGTAGTAGTGTGCCTCTTTTGCGAGTACACTTAGTTTTGACTTAACACTAGAACTACCGCGGATTAATTCCTTTTATTTAAAAACATTGGATATATATGTTTTAAACAAAGAAACAAAGGAGCATAGTAAATTAATCAATTTAATTATTTACATATAGAAACATAGTTATGAAGGATTTTGGAAATCGCAGTGTTATAAATTGAAGCGATTCTTATAAAAAAATCGGAACCAATCATTTTGACTGCCCTGGTAGTTCTAGTGTTAATATATTATATTATCAGGGTCTACACTGTTCTGTTAAAGGAAACGTTTCCTTTCAAACTTGTTCAACCGCCATTGTCGTTTCGAAGGAAAACATTGACGAAACGGCGACAAATGCATTTTGCAGATTTTTTGTTTACTCTCATCACGTATAAAAGGCAGGAAATAGATTAATTTTATTTTCTATCAAATAGCATTAATACATTTGTATACTTGTCCGTCAAGTTACCCAGCTGGCAATATTTCGCATGTTGGGTATTTCAATATTTTCGGCACGGCAATATCGCAAATATTCGTGTAATATGTAGAGGTGATCCGCGCGATGAAGGCTCCGTTTTCCATCAGGAAACCAAATTTCCCGCGAAATATTCGTTTCCCCTTGCTAAAAGAGAACTGGAAACGGCAGCAAATTCGAAACGTTTGATTCGCGTGCGATTTTCTCGCGCAGCTATATTTGCAACCTTCTCTGACGAGAATTGTTTAAAAAGTTTCTTTTTCACCGTCAAAAGCGCCAGGCACAAAGCTCCCTTCGCCGAAACGTTTTATTAATTTTTATTTATTAAAACTTTCGAAATTCTTATTTATTAAATCGTCTTTAGAATAAAGTTCCAACTTAAATACGCCATTACTTCACCTAGAATTTATTTAATATTAAAATGTTCACCGTTACGCGAAAAGAAATATGAAAATTTTCTTGTAAATGCCTGACCGAATGCGGAAATTTTCACTGAATCCCTTATGGTTGATATATACTACTTAGAAGTACGAAGGAACTATGTTTCCAGTAGTTCAAGTCAACGATAAATGAAATTAAAAACCATTCTTACTGGCGAACACAATAACTTCGTTTTCCGTTGTCTGAATCAAAAGATTTCGGTTGGGATTTATAGCGCGTAATTTTGGCAATTGTTTAAATTTCGAAAAAAAAGAAAACATTGGAAATTTCCAAAATGGCGGGGCTTCGAACATCACATATCGTTTCTCCAGAAAATTCACGACGTTATTTTGCCACAGAATAAAATACACATCAGGTGTATTTTAAAACTTAACAAGTTTTGAAATTTTGGATATAAAGGAATCTTTTTCCAATTCTTCAAATCTTTATAAGAGTTTAAATTTTAACCCAATTTCGTTAATTATTTTCTCATATATAACGTCACCTAGCAGAAACGACGTTTCTGAGGCGAGCTTCGATTAATATTTGACAACTTCTTAAATAATGTATGAAATATGTTTGAAAAAATTCAATTTACAGTCGATATAGTGATAACAATATGGATAAAATTCCAAATCGATTAAACGGTTAGATATTGAAAAACAAAAAATCTATTAATATGTTCTCTGCCCCGATTCTCATATTACATTTTTAACGTGAAAGATCCAAAGCAAGAATTTGCTAATTAAAAATTATTTAAAACCTCGTCAAAGTCACGTGAATTGGAAGAAGTTATTCAATAAAATGGCTCTCCAATGACATTACGAATTGTTTAACGGGTATTGAAATTCATTCTTTTAATTCCGAAGGAGAAAAAACGTCGAGCAGCTGATACCGGAGTTCAGAAATTTCTTTTCCCAGCGAAATTGAGGAACGAATGATAATCGGCAGCCAGATCAGCTGAAATTTAGTGTATGATCAAAAGTTCCGGGCAAAAGTTCGCGCAATAAAAACATTAAGGAGAATCGAACTTTTCAACGGTCCTTGCTTCACGCGGCTCCAGTTATCGTAAAATAGAACGCTGCTTCTCGTCAATTAAAGAACTCCGACCAAAAAAGTATACTATGTCTGGTTTACGAATTGTTTGATGGATTTCGAACGCCTTCGTCTACAGGAATCTGATGATTTCACTCCATGGAGCTAATATTTAGTAACAACAATTTCGGGAGGCGGTAATTTTCGAGGGTGGAAATTACGACGGGTAAGAATCTCGAGGAAGAGAAGTTTCTATGTTCAAGAATATCAGGGTACAGAAAATTCCAATCGCTGGTATCTCGGGTCGCGGAAATTTGTGTACGCAGGAATTTTAGGGCGTGGAAACTTTCCGTGCCTAGGAATTTGTAAAAATATAAGAATGTGGGAATATGCGTAAAGTTCAATGTATACGAATCCTAAAGCGTAGAATACAATTGGCGCATAGAAATTTTCAGGAACACTTATTTCCACATGTAAAAATATTGAAGCTTAGAAATTCTCTTCTTTTGGATTCTCAGGTCGGAGAAATTTCCGTGCTTCGAAACTTTCTACATAAAAAATGCCTATGTTTAGTAATATAAATAATTACAGAAATGTCGAAGTGCGTATAAATTTCAATATCATGCACTACCACTGCAAAAACAAAGCGTCAAATTCATCGATACATAAAACAATAACCAGCAAAATTGTTCAAATTAACTATTATTTCCATTATCCCTTCGATCGTAATATATCATCAAATTCATAGAAAACCATATACAGATTTTCGAACTAATTCCATCACATATTCACAGTCTACCTTTAAACTCGAAACAGAAACGTGTGTCGCAAACATCGAACGTGACCAGTCTCATATTGAAAGTAGTTCCTTTGCCCTAACATTTCCAGTATTCCTGGACTTTCCATCTGGTTCAGAATCCTGGAAACCAGACGATTCAGCGCACGTTTGCCAAGCAAGAGATAAAAAGGACAGAGAGAAAGAGAGAGAGAGACAGACAGAGAGGGGAAGTATTGGCTACGAAGACAAATGATGATTGCGACAAACAGTTCGAGTCCAATCCCTGCCAAACGGTAGAACGTTCAATTTCATTTCTGCCAACGAAATTTCTTCGTTCTGTAGTGACACGCAACGTGTGGCCGTTACGTTGTCATCCGTGTTTCACTATAATGTAGAATTTTTACGGAGATTGTTGCCGTTGTTTTTTTTTTTAAATGAAATTCAGGTATAATTTTTTGCATAAAATGTAAGGATACCGTGTGACAAAATTAATTTTTTTTTTAGTTTGTGTTATTTATTTTTAAGTTCTTGGATATATTTCTTTTTCTAGATTCCTGATATTTGTCGGAATTATTGTTTATTTCGAGAATATCACAATATTCGATAAAGTGATTTAATCATCATTCACAATTTTTTTTAATTGTTATTTTACACTAGTATCATGGACATATTAATTATTGATATAGGTATCTAGTACATGTGTAATAAAATTTAAAATGTATTTTCTAGAAAATCTGGGTTGTGTGACTTTTTTTGAAGATAAAAAAATACTTACATAAAATACTCCCAATTTAGTTTTACAATTGTTTGGATGTCTTTTTAGAATTTTGAAGCTCCTAAGAGTATTTCATTTTATATTGAATATAATAAGTCGTGAATACAAACAATTTACTAAATAATACTTTAGTTTGCAGTTCTGACGCTGGAAAAATGGTTAAATTTCTACGTGCTAAAAATTCTACGTATGGAACTTTCTACACCTCACGATATCTGGGTTTAAAAATTTCTAATCGAGATGTTTGTAAGCCTTGATAATTCCGTACCTTGCACTTCTACGCCTTGAAATTCCAAATTTTAAATTTTATACTTGGAAATGAATGCAAAAAATTTTTTCGATATAATGAATTACGCTTTACAATTCCATGCGCCAAAGTTAGTGAGCTTTGAAAATTTTCACGCCATGAAATTTCCATGCTGTGAAAATTTAACGCCCAGAAATTTCACGCCATGAAATTTCCATGCTGTGAAAATTTAGCGCCCAGAAATTTCCGGTCCTTAAATTTCCCGCGCCGTAAACTGATCAAATCATGAAATAATTTCCTATCAAATCATCTAATTGTTAATACCACACAAATTAAATTTCGCTCTTCTTCGTACAGTTTTCAACAAATTTTCTGATGCCACGTTTTTTCAAAAGCATTCCCTAAATACAAACATAAAATTCTGTGTAAAAGGAACCAAATAAAAAGTATCATTTCTCAAACCCCTTTCACCGATTACGTAACGATAGACTCGTTCCTCAACGCTACTAATTATCGCACGATATATCGTTCACTTTTATTGGTATCGTTTGACGGTATGTTTTCACGTAACATCGTTGTACTACGTTATCAGTCGTATTGGGGTTCATTGAACCGGTTCGGTGCTAATTAAAATTTCGCGGTTCGCTTGTATGAAAGCCGAAACGGAGCCCCGATAATTTCCGGCACGCGTCACGTACTTCGAAAAGGAACTCACGTTTTATGACGTAATGTTTGGCTCGCGTGCGAAAGGGAAGCAAAAGCAGAAAAAGAAAAGTGGAGAAAGAAAAGCTGAGAGCATCGAGTGGCGGCGTGGCGCGGAAAGAAAGACAAATTGCTGTGAGAGAAAAAAAAAATCAAATAAAAATACGGCTGGCAATAAAATCAGGCTTTAATTGATTCGTCTGATAAATTTTACCGCGTGTCTATTAGACTTCGGAACATCCTGTATATTAGAGGTGTAACTTGGAGATACTTAATTAGCGAGGACTGCAAGTTTTTAAATTAAAATATTATCTCGATGAGAATTATATGAAAAGAGAAATTGTGGAAATTGAGAGATGTAAGTTTGAATTATTGTAGGAAATTTCGGTGGCGCCAAATTTCCATTTCTTGGAATTTCAACGCACAGAAATGTTTATACGCAGGAATCTCATGGCGTAGAAATTTCCAAGCGTTGAAATTTCAAAACGTAAATATATCCATACACAGAAATTTCAGGGATGCAGACATTTTTTTTCCTTACAAAGTTTCTAAACAATGATCATCCATCATTAAAAAATCTCTAAACATATCTCCTAAAACATCAAAGTATCAAAATTCCATCCAATATTCTATTCAATAATCTTCTGAAACAAAATTATCTCTCCACACAATCAATTCGATCCCAACGTTTCTAATTCTACAAATGTAGAAATGAAAATAGTACAGTAGTTCCCTATTTCTCTAACTGAAACATTAGCGTAGACGCAATGCGTCATAGTGAATTTCGTTACTTCACGACGTACGAAACTGGCTGGCAAGTAATTACTTATTTGATGCGGGCTAAAAGGGACATCGGTGTGTTCGTGGAACAGGCGAAGGGAGCAAAACGAGCAAGGTCGTCCGAGACGGTAACAATGATAAATTAGGCTATCTGCCAGAAGCACGAGTCCTGTTTCCGTTCCATTTTACGAGCTTACTTGCGTTTTCGATTAAATAATTCACGAGTTACCCGACCATGCTTTCTACCATTAAAAAAAAAAAAAAAGAAGCGAATATCTGTGTCTCAGCTGACGATGCGGCTGTACATGGTCTGTCCGGAAAGTAATAGGACTGATTTTTTTCCGCCGCGACTGTACTTCGGAGCTCTCAGGTGCCGACTGGATTCGGTAGAGGAGGTCCTTAGCTAATGAATGAGGGATTGGTCAATTGTCTCCGAGAATCTGGAGAGTCAGGACAGCCTTTTTCCCGCGACGTGTTTTTGTCCGCGGTACAAGCAGAAAATTCAGCGTTCGTTAGAGCAGAGGTTGGCAATCGCTAAAATTTAATCAATTCTGTGTGAAACGCGGTAAATCTACGACAGAGACATTTGATATGATCAAGCAGGCTTATCCAGATAATACTTTAGTAAGAAGTAGTGTGTTTCGGTGGCACAAGGCCCTTTCGGAGGGCCGGGAAGAGGTCGCCGATGAAGACCGCGCTGGAAGACCTTCGACTTCGACAAACACCGACAATGTGACTCGTGTGCTCGAAGTTTTGAACTCTGACTGTCTACTGAGTACTCGTTTAATTGCCCAAATGTTAAATTTCCCAAAAACTGTGGTTCATAACATTGTGACGGAGCACCACGACAATGCAGCGGCTCACACCTCCTTTCTTGTGACCAGCTAAATGACCCAGGCAGGTATCCTAACGCTTCCCCAGCCATCCTACATCCCAGATTTGGCCCCCCCGGACTTCTTTTTTTTTCCTCGCCGGAAAATACCGATGAAAAAAAATCATTTTGAAACGAATCATTTTGAAAAGAGGGGATCCAAGCAGCTTGTACCGCGGCTCTAAACGCCATTCCGGAGAATGCTTACCATGACGCCTTCAATGCTTGGAAATCGCCCTGGCAGCGCTGTATCGACGCAGGAAGAGCCTTTTTTGAAAGTTTTTCAAGAATTATAACGATTGGTTCAATAGTTTTTTTTTAATCGACTCAGTCCTATTACTTTCCGGACAGACCATGTATATTTTATATTTTTGTTGTTGCTCAACGTGAGAATAACTGAAGATGGATCTGGTTCGCTGTCCTAAAATATAACTTTCGGTGGAATTTATAAAGGAACAACTGCACGATAGATTACCTTGAAATTTTGCAGACAGGTTTAAAGTTGTCTAGGGATTAATTGTGAATTTTGGTAGGTCCATAGAAATAGTCGGATTCGCCTCACGTGATGTCAAAACAATCGAAAAAAAAGATATGTTAACGGTTTTTAGAATTATTTCGTTCGTGGGGGCGCAAAGTGAAAATTAAGTGCGTGAATTTATTTTACGTGAAAGTAGCTTTCGCGGAAACGTATAAAAAACATATTAAATAGTAAAAAAATCGTGGACTATTGGAAATAATTTTCAACTCATGATTAACATTTGCTACTTTTTTATTTAATAAAAAGCAAACCATTTCATTAATCATTTTCACAATAGTGCGAACACTAGAATATACTCGATCAGCGTTTCCAACTTCAAATCAATTTGACAAATAATTTCAAAAAAATCTTGCAACACACTTGTTTCAAAAAACTTTATCAAAATCTGAGCTTTAAATTACGAGACGCGTTTGCCGCAAATTTCCCCGAAATATTCACAAGACTACCATAACGAAAATTCAACAGAAAAGAAACGTGGTCTCGTGTCTACGAATATTATTGCGAAAGCCCCGTCAATTATGAAATTGTAGTAGACATTCCTGGAATAAAGAAGATCAGGTTTATGGAGACCCTGAAGAAAATGGCTGCCGTCGATGATCTCGCTGTTTAATAGTTAAAACCCGAGTGCAGAGAGAAGCACGAGGGAAACGAGAGGAGAGAGAGAGGACTAATCGTGCTTACCTATTTGAGAGGAGTAGCAGGATAGCATTCGCTTTTTTATGGTACATAACAGTCTCGCGGAAGAAGGTTATTACCGCGCGATTCCTACGGGACGAACTAAAAACTCCTGTTGGTTGTTCGTTTTCTTCGGGAGAGTCTCGCCTCTCTTTTATTCTCTTTGCCGTTTCATTCCGCCTAACGGATCCACCCTTATTGTCGTGTCTTTCCATTCCACGCTGTTCACAATGTGTATGTTTGTGTGTGTGTGTGTGTGTGTGCGTTTTCCGGTGTAAGGATCCCTTGAGGGACGCACACCTATGGGGAACCATGCGATGATGTATGATTAATGATAATTCTGAACTGTTTTTGCAATTATTTTAGAAAATATTCGAGGGTTGAAATTTCAGAGGTGGAGGAGTTGGAGGGTTGATACTGTGGGGATCAAGGTTTTATCGTACAAAGATGTTTAGGGGTTCAACATTTTTTTTTCGGAGAAGAAGGAATAACATGGAGTAAGAATTTTTGAAAAATGGATGTTTGAAGGGGTTGGTATGCCAGTGATTCTAAACTTTCGTGCGTACGAATTTTTAGGGGTAGAAATTTGTGGGCGTAGAAACTTTCCCGGATTTAAATTTCAATGCGTAGAAATTTCCATCACCTTTAATTTTCAATGATCAGTAATATTTATAGATCCAAATTTCCACGGTTTCAAATATCAATGCGTAACAATTTGTGTGTACTGATCTCCACAGTTTCAAATTTCAGTACGTAGAAATTATTTCTATAATTCTCCAGAAACTCAAATCTCCACTCGCAGAAATCGTCAGGTTCTCATATTTTAACGGCCAGAAATTTCCATGAGATGAAATTTGAAAAGTTTTAAATTTGAATGCGTAAAATTTGTCACGCCCCGAAATTTTGACGCATAAATATTTCCAAGACGTGAAGTTTTAAAATATCAAACAACATCGCTGATAAATAATATTTGATTCAGTGCTGAAATTCGAAGGCTGTGGAGATTTCGACCTGTTCGTACGGAGGCACCGTTTACATCCCCTAAATTTCCAAACACATAGCCGGCACTGTGAAATCGGACGCATTCTAGCAGGCAGTTGTCTCTCGAGAATGCGAAATGGAATCTCCGAATTCTGAATTCAGGTACAGGTATCACTGCTGTCCGCTACCGCATCGCCCGTCTTTGTCACTTAGCACTGTTCAAACTGTCAACCTTGACACACCCCGTCATATCTACACACACTAGCGCAAACTAGTAGATGCCAATTCCAGCCACTAATAGAACACAGATGAAAACTTCGCTGTATAATAATTTTCTAGCTCCAAAACCGAAGGATATAAATTTCTGCCCGCAGACTTTGATGGGTAAATATATTACAGCCTTAAAATTTCGATGTTTGGACATTTTTGTGAACGGAAATTTGAAGGCGGGGAAATTTCAACAGATGAAATTGTAAATTTGTACAAATTTGTACGCGTGAAAATTTCTTCACATTGGATTCTGCAGTCGTGAACATTTCTATTCGTGGAAATTTGACAAGAGAAAGGTCAATACACGGAAATTCGGAGGTGACGGAAGTTTTACGAATGAAAATTTGTCGGCGTAAAAATCTGTACGCGTTGAAATTCGAAAACTGTTGAAAAGGCACACGCATGAAACATTAAACACGTTCAAAATTCACCGCACAGAGATATACACCTGGAAATCATTATTGAAATCGCCTAAATCCTTCTAGTCATAAATCTCACATTCCTGAAATACTTTGTTATTAACAATATTCAACTGAACTATACAAATCACTGTTAGTTTCGTTTGAACAGACCTCACCAACTTTTTTATTAACAATGCTAACTGTACTATATATATCATTAATACTTTCATTTCAATGGACCTCAAATACTTTATTATTAACAATATTCAACTTAGCAATACAAATCATTGTTAGTTTGTTTCAACGGACCTTAACCACTTTGTCATTAACACTACTCAACTCAACAATACAAATCATTAATAGTTTCCTTTCAACGGACCGCAACAACTTTGTTATTAACAATACTCAACTTAGCAATACAAATCATTATTAGTATCTTCTTCTTCTTCTTCTTTTTCTTTATAGTCGCATCAACGTCTAGGGTTGTTTCAACAGACCTCAACAACTTTATTATTAACAATACGTAACTTAACTACAGAAATCGTTGTTAGTTTAGTTCCAACGGAATCTTACTTTCTTCCCGATACCGTTACCAGTTCCGCAGTCGCCTCAGCCACCCTGCATTTCTCCACAAACACATGGTCAGCCGGTATACGCTTGTATAGGTACAAGCACGGGCATAAACACTCGGGGCCAGTGTATATAGACAGAAATTGTAGTCTGTACTCCTCGCTACTGCTTCTGGATTCACGTAGATACACTCGAACGACAATGGTTTCTACTGCACCGGGTGTCCCAGCAATAACGTGCTTCAGAACTTGCCAGATTAACCCTTTACAGTATCACTTACAGATGGGAAGAGGTAACGGCGTTAATTACGTGGAATTCGCCAGGTATTATTCATCATAAGAATCAGAAATTCTTCGATTTCCAATTACAAATTTACCTATCGTTTCCAGTTTCATAAGAATCTTATGAACGACAGTTTTGTCAAGTGAATTTTGTTCGAGAAATAATGATTTTTATCAATATTATTAATTTGTTATCGACCGATGGTAAGTTGTTAGTATTGATCATGATTTTTGATGATTTTTGCGATGACTATACGTTGGATTACGGATAATTTCGAGCATTGAAATTTACCGTGGCGCGGTAATTTGCATGCGTGGAAATTTAAAGGCGAAGAAATTTTTTTCGCGGTAAATACGAAGGGAAATTTCTACGCATCCAAGTCTGAAACTGTGGAAACTTCAAAGCGTGTTAAAATTAGACGGCGCAAATTCGAGGCATTGAAACTCGAAGGGGATGGGAATTTCTACGCGGTGTAATTTATTCATGTGGAAATTCCTACACATGAAAATTTGAAGCTATGGAAATGTCTGCTCGTTGAAATTTGTAGCCGTGGAAATTTCATCGCTTCGACGGTGAAACTGTGGATATTTCTACGCATAGAAAATATCAATTCAATTTTCATACATTGGATTTGAAAGCCATGAGAGCGTTGATGTAAACCATGAGAAAACGATGAGATAATCCTAATGATTTAGGGTTGAATGCTTTATATGGTTCTGGTTTACAGCAATTTCAAGGGCGTTTCGTGGCTTTACGAAGCAGTAATATGCATTCAGACAAGAGCTTGCACGAAGGGACAGTAAACAGGTATATTGTTGTCATTAATCATCGCCCCATATCGAGTGTTGCTAGACGGAAATAGGTTAGCTTAGGCTATGAGATGACCTACCTGTTTTTGTCATCACTTCATCTAGATAGGATTTTGTAATGGTTTATTTTTTCTGATGATTTCTTAAATGAAATGAAACGTTTTCAATTGCGAAAAAACAAAAATTTCTGAGTTAAATAATCTATGGTGCCTAAACATTCTACGCTTAAACTATCAAAGCATAGAAATTGCTGTGAAAAAAATCCCGAGGGTCGTAAAGTTATATGTACGAAAATGTCGAAGAATAGAAATTCGTGCGTTCAAAAATTTCAAAATATAGAAATTTCATCGTGACAGAAATACAAAGCATTGAACTTTCAGCGTTTCACAATTTAAAATGTATAAGAGAATTTTTATGTGCATCCAAATGATAAAGCATTCAAATTTGACCCGTCCAAAAATTTCAAAGCACAGACATAATTGCGCTCGAAATTTGCGAATGGCAGAAATATTGTGTTCCAAATGTCTAATGCAAATCAGTTTCTGCGCCTTAATATTCCAAAGGGCGGACATTTTAGAAATTTTACTGCTCGGAAGTCTTAATAGAGAACATCAGGGAGATTGGTATTTCCATAGAAAACGGCCCTGTAAAAAGTCAACGTGCTCGTCCTTCCAGCTTGAAACAAGAACGTAACGTACAGCGTTATCCAACCGGACGGTCCAGTTTAGTTTTCTTCCGTATCGGTGTATCCGGACAAAAACACGCGGCATCTGTCCGGTTATCAAACAAGAGATAACGAGGACAAGAATAATTAATGAGATAACCGTGTGCCAGCTCGGGAAACAGAGAGAAATTGGGTAAACGTGGAAGAGAGAAAGTAGGGAGCGAGAGGAGAGAGAGAGAGGGAGGGAGAGTGAGTTAGAGGGATAGGTCAGGAAAAAAAAGATAGAAATCGAAACTGAGATAGGGAATTATGTAATTGTTCCTGAAATTACTTATAGTTATGTAATTATTTCTGAAATTACTTAATTCTCTGTCTGAGTAATTTCTGAAATAATTGTCTCGATTAGAAATGTAGAAATAGAAACATTTAAGGATTGATGCTGACGGAGATGTAGGGAAAACGGTATTTCTAGAAATAGTAGAAGTTAAAATTATTGTTTAGAATTTTAGAGCGTGGAAATTTCTATGCTGTTCACTATTTTATCTATAGTGCAAATGTTTCTATTCTTGTGAATTTCGTACGAAAAAAATTCTACCCTTTCACACTTTAGGGTGTAGGAATTTCTTCGCTACGAATTTCTGACAGCACATATTTTTACGTTTTGGGAATTTCTAGGTTTTTTGAATTTATACACGGGGAAATTTCGATTCTTTCGAATTTTCTACGTTCACAATTGTTTACACTCGAAAACGTTTTGCAATTAAAATACCTGTACAGAGTAGTTCGAAAAACTCGTTGGCATCAGGGTTCCAGTTTCCAAGACAAATCAGAAAGAAAAGAAGCTGGATAAAAGTGCAACTGTGAAACGGAGCTAATAAATTGTAGCTAGAAACGGCCACGGTGAGAGTCAAACGCAAATATCGAAGTTGAACTCGTGTCTCGAAGTCACGTCTATCCGACTTCAGAACTCCGTTGGCGCGCAGCGAGTTTCACTCGAAAACTTTCGCACTTCCGTACAGAACCACGATTCTTTGATTAAACTGAAAATACCTCGCTCATTAAATTAACGAATGATTATCGTAATTGATTGGCTTCCAACGGGAATAATCAATTCTGCGAAACGTAAAAATAACTCCACCGAAATTAACGTGAAATTAATTATCGCGCGAATATTTAATAACGTGATTAACACATTCTTTGGTAGAAGCAAACAAAAAAAGAAAGCTATCGCGTTAAATGTCTGATAAATTGTAGAAAAATATTAGAGTGAATAAATGCATAAATGAATATCCGAGAATTAGCAGACAGGTTTCTGCATACACGGGGGTTGAATGAATTAATGAAAATCGTCGTGTCTCACGTAGTTCTCAACCCTCTCACAACCCTTCCGTTCTCGACGTCTCCCTTTCTCTGTCTTTCTTCGAACGACCTGATAATTTCCTAATTCGAGCTAATGCGGCCTATTCGCCAGAGATGGGGAACACGCGGGAAAAGGGACGTGAATTTAATGCTGACTAGAATTCAACGTGGGAAGTGTTTTGCGAAATTTGTAGTGGAATTTCTGCCTGGGGATATTTTTCTGCGCGAGCATTTCTACGGGTAGGAAATTTGCATGGGTAAAAGTCTTAAGACGTAATCGATTTTTATGTGACGCGGAAATATCGTCGGTCAAGAATTTAAGTGCATGAAATTTCCACGCGTAGAAAAATTGGCATTTAGAAATTTACGCATTCAGAAATATTTACGCGTGAAAATATACTTGGACGTTTAAAAATTTTCGTGTATAGATAGTTTGATGATTAGAAATGTTCACGCGTGAAAATGGAAAGGTTTAGAAATTTCCCTTTATGGAAAAAAATATTTCCACACAAAATAAATTGATATTCAAAAATGTTTACACGTTAACAATAGTGATGTATAGATATGACCTATTAAAAATATCCGTGTACACGAATTGAAATACTTAAAAATTTCCAAAAAAAAGAAACCTCTCTTTAATAAAATCTCTTCGCTTCAAAATTTCACATTACAAAAAGTTCTTCAAGCTCGATAGAAAATACCTCCGATTCCCAATCTCTATTTTCAGCAGCCGTCCCGCCGATTTAAGCATTTCCTGAAATTTCCCGATCTGTATTATCGCGTTTGAAAGAAATAAAAACCATTTCGATGACCGAACGAAATTCCATTCGCTCCTTAAAACGGGTCCACGTAGGCAATGATTCATCCCGATTTATCCGACGGCATAGATCGCAGGGGGCAATTTACATCCGGGATCCATTTGGCCGGCATGGCGTTCGTCAGGATATCCGGGTCGCAGGATGTAGGATCCTTGGGCACGTACCCTTTCCTGGCAAGATGCCGGAATTATGAAATCAACTGTACGTGCGTGGGATTTCCGGATTTCGATGAAACTGTGCCGTTAGGGTGTGGATGGAGTGTTCCGGAAAATATAACTACATATATGTATGTATGTATGTATACAGGGTGTAACAAAACACGGGTGACCTTTTTGCAGGAGCGATAGTACGCATCAATACATGAAAAAGGCAATAACCTTGGGTGTGTAAATCACCCACTGTCGAGATACACCGGATTTTTGATAAACTTTTTGAAAAATGTTATCTTCGTCGTGGTAGGTTGTAGACAAATAATAATGTTTATTTTAATATTACCGGGTGATATCCAAGTTTGTAAAAAAAAGATGTTACAATTTTGGCAAAATATCTTAGCGAATGTCTTTAATGTTTCTCCAGTTGTTAAACACCTGTTATGTTTTTATAATAAACAAAAGTGAATGCTACTTAACGGCAATGATCGCAGCTATTACATATTTTTTTATAAACTTTGATATTGGGTATATACGTTATAAATATATTTATAAATATAAATATCAATTAAAAATCAATAAAATTCAAATTTAACAAATCCATATGAAGTATGTAATATACAGGGCCCCCCGAAATTTTGTTTGCACCTTGTGTACTTCTATTTACAATAATATAATATATGTACGTAGAAAGATTCTTAGATATATTTTTTGGGCTCCATATTTATATTTGTTATGACGCCCTTCGCGACGCCTCGGGGACAATGGGCCAGTCATAAGGCCCTTCACCATCGCATAGTGGGGTATTTGACTCGAAAAAGCGGAAGAAAACTATATTAGCGTTACTTAAAGATTCAAGATTATAACGTTATTGGCGGCTAAATTCGTCTTAACGTTAGCTACAATATTATAAAATCAAAAATACAGATTAGCATTTAAAACATCGATCTGACCTTTCTTTTTAGCAAAAAAAGTTTGTTTCTACGTTTTATAGTTGAAGTTTGTAGACGTTTAAACACTGCTTCTCTTTTGTTTGAAACATTATTCCCGCGGGTTGTCGAAGACCCATGAAAAATAGTTCCAATAATGGAGTACTTCCATCGAAAAGCTGTAAACGTATATTATACAAAAATTAGGTAAATTATTATTTCATGCAAAATTTGGAGATCTCGAAATTTTTTAGTGAATAAATTAATATTTTTGGAACATTGTTCAATTCTTACCATTAATGTTCATTTAATAGTATATCAGATAGCGTACGCGAAACGCTACTAAACGTTAAATACTACAATAGCTAAAAATCTTAAGATGGAACAGAATCAGATCCAAATTCTGTTGGCTTGTAATTACAAATCTTCATTGAGTGTAATGAGATTAGAATCAACACTAATTGTCGGACGAACTGAGAACTGTAACAAAATCATTTATGAAATCTCATAATTGTAACAAAAAAATACTGAACTATGAATCATCTAGAAATATTAATACCTACATAAACAAATGTGAAAAAAAATGTATTAAATGTACCATATTTACTTTAACTGCATCCGCAATGCAAATAGTTACATAAATTCTTTGAAATGTCTAAAAATCACTGCTAAATCCGTAATCTATCATAACCTTGTTGAAATGGCAACACATGTCATATAAATAAAATCTTTCGACTTTCGATTAAGTTTACTGATTTATTAGATGCAAATGAAAAACAAATGTGGTACGCTGTGTTCCACACAAATTCAACAACTTCAGACAAAATTGAAATTGACTTTTTTCCGGCTTTTCTGGTTAACTACCCCACTGTGCATCGGTTGTTTTTATGCAACACTTGTTGTTGCTGGGTCCATGGCATTCCATTTACACGTATGTATTGGGCAACCTGCATTACATATGTATATGTAGATTATTTAATCAGAGTTTAATTTATTTTTGATATTTCGTATGGATTTGTTAAATTTGAATTTCATTAACTTCTAGTTCTTTAACCTAAGGGACAGTTTTCTGAGAAATTTCAACATGTAGAGAGTTCAGTAGATTAAAATTTCAGTCCGCCAAAATCTTGAAGTACAACAGTTTTCGCTTGATATTTTCAATGCATATAAATTTCTGTTCAAAAACAAGACATTCTAAATCGTAGACAATTCTATGCTTTCAAAATACAAAGTATATTAATGTCGTTGCTAAAGAATTTAAAAAAACAGAAAGTTCTGCACTTTCAAATTCGAAAATCTAAATATTTCGTTCTTCAAAATTTGAACAGAAACTTTTCTGTGCACAAAAATTTGAAACAATTACGATTTCTGCGCTTCATAAATCTAAGACAAACATTTTTTCGTTCGAAGATTCCAAAGAATAATATTTACAGATTTCAGCGTTTCAAATCATAAAAAGTCCCGCGCTCATCCCCGCGCTTTAAAAATTCCAAACCTTACAAATTCCTGCGCTCGAAACTTCGAAACGGAAACTCCATTATCCGCTATCAGGACTGCCAATCCTAATTGGTAACTTTATCCCCCATGGGATTGATATTCAATCCTGCGTCCAGTAGTCCCACAAGGAGTTTCTCATGAAATACTACAGAATCCACAGCCGACGTGTACCAATATTCGCGTAACAAAAAAATGTTTACATTTAGAGATTCGAGAACTGCAAACAAAAAATACACGTATCCCCCCGGTGAATTTGTTAACTTAAAGTTGATTTCTTTTAATGCCGTCGGTCGCATTTGGTCGACCAAAGAACCCGGCAAAGGAAACTAATCGAAACTTGTGTAATCTTGGGTTCAAAGGAGTCAGGTTGTCAATAAACTGTTTACTGGCAGACACAGCCGGAGACGGTGACGTCTCGGGTCAATTATGTAGAAACAATAGTCCGGGAACAAAGCAGAGAATACACAGAATAGACAACCGGTATTTGCTGGAAACAATGCCTATGTATACCTGACACCTATACAGTTTCAATAGTACTGGTGTCGGAGACTTAGAATTTTAATCCCGATAGATGATTGATTGAGCTTTGGGATTTTTATACTCTGATATATATTTTTTTTTGCTTTGTGACTCTGAAACGTTGAAATTCCATGCGTGAAAAGTTTTACGTATAAAAGTTGCACACGTGAGACGTTGCGCGTTTAATAATTTTCACGCATAAAAATTTTTATACTTTGGAAATATCACAAATAGAAATGTTTACATATGAGATTCTCCACACACATCAACGTTTCACGCTGAGATTGAGCTTTCGGATGTTTGCTCGTTGATATTTTTTTACTTTGGCATTTTTACACGTAGAATTTCTGTGCCGAGGACATTCTGTGCAACGTTTTCAGGTTTTTTGATTTCTGTGAAGTGAAATTTCCCACTACCATTCTTAGTAAGTTTTGAAATCGGGTCCAGTGATTTCCGGGTTTTGAAATTTCTGGGAACGTGATATCTAGTTTAGAAATCTTTAGGTCCTGTGATTTCGATGTGCAAGAAATCAGTAAACTGGGTCATCGATTCGATGCTCACGAAGCTTTTATTTTTTTTATTATTTGGTGACGTGGCAGTTTTATTTATTTCTGTTCCACATCTACACATACAGGGTGTAACAAAAATACTGGGACACTTTTACAGTATCGGTAGTACGCACCAAAAGATGAAAAAAGTCTATAAAGTTTTGTCTAAAAACCACCCCCTATCGAGATACAACCCCTTTTGTAGAAATTATAAGAATGATGTTTTTTAACGATCGTAAATATAATAATATTAACAATACAGACCTTAACTGGCTATATAACGATCATAAATGAACAAAAATTAATTAAACTGAACTACTTACTTATCATCCATAACATGGCAATATTTGAATTGTAATATATTCCAACGTTTCGGTCATATTGGTGACCCTCCTCAGGGAAAAATTTTGTAGAAAATTAAAAAAAAATCATATCTCCGAAATGGTACGTCGTAGAGGACCAATTTTGATAGCAATATAACCGGAAGAGACTAAAGTTTACGAAAAAAATATCACTATCTACGCAAAGGAAGATTTAGTGAATGCCCTTAATTTTTCCCAAGTTGTTACAAACCTGCTACGATATAGGTAATCGACGTTGTTTGGATTAAACAAGAATAAATGCTATTTAACAGTAATAATCGCAGCAATTATATTTTTTTCTATTATCTTTGATCTTCTCCGGTTATATTGCAATCAAAACGGGTCTTCTACGACGTACCATTTCGGAGATATGATTTTTTAAAAATTTTTTACAAAAGGGGTTGTACCTTGATAAGGGGTGGTATTTAGACAAAACTTTATAGTGTCCCAGAATTTTTGTTACACCCTGTATAATAAGCAAGCTAAATAGCTAATCATTCTGTTGATTATCCCTATAACCAAAATTCCTGACACTATGCTATCAACTTTCTTGATCCCTCTATTTTCACATTCCGGACTCGAAAATTTGTCGAATATTGTCGTGCTCGTAAATTGATCCACCAATATCTATGCTTATCAATTTCGACGGTACGTCCAAGAATCAATATTGCTAAAAACGAGACATAAGTGTCGACAGCGGAATCATGTTCGTTTTTCCGTAACAGGGAATTGTTGTTGCAAATAAATGTCGCGCATCCACAGACGCCGCCCTATAGGACCATAGAAGCAACGTAGGAGCATAGAAATAAATAAGAAGCGAAAAGGGAGATATATAGAAGAGAAAGAGTGAGAAGGCAACGATATATTAACCAGACTCCCAAGAGTGCCATAATCTCTTCCCTATGCTCTATGCTTACGTATCTTGCACACGTGAATGCACACTTCAACCCATACGTATAGCAAAATACCATATACTATAGATTCGTTCAACGACTCAGCTTATGGTTTCTAAAGAGAATATCGGCAATAGTCGATGAACTCTTTTTCGAGTACCATTACACCTGTATTGTTGTACATGTTTACATTTATATTGGAATTTTAGAAAGTATATTTAAGCATTTGGAAGAGTAAGAAATTTTATTAACACTATTTCTACCAAAAGTTGTCAAAAGACACCTTTCAAATTTTAACTTAAAATCATTCGTTAAGTTGAATCATTTCTCCACAATTAATTTGTTGATTTTTTATACAAAAGTTGTTAAATTATCTACATTTAACTGGTAATTTGAAATCCCTACAGTTTTGGACAATATTTGCTTTCAAACGAAAAGGTTTCAAAAGACACCTTTTGGTCGAAATAGGTATACACACAATCGTGGTAGAAATAGTGTTAAGTAGGCATTTCCACGCAGAGAACTTTTCACGCTTCGAAATTTCCATGCGTAAGCATTTCTACATACAATTGTTTTGGTATAAAAATATCAATTTACTTAATTAATATAAATTTAAAGCACTGGAATATTCACGAATTGGAATGTCGTGGCATACAAATTTCTGCAGATAGAAATATTCACACTTAGGAATTTTAGAACGTTAAAATATTTAAGTGTAAACAGTAAAAAAGTTTCAATGCGTAAGAATGTTTTTGTGTAAAATATTTCGAGCATACAAATTTCCTCACGCAAGAATATCCATGCGAAAGGACTTCCACCTGTAAGAATATACTTTCACCAAAACTCTGATACAGCGCAAAATTTAAGTAAGTAGAAATTGTAAAACTGTAACATAAATTTCGAGACAGTTGAAAATTTCGACATGCAATTACGTGATTATTTCACGGACCCTAATTCTGATTGGAGGCAATAATTCTTTGAGAATTGCACATTTCTACCTGGCGCTTCCCAAGCGATCCAATTAGATTTCACAGTGTTTAGCGAAATAATGCTTACAGCGTCGCGGCGTAATTTCCGTTTGTATTCAACGACGTCTGCTCGTGTCACTAGTAATTACTCGTCTTCCTATATGGTTACAATATCATCCTGTTGTTTCATTAATATCCTTCAATAATGAAATCAGCTATACTAACATTCCAATTGAAATCATTTTCTATTACGTCAATTTGTCGGGACTTGAACAATTTTACGTGCAAGGTGCTCGAGAAATGGTTTAAATGAGAGCAAAGTGATAATTTGTACTAAAATAAGTCGAAATTGAAGAATAAGTTTATTTCCTACGAGACTTAGTTTTCGAGAAACAAATTCCTTAAACAAATAAGTTTGTCAGCACTCAAAAATTCGTTTTTGCTGATGAGCACAATATTTTCGGTCATTATTATCAAAAACAAACTATAATCCACAGTGTATCATATAGATCATGAGATTACCCATCGCTGTAATGTTTGAGAAATGAAAATATGCCAAATTTCCAAAATTGTGAGTGTTAGAAAATAGGATGTGTTGTTTTTCATAAAATTGATTCATGAAATCGTATCATAAATATACAAAATTTCAAGTCAACTAATCAATTAGTTTCCAAAAATATCAGGTTAACCAGCGAGAACGACGTTTTTAAGAGAAATCCCACTTAATATTCCATTACCTTATCCATGACACATTATATATTTTGAATTCACATAGATAGAGCGGAAAGTAATTAAGAAAAAAAAAAATCACAGAAATTATTGTACTTACGTTCCGATTTTCAATTCACAGTCAACTAATCTTACTACAGACTTTGCTTCTATTTTTTTTACAACATACAAAGTTCTAAACATTAAAATTTCAGACCTTGGGAATTTTAGAGCGCAGAAATATTCAGGCGCAAGAAATTTACCCCATGGAAATTTTCAAATATACAAATTTCAACGCGTAGATATCCCATAAATCAATATTTTCTCTGAAGTAGAAATACAGAATTTCACTAATCCTATCTTTCTCACTTTTTTTTTTATACAGGTTACTCAAAATTTATACCCTTTTTTTGGTATGTATGACAATTTTCGAAAAAAATGACCCTTACAAAATTCGTCGCTTTGGACTATTCTTTTGTTTTGTATTTACGTTTGTAGACATTTGCATATCATTTCTTATCAGCTCTATTATCCTGCTTTGGCTCGGTTTCCGTCAAGTGATCGCGACGGTAAGATATAGCAATCAGGAATACAGTGATATGATTCTTGCTTTAGGGGATTCTGGCGGCAATGCATCCGCTGCAGCCAACTACTATGGACATTATGCAAATCGTCGACAACTTGATAGACGAGCGACACAAAATCGCGAAAAGTTAATTAGTAATGATTAAAGGAAGAAATTGTGGGGCCTTAATAAATTAAAATTCATGAAATTCTTTAATTTAATGAACGCTCCATTTATCTTGCGAGTCTACATAGACACTGCTGAGATAAGTTAACAAAATTTATCTGAATACAGGTGAATATAATTTTATATTAATTTATTCGAGTACGTATTGTACAGTTTTATCGGAATTAAATTTTTTCCTAAAATTCATAGCAGACATATTTGTAGCAATGATAAATGAAAGATAAAAAGTATTTTCGAGACACGTGTCGGAACCATTTTTGTTATATATAATATTATATTACTGTAGTACATCACATTTCTTCGAAAATGTTGAAGTCAGTTTAGATAAGCCACAGTTATTGTATAGATGAATTTATCTAGATAGGGATATTCGTTATCTACGATAAACATCAGATACGTTGTATTATATTTCTCGAGATATGGGAAGATGTCGGTAAGTTTTATCTAGATGATACCCCTACCTAAATTCTTCTAGATAAATCCAAAAACTGCTGAGCAAGATAATAGAAAAAACGGCATTTTTCATGTCCGCAAACAAAAATACAAATAGAAATACTTGTCTCACGCAAGAGGTTTTCGAAATTGTATACATTCGAAGAAAATTGTGAGTAGCACAAAAACAAATTGTACTATAAATCTCACATGTAACGCTTAGTTTTTAGAAACCCGTATAAACAGAAGTGTTCGCTTATTAATGCGAAATTTTTAATTTCCATTTTCGATTTTGACGAAACGTTTGAGACTTTAAATTTCTTCACAGGGAAATTATTAAGCCACTAGGTTTCTACGCACAGAAATATTGATATTAACAAAATTTCTATATTAAAATTTCTACACTAAAATTCTTACGCGGGAATATTTGTGCGGTTCAAACCTTATTAATGGGAAATTTTTAATTTCCATTTTCGATTTTGACGAAACGTTTGAGACTTTAAATTTCTTCACAGGGAAATTATTAAGCCACCAGGTTTCTACGCACAGAAATACTTATATTAACCAAATTTCTATATTAAATTTTCTACACTAAAATTCTTACGCGGGAATATTTGTGCGGTTTAAACCTTATTAATGCGAAATTTTTAATTTCCATTTTCGATTTTGACGAAACGTTTGAGACTTTTAATTTCTTCACAGGGAAATTATTAAGCCACCAGGTTTCTACGCACAGAAATACTTATATTAACCAAATTTCTATATTAAAATTTCTACACTAAAATTCTTACGCGGGAATATTTGTGCGGTTCAAACCTTATTAATGGGAAATTTTTAATTTCCATTTTCGATTTTGACGAAACGTTTGAGACTTAAAATTTCTTCACAGGGAAATTATTAAGCCACCAGGTTTCTACGCACAGAAATACTTATATTAACCAAATTTCTATATTAAATTTTCTACACTAAAATTCTTACGCGGGAATATTTGTGCGGTTTAAACCTTATTAATGCGAAATTTTTAATTTCCATTTTCGATTTTGACGAAACGTTTGAGACTTTAAATTTCTTCACAGGGAAATTATTAAGCCACCAGGTTTCTACGCACAGAAATACTTATATTAACCAAATTTCTACACTAAAATTCTTACGCGGGAATATTTCTGCGGTTTAAACCCCCTTCACGTGCAATTTTCGAAACTGAAAATTTTCTACGGATAGTTACTACACTAAAATTCCATCGCGTGGAAATTTCTGCGCCAACCCGTCCGTCCGCGCGAGAATTTCGCCTCTTCCGTTAAAGCGGACAACAACTGAATGGAGCATCGCGCGTTTTACCGTTCGACAGACATAATGCGTAAGACTGGAAATACTGAAACACTGAAACGCGTCAGCGGGAGAAATTTCATTCGCGCAACTCGCCCCAGAATACATCGAATATTTCATAAACGAGGCCCGCACCCTGAATTCCAAACCCGCTATTCCTTTCCTTTGCCTCGTTTATCCTTTTTTTCCCCCTTTCCTTGGCATTCTTTCCTCGTATTACAGTTACTGTTACTGTTACTGTTCTACCCCCTCGGCCTACCCCTCTCACTTTTGTCAATTTGTCTTTTTGTTCCGTTTGCCAGACTCTTCGCGGGAGAAGAAGAATGTTCTGTGTGAAATACACCATCGGTTATTTTTAAGCGTTATTTATTTCCCGGAGATTTGTGGCTACTAATATTCAGTATATCTTGGACCATGTTTTTCAGATTCGTTTGTGTCGATTTCACGATATTTCTGTTTGTTAAAGTTTTTTTTTAATGTTTCTGTATATACGGACTGAGGATTCTTTTGATTGGAAAAATAAAATCTCGTGGAAAATTGTTGAGCTGCGAAATTCTTATCCCTGGGAATTATACTGCAGGAATTTGTATGCAGAGCGATTTCCACGCATAGAAATTTTACAACGTGTAACTCTCCGTGCGTGCAAAATTGTGCAGTAAAGAAATTACAACGGAAGTTTTACGTAAAAAGTGTTTACACGGAAAGACTTGTTTTACGCGATAGAATTTTAACGCGTAGGAAGTTTACGTTGTCACGCGTGACAATTCCGTATCACAGGAAGTTTACAACACAGAAATTATTATGTATCTGAATTTTTAGTCGTTGAAATTTTAGAACGCACAAACTTTGCACCATACATAATTACAAGTATAACAGTTTTAGAGCGTCAAACGATTGTTGTCGGGGAAATTTATTGTATAATATGTTTTATTAATCATGTGAGATCATTTTAACAATCGTATATACTAATATCACAAAGATAAACTTGATCTGATTACGAAAACGATCCCTTAAACTCTAAGATACTAACATAAATTAATTATTTGACACACCTACTTCATACACAAGAAGAAACCAAGACTTGATTAGAAAATTATTTCCAACGTTTCGATCCGGTTTTTGAAAAAAAAAATACTTAAGAATTGAAAGAAAATACCAAGGATTATGTTTATTTTACTAATAGTTTGAAATTATACGACTAATATGCTTTATGTAAAAAATAACTTAATATAATAGATTTATAAGTTATAATACATTTCACGATGGTATACTACAAAATATACACGATCTACGATGAATTTCACGGTTCAACGGTTTGAAATTTGGCGCCCTCTTTATGACTCTTATAGTATCGATCTATCGATCGCGGCTAAATTTAAAAATACGGATAAATTTCAGTGTCATGAAATATTGCCCCCTTTTGTTTATCCATTGGGTCATTAGTCTTTAACATGTGCGGGGAGTAAGACGTGTCATGCCCTATGTCTCCGTTCAAAATTTAAAATAATATACATCCTCAGTTGGTGAGTCTCACAATCAATGGGTTAAACCATACTTTTGTTTAACATATTTATTACTTAATAATATAGTTACATATTCAACAAAGTGCTACATGGGTTCTTTTTAATTTATAAAATTAAATATATTAACTGAATTTTATGGAGTTTGTTTTTCATTTTGTTTTTAACATCATATGTTTCAATAATATGATTCAGAACAAATAGTTTATTTGAATTTTAATTTGGAATTTTCTTTTTAAATTATGTTCTCCTTACAAAGAGAACACAATTTCTTTTAGAACATTGTCCCTGAGGATGATCCCAACAAGGATCGAAACGTAGGACATAATTTTCGATTAATAGAATAGTGTTCTCACCGTTGCATGGTGATGTATCCAAATTTACATTATATTTTAACATGTAAGTAAGTTTAACAATTTTTTTTTTATATGTATGTATCATTTTTGAAGTTGGAAGATCGCAAAAAAGGCCAAGTAAGTTATTTTTTACATAAAATTAAATAGAGCGATCGGTAAAAGTTATTTAGTTTAATATGCTTTATCTTGGATTTTTCATACGTAGCAATTTGTTAAGTATCGATTAATAGATACGTGCAATTGGCTCACCTACGGTTCTCTAGGGGTCGGTGGGACCGACTCTGTGTATTTTGTTAAAACAAAGGAATACCCTTGTGCGATTCCCATCCGCTTACGGCAACGTGATGTGGACACTTGATTCTCTCGTACCGTACTTTGTACACACGCTATTAAATCTATCGCAATATAAATAGAAGTTCCGCAATGTTATAAATTTTATTATTATCTCTCCGCCCATTCTACGAACTGCAACACAATTTTCCAACGCATTAATTTTCGAGCATAGAAATTCTTTTGTATACAAATTTCCATAGTCAGAAATTTTGACACCCTGAAATCCTTTCCCCCTCCCCCTTCTGCCACCCCTCACAGATATTTTACTGTAAAAACATGAAAAGTGAAAATATTGTTCGATTCTGGTTTCCTTGTTGCGAAAGTAGAAGTTGAAGTGGAGGGACACACATTGCGTTGCGTGGCACGTACTGAGCGTAATATTACGTCTTATGTCGGCATACAAATGACCGAGCTATACAAACACATTCAAAAGAGGGGAAACCATGTCTTGGCGGCACGTATAAAAGAAAAAGGAAAAAGTACAGCGACTATCATTCACGAAACAAGCGACAAAATTAAACTTTCTAATGATCCGCTTTAATAATCCTTTTTGTCTTTTATCACTGCCGAAACGTGCCCAGTTTATAAGATCCGATAACCGAACTATTTCACACTTTGCACCGCAATTGAACCCGAGGATTATTATTCTGAAATATTCCGCTGTAACGTTCGCGAAATTTCAACGTGCGAAATGCTGAAGTATTTAGTTTCACGAGTGCAGAAGTATAAGAGTGGAAAAAATTAATGTATAGACAGTTTTCACAGATTTCAAAGTGTAGAAATTTCACACGTGCAAACATGTTGAGATGTCGGAATTTCAACGTATACACATTTATCGGCGCAGGTATTTCCACATGTAAAAGGTAAAAAATACCTACACCTTAGAAGTTTTCGAATTACATATACATCAATATGACACCACTAACAAGACCACTTGTAAGATTTTCTAGCAACGAAATGTCAAATGATAGAAATTAGATTGAAATATTGAATAAATACACATGTTAGTACAGCGCTATTTACATCGCATCCATATTAAAAGGGTCTACCGAAATTCGATATCGCTCTCCAGTAACAGTGGCAACAATTTAATAATGCAATAATAATTGGAACTTTCAGAACGTATATCAATGTGATCGATGGTATTTCAATACCGCGGACAACCGAGCGGCTAAAACAATTCCAATGTTCGTTCTATCAGTAATTTCCGAAATGTGTTTCATCCGCTTTCCTAAAATTTACATGAAAACTTTCTACTAACGAATATTCACGATCTCCATTAAAAAGTGAGAAAAATAAAATCTCGTACGCCCGAAGAATTCCCTGAAATCCATGTTCAATTAAAATCTTGTCCACTATTATAATACATAATTTCCAAAATAATTCCAAGCAGTTATTATACAATTAAATTTATTAAAAAAATCAGATAAAAAATACGCTCGCGAATGAGAAATCTATTCGCAGACGAAGAATTCGAAATACAAAGGTTCCGACATTTCTGGCTGTCCGTCTTATGCTTGACAGAACGGGAAAAGAAGAAAAGAAGAATTTCATAAGCATCAAGCATTCCACGAGAAAGAGGAAGCATGTTTTCCCTAAACGTTATTTCCTCTAAAAGCATTTTTACGCTGTGTCGTCAACCATCTTTCTATCCACTGAGAGATGCATGGATGTACGTCCGTGTATCAGTGATGAATTTAACGGTTTAATGTATTCATCAAACTTAGGAAATCGGGAAATAATGGCACACGGAATATTCAATGACTATAGAAATTAAAGTAATGCTATCGCCGAATTTTTCAGACTGCGCTTCTGTGTAGTGAAATTCAGTTTAGAGGAAAATTTTTCCGCTCTAAAATGTTTACGCATGGAAGATTTTTTTTATATTTATAATTCATACTCATTTTTAGAAATACTAATAAATCGTTTGAATCTCAACTGTTGTAGATCTTTCTCATTCATTAATACGCGGACAGTTTTTTAGATATTATTATATAATTTTTGATTAGGTAATGATTTACAAATGAAAAGTCTGTGCTAAAACTTTTTTATTGCAGTTACATACTTCCGGTAATGCCATTAAGTTTTCAAAATCTGAATTACAATCTTGAAGATAACGTGAGAATTTTTAGTTGTAAATATTTGTTGATTTATTTTGCTAATTATTGTATATGGACTTTTATAATGTACAATTGAAATTGTTTCGTTATCAATTGCTTCTTTAGAATTTTGACAAATCTTTGGAAATTTCGATACACCCGGATTTTCCAAAAATTGTACGATACCACATATCACGTAGGAACATTTGTCACATGAAAACCTTAACGTCAATTTGTTTTACCCTCGGGAAAATTTCTATACTTCAAAGTCTTGAAATTATTAAATTCCCAGTCGTGTGAAATCCTACACATTAAAATTCCCAAACTAATGAAATTCCCATAAATTAAAAATACTGATATTTTTTTACAAATTTTCCCGGTTTGCACTTAATTAATAATTTCCTAAACATCAAACATTCCCAATCAAATTTACTTCGATAATGAATTACGTTTACCCAAATAGTTACAATTCTCAAAAACACCAAAAATTCATCAAATAACGAACCAACGGAAAATTTGCATTTTCTTTTTCGCTGCTCGATGGGAAGGTCTGAAATTGATTTAGCTGGCTGTGTAAGAAGAAATTCCCGCAGATTGTATCTTGTTCGCCATGGTGTTTACCGGGATACAGTGTTCCACGAGGTTTACCAAAATACGATATTTCACACGTTCAATAAATTACACCTGCAAGTGTTACCGCACATGCAACATATGTGCGGCTATTATTTATTGCATTATTGAACCTTACAGGCGAACTAAATAACTGTATCCGCATCTGAACTAGCAGTGAATTTCAAAATAAATATTCCATTTTTCTTTTAATTTCCTGCGGCAAATAGATATTTTAATGAAAAAAATTTCTTTTTCCTCTGATTTCAGGTGAGTTCACCAATTCCGGATTTTACCCATTTCCTATTTGTAGGTCAGTGATTTCTGTTCAATATTTTTTGCATGAACATTCAGCATCAGATTTTTCGAAAAAAAATTGTTTATCGTTATGTCGAGAAAAGTGTTTATAATTTACGATTGATATTTGTAATTATACCCAGCTTCTTCTAAATTTTTCTTTTTTTTAAGTGGACTACAAGAAATACAGGTTTTTAAAAATTTATTGTTTTGCTTAAAAATTCACGTTAACAACAAATTAAATATATTCAATTGAAATTTATGATTCAATAGAATTTTCTAAAAATCTCATACCTGAATGCTTTTTTCGCCAGAGTTTTCCAGTTTTCAAAATAACACTTCATATTCAGCTACCAATTCACGGGATTGAAAAGGCTTGCGAACTTTACGGATAATTTGGAATTTATAATAAATGTCAACGATCTAATGTAAGTAGATCATGAAAATTTTTAACTTCGGCATTCCTGTGCCTCGAAATTTATATGCGTGGAATCTTCGACAGTTTAAAATTCTTCCGTACGATACGTTTTACACGTAGAATCACCTATACGTCTACATATATTTACAAACAAAAATTTCTATTCTCCAATAGTACTAAAACTGGAAATTTCTGCGTTTTTAATTTTTTAGAGGCGGAAACCTATGTTAAAAAATTTCTACGTATAGAAAGCAGTAAATAATTTTGAAAATTGCTGCATTTTTTGTATTTTAGGAGCAGAAAGATCTATGTCTAACAATTTCTACGCATAGAAAGAATCAACCTGTTTTGAAAATATCTGCGTTTTTAGTTTTTTAAGGACAGGACGTCCTATGTTTAAAAATTTCTATCAATAGAAAGCATTAACCAATTATGGAAATTGGAGTATTCGTTCAATCGTCATTGACGTTCAACGATCAAATTGTTTCCAAACATGTTTAAAAATTTATGACTAATTATAATAGTATCGATTTTTACATTACTATTGGTATGGGGCAATGTAGGAAAAAATAAATTCCACGAATATAAGTGTACTATATTGTGATATCCATCTTGAAAATCGGCAGGTGACAATAACGTGCGAATACGTAAATGAATCTGCAATTGAATTTGCGAGTGAATGACGTAGTATAAATGAGTCTGGATGAACAACAACCAATCAGATTAGAAGGAAGAGTGCGAGAGGATCAACATGTGAGGTTTTGCGAGGAGATGTTTAAGGGAGTCGTGTAATTTAGATTTAATGTAATAAAACACCTTATAAATACTTGGACAAATAACATCTTGTCACCCACCAACACTAATCCCACAGTGGAGTATGATACAGTAATAAATATTAAACGTTTTTATTTAAAAAAAGAAATTTAAGCGAGAAACGTCCATGAAAATAACTTATCCATGATCAAATAATGACACATATCAAACCTACAACTTTTGTTGAACTATCACAGTTCAAACACACCACTCTGTATATTAATTCATATCTAACTTTTCAAAAATTTTGTCAAGTCGTAGTTTTTCATTAAACGAGCCGTTTATTTTGAAAGTGGCCTAACTCCATTTTTCAATTTTTTCCATGTAACAATGGTTAGATGTACAACTTAATGTTATTTATCCGTAACGCATTTCAGGTTGCTTATATTCCAAGCAAATACGATAATTCTTGACACATAAGTTTTCAGAGTTAGTTCAATAATTGAACCGTTTAGTTTGAAAGTGGCCTAACTCCATTTATACTTAAATCAAGATATTTACTATTGATAATGTCGGAAAGCAGTGATAAAGCTAGTTTTAATTAATTAGTATTTACAAGTTAACCTCAGTTTTTGGACAATTGCTTTATGAATAACCAGTACGTTTATTAATATAAAACTCAAAATTTCTCAAAAAAACGCATTCAGTTATGAGATTTTTAAAAAATTCTATTCAATCGTAAATTTCAATTGAATATATTGAATTTGTTGTTAGCGTGAATTTTTAAACAAAACAATAAATTAAAAAAAAACTGTATTTCTTGTAGTCCACTTAAAAAAAGAAAAATTTTGAAGAAGCTGGGTATAATTACAAATATCAATCGTAAATTATAAACACTTAAGCAATATGACTCATTAGTATCCTATACGTATATTTTTAAATTCATTGAAACGCAAACCCTTAAATATCTCGATTTGAAGATAAATGGAGTTAGGCCACTTTCAATATAAACGGCTCAAATAATAACAATTCATTTACTACAGAATTCGCGCAAAACCACTGCAAATTTATTTTTTCCCATCTTTGCTCCGAGGGCAGACTCAAAAGTATAATTTTTCTCTAAATACTCGAAAATAAAAATTTCACAAAAATTCGCACGTTTCCGCAAAACCGAAAGTAAATGGGAATAAAATTTCCGTGCGTGTACCTAGAATTCATTAACACCGCGGCGATTTGGTGTGTAAAAAAAACGTGACCCGGATTGTTACGGCTCAAGTAATGCAGGCGTGTGAGCGTGCAGAGAGATTCTTGTTTCCAAATCGATTTCGACGCCGTTTCACGGTCGTGATTCAGTGAATTAATTTCGCGGCGAATAGTGGCAGTTAAATTCGCGAAGGCGGTGATACTACGGAATTTAGTGCCCGGCGGAATCGATTGGCCGGCGTCATGAAACGGGTAGCAGAAACAGAAACAGAAACAGAAACAGAAGATACGCGACAAAAGCTATGTCTCCGCATAGCCGAGATTGCATGCCGACAGACAGTGTTCACCTTTACTACAGGAAATTGCCGTTTCGCGGCCATTCGACTGTTTTCTACACGACTCCCCCTTCTGCGTTACGTAAGAACGGTTATGCGTTCCGATGTTTACAGTCCTCGGGAAAAATAAAAAAAAAAATCGAGAAACGAACCTTCGGAGGATTCGATGGTATCAGCGCTACGGGTTCGATATTTGCACGTTGTGTCGTAAGAGTCGTTGGAAATGCGAGAAAATGATAGAGGGGGAACACTTCTCCGTGTGGAAATTTTACGCCATGAAATTTTTAAATTGGGACTATGTACGAATGGAAATATCGACGCTGCGAAATTCTTGCGCATGAAAATGTCGATGGTTTAGAATTTTAACACGTGGGAATTTTAACGTTTCAAAATCTCTGTGCGTGGAAATTTCTACAGATGGAAATACATATAGACAATGAAAAATAGGAATTTCCATGCGTAAAAATTAGCTTGCACCATTATTCCCAAGCACCAAATTTCCACGCGTAGTAATTTCTAAGCATTCACATTCATAACCCAAAATTTTACACGCGCAGAAATTTCATGGCGTAAGAATTTCTCCGCATAAGAATCTCAAGGCACACGTTAGTGGATCAACAAGAACAGAATTTACATTGACAGCGAGTTAAAACGGGCAGAAAAAGGAAAATCTGAAACACGCAACATTTCTATAAACATGATCTCTCGTTTCTCGTTCCCTTGCTCTATTCTTTCCTTATATGTATATCACACACGACACGGATCCACTTTTACCGATCCACATGCATTTGTAATGGTCAGCTCTTCACATCGCGTCAGACAGCTCTGTCCCGGGGTGAATAAATAAAAGCCAAAAGGGAATTCTGTACCTGGACCTCTCGAATACGACGGAGAGAACGGTAGCGAAGGGATGGATAGGGGGCGGGGAGGGGGGGGGGGGTAAGTGAAGGGCTCCCCATGGATCTTCGGTGTCGTGTGTCTTTCCTTGCGTTTAATTCGATGTGTTTAACCTTTTGTGAATGCTGATAATGACGTCACGGGTTGGAGGAGTAGTAACGTAGTCTTGGAAATTGTCGATGAGTAAACACATTTTCTGAATTGTAGTTGATATTTAAAGTTTAGAAGATTTTTGTGGAACCGTTTAATTTTGGAAATAGTTCAATTGTAATGGTGGTAATAGGTATTCACAATTTTCTTTAATTGGCTTGCCAAACTAATGGAAACTCCTGCATGGAAAACACAGTTTATTAAATGTATGTCTATGGGAAACTTAGAAAAGTGTTAGCATTTCTATATTTGGAAATTTCTGGTCATTATTATTTCTATAATTTGAAATTTGTATGCATTGAAATTCCTATGCTTTGAAATCTTTACCGCAATGGAATATCTACGTAGAAAGATTTTTACGTCTTTAAATTGTTATATATGGCAATTTCTGCGCTTAAAAATTTCTACGTCAGAAAATTTGTCGTCACACGTGTGGAAATTCCCACATTTTCAAATTTCTCGACCCTAAAAAGTATTCCCAACCGTCTAACGCAAAGTCAAACACTACTCGACTGAAGTCACAAAATATTTCGTACAGCCCATTTCGAACCACTAATAAAAAAAAAAGAAACAATTATACCAAACGTCGAACAATTAAAACTGAATATGCCTCAAAATATTCTCTCGCAACTTTCAAACACCCGATGCAAATTCCTGTTTTACATATTTACATCGAGGTGCGCCAAGTAAATTGTCTGGTAACCGTATGTAACAATAACACGAAACGTGTCTTTGTGTTCAACAAGGACTACGGTAGTCATAACAGTTGCAGGAAGGAATTCCTTTTGACACTTGCAGGAAACGGGTCCGCTAATTAACCCCTTTCTGTCGAAACTTACGCCGACCTAAGGAACTTACCTAGCCGAGTTTATTTGTTCTAAGCTCTCGTATTTGTTACCCGTGAAAACGTTTCGCCCCGGCGATATTTTCCCTTCCTAATTTCAACTTTCCACCTTCCAGTACTATTTAATAAAACATCTGGCAAAATTCCGCCGCGAAAGTAACTATAATATATTATTGCGTTTTATTTTTTCATCAAAATTGAAAAAATTTTTAACGACTCATGCTCGAATAAGTCGAAATAATTATTAAATATAGAATCATGATTTCACGTTTTTTATTAATAAATTCGAAATATAATTGTTTAGGCAATTATGCGTCGGCTTAATTGATAAGTATTTAAATGTATTAAAATGAGACGTTCGAAATTTGATGTAGAATAAAATTTTATTATTATTATTATTATTATAATTAAAGAAATAATTAAACTTGTAGGACCCGATGGAAAATATCTCCGGTTAAATATAGAATGCGAAACGAATAATCTAATAAAATTAATTAACGTCAGCGTTGATGAAGATATTATTACGTCGCGTCGCTATTGAAAGTTTCCTTAGAAATGGAATACCTGGCGTATTTTAAAAAGTCCAGCAATTCTCCATATTTCCCGGTGCATTAAAAATCTCATAACTGAATGTTCTTCCCGCGAGATTGTTTCAGTTCTCACGTTATGTGAAATAATACTACATATTCAGCTACGCATTCATCGGTATTTAAAAACTTGAGAACTTTATGGCCCGTTTGAAATTTATAATGGATTTCTAGGATTTAATGAAGATGTTCATGCAAATTTTAGGGATCGAAATTTTCCTTCTTTCGGCGTTGAGAATGATTTTTTTAATGGTGGAAACCATTAGCAGGCGTGAAAATTTGTATAGTGTAATGTTTCCGCGCGTGGAAATTTATGCGTCGGGAAATTTAGACACGTGAAAATTTGTATAGATGAACATTTCTAAACGCGGAAGAATTTTCGTGTGATAAATGGACAGTTTTGAATTTTTTCTGTATGTACATACATGTAAGGAATTGAGGAGGAAAATACACGACACACGCGAAAAGAATTATTTTGATTTATTCAACTCATACGCGCCATGCAGTTTTTTATAGCACGATTACGACTTCTTCGTGACGTCATCACGAGCAATGACAATTAAAACACTGGAGATGGCGCAAGATAAAATTTCAGAAAATGTTTTTAATTATCTCTGCATGGAAATTCTTACATTCTGAAATTCTTGCACGTTCAAATGTTTTCAAGTGACAATTTTTCAACATAAAAATTCTTACGCATGGGGAAATTTAAACATGAGAATTTCTCCTCGTAGAAAACCTACCCTTTGAAATTTCTGCAGCTGGAAAGAAAGAAAATTCCATCCCATAGAAATTATCATGGGTGGAAAATCCTTTACTTGAAAATTCCAACGCCTTAAAATTCCTGTTCTAAAATTTCTATGTGCGGAAATTCCTATTCCTATAAATTTTTGTATATGATAATTCCTACTTGCGGAAATTTCTACGTATGTATAATATGTATAAAAATTATCCGCGCGTTGAAATATCTGATCATGGAAATTCTGCTGCTGTGTAATCTCCCGTCCCTGAAATCCGACAGACAAAAAGCAATTTCAGTATAAATGAGGCACATTAAGAAACAAAGCTTCAGCGTTTTTTTTTTTTTTGGTCGTCCCAGTAAAACAATTTATAACAGTGCCATTACCTTGGAAACATAAAGCAATATTTAAGAAAACACTCGGCGGAAAAATACATTTTTACATGAATACGAGAGAGAAGGATAGATTGAAAAGAAAAAGAAAAATGATAGGAGAAGGATCATTTTTCAGAGGAAGACGGTCGAATGAGAACGCGACTCCACGATGGGTTGGACATGAAAAGCGTTTCGTGATCGCTTTAAAATAAGCTATTCTTCGGGGGTTTACATATGGAACGGTGCGGAACAAGGCTCTTCTTTATTTCATGCTCGACCGCCCGTTTCCCAAATACACCAATACCATCGTGAGATTGTATCATTTCTACAGCCACGTTTAACTTCACCGCATTTAATGTATCCTTCGGTTCTTGTAAGAAATGTGTGTACGCGCGACGTTTTTAAATCTGCTTCTTTTCCGTTACAGATACGACGATTATAAGGATTTGCTATCGAGAGATTTTGGAATTTATATTTATATTTCCAAAAATTGTAAATTTCGTGGTTTAGGTATTCGGGTAATTTTAATTTGAGAATTTCGGAAAACTAAGATTGCAGAATTAGAGACATCTAGGAACATACTAATCTACTTAAATATCTATGTCTTCGGAGTCCTCAGAAACTAGGGATCTAGGGATCTACGAATCTAGTAACTTAGAGTCCTACCGATTTGGAAATGTAGGAAATGTATAAATTAGGTGTAAAGGGAACTAGCGGCGTACGAAGATAAGAATAAAAAATTTTACAATTTTGGTATTTGGAAATTTACGAATCTAGGGATTTTCAAATCCACAAATTCAGAAATTTACTAATTTTTATGTCTATAAATCAAGAAATCAAGTAATGTAGGAACCTACGAATTTTTCAAACTGGACACATAGAAATCTAGAAATTAAGGATTCTACGAATTTGGAAATTTCGAAATCTAGGGACTTAAAGGCTAAGAAACTTAGCAAGTAGAAATCTAGTACACTAATCTGGAAATCCAGGGATCTGAATGTAGAACGTTTTAAGTTTCGAAAGCCAAAACTGCTGAATGTGTGCGTCACGCTCGATACTAATTTTTTTTGTTCACGGAACGATATATTTAAAAAAAAATAAACCGTGCAAGGGTTAAATTGTGAATTGAACGGACGAATTGGCACATCGGGAAAATCCCGTTTCTCGACAGATTAAAACTTCATTTCCGCAAAATTGAGTGACAATGAAAACATTATCGAGACTCGTCCGTCAGATGCAACATATTTTAAATTGAATCAACTAATACGTTGTTAATGGATCAACACTAGCGACGTTTGTCAGCAGAACATTAAATTACTATTAATTGAAATATTAACTTTTCCACCGCATCGGAACGTTTTCGATAAAACGCGATTACACGAAACTCAAATAATAAATACACGGAAAATCCTATGGGAAATAATATCATTCAATTGGTTTATTTAATGTCAATAACACAGCAAATATAGTTAAGATATTAACTTGGTGATATCATTCGAAATTTACGGAGAACATATTTTCATTCGCAGAATAACTGCAAGTATCTAATATTTTACACACATTTATTAATTTATTTAAATTCGCTTGGTGCCCTGGGCGTAGTTATTTGAAAGTATTGAAACTTCCATTTTGATAAACTTAATGATTCAATTACTTGGAATAGTGCGAAATAATTCTGCAGGAATTTTTAAGCGACGGAATATTTCAGAGCGTAAGAATTTCCATTGTCATGGAATTTGAGGGCGTAGAAATTTCGTACAAGGAAATGTTAAGACATAAGATTTTCCGCCCGTTTGGATTTTCAAGTAAAACGAATTTTCACCCGTAGGAATTCCAAGGCGACAGCATTTTCAACAGTAGAAATCTCAAAGCGAAGAAACTATACAGTTTAGAAATTACATAACGTCCAACTTTTAAAACGCAGGAAATTTGATGTGAAGAAATATTGGGGTGCAGGAATTTTCTCACTTACAAAATTCTAGGCATCCAAATTTGATTTGTTTTACGCAAACGTTCTCAACTCTCTATTTTCCCAAATGGTATCGACACAATAAAAATTCAGTAAATTCATAAATTCTATTAATCCTTCTTCCGCCAATAAAAATAAACAATTCCCCTAAAACTGCAACGTCATCGAATCGTTTTGCTGGAAAATTCTATTTCTTTTAGAATCAATCGCCGTGTCACCTTTCAAGCGGCCAATAAAATCGTGCGACTCCTACGACGAGGCGTGGAAGTAAAACATCGAAATAAAAAAAAAAAAAAAAGGAGAAACGTTAAGAAAATTCCCGTTGACACGTTTTTCACGAACCCGTTCGATTCGATGTTTTCTGCCTTACACGCTTCCAGCGAACTTATTGTGTGATATATCACGACTTTAAAAAGCGCTATCAATTTTCGTCTGCGCCGAACATTGGATTTGTGTCGGTGTTGGTTTATTACTTGATATACGGGCACAGCGTAAAAATCAGATTCCAAAAGGCGTGAGGAACACGATGTTCTCGGGAAAAATACTTTAGCGAAAAGACGAGCATTTTTTGAAATGCTTGGAACAACAGTAAAATTCTGATGGGAATGTTTTTTTTTTGATGATTTAGAGAGAATGGAAATATAGTTTTTTGGCAACGGTTGAATTATTTTGTCATTAAATTAATTACTACTCAAAGAGACGAATTTCCCGTGGTTTTTGAATTTCCAAGCGAAGTAACAAATTGAACGAAAATTAATAATTAATAATTACATGATCGAACGCTCAGGTCGCGTCATCCGATAATTATTTAAACTTTCGATTTGATTATGAAAGTTTAATTGACTTCCATGAAAATATTGTATAATCCCCACCAATTTCGCGCCAATTAAAGTTTCATTTCCGTCCAAGTATTTCGCGGGAAATTACATCAATTTATTCCTTCAACTGATTATTATCGTTCAATCAAACGACCTTTCTTCTCCCCCGGTTTTTTATTTCTTTTTTATTTTTCATTTGTAATTTATTTCTCTTCGATTTGGATATATTGTTCCCGCAATTTCGCGGGGAATTGGACGTTATAACGGTTAATCAGAAAAGTTTGGGAAGATCGTTAGGAATGAAGGGAAACGAATGTATGCGTGTAACTTTTTATATGAGGCCGAAGCGACGGGAAAATATCAAAAAGATATGAAAATTCGTCGCCAGGGCACAGAAATAAATGTTTCAGCCGGTACTTTAAAAACTGGCAGTAACTTCGCGTACTGAAACGCGCTGTATTCGTGCCAAATCGAGCGGAACACAAGTTATCTGTCACAAAGAAATATTCGCTCATGTAAAATAAATGTACTTTACCATCCATTCTATTCAGGATATGAAGAATATATTTTTTCGACAGAAAGGTTATGTCTTGTTACAGGAAATATTAATCCAAGAGGACATCAGACAAAATGATTGTATGTTTCATGTTGATGGCAGTCGGATTTTGACATTTGTGTCGAGAGACAGTCGGACGAATTCGTTACTTTATCAAAATTGCGAACGTTCGAGTGAATTTAACAGAAATTCTGTAATTCGCGAATATTAAGGGCCCGCGTAAGAATTTTTATAGGGATTACCACATATGTTTACTAATTGACACGCATAGAAACTTCAATATATCAATATTTCGCCGATATATTTTAGTGTATAGTATTTTCCTACGTCGACATTTTTTGTACATTAATTTTCGCATGTGAGAATATTCACATGAAGCAATTTCTACGCATTAGAAATTGTTTATATAGAAATTTCCACGATTCAAAATTCCGCGGCGTAAAAATCCTCATGTATACACATTTCTCTGCTTCGAGATTTCTTAGCGTAAGAATTTCCATCGATTAAGATTTTCCCTTCGTACAAATTTTCATGTGTACAGAAACATCAAAGTGTTCGTACTTCTATGCCTAGAAATGTCGCTGTGTAGAAATTTCATGCGCAATAATTCCGTATACTTTCGATCTTTTACGCGTAAAAATTTTTTATAGAAACAATTTTCCACTACGAGGAAATTTTTACTTGCAGTTTTTTTTCACGGACAGGAACTTTAAGGCGCAAATATTTATACATTTTGGAATTTAACGGCGCAGAAATTTGCACGCCTCCGAATTTCACCGCCAGGAAACTATCGTTCCAATAATTTTTTCTTTATTCAAAAAACTATTTCCCGGTATTCCGTCGATATTCACGCACGGAAAATATTGTTCGTTTTGAATTCACCGGCCAGATTGATACAAATAACATAAACAAGAAGAAATACGACGGTCTACAAACGATCGGTAAGGAAAAATATCTCAGGAGTCTTAGCGGCGATAAGAATCGATCTCCTTGGTTTTCCAATATATAGAATAATACCCAGAAGACTCGTTCTCGTTTCGCTCGCCTTCGTTTTCTCTCGTTCCCTCGACATTCGTACATTCGGACGCTGACAATTATTAGCCATTGTCCCGTGGAGACTGAATTACTGGAATCAACCCCACATATGCCGTAGAACACGAACTGGGGTCGAACTTCTTACGGGGCGGCTGAAAAATTCAATTATTCGTACGTGCCACGTGAAATAATACTCTGTCAAGGCTGATGGTCATTTGAGAATTGTAGTATGGGACTGTGCATTTTGTCTCCTTTTTTTTTTTTTTACTTTTTTTCGGGCTCGTAATTGTGTTCCGGGGGTTGAATTGGAATATTGTGTCGAATTAGGGTGGACCGTACCTAATGACTTAGTCAATTAAGTGACATACTTTGATGCTTCGGTTCTTTTTAATGAATCAAAACGTTATTCCAGGAGAATGAATATACATTCGTTTTGCGGAATTGTGATCGATTTTAATCTTACTTTTATTTGAATTTCTATTTTTAATTGTGACGTTCTGAAATTACATGATTAAGTCGAAGAATAGAGATTTACGGGAAAAAGGAATTGTTGCAGCAAACAATGATACGCCTGCGAAATTCCTGAAGTTTTTATTTTCAACGCACAGAAATTTCAGCGCCTTCAAATTTCCGACTGTGAGAATTTCTGCGTTGAAATTCATACGCATGGGAATTCCAGCGTGAGGAAATTTTTAAGGTTTAAAATTTTTACACATTGTTATTCTTGAAGTTCAAAGATGTAAAAATTCAGTAAACTTAGGTCATTGATTCGGTGCTCACGAATCGTCAAACTGGCTGACTTGCGATTTCGCTCATACCGGTGGCAACGATTGCTTTTTTTGTTATTTGACAACGGTTTTTCATTTCTTTGCTCGCGATGCGTCGTGCACATGTGTAATTCTATTCAGTTTTATTTGATACCTATATTAACATTTTTTAAACTATTTAGCTCACGGTATATTTTAAAATTTTAATATTTGGCTATTATTATATTTTTTTTGTTTATTTAAAGCTTATTTTAGATTTTTTTCTTACAGAATTAAATATTCTATAATAAAAAGCTTAAATACCTAATCATTGTTTACTAAACCTAATCATCATTAAATACCTAATTTCTTTGCGTAGAAATTCCTGCGGCTTCCCATTTCTACGCATGGAACTTTCTACGCGTGAAAATTCTAAGGTTTTACATTTTGAACGCACGAAAATTCCTATATTCCAAAACTTCCATACATGGAAATTCCTACGTTTGAAAATACATGATTCTGCATCGAAATTCCTTTCTACTTTGAAATTATGTCGCGTGAACATAGCTATACATTTTGAAACTATCACGCGCAGAAATTTTAAGAACAACAATTTCCCAATTCGTATTTAATTAATAACACGCAACGAATCCCACTGCAACAACGGGCTCCACACGAATTGAACTCCCATTTCCAAGGATGATTATGCAGATTTATCGAAGTCCTAGAAGAGCCAAGTAGACTTAGGAGAGGGAGAGAGGAACAGATAGAGAGAGAGAGAGAGAAAGAAGTAGTCACGAAGGGGTGGTTAAATCGCGAAGACCAGCGAAGAATTATCGGCGGCAGTCCTCGTAAAGAGAACCGACTGATTTACACCTTTCCCTTTCCTTTTCCCTTTCCATTTTCGCCAGAACTTTAATGCCGTACGTCTCGATATCAATCTTCTAAGAAATTTACTTCTATCTATGTCACTGATTGTGAGTGTCAATAGACATTTATTTTACAAATTTAATAATATCGGTTAAGGCAATTACCGACGTCGAATTCTCGTAATTAAGAAAATAACAATTTTTATTAGTCACGTCGATTAACAAAATTTCACGTAGAATACATTGACGTAGGACTCAGAATTATATCTCCAAAATAACACCAATGATGGCTAAAAACATACGTCTTCGCGTCGAATTAAATTATTCAAAACTAAGGGTACAAAAACATCGAAATCTTTTTCTGAATGTTTCAAATTTCGAAGAGTAGGAAATTCATATTGTGTAATTTCACAATTCAAATTTAAAGTAAACAAACTTTAGTATATAAACAACCGTATCAACTGGCATCCCGCGAAAGCTGTGAATAAAAAAAAAAAACGCGGAGAAAAAGAAGAAAAAGCAGATTCGTAACATAAGTACGGGGGTGCGTAATGGTCCGTGACAGGTGTCGGCGCCCCAGGGCATCCGTCATGCGGCGTCGCGGCGTCGAACACGTATATGGTTTTTGGCCGTCCCACGGGAACGGGAAACGGGGAACAGGAATCTCCCTCAGGAGAATTACAACATGCCTGCGTATCAGGATTTGCAATGTCGGTTGAGTAAGGCTCCTGCCACACCGGGAGGACTCAGAATTTAAAAAGAAAAAAATATTTTTACGTGTTGTGGTTTTTAACCGTGAAGGTGACACGTATTGAAATGTCTGCGAGCGAAAACTAGAAGCGTCTAGAAATCGAAAATGTTTGGAAAATCTGTGTAAGGAACTTTTTGTGGTTTGAATTTTTGTGATATGAATTTTCTATATCAGTAGATATTTGCACTTTGTTGCTTTTAGGCCTTCGAATTAGATACTGTGTATTTAAATTTTTACAGTTTGCTATTTTTATGTATTGAAATTTGAACGCTGTGTGGATTTTCGATTTTTTACGCCTATTAATTCCTACGCTTTTTATTTCTACACTTTGATGTTCCAAAGCTAATCAATACACATACACATTTACATGTACGAAGGGATTTCTGCACATCAGTTACATTTACGCTTCGAAATTTTTACGCGTAGATATTTGCGCACTTAGAAATTACTACGCCTAGAAATTTCTTTCCTTTAAAATTTCTGCAATTTGAAAGTATCGGAAGCGTGGAAAAATTTCGTGAATAACTATTTTTTTTCTACACTTTGAAATTTTCAGCTGTAGGCACATTTTTGCACGTTTTCAAATTTCTGCGCTTTAAAATGTTTACACGGGTATCTACAAATTTTTTTGCGATTACGAGTTTTATAAAAAACACAATGTAGACTCACTGGGATTCGAAACCCCGCGTTTTACGCAGTCACAATCGCGACCGCTGGCACTTCGCCATCTAGATTAATAGCACGACCTTACTTTTTTACGCTTCTTATATCTATCTCAATCTTTTTCATAGGAAACATGTCAAATCCCATAAAAAATTTTAACCGTCCAAAATTCCTCGACCAGAAATTTAACGTATCAAAGCCATTTGACGTAATAGCGAAAATGGCACATGAAAACTCGAGGTGTAATTCCAAGGAGTGAGACTTCATTCTCACTGAGAATTCCTGCAGCAAGATTATATTGTTAATGCTTGTAAGAAAAGAAAAAGAAGAAGGTTGTTCTATCGCTTCCATTAGCTAAGTCCTGATTTATTCTGCTCACGTTCCCATCATAAATCTCGTCTCTTTTCTTCCCGTTCTTTCCGTCTGTCTGGCTCGACGTCTTTCTTTTCCCTCCTTCATTCTTTAGCTTCCTCTTTTTCTCCTCTATCCGCTAACTTCCTATTTCTATACGGCAATAATTGAAAATCCCAGTATGCAAATTTCATGAAGACTCAAGAGAACAAGTTACATGAACCGTAGACAGCATCTGCAATTTAATTGATATCTGAATTCTACGGTCAGTTTTATAAATAAATAATTAGTACTGTACTTAACATTTCAAAACCGGTGGGTATTAAATTTTTTCTGGAGTAACAGATGTGAATTAAGGGAAACTTCTGTTTTGGAAATTCTTACGCCTGGAATTTCTATGCTATCAAATTTTTATGTTCGTAAATTTCTTTGCCTGGAAATTTTGAAGCTTGCGAATTCACACGCTAGGAAATGTTTTTTCTACAGCTTCAAAATTCTGTGTCTGGAAAACCCTGCGCTTGTAAAATTCCTACACTTTGAAAATTCATCGGTCTTAAATTTTTACGTTTTTAGATTTAAAAGCATGAACATTTCCGTGTTTGGATATTTTACGCACTGAAAACCGCCTGCGTAGAAATTTCTGCGCCCCAAATTCCAAGACATTGAAATTTCATTGTTCTTAAATTTGTACCTTGGAAATGCCTGTGCCTAGAAATTCTTTCGCCAATAATTTCTGTGCTTTAAAGTTTGTACATGCGTACATGCCTCCGGCAGAAAATTTGTACACCTAGAAATTGTTACGTGGAAAATTTCAACGAGTGGGAAATTTTACGCATGAAAATTTCAGTGCGCGGAAATTTGAGTTATGCGCAAAGGAGTTTTTGTGATCCTAAATTTGTACGTGTAACAATTTTTTCACTTTTTTGTAAATGTCTATAATATAAAGTCCATGCGTGGAAATCTAATAATTTGCCGTTAAAATAATGTCTCTATTCCAACCTATTTTTCGTATAATGCATTTTCTATGTTTAGTCTAAGATAAACGTACGAAATGAACGACACGAAATTTATATTTAAAAAAATCTAATAAAAATACGAATATATGATTAAATGAACAGAAACAAAAATTGTATTGTTAACTGTAGGAATGTTTAATAACATTAAACTATTTCAAATAATCTTATTATTCTTACGGCATGTTACGTATATATTTTGCAGCAGTATGAATTCTTCGTGAAACACAATTTCGCGATGTAAATCAGGAGACGCTTTCTTCTCTTACGGGCATGAAAGGGCCGACCTTTCGGCAACCCTTCAATGTCACGGGTGAATTAAGACGTTGCAGACTTCGGCCACGCGATTTTTTTTTATCCAATCCCCTCCCCCCGTTTCCGTGCGAAAATGAGATTAGTTTTGTAGTCCCTCGTGCGATGAGATAGAGTCCGTAGATTAGAATGTCGGATGACATACAATTTGATGAAATTGTGCGATTCGTAATTGAATGGCTATTTTTAAAGTGGAGGGACTAGGAAATAAAGTCACCAGTTATAAAGATCATAGTGAAATATATTTCAAGGTTTCCACTGGTTATCGGAGAAACATAGTGGATTCCAAAATTAAAATAATTTTAGGCACAGAAATTTGAATGCATAGAATTTTGAGTTTTTAGAAAACTTGTTGAACACATATTCCTAAGCGGAAAAAATTCTATACACAGATATTTGCACGAAAGGAAAATTTTAATTATCGAAAATTTCTTACCATAGAAAATATAACGCCAACAAATTTTATGGCGCAAAATTTACATGCGTAAAACTTACAATATCTAAAACAATTCTAGTAACTTTCGAAATAACGTAAGATGAAATCTATAGACGTACCAGGGCCGCGGTGTTTAATTTTTTACTTTCGAAATTCATTATCTGTTTATCAGTTTTTAATCACATATAACTTTTAAAGTTACCATTTAAAATTCTGGAAAATATCATTAATGATTGCTCGTCGCGCACGTCGCTTCAAGAAAATAACTATAAAATAAAAGAAGAAGAATTACAATTATCTTTACGTACGAAAAATGGCAAGAAAATCAAGGAAACTGAGCAGTACAACTTTTATGAAAGACTAACGTACCAACAAATTCTATAATCCAAAGGCGATATTGAATCACACGGTCCCTTATACCGGCCTGAAATTCTACTACAAACTGCGGTGGTCCGGGATCGTTGTAACGAGGAGAAGTGTTCCTTTTGTGTTTCTACCCTCTCGCAAAAATTCCATCGAAGGTCAAACACGGAACTGTATCGTCCCCGCAATTTTCCACCCCATAGAACAAGGGATGCTGTTTCGATGGGGCGTACTGTTTCACACGATCAGATAAAAAAATCAAAAGTCATGCTGCGTCACGATGAGTTTAGTCTCTTAATATATCAAATTATTTGACGACTGCTTGTTTGTTGGTGAATTTTCTTCAATCACAGGTTCTCTGAATTCGCGAATTATCTAAACATTGAAATTTTTCGCCCCGGCTTATTTTGCAGGATAATTTTCCGTTTCTCAAAATTTCTCCTCGTCGAATTTTCCTGCATCTCCAAGTTCACTGGCTAAAGTTCACCTTTTTGGTGAAATATCACTTTCCATATCATTATTTTCTCAAATTTAATTGATACTTCAAGTGCAAAAAAAATAAATTTCGCGTCATGATTACATCGTTCGTTCAACATAAAAAATGTTTTCCCTATTATCTGCGAGAAAGTGATATTCCATAAATTCCCATGATCTCGATTGAAGGAGGGAAGTTTTAGAAACGAACAGGAAATTTCTCGTCGTAATCAACTGCTCGTAAAAGAATCCGAAGAAAAAGGGATAATTATGATTGCTCGATATCTCGGAGGGACGGGAATGATTTATCATTACGATGAACTCGTTAGATCTCGAAGTACAATAGGGTGTCGATTTCCTTGAAACACTTCGTCGAAGTATATTTCCAGGGCCGACAACATGGAAATAAATTTGGAAAAAATGATTTCGTAAGAAGGTTTTCCAAAAAATTTTCTAGGTTCCTGACTTAATGTGTTCGATAATGACTGTCATTTTAACGTGGGTTTAATCGTATTTGAATTTTTAATCGGGAATCATTCTGTTCAAATAATTAATTCGCACGTTTCCAAGTATTGGACGTGTTGGCAAACACATTAAATATTGAAAATCGCATTTGCTATTCGAAACTGATATACCTAAACATTGAAGAGGAGTGCGAACACAGCCATTAAGCCGATTATCATATTATTTTATCAGAAACAACGGCGAGCTTTAAAATAATCGTCCGATAAAATTGTCGGTAAAAATTCATCGTTGAAAATCCAAATAAGTCACAGAGGAGATTTGCACTTATGGATAAACGTTCTGTTTTACGGGGACTTTCAAACGGATGACAGTTTTATGGAGTTGGAAAACGGAATATGGAAATTCTGGAGAAAGAATATCTGGGCGTAGGAATTTCCGCGCGACAGCAATTTAAGACTACGGAATTTGCATGCGTAAAAATTTCGAAACGTAGAAATTCATGGCTTAAAAAATGTTGAAGAGTAAAATCTAAAGCATAGCATTTTCCACCGAATTACAATGAGAGTGTTGCGATTTTTTATGCGTAAAAAAATTTCGAAGCACAGAACATTTTTTATCCAAATCCAAATCCAAGCGTAAAAATCATCAGTTACATGAAACTTTCTAACTCAGCCATGTTTCACACTTAGAAACATGAAATGGGAAAAATTTTCCGCGAATGAAAATTTTGACTCGTGAAAATTACATGTACAAACTTCCAATTATACAAATTCTCACTGAAATTTCAAACAATAAAAGCTTCCAGCGGCACGAATCTCATCGCCAAACCATAGTAAATAAATATCCGCTGAACTATAAACAAATACATCATATGTATGCACAAATGTATCATACCACTTACTGTATTTTTTCAAAATTTTATAAAACCCTTTTCGGGGTTAATAACGCGGGGCCGAAAATAAAATAAAATGAATTTATTGAACATCTGATTCAAATGGTGATAAATTTTATCGTATTTTATTACACGAACACAAGCTTCATTTATCAACATTTTAAAATGTTTGATTTCACCTCAAAATTAATATTGACGCAGTACGCAAGGAATGCATAATTAATATAAAATTAACAAAATTTAATTGCAGTTAAAGCAAATGTAATTGACCCATTTAGGTAGGTAATTGATAAAACTTGCATAAGTCGAACCTGATGTTTTCCATTTCAATCTGGAAAAAATACTACGGAAGAACATCGTTTTCGGACAAAAAATATGTTTCGTTATAGGTTTTCCTCGAATCGTGTGTTCATATGATTTGTTGTCTCCAGATAATTTGGGATGATATAACACGTAAAATGAAATCTAATACCACAATTAAATTGATGAATGACATTCTTTTTATTTAAGGTAATTAGAAGTTTTATGTACGATTATAAGTTTTCTTGTTATTTAAGAAACATTTAACGATACTTTGGCTGTGGTTCATGTGAAGGTCAAATTTTGTTTGCCTATCTAATGAATCTTTTTCCCGCATTATGTATAGAAATCAAGAGTTAAGGTCTTGACTCGGGCCAAGTACAAGAGTTACCGACTGGTAGACCTGAACTACTCTTTTCCGGAAGAATTAGATCGAGGTTTTCGGGGTATTCAAACGGCATTAAATCCGCATATTTCCTCCAAACTATGGTGATATTCTTGTAGGGGGCGTCCACCCGGTTAATTTAAGCCTAACTACGAGAAGATCCATCAAGCCAATTGCGAGATATTTTGATCTAAAAAGTCGACGATTTTGTAAGAAACGTCGTCTTCTTCCTTTCCTCCTTCTCCATCTCCATCTCCTAGTTCAGCCTGTCACGCAGCCCGGTGTCAAACCCTAACATATGTTTCATACCATGCGAGATAATTTTTCTGCCGATAACGTAGATTTTTCTGTGTAATCTGAGATATGCCGGAAAAAAATCAAGAGGCAAGGTTTTGTCTCGGACCAAATACAAGAGTCGCTTATTGGTATTCAGAAAATCTTCAAGGGTTATCAATAATTTATAAATTTAACATAATGGTTTCTTAAATTGTAGAAGAAATGTATTTGATTTTTGAAACTTAGGCTTAACAATATATCGCAACAATACGCTTAAAACAGATTAAACGCCGACTTTTTTTCAAATGAATAAAAAATAAATTTAAAAATATTGAAAACAAATTTTACTTAAATGCCCGATAAAATAATTAGAAATGTTTAGAAGAAAATTAATGAGTGACCACGATTGGCGAAGACGCACCGAAATATTGCTCTCGGCTGTCGCTACGGCTGCGCTCGGAGTGCGAGCGTGACAGACAGAAGTAAAGAAAGAGAGGCCCTTATGCTAGAAAAATTCGAATCATGTTAAATTCCGCATTGCTTTCTCGTCAAACGCGCTCTCACACATGCTTGCGTTGCCACGTAGCGTCGTTTGTTTGGCTAGTGCGAGCGCGACGGAGTGACGGAAAGTTAGAGACAAAGAAGTCGGTGTCAGTTGTTTATATCCGGAGACATAGTACGCCACATCGAGAACGAATTATTACGAAAAAGAGGGAAAGGTAGATACCTTCGTGATGCACGCATTAGTACGTCATTCGGAAGTTTTCAAAGTGTTATCAATAATTAATGTGTTTCATTGTTAGAACTTCGATACATGTCAAAGCATATCTTAAAATTTCTACAAGCTCTTCTTTAGTACATAATCAAATTGTTCTGTAAACAGGTCTTCCAAGAGAAAGAAGGCAAATTTTTTTTATCGGGTTATTCGGCACTGTTAAATAATTTTTGTTACATGCTTCGTATCGACACTTTACCATCTCGGCTATTGAATCTCCAAATTGTTTTTTATCTAGTTGTGACAGTGTTATGATATTACTTAAACACTATTTGTTCAAACCCGTCGTTGAAATATATGTAAGATTAATGGACATGATGACGTTGTTATACGTAAATCGAAAAATGTTTACAAGGATATACATTTGACCAAATTAAAGTTCTAATAGTTAGAAACATTTTTCAGCAATACACACTAACTATTATTTCAAATTTACCCCGTTCTCATAAAACCATTTTTGTCCACTTCTATGTTTATTATAATTTTTGAATTAAGAATTTAAAACCCAAACGTACAAATCCGTCACTGTCTTGCAATAGTTAAATGTTCATTATTTTGCTAATTCCTTAAAATGTGTTTTCTTTTTCAATATTACTGACAATATATGCAAGTCCTAGTACCTAGACTAAATGTTTACTGTCTCCGGAAGAGTCTCTGATTTTTTTATTCACGTCTTCAAAGAATTTTAAAAAACTTTTAAATACATAATTCTGGTTATTATATCTTTTAAACATAAATAATATTTAAAGGATAATTTTTTACATTTTGCCACATCATGATTGCAAAGTTATTATAATAATGAATTCTGTATATTTCTTTGTTTTCCTGCATTTCCTGATTTCTTTATTTCCTTATTTCTTTAATAACAAGTATTTCAATAAAAAAACATACTGTACTTTACATAATTCTACGAATGGAGTGAAATCCACAAAAAGCATCGAAAATGCAAAGCTATGGGCCAAGTACAAGAGAATGTTACATTGGAATAGGTTGCTCATTAACATAATTTTTACACAGGATTTGAAATCAATCAAATGTGAGCAAGTACAAATTATTGTAGAGCAACGACACAATACTATCGCTAAGTAAATATATACAATTAACTAAATTTCTCAAAACATGGTGTCTTCTCATTTAATGACTAAATCTGTTTACTGCTCTATTAAATGTACTTGGTGGCCCGCTTTTTACGAAGGTTCGATGGTAAAAAATAACTGTAGTATAAACTCTCCTAAGCATAAATAGTTGGGAATGTGCGACATTAACAGAGAGTTGCTAAAACACTGTATAAAGTGGGCTTCTTACTGTTTAGAATGAAAGTCCTTTAAATATCTCACGTCGTTCCTTTTTAATTTATTTTAACATCAATTGTTGAAATACACTACAATATGTATATGTAATTTCCTCTCACACACGTCCAGATTGTTAACATATTAAATTAGAAATGTTTGTTACGTTACGTTTTTGACATCAAGCTTCGTAAAAAGCGGGCCACCAAGTACATTTAATAGAGCAGTAAACAGATTTAGTCATTAAATGAGAAGACACCATATTTTGAGAAATTTAGTTAATTGTATATATTTACTTAGCGATAGTATTGTGTCGTTGCTCTACAATAATTTGTACTTGCTCACATTTGATTGATTTCAAATCCTGTGTAAAAATTATGTTAATGAGCAACCTATTCCAATGTAACATTCTCTTGTACTTGGCCCATAGCTTTGCATTTTCGATGCTTTTTGTGGATATAAATATCCAAGAAAAATGAATTGAAATCTGATACTTTATTTTGTACACTCGAAAACTTTTGTACACGTTTCAACAGTTTAAAAAAAGAAGAAAACAAGAAAATTCCGTTGAGAAATTTGCAAATGCCTAATTAATAATAATTAATAAATTCCATCGGTGTTCTTGAATGTCTATTGTTTACCACTCTTCGTAAGGGTGTTCTTTCTCGCCAGTGATCCTTTTAATGGGAACGAATTTGAAGTGTTACTTGCACCATGGGTAGCAAAACTTGGTTAACGCAGTACCGTAACAATGACAGATGTTTCTTCACCGACACCCTTCATCACTTTTTCATTGCACTCGTAAATACCCGTGAAACGGGCGTGAAGGGGGCCCCATAATATTTCATATTGTAAACGTATACTATAGTGCACCAACCCCTTCTGTTGCCGGATGTTTAAATTGAGTGAGATTTTTCTATTATGTTTATATTAAAAGACTGTGATCGTTTAAATACACTGCACGAAAGAAATTTTTTTTTCAAATGTATCAAGTATAATTTGTCAAATGTATTTTTTATGGGTTTACGGTGCTGGAGTTTTAAAAATTACCATAAGACTAGAGTGTCATTGCTGTCATCTAAAGATATATTGGACGATTGATGACTGCTAAAAAAATTGTATGATAGAAGATTTACATTTCGAGGCATGGAAATATCAAAGTGGAGAAATTTGGGGTAAAATGATTTGAATTATTAAGAGTAACAATGTGAAACATTTGAAATAAACATAACAATCTCAAATAAGTGACATCTTTTTGAGTGAAAAAATGTTAATCTATAGGTACAAGGTAATTTTAATCCCAAGAAATAATGGAACACAATTTGAAAACAGCACTCCAAAATTTCAAAGCATACAAATTTTAGAGTATTTATTTTCATATTATCGAAATTTTTTAATACAAATATCTTAAACCATAAACGTTTTCAAAATTGAATAGCACTGAAATTTTACAGAATGTACAATTTTAACAAATATCGGCGATGGCAAATTGCGAAGTACAGACATTTTAGACCACCATTATTGCCAGCCATATAAATTACGGAGCACAATTTCAAGACGTAAATTACGGAGTACAACAATTTCAAACCACGGAAATTTTCGCGCGCGGTAACTTCAAACCGTGAAAAAATCGCATTCCGCACAAGTGATCTGACTTCGCCATAACACTTTCAACCCTTCCAATAATCATTCTGAAGGGTCGAAAAACCGCTCGGTCGCACTCTTCAATAGTCGAAAACGGCTCCAAGTCGAATGTAGAACGATTATGAGTATTAGAGAACGCATCTCGAGTGACTCTCTCGGACAATCGGTCGTTTACGTGACCATTTGTCGGGAGGAAGTGGTGGGACCGTCGAATTAACGAAAATCGCAATCACTATGACAATGACCGGTTTTTTACGCCATGAGTGGCAAACGGGACAATGAGAATAATGGACCAATGGGGTGCCGGGACTGGGGTGCCGAACTTGGAATCTCAAGAGGATCATTTCTGAAGGGTGCAAAGACATTTTTCATATTTTATTTCCCCTTACGACTTTTATTTGTTTGTGATAGTGGAGTTGCCAGAGCAAGTTTTTATTTACAAATTGTTTAAATCGCTGATATTTGTAGTACATTGTGTCGTATAGGGGATTTTGGAATTCCCGTAGTGGTCAGTTTCGTGGTAAACGGAAATTCCATTGAAACGGGTGATGGTTTTTAAGTAGTCCAGGGCCCCAGAGGAACCCAATTATCTAAAACATGTTGTCGTCATCGTGAAAAGAGTTTGTTTAAAAAAAAAGTAGTGTAGGAAATGATTATATTTTTTTTATTGGAGAGAGGGTACAGTGTCAGTGATTTTGACAAATTTACAATGTCATATATAAACAAAGATTGCGGAACAAATTAATTTCTATAAATTAACTTTTGAAAATTGTTTGGGCGACAACTCCGTTGAGTTTGAATATTTTCTGCATGGAATTTGGAATACCTATAGCTGATAAGATTAGTTTTGACGTGTCAAACCTTGTTATTTGGTTAATTGATGACGGAACAGAGAATTGTAAACCAAATTCCTTATTTTCGAAAATGACATGATTTCCTCGGTGTTTCGAAATATTAACATCAGCTTTGTTGACCAAAAGCTAATCTTTTCAGCAACGAACATTTCAAACCTCTAGAAAAAATGTAACAAGTTGTCGAAGTCATCAAGCACCCACTTCACAAGAGTACATATTTAGAAAACTTAATTTGTCCGCTTAAACATAACATTAACAACTTTTCCAAACAATCTAAAATCTACTTCCTTTCTAACAGACAACAGATCGCATCAATTCGCACATTACATTTTCACCAACATATTTCTTTGTTCAAGTTCACAATACCATGTACGGCCCTGGATTTTTACAAAACATTCTTCGCAATCTACTTGTTCGCACGTATCATGTACAAAAATCCGCACGGGTATAATTAGCCCGCCTTTATGTACTTTTTAAGTGGTTCCAGCAATAATATCTTGGGCGAGTGTTAAGCGTGCGGTTGAAAATTTGATTCGTTGTTCTTTTTTCATTGAGACGTCTCGGACAATGCGAGAGAAAACCTTCTCGAGGACCACGTTGGCCCCATAGAATCCGGTGTACGGGGAACAACGGAACAACGAGTTGCTGTTGTTTCATCTTGAACAATGGCGAGCTCCGGGGGCTCTGAAATTACGCCCACTCGCAACGGTAGAATCTTGGCCATAAATGCAATTAACTTACAGGAACCGGAGTCTTTGTCATTCGCGCGCAATTAGCGGCGCGAAATTCGAGACAGCGACCAAAACCCTTACTGCAGTCTAACTCTACACGTGGGGACTGTAGTTAAGGGTGCTGGCTGCAGTGGCTTAAATTCATTTGCTGTTATTTATCGACCGCCTAGTAAGATGTGAGTATCCTGCTTTGAGATTGTTTCTACAGTCGACAATTGTAATGCGTCTTGCAGTTCTACGTAACGGTTTTCTCACATTCGGTGTTTTCGAATATTCTGAAATTTCCGCGCCGTGAGATTTCTATGTATCGATTTTCCCGAGGCAAGAAATTTTTACGCCTCGAATTTTACCGACGAAATTTTATTCTTTTTATCAAAAAGTTCCTTTTTGTATCATTATTCTCTTTAACCCTAAATAGCCCGATTTTTAGGGAAATTTCCATGAGTAAGGTTGTCAATGCTAAGACAGTTCAAAGCGCAGAAACGTAGTTCGAAACGTAGTATAGTAATAAGTGCAAACTGTAATAAACCTGTTACACATAGAAATTTCAAAAAGAAGAAATTTCCATGCATAGAAATTACGAAGCGCAAGAATTTCCACGCATAGAAATTACGAGGCGTAAGAATTTTCACGCATAGAAATTACAAGGCGTAAGAATTTCCATGCATAGAAATTACGAAGCGTAAGAGTTTCCACGCATCGAAATTACAAGGCGTAAGAATTTCGACGCATAGATATTACAAGGCGTAAGAGTTTCCACGCATAGAAATTACGAAGCGTAAAAATTTCCACACATAGAAATTACAAGGCGTAAGAGTTTCCACGTGTCAGATTCTGCTTGAGGCTCACGACGGAAATAAATCCACGCAGAGTACACTTTGATAAACTCAATATATTTAATACATATTTAACTGAACACACTATAAAAGGCTTTACTTAAAAGTACATATCGTCGCGAGTGCGTAGTTGCGAATGGGGAGAGGATAATTGCGGATCGACAATCGATAGACCGTCCGAGCCGTCAGGTGTCACCACATATACATATGTTACAAGCCGTAATCGATACGAATCCTAACACCCTCTCTATCGATGCAGGCTTGATTTATACCGTAACTTTACATTGTGTAATCTTATTCTAATTTTAACATTTTTACTGCTCTGTCGTGTTTTACCTTAGGTAGCGCTTTGGTAAATACGTCTGCAAGCATTAATTCGGTTCTTACATAATCAATTTTAATTTCGCCTCTCTCTATTAGTTCTCGCGTATAGTGATATTTAATATCAATGTGTTTGCTTCTTTTATGGAAAACAGCGTTTTTTTGCAAGCTTTATCGCACTTTGGTTATCACACCATACTCTTACAGGGTTTTCTACAATGTATTTACAATGCATATGATTTAATAGTCTTTTTATGTATACAACTTCTTTTGATACTTGTGCTAGAGCCGCGTATTCCGCTTCCATCGTAGACAATGCAGTCGTATGCTGTTTCTGAGATTTCCAGCTGATCGGTCCTCCAGCCAGTATCAGTACGCTCCCAGAATATGACCGTCGATCTTCTACATCACCGCCCCAATCCGAATCTGAATAGGCGTTTAATTTTGATCCGGTTTTTTCATATTTGATTCCGTAATTTATTGTTCCTTTAAGGTATCGTATGACCCTTTTCGCTAATACCCAGTGGCCCACTCCTGGATCGGAACAAAACCTGCTTAAAACGTTTGCAGCGTATAGTATGTCCGGCCTCGTTGCGTTTGCAAGATAGACCAAACTACCCACGATCTCTCTGTACGGACGATGTTTCATTTGTTGTTTTTCGTCTTCGGTTTTTGGCGCTAAGTCCTGTGTAATTTTTGTGTTCGATTCGATCGGTGTGGATACGGTTTTTGCTTGGGTCATGTTAAATCTTTTCAACAGTTCTCGCACGTATTTTTGTTGGGACAGTTTGATACTGCCTGTTTTCCCCTCTCTTTCAACGCGTATCCCTAGAACATCAGTAATTTGTCCGAGATCTTGGATTTCAAATTCTGACTGTAACTTTTCTTTCACCAAACGTAATTCTTTCACGTCCTTCGACGCTATTATTATATCATCTACATATACGGTCATTATGACACGCTTTTCATGCTTGCCGAATGTGTACAGGCATGGGTCGGCGTCGTTTCTGTATCCGCCTTGTTTCGTTACGTATTCGTCCAGCCGTTTGTACCATTCGCGCCCTGATTGTTTTAAACCGTATATTGGTTTATGTAGTCTACACACCTCATCGCTCTTTTCTTCGTTGAGCATTGACGGCTGCTCCATGTAGATTTCGTCGTGTAAATTTCCTTGTACGTAGGCTGATACTACATCCATGTGATGTACGTGCATTTCCTCTTCAACCGCTACCGCGAGGAGTGTTCGTATAATTTCGTTACGGGAAACAGGTGCAAATATTTCTTCGTAGTCGATTCCTGCTGTTTGGGTATGACCTCTAGCTACTAAACGTGCTTTGTATTTTTGTATTTCTCCTTTTCCATTTCTTTTTATTTTAAAAACCCATCTGTTAGACAATACTTTTTTATTTTCTGGCCGAGGGACCAACGACCATGTTCCATTTTTCTTCAGGTTTTCTATTTCGCTTTTCATTGCTTCTAGTCATGATTGCGTGTCATGACGTCCGAATACGTCGTCTATATTTGTTGGTTCATCTGGAATTTCCCTTTCGTTTTCTGTTTCGTCTTCGATATTATCACTTTGGCTTGCGTATATTTTTCTCGGTCGTCCAACGTTTCCTGTCCGGAGAATCCTTGGTCGGCCGCGACCCCGTTTAATTTCATATTCATGTACATTTTGTCTTTCTCCAATTTCAGTGGTTGTATTTTTTTCGTTATTTTCCTCTTCGTCTTCGTCTTGGTTTACTTCATCGGTGTCGTCTTCTTGTGGATGGAAATCTGGAAAGTAAGCATTTAAGTTTTCGCAATCGATGTTTTCGAAAAATTTTACGTCTCTCGCTTTTATGACTTTTCTCGTGTCGCGGAGCCATAGACGATAGGCTTTTGATTCCTGCGAGTAGCCAACGAGGACATATTCTTGACCCTTCGGATCAAGTTTCTTTGTACCGGTAATTTTATTTAACGCTATTACTTTGCTCCCTATATTTCGCAGAAAACCTACGTAAGGTTTTTTTTCGAACCACGCTTCGTACGGGGTTTTGTTCTCGAGTGATTTTGTTGGGCATCTATTTCGTAAAAACGCAGCTGTCGTGATTGCCTCAGCCCACAGTGATTTTGGCAAATTTGCCTGAATCATAAGACATCGCGCCATCTCTAGTAATGTGCGATTCGCGCGCTCAGCCACGCCGTTCTGCTGAGGGGTATACGTGACGGTAAGCTGTCTTGAAATACCTTCGTCTTCCAAGAATTTAGAGAAAGCTGCCGAAATATATTCTTTCCCATTGTCCGTTCTTAATCGTTTTAATACGCACCCGGTTTCTTTTTCTACGCGTTTTTTAAAGTTTTTAAATGCTGTTAGAACATCTGATCGTTGTCGCAGTACAGTTACTTCGGTGTAGCGCGAATAATCGTCGATAAACGTTACAAAATATTTCGCGCCGCCGAGAGATTCTGTATCCATCGGACCGCAAATATCCGAATGTATGAGACCGAGTCTCTCTTTTTCACGACTTACAGAGTTTTTATAGGGTAATTGTTTAATTTTTGCTTTTGCACACACAATACATTCAGCATTCACACTCTTGTTTTTTAATTTCATGCCCACTACCATATTGTTCGCGTACAATTTATTTAAATCGGTGAAATTTAGGTGTCCTAAACGTCCGTGCCACCTTTTACCATTTTCACATTCGCTTGTATTCGTTTGAAAAGCACGATTTTCTACAGTGTCTATTATATACAGGTCGTCTTTTTTGTTCGCTATTATTGCTGCGGATCCGTCGCTACGCTTTACTATTGCACGATTTTTATCGAAAATTACCTTGAACCCGTTCTTAGTGATTTGCGGAACTGATATAAGATTATATCTGATTTCTGGCACAAATATCGCGTCCATTAATTTTATTCGATTTGTATTTCGGTCACTAAGTTTTACATTTAATTCGATTTCACCGACACCATACGACTTTATGCCTTGATCGGAGGCTGTAAAAACATTCGATTGTTCGTTTTCATTTATCTTGCGGAACTTTTGCTTTTCATTTGTCATATGACGCGTAGCTGCACTGTCTAAACACCAAATGTTTGATTTTCTTAATTCTGCTTTACACACAACAGCCGACATCGCGTCGTTCGTTTTTTCGTTTTCGCGTCTTTTACGTGTATAACAATCTTTTCCACGATGTCCGATTTTCCCGCACTCGTAGCACTTTCCACTAAACTTTCCACTCGATTTCGGCTTTTCGATGTTATTTTTGTAGTTGCTAATTCGCGGTTTCACGTACTTTGTTGTTTTCGTGTATAGTGCTTCGCTGTTGATGTTTCTTCTCCTTTCTTTGTCCGATTTGCCATCTCGTTCCTGTTGTCGCGCTTCTTCTTCGATTAATTTTGCTTTTAGGTTAGATATGCTCGGAATTTCGTCGCGTGATTCAATCGCCACTGTAAAATTTTCATACTCGTCCGGCAATGATCCCAACATCATGACCGACAACAGCTCTTCCGGGAGGCCTACGCCGGCTTCTGCCAATTTCTCAGCCTTTGTCGTGAATTCGTTTAAGTGGGCAGCCATCGATGTTTCGGAATCCTTTTTCACTCTATACAATTGTTTGTACAGTGTCGATAACCGAATTGGTCCTTTCGATTCATATATATTTTCTAATTCTTTCCATGCCGCGTTCGATGTTGCTGCCTTCTTTATGTGATTTAGTTCACCACGTGTCATGCTCAGCATTATCATTGCTAGCGCTTTTTGGTCTTTTTGGTTCCATGCGGCGCTATTTTCGTTCGTTTTCTTTTCTTCGCCGTTTACGTATGACCATAAATCATTGCAGATGAGTACGCTCCTCATCTGGAGTTTCCAGGCCTCGTAGTTTTCGTCGTTCAATTTGTCGATATTCTGTACGGCGTGCATCGTCGCCATTCTTCGTTTTCGATAACCACGTTTTTCTTTTTAGGTTAATTTGCGTGAATTTTTCCGTTTTCCATTTAAGCGCAGTCTGGGCCCATAACCTGTCAGATTCTGCTTGAGGCTCACGACGGAAATAAATCCACGCAGAGTACACTTTGATAAACTCAATATATTTAATACATATTTAACTGAACACACTATAAAAGGCTTTACTTAAAAGTACATATCGTCGCGAGTGCGTAGTTGCGAATGGGGAGAGGATAATTGCGGATCGACAATCGATAGACCGTCCGAGCCGTCAGGTGTCACCACATATACATATGTTACAAGCCGTAATCGATACGAATCCTAACACCACGCATAGGAATTACGAAGCGTAAGAATTTCCACGCATACGATATTACGAGGCGTAAAAATTTCCACGCATAGAAATTACGAAGCGTATGAATTTCCACGCATAGAAACTACGAAGCGTAAGAATTTCCACGCATAGAAATTACAAGGCGTAAGAGTTTCCACGCATAGAAATTACAAAGCGCAAGAATTTCCACACATAGAAATTAGAAGGCGTAAGAGTTTCCACGCATAGGAATTACGAAGCGTAAGAATTTCCACGCATAGAAATTACGAAGCGTAAGAATTTCCACGCATAGAAATTACGAAGCGTAAGAATTACCACACATAGAAATTACAAAGCGTAAGAATTTCCACGCATAGAAATTACAATGCATAAGAATTTCCACGCGTAAAAAATTCGAACCATGGAAATTTCCACACGCAAAAGTTGTCACATGCAAGAAATATGGGAATAAAGGTACGTCAGTCGAAAGTCACACGGGACTACGGGGGATTTTAATTAATTCGAGTAATACTTTCTCTGAAATTACGAAAGAAAATATAATGTATCCGACGAGTTGTATTGAAAGGTAAAACAGCATTTCCTCTTAGAAGCCAGTCCCTCAAGTCGTCCTGGTGTAATTTCGGGAACAGTTGGCCAACTGTCGACGTCCAGCCCCTGTGGGACCTTGGACAATGCGTTACCCACACCACACGGTAGTTAACCACCGGCCATCACCCCCATCAGCCTCTTAAACCCCTGCAGACCGTACTCTATGTGATCTTTTACCACCCCACATACTAACACACGTTCTTTTGCCTCTGTGAGTCTTTCTCTTCTATTTCGATCGGTTGAGGACAGTTTTCCTTACATGAATGTCTGGAGGACACCACCGATTCTGAAATAATTCGTGTTTTCACGGAAAAATGCAAAATGTTCGAAAGTATAAAAACAGCATCTTGCATATTTCCGAATTTCCTGCAAAAAATGGCGTCCACAGATTTTAAACAGTATAAAATTAGGTTGTTTATTAGAAATTTGTTGGTGAATTGAATATCGTACGATGCGTGTTAAAATTGTGGTTTGTAAAAAATATAATATGTGTGAGCGAATTTTTATGATTATATGTGAAACTGTTTGCAATTGAACACCTTTATGGATAGGATTTTTCAATGCTTCAGTTTTCATTTACTTGGTTTTTTTCAGCCACGAATTTCACTGGGTAATGATATTTGTACGCGTGAAACACCAACAATGGCGAATTCCTGAGCATTCATAATCTGAAATCCCGCGTTCTGAAATATCTGGACCTGGAAATTTCTTCATTTATATATTTTGACGCGCGAAACTTCGATATTTTCGCATTTCTACGCATGAATATTGCGAAAAGTGAAAATCATTACGCATTTTTATGGATGCTTATAGAAATTCTAACGCATTAACTTATTAGCCGCAGAAATTTCTACGCATCCTTGTCTTGAAGTGCAGAAATTTCTGCGCTTGAAATTTCTATCTATGAAATTTCTGCTCTCGAAAATTTCAGCCGGGAAAATGCTTGTATTTTCAAATTACCACGCATGGAAATTCATTTTCTTTGGAATTTCCGCGCACCGAAATCACTACGCGTAGAATTTCTACTCCAAGTAGTGTCTGCGCCAGTAAATCTGCAAATTCTGTTCGATTTCAAAGTTCTTCCAGCTTCAATTTTTTTATTAAACAGCTATCCTGACTTTTATTCGATACCGATAAAATTCCTCGTATATTAAAACTTTTATTATGTTTCTTTTCCTTCTCGCAAATAAGCGTAAAATGTACAGGTGTATTTCATAATTTAACGCCCCAATCGCGTGTTAGACATATTGACGTAAATTTCATTAAAACCCTTCAAATGCCCTGGAAATTTGTATAATATGTTACTACACAATGATACGTGATCTACGTAGACGAGCAGTTACAAAAAAAAAACATCATAAAAAATATTCTATCCACGAGGAAACAATAAAACAGCCAAAAATGATATTATCCTCCCGCGATGTAAATGATTACGAAAAAATCGAAAATTTCTTAACGAGCTGCCGACGAAAACATTCGGCGAAAATTTTTAAAATAACAATACCGAACACAGAAACAAAAAGTACGTTCATTATTTCATCGTACAGATTTATTGTATAAAAAAATGTAAATTAAGCCGGGACGTATAATTGTAATTTGGAATCCAGACTGTCCCATTTATTATCCATAACAGGCATTAATGGAAAGACATTAAACAAAAGGGTAAGCCAAATTACCGCGGCAGATTTTTAATTTATAATACCGCGATGTGGCGCAAAAACGTGTATAACAGATTTAATTATCCAAATCACTTTGCGTCGTACCGGATAAATTACATAATAGGGCTATCGCACCAATATTATTCGTTTCTATTGTAAATCCCGTCTTAATAAATTTTTAATAAATATTTTGGTATAAGAAAGAGCGACGATTATTTAACGAATTCCTCGAGCAAATTATTTATAATCCAAAATAATTTCAGCGAAAGAATATAATTAATATTTTGAATGTAGGACAATGAAGTTTCCAATTAAGTAATGATGTTTGTTCGGATCTTTTTGCTTTGCCCATTTTTATAAACTCGTAGTTCTTCGGTATAACATTCTGTGCAATTATATCTTGTTTCGTCGAAAATTTAAAGCGTAGAAATTTTTGCTCACCGATATTCTTACGAATCAAAAATTTTTCGCGTGGAAATTTCTGCGCAGGGGAATTTATCCGTTTTCAAATTTCCACATGGAAATTTGTCTCCATTGAATTTTATGCGCACTGATGTTTTCACGCAAAGCAGAAAATTTCTGATCGTGGAATTTCTTGCACTTTGACATTTCTACGTTTTAAAGTTCGTACTGCTGAAAATTCCAAGGCTTTAAAATGCCTATGTTCTAGAATTCATTATACGCAAGGAATGCTATTTCTGTATTTAAAAATTTCTCTGCATGGAAATTCATACTGTTTGAAATTTCAGTGTGCAGAAGTTCTCGCGCATTAAAATGATTGCGAACAGACAATTTCTAACATTAAAATATTCACGTATAGACAACTCAACATCTTCGTATTTCTACGTCCTAAAATCTACTTTTGCATCTAAATATCCACGTACCGATATTTTTATTGCACATTCTCACATCACATACTTGAAATTCTATTAATAAAAATTACGTTAATCTACCAAAATGAGTCATGAATCTTTTAAAAACTTTTCCATATGTATGTTAATCCAAATGTACATAAGTTACAATAAAATTCCATTCGCATATTCGAACAAAACATATAAATTCAAGAATGAAAAAATTTGTTATTTTTTCTGAAATCATTGAAAGCATCTTTTATTTAAAATTTGCATTTCGCTTTCTTAGTAAACTGTTTCTCTATTTGAGACAAAGTAGAGATTTTAAAAAGCTTCTTCTTTTAATGATTTTCATGAACCGCTCCTTTCATAAACTTCTTGAATTTCCTGCCAACAGTTTTTCTTAACACGCAACTTTTTCATGCAAACCACTTTCAGTCTGTAAAATCTTTTGCGTTATGTTTCTCAAGTCCTTTTAGTATCCAAATGTGTGCTCCGTAAGCGTTAAGAAATTTCGAAGAAAGTAGGATATCGTGAATGAAAAAACAGTGCTGTAATTAGAAAAAAAATTAAGAAAAACCGATTTTGAAAACCCACTTGAAAAGCCACTTGAAAAATGCATTATTTAAATAATGTAAAAGCTTCATATTATCTGAGGAATTCTGAAGAACGAATCTCATTTATTAAGTAACAATGTCTGGCCCCATTTCATTAACCTAATTAACTAACAATTAACATTGTTCTAGAAAATCCTGAAACGGCGTCAATTTAATTTCGCAGCACAGAACTTCGGATATCATTATTATTATTTTATTCGAAATCCTTTTTTACACGTTCGAAGAAACCTCACAGTAATAATTATTCTCTGGACCTTTAGAGAATGGAAAACAAATTTCAATAGTTTTTGTAAAAATTCGAAAATGAAATAATTAAAAAAATTAAGCGAATAAGAAATTACACGGAATCCCATAGATGTTTAAGTATTCAGTCCGAGAAGGCATTCTTAACGAGACGAAATAATTAGTAACATTGAAATGACCGCCGCGTGAATATTCCACGGACGAAATTACGTTGTTACGCGGATTATAATGAACTAAATAAGTTATGCCCGAGATAACCGTACAAATAATTAAACAAGTCTTTTACAGTTTGTAGCCCGAGTTTGTATATTAAACATATACCGGTATTCTGTATCTACCGCGGGAAACAGTGAATTATGATAATGTGTTTGAGTGTATTCGGTACAAACGCGATCGGCACAATCGAATCTAACAATTATAAAATTCAATTATTGATCGAGTCTTTGGATTCATTCGCAGGGTTTGGATACTATTTGGATGGCAAGTATATATGTACTATTTATTATGGTACATGTATGATGAATATATTGATGCGACAAGGGTATTTGAGAATTATTACGCTTTAGAGATCCAGAAGGAGAAATTTACCGCTCGAAAATTTCAAATCGAAGATGGTTTTTACACGCGAAACTTAGGTACTGTATTCCTGTGCGTGGAAATTAATACACGTAATTATTCCACCTTGAAATTCCTGCGCCAAAAAATATCTACATGCGTCAATTTTACGGCAAAAAAGTTTCTATGCGCGAAAAATTGCAGCGTTGAAATTCCTGTACAAGGAAATTTTTCCGCCTCGAAATTCCTGCCTGTGTATAAATTGCCATGCTTGAAACCTTCAATTTATACACTCGAAAAATAATGTTCTATAACATTTCTACTATTGGATATAGTGCGCGTCAAAAATTCTGCACTTAAAATTTCTTTGCCAAGAAATTTGTACGCTCGGAATTTCCAAGTCTAGAAAATTTCTATATCCTGAAATTTCTATGCGAGAAAACATTTGATCGTTGAAATTAGGAGTACACACAGAAATTCTTACGCCTTGAATTTCCCAAACATCGACAGCAATACAATTAAAAATGTCCCTGAATAATCTCTTTCAATCCATCTATAAATGTCACCGGCAATCAATGACAATCACAAAATTAAATGATCCTATAATCGAAGAAATTCCTCGAATATGTAAACCAAAAATTGCTATTGTCTAAATCCGTAACAACAGTAGCCTGACAGTCGAATAGCGAGGCGGTAGGACATGTCGGGTCACTTTCGACCCACCTTAAATTTTGAAACACTTTCTATTTTTAATCTTCACGTAAAGGTGGAATACGGGTCACAGGTGACCGATCTTCACAGGCGGACTCCTGAAATATCCACTATTTTCGACTACTAGTTTATATAATCGTTCCTAAAACTTTGAAACGCACGGGATCACTAACTCCTCGGTGGGCGTAATTTCAAATCGATTTTCCTTGGGCATTAGAATGCTCAAATCGATTCCCAATTGGCCACGGCTATCTGGCAGATATTGGGAATTGAAATCGGCTAGGCAGGACCGCTGCTAATCGCTTAACAATTCCGCAATTCCATAATACTAGGGAAACTCTGTAGGCTTATCCAATAGTCTATTAACTGTCAAGGACGTCTTACAGTTACGTAAGATTCTCCTGTCGGTATAGCGATATATCTATCTGGTTCATTGTACCACGTGTAATTATGGGCGAAGTGCTATCTGTTGAAGTGGGCCACTGCTGTGATTTGTAGGTAGACACGGAAATATTTGCATGGTGGAAAATTCTACACTGGGAAATATATGAGCGACAGTGTTATTACGCTGGTTAATCTTTTCGCAACATCATTACTTTGTTTTTTAAAGATCACCATTTTAGAAATTTATGTTGCTAGGTATTTCATCATACCACGATTTCTTCCGCGCAGAAACTGATTCGCCACACGTTCCGAGGCGTCAGATTTTTTTTTGCGTCAAAATTTTCACTGTGTAAAAATTTATTTTCCTGGAAATTTTCACTTGCGTTGATATTACCCGCGCAAGAATGTCTACGTCTATTGTCTTTCGAACGAATGAAATTGATTAAATTGACCGGCAAAATAAACACTAATTCGTTAATGATTTTACTAACCAATCCCATGGAAAACAACGTAGACAGTGATTAGCAATAATTCCATGTAACACGAAGCGGAGTGTAAGCCCCAGTTTGGTCAGTTAAGCAACGTGTTTCTGGTAACGGGCTTATTGGATTCCAATTAATGAGTTTTGCGGAAACGGCCGGAGGCAAGATGATGGTACGGGGGACAGTTTCGAAAGATAAAGCCGTAAGTTGCAGCCCAACGGCTGGATATCGGAGGAATATTGTTCAGGAATAGCTTAACGGTTGCTTAACATCCGGTTCTATCCTATGATCGTGGTAAAACGATCCGGAAACGATGGGTTCGTTAGTTTAACGTCGAACAAACATCCGCAAAGCGGGTAGCACGGATTTAGCAATTTCATGCTCACTAAATCCATCCGGCCACGGTGTTCTATTAAAGATATAAATTTTCAATATCCATATTCTTTTTCAGAATACAGACTAGTATCTTTTTTCTCCGAAGCATTTTTCAATCCAGCTTTCCCGTGTGTGATTTTTTTTCATCTCGAAATTAAAGCTTTTTGACCGTTTGTTCCGATGTTAGAAAAAAATCATGGAAAACGTGTAAAGTAGCAATAGAAACGTTTATAAGTTACGCCAATTAATTTCACAAGTAATTTGCACCATCAAATATCAAAATTACCGACGTTCACGAACGTTCTCTATTGTTTTAAATAACTTTTAATTATATACATGGAAAACAGATTTACATCCATTTGCTTTTCGTTTGAGGCCATTGTAGAGCGGCGAGTTGGCCACCAACAAAAGAAAAACGGGGAAACGGGAACGGGACAAACGTGTAGGTGATAGAGAAAAGACGACAATGATGTCTTCTTTCCCGACACCGTCGGAAAAGCTCGTCTTTTCCGACAAACGAGGAAAAACGGTGGTTGGAGGGGGGAAGAATGATGAGGATTTCTCCAGGAGGAACATCAAAGGAACGTCGTCCTGTAATAATCGGTGAGAGGATCTTTACGAAATTGCCTCGGAAACTCGGTCGCGCTTTAATGCTTTAATTACTTAACCGGTTCAATTCGGCAGACGCTTTTGTCGTTTTCTTTTGTCGCAAAATAAGAAATTTACAGAGGAATTAGAGAGGAATAGGTTGAATAGGAATGGTTGGTTTTAGAAGTTCTAGGAGAAATGTGTGGAAATTAAGTGACACGTGCTTATCGTGGTTAATGAATTTTATACATATAGGCAAAGGTATCATTATTTAAAGATGATGAAAATGTTCACGGGAGTAGTAATTGATTCACGTGCGACCAGACTCACCAAAATAACAGGACGTGGGATAAGAACGGTCGACAGACGGAACGATCGATGAAAATGTGATCGCAACACCAGACCGCCATATTAATTTAACCGTTGAATCCGGTGATGCTATTTCTGACAAGAAGAAAGTGATGGAAATTTATAATTTGGAAATCGGAGTTCGAAAGTCGGTGAGGTTTTCATGCCTTTATGTCTATTGGAGCGACATTTCCGCGAAATTCCTGCACGTTAAATTTGCTTTGCATGGAGTTTCCTACGCATAGACTTTGATATGTATGAGTGTGCACACCAACGCTCCGAAATTTCGAAGCATGGAAATTTTTACGGATGAGAACTCGTATGGTTCGAAACTTCTCCGTAGGAAAATACGGAAACAGTGCGAGGAATTTCTGCATCAGGGAATTCCTGCTCTGTAAAATTTCTACGCCTGGAAATTCCAGCGCCCAGAAAGTTCTGTTGCACGTATGGAAACTCCTACGCGAGAAAATTGCTAAATATTTTTGGAAAGTAAACAGCAATTGTCAATTTAAATAATTCGATTGATTAGAGATTCGAAAAAACACTACGGCGGTCTGGAGTTTCCTATAAATTCTCCATTAAAAATTGCTCATTGTACTTTCTGTGGTTGCTCGGCGAATCTTCGGAGTAGTTTTCCCGATTCGATTCCGAGTTTCGTTGTTTTCACGAAGTAACAGCTTGTAATATCCCCTTAGCGGATAGAAGTAGATTTTAATAGGTTTGTCAGTTATTACACTTTCGAAAGTATAAATGAGAATGGCGGTCGAAGGGAAGTTTCTGAAAGCAATCCTTTATTGCAACTCCATTTACCACCATTACCTTGTTTCTCATTTGACGTTATAATCGAAACCTATAATTTGCATGCGACTCTTCAATTTATATCACAATAAAATTAATCAATTTTCAACATGTATTTTTCTCCAATCGCTTCTTTTTAATCATAATTTCTTCATTATTTTGTTTACTTGTTCTCACTGTGATACAAAGTTATGAAACAGCCTGTATAGGAAATATACGATGTGGCGCCCTGGCTGTATGTTTTATGCTTTCTCTCAGTGTTCGCTTGATTTATAGCACACACACACACACACATATATCCGTGCATATGCAGGTGAATCGGGAAAGCGCGCACGCGCACGGATTTTTCCGGGAATTGGAAATACATGCGAGAAGTTCTATTGTATCGATAGCCACGCGACCTGCGAAACAAATCAATTTTCTACCACGGGAGGATGTTTCTTTTGTACCCGCGGTATTTCTTTTTTAGATCTGTTTCTACCGGCAGAGTAGTTTATTTACAGTGTTCCTCAAAGCGCGATTATATTGTAACCTGTTGATATTTCTTTTGTTCCTTGTTTATTTATGGTATTTTCTACGATTTAATAATCGTGTATTTGGAGGTTTCCTTTTTATATTGAAAAGTTGGATGAGACGGTTTTACGGTCCTTTGACGTTGTAAGTGAAAATTCGTATGCTTTGATATTTTCCGCCGATCGAAATATCTGTTCAAGTTTATACGTTTTGTTATCGTTGCGAGTGGTAATCTCGTCACGGTTTCAAATTTCGTTGAATCGCGTTGAAATTCGTACGCGAAATTTCAAACGCGGTGAAATTCTTACGCATGAAAATTCGCGTATGGAAAATTCGATTGTCAGAAAATGTTTACGCTGCAAATTTCTGCGCCTAGAAAACTCTCCGCAAAGTAATTCCTAATCTCTCGATACCATGTTCTCTTTCACAATAACTCCGTCAGTTTCTCCGTTGCTGGTGTTCCGTAAGCAGATGGCATTTTTCAAGCTGGACGAACGGGTTTCTTCCTTCTTGGAGACAGAAATCCATCGTCAAAACTGTTTCCACCGGAAGACGATCTATCACACCTGTATTTTATCTCACCTTCGTCGGGTCCCCGCTCTATTTGCACCGTCATTTCCTTACTCCGATATCTCGCCGCTTATTTATCAAGAGACAAAGTCTTGTCGAGACAAGACAAAGACATGAATACAAGAGTTTTCGGCGGGAATAGACTTTGACTTTTTACAGGAATTATTAGATCGGGATTTTAGGGGTTTTCAAATGACAATAGAACCGGGAATTTTTCAAAAAGTATGACAGTTCTCGGCCAAGCGACGTCAAGACGCATGTGAATGCTGATGCCAGTTTCTTATAAGAAAAAGATTAACTTTTACTAATAATTCCTCGTCTAAAATATCAACAAATGTAAGATGAAAATTTTAGCAATTTTTCGTATTTTTAGAATTTTTAGTATTTTTTGTATTTTTCTCGAAAATCAATTCTAACGCGAGTTCTGAGTAGTACCAACAAATTGTTTGACTAAACAATTTTTGTTATTTATGTGATATAAATAGAAATTGCAAAAACCGATCTAGTCCTCCATATTTCTAAAAAACCAAGTTTTGATCTAATTTTTGAATAGTTCGTCAAGAGTTGTAGTATCCTGTTTAATTTTCGCAAAAAAATACCACGCTAGAAGCGACACCACCGAATTTCAAAGACAAATCCAGCTTGGGTCTTACAATTTGTTAGTATCAGTACAGAGTTTTAGATTGGTCGAAAAATCATTAACAATCAAACGTGTAATGGCAGCACTTTACCCTTTATGATCGACCAGCGAGACGCCAAGCGCGAATTTTGCCCACTGGGAGCCAACGATAATCAAAGAGATTTTGTATACCCGCCTACACTTCATCTCGTCGTTCAGAAACACATATTGCTGATCTACGTAGATCTTACGAGGCAAGATCTTATAGAAAGACGCTCAGGTGGCGACACACAGAATGCCAATGAAAGTTTCAACGCTACTCCGCGGCGTTTGGCATCAAACTATCTTCATTGTGGTGTAAAGATCATTGAAATCGTCGTTTTCATAGCAGCTTCCACCTTTAATGCGGATGCTCTTCCACATTGAGGATAATGGTGCTGGATATGTGCATTGGATAACACTACAAATTTTTATCTGACAAGCGCCATGCGATGCGGTTAGTGAAGATTAGAGTGATGCAGCTTAAGAAGCAGAAAGGTGATGAAGATGGCTCGTAAACAATAACAAATAAAAAAAAATGAGTTCTGCGAGGAAAAAGAAGGAGTACTGTTTGACCCTAAAATAACAGATTAGGGATAAATAGATGTGAATTTCCAAAAACTGTTAGCTTTCAATAACAAATGTTTCAACGTGTTTTTGTCGAAGCAATTTTTCTCAAATTGGCGAACATCGTAACTCAAAAACTATTTGATTAATAGACTTTGAAGGCATGTAGATAAATATTGTACTCTCTGTACGTGTGACAAATTATAATGATATTGCTGATTTTAATTATTGTTATTGTATAATTAAGACTAAATTTCACGAAAAAGTCACACCATTTCTGCTATTTTCACATTTTCTTTCAAATTGAGACACATCTATAGCGCAATTTCATAATAAAAATACAATTGGCCGAAGTTTGGGTGTCAGAGCAGTTCCACAAGTCGTACAGTGCTTGCCAATGGACCATTTCGTCGCCGTGGACGTGGCGAAATATCTAAATACATATCCGTTTATATAAATTATTTTAAAGGAAAAAAAATATTTATTTACTTCTTTTTAACGTGTGTTAACATATCCCTAAGACTTTAAAATGATACATGGAACCATGTTCTTATTATAAATTTGTAGAAATCATCGACTTTTGACCAATTACATGCAAAGATACATCCTCTCGTACTTTTTCCATATCTTTGTATGTTGATGCTTTCTGATGGAATGAATTTCCCAGAAATATTCGCATAGATCACAGCAATTCGATTTGACTTTTAACGTCGGAGTTGCATTATACAAAAAAGAAGAAAACAGAAATTTTTGTATAACCTATCACACTTGGCATTTTTCAAATCTGACTACACGGATCTATCAGCCATTTTGAATTTGAAAAATCAACCACGACCAACCATTCAACAGACGATATCTCAGCGGTTTTTAAATTCTGCCGAACACCGTCCGTCTCCCGAAAAATGGGTATATTTAACCCCCAAAAAAGTGCTCTAAAAATAGAGCAACATGGACACTCGTCGCTGCAAATCAGTCGAAAAATCGTTCACTTATATTCCAACACAGATAATATTTTTTTGTTAAAGCAAAATATATTTACTCCAGAATCACATATATTTATTTTTGTAAATTTTCGTTCATTATTACAACAAAGACAATTATACGGACTAATTGTAATTATTCCTATGTAAATACGAAGTAATCTATAATCTGTAAATGTAGATGGTGGACGTCTTATTCGCTTATTTAATCTTGCGTGGGCCAGATAATTCCATCAGCCGGTGTTTCTAGCTTAATAAACCGCTGCTATTTCATAACCTTGCTGACGTAATTACTATCGACACCATCGCTATCGATATATCCGTCATAATCGGTAAACATCTCCACCCCCTGAACCACCCCGAGCCGTCGGAAACTGCAGCCGATAAATTCGAAGGAACTGGAGATTGATTAGAACTGAATTGTGAATATTCAAAGCGACGCTAATGGATCTACGATAATTCGGGTTATTCTTATTATTGATTGTGTTCCGATTTTAGCATGTTTTAATCGAATCCGGGAGAATTTTCCGCAAAAAATGGAAATTTGTACGCATCGAATTTTTTACTATAAGATCTTGATCTAAATGGAACCATATTTCTTTGCACGGAAACTTTTTCGATTAACAATGAATTTTTTGGTGTAGAGCTTTTCATACGTAATTTTTTCTCTGCATTGAAACTTTTTTGCATACAAATTTTTACGCACGGAAAAATGTACGCCGCAATACCTTGCCTGTAAATTTCTGCGCACCGTCGGAATTTAAAAATCTTTTTTTAACACACACGGAGAAATTGAAAAAAATGTTCTTTTTCCAATTAATTTACTGCGAACCGTAAACCGATTTCAATGAAATTTATCGTTTGACCGAAATGGTAAAAAGCCAGCATCCTTGAGACAGGTTCGAAGATATAAGAAAGAAGTTGAAAAGACGAAAAACGGAAACGAAATGACAAAATGAAAGTGGAACGAAATGGCATGGCAGCTGTTCGGTGCGATTAAATCCAGATAAACGATCTAGGCGTCTCAGGGCGCCGGGACGCCGTTCTGACCGACAGCAAGATTTATCAGTTCCTCCACGAGATCCATTCTCCCATAAATCGAGTCAGAGTCTATCTATGGATACCTTTGTTTTTCATATCCTTTTTCCCTTTTTTTCGATAATAATCCTTTTCGCACGAGCATTCTCTTTTTGTTCAATAATACTGCTAATTTAGTTTCTTTTTAATGCAAACTTTACGACGTTTCATTCTAACGATTTCGATGCGTGAAATTGTTACGCATGGGAATTTCTATGTAAAGTAATTTCGCGGACCCTAATTTTAAATATTTCAATTCCAAAATTCTTCTACTTTCAATATTCTATGTACATACGTGTATAAATATTCCAACTGATAGTTACCCCTCAAAATTGTCATTTTTTACGTACAAATCTCAGAGCCCCAATTTTTCGATTATTCAGTTTCAACCATTTTCAATTCTATCACTTTCAAAAATTCATGCTTATAAACTATATCGTCTCGTTTATTCGGCACTTAAAAAGTCCAATACAAATCTGTTTAAAATACCGTTTTCATTAATAGTCTCTTTAACAGAAGTATACTATCCTTGTTAATGATTTTGTTGCATACTTCGCGTATCATAATCGAAAAATAGTTATCGTATTTCGAAAGCACGGCGGCAAACGAGCGATACAGAACTCATCGAACCGCTTAGAAATCCGAAATCTGTACGGCAGTTTGATTCTCTTCGAGAGATATGCGGGAATATAAAGAGAAGTTCGCGTTCCAAGCCGATAAATCCGCAGAATGATTTTGAGCTTACTGGTTCATCGATGCATATTCATATGCATTAGCATAGCTGCTTTCAAAGTCGACTAAAGTCTACTAAATTTGACTTCGGAACAGGTATAAACTCATTCAAAATGTATGAAACACGTACCAAGACAATATTACGTTTTATTTGTAAACAATTAGAGATTGTAAATGAAACAATTCTTATCAATTTCAATATAAATGAATAATAAAAATATGCCATTAATAATTTAAAATACATATATTCACAAATTACTTGAAAAAATCTTTACAGGAGATTAAATATTTTTAATGTTGTCAAATCAATTGAAAAAGCTTCTAATTTGGAATAATTATAAATTTGTGCTGCTCATTCTAGGCAGAAATTGTCTAATCCGTGAAAGCGATTCAGAAGCTGCTTAACAAATTCTTCAACCGTTGCCCTCGATGAATTAAAAACAGAAAAGAGAGTTCGTTTTCCATCGAATGAATATTCTATCCGTAGCGAGTCTTAGAAGAAACATTTTCTCGGTTCCCGGTTGTTTCGAGAGACGCACAATAAATATGCTAAACGCCAGTCTTCCAGACAGCTTACGTAAAGAAATCAAAACTTTCGCAAAATTTCCTATTCGATTATTTAAACAGTGATCAAGCAGTATTGATTCTTTGATGCTGGGTATAGCTCTTATTTTTGTTTGTATTACGTTTTAAATATTCAGTGGAAAGATGATTAATATTTATAGGAATTGGTCTGGACAATTGTATTGCTGTGTGAAAAGAGTATTTTTCAAAAATAATAAAGTAACTGAGAACATTTTTGGCGATGGTTTTATCGATACACAGATTTGTCAATGTTGAAGAATACATCGCTTGTAGAAATTACTGCGAGAAAACATCGACGTAGGGAAATAATGGAGCCTGAGAATTTCAACGCGGAAAAATGATGCCACGTGGAAATTGCAACGTGCAGAAATATCGGCAAGCGAAAATTGCATGGCGACGAACTGTCAACGCTCTAAATGCGCGGTTTTAAATCTTCCACTCACAGAAATAGCGGCGGATAAACTGTTTCCAAGCTCCGTGAAATCTAGACGTTATAATTTGCCATAAATTTCGCGAACCAGCCGTAAAATATGCAACTTCATAGAGACGTTTTCAGGTTCATTTATCGTCGAAACGATTTCAAGCAATATTTCGATCAATTAATCGCGAATGTCTGACGGTGAAATGTTCCGATTCGATATACCAGACAAGTTGCGTACAACTTGCAAGTTCCTGAAACAGTTTAAATAGCCAAATCAGAGTGAAAGCCGCCGCAATCACCGATAATCTGTAACCGTTTCATGCAGAAACTTCCCTCGATCATCCCCGAACATCATATTGTCGATAAATCAAATCGATTCCTTGTCAATCTTCAAGTACGTGCTCCTCTTCAACGTCGAAAGGTGAAGACTTCTTGCGGAAACTTCGTCACTTGTCAAACCATGTTTTGGTGCTTACTTCGGTATATTTTTCGAAGACACAATATTTAAAGAGAGTTTTCATTCTCCTTGAAAGTAACGAAATAATTATTTTTTTTACTAGACAGTTCACTTTTATGTTTTATATATTTGTTTAGCATATTTTAATCTATTTTGAGGAATTTTGGTGGATCGATTAAAAATGTAGAAGTAGTTGATACATAGAGTTGAGTGGAGGTGTGACGAAAAAATGGATACTGTTGGCATCGAGGAAACAAGAATTCAAAGGCGATTTGAATTACAAAAACAGAATAAGAGTCTTTAGTATACAAAATGGTGGGTTTTCGCTGGTAATACATTGATTAAGGGAAATTAGAAAACTATTAAAACAGTACTTTTTGAATTTTACCAATTTCATGGCGAAATTAATTCAGTTTGTCAAAAAGACTGCTATTTTAACAATTTCAAAGTTGATGGAGATTAAGAATATCTTCATGCATTGTATTTCTGTTCACATTGTTCACACCCTGAGTCAAATTCATAAAAATAATTTAAAATCGTGAGAATTGAACTTATTAAATTATAAAGTAACGATCAAATAATTTTCTCACCAACAAATTGTAAATCAAAGAGTTTTAATGATAGATATAAATAAATCTACTCTACATTTTTTCAGTTGGAATGAAAATTATGGAGATTGAGATAAATGTATTGGTACATTGGAAAACCTTGTAAAACATTTCGAAATTTCCATATGTTAACGGATCCAATATCCAAAATATAACAATAATTGCCGTTCAATCATTTGCAATGCCCCTTTCCAATTTCGAACTTTTCGCATTTGAACATATGGAAATTTCAGCCCTCCCAATGTTTCGTATCAGGAAAATTCTATTCACGAAAATCTCTACGCCAGGAAAATCCTGAGCAAAGAAAATTCTACCAAAACGAAATTTAAAATCGATAGTATGGACCAAAAGATGTAGAAAAAAACCCAAGAAGTTAGGTTCAAAAACCACTCCCTACCGAGACGTAACCCCTTATGTAAAAAATTAAAAAAAAACATGTCTTCGAAATGAAAAGTCGTAGAGGACCGTTTTGATTGCAATATAACCGGAAAAGATCAAAGTTTATAAAAATTATAAATGTAATTTCTACGATTCCTGTCGTTAAGTACCATTTAGTCTTGTTTACTCCAAACAACTTTGATTACCTATATCATAACTGGTCTTTAACAACTTGAGAAAAATTATGGGTGTTTATCAAGACCTTCTTTCCGTAGATAGTGATATTTTTTCCGTAAACTTTGAACTCTCCCCTTAACATTAAAATGAAAATGACCCCTCTAAGACTTACCATTTTAGAGACATAATTCTGCAAAATTTTTCACCAAAAACATTGTATCTCGATACAGGCTGGTTTTCGGACAAATCTTTTATTTTTTTCACATTTTGGTGCGTATCAACCCTGAAAAAAAAATGCCACTAGTTATGCCACGCCCTGTATATGAGGAAGCATAAATCTCATTAAGATTCTTTCACTACACAATTAATAACTAAATCATAAAGTGTAGCCCACAAACGCGGACCTAAAACGATCTTACTACACGAACCGATCAATTTTCGCAATCACCCGCGAGTTCGTTATTCACCTGCAGTACCCTTCCACTTTCAAACGAATAATTCGTATCGTGGAAACTCCTGGCCGGTGTAAGGGTTCGTGTAAATTACGCGCATTTCAAACGTTTCCCCGCATCGGCGAGCTGCGCCAACAGAAAGTCGAATAGTTTATCACGAAACCGTAACCCAATTAATTCATCCCTCACCCCTCCCCCTCGCACTCTCGCCACCCCTCCCCCCCCCTCTCAAACCCCTCCTACAATCGCGGTATAAGTTTCGAACGAACTGCTTCTGTAAAGCTGGCCGAAAGCCCGAAACGTTGAAGGAGGTTAAAAAAAAATAAAACCGGGTTAAGGCGCGTCCACACCAGCGGATTAAATTGATTTCGACGCCCACGTCGGATGAGAGCGGGAAAAAAAAGCTCGACTACGGCGGTTATTCGCGTATAATTGACCCGTCAGAATTGTGTCCGGATTTCCAGGGTTGAAAGGTCGGCTGTTTTATGGGATTCTTGGGTGTCGCAGTCGCGTAATCAGTTTTTTGACTTTTAAATTGTCGTTGTCCTCTTTTTTGTTTGTGGTTAAGGGAAACTGTCGCCTTTAAAGTTTTTCCGTTGTTTTTTTTTTTTAGTGTCGGGAGTTTTCCGACAAAATGTTTTACTCTTATTGAACAAACGTGGAACATTTTTTTTCCGCACGCTGACAGTTTTGTATTTTCCGCATGTATGATTTTGTTTGATTTTGCACGGTAGCCTCACTCACAGAGATTAAGAATCTCATCGGTTTTTACGTTTCGCACAACTTTTACGCGATTAGTTTTGTGAAAAATGTGGACAGATACCTGTTTTTAGAGCCCTGAAAAAATCGTTGTATCTCTCGGTAGAATTGTTATTGGATTATTATTGGTGAAAAACAAGATGTTATTGTTTAAATACCTATGACGTGTTTATTATTAGTTATTAACTCTCGTACAAAACCTCTTCGCAATATTCCTGGAAAATCTTTCCACACGATGTACCACACTCTCGTACTCACGTTTTTATTCTTATTTGCTGCGTTGTATATCGAGTCTCATTTTTATTTTATCATTCGCCTATAATATAAGCACTATTCACTGTGCCCTATACTAGAGACTCTATTCGTTATAACGTTGCCAAACCTTGTACACTTGCACTTCCACTATATTTTGTTGACACATTATCTAACCAAACTCTAACTCAATCTAAACGCTTCAAACACTTATCTTTCGCACTTTCAATATCCATTCTCTCGCAAATATATAAATTCCCTTGCACAAAAATACTGTACATTTCACAAGCATTGATGAATGCGGCCGAAAAGTTTGAAAAAGAAAACCGAAAGGCTTAGTGTCTATAGTACAGGCGCGTAATAAAGAATCAAGTAGTGTACGCACAATGAAAAACGATTTAAGAAACGAATTTTTAGTTGAAAGTGAGAGTTATTGACAATGAATTGGCCGAAAAATTGCTGCCGCTCTTTTGACTTCGTAACGTGTACCTTTTGTCCATGACCTTGACGTCACTAAACATTTTCGTAGAGTCATCAACTCTATACAGGGTGTAACAAAAATTCTGGGACACTTTAGGTTTACGGATAGAACGCATAAAAGTAAGAAAAAAAAGTCTTATAAGTTGTGGGCGCAATCCATCCCCTATCGAGATACAACCCCTTTTGTAAAAAATTTTAAAAAAAATCATATCTCCGAAATGGTACGTCGTAGAAGACCCGTTTTGATTGCAATATAACCGGAGAAGATCAAAGATAATAGAAAAAAATATAATTGCTGCGATTATTGCTGTTAAATAGCATTTATTCTTGTTTAATCCAAACAACGTCGATTACCTATATCGTAGCAGGTTTGTAACAACTTGGGAAAAATCGAAGGCATTCACTAAATCTTCCTTTGCGTAGATAGTGATATTTTTTTCGTAAACTTTAATCTCTTCCGATTATATTGCAATCAAAATCGGTCCTCTACGACATACCATTTCGGAGATATGACTTTTTAAAAATTTTTTACAAAAGGGGTTGTATCTCGATAGGGAGGGGGGGGGGGTTTGCGCCCACAACTTATAAGACTTTTTTTCTTATTTTTATGCGTTCTATCCATAAACTTAAAGTGTCCCAGAATTTTTGTTACACCCTGTACATATATCTTTGTATATCTTTCCACCTCGCAATCTAAACAGTTGTATTGCCGATCAGGTGATTCGACCTTGGATCAATGGAATTCCTTACATACAACAGTTTTCTTTTAAAACATCCCCAAATAGTATTTACTTGTTTCCACGTTGAGTCACTGCAATATTTGTCACTTTATCGGGAAAAAGAATAAATATTTTAGTAAAACATAAAAATTTCACTTCCTATAGAAGCAGGGATGTAATATCATAGTGGTTATAATATTTTATAAGCCTTCTACTTGGATATTGAAAACGACATCTTAAAAATTCAAATGGTAATTCGGTGATGCGTTGAATTAATGGCGCGATTACTATATCATAAAATCAAATCGGGTTTAATTTTTTACGACAGTTGTCACGGCTTATCCGTATGAAAACTGGTGTGTCATGACGTTGTTTGGTGTAAAATTTGGGACAGGGGCTCGGTTTCAGAGACCGACACCCGTTTTCACGCTGACAAATTTAACGACATTACATTAAAAAATCACCCTGTCGCCTCTCAAATGTCACAACGTTTATAACGCTAGCCGAAATCAAGAAATATAATATTGAGAAATAATAACTCAGAAATGAGTCGAGCATTTCATTAGCTTAAATTTTAATCGCGTAAAATTCTAGTATAGGTGTATGAATCAGTATTAATGAGAACAAGATTTAAGAACTACAAACCTTGTTTTGTGAAAATTTCAAATTCCTCTAAATGTTCAATTGCAAACGTTACAGGGTGTCGAAATTTCTATGCATTGGAGTGTCGCAGTTTAGAAATTTCTGTTTCTCATAACAAATTACGACATTGAAACAATCATGACTGTATTTTTTTAATATCTCCCAAACAGCAAAAAAAAGGTTTTTAAATAAAAATTACAATTTATTTACTTTATGTAAAATTCACAGTCCTCTACGCCACATACAATAATCAATGCTGCTCCTGGAATAAACATCACTCACACTAACACCGACGGACTGATATATTTTATCTCGTCGTAACCCACAACACTTACATAATTTTCTACAATTTTTGTTCATTCTATATGTAACGGGTTTCGCATGACAGTCGGACATTCGGAATATTGGACGTAAATAAGGACACGTAAAGTAAACGTAAAATGGAAAAAAACTGATCATTATTTCGCAGACAAGCAGAATTTAAAGTGTACGAAGAAATTGTGATTTTATACGGTGATAAAAAATATTTTTATTCGAATGCTAATTATTTACACGTTTTAAATTGAACAGAAGTTGCCTCTGATTTATCCATGAAATTTTATTTCATTCTTCGATTTAAAGTATTGAGGGAATCAATTAAAAGTATTGAGCGAATCAATCACGAGCGAATTTTATTTCCGAATTTTATTAATTACTGAAACGTTTTATTCACATTCATATTCTGAAATTCTGATGAATGCCGTTGCGGGATGATATCCCTGAGAAATTTTATTTTTAGAGCGTTATTGGTCCTTTAAAGCGACGGGTTAATTACATTTTTTAGAGACTTTTCGTTGCGCATCTAATGGTATTGCATGTATTACGAGAAAATTCTCTAAAACTGTGTCAATTTAATTTTGTTGAATATAGCATCTTTTTATCCCTTTTTTTAGATAATGTAAAGTGTAAATGTAACATTTTCTATACAATAGGATTTATTTATATGTTGTCTGATAAAATAAAAGAATTATGCCAATTTCTCAATTACTGTGTGAAAGTTTTTTTTTATCGGAGTTTAACAACGCCCAGTTGCATTGTAAAAATTCGCGATAAAAAAATAATGTGATCAACTTCGATGAGGACCGCACGTAAACAGTAAGTACATGACGCTTCTTACTGTGAGATTAGATTGGAACAAAGTTATAAATGAATAAAGTATAACTTTTTTTAGACATTTTCATGTAAAAAATTCGAAAAACAAATGTTTCTATGGACAGAGGAAGCCACTACAGTACCGTATCGTTCGAAAATATAAAATACGCGAAACTCTACATATACTGGCGTCAGTACCTAAAACGTAACGAATATTTAAAATTTTGGTGTTGCGATTGGATGAACAGCTTATCCTCTTTTATTTCGATATCATGTGAAAACGAGCCTTAACACTTTGGGGCACGGTGGGATTAAAAATTTCCCACCTTTTTGCTGTACGGTAACAAAAATACTGGGACACTTTTTCAGTATCGATAGTACGCACCAAAAGATGAAAAAAAGTCTATAAGGTTTTGACTAAAAATCACCCCCTATCGAGATACAACCCCATTTGTAAAAATTTTGTAAAAAATCATATCTCCGAAATAGTACGTTGTAGAGGACCGATTTTGATTGCAATATAACCGGGAGAGACTAAAGATTACGAAAAAAATATCGCTATCTACGCAAAGGAAGATTTAATGAATGCCCTTAATTTTTCCCAAGTTGTTACAAATCTGCTACGATATAGGTAACCGACGTTGTTTAGATTAATCACGAATAAATGCTATTTAACAGCAATAATCGCAGCAATTATATTTTTTTCTATTATCTTTGATCTTCTCCGGTTATGTTGCAATCAAAACGGTTCTTCTACAACGTACCATTTCGGAGATATGATTTTTTTTTAAACTTTTACAAAAGGGGTTGTATCTCGATAGGGGGTGGTTTTTAGACAAAACTTTATAGACTTTTTTTCATCTTTTGGTGCGTACCATCGATACTGAAAAACCTGTATTTAGTCCAAATTACGTAGAAAGCTGTAAAGCTGTAAATCTTTTTATGCTTTAATATTACATGATTCATTGTGAATAAAAATATACCAATTTTAAAAAATTTTAAACGCGTCAAAGTTTCTGTGCAACATGGGTCATATTTATTGGCTGAAATTCTGTGCCTCAAAGAGTTAAAGTGTAATCGCAGTCGCGTTTCACAGTAACATAATCAAATCAAACTAAATCGAGTCGGGACATAACAATATAGAGTCTTTGACGTTTTGGCAATGGAAATTTCAATGTACCGATGTCACTAGGGTTTCGTAGTATTTTTTAGTTTCTGTGTGACGATAATTTTACGCAAGGAAATTGCTTTTTGGATACTGATTTGCGAGATTTTCAAATTTCTCGGATATGAAATTCCTACCGTTTAAATTTGTTACGTATCGGTTATAATCGTGAACGTTATTATAGTTTGAATTTTCACGCGTGAAAATATTTGCGTCTTGGATTTCCATGCGTGAAAATTTCTACTCGTCATATTTTCTTAGACTTTGATACTTTTCTTAGTAGAAATTTCCATTCATCGAAATATCTACGCTTTAATGTACCGTTGGGTGACAATTCCTGCGTAAGGAAAATTGCTACGCATAGAAATTCATACGCGGGGATATACAGGGTGTAACATATCATCGGGGACCTTTTTTCAGAATCTATAGTACGCACCAAAAGGTGAAAAATAAATCAATAAATTTAGATCCGAAAATCACCCCCTATCGAGATACAATCCCATTTGTAAAAATTTTGTAAAAAATTATATCTCCGAAATGGTAAGTCGGAGAGGAGCGATTTTAATTGCAAAATAATCGGAAAATATCAAAGTTTATAAAAAAAATATATTTGCCTCGATTATTACCGTAACGTAGCATTTTTATTTGTTTATAAAAAAACTTTGATTTTTTCTATGATAGCGGTTTATTAACAACTTGAGAAAAATACAGATAATGCGTCATTTGCATTTTAACACTAAACCTACCGAGGCGGGTCAAACGACAGTTTTCAAACTTTTTATTAAAATGTCTGCATGCATCGTTACATCTTTTAACGTTAGTTGCTTTAGTCAACAGACAGAAAATAAACTTATTTATGCCAAATTAAGTAATAAATGAAATCAATTATAATAGTTATCATTTTTACGGGTTCGATAAGTATACATGTTTACTGTTAAATTTTACATATGACAGAATTCGTACGCTATAGAAAAATTCTTCCGCAAAGCAAATTTCCACAGGAAACCCTACGCTGTAAATTTGGATTGCCTGGAAAATAATACTGCTAAAAATCAAACACCTAAACAACTTTAGAATTTCTACGCCAGAAAATTCTGACCTAATTTTAACAAGGCTAATTTAAACGGTAATTCCTACAATTCCTTAAAAGTTTAAATGTTGAAATATCATGTATGGAAACATTATGTCGAATAGTCTGATTATCGCTTGATAGAGTGATTGATTTCTCCATTACAGGAAAAATGAAATACAAAGTCGCATGTGTAAAGATCGAATGACGCGTATAACTAAAAAGATCGAGAATAATTCTTTGACAAATGTGCAGTGCACATTCCATTCCAATTGTCTACACTTCACAGGCTTTTAGAATTTGATTTACGCTGTCGGTGTGAAGGTAGCTTTAGTTGAACGAACAAAATTCTCGTTTCTATGACTCCGGTGAAAAACAATCCGATAGGCGGATGAACAATGCCGCTGAACTGTAATAGAATTTCATGCAAACAAGTCTTCAAATCCGTTTATCTATCCAAGTTCATTTAAATTAAAAGGGAATATCTACATTCACGAAGTTTTACAGTAGAAGCCCCGCTGTCAAGAATACAAATTTGTTTATAAGTACGATGCATGTATACAAACATGGGATACATACACGAGTGTTATATTCGATTTCACTATATTTTGTTTATTTCCGCTGTACATCGTTTATTTTTTGCACAATAACATTCAGAAAATGTTGCAGGAAAAAGAAGTTCGAAAAATAATATTTTTCCATGCCCTTTCAAATAATTTCGTACAAATATGTATTTTCCACCGCTGATACAAAACATATTTTCTCGAATTTCAGGTGAGTTCACGAACACGGTTTCCTGCTCGTTAATCCGTAATCGATATATAGTAAGTAACTTTTTCGTTTTATAAAAATCTGAAAAACATCCAAATTAATTGAATCAATTATAATTCAGAATTATTTTAATTTTGCGGTCTGAGGAAGGTGTGAAAAAAGTTTGCAAACCTCGGCGGGTATTGTTTTTAAGAGGGTGCGGGTGTATTTACGTAGCGATCAACGGCCGAACACTTTGCAAGAGGTTTTTTTTTTTATTAAACTGAACTTATTTCCGCTCTCATTAGCCGACAATTAAGCGAGAACACAACAGTTTTTACATTTATTCTCTTGTTTCTCTTACACGGTGGTATGGTGATCACGATATCCCAAACTTGGACCTTTCATATGTTTACTTGCGGATAAATATTTTTTATTAGATTAATCTCCTTTCAAAGTACCACTGTTAGTTACACGTTTTTTTTTTCTACTGACTCGCGGAAATTATTGCAGGTAATAATGATACAGATTGAAAGGTATCTTTGAAAGAAAACAAGGTAACATTTCGTTGGGGAAAAATCGATCGACACCTCTTTGGTGGAGCGTAAACGCCAAAGACAAAGCCGTGTGAAAGAAGGCATTCACCGAACGAAAGTACTTCCTGCCTTGGAGAAATTTCCATCGTGGCCTATACACGCTCATTGTTCGCTAGAACACTCTTTCCACGTGTCAAGGATTCGCTTCCGATACACTGTTTCGCAATTCTCTCGCGTAATTCACTGGTCTTACACGCTACTTTTGAAACCACCCGGAATTAAATATACCGACGAGGTGTCCGTTTACGACGGGCTTCACATTTCAATGATTTGTTGCAAAGAGTTGGAAAATGTAGGGATAATTCGGTGGAAGTATTTTCGAATTCCTTTTTGGAGGGACTTTTTTGATATGTAAAAAAGTATGTGATAGATTTGAACTTTTAAAGAGGGAAAGATTGAGAATTGGAAAGTTTCAGAGATCGAAAATTACAAAGGAAGTAATTTTAGTGATTTGACATTAAATTTTAGGAATATTAAAGCAAAGAAATTCTAAAATTTACGAATTTCCATGTATAGAGATTTTCATGCGTGTAAATTACCACACGCAGGAATTTTCTCGGTTTCAATTCCCACTTGTAATAATTCCCATATCGACGAATATCCACGCACAATAAACTTCCTGCTTATAAATTTCCTCGCGCTCGAATTTCTTTGGTTTGAACTTCCTTGTGTAGGAATTCCGGCAGTTCGAATTTCCACGGGAATAAATTCCATTGGTTTGAATTTTCCCGAGTAGACTTTTCAAAGCGTTGTACTTTCCGCGGAGGGAAAATATACAAACGCGTGATTTTCCTACCGAGATTTTTATCCGTAGGAATATCCTCGCACAAAGTGTTCTATGCACGGAGATTCAATTCCCTGCGTTAAAAGGTTTGGAGGAAATTGGGGATCAAATAGCATAGTACACTGGATGAAGAATTATTCTCGGTTTATTCAGTTATACGCGCCACGTGGTCTTTACAAGTGCGAACGATGACTTTTTCTCGGATGCACATAGAAAAAAAACAATCAACCCTATCACGCATAGTGATAATCGGAATGCTAGAAATAGCGCAAAATGTCACTTGTATATTTTCTGTTTGATACTCAGTCTAATCTTATTAACAAACAGCGAGTCATCGAATGACTCCCTGTTTAAAATTAGTCACTAATTTTGAAGAATCGGACGTTAGTCGAGGAACCCTTAGGTCTAAAACTTAGAGACTAAAGGTTCCTTCAAAGTCACTGACCAAATGGCAGTTTTCCAACATCTCTGTTAGGATAATCAACTACATATAAAATTGAAATTCTTGGTGGAAGGCAGATGGCCTCAGAAAATCTTGCCATGTATCGTTAGGGTTCTGGTCAGGCACATATTCGATGTTGATGCATTTCTACGAAGGGATTATGCCATATAAACGTGCCTACCAGAGACCCTAATGAAAATCAGCAGAACTGTCGATCGGCGACAACGAGACATCTGCCCATCAATAGGACACTGAAAATCACTCCTACCTTTGGTCTGTAAACGGGGTAGTGACATATTATAATTAACCAATAGTAACGAATTTTCCAAAGTTTTCTTCCTGGTCTACAGAAAAGAAGAGTTTCCGAAAACACCAAGGGAGGGGATAGGGACTCCTGAGACTAGAGGGAATTTGAAAACACATATGACATTAGACACAACTAAGAACTCCTTGCGAACACACCTACAGTACAATCTAAGAGTCGACGAGATCATACTTAAAAAATAAAGACTAGTAAACAGAACTCATTTCTGCATCATCACAAATAGTTAAAATATTTATTATTATATAAAGTAAGAGTTCCATTGTTAAGATTGTAGAATAGAAGTTCTTATTTACCAATCAGTGTATGTACATCCGTGTTCCTTTTCACGATAAATGAAAGGGTGGTCCTTCGAGTAAACTATTTGATAGGCACGATAAATCTTGTGCGATACACAAGTTGACCGTGGAGACCAAATCCATGGGGCAACTCAAAAACATCCCTACTGCTAATTACTATACATATAAGTATATAAGTCCAGTTTATATCACAAGATTCTTTTATTTTAAAATATTGCAAAGGCAAAGTCATGTCTCGCTGTGTGTCTCAAAGATTAGACTGAAATTATATTGCATTTCGAGAGCGAGTTCGTGTATATCGTTAGAAAATAAATTATCATTTCACTTTTTTAATCCGACTCGTTTCCCACACGGAATAAAACATTTCTAACAAGACGTTTTTTCTTTTGTTTTCATACAATTTCTTGCAGGTCGTGTTATTTCTAAAATATATGAAACAATACCATTAACTAATGTATGTTTCTCTACCGCAACTTTACCTTCTATCTTCTTGAAAGGATTACATTTTTTATCGTAATTTTCACTCCTTAACGATATAATCGACGTTCTACCGTTTTTGTTGGCGATTTTGTCTCGCCACATTTCGGGGACCGTTTTCTTCGCCTCGTTTCACAGCAGGGTACTTCTTGTAACCGTTTAGAATCCCGGAGATTACGTATAATAATTCGGATTATGTAAATTCGTTGGGTCACCACTTGAATATTTTAGGATTACTTTAATCTGAATTTCTGACTAGCGTGTCAATGGATTTGTTTACAATGAAATCCTTTCGTCCCGACGTTTTCCGGCAATTGTGTTTTGCTGATTAATTAACGGCTTTCATGCCCGCGCCGCGGCGAATTTTCCAACTGACAGCCGATTGGACAAGATTAAATCGGTGACTTTAAGGTAATCCATGAATAATGAAATGAGGTATTAACACGAACATACACACATTTCTTTCCGGAGAATTGAAAGTTTATCCTTGACATGTTAATATTTCAAACCTCGCATGTCGAATAATATTAGAGGCGATGCATAATGTGAACTGGCTTTGTCTTTATACTTTGCGAACTGCTATTTTTACATCGTTCAAACAAGGAAATAACATGGAGACACGGGCAATTCTAACGGCAAGCAATTCCAAGGTAGTAAAATTACTTGTGGAAAGAATACGATGCTAAGAAATTTGTACATGTATGTAGGTACAACATATACAGGGTGTAACAAAAATTCTGGGACTCTTTAGGTTTATGGATACAACGCATAAAAACAAGAAAAATAAGTCTTATATGTTGTGGGCGCAACCCAGCCCCTAACGAGATACAACCCCTTTTGTAAAAAATTAAAAAAAAATCATATCTCCGAAATGGTACGTCGTAGAAGACCCGTTTTGATTGCAATATAACCGGAGAAGATCAAAGATAATAGAAAAAAATATAATTGCTGTGATTATTGTTGTTAAATAGCATTTATTCTTGTTTAATCCAAACAACGTCGATTACCTACATCGTAGCAGATTTGTAACAACTTAGGAAAAATTGAGGGCATTCACTAAATCTTCCTTTGCGTAGATAGTGATATTTTTTTTCGTAAACTTTAGTCTCTTTCGGTTATGTTGCAATCAAAATCAGTCCTGTACGACATACCATTTCGGAGATATGATTTTTTTTTAATTTTTTACAAAAGGAGTTGTATCTCGATGGGGGGTGAGTTGCGCCCACAACTTATAAAACATTTTTTCCTTATTTTTATGCGTTCTATCCATAAACCTAAAGTGTCCCAGAATTTTTGTTACACCCTGTATGTACGTGTGAGAAATTCAACGCTTCAAAATTTCTACGCTTGGGAAATACCGCGCTGCAAAATGTGTAACACGTTGCAAATTTAGTGTACGTGACATTTTACGCGCGTAAAATCCTTCGTTTAAAAATATTTAAGGAACATGTATGTACATACATGTTCTATGCGTGGTATTGGAAATGGGTGATGAAAATAATGTTTATTAATTTTTTGTAAGACAACTGAACTAAACAATACTAGTACTCGGAAATATTACTGTACATAGAGTAATTGTTCACTATATAAGTGTATTTTTAATTTTCGTCTGCTTATGTAGACTCCCCGTTTCTTGTCCTATATTTTATTTATTGTTTTATTATTTATTAAACGGCACGGCTGTGAAAATCAACGTCTTCGTCTTATGAATATCTTTATACTACTCGACTGTACAGCCGGAACAATTGCTATCCGCTTATGCAAGAATTGTTACATTGTATTTAATTCAAAGAACGTTGGGTCAGTTTTGCTCTCACGCGATGTTATATTTATGAGCTTCGATAATAATTCAACGCGTGGTCATTCGTACGTTACGTAATATTAACGCTTGAAACTTCGCGTAGAACTCTCCAGGGTCTACGAATTAAATAGAAGTTTCCGCGGTTTAAAGCATTTAAGCATCGAAAAAGCATACGTCTTAAAATTGTATTCATGGGAGAATGCTGCGCATTGAAATTTTTACGTCTTTCAAGTTGAAAAGATGCGGCCTATTTTATTCATACGCAAGAAACACTTCACGTTGACAGTTCTACGCGTGGGAATTTGAATTCGTAGAACTTCAGACACAATGACGTTTCTCTGCCTCAAGCATTTCGGACAGCTGGCAAACATTCAAGGCATCGATATTTCAGAGGATACGTTAACAAGCAGCAAAGTTGAGTTTAAGGCAAATCTTTTACATCCAGTAGACTACTAAATAATTTACATCAACACTTGAAGGAACTTTCTATAGCAACGGTTGAAAAATGATAGAATTTTTATCATTTTTGTTAAGAAAGCGTCTATAAATGTAAATTTTAATGTTGGAAATGTCATTAATCCAAGATTGAGGGAAACGTAAGAATTTGTAATTGTGAAGATAAATATAATTCAAAAAGCATGAAAAATAATAAAGACATGGGTCAAGTACAAGAGAAGATGACTTTGACGACACATTCCCAGCAGATGTCAATCAAGTTTGAAGTCAACATTAATTAATCAATTTTTTCAAAAAACGTCATTGGCATTGTAGACGATTTCCCACGTTTCTTGTTGTTTTTTTCCGAGCTCGTCGCAGTTACAGTGGTTCAAGAGTGTTTAGCTTTAAAAATTTAGAAAGCACGTGACAAATCAGTCAACCCTAAGTTATGCGCTTCTGACAAGGGGTGGCTACGACTCATCACAGCGCTTTTTGGATGAAACTGAATGAAAATGGTAGAGGGCGATGAGTATAAAGATCCTGTTAAGTAATACAAATATCTACCGATCTATTTTTATAAAAATCGACTTAAAGTTGAAACTCCGATGTCGATTAGTCGAGCCCAATTTTTTTTCAGATCATAGGGTTGTATGTAATGAACAAAAAATCCTTATGACATATTGCTGCTAAGGTAATAGTTTAATTTTTTAAAAATGATATTTGTAATTTGGCCTTGTAAGTGAGAATATTTTGTAAAAGAAGATGCATTTTTTCGACTTTTTTCTTTGCTCTCCTATCTTAGCACCTCCTGATATTAGTTTCATCAATTTCATATAATTTCCTTTTCCCTTAACGACTACCTTTACTTTAATTATCTTTCCCCTTTCCTGTTTTCCGATCTATGATGTACAGAATCAATTTGATAACATTCGGAACTTGACGGAATTGGGGTAAAGGTTGGGCATTTTGAAATTGTGACGCTAAATTCAGGGACTTCTACCGAAACGTAAAATATCGGTATTATACCGGTAATTTTCGGTCGTACTTTCGTAACCGTTATAGAAACCGAAATAAGTAAATACCGGTATGACGTCATACCGTTATATAAAAATACCGGTATATTTACCGGTATTTATCGGTTATTTTTTCGGTTTCCCTGTTTCATTATAATTTTCAAAACACATATTTTTAAGCGAAAATCTAAAATTATTAATATACATCGGTATTATTCTACCACCATTACGCCAACATAGCTACATCGAAACCGATATGCAGTACCGCAATCACTGATACCGAAACCAGAGTAATTACACTGTACAACACCATTTTTTTTTCGCAATATCCACTGGGTGATCCTTATAGAGTTTCTCGCCCTAAAAACGAATCCGCCAGCAGAAATGTTCTGTAACCCTCAGTTTTTGAGAAATTTGAGTTTTTCCAAAATCGGCTCAGTTTCGCAAAAATGAAGCGTTACGTGAAAACAAGAAATGCTGGAGAGTTCAGGTTGGTCTTAAAAGATAGAGGAAAGTTTGCTGAATATGTTAGTGTATCCATTTATTAAGATCTGTCGTTTTAAACGGTTGTAAATAGCCGTCAAAGTTCAAAAAAGGGCCGATGTACGAATTTTATACGCGATACTTATGCATTTTTTCAAAAAACTACTTATCGAGCAGAAATTTGCTACACAGCATCGGATTCTGCAGACATTTCTGAAGAAGAATCCATTCAGAAATAATGTCAGAGCGGTTTTCCATTTGGGCAGGACGAGAAAATATCCGTCGGCAACGTGCGCACGGTATTTTGCCGCCGAGCAGCCATTGTTCGCCTGCCTCGACTCGGCAGTGCCGTAGCTACGCGTTATCTACACCGACAGTGCCCTATGCAATAGGCACCTACTTTCAATGTGTTTAATGATTAATTTTTTTCATACATTCGACAAGGACTTTTTAGATGCCAATTCCGGAATTATAACGAACTGTAACAATTTTATTTTCAGAACAATTTTGATGTGTAATATACGAATATGTATAATTTGTTAATATGAATCAATTAAAACACAAGCACAATTGCTTATCAACTGAATTGAGTTTTATTATTATGATTTTACGAGACTTTTGGACATTTATCCAAGCATAGCAATAGTTGGAATTAATTAAACAATATTTGAAGTCAATGCGAGGATGATTCAGCAAGGAAGTCGATTGATTTGAATTTACTTGCAATTCTGAGAATATTTCCTGATTCTTTGCAAAAATATTTATTGGATCCATATTAGTAAAATTCCTTTATTTTCCAAAAGTGTGTGAAAAAAAATTAATTATTAAACACATTGGAAGTAGATGCCTATTGCATAAGGCACTGTCGGTGTAGATAACGCGTAGCTACGGCACTGCCGAGTCGAGGCAGGCGAACAATGGCTGCTCGGCGGCAAAATACCGTGCGCACGTTGCCGACGGATATTTTCTCGTCCTGCCCGAATGGAAAACCGCTCTGACATTATTTCTGAATGGGTTCTTCTTCAGAAATGTCTGCAGAATCCGATGCTGTGCAGCAAATTTCTGCTCGATAAGTAGTTTTTTGTAAAAATGCATAAGTATCGCGTATAAAATTCGTACATCGGCCCTTTTTTGAACTTTGACGGCTATTTACAACCGTTTATAACGACAGATCTTAATAAATGGATACACTAACATATTCAGCAAACTTTCCTCTATCTTTTAAGACCAACCTGAACTCTCCAGCATTTCTAGTTTTCACGTAACGCTTCATTTTTGCGAAACTGAGCCGATTTTGGAAAAACTCAAATTTCTCAAAAACTGAGGGTTACAGAACATTTCTGCTGCCGGATTCGTTTTTAGGGCGAGAAAGTCTATAGGTGTAACCCAATGGATATTGGGAAATTTTCCATAAGTCTCAATTTGTTGTACAGTGTTATTAGCATATTTGGGATAATATATTTATACAGGGTGTCCCAGCTAACTTGACCACCTTGAATATCTCGTTTATTTGTAGTAATAGAAAAAAATGTTAGAAGACAATATTAACCTTAGATGGCTTAGATAGTTGTTGACAATATTAACACATTGATGACCGGCAATTTTACTGAAAATTTATCTCATGTCACCGGCTATTATTTCGTGATTGGATATGGACGTAAAACAATATAAATTAACTTTAATAAATTCTATTTATTATTCAACTTGGCGCGTTTTATAACCGAGAGTCACAGCTTGAGAAACGCTGACAAACAATTGCACTGTATGATCGCCAACAGACAAAACAACGGAGATGTGAAAAAAAAGCGAATCACAATGCGACCGGTCAACAACGCGTTCCTTAGATAGTAAGTTAGATAGAAGCCTTCGCCTTGTAAAAAAACCGAAAAAATACCGGTATATATTTCGGTTTCGGTTGTATATCGATTTCGGTATTCATCCATTTCGGTACTATAATGATTTCGGTATTTTTCTATTTCGGTACTATGTCGGTTTCGGTACAGTTTTGGTCACGTAATACCGGTATCAAAATTATACCGGTTTTAAGTCTCTGGCTAAATCTTCGACAGTACATTGTACTTTTGATCAACTCTGGCTGTCCGTATCCTGGGACAAAGATTTTCCGAGACTGTCATTTACTATCGAGAAAATATAGGGGCTCTATCATGTTACCCATAAAATCAATGCAACGCAAACGCAGAAACAGGAGAACAGAAAAAAGTGTCTTTCGCTGTCAGCAGAATGGTAGAAGGAAAAAGATGGAGCGTTCTCTCGAAGGAAAAGAATGAACAAAAGAGATGAAGGGGTCGTATCAATTAAGCTGTCCTCGTTTCAAAATGGAATCAGCTGATCAAATTGTAAATATAGATGTTTACTTGTTGCGTAATCATATCGTTCTGTTAGAATCACAACGATGACAGTTTACATATGGAAATTAATACCGTTTAAAATTTCCACGCATAACATCATTTGTGCTTGAAAATTCTTGTGCTTTAAAACGTCTACGATGAAATATATTTCTGCACATTAAAATTCCAACTTTACACGTTCAGAAACCCGAACACCATGAAATTTTTGAACTAAAAAATTCTAAAAAAAAATTCTCTGAATCAAACTCTGCAATATACTATTTTATATGAACGGAAAATGAATACCTGTATAGTAAATAATAGACTGATAACAATTTATCACGTGTACGAATTATATATACATGAAACGAGAAGTAATAGAAGTTTATATGTTTTTCGTTAAATTACCTAATATTTCGAGTCATGTTTATTGATTACAGTTTCGATACAGTTTTTTTCGCAATTTTACCTATGTAATATATAATATACCTGTTGCTTTACAGTATTCGCCAATTAGCGTGATGATGGCGTGTACAGGCTGAATTCTGTGAAACGATATTTACCCCCGATAATGGACCTGATAGCCAGAAAAAGGCGTATCGTGTGATCGATGGATGGATGAGCTACACATTAAATAACGTACTTCGTTCGGAAGCCACGTAATTGCATGTTTGAATCTTCTAAAACATACAAACAATATTTCAAAAGCTACGTTATCGGTAGGAAAAATCAGAATTTAGTAGAAATACATTATGGTTGTACAATGACTAATTAATACGTTTGTTATAGCAGGAACGACTAAATAATTATGTTTTAATTGAGTTGTCAAGATTTGAAAATTTCAAGGTTCAGAAATTTCAATTGATACCTAACTTTTAACATTTGAGTAGTCTCAGTTGGAAATGTTAAGAATTTTCATGCTTGAAAAATCAGATAACGGACAAATTTGAAGATTTCTAATTCATAAGCGAAAAAAATTTGTTCTGCGAAAATTTTCACAATTTTTTCTCCGTAAATCCGTACAGGTTATAATTTCTGCGGTTAAAAATTTCTAAAGTAAAATTCATGTGTATGGAAATATCTCGGTGAGAAATTCGAGCACACAGAAATTTCATCTTATCCATGGAAATGTTGCCTTCTTGGAACCACCGCAAATTTTATCAAATATTTACGGTTATCGTTTCTCCTGGATCTTTACCAACGTTTAAATTTCAATTCACCAAAATTATATTAAAATTCTTCGAAACAATTCCATGACATCTCACAAATAGAAAATTGAATTCCGACCACAAATAAGAGGTTTGCCACACTGTTCTGTAGTCTTCTGAAAGTTCCCACTGGCCGTTCGCAATTCTATACCGTTCGATTAATAACGCACATCATAAAACATACAAGGAAAAAAGCATATCGCGTTACGTGATAAATCAGTCGCTGAAACTTGCGAGACACCGAACGTGTTAATCTTCGTCCTTCCGGTCCGTTAATTAAATCCTGGCTCATTATCCTTTGTATAGGAGCGAAACGTTGCACCTTTTTGCTAAGAAAAAGAATAAAAGAGAGAGAGAGAGTGAGTAAGGGGGGTGGGGTGGGTGCGAATCTAAAAAATACATGGCTCGCTTCTCGGATATCGTGAACAATGAGGTGACATAAATCTCAGGGAAGAAAAGTTCCTCCTTGTATATCCGTTACAAGAATACTCGCTGATTTCAGAGATTTCTCTCTCTTTCTCTCTCTCTCTCTCTTTTCTGTCTCTCATACAATCCAATTCGCGCTTTTCTTTTTCCCGAAACACGCCATATTGCTTTTAGTTTTTCTATTTTTACTGTTCCATTTCTGTTTCTTTTTTCTTCTTTTTTTTTTTAATAAGAGAACGACATGATCCATATTCGTGTTCGTGATCGCGCCAAATTACCACTTCGCTACCTTTGCAGTTTTAGAATAAAATGGACATGTTTTGGGGCGGTCGAAGCAGTAAGATACACATGTATGTATGTATGTATGTATGTATGTATATGTATACGTATTCGTGCCAGGGTGAATGCCTTTAAGTGCAACAGTACGGAATACAAGAATTGAATACGTTAATTCATTAAAAAAGTGAAACTTAAAATTGGAATAATTACTCGCAGTGAAACAATGATAAAATGTACCAGAAAAATGGCAGGCGAAAGGTAAAACCAACACATACACAGGGTATACGAAAATAGAGAGAGGGAGGGAGAGTGATGATTGGAATCGATGGATGGAAATTTTGGGGATATGATATTTTACAATTGTTCGCGATGGGGAATTTACATTTTTTTAAACGTTGTCAGTACGAATACTCCATCGCGTTAAAATCTATACGCATGGAAATTCCTACGTTTTAAAAATTCCAAGCATAAAAGTTCCCTAGGCTATAAAATTCCCTTGCAAAGCAATTCTTACCTTGCACGGACATTTCTACTCTTTCACGTATCTACACGTTGACATTTTTAGGGTTTAAACATTTCTTCGCAACTAGGCTTCGACAGATTTAAATTAAATACCTGAAAAATTCGATGTTTTAGAATTTCCGTGCGTGGAAGTATCTTAATTAATGCTGTTAATTTAGTATGTGCAATATATTTCCTCCTTGAAAATTTGTAACCTTAAATACTTTCAAATTCCAAGCTTTTTTTCGGATCTTACCTGACCCTCAAATTTAATCGAACAGCTCCACATATGCTATAGTATTACCAAAATTTCGCCCTAGATTTTGAATTCGACAGAATCATCGTAAATCTGATATTCTTGGTAGGAGCGTTTTGTGCGGGTATTAAATCTTGAATTTTACGATAGAACATTTGCATAGGTGATGCTGATGACGCGCTTGATAACCGTTGATAACCGTATGCTATTCCAGATATTAGTTAATCAGTCTCGCTGAACATTGCATATAAATTCTTTTGATGTCAAAAAAACTACGGCAAATTTATTTAGAATATCACAGATCCATCAACTACTCAGCTGTCACATTGCTATTAATGTAATTAACGGAGAAAGTTTCATATCTGGTGCAAGAGGAGAATGTTACGTTTTCAAAGAATGTCCATTGTTGAATATTTTCATGAATTGCAGTAATGTAAATAACAGCATTCGGACAGAATTTGTCTGAATCTTTGGAAACTGCGAGTGACGGAAAATTTAAAGATCGGAAATTTTGACATGTGGAAATTTTAATCGGTGAAAATTTCTAGCTTTTGAAATTTAAGGGTTGAAAATTTTAAGGTATAGGGAATTTTAGAACATGAAAATTTTTATTCTTCGGAATTTCAGGTCCTAAAGATTTCTTAGCTTGGAAGTTTCAAGCTATTGAAACATCAAGGTTTGAAAATTTCTACGCCTAGAAAACGAAACTCCATGGTGTAAGAATTTCCACCGAAATAAACTTCAAAAATAAACTTCAATTTGTTATAAATATAATTAATTACCCAAGTTTCATATTCGTTTATCAACTGAAAATATGTAATTCCACAGAAATTCCTTATTATTTTAATATTTCAATGGATTACCGTAATAGAGATAACAGCTTTCCAATCGAATCGTTAATTAAAAAATCCTGCTTAAAGATATAGTGAATTGTGGTTAAGAATAATAATGTGGTTTATAATATTAATAAACTTAAAATGTATATATAATTATACATAGAATATAGTATCTGCCATATACAAGTAAGTATGTACACGTACATACATACATTCTTTGTACCAATTTATAGAAATCTAAAGTGTAAATTATCAGTAATGGTCATACTTTTCAATGTGAATTCATTGTACAGTATTATTTCAAAATTACAATACAAACCAATGGTGTGCGACTGGTGCAATTTTTTATACCACGTGCAAGAGGTAAGGTCATCAATTAGACACTTCTTCGGTGACTTCAAAGAGCAAAATGATACAATGACATATACAGGGTGTAACAAAAATTCCGGGACACTTTAGGTATATGGATAGAACGCATTAAAATAAGAAAAAAAGTCTTATAATTTGTGGGCGCAATCCACCCCCTATCGAGATACAACCCCTTTTGTAAAAAGTTTAAAAAAAATCGTATCTCCGAAATGGTACGTCGTAGAAGACCCGTTTTGATTGCAACATAACCGGAGAAAATCAAAGATAATAGAAAATAAGTATAATTGCTGCGATTATTGCTAGTAAATAACATTTATTCTTGATTAATCCAAACAACGTCGATTACCTATATCGTAGCAGGTTTGTAACAACTTGGGAAAAATTGAGGGCATTCATTAAATCTTCCTTTGCGTAGATAGTGATATTTTTTTCGTAATCTTTAGTCTCTTCCGATTATATTGCAATCAAAATCGGTCCTCTACGACGTACCATTTCGGAGATATGATTTTTAAAAAATTTTTTACAAAATGGGTTGTATCTCGATAGAGGGTGGTTTTTAGACAAAACTTTATAGACTTTTTTTCATCTTTTGGTGCGTACTATCGATACTGAAAAAGTGTCCCAGTATTTTTGTTACACCCTGTATGTATTTATCGATACATGTTCCGTGCGTCTGTGTTAGTGCCCGTTCTCTATCCCTTTCAAGAAGCCCATTGACGCGACGTTAATATACATATACAATCTCACTACTACAAGACATTAACTTGCACCAGTAGAAACTATCGTATTGCCTTGTGCAATGGAACTCTCTGATTGGTTGTCGTTTTTCTTTAATAACTTGACCACGGATTATGGTAGGACATTGAAAATGTTACATCTCTATATTAACATTATCTAAGCTATTACTTGGTTCAATAGCTGGGACACCCTATATACACATACATATACATGTTTGGTATACAGAGTGCAACAAAACGTCGGGCACCTTTTTCAGGATCGATAGTAGACATCAAAAGACGAAAAAAGAACCACTAAACTTATGTCCGCAAACCACCACCTATCGGGATACAGCCCTTCTTTGAAAAATTATTTTAAAAAATTATATCTCTGATATGGTTGGTCGTAGAAGACCGATTTTGGCTTTAATTATACCAGATGAGCTCAAAGTTTATGAAAAAATGCCGATAAGTAAAATTTATTTTTGTATATTTCAAACATCGTAGATTGTTTATATCTTAGCACGTTTTTCACGATATATTTTTTAAATAATTGGTCAAAAAGGAGCTGTATCTCGATAGAAGGTGGTTTGATTTATCTAAGTTTATTGGTTTTTTTTATCATTGTTTCGTTACACCCGGTATACATAGAAATTTTAGCACGTTAAATTTCTTGTGCGTGGGAAACTTCTGCAAGTGAACGGTGTAATATTTAAAAATTTTAAGCTAAGAAATTTTACCGCCTCTAGTTTTCTACGCAAAGAAATTCTTGCCATTGGAAATATCTGATGCTTTCGTATGAAAATTCCTGCCTCTGAAATATTCTATGCATGGACACTTATGCGTGGAAAGTTTTGTACATAGAATGTTCTACGGTGTAAAATTTCTAATCCCGGAAATACGTGCGCTTTGAAATTCCTACTACGAGAAAGTTTAAACGCTTTAAAATTTCTACGCACCAAAATATAAAACGTTACATTTCCATATACCATCGTTCATCCCTTGAATGATTTATAATCATAAATCTGCTTATTGTAATCATCGATTATAATAGATATAGAAATATTCGCAGCTTGAAACAATCGTTGTACTTTAAATTGTGTTGAAAGATGTATTTAAGTGTCGTCAGTAATAATTAATTATTGCTTTACAATTTTCGGTGATATCCAACTGTAGAATATGGAATATATAATATATCTCTGTACATGGAATGTAATCAAATGAAAATACAAGTCCGATGGTGAATGGAACATTAATTATTCATGCGAAAGGCTGTGGAGAAATATTTGTCAGAATATTGTATCGTAACAAGTGTATATGCGTCAAACAACATGGACGCTTGCTTATTCTGAAAACAACCCCTTCTCTCTGTATATACGGGGGTTGTATTACAAAGCACTCGTAACGTGTTACATGCCGCCCATATAAACGTTACAAGTGTCCTCGCGTTATCTGCGTGCGATCGAAAGGGTAGTCGTTCGATTGCAATTGTATCAGTGCTGTAGAAAGATATTTCTGTATAGGGGGCAGAACATTTTATTTTTTTGATAATGGAAAAATTAATGATTGTGTGGGTATATTGTTTATTAGATGCTTAATTAGGAAATAGTGGAATTTAATTGTGTCGAATAGATTTGGAAATTTCAAGATAGGTGAATTTGAAGAGGGTGAAATTTCACGGTATACGAATTTCGAGGTTTCCAAATTTTGGGATTTAGATATTATTTTAAGACTCGGAGACTTCTAAACATGGAAATTTCAATGTTTGGATATTTTTAAGCACAGAAATTTTGGAGTTTAGAAATTTAAAAGACGAACATTTGAAGGTAGATGAATTTCAAAGCATAGAATACAAATGTTAGGATTTTTTAAGGCGTGGAAATGACGAAGATTTTAAATTTCATAGTTCCGAATTTGAAATGCATTGGAATTAGAAATCTTGAAAATTCTAACCCTTAAAAATATGTGAGGATGAAATTTCAATTTTTAAAAATCAAAGTTTTGAAAATTTCAAAGTATTGACATTTAAAATTTTGAAACTACGTGCCAGGATTATTTGTAACTAAAAATTGTTGCGGCTCGAAATTTCAACGCTTTCAAATTTAAGATTTGCAACTCTCTAGGCATGGACACATTTTCAAACGCTAGAAATTTTGACTCCTACGTATGCGAAAAATAAAATTTTTTTCGCGTACAAATTTCAAGACGCGGGAATTTCCACGTGAATAAATTTCACGGGATATAAATTTCCACGCCCATACATTTTCCCGCGCAGAATTATCAAAAATTCTAATTTTAATAACGAAGAGCAGAACGTACATTTTTTTTTCAATACCCGAAGTAAAAGAAAGAAGGCTCCGGCTTTAATCTACCTATACCTGTGCACTTCAAAATTATACGAAACGAAGTGGTTCAACGTACACACCTATACACGTAAAATCTGACACAGTTAACGTGTTAATATCGAGCGACCTATTTAAGTGAAAGAAAATTGTAATACAGTAGGTTACTCACGGCGTAAATTTCCCTGTAATTTCCACGCGAAGACAGATTACGCAGTTCGTTCGATAAAGCTGCGAGATTGACGAGAAATTATGATTACTTTTCCAGATTACACCGCGAAATAAATACTTTCTCCTTACACGCCGTCTTCTGTTAACCAGTTCAGTTCGCGACTACAATCTCGTCGAGTTATTTAAATGCATCAGCAATCCTTGACTGCTGTATTTTATTACATATAGCTTAAGTATATATTATTTATTTGAACTTTCTTTTCACCATTTAAATCATCTATCATATTTGTCTTTAATGTCTGATATCAAGTTGATACTTAGACAACAATAATGCAAAAATGAACGGTATAATATGATATATTATACATATTTTTTTAAATTATTTAACAATTATTGTTAACAAGAAGACGTGCCGTGATATCCGGGAAAGTAAATATTAGACTGAATAAAAGAATAATCATAAACTGATTATGTAACATTCAGATAATTTTATTGTGAAATTACAATTTACAAAAGTTATTTGGTGCCGAAGGTTATGTAATTTTAATACAAAAATATAAATGGCCTTGTTGTTCTATTAAAAGTTAGTTGGTCGAATTTCGAGAGACTAAAAAAATAGTGTTCATATAAAGGTCATGTTCATGTGTTGAAATTTGTACAGATAGCAATTGTTTGGCGTTTAAACTTTTACGCATAGAATTTTTTTGCTGCCAAATGCATATTTAAATGCGTGTTTAAATGCATATTTAAATGCGTATTTAAAGTTAGTATGGAAATTTTTACACTTCTAAGATTCTATGCGTGGAAATTGCTGTATGCGAAAATGTATGCGCATGAAATTTTCTGCGTGTAGAAAATTCCTGTACTTGGAATTTCTTCCGCATGGAAAATTCCTACGTCTTAAAATTTCTACGCAGGAATATTGAAACGCTCTTATGATGCTGTGATGAAATTCTTGCAAATTGTAGTTTTAGGTCTGGAAACTTTATGAATCGAGATACAAAAATATATGAAAATTTTTTCCAAATGTCAGTAGTATCAGTATTATTCGAAAGCTGGCGAACATTGTCGTAAATTCGTCAGAATCTTGCGAGCGTAAAATAATAATCCTACTATTATCTTTCTGAAGTTATAAATAATGACTTCGTACAATTTGGACGTTGCATTATACAGAAACGGTGCAGATAATTTCATCTTAAAAGCATTCGCGCTGCATAAAGCGTGCTTAAGATGAAAAGAAGGAAAAATAGGTTGTATACTTAAGAAAACGCGCACACGTACAGAGGGTGTTAGTAATCACACATAGAAAAGCGGTGGGCGAGAAACGTGTCCCAATTTTAACGTGATTTCTCTCGTGGTTTCGGTCGAAAAAGAACGGAAAATGAAGAGGAAAGGGAAAACTGAAAGACGAGTACGTCCAAGGAAACTCATTACTTTTTCCATGATTTCCACTAATTATCACGTTTACATGGCCCGTAGACGTTCTTTAATAATATAATTATCCTGGGAAAAAGGTTTCGAGTTCAGAAGTTCATCGGTAGGTATAATTCGAGTTTGCAAAAAAAAAAGAAAGAAAGATTCGTAATTATTCGAACGTCTTATCCTATGCAAACGTATAGTGCGAATCTTGAATGCAAATATTTCATTAAACACAGAGAACCGTGAAATAATTAGCGCGGTCCCTCGGTAACCAAATAAAAAGTGCAAAAAGAGCCTTAGCTATGCACGACCTACGTATGTATGTATGTATGTATGTGTGTACGTGAAATCCTCCCGTTCATTTCAAATTCTAAGTCTCATGAAGGATGCAAAACTCATTTGCGTAGTAATTAAGAATTTACCGAGGACGGATATCGCGTTTTCCGTTTCCTGTCCACGGCAAACCAGACAGCGAATTGACACACGCATACGTAGGGACAACAACGTGAAATTGTTTCTTTGTCCAGATCTATCAGAAGTTTTTTTTTAATTTCATTAGCTCTGTTTTCCGCTGACGAGTATCAAATTCATTTGCATGGGAAACTTGAAGCGTCATTAATTAATCCGCATTAAAGTTTTATGTTATGAGACTTTTAAACGTAGAAATGTTACGCGTGGAAATTCTTACGCGTGAAAAAATTTGACGCGTAGATATTTCTGTGGACCGATATCAGTATTCCCGTTCCGCAATTTCGCAACGTTAAAAATTCGGACGGAAGAAACACGGACGAAAAATTCCCAGCGTATTTAATACAAAGCTTTGCCGTGTTATTTCGCGTATTCCAATCCGAGTCTCTCCCATGGGTTTTTCCAGCGTTGTTTCTTCATTTTTCCCGTAATTAATTACCGACGTTAAAATTGTAGTCTTATCTCGACGTGAACGTATGCGTGCCGTAATGCGCTTCCCGCGCACTTCTATTACAATAATGCATTACTTTGCGCCGTAATAATTTAACCGTCGCAACGCCGGCGTCCCGAAGCAAAAAACCAGAGCTTTTTCTCGTTCGATGTGCTTAAAACACTATTATAATCCCGTTGAATTTAGAGATGTAAAAAAGAAGCTACAAAATGTCCGAACAGATTCATGAAAATTCGCAATTAATTGTTAAACAATTTATTTAAGAAAATAAGCGTCAATAACGAATAAATAAATTACGATTTCTCTGTTTCGCGTTTATTAAGCCTTTTGCGAATTTGGACGGAAATGTTTTATCGCAAAATTTCAATTTTTTCAAATATATTTCAAGTAACAACGTTTATGCTCCGAGTAAATTTTGCAACAGCATTCCGTCGAATTTTCGAATCGATTTTTATCGCTCCGGACTTCTATCGTATTTATTCTATTACAGAATTTTTGCGTTCCGTTGAAATATTTTACTCTGGTGTTTACGCGATTTAAATAAAATGAATGTTTATAACCGAACCTGCGGGCACGAAATGAAAAACTCGGTATTAATTGCTATCATGAATTTACGCGTATAGTTTGGCGAATTACATAATTTTTATAGACCGCGATAAAAAGTCATCGTTTCTGAAAAATTTATCGAGCTCCGTGGCTACAATTTTTTTTCTCGATTTTAACCAACTTTTTTACATTTTATGATTAACAAAATAATTATTAATTAATAATTCAAGGGTTTCATAAATTACCTGCGTATCCTGTTAATGATTTCGGTATTCAATTCTCAATTTGCAGGAAAATTTTTGTTTAGAATTCGCGCGCGTGACTTTTCTTTTGGAAAAAGAATCAATTTTACACCCAGCGGTTTAATGTATCGACACGGTGTTTCAACTTCCCCGAAGAATTTTCGAAAGTACTCCCCGCAGACAGTTTGCACGAGAAATTCTCTTCTTAAATAACATTCTATTTTCCTAGCTCTTTCGCGGAAACACTTTTACAAATATCGTTCCGTGAAATAAGAGCCGCGCCCAGTTTATTTATTGCTTTGTCTGCGTTTAAATATGCGCGGGGTGGTGTTTTTCATATCGATAATATGAAATTCCGATACAATGAGTTGCATATTAATTTATTCGAAATCTCGTCGTTACGTAGAATGAGTGAGAAGGAGCTACAGAAAGTTCGTCTGACACAGTATGGTTTATACTACTTTTAAGTAGTATCGTTGTAGCCAAACACTTTGTAGCCTGAATCGCGTGCTCGATCATGTGACACGTACTTTAATCTACGTGTTCTAAAAGTGAAAGGAAATTTTTTATCGATCTACTCTCGGAAATTGAGGGGAATAAAAATTGAGTGACGCGATCCTAAGCACTTTTCATGTAACAGATTCTGAGATTAGAAATTTCAGCACATCGAAATTCAACGGTATCCCATTCTCCTGAATTTAATTTCAAAGCTTTGATATTCCTAATAATTGCAATTTTATACATCGATGTTTTTAATAAAAAAGAATTTACTGTTTTATTTATAAAAGAATTAATAGTAATTTCCCGCTGGACATTCCGATATATTGATATTCTGAGTCTCCACATTTTTCTATTTCGAAACCTATTTACATTCCTAAACTTAGAAAATTTCAATTTCGAGGAATTTCTTCGCTCTAGAATTTAGTGCTCAGACAGGATAGGTATATTTATCTAATAAACTTGATATTACTTATCAATATTTCTCAATAAAATTTGAAACTGTTTTCTAATCACATATACATGGTATTCCGTATCAGATTTCCTGAAAACTGGATGTTGGATGATGTGGCAAGGAATATATAATATATGCTGCGTTATTCACGGGTTCTAACTTGTAAGAAAATTTAGAAGCCTCGTGTTCCATGATTTACAACCGGCTCCGCCACCGTTCGCTTCGATTAATCAGTTTTAAGCGGAGCCTTGATTGCCGTCCACCACACCCACATATTCACAACCCCTGTCACGTCTGTGGGAATGTTGCTTCCCATTCGTCCAACAAAAATCAGTTATGTCTGGAAATTTCTATCCATTTTATAAAATATTATAGCCTTATTCGAAAGCATAAATAATTTAACCTTTTTACGTCAAAATTAATTAATTTAAATTTAACAAAATAATTCTTTTCATTAAAATATATAAAAATATAAATAAATATTAATGTAATTTTATTTTTTACTGCCTGAAGCTTGGGTAGGATTTTAGGGGTTTTGTGGCAAATTAATTACGATCATTTCAATAACATTTTTATTTAATTCAAGTTAAAGTAGAAATATACTAAATATGGTATACACCGACAAGGCTCAAAAAATATTCTTCTGTCGCTTTGTAATTGGAGAAAAGGTACGTCGCGAATTTGCAATTGTCGGTGTTAAGAGGTTAATGTAAAGAAAATTCGTAGGAAAGGAATTCTTAAACAAGAAAAGTTCCTATGGAAATAAATTCACTACGAAATGTTCTGGAAAAGAAACTCCCACGCAGGAATATTTGTTTGTCAAGAAATTCATACGAATAAACATTTCCTGAAAGAAAAGAAATTTTGCGTATATAATTTTGTGTATTTGTAAACATTAGATCCGTTGTAATTTCTGTGCCTGAAAATTTATTCATGTAGTAATTACCATATTTGGGAATTTCTATGTCTTAAATTTTCATTCTCAGGAAATTTCTTCGCTTTCAAATTTCATCTCCACGAAATTTTCACACGCAATAATGAAACCGTAAAATTTTTGCGTCTTAACAAGTGTGCTTGCTTAAAATTGATAAAGTTCATTAGCGTGCATAAAAAATTGATTGATACACGTCTAGTGTTTTTTCAATGATACGTTCGAAAGAAAGATGTTTAGGGTGCAGGTGCCGGTTTTCACAGCCCGCTTAATCGTCGCCCGAATCGCACACATTACGCATTAGGCGAGTTTACATTGCGGACTCGCCGGAATGTGCGGCCATGTAAACGGCGTCCTGAGAAATGGTTCGCGCTGTGCAGCGAATAGTGTGTAACCTTGTAGAGAATAAATTGTTATTGCGTTTGAAGAATGCGGCAAATTTGTCCTTTATTTTAAACTCAAATATGTCAGGTATTTTTCGTTTTTACCATTTTCCAAATATTCCATCAAATTGTAAATTTAAGGTCTAAATCTCCGAATTTCGAGTTTGTTTTTAAATATTTGCATTTTTATAAGCAATAATGACGCATCAGATATTTAAAGTATTATTATATCCAATTTTCGAAAAATTCCATCAAAGTGTAAATTAAAGTCTGAGCGTTAACGCTTGTTAATATTAATTTTTTATGCGTAACAGTAAATGCATATGATCATTTGTTTATAAATTTCTGTAATCTTTAGATCGCTAGATAATTTAATATTCTAAATGATGAAATAAATTACGAGATATTTAACCTTTTTTTTTAATGGGACACAGTAAAATTCACGATAGAAAAAAATATCTGTGGACCAACTAACGAGGCCTTTCACGACTAGCGTTACAACGACGAATATTTTTTAACTGATTCTCTCGAACTGGCTAATAAATTACTCAATTACACCATGCCCATTAGTTTCACCAGTCGTGGATGTAAGTTCTCCTTAATTAACGTGTCGATAACACAAGCCAGCGGTTTGCTTTTTCGATGCAGCGTGTACCATTGCTCGCAATCACATTTCATCAGCATATGTTTTCTCGAAATTGGGAAAGTGGTTGTTGCGAGGGGTTTATAGAAAATCATTCATTTTAACGCGACGTACGACAAACATGGTGATTGTTTGCTTCATTTTTCGGGCAGTGTTTTATTATTTCATAATTTTGATAGATTGAAATTTGCACGCCGCAAAAATTCCAATACTTTCAAATTTATTAGCGGGGAAATTTATACACTTGAAAACCTTGCACGTGAAAGTTACTGTAGGTGACAGTTTCCCCGCGTAGAAATTCGTATACTTTGTAAATATAAGCGTTTGGAAAACTTTATGAGTTCGAAGTTCTGTGTATGGAAATTTCTAAGCAATGAGAATTCAATACATGAAAATCCCTACGCTTTGAATTTTCGACGAGTGTATATTTCTGTGATTAGCAAAATTCTATTCAAGCAAATCCTTGTGCCTAGAAATTCATATGTTTTCATAATGCTACGTTCGGAAATTCTAGCGCACGAAAATTTCTCTTTTCCACTGTTCTGAAATTACAAAGATCAATATCATCTCTCAATTAAAAATTCCAATAAGACAGTTTCCAACAATACAGGCAATTGAACTATGAAATCTGAGTAGCAATAACAAAATTCTTATAATAAATCTACCGATGAAAGTGCAGAGCCGGTGTTCATAAACTTAATTCTTACTTTTGATTTCCAATTGTCCACCGCAGACACGGAATTTAATTAAAATTCACGCGGTCGAATATTCAGAGAAGTCGAGAAAGCAATTTACAACCGGTCGTTCTATGCGCAAAATTAACGTTTCTATGCTACGATTCCACCGTAGAAATATTGAATTCTCCGTTTGTCCCGATAAAACTGATACCTTCACAATGCCGAACACTGTAGCTTCCATTACAAATTTCAATGGACTTAATTACACCGCTCCACCCTGCAGAATAATATGTATGTATAATATGTATGTATAATATAATACATAACAATGTATGTATAATATAATACATACATACGCATTAGGGTGGTCGTTAAAAATTAAATTTTTTGCGACGCCCCCTAAAAAGCTTCCTTTTGATGAAAAAACACTGGGAATTTTGTTTGTTTTTTTTAAGTAAAAACAACACGTGCCTCAAGACGATCTAAGTTAATACGAAAGAAAGTTTACTTAAACCTTGACGTGAAGAAATCTAGATATTAAAATTATGTTTGTACTAATTTAGTTTTAAAATAAAAATATCAATTTGAATGTCTTTCATTTTTTTGTTTAATAGACCAAATCAACTGGGAAAAATTTAGACTTTAAATTATTGTTTATTGTTATTTTGATTAACTGGGGCTCTTTTATTGATTTGGGTTCGATAATTGTTTATATTTCGAATAAAATTGTATTTCTCATAAAAATTCCCAAAAAACATGATTATACCAACAAATTATCTTAGATCGTCTTGAGGCACGTGTTGTTTTTAATTAAAAAAGAATTTCCCAGTGTTTTTTCATCAAAAGGAAGCTTTTTAGGGGGCGTCGCAAAAAATAAAATTTTTAACGGCCACCCTATTATACATACATACATTTGAAGATTGGAAAAGAAACATTTCTGTACATAGATTGTTTATTTTGCCTTTAAATTGGAGTTAGTAGAAAATATTATAAAATGTTTACAGAAGAGTGCGAAACTGTAATAAAAAACGTGGGTTTCTTTCAATTTTTAACCTCATGCTTCGTGTTTCGAATCCTATGAACAAAAAATCCATCTCCATACATACATGTATATTAATAAATAATCTTTGGATCCAAATTTGTTTTAAAATTTTCGAATAAGTACTGTTTGACGAATTAACAGAAGAAATATTTAGTAAGTGAATTGGAATTCGTGATTCAAATTTCTTGGAAATTTCGTTCGACGCAATCGCCGTTCAATTAAACGACGTTAATTAGAATCTGACAGTGAAACGTAATAGAGTAATTAATACACTTAAGAAACAGGATTATAATCCAACTATCGCCGCGAGATCGTGTTATTTTTTGTACCAAATAAATGTTTTGTAAAAAGGGGAATGTTTGCGCGCATAATTAATGTAATCGTCAACCCTTTTAGTCACTAATCCGTTAAGTAAAAGCAACGTTTCAAAAATAGGTTTGACATTGGAGTGAAAGTTTGAGTGTAATTAAAAAGACATTGTAAATAAACCTATTTCTGATCTCGAAAATTTAATCTATAAGAAAACATTAGAATTGTAACGATATGGGTCAAGAAGTAGAGGATGCGTGTTTACAATTCGTTTATTCTCTAATGTAAATTTTATTTTTTATACGGAGCATTTGAAGTAAAGCAAATTTGAGCAGAAACAAGTTTTCGTACAATTTCGGAACGATAGTGTCGCTAAAGTAAGTAAATAAATTCACTTAACGAAATTTTCAAGAACATGGTTTCTCTTCATCTAACACTTTACACCTGATTGTTGCCTCTCAGGCGCCAAAATAAAAGGAAAATGACATCTCTCGAGTGTGTTTTCCGGTCTTTGTCAATTCGAAGCTAGGACGACACATTCATACATGCTTTAAAACAGTGTTGGGATTTAGAAGCACTTTTCGGTTGGAAATCGAGGTGTCCCCTCTTTGTCCCACTTCTCGAAAAAGGACCTATGGTTTAGCTACCAAGTCCTTCGCCACAAGAATGTAACGCGTACTATTTAACGAGACCCTTTCGTTAATTCTCCTGAACGCTGTGAAATACCTACTTCAAACACATCTTTAATTAATACATCTATCATCCTATCGACATTCCTATCTCCCCTTGTATACGTACCAACAAATTTATTCACTTCTTCGTTTCTAGTTTATTTTCTCACTTACCATACATGCTTGCTTCAAAAACTTCATTTTTTTTACAATGCGCGTTTTTATTTATGATACGCGCCTGACCCTTTCGGAAGTAGTGGGGTAGAGGGCGATCACCTCCATTTTCGGCTGAAAAGGGCATCTAAATCCCAGCACGGTTCTAAACAACTGACACCCCCTCCCCTCCGCTAATACATTGCGGATCCAAAGAAAGCCAGGTACCGAAACCAAGTGTCTTATACTTATATCTACAGTTGAATGATTCGTTCTTATATTCTTATTCCATTTTGCAACCTTCGAATTGATCAATCACGAAAGTGCGACATATAGAAGTTCTCACCTTTTGTTTAATCCACGACCTTGCGAAATGTCATCAGTGTGTGAAGTGTTGGGAGAACAACGCAGTTATCCGAAGAAAAACATGATCAGTGAGTCACTCCGAATATTTGAACTCCAGACACCACGACTAAGTGAAAGTTCTCTTTCACTCATAATCTTATAAACCTAAAAGAATCGAGCATCTGATCCTTTATACCACAGTCGTAGCTCGAGGAAACCTGATCGTGAAAATAGTTAGAAATGTAAAATTTCCATCGAGATCCGTAGCATTTGTTAGTAGTGAAGAAACGCTGGAATTCCCTTTAACATTAGTCCTTCTGCAGAACGAGACAATCGAGTGAAAGTAGTTTGCGATTGGTAGATCACCGAGAAAATCCTATTACGATTAGAAGTAGCGAGGGGCTGATGATGTTACAATTTCTTTCCTCAACGTCTAAGAGACCAAACAACCGATCAGGGTGAAAATCTAAACTTGAAGAACCTGGGACACTCAAATTAGTATTCGTTCCCGAAAAGAATGAAAGAAAATGACTGAACTTTAATTTTAAATAATTAATAATTAACTTTTAAATTGCGTCGTGTTTAAATAATGGAAATCGAAATATAAAATTGCAATTTAACCATATCATCAAGTGTCGCAACTCTAATTGGGTGTTTCATCCTTGTCAATCCCTGCGACAGTAGCACGAATCAAGCATAGATCCGACTGAAACGGTCTGACTGTTCACTCATAAGTAGGCGAAACATAGTTGTTCAAGGCTTCCTTGAACAATTAGTTTAATTTCAAAAAGTTTATGATGCGGACGTGACCAACAACTGTTTTTGAGGATCACCGAGGATTATCGATTTATAAAATTTATTTTATGTCATTTGACCATACGTAGTAAAGTAGCAATTCCAAGAAGAGCTAAGAATTTCTAATTTTATTAATCTATGGTTACTACACAGTGTCAGGACGTTTTTCGTCATTAAAAATTCTTACTCACCAACTTCAATTGCAATTGACGTATCATAAACTCCAGCGTACCGAGGGCTAAGGTGACTTTCGCAAAAACATTTGGATTAACCGTCCGTTAGTGGCGGTTCACACGCCACCGTTGACTATACCTCTGACTCTTGGGACCAGTGGACCATACCTCAGTACCTAGGTTACGCCCTTAATTTTAAGTATTTTTAATTGGCTTCATTTCGAAACCTTCTCCGGAAAGTAAGTCCTCTCGAAGTGACGTTGGAGGGAATTGTAACGCCCCAACTTGACCTTGGAGAGAAATCGAGGGTTTAAAGGACGCCACTCTACACAAATCGTTAGTTAGAAATCCAAATTTCAAAATGAACACTAATCCGACCATCGAAACGGTCAAGTCCTCACATAGACATACGATCATCGAGACGATCCTAGATTTGTATCGTCTATGTTAACACATTCGCGACCACTGACGTGAATTCACGTCAGTTTGATAATAGACAACTGGGCTATTATCTACCTATATAGTTAGTATACAAATCATACAAATCTTTTATTTTAAACAACGCACAATTCCAACGTTGATGTTTAAAAATAAGTTTAAAAATTTTTATCCTTGCTTTATCACGTTCCCACCGCGGCGGGCTTATTTGTACTTCTCGGCATCTGATGGGTCTCTAATTCATAGTTTGTCATAGTTTGTTTGTTAATGTATAATTGTTTTGATTCAGTCCACTTGCAAACTTTTGTCGTCTTTTTATTAAGAAAAAAGACACATAAAATTGATTGCTTTATTTTTACCACTAGTGGTACATTCCGCCCGATGGAACAATTGTGTATGTACCACCAGTGGTACATGCCGGCGGGAACGTGTTAACTATACAAGTTTGCCACAACCAGCTTCAGAATTTAATTATTTCCATGGGTACTCAGTATTACAAACGGAAAGAATTTTTCGATCGCGAATGTGTTAACACTAAACCTACCGAGGTGGGTCAAATGACCGTTTTCAAATTTTTTATTAATGTGCCTGTATGCAACGTTATAGCCCTCAACGTTAATTTCTTTAATCAACATAAAGAACATACAGTTCTTAATTCGTGGCCGAGTTATTAACGAAAAGCGATATTTGTTGGGCCCAGTGGCGCGACAGTTCCTACTAGCGCAGTACCCTACTGGTGCAGACCTTCTACTGTCGTGCCGCCGGACCCAACGAAGCCCTCCGATTGGCTATCGTTTTTCGTTAATAACTCGGCCATAAATTAAGATACGGCATTACGAATGTCACTTCCCTATATTAGAATTACTTCAGCTATCACCTGGTTCAGGGACGTGCACGTTAGCTGGGACACCCTGTATATCATTGTGTTACCTTTTGAAGACTGCTAATAGAAATTTGTAGGAACAGATACGAAATGTGCAAGTTTTCATTTATTGTTTTTAAATAAGCGGTCCGTCTGCGTCAAGAAATGGTATTATAAGTTGAGTTTATGTTTATTCTAGATCACGACACGTGGTGCCTCGTTACGTTCTTTTAGTACATAAGTTCCTAATGCGTTATTGTTATTATTGCAGGCGCCTTTTCTAATACATTTCTTGTTTCTGTACTTTTAACAAACTTACGAGGGTCGTTTGATAAGTTTGGTAAAAAAGTAGGTAAACATTTTTTTTTTAACAAACCTTTATTTGTCAACATAGTCTCCTTCAAGGGCGACACACTTAACCCAGCGAGATTCTAATTTTTTTATCCCGTCAAAAAAGTATGATTTGTCAAAGTCTGCAAGTACGCATTCACGGCATCGATATTTCCTTCATTCGACGAGAATCTCTTCCCATCGTGCCATGTTTTCAAGTTGGGAAATAAAGAAATCACAGAGAGCCATATCAGGAGAGTAAGGTGGATACGGAATCAATTCCAAGCCCAATTCGTGTATTTTTGACATTGCGATTGCGAAAGTGTGAACTGGTGCGTTGTCCTAAGAACTACTAAGTCGCTCGTTTCAAACGACTACCAAATCTAAACGAAGTGTCGCTTTTGGGCAAAACGTGATATTTACCAGCCAAATGAATTCCACTTTGAGCTTATGTACTTCAAAATTTGTTGCGATGCGACATTGTTCAATTTTTACCAGACTTATCAAACCACCTTCGTAAATAAAACAAGTTTATTTCAACAACCAAACAACCAATTATGAAATGAACCAGAACAACAACTCTATCGAATGCGCAGACTATCTAGTCGAAATGCTGTACACTGTACAGTGTATAGTCTAGCGACTGGAGTGATGTACTTACCTGTGCGCGCTTTTCCGTCGACTGAAGGAACCGCAACCAACTCGACGCGCAATTCCATTCACCCTGCACCATAGATTTTGCAGACGCAGCGATAAATTCTTGATTTGTTGGTAACGGAGATGGTTTCGATACATTCTGCCATTGTTTTATGTGTCGCGACTGTTTACCGAAACTTATCATACATTTGGAAAATTACGAGTTCGTAGCATTTTTTAAATAAATACCGAAATCGAGCGTAAAAATTATGCCACGCACGATTCCCACTAATTAGTTCCAAATGCTGTTTAGAGATATTTGAATGCACAAAATGTATCAACAATATACATTTCCGTCTTCGTGAAAATCTTCCCAATTTTTTATTCAGACGAAAATCAATTATCTGATTGTCTTAAATATCTCACAATACCTGTTTCTTGTTAAATCTCCAGCATTATTAACGAATAAAAGGAGCAATTTTGTTCGCAGATCGGTATCAGAGCAGAAATCTCTGTGATATCCACTCATTTTCCTAGATGGAAATAAAAATGCTATTGAATATTGTTATCGAACATATTTCAAACGTCAAACTAAAATTTCAAATCGGCTTTAATTGTCTCATTATATGCCAGATATAGGTATATCGGATGCACTTAATAATATCAATTAATAAGATTGTTTCGTCAGACAACATGTCAACGAAAATCGAAGCAAGATAAACGCGTGCCAGGTAATCCATTCGCATCGAAATCCAGTAAATCCATTTGAATTGACGAGCGGAGACAAACGACGCAGCACCTGATACCCGCACAAAAGGACCGCCAATCAATTTGATTCTGACCGGATTCTGCTCTATAATCACTATACCCCATCATTTCAACTTAGATCAATTCTTCGGCGAACTTCTAATTACATTAGACTGAGCCACATTGATATTTACCGGAGACATTGAAGAATTGCATAATTTAAACGACCGTTTTATTTTTATTCTAGATTAAAATGATTCATGTATTTGCGTGATTCCATGAAAGTAATACGTGAGACGAGTTTAACAATTTGAAAATTATATCGAGTATATTTGATCGGATGAAATGTATTTACATTGGCAAAAGTGTATGGGTTAATGCATTGGTTATTCATATTAATGAGCATCGATCCACTTTTCAGATGTTTAAATAGTCGCTAAATATGCTGTTGAATAATTAAAAAGTAATAAGTAATCCATTAACTTAATCGATATTCGGAAATGGTAACAGTATGCTTTGATTATCGTCAGTTTTCCATGTTTTGTGTTTTATGCAACTTTGGATTCAGAATTGTTAAGAATTTCTATAATTTCGACTTACAAGCGAGAAATTCTGATGCGTGAAAATTTTCATGGGATTTTCTACGACTCGAATGCTTACGGGATAAATTTTTACGCACGTACAACTCTGCCCATGAGATTTCGGCTCATGGGTATTTCTTTTCCACGGATTTGCATTTATATAAATTTCTGAGTCTCTAAATTCCAAACTTAGTATTTTCGCGCGTGAGAATTTCTACGTCTCCAAACACATTCGACGACTATTCAACCGATACAATAGCGTAAATAAACCTATTGGTCCATAGAAAATGTATTCAGCTTAAATTTCGTTTCTACAGTCAGTGTCTATCAGCTTTAATGTTGTTCAACATGAATCAATCTGGGCCGAGCAACTTTATACCTTTATTCTGTTTTAAAACCTTTTACGAAACCGTAACGGTGGTATCGTTATTTAAAAAGTATCAAAATCTCCCCGGCACTCGCTCTCGAAACTTCCCTAGAGTTTTATAACGTACAAGAAACGAAGATACTTTTTCTTTGTCGCTTTTTTTGGTCACGTTCAGTTTAATTTTTGTTCACAATTTTTTTGTCTTCTCGACTACAGAATGTAAAATTGTATTTCTCAGATACTCGATGGGAAATAAATTCCATATAATAATTTTAGAACAGTTCGGAATCCGTTTTCCACACATTTTTACAAAAAAAAAAAACACATTTTTAATGGTATTTTGCAGAACATCCCAAAATTACTCTTTAAATCGATATATGCAAAAAAAAATTCCATAGATTATATTATTTCATACGAAACAATAAGCATTTTTGTGAATATTCAAAATTCTATGATAAAACCGAAATTTTTAGATTCTCTAATTTACCGCATGTGCTTAGGTAAACTGGAGCGGCCTATACTTGTCTGTACTTGTTATGTTAGCGTGCTATATGTATAGATATACAGCATACTACGAGAGAGAAAATTTCTTGCCGCATTTCGCTCAAATGAGCCGGCAAGACGAAACGGTGAAATGCAGCTGGCATTTCGACATTCTGGAAACCCCTTTCAACCAGCTCCATTGGCCGGAAATCATTTTCGAAGGGAAAGCGAGACCTCTGCTACCCTCTGCCATGAGTTCACGCTAATACGTTAGCGGGGAAGGATGCAATTATATGGGAACCCGTGTTAGGGGATGAAATAAACGTATTGTTCACGACCAAAATCTTGTTGAGTTTTCACGTGGAATTTTGTATGATAAATTGTTCGACGGATTATTTCACTGAGAAGACCGGTCGAGTGGAAATTTACGTTCACTGAAAGTTTCTTGGGCCACAAATTTCCGTGCGTCGAAATTTCCAAAATATGTGGGAATGGGAAAGTTTAGAAATTTTTGCGCGTGAAAATTCCAATGCCTGTCAATTTTCAGACGTAGATATTTTAAGGGGAAATATTTGTCCTGAATTTTTGCGGAGAATTTGTTTAACGTGATTCAGAATTTTTTGTGGAAATACCGTTCCAGGAATTACTTAAAAATTTGGTGGGTTATTTTAATTACATCCTAGACTGCCTTTTCGATTTTTTATTCTTGGATTAGAATACCTGAAGTGGATTATACAGAGCGGCAAATGGAGACGTGATTAAAATGTCGGGATTTCCTGGTGTTAATAATATTGAAATATTGGATTAAACGTGGTTATATGTATGTGTGAAATAATAAGTTAGTTGAGAAAAACAAATGCGACTAGATTTACTGGCATCAATTTACTTTTATACTGTTCATTCCCCATACACTCACATTTTCTCACTCAATAGAAAATACATGAAAGATTATTTAAACCCAAAAAATAAAATGATATTTTTAATCTGCATTATTGTTGCTTACTCTTAGTACTAGATGGATTAGGAGAAAATGAAGAATAATTATTAAAATCGTGGTTTTCGAATTGATCCGATTTTAACGCAAAATCAATTTTTCTTGTTAAAAAGTTTTTAACACATTTTTTCATATTTTTTAAAATTTGTCTAATCTCAACGATAGTCACAATTATACAGATTAAACTAAATGTTTTCGTTTTTGAGTTCTAGATCATCCTTGCAGTAGATTTTCGTAGCCCAAATATACTCCGATTATTTCGGTCACGCACACCTCGAAACGTATTTCCGTGTTCTTTACAGTAATAGCATAACATCTAGTAAATTATGCTGCGAAACTGAAAAGTAATTGGTCAGACAGTTTTTTCACAGAAAATTGTCTAACAATTCACATCTACTCGGACACAACCAGAAAACAAATAAACTCCATGATTTTTAAAATTTGTGTTTACAAACCTTAAAAAGTGGGAAACAAAATTCAGGGTTGGGGTTACACGTTTACAAAATTCTAATTTTAGAATTTGAATATATGAGAAGAACTTTCAAGCACGTCAGATTTGAATTTAGAAAATTGTACAGGGATGACGTTTTTACGGATTTCTATGATTTTTGCTCGCTGAAATGTTCACGTAGCGAAATTTTGATGCTCCAAAATTTGTATGGTATCAAATTTAGTATACTATACTCAAAACATTTTTCGTGGTTAGAGTTCTATCACTGCAATTTCTGTGCGCGGATATTTCTATATCTAAAAGTGCTATAGTTAAAATTTCAATACTCCTAAATTTCTATATCAAAAATTTATAGTCTGGAAAATTTTTGCGTTGCAAGATTACAGTTTAAAAATACTATGCACAACAATTAATGCATGTTGATATTTTTATGCCTAACAATTCTATGCTTACAATTTCTACGACCCAAGCTTCTTTAACTACAATTTCTGATTTCAGAAATTTCTATCGCTAAATAATTATTTACTCCAAACTTTTTGTTTAAAAACACAAAGTGTGAAAATTTTTGTACGCTGATTTTTCTACGTCAAAATATTTACGCCAGAAATGCAGGTGGGGAAAATTAGTTGCCTGAAATATCTAAAATTTAGACATTTATGAGTTAGACTCTAAATCATACTTATTTGACATATTTTTGCTATTCCCAGCAATACTGACCATATTTGAAATAACAAAATCGCAGGAAATCTCGGGCAATTGTTTAATATTCTACTTTCACAACAAAGTACAATAATCTCCTAGACAGTAATTAATTAATTCATTTGGAAAACATTAACGAATTTAAGTAGTCGCGAATAATCAGATTATTCAACATCAGCATTATGAGAATGTCACACAGATACTGTTATTTTTAGTGTATTTCCTAAAAGGAATTAATGAAAAATATCATTAGCGATTCAGAGAGGCCGAAGCACTTGAAAACACTGATGAAAACTGAGACGAAACGAAATTGAAACGATTAATATTACGGTATTTAATTTACTAAATGCTACAAGTTTTACTTTTCTGGAGAAATAAAAAATTTGTGCGATTGGTTTTGATTCAAACTAATTAAAGTTATTACCATATATAGGGTAGTTAGTAACCATATTAAAAAATTATTTAAAATAAAAAAATATTAAAATTAGTCATAGATTAATTCTACCTACACGGTCAAATTAAATATTTATTCAGGAGCCTGCCATGGAACTCTCGAATTTATGGACTCTGAAATTTCGACAGTCAATCGTTAAAATTAAATATCTAATTAAATATCTTTCTGTTCTCGCCATAAAGCCACCATAATAATCTGATGGAAATATATATTCTTATCAATGTCTTTACGTAACAACGGTTTCATCAAGCTCAAATATTTTTTTCAATAATTATAATCGTTGGATTAACGGGTGAAGGAGACTGAGAATATTGAATATTTATTTCTGGCTGTTCGTAGTTAAATTGGACACCCGTCCACGAAAAGTGTATAATTTAAGACTTCTTTCGAACTGATTTCATGAATATATAATGGCCATGATTGGCAATAATTCAGAATGTCATTGTCGAGCCAAAGCTCTCGTCTCGTCTTGCTGAAATGAAATAAAATCGGTTCGAGGAGACCTCGAACTCACCACTAATTGTATGTGAATTACTTACTTGGGTTTGGGAACACTGACAACCAAATATTAAGACGTGTATGCGACCTATTTTGCTCAATTTTGTGTGTACACATATACATATACAAGTTTTATGTTTTGTATTGTTTCGTGTGCCAAAGTGATGAAAATTGTAGTAAACTTTGGGATCACGCGAGGTGATAGACTTTGGTTATTTAAAACCTGTGAAATTTTAAAGAATTGAAATTTCCATGCGTAGAACTTTCCACACGCTGGAATTTTGTGTCAATCTCCTTGAGCAGGAATTTTTACATCGATAAATTTTCAGGCATCGTCTAAAATTTAAGGTGTTAAATTTCCAATTCCTGAAATCTAAAGCATTAAATTTACAACCTCTGAAATTTCAGATACTTTAATTGAATTCAGGGAAATTTAAGACGTTTAAATTTCAACGGATGGAAATTTGGAGGAATATACGTTCTGCACCGGGAAATTTGATAATTAAAAAATTCTAAGTGTGATGGAAAGTAGAAAATTCAAATTTCCACTGCCAGGGATTCAGATATCCACAAACTTTCACGTGCAGAAATTTCCACGTGTTGAACTTTCAAGATGTGCAATTCCTAAGCAAAGTAACTAGAATGCGCAGAAATTTCCATGTTTATAATTCCCAACTTGTAAAAATGTTCACAGGTAAGAATTCCAAAGGATACAAATTTCAACACCAACAAATTTTAACGCGCAGAAATTTAAACGCTAACAAATTTCAATTTTCCACACTTCCACGTTCAAATTTGTCAACACTTCCAACTTCCATGCTTACAAATCTCAAAGATTTTAAATATCATTGCACCGAAACTCCAAAAGTCAATATTAGTTCAATCACATTAAACCCATCACCCTGAAACTTCCATAAAACAAAACGAATCCCAATTAAAAAAATATCTCACCCTCCCCAGCTGTTTGGGTTTAACCAATATCCCACAAATCCAATTATTATTACAATTATCGAAACATATCCCGCTATCAAAATAACAATCCCCAACGAACTGATCGAGCCAATGGAACCATATGAAATATCTCGTATTAGAAACGTAATTTCAAGTTAACTGGAAGTACGTTAGTGGTGATTTAACCGAAGCTCCCGGGGACAAATCGAATTAAATGTTTCGGGGCCGCGGATCGTCCAGGATTCCCAAGGAATCCCGGTCTGTAAAAGCACTTTCTGGACGACCAAAACCCCATCTATCCGATTCGACTGCTTTCAGTCGAAACGGAACCCATTGAAAGAGGAGGGGAAATCAGGAGGGGCAGTGGTAGTATCAGGGAACGTCTTGTTTTCTCCCTGCGAGTCCTGGCGAAGGACTTGAGAGAAACGGGAATAAAGTATAAGGATCGGGTACAGTGATTCTCATCCGTGGGAAATAAAGGTATTTCTTAATTATTTTTAATTAGAGTTGCAGACAATTTTTAAATTCAATTTTGGACTAATTTTATTTACGTTTGCCAAGATTTTCGCAAAGGGAGGCTAAGAGGGCGGTCAGTGGTTTTTGGGTAAAATTGATCTCAAATAATAGGGGGTGATGAGTATAAAGACCTTATAAAATATTAACGGTACTTATATGGCCTGCCATGTTTTTTAAATTGACTTAAAGTTGAATGTCTGATGTCAACGAATCGACTACAACTTTTTTCTAGTCATAGTTTACTTAAAAATTGGTATTTTGTTAGTAAAAATTAGAGTAAATTGGTGCACGGAGAAACGTGCATGTTTGTTAATATTTAACGTCTTAAAACCGAACACTACAAATTTGCAATGTACATTTTCTACAATAATATGCGCGAGACAAAAATATTTGTCGAACCATGGTCGGATATAGCACGTAAAACATTCCCATGTTAACTTGAATTAAATAAAAATGTTATTTATATTATAATTGTATTTAATTTGCTACAAAACTCTAAAATCGTTCCCCAGCTTCAGGCAGTAAAAAATAAAGTTACCATAATATTTATTTACGTATATACCTACTTATATATTTTTATCAAAACAAACATTTAAATAAATTTTAATTAATTAATTCAGGTGTTAAGAGGTTAAGATGAAATTTCTGCGGGCATTATAATCTTGACACATGGACATTTAAAGTGTTAATATTCTTCGGGACTGGAAATTTGCAACGGAAAATTAGGAAAGCTATTAGGAAAACTAAAATATCTACGGATGAAAACTTGCGGCGAAAAACGTGTTTCGGGAAAGCAAATTAGAGATATTAAAATATTGTCTGGTTGGAAATTTCTGGTTTGATTATTTTTATTTTTGGAAATTGCGAATGCATAAATTATAACGGTCGGATATGTTGTACGTTTCAATTTCTCTGGATGAAAATAAAAACTCAACAAATTTCTATCTCCAAACTTTAAGGTCGCATAGAAATGATGTCCCTTTTAATATTTTCGGACAAAAAAACAAAAAAGTTACACCCACTGTAACTTTAACAAACCGTATCCTGAAAACGTTGACCGTTCGTTTTTTGTGAGCACTCAATTCTCTGTACAATTACACACTTTTTTTATAATCCCAAATGCGTCGCAAAATATTCGGGAAAGTCACTTAACAATTAAATGAAATATTCATGTCCGCCGCGAGCTTAAAATTCTTTCAAGTCAGCGAAATTCCGATATCAAATACGCAGTTGATAAAAAAAAATATTCAATTATCCTGCATAAATCAGCATAAAAGGATCCTCAAATTTCCCAACGGTGTTCCAAAGAAATTAATAGCAAGCGAACGTTCGACGGGTGACTTTTGTCGTCTCCAAAGCGTTGCGCTCAGAATCCCCTACGTACTTACGCCCTTCTGCGTCTCAACCCTGTACCTTGAACCTTCTGCCTTCCATGGGAATTATTCATGGAGTTAATTATGCGACCGAGAGTGCACTTAAGTCGCGATTAAGTGCAGCCTGTACCTACTTGGCGTACTTTGGCTTAATCTGCAAAGCAACTCGCTCATCTACGCATGGGAGTACGTATGCGAAAGTGAAATATGTGTGTGGGTAATGTGGCCGATGTCAAACATTCGTATGGATGTATGGAAAGTCAATGGAAATTCGGTTTGACTGATAGTCGAACGTAATGATTTTAAATTAATTTGTGGGTTCGTGATGTATAATAGGTTCCTCATTCTGGAATTTCAAGGGGTTCGGAAATGTTTGGGGAGCGTGTTTCTTTAGGGAGGTGTTAGTGTAAGTGTCAGTATTTAAGGTGACAGAGTTTTTATGGATGGAAATTTCATGGTTCTAACTTTTTATGGATGAAGGTTCGGAGCGTCAAAGTTAATACGAATGGAAATTTACGGGTTCCAGCGAATGGAAATTGGGGCGCCACAATTTTTCCGGATGGAAATTTGGGGTGTTGGATTTGTGGAAATATGAAGCGTTGAATTTTGTATCGATGGATATTCGGACCGTTAAAATTAGATATACTATAGTTTCTAAGAATGATATAATTTTTATGTGGTGTGTTAAGCTTTCGATGGGTAAAAATTTGGGTAATAATATTTTTCCAGGCAGGCAAGTTTGTACTATTAAACTATCTGTAGGTAAAAACTTGGGGTATTTAAATTTCTATCCATGGGTGGAAATTTGATGTGATAAACATTGTGTGAATGGATATTTCAGTTACTACAATTTTCGCGTATGGTTTCACGTCTAATTTCGAGGCTTCAAAACTTGGGCGCTAAAATTTTACCGTTCTAAAACTCGAGGCGTTACAACTCCAAAGCTTCAAAAATTTGATGCTTTGAATTTCGTATATTTCAAAACTTAGGCTGCCTAAATTTCAACGGATGAAAATTTAAAATATTGAAATTTATCTGGCTGAACGATTTTTTGTTGGTTATCATGCAGCTTGGTGTATAGCGGTGAAAAAAAGTTTTCCGAACCGGAATATCGTAATCCGAGTCAGGTAAACGTAAAACGAAGAGGAAAAGAAAATTGAAAAAGGAAGAAAGAAGGAAGAAGGAAAACCGAAGAAAAGGAAAAGAAAGTGGCAAAACAAAAAAACAAAAAGGAAAAAGGAAAAAGGAAAAAGGAAAAAGGAAAAAGGAAAAAGGAAAAAGGAAAAAGGAAAAAGGAAAAAAGGAAAAATGAAAATAGAAAAAGGAAAAAGGAAAAAGGAGAAAGGGAAAAGGAAAAAGGAAAAAGGAAAAAGGAAAAAGGAAAAAGGAAAAAGGAAAAAGGAAAAAGGAAAAAGGAGAAAGGAGAAAGGGAAAAGGGAAAAGGAAAAAGGAAACCGGAAAAAGGAAAAGGAAAAATAAACGGAGAAACGAGTGGCCCCTACTCGAGCCTCAACGAAAGTAATCCCGTAATCCGACATTACTCCTAGTTTGCGGACCCCTCATTCTTTCTGCTTCTTTCCATCTTGTTTCTTTTTCTTCCTGGAAAACGGGCCAGGACATTACGGACAGACTGTTCCTTTCTTCATTTCACAGTGACACGCGTCGTCTGAAAAATGACACTGGTTCACAAATTCTTTCTCCATGTGTGGACATCATTTTCCACGCTCTGCGGAATCGTGTTTATCAGGATTTGTACCGTAGTTCCGTGTATGTATGTAATGTTTGCTTGGTATATCGATTTTGGGGGCTAATAGGGTAGGACTGAATTATATGCATGAAGAGTTTCGAAAATTTCACCTAGGTTGGCCAAATTATAAATTTCAAAATATTTGGGTACCGAAGAGAACGTTGCGGAAAAATACGTTCAAATCAATAAAAAATTAGACGTAAGGAAAGATATGTACCTACTAATTTTAAAACACAATAATTTTTTATTTATGGCAATAGTTAAGTACCTACATACTTATTATCTGGCAAAAATCGATTTTTTCCAGATCAGTTATTCAGTTTCTTACATTGTTATATACGATCGTCAAATTTAGATAATTATTAAGTTACTTATTATTACAGACTATTAATTAACACGGTCCAAAACTAATTAAACAGAAATATCAAGTAGGATCCTTTTTAGGAGACGATAGTACGCACCAACGGATGAAAAAAAAACACAAAAATCTTAGGACCGAAAACCACCCCCTATAGAGATACAACTTCTTTTGTAAAATGGTAAAAAAATCATATATCCGAAATAAGTCATAAGAGACCAATTTTCATTTTAATACTACCAGGAGATATCAAAGTTTACGAAAAAATATCATTATCTACTAAAAGGAATTATTACACCCTATGTACAGGGTTTTGGGCCTTGCCACTCCGTCTCCTTGTAACGTTTTTTGGGACTAGGAGCATTTCGAAAAAGTGTCTGGCAAATCTCTGCGATATTGTCCGTCGTATCTCATACCTTACGAGTGTTCCTTTTTTCGTGCTTGGTGAAATTTGATGTCTATAACATTCTAACCTTAAGGTTTTGTGCATTTACGTTCGTAAAGATTCGACAAAATTTATGTGTTTATTTCCGTGGAAGTCGCAAGTTTCAACCAAAAAAAATGGCAATGTGTAACTTTTCACATGAATGTACGATTTTTAGAAGTGTGCCGCTCTGGCGTTCAACTGACAAAGGGCGGTAAAACGGTGAGATGTAACACCGACAGTTACTTACACAATATACTTGTATATATTACATTAAATTTCAAAATCTGTGCTTCATCTAATTTTTCTCAAATATTCATCCGTGATTAACTTGTCGGATAAACTGGACATGGATCTTAAAAAAATTAAGATCCACATTGTTTACGAAATAATAATTGATGCGAATAAATCAAATTAAAGAAAATCCTGTAGGTATTTTATTTCTTTCTAGACAAGTTGGAAACCATCAACAGCCACCGCTTAAACAGAAATAAATCTCTATTTCGCGATTTTAAACTGACCACGAATTTTCCAAGCTGCCCTTCTGACTTTTCGGAACGCGGGCCGGCTCATGAAAATTTCACCCTGTTTACAAACACACCCTTTTTTTCCTTTCTTCTTTTCCCATCCCTCGTTTACCGCTCGCACTCTCTCACTTTTTATACTCTTTTGCTCCGTTCTCCTTTGCACATCGTTTCGGCATAAAGGGTCGCGAAGAAAATTATTTTTCTTTTTAGTTCCAGTCACGTGATCGTGGAGATCGATTAAAACGAAGAGCGGTGAACTTTTGAAAATCCTGTTGCATGCGAAACCCGAATCCGAATCGTTTAATCGCAGATCCGTAAATGATTAACCGGAAGTTAAATAAATAATTAAAAGCAGATATTAAGTATAAGCGTTTAATGCTAAGTGCATGGTAGATAAAGAGATCCTATTAGATATTAAGTAGAGATATCCAGTTCCAATTAGACATGAGATATTAAGTCGAGTTTAATCAGACATTCAAATCCTAATTCGATATTATCTAATAACGTATTAAACGCAGTGATCTAATTAGGCAGTGGAGATTCTAACAACGTTCAATAATTGTTCACAAAACGCTATGTTTTCGAAGCCGTACAACTTTATACAAATAAAGTTTGGGAAAATAAGTAATAAAAAAAATAAATTTAAGTTTGCTTGGGAATCGTTATCAGAAATGTTGGGTTTTGTAAAAATGTTGTTTAGAAGTCAATTTATTTTAATAAGAGATATACGAAAATTATTTAACAATGTCTTGTCTTAGGCAAAGTACAAGAGTACTTGTCTGTTTATAATAAAACTGCAAATTTTCCAAAACCTACGATGGTATTCGTAAAGATGGCGTCGAGACGTATAATTTGGCACTAATTTTCGAAAAAATCGGGCCACCGAGTACATTTAATAGAACAGTAACCAAATTTATTAATTAAATTTCGGAGAAAGAATTTTTTGGGGAATTCAGTTAATTGAATATATTTATTTAGCGATGCTATTGTGTCGAACCTGAACAATAATTTGTACTCGTCCACATTTGTTTGATTTCACATTCTACGTACAATAAAGTTTGCGTTAATGAACAATCGATTCCAAAATCACATTCCCTTGTATTAATTGGATCATATCTTTGCATTTTTTATGCTATTATAAAGATACATTTATTTCTGGGATGTTGAAATTAATTAATGGCAATTGTAGATTGATTTTCAATAGACATTAAAATTGTGATATGAAACTTTGTTATTTTTGTTGATTTTGAGGTAATGTTAATGAAAATTGATATTGGAATAGAAATTATTCAGAGGGAAATTTATCGTGTACAGTTTCATTGAAACATTAATTTTAAATTGAATATACTTGGTAATATTGCAGTTTGATGCCCAGCCAATACTAGTATAGAATTCATAAAAACTATATTACATTAGCGTAGCATTGTAACGTACTGATTCGATAATGGAAAACGATATCCGGCTATTGTTGCGAAATGTTTACACCTTTGTTGATACGAATTATCAGGATAATCCATGTTGATCTAATATTGTATAATAATTGAAAATTGTTATCATCGTGGTTGTGTATTAATCTGTGTTGACGTTTCTCCGTAATCAAATTTCTACGCATGATAATTCCTGCGCGTGAAATTTCGCATATTTCGAAATGTCATAGTGTGAAAATTGTCATGTTTTAGAATTTCAACGTCTGAAAATCCGATGTGAAATAATTTTTCTTTTTAGATTTCCACGTCTCAAAAGTTCTAATCTCCGTTTCGGAATTCCATCACTCTAGTTTTTTTCATTCTCTAAAATCTCAGCCCCTTAAAATTATGAACCTTTGGGATCTCTCCTCCCATACATTCTTGCGCCAAGCAAATTTTACGCCAAAAAGTGATACTCGAAAGATTATAATAACTTTTTAAAAAATGCATTGGATAGAATGGTCATTTTTGCGATATTAGCTGAAACAATTTGGTTTTTGATGAAATTCATTGATTTCTGAAATAATTGGAATTTTCAAGAATTGAAACTGCAATTCAACTATATTTCTGCAAATCCTCTATTGATAACGTATTACCTGCGGTACAAGCCGTTATTACCGAACGTGTAATCTATGGGACAGTATAATATGGATATTCTAAAGACACATAGTTTCCACTAATGCATAACGCATAACGTAAATGGTATATTTCGGTGTCTTTATCTTCATTACGCTTCTATCCGATTCAAGTTTATGGCTCTCGTTCGTCCCGTTTATTACATATTACTATCGGGAATGGAAAATCGAATACCATATCTCATCCACTCACGTGTTGGACGAATACCACGGTTAGAACGTTCGTTAATATATAAAATAATAAATAATGTGGCTTATGGATAGATAAGTAGGATATAAAAGGAAATTTACGGGAATATAATGAAGTTTACGTAACACCTTTTAACATTCAGGTAAGTGAAACAATTCACGTGATTCCATTTCTTATCAGTGGCTACAAATTTTAGAACGAAAGAATATTACTCACGGAAAATTTCGGTAACAGAAATTTAAGAGGCATGGAAATTTACACGTGCGAAAACGGTGGAGTGAAAATTTTCAGAGCGAGAAAATCATTACGCTAGGGAAATACTAAATGGAAAAATTTTCCCGCGCTAGAAATTTGATGGCGTCAGAATTTTCACGAGGAAGTAATCATAAGTTTCAGTTTTTGTATACTGAAACATACGAATCATGGGATTCTAGTCCCATCACATGGAATTACATCGCGAAATTGCAGGAGAATTTCCATGAATTCCAAGAATGCGAGGAACAAAATTCGAAATTAATGAAGATTACATTATTTTCGCTGAGACCTTTCTGTTGATTTCGTTGAACCTTCCTTGAAATAGAGTTTTTAAGATCACGGATATATACACATCTATGTGGTGTGAGGGTCAGACGGGGAAAGATTATGAGCGATGAAACTCCATAATACAGAAGCTTCATGAAAATTTCATTAAACCGTCCAACAAAGCGACGCGCAGCTGTAAACGCGTGGCTTGAATTCAACTAATAAAACGTTTCCTTGATAGCGTGTCTGATAAACTGTTAAGCATTTTTTCGCTCTATATAAGACTTTCTATTTTATTACCGTAACCATGAAACGTTCCCTTACGATGCATTCTGAAAAATTCTGCATGATTAGACGCATTTTAATACCTACAGGTATTGTATCAATAGAATTTGAATTTGCATAATTTATCGTTCAATAAAATATCTGTCGTTTTTACCATTCAGATTATTTTGTGGATGACATTTTTTACACACTGGGAAATGTCTACGCTTTACAAATATTTATTATTACAAATAACGATCGATAAAAATCATTTAGCTTTACAAATATCTATGCATGGAATTCTCACGCTATGAAATGTAAACATGTACAAACGGTTGCACCTTGAAATTTTAATGCATGGAAATTTCAACGTATTGAAACTTTAACGCATGGAAATTTCAATGTATTGAAATTTTAACGCATAGAAATTTAAACATATTGAAATTTCTGTGCTCCCTACTTTCGACTATCTGAATTTTCGCGATCTTTAAAATTTCTATGCGTGGAATTTCCAGCGTCTCAAATATTCAATGTCTCAAAATTCTGACGCATCGACATTTCAAACAGTGGAAAACCCAGCGTCGAAGGATTCCATCACTCTGAATTATTTGCAAATCTCACTACATATCACAACACCAAAAATTCTATACCTCCATCTCCAATCACAAATTAAACACTTCACTTGCTACTCAACCACCGTTTAACGTAGAAATTTAATATACTCGAAATAGCAGCTTTACCCGTTCTTTTTAAAAGCATATCTGAATTATAATTTAATTAATATTCTCCAGCGGAATAAACCAATTTATCTCTCGTTACGTAAGAAAATCCGCGAGTAAATTTCTACTGGCTAACCATTCCCGGAATTCCATATGTCGTGCCGAAGAGGCGGGTTGGGTCGTTTTGCATTAAAAACCGTAGAAACCCGTAAAAAGCGTAAAAACATGTATGCACGTCCCATCTGGCCGATAAAGCTGAAAGTATAATTTAGGAGATTACACGGTGAGAAAAGAAAAGAAACGAAAGGAAAAGAAGAGTGTATATAATGCAACATTTCCGATAAATATGGAAAGTAAGTCGCCCGGGAATTATATTCCTTCAAGGAGAACAAAAAATTATTTCTAGACTTTTCTGAAGAAAAATTATTTCTTTCGGATTTTGTTACTAATCGTTCCCGCAAGTATTTTTATCCGCGACTGATAAATTATGGGGAGAAATTGTTGTTTTTCCAGTACGAGTGCAAATTACTACGCTTTGAAAATTTTACGAGTGGAAATGCCTAAGCGTTAAAATTCCTAACCTTGGAAAATTCCGTACCCGCAAATTCTTACGCATTAACATTTCTAATGTATACAAAATCAGATGCGTCACAATGCGAAAGTGTGAGAATTTATACGCTTCAAAATCTCTACGCATGAAAATTGCAAATTCTTGAAAAATACGAAGTGGAAATTCTCACACTTAGAAATTTCTACCCTTGGAAAGACCTGTAGCATGGATAATTCTTACGTGCAGAATTTTGTTATATACGCGATTGCCAAATTACACTGGGAAAATGTGATTCCCCTATTTGGTAAATTTCAAAATGTCTATAAATTAATATTACACAAACTTGTCAAATTTACTTTATACCTTTATCACTTTGTACCGTTATCAGTGAAGAACCCCCTGGAAAATTCTTTCCGATTCATGTCGAACGTGTTAAGCTGCGAATGACGAGGATCGATTCCTTCCTCGAAAATCTAGTTTAATTAAAAGCCTGCACGAAAAATTCCATCACGGACAATTTTAGTTTTACGAAAAATCAATCTAACGCGAAACAAATAAGATTCTTGGAATAGTAATCAATCCAAAAACAAATTATTGCGTTACGTAACACGAGTGGCATTTAAATTTACCCCTCCAAATTAAAAATAAAAATCGAGAAATTAAACATGATCCGAGCATTTCATTATCGAGATATTCATTAGTTGAACAAATCTTCGAAAAATTGTAAAGACGGAAACGACAGATTGGAAATTTCACGTGTTTCGAATAAATCTCCGTGTATTTAAACAGATTTTCCCGATTAATTCGACGCCGCGACACTCAACGCGATATCCGAGAATCCCAGCCGTTGGGTTTCAGGATCGTTAAAAATTTCGTCGCACGGAAGTATGCCGTAGCGATAAAATCCTACTAATGCGCACCGCCAAATATTTCATGAAAATCGAGTAATAAGCCGCTAAAACGGGATTAAACTTCGGGTGCACTTGTATTTTTAATAACGCCTTCGAAACGTCGAATTATAATCCTGTTTATCCAGCACCTCCCCCCGCCCCTCTCCTACCCCCACCCGTGATTAAACAAGGGGGAAACTTTTCGGCCGTCTTTCAGTTACTATTTCCACGCGGAATGAGAACCCCTGGGATAATCGAAAATTGATACTTGTAATTATCAGGGATGATTAATAATGCTGCAGTAAATCCGTCGAATTAATTCCCGTTTGCGGATTAAACGAAAGTCATTCTGGCGATTTATTTGTGTTAAATTAGACCGCGTGTGTCAATGGAAAAATCAACATGCGAGAAGATAATAGGCGAGTCCATTCGATTAAATCACATTCCACGGTATTTGTTTAAATTAACATTAGCGTGGGAGAAATCTGGTCGTTCGATGTTTGCTGATTCTTGCCAATGGAAATTTGAGTTTCCGCGAAACTGAAATATTCTCGCGAATGTTTTTGAAACCATTCAGCGGATTTGTATCGCCTGATTTCAAGTGTTCCGTTATAATGCGTAGTTAAAATAAGAGGCGAGGCAAGAAACAAATCCATAATCCGTTGAATCAACGGAGATTTTGCTTCCGTGAAAGAGCGAGAATAATTCACAAAGTTTGTTAAGTGCGAATCGGATTTTGCTGGATGGAAATAATTACACGGAAGGAGAACACACAGACAATGCAAATTTCAGACGGTTTCCATACTGTCTTTAATCCATGAATATCCTTACCGCTAGATCAGTGTTAAACCTGGCGACGTTATAATTTCGATCTTATATTAATTCTGATATTGTTTGATTATATACTCGCGGAAAAAAAGGTTATTTAAATCTGAATATCATTATTAAAAACGAAGGGATATTAAAGAAGAACAAAATTTGTAGAATAATTCAAATAATCGTTGTCGTGTTTAGAAGAAATTTCCGTACGGATATTTCCTTTTAAAAAACATGCTTTGAATATATTACGCGCTGAAATTTACACCCATTGAAATTTCGGCGCGTGGAAATCCGAGTGCGTTGAGATATAATATGCCCGTGGATATTCTAAAGCTTTGAAATTTCTGGAACTTCACAAAATCTGGAAATTCCTTCGCATTAAAATTTAGGGAGCTGGAAATTCTTATGCCTTGATAATCCTACGGGAGGAAATTCCTGTGCGTTAAAGTTCGTATTCCTGGGAAATCTGTGTACCCTGAAAATTCTATGCGTGGATATACCTGCGTCTAAAAATTTCTGAACTCTAAAGTTTGTATCTCGTAGGAATTTCTTTGCGTATAAATTTGTATGATATAAAAAATTTACGCGCGAAAATCCCTGTGTGAGAAAATTCATATGTTTCATGTTTCGCAGCCACTAACATTCTTACACCTCATAATTAAAATTTCGTTTTGAAAATTTCTGCGCCCTCAAAATTTTACCTGTGGAAATTCTTACGCGTGAAAATTTCTGCGCGCGGATGTTTCTATGGTGAAACCATACGCGTCGAAAATAATTAAAAATATCGCTACACTAGTTGTGTCCGTGATTGGCTCTATTGCAAGTAATATCATTGTTTGAAGTGTCTTATATGCTAAATCAATTTTAAATATTACCATTAATTTTTAGAATATTCGGAAAATCTTGCCCTGAAGATAAGTGCATAATAACAGTTGAAATATCAACATAAAAACGATATACACAAAATGTAATTTTCGTAATGTGCTTTTAATATTTTCATTAAGCTTATTCTCAGTTTTTCATTACAATTTAAATGAAATTTTTTTCATTCCGAGTAAATAACGTATCTGCGTCAACCTTATGATGAATTAGCTATGAAAGTGATGCTGTATAATAATGTTGATAGATATTTTTTTCTTGTTTCACAACAGACCCGGGAACATTTTACAATTCTAATTGGTTTAGTTTGAAGAAAATTGGAGAAGTAGTGAATTAATCACAGCGAATGAATTTCTGGGTTAATTCATGGTAGATTAACGTTACTACGGTGGAATTTTCATGGGAAGCGGATATTTCAAGGCGCAGGAGTATGGGGGTATTCAGACTTTAATATGTGTAAATAATCACGCGTTGTAATTTCTGAACACAGGAATATTGAATTATGGAGTTCTTAATGCGCAGGAAAATTAGAGCCACGAAATTTGATCACGTACACATTTTCAACTTCATTGCAACTTCATGCAAAGTGTACGAGTTTGGCGGAATATTAGAACAATAACCTCAAGGTGTATAAATTCTTACGTTGCGAACACTTAACGCCAACATTTTCAAATTACAAAATTTCTTTTCGAAATTCAATAGAAACTTCAGTTATCGAAAAAGAGAAGACACCCTAAAACTTCGTATTGACATAGAAAACTCGGAACTGACAGAATAAATTTTACAGATACTCAAACATACATGAGAAAATGCGTGGAGAAAATGTGAATGAGAAAAAGTGTGGAGAAAACGCAGGAAAATCGATTTTTCCTTTCAGACACGCGTTGAAATTCATACGCTTTAAAATTTGTCTTCGTGGAAATTCCTACGCTTCCCATTTCAAAGTGTGAAAATTCTTACGCACTAAAGTTGATATGAAGGTACATACCTTTAGTTTAGAATTTCTACGCATAGAATTTTTAAATTGTTGAACATTCTACCTGTGGAAATTCTTACACCTTAATACTTGTACGCCAAGAATTTTCTTCTCTCTAAACGTTCAACGTCTAAGCTTCCCACTGCTCGAAACTTTCAGCGACCACATATATCATCCCCATAAAAATCCAGATCTCACGAAACAGCGGAACAAATCGAACAGATAGTAAAACATCGAACGGAAACTAAATGGGGGAAAGAGTGAACAAAACGAACGAAAAAACCTGCCGAATGTTCTTTCTAGCAAACACGAGTAAGAGTGTCGCGCGGCATACATTATGATTTATGATTTATGGATGTTGAAGGGAACCCCTATATAAGGCTGTTTATCGAAAACCCATTACGCTGCGTGGATTTATGTACTTCCGTCAGATGGAATACTTTCCAGTCTTCAATGAACATCCACCGGCACCAGCTGTTTCGAACATCGGATATGTGTGCACCTTATACATGTGCGCCTGGAAAATATGAGTCCTGGAAGTACTTTGAAAACGGCGTGGAAAAGATGCTCGTATGTGGTTTGACTTTGTCGATGATGAATGAAGACTCTGCGGAAAGCTAAGCTAAGCCATGGGATCCTATAAATTGTACATATTGAAATGCGAAATCTATATAAATGGATATTTGTGTTGGTTTCCAGTATCTTTAGATATTTCAGATTCCATAGATATTAGTAAATTCTAAGTTCAGATTTTTATGAACATTTCATGGGATGACATATTGTGTTGTTATTGATTTATCGGGTCCAATGTTGGGTGAAGGTTTCGATAGAAAATTTGTTGTTTCTTTGGTTTAATGCTGCACAACTATATTCGGCTAAATGTAAAATGACAATGCGAGCAGGATATTTCAATGTAATATTGGACCCATATTGGCACCACATTGGTGCCCTGTTGGACTAAATTCTGATTGGAATTTTTGAGGATTGACAAATTTTGGATAAAATGCATGGCGTAAAATGTCTGTGCATTCAAATTTCTATGTTATTCCCTTGCCTTAATATTTCAACGCTTTGAAATTTCGTTGCTCTAAAATTCCTATGTTTTGATATTCAGTTCTCAAAAATGACTCTGAGATTTCTGTTATTGAAAGTTTTTATAGCTTGAAGTGCCCTTGTTAGAAAATTTCAGCGTTCTAAACATTAACCCCCAGTGTAAATATTAAAGCTGAACAGAGATGTAGGGCTGCATTGTCCGAAAAGACTTTCTAGAAGACAAGGAATTCGTGTTTATCCGTAGCCCCGAAAGGAAACGTAGATGTATCAAGTTAGCCGGGGTGTTTAATTAACGAAGAAGGAATCCTTCTTCATCCGGTGATATCGCTGGGGGCAGTTTATTCAGTTTATTCAGTTTATTCAGTTTATTCAGTGGACAGCCAGAGATAGTAATTTAGTTCAGAGGACGAAATGCATTTACCCTCCCGCTGAATTTCAATCGAGCAAGTGCTGTAACGTCATCCGTAATCAACTACATAATCAACTACATAGTCTTTCTAATAAATTCACCGAATCTCGACATACTGATTACATTATCTCATCCGTTAACTCAATTTTTATTTTACGATTCAATTTAACTAGAATTTTCTTCCCTTCTTAGGAGAAACTAGTATAAATAAGTGAAAAATTTCAGTACGTCGAAATTTCTAGTTTTTGAAACTACGCGTAGAAATGCTCAAACTTTGAAATTTTACGCACGTGAATTTCTACGCATTAAACTTTCAATAAACAGAAATAAATATCGCTTGTAATGTTACGCGTGGAAATTTCAAATTGTTGAGATTTTACGCCCGGAAATGTCGAACTCGATGTTTTAGGCATACAGATTCCAAAGATTTTCAATTTTTCTGTTAAATTCTTTAACTCTGTTAAATTCTTTCGCCAAAATTTCTACGGGCAAGAATTTTTACGCCTCGGACGTTCTACGTGTGGATCTTTCAAAACCTAAACATTTCTACATATAAAAATTCTAATACCTTGAAACTTTACGCATAGGAATTCGAAAGCCTTAACATTTCTACGCATAAAAATTCCTCGTGTTCTGTCTTTAGTGTAAATTCGTCATTCGATGTAACTCCGAAACTTTTACCCTTTGATATCATTTCATTTAACATTTCTAAATTTAAAAAAATTCAGTTCGTTCACCTGATAATACTTCTACGCTACAATATTTTCAAATCTATTTACATAAACTTAAGCTATTTTTAATAATGCAGTAAGCTTCCCAGTTTGCAATTGGAAGAAGGCATCTTGCTTAAACCATGCTGTCCAAGAAATAGCGAGGCAAATGACGATATTCCAAACGTTCGTTATCGAGAAACGATAATTCCGTGCCGCGGCAAGAAAAAGGGAAAACTAAGAGGAATGATTTCCCATCGGAAGATGATGGCGGTCGATCTTATTTACCTTGCGAATAATTAGCGAGCAAGAGACAAACAGGCGGAATTACTTGGTCGCCGGCAGGAAATAAATCTGCCTTGCGAAAGTGCAAGATGTTCCGAAGTAAGCGGGTGGAAAACAAGAAGAAAGGGGGAAGGAAGGGAACCTAATGAAATAAGGGTTGTTAATGAGTGAACCAGACAGTGGCGTAGCGCCTTGGACTTCATGGTGTGATTAAATTTACCTTGCTTGTTCCTGCGGACATTTTTTTCGCATAGAAATTTCAAGGCCTGTCAAATCTCCACGCTATAAAATATCTACTACCTGGAGATAGGACTCCCCGGCACTGGGAGTCCTGGGTCCAAAGATATCAGGGTTTCGAAATAAACCTTGTCTGGCAGAAATCCTTTCGGACTTCTCGGCTCGTTTTACTCGCGGTAGTAAGAACTAGTAACGACAACGACCGGAAAGGAACGTCATTGAAAATAACGAGTTTCACCGGGAAACGGGTACCGAAGCGAAACGTATTTTGTAAGTTTCCTTCCAAAGGGACTCCTTTCAGCTAGCTGGTTATTAGGAGTCTCCTGTTGTTTTTCCGAAAGGATTAGGATTTAGCGGGAGACAGGAAAAACAGTACAGAACTCTCAGCATTAAAATGCAGTTAAACACCTTCAGATTTTTAGATGTCTCTAATTTAACCGGATCTTGAAGATTTCTACGTAAACTATTAAGGCGAAGTTAAGAAAAATTTGCTAGAGTCCTGGCATGACGGTCTGATGAAAACAATTATTTTTATATCCGTTGTTTATTTCTCTCGGAAAATATTAAGCGTGTAAATTTGGTATTTTTACATAGAGTGAATGTTAGGATATTGTGAAAATTATTATTCTTCCCGGCCTTGAAATTAATAATTTAATACAGAAATAGAGCCTAACCGTTTTGTCAATTTATGTTGACAGTTCGCGTTTAAATTCGAGCATCAACCTAAGTATATAGAGATTCCAAAGTTATATGTATACAATTTCGTTTATTTGGGATCATTAAAACAGCTACATTGAATACACCGGTGGTGCAGGAACTACAGCTACTACAATTGTTAATAAAATGCGATATAGAAATTCTGAGTATTAAATTAATTATGAACAACTATGTATGCCAAACCGCAATTCTATAGATTGAATGTGCGTGTTCTAAAATTAGTTACAAATGATCAGATATTATTGTTCAACGCTTGAAAAATATTCATTGAAACTCTGCTAACATAAATTTACCTTTTTGATTTCAGGTGAGTTTACGGGTACCACAATCTTTCAGACTGCTGCTTCTCGGATTCTTGTGCGGCCAATGGGTCCATTTCGTACAGTAACGTACTATACGATGGTTTCATGAAATGGAATACGTTTCTTTACCTTTCATGAACCCATCTGCATCAGACAGAAAACTAGAAAATTGGTGCTTACCATGAACATTTGTTTTTATTGTATACGGATAAAAATGTTTCAAAATATTTAAAAAAACTAAAGAGAAATTGGCGTAAACATACAATTCACATTTTTATTTACTTTAATAAAGACAATCCATACACACATTGATATTAATTTGAGAAATTAAATTTAATTGTTTTGCATAGTACGAATCAATATTTTGTTGCTTTAGCCGAAAAAGATTTTAAGCTGCTTGCAATCATTACTCTTCGCTAACTACGTGCATATGGTCTTTGGCTTTAATGCCCAAAAGAGTAGTGCGCATATACATGCGCTTGGTTGATACTAACCAGACAAATTTTGCGAATATATGATGTTTTCATGATCCAGATGGGTTAAGTATCACTTGCTTACATACACAAACATTGTCAGCCAGTGAAACTCTTCATTCATCTGAATGCAAACTTTCTCACGCTCCTCGGCCCTTCCAGCCGATAGAACATGAAAGGCAAAACGAAGAAAAGATGGGCCGCAAGATGATTGAATTTATGCGGTGTCTTTTTCGAAAGCAAGTTAGGAAAGTCAAGTTCCAAGTTGTTCTTTAACCAGACTCCGCTTTTATCCTCGCCAACATCCTGTTGTCATCATATTCTTCTCTTTTAAGTTCGTGAAGATTTCCCTCGGAGACTATGCTCGGTCAACGTTTGGATTTCACGGGGAGAAATAAGTCCTTCTACCAGCAAACATCAGTCCCTAACAATGTATTTTTGAATGGGACAGACAGACAATGCAGAAATATAGTTTTCAATGTTCCTGATCGGCTGTACTGCATGATGAGAAAGTTGTTATTTTTCATGGTTCTCATTTCTGCAGGGGTGTGGAAAATCTGCGATCCAAGAATTTATGGATCCATCAGATTCTAGATCTATGGCTTTCTAAAGTCTTGGGTCTCTGCATCCTTTGATCTCTGAACCTTAAGATCTCAGAACTCTTCTGAACCGTTTCTCACGTGCACAGTTCGGTCTCTAACTCTAAACCCAAGGGTTGCTGAAACGTAGTAGGGATCTTTGTTCCCTACAACTTTTAATTTCCGAATCCTTACGTACCTGGATCGTTTAATCACTGGAATTTGGTCTTTATAAATACCTTCATCATAGGGTCTCTGGACCTAGAATTTCTGAACCCTACGATCTCTAGGTCCTTTGCTTCATATTTCTTTCTATATTTAAATCTTGAAATCCTTTGATCTCTGAATTCTAGAATCTTCTAGAAATCTCTAGTATTTCTTAGTGCTCTGACATATTTGCTGTTTGTTACTTTAATAGTGGGATCTGTCGATCTTGGGACTTGTGTGCCCTGGAATCTCAGGTCTCCAACATGTCTTGATTCTTCGTTTCCTACATATTAATTTCGAATCCTTAAATCCATGAATGCTATGATCCATTGATTCAAGTATTTCGCAATTACTGGATTCTAGGATCTCTAGCCCCTAGTATTCTGGTCCCTTTGGTATCTGTATTGTTTGCCCTTTGCAAATCTAGAATATTAGACTTCTAGGATCTTTGGGTCCTTTGGTTCTCAGAGTTTTTGATCGCTTCAATCTATAACCTTCAATCTCAATCTTCAACCTTCAATCTATAGTCCCCACATATCTCTGGACCTGTATATAAAGCGGATTGTCCATTGTTTATTTCACGGGAAAACAAAATATCACCTATGCAAATAATTTGAAATAAGTATAGTAGTACATCGGTAGATTTGCTAGAGAATGAACAAAATACGAATAAAACGTTTGGTTAGAATGTATCGAAAGAATTAATTCGGTGAATGTGTATATCCAAGGATGGGTGACCTTGATCGAAAGTCAGTACGTAGCAAGAATGTGTGAATACGTGAGTGAATATATGACCGAATTCATGAGCGAATCATAAGGTATAAAAGAGACTGGATGACCAAGAAAGAATCAGATTGAAAACAAATGTGTGAACGGACAGATGTGTGGGGTATTTGCGAGGATATTTTCCGCAAGAAGAAACATCACGAAAAAGCTGCATACAGGAGTCAACGATTAGGAATAAATATCTTACAAATATTTTAAACAATAATATCTTGTCAGCTACCAACAATAATCCTACACAACGAAATAATAGAATAATGTCTGTAGGAAAACACGAGACTGATCGTTTCAGTAATGTTTACCATCTAGTAGTTTTGCTTTTGTGGAAATATTATACAAATAAAACTGCACTAAAACATTAAGCTGGTTTTGGTTTCCATGGTGAACGGATTTCGTTACCGAGAGAAATCATTTTAATTTTGTCAAGTAAACGAAAGAGCACCTGTATAAGAGACCTTTACCTACTGAAATTAATTAACATTAGCTGACCACCTACATACAAATCCGTCTGTATAATAACGCATGGCATCTGTGTGTACGTACATGTGTGTACATGCAATGAGGATGTGCTGGATATTTGATAAAAAGAGAAATTTTGAAAAAGGTATTTGGTGGACGGTATTATTTTCACTTTTTCCCGGCTATTTTCCGTAAAGCGTTCTCTATCTTTCATAAATCTCTCTAATATAGCCACCCCAAATTTTTATTATGTTCCTAAGTTACTACAAATAATGTGAAAGTCTCGAAACTTAAAATATAAGCATCCAGAAAATTGAAAACCCAGAAAATGAAAACTTCGGATCCAAGTTCTCGAGATCCTTCAGCTTGATATCTGCATAAGTGTCGACCTTCCGTTGATACACTCGTTTCCCTGATTGGTTCCCGCGCGTGACAAGTAAGAGGGCAAAGGCTTTCTCGTTTGGTACACGACAATACTCATGAAAGGGTGAAATCCCTCCGAGGGGATGAATCTCGTCCGATGTCCGCGGGCTATTCGAAAAAGGGTGGAATATATAAAATAGGAGAGCACGAACTGCACGACGTATCGAATTCTCGTCAAAGGCGTAGCCACCATAGATTCCGTTTACATGAATGTTTCATGATTTTTAATATAATTTTAGGTTTACGAATCGACAATATCCTTTGAATTATTATTATTAATTATTGTCTGTATATAATGGATATGGCAGAAACTTTGTTAATAGTTATGTATTTTTAATTACAATAATATTAATTATAATAATTGAGAGGAAGACTCTGGTAAAAAATTTAATGGGATATGTTTTCGTAAGAATATATTCATAAAATGTTTAAAAGTTCAAGAACAGAATTTTACATGTGTTTTAAAAAATACATGGCTACGCCAGTGAGTTGAAACTACCCTTCACTAGGTTCTTGCAGCTACTGAAGGATTCCCTTTTGTGACAGGGTGCAGAAGAGAGTCATACTCGAACACTCTTCTCTATGCTTCTCTATTTCGGCTCGATTTTACACAGTTCCTCCTTGACGTTCCTCTTCAATGTAGTGAGAGTAGTCAATGTAGCGACAACTGTCGCGATGCGATCTTTATCTCCGCTGCTTTGAAATTGTTACCTGAAAGTTCTTACAAGTTGGTGTTTCTGCGGTTGCGAAATTTTCATTCGTAACTTTCCGACGATTTTTACGCTCAAAAAATTTATCTGGATCTAGATTTTAATAATGATGAATTCTTACGCAGAGAAATTTTTACGCTAACGAAATCATATGGCTAGAAATTTGTTTGCTCAGAAAAGTCCTATGTTCGAAAATTTATGCCCCGACGAAATCCTACACCTGGAAACCCTAATGTATTCAAAAGTTGTGGCCAGAACGTGTTTTCTCGTTGAAATTTGTTCCAGTGGAAATTCTTATATTTTACAGTTCATACGCATGGAAATTTCAAGGTTGTTAAATCTCGTCGGATTAACATACCTCGCGGTGGGGTGTCAGTACCTTGAAACAAAGGATTTCCAAGAAGGTTAAACAAAACCGTTGCGTCCTAAGTAACGAAACGAATGGTGAATCGCATTAGTCGCATATCAGAATAATCAGCGAGATAATTTCAGGTCCCTGGCATTCTTATTTACAATTCGTCGGTGAAAAGCGGCGTCGGGGTACACAAAAGAGTTGCCAGCAGACATTTAGCAAGTTTTGATGAAATGCACTTTAACTTCACGCCTTTAATGAACATCCCCGGCGAGTATGCTTTAATTACACTCGGCCTGATCTCCGGCGGATCTTAAACTTTTAATGAGAGCGAAGAAAAAAACTTCACCACGTCGGAGCCAAGCTTATGGGTCGTTCCCCATACAATAAAAACTTTCGCACCGATTCAAAATCCAGCGTTCAGTTCGGCTAAACCCTGAAATAACTTCCAGATGTTAGGTGGAGAAATATCAAACAAATCCCACAGTCTGAAAATATTAATTCCCAGCAAAACTCGTGGTACACTCAGTACTTATCCTAATGCCGTCATATATCAAAAAGGAAATTCAATTCTTCCATATACATAGCAAAAGCGTGTGGACTGATATTGTAGGATTATTATTGGTAGAAATCAAAGTGTTATTGTCTAAATAGCTATTAAGTATTTATTAATAATTATCACTCCCGTATACGATTATATTTTTACTCTATACATGTATAGTCGCATAAGTGCAACTTGTTCGCCATCCTTCACCTTGCAAGTCTCTTCATCAATACTTCAAACGTTCGTCTGCTCGCACTCTAACTTTTAATCCGGCTCATTCTCTTGTTTACCCAGTCTGATTTTTTTATATAATCATGTGCCTATAGGTTAGCTCATGTATTCACACATTCTTGGTACGTGCCGATTTTCGATAACGGTTGCCCAACCTTGTACACAGGCACCGGTGGAATTCATTCTTTTGATATATTTTAACTATACCCTCACTGATCCAAACGCTCATCTTTCGCACATACACTGTCGTATGACCTTTCGTATATACAATGTCCGTTCTCTCACAAAAATACCAATACCACAATAGCAAAGGTGAGGACGCTAATAAAATCCCATAAATTGCGTCGTAAACTCAGGAAGATGACAAAAGTGACATCAATAATGCCGTGACAATGTTAGCACCTATCCATTACGAAGTTTTGACGCCATTGGAAATAACGATAAGATAAGTTGGAGGTCTCTAATAAAGGAGCCTACTTTATGGGATTTATTATCCGTACTATGACGAGATTATCGAGGCACAGAAATGAGGGACACGTACACGTATATCCATTTAAGGGAGGGTTTGCCCTGTTGGGTGATAAATACAAGGTCACTTATTTGACAGTTTTTTGTAAAAAAGGCTGTTCGACCAATTATTTTTAAAATTGGCAAATTGATTGAATGCATTGCAAGTTATTTTCAGAAATTTTGGCGTGTTTGTTACAAAAGAGGAAATGGTGAATACTGTGTTGAATGAGGGCGTCACAAAATCTGGGGTTACCATTATATGTAAAAAGTACCCTTCGAATCACCTTCAGTACAAAAATAGAAATAGAGACTTAATCTGAATAATAGTGACTTTTGTAAGTACTAGATTGATAAGGGACACTCAAAAATCATTAAAAAGGCAGGCCTCAAATTATTTCGGAATTTGTGAGTTAAGTCCTCTTTGGAGTATTTTTATTTTAATTTTTTCAGTCAGCATGCTGTATTAGCAGTTTCGCTGTTCCTACTAGCACACAACAATTCATACAAATAGTGTAAAACGCAATAAATTAACTTGCCAGACATAAAAGTAATCGTTCGAAGAGTTGCTCCACAAAAAATTTCCCTATTTTGCTGCTTCATTTGACACCTCGTTAAGAATTATCCGCCAATTGCATTGAAAATCCCACGCGAATTTACGAAGTACATACCCAGTTTACTGATGCAAATATACTGAGAAGAAACTCCATGGTTCCGGATTTACTAGTACATCGGGAATGTCTTGTTAGAAGCGGAGTACAATTGATCGATTGCTGATTGACGAGATCTAGGATCTATAAGTGTACATCCATCGATGGCTCCTAATTGCTTCCCCAGAGAAGTTCGTCAATTGTCGTCGTAACGGTAATATTCCGGACGATGTGACACGTGCTCCAATCATCCGGCGCACTTAACCGCCGGTATAATCGCTTCTACTAATGACAATCGACGAAACTACCAATTACCAGAGAATACTCCGTTCCCATTTCCCTCTGCTCTCACATTCCCAGGGAAACAGTGTCCGCGTTGCTGTGCTAACACCGGAAACTAGCCGAGGATTCGTAAAACCTTCAGTTTTCTTCTTCCATTCATTTCTATCTGGAAGTTCGTAGTCCCAAATTCAAGCTTATGGTCAGCAAACCCTAAGAGATGATGAACTCGTGGATACTCGTACTAGCTAATCTTAAAATGTCACGTGTGTTTTAATTTAATGAAGCAGATTACGCCATAACCGAACGACGTTATAATTTTAGGTCAACTATACTATATGTATACACGTTTACGCCAAAGGAGTTGCATACTCTTGACACAATCCTGCGTAGCGCTAATGGGACGCGTGCTGAACAAGTTGACGTCACGAGAAGTGACATCATCAGTCAGAAATTATGGCCAGGAGCTAGAAACGAACTTCTTAGCTGTCTGCTATATCAAATACCGTTTACTGTTGCAAATTCCTCTCAACTTCGCACAATGGTGACCGTAGATTGTCTTCAATTCATAATCGGTCCCAGGAGTGCTACATCAATGATTCTTTGATTCTTTTTTACATTTTGGCAAACAACGTCTCTGCAAACAAAATACCTGCGAATTATTGAATCTTCATATCCCTGAATGTTTGTATCCAAGACATTTCGACGGATCCGACTTTTAAATAATTAGATGTTTAAGTTTCCGGTTCCCTGGATTCGTGACGTTGTTGATTTTTGTATTTCCGGGTCGTCAGACCTCGCAGATGTCTGGGTCGTCAGGTTTCGAGAGCTCTAGCTATCCGAGTGCCGGGTATCCAGATATCTTCCTAATTCCACGTAAGCCTTTGGGAGGCTTCCGTTTATCAGAACCATAGATCTTCGTCGAGTATCGAATCCACCAAGGTCTTATCGTGCCGCCATAATTCATTCTCGCAGGAGTAGGTTAAACGAAACCTACATATCTAACGTAATAGCAGAGTCGTTCTGGTAGAGATAGGGGTGGGGCAATAGAGAAAATTTACAGTGTCGGTCCGTGCTACGTTTTCGAACGGTCGATTTTAATTTCCTGACTTTCCTCGCAGCCTGACGAACAGAAAGCCTTATTCCGAAATTTCATTGGTGCCGAGCGCCGTCTCCCTTCTTGAAACTTCTCTCCATCCTCTCCCCGTGACTCTCCGAACGAAGGTAAACGGGGATTCCGAGGACGCCCGGAAATCGAGTGCCCCGCTCGCCCATTATAATATCGAATCCCGAGATATTGCAGGATATTACAGGTGGGATGACTTTGTCAACCTGGAATGCCTCTACTTTCTGTTGACATAACAAAATTTATTCGAAAGTTGTATCGGTGAGAAAATATTGTATCTCGAAGAAGTCACTATTCCAGATCTTTGTTTCTAAGTAACTCATCGCTGTTTCGATGTGAAGTAGTTCGATGAATTTTTAAACACAATCGCACGATCAGGGGCACATCGAATTTTTTTTGAAGATATTACATTTGTCACTGGTATAGTTTCATGTCGTTAAGTGCCACTAGTTTCCAAAATATCATTCGTTCTTGGGATATGCTAACTTCGGTCCATCTCAGCTGAAAGAGCAAATTTCAATTGCATTTTATTAAGTGTAACCATAGCTATAAGTTGAATTTTAGTTAGAGAAAAGGTATAATTCGAAACTCTCATAGTGACAGAGTTTCGAAAGTGAGGTATCATCTTTTTAAAAAATTAATCAATTTCTTTTCTAATATTGTACCCATATAGTTGTCAGTTATTTAGTATAAAAATTAAACATACCAATTTTCCAACTATTACATCCGTATCACTTAAATTACAAAAAATTTTAGGGCGATAACACAAATTCATGGAAGTTTCAAACCCTGAATCATTTCTAATGCAATGTCTTCCAAAATTCCAGAACTGGACATATTTTTAGAGATACAGATAATTCCTTCACAAATTTTGTATGAAAAAGACTGTTAACCAGATTGCTTTCAAATTTTGCAAGCGAATTTAATCCTCCTCAACATTTTTAAAAAATATTGGTGTGCTGTTAGAGAAAATGTAAGTGATAGATTAAGCGGAAATATGGGACAGTCTTAATCCCCATGATCATAGCTTACACTGGTAACCGATTGATTAAGGAAAATCAAAATCTGTTAAAATGACATCATTAGAATTTTTCGGATTTTAATGCGAAATCGATCCATTTTGTTCAAAAGACAGTTGTGTTAACCATTTTTATACTATCCAGTCAATCTACTACCAATATAGACTACGGTTATGCCGATTAAGAATCTGTAATTAACTTGAGCTTCTACTCGGGAAACTTCATATCTTTCACAAGCAATCCCAAGTTTTTCTTTACAAGTCTCCAATCAGAGCTCTATAGTCACCACTTCCAGTTTCGTTCCTGTCACACAAAATGATCTAGGACACAGTTAATTATTCTCCCAGGTATGTAACTAATCAGTCGAACAGAATTCTTACAAAAAACTCTCAATGAAGTCAACTCCTTCTTCATCAAAAATTGGAGAAACAGTCCAAAGTAACGTGCAATCCCATCAATAATTAAAAACAGATATCACAGCAGCAGTTCCAAAGACTTAACATGTCTTGTAATCATATAGCAATCATCTTACACCTATAATCCCTCGTTTCCCATAATCTGAAGATATATTCTTCATTCCCAGCCACTGGGATGTCCCTTCAGTCTGTCCCATGGTGTCGACAGAAGTTCTCCTTTAGTCTTAATCCCTTGGAGGCGCAAACAGGGCCAGGAGACGCTTATACATCCTGTTAAACCACATTCAGGCGGCGATGGCGGAATTATTGCTTCGAATTAGCTGCCGGCGTAAACTCTTCCGACACCCGGACACGTCGGACAAAAGGAGACGGAAGGGAAACAGGGATAATCAAATTATCACTGTTCCGTGGCGTTATCTATGTTCGGAGTCTTTGAAAAATAGTGGCGTATTGGGGGACAGACCGGCCGTCTATTGAGCACGTTGTTCTTTATTAACCCCTTGCACTACTTTGACGAGTCTGACTCGTGATCGAAATTTCACCAAACAAGAATTCAAACAATTAATTTAATGATTTGTTTACTCTTGAGCCAAGTTTAAATGTCTCGAGTGGAACCTTTGTTCCTATAAGAAAAATATCATGGGCTTAGAGATAACGGCTACAATATAAACAAACGTAGATACTATATACAGATATCTGTGCCGCTTCGGCTCTTTTTCTCACCATAGTGCAAGTGGTTAAATGTTTTAAATAATTTATGGGGAATCTGGCTTCTTGAGCCTTGTGAGTATTGGGACCTTTAGGCACCTTATAGAAAATCAAGACGATGTAAGAAACGTGTCATGTAGCTAATGATAGCTCTTTTTGGTAAAAAAAATACTGATGCCGATTTGAAATCGAGAAGAAAGAGCAGTTTTAGGGCGTTTCTTGTAGTTTTTAAACAACACTTTACAAACTGTCAACAATATTCACCTGATTCCCTGACTATGATATTCTACGTTGAGGAACTCACGAGAACTATGTATTCCGTTTCTTCGCATCCCAAAAATTGTAGAAACAGCAAACAAAAAATTAAAAGAAAGTGCAGAAGTGGGAAGTATTTCGTAGCTTTTTTGTCGTTATTTGGACACTCTTAACGTAATCGGCCTGGTACTACTGCCGTCGTATTTCACAGAAAATTTCTGACGGATTGCAGACTCTGGATTTTACCAGTATCGTTTTTCTCGTCCAAATGTAAAGTCGCGAATTTATCACATTTTGGACAAATTTCACCGACTTGCCGAATAAGCAGTTCTGCATAAAATTACAATAGCTGAATTACACGTCACCGTAAGTGACAGGTATATTTAACCAAATTTTTCGGTTAAATTATTTTTTATTAATACCGGTTACCGCGGTTTGCCGTACAATGCTAGGTCACAAGTTTTCAGAAATTCCATCGGCGGTTTATTACAAATCCTTTCCCCTCAAGCTTCGATTTCGCCTTTAACAGGGTGGAACTCGCAGATAATTCCGGGACTAATACCAGTTCGTAGGATTTATCTGGGAATTCCGTGCGCACGAAGAAAGATGGGTCTCCGTGTCCTACACGTCCTCGTTCGCGGTGGTGTAAATCAAAATTGACCGGTGAGAAATTACGATAACCTTGCAGGTTAGAGGGGGAAAAAGAAAAAGACGCGGAGGGTAGTAAATCTCGAGAGGGTTTTCGAGATGTGGAACGTGTAGGGGGTGAATCGTGAAACCAAAGGCATGATTTCTCGCGTAAGGATTTACATAAGCCAAGCGTTATGTGATTTGAGCATAACCACTGTTTGATGTAACGTCGGCAAGCCACGAGGGAAATTGTTGCAGTGCATGTAACATTTAACACGTTGAAACGTGGACGCGTGCGAACCTCTGTCCATAAATGCTTTAAAGGAAAAGAATTTGAACGCGGAGGAATTTGAAAATGTACAAATGACACGTGTAGACACGGTAGATGCGTAAAAAAATTCGACGCGTCGAAATTTCCACGCGCAATAATTTCCAGCCGTAGAATTTCCCCGCGCATGAATTTCCGAGCGTAAAAAATTTACACAAAAAATATTCCACGTACATAAATTTTCACGTAAGCGGATGTCCTAGGTTTAAATGTTTTCGATGTCACATCTAATTACTGAAATGTAAACAGAAAACTTGTAGTTTAACAGCATAATCTAACATTTGACCAAATACCGTGTAATTTTCAATGATATAACGTCCGTTTAAATAACAGACAGAGAGTAAAGAAGATTTTCAACGTCATCACTCGTCCTACATATTTAAAGCCATGTGTTTCACGCTTCCGCTATCACTCGGATATTCTGGATTAGGATCCACATTTCAGTACAAACGACACTTTTATTATAGTCCGCGAAAACAACATTTTTAATATACAACTTCCACCTTTATTGTAGATTTTAATAATGTAATTCTCCTGACAGATTATTTTACTATCTGAATTTAAGAAGGTCTTTACCAATTATAATAGTACCACTCGTGAAGACTTGTTAAATTTCTATTAATTCTCTAAATTTCATAGTCTTCGTTTTTTCCGTAACTAGAAAGCAAAATTAACAAAATACATATATCACGTTGTTTTTTTTTAGAATCAGTATGTAATTAGCTCGTACAAATTCGAAAAATAATTGGCCCTTTCGCGTGTAGACTCCCATGGGATGTAGTCGCAGGAGTTTTTCGAAAACCGATTCCAACTCGGCAGGATATTTAGTCGCAAACTCTAATGATATGGCGTGCTTTAATTACCGCGGATAAATTAACAAATAATTGGATATATTCCCGCGGGACTCTCGAGGGATGCCGACTAACGAGTACTTTGTAAATATTAACCGCTACGAACAAGTACGGATTCGATAAATACAGACGCATTTTCTACGTGTGACAAATATTATGTGTTTATAAAATGTGAAACTATATACCAGTTACCAGCAGGAAAATAAATGGACGTTAACTGTATTTATTTAGTTATATTCTGTGTTCGCTACTTTTATGGTAACGGCAAGTGGACTGTAGGTTTAAAAAATGTTCTGTTTTTCATGATATTTGTGAGTTAAAAATCTCGAAGTTTGGAAATTCTTGCACACTGAAATACACAGTTGAAAAAATTTGCAAGAGTTACAATTAAAGTTTTGATAATTACCCGATCTTGAAATTTCTACATGCCAAGATTCGTTGAAATTCCAGCGTTAATTTTTGTATTACAAAATTCTTACACTTGGAAGTTTCCAAGCATTGAAATACTTCTGTGTTGTATTTCGTGCATCTTAAAATTCCGGTGTTTTCAAACAATGTCGCTTAAAATTGCTATTTTAAAATTCTCATCTTTAAAATTTCTTATTTAAGTATACTTTGAAATTCCGTCAGCTTAAAAACCTGGCTCACTGTAATTTTAATTTATCGATTCCACCTTATTTTGTTTGTGCGAGTGGAAAAGCTCAACAGTTCAGTTTTGTCCCGTAATTTCTTTATTAGAGCGTAAAGTACGTATAATTTCAACATTAGAAACGTTATCACAACGAAGCGTAATCGCTGTCAATAAATTAATAACCGTGTATTTCCATGGAAGGCTGATAGCTGGTCGACTTAATTGGCTGTTCACCCGGAGATTAAAATAAATTTTTCCGTGTAATTTCATCGAGGCCTGTTATCTGAAACTTTACATTGTCAATAAATTATTAATAATTGAGCGTTTTCGCGAAAACGTCCGGGATGTAATTTGCGAATGTTATTAACGGACGTGTAGAATACCGTTATAAATTATATGCGATACTCGCCAGGCGTGCGATATAAATTTCATGAAAATTGATAGTCACAAGGTTATTAAATAAGACGAGATTCAGGGCGATATTTAACGATCAGAAATGCTAAAATCTGATTGACAGTATTTCTAGATGATTATTTTTTGTCATTTTATTGGGAAAAAGTAGGTCGGTGAAAACCATACATAATTAATTATCACAGTATTCTGGCAGATATTTTTATTTCTATATCCTAGTTTGCAAATGGACCATTGTTAAAGTACGCATGTGGATTTATGCTGGAACAAACAAATCTTGAATGGCAAACGTATATTTCTTCAAAAGGTATTTCATATTTAAAAACAGAAATAAACGATAGATATACAGCTAACAAACTGTGTACTGTGAAGATAAATACATTGAAACTGAACTGTATAATTTTGTAATTTGGGAATGAAGTGTAGGGGCTGGGACTGACCAATCCCGTTTTGCCAAAAGCTATCAGTGATCTCTCTGATCAGAGTAAGTCTCTCTTACTCGCCCAGAATTTACTTGAATTCAGACCTGTATCTGTACATACATAACATACATACATATTGACGACGAATATTTGATTTTAAGAGATATTCATCGTCAAATATCTCTTAAACGCTTAATTTTATCAACTAAGCATATGAGAACTTTTTTGTAGAGCATTAAATTTCCTACAAAATAACGTTTGCACGTTTCATAATTCATATTGGTTCGCGAGTTATTAAATTCATAAGCAAAAATCAAATTTGTCTAAAAATCATCAAACTTCAATCGCGAATATCATCGAAATGGTGAGATTGACGGTAAAAATATAAGAGTCCTTTTTTGTAGAGCGTTCAATTTCCTACAAAATTATATATTTATTTTTGCAAATCGGTAAAGTTATGAGCAAGATATGAATTTTTTTATAAAGGACTGCGTAAAAAATATAAAACTATAATGCGGAGGACCTTCCCATTAAAATTAAGAGCTCAGCTTTGCTGAGAGTTTTCTAGCGGTGTCTACGAACCAATTTTTCAGTGTAATTAAAAAAAAAAATAGTCGAATTTTTTTACTCACCCTAATACATACATATGTACGCCCACGTCAATTCGAAGTCTTCCCTCCGACACCCTCGGGTCAGAAAAAGTCATGTCGCACCTCCGGGAACTCCAGCGCAATTGTAGCAGGATGCCCTGTAGCTGAAGGGTGGAGGTCATGGTGGTCATGGTGACTCATTGCCCATCGTGGGTGTCTTCTGTGACGCACTCCTGCCGGAGAATTGCTCCTCCGGGTGCCTTGACCACCGAGGTCATCGGTCAGCCGCCAGAACCATCGAAATTGAGGGTTTATGATTTACCAATTCCTATTGGGAGACGAACATTCAGAGTTAGGAATGCGTTCACAGTTTACAAGACATACCCAACGATCCTAACTTTGCGTCATGTCGTTAATGCTTTGATATTACAATACGTACCGTCACGTACACATCGTAAACCCTGTCGATGGTCTTTTCTTCAAGGTGAACAAAGTAAAATCCAGCTGTTGCTGATTATTAACGGTACCCTAGAATTGAGCGTGTTCTTAACGGAATATTTACCTTCTAACGATTCGCAAACCCTCTGATAAAATAGTCTAAAAACCATTTATTTACAGTTGTTACAGCAATTACCTTTTATGAACCAAACGCGAAATGGGTGGGCAAATTTATTACGGCTATGTCAATTGTAATTACAGAGATAATATATTATGAATTATTATAATTTAATTGTCAACTGTAGAACATTGGCTGTAATAACTACAGTGAATACTTTGCAATTAGTTACACATTTTATATTGTATTTTTTGTAACGATAATTTTCTATTGTGATATTTATAACATTTGTGATCTGAAACTTTAGGAATTTCGAGAACTTGCAGCTTTAAAATGTCTACGTATTGAAATTTTACGGTAACACTATTTCTGCGAGTAAAATTCTGACAGAGGGAAGTTTCTGCGTCCTAAGAATTCTAACGCAATCATTTTTCCCAAAACATTCCGATTTCTATGCCTGGCAATTTAAGCGCAATGGCATTCCTGCGCCTTGAAAATTGTACGCGCTAAAATTAGAACGCAGTAAAATGGCTTCCCCTGAAAAATATCTGCCTCTTGAGAATTCTACGTATCGAACATTCTTACGCAAAGTAATTTCATCGCCGGAAAATTTCTACGCCGATGAATTTCTACTTTTCCAAAATACCAATTCCCTGAAAGTTACCCCACCTGTAAGTTCGCCGTTTGGAAATTCTCACCTGTGCCGGATACTTTAAAGAAGACAGTAGTTGTCGGCTAAAAAACAGTTGGATCTCGCGCGTCAGATAATTAGGCCAACCACGAAGAATTGAAGGATTGATACGCCGGTAACCTTTTCCTCAGCCGCTAGTAGCTCAAAGGGTGAATTTTCAGGCCGAGTGGAATGAATATGGGCGGTAAAAACCGCGCCTCCAAGCGGAATTAAACGGAGCAACCGCAGAGCCACGCTCCGATAATTTTCCACCCGGGAAAACGTTGAAACGTTGAAAGGACCAGAAACATTCGAAAGGACCGACCTGTAACAAAAGCTTGTCTTATTCTGGATCCAATCCAACTGCAGCAAATCAACAATTAACGGGATGAACTATATCGTGAATTATATCATCCCGATCGACGATTTATCATTGTTACTGTGGATGCACTTTGATTTAGGCGGCGAAGAAATAAATTATATTTTAATCGCATTTTATAAAATCTGAGTTGTTATTTAGCATAAGAATAGAGTGGATGTTGGGCAATAGTGAGAACTTGATTCTGTTTTTATATCGAGAAAATTACTATTACTACAAACACTAGACTTGTTCCAAATGGACTTTGACCTTTACCATTCCAAGAATATGCTATTGCTACTTTTTTTGCTTAATTTTCAAAAATCACATTGGTTACGATAAAAATAGAGTAGTTGCTTAATGAGTTTCAACAGCGTGATTATATCAGTTATAATTTTTTTAACTGGGAATGTATCGTTATTACAAAACCGTCTGGATTCAGTGACCCATCAACTGTCACTACTTCACATGAAAGGGTTCCTTAGGGCTTTCGAGCCTAACTGTTCCAGACGAGATTATATCGATCGCGCAGTTACATTCATATATTTCTACGTGCGTTCCTTTTAATCGGTACAAGTACCATTCCAACTTTTCTAAACCGGTTGGATAAAGTGTTCTTTTTACATAAAGGGTCTTGGATAATTTAATAGAACTTAGTGTTAGGTATATCGCGATTTAAAGGATTTGACACTGTTGATGTTTGATCCTTAAAGACCACCGTACAGAAATTTCATTTGCAATGTAACATTATAGCATTCGAACGTTTCAACATAGTGCAATTCTTGTGTCTTATAATTCCCATATAAAACAATTCCTGCGTCCAGAAATTCTAGCGCTTTTATATTCCTACACTCTACGTTTCAAAGTGAAATTCTTGCACACTGAAATTTCAATGCAAGGAACTTCCTATGCCTTGAAATTGCAATACAAGGAAATTTGTATATCTAGAAATCCCAATACAAGGTAATCTCTACCACTTGAAATTCCAATGCCAAGATATTTCTATCCTCTAAAATTCCAACGTACGGCAACTTTTCTCCCAGAAATTTCAACACATAAAATGCCAACATACGATATTTCTGCACACTAATTTGCAACATAGAAAAACTGTATTCACGAATTTTCCACGCTCAGCAATTCCAAGGAAACAAGAATTCTATACATTCAGATACATCTATTGTTCCAAATGGATTTCTCATCTGCCGTTGAAATTCTCGCTTTGAAATCATCTGCCTATCAAAATTTCCGTCGCAGCGGGAGTATTACTTTTGACAGAATCAGAGAATCGCAGCATCCGGCGGATGCGAAACTCTATTGGAGGTGTTGAAGGCATGAAAGACCGCGGAAAGCTGGCGACAAGAGTAATTAATTCTCACTTGGGATTGTTGATAGTGGGAAAAGCAACCGCTCGGAGAATGATCTGTTGAAAGTGGCGATAATTCGGAAACTTCATCCTACTCGAAAACTTCCCGCCAATTATCCTTTGAGGCGCGTTGCACGTATTACGACGCCGTATTACCACATGTTTACGTCAACTTTTAAATCAATTTACGTATCAACCATAATTCACCATAGTTTCACGCTAACAACTTCTGAAACGGAAACGGAGAAAATTACTGTGAAATATTATATATTAACATATAGGAAAATTTCAATGAAAATTCTGTATTATACAAATTTTATATTCGTTATTAATATACATATAACTGTTGTGTAATTATTAATAAATGATCAAATTACATATCAAGCTTATAAAATTAACATCAAGGAAGTTTTGTGATGTGTAAATTACCGCGAATAAAATTTGTTAAGTATAGTATGTCAGTGGTGTAGGAATTTCTGTACAGGGAAATTTTGAGGTTCTGTCAAAATTTTGAAGCACAATTCTGCGACGTGGAAATTTCCATACATAAGGAGCCTAGGACATAGAAATTTCCAGATGTAGAAATTCTACCAAAGAGGTATTCCCTTAACGATCGTAAATATCTTTAAAACAAAGAGTTAAAATTCTAATGTGCGAAAATTTCGGAATCTGGTCATTTTTATGTGTGCAAATTCAGCAACATGGAAATGTCTAATTCAGGGAATTTTAGGTGAGACATGCAAATTTTCACTATTAAAATAGCTTCGTTCACGACTGACGTCCCAACGAAGAGTACACTCAACAAGGTCAAACATCAAGGACGCATCAGATCAGTTTTGGACGTCACATATTACTCATCATTCGTTCCCACAATATCGCAGCTCTATTCCCATTTAAAACGTCTATTCTCTCACAGATATATCAGTGCCATATTATTATTTTAAGTATGATTATTGAAACTCTGATAATCAGGCATAGAGAGACAGGGTGTCTGTGTAGAGTTTCGAGTGGATCACGTGACCTGGCTCCATCATCGGGAACATCACGATAGAGCAGAAACTTTGGCCGCAAAACACTTGGAAACTAAGCGCAAGATATTCCACCCGAGCTTCCCAGCGAAACGAAACTTTCGAGCATGATAGAAAACGTTGGGCGATAGAAAGTTGCGTAATGAGATCGTCAACCACTTTATTATATTTTGTTTCTTTTTCAGTTTTGTGTTCTTGCCGGAGTTGTACAGAGGGTAATTGTTTTTTGTTCACGGAAGTTTTTTACTTTGGCAGGTATACCATGGACCGATAGTTTTGTAAGATGAAATTTCTCTATGTGGAAATTTCTGTGGTTAGACGTCGAAGGTTTAACGTTTATGAACAGAGGCACGTAGTTTCTAAATATCTGGAGTTTGTGTTCTTCCGCGTGAAAGTGTCTAAGCTACAAAATATTCCCGAGAAAGATATAGCGTGCGTGAAAAAATAGCGATAAGAATATTTTTACGGTGAAATTCTACGTTTAGGAACTTCGCGTGGAAATTTGTGAACAGTAAGTTTTTCTATGGAAATAAAATTTCTACGCCTGAAATTCTGTATCAAGGATATTAAAATGTACTAAAATTTTTAGCCACGGAAATTCCTAAGGATAGCAATCTTTATATGAAAATAGTTTTATCCATAAAAGTCCAGCGCTAGAAAGTTTTTACGCATGAAATTCCGGGACAGGGAAATACCACACATGAAAGTTATTTAAATTTTTACACTTTGAAATTTGTTGTGCGTTACAATAATTTCGTTGCGAAGCATCTGCATAATTTTTCTGTCATTGAAATTTTACATTTTCGTTGTACGTAACTGGAACCAGCTCGTTATTGTAATATATATATTATATTGTATGTATACATGGAAATATGTATGTACATGTATACATATATTTCATGGAAAGTGTGGATTACTGAAAACCTGTATATCTTTTCACATTCACAAGTTCAATTTCGACGAGAACATGATACGTAAATAGCGTATTGTTATTCCGTGATTTCCGGTGAAATACGAAGTACACGTATTGTTTATGCGTTGATAGAAAAATAACGTGGAACAGAGATTGAATAAACACTGGTTTATTTACTTTAAGCACGTGCTCGTTATTTTTGTTTGTAAATGTTTGTTACGGTCTTGATATTCTTTCGCGTATTTTGCTTTCCCATCACTTACCGATGTTTTATATTGTGTTGTCTAATACCTTTCGACACTAACTGTGTACTTTACTCGTTTCGAATCCTGTATTCTCACACAATCAAATTGACGGAACGCAAAGGGAAATTGTAAACATTGTTTAAAACGTGAAAAAGAAATAGGAATCATACGTGAATTATTTTCACCTGTAGGTTATTTCCAGGGGCAGAATATTTTAAGTAAAAAAGATTAAAGATTAATGAATTTGTAATCGTGAATGTTTCGCTATGTAAAAATTAAAAAATCCTAAAATTTCGCGGGGTGAACATTTTTAAGCTCACAATCTTATCTAACAAGATCAATTAAAGTATAGAAATGTCCACACTAAGATACTTCCAAACGTAGAAACTTTCACACGTAGAAATTTCCACGCGAAGAAGTTTCCAAGTACTAGAATTCCAGGTGCAGAAATTTCCTCGTTTTGGAATTTCACACGTAGAAATTGCTCTGCGCCGGAATTCCATGTTTCGAAAATTCTCAGCACTAGAATGCGGCGCAGAAATTTCTACGCACCGAGAGTCCATGCGTGGAAATTTTCCAGCGTTAGAATTCTATGCATAGATGTTTCTCAACCTTAGGATTTTTTCAAGGTTAATTAGTAATATAAATTATAAAATTAATTTCAAATGAATTAAATTTGTATTAATTTTTATTCCTATAATTTTTAACCTTATAATTTAAAATTTATTTGATAATACAATTTTTTTGTTCTTTATATCAAACTATATGATCTGAAAAAAATTGGGCTCGATTCAATGACATCGAAGTTTCAATTTTAAGTCGGTTTTTTATAAAAACGAATCGATATTTATAAATTTAGAATTCTATTTTTTATTAATTTTATCAACTCCTTATGGTTTTAATATCTTGTTAGAATATCTGTAATTATCCACGCGTCGGTATTTCGTGCGTGAAATATTTACGCATCGAATGAAGCCTCCCTAGCCACTTCATTGGCAAACGAACTCATAATTATGCTATTTGTCACATCGACATATGAATCTATTTCCACATGCATGACCTCCGTATACCACGGGTACCTAGTGTAAGTATATAAATGATCTCGTGGAACGGGATTCACTCTGAACTACTTGCGGCGTGTTTCCAGCCCGAAGAAAGCTCGGGAAGCAGGCTGAGAAAACGAGAGACGAGGAAGTTTCAGCTCCTAGTTTCGAATAGACCTTCGTGAACATCAAGGACGGGGGAAAGGCGAACATTGATCGATTTCTGGCAGTTCGACTTCACAACTTTTATACCCTAAACCCTTGACTCCCTTAAACGTTTAAACAGATTCCCTTGAATGTCCGAATCACACAAATGTTTAAAACGTTCACTCCCATTTTGTTCGGAATTTATATTATTTATTTTCAAAATCGTGTATTTTAACAATTTATGGAATAATATTTGTTATTATTTTAAAATCCGTGGTACGTGATTAACCCCGCGTAGACGTTTCTCAATGAAGAAAATATTTAGAATGATTTCTTTGCTCTCATAATTTATAAGGTAGAATATTTTATTTTTTGAATGTTTGGAGTCGAAATTTTTCCGGCGTAAAAATTTGTGTACGTAGGAATTCCAGCACGTAGAAATTTGCATTTTTAGAAACATCGTCGAATAAAAATGTTTGTATAAAGAAATTTCAAAACACAAAACACTTTTGCGTGTATGTCTCCATTATTCTGCAAAACAATAATTTATATTTATATTCCAATGCTCAGATATCAAAACGCCATTCGTTCTATAAATACAAATGTAATGTTTCCGCGGATCTAAAGTATTTCCGTTTACGTTGTTTTATTCACTTAATTTCCTCATAATTTTTACATAAACAAATGAGTAGAGAAAAAATAAGTTTACGTTGTTTTATTCAATTAATTTCCCCATAATTGTTACAGAAACAAAGAAATAGAAAAAATAAGGGATACACATGCAAAACGAAAGATTAACGCCTTAATGGCGGCATTAAATTTCTCCGTGAGAAATATCGCGGTAATTAGTAAACACGCGTTTTAATTTTCAGGGAACTGCTTCAGCTCGTTCATGGCCCATGCACGTTTGTTTTTTGTGATACGCTTGTGTTTCTCCCGCAACGAATTTCCTTTGGAACATACACGGGCACTGTTTCATACGGACGAGTCGGAAATTTATGCCCAAAATACTGTATACCGTGTTTCGTAATGGCATACAAGCCGGTAAATGAGTTCTCGTTAACAGCGTCAAAAACAAAGATTTCATCAATAGATAAATATAACCGATTCATATTAATTTGGTGAAGTTCGTTAGTTTAAATATGCGCCGAGAACGTTCGGTGCTTTAATCTGTCAGGTTTCTGAATTTTATAAAAAATTAAAATATTAAAATCACCATTCTTGTAATGCGCAGAAATTTCTGAAAACATCAATTTCCGTGCGCAGGAATTGCAGCGCGTAAAGTTTTCCCTACACAGAATTTTCAACTCGTAGACATTTTTCATGCGATGAATTTCAATATAATAGAAATTTTCTCGCTGAGAATATCAGCGCATACAAATTTCTATGCGCAAGAATTTCAGTGCGTACAAAAATTCCCTATACAGGATTTTTAGCTTATACACATTTTCTTACCGGGAATTTCAATGCACAGAAATTATCTTGTCTAGAATTTCGATGCGTACAAATTTTTATGCGCAGAAATTTCATAGCGTAGGAATTTTCCTGCGATACAATTCCAACGTATAGAAATTTTTCTGTATCACTATTTCTACTTATAACTATTTCACATCGCTGGATCCCTAGTGTGTAGGAATTGCGGAATTTCGAGCCGTTGGAATTTCAGCGTATAAAAACTTTGCAACGTTCGATTGTTAGACCATTAAGATTTCCAATTACCATAAATTTCTACGCCCTGAGAGGTTGCGCCGCGAACATTTCTGGCTGTAATTGAAAACGCAAACATTTCAGCGATTGCAACTTACAAATTTCAAAACAGATAATTAATTCCGGAACGAGCCGATGATAAAGAACAGTAATTACTTAGCGGACAATGATTCTGAATAACAAATATGTATGAGGCCGTGGTACAGGACTGTCTACTGTTATTAAAAGAGTAATTATATCGTGCCGCTTTGTTCGCGGCAATAGAACAGAACAGAACAGAACAGAACAGAACTGAACAGAACAGAACAGAACAGACCTGAACAGAACAGAACGGAATACGAGACACGAGGAATTGCTACTGTGGAATATAAAAGCAGTTGTACATTTTAATTAACGTAATGACAAATATGAAATTACTCCGGTTCGTTTCGGCCAAGTTAATAAATTACTTTCGCATCACGTGATTCGTTAATTAAATAGTTTAGTGTATCGTTATATAATAATGTGTCAAACGCAACAGGATGTTTATCCGAAATATTTTAGGAAATAAATAATAACCTAAATGTCGATAATCAGATAACATGAAAGGATTGCGTTTTGAGTATTTGTACACGTCAGTTTCCGCTATTCAATTTTCCAGACGTAGACATTCCACTACATAGAAAATTTATTCCAGCGTTGTAATTTTAATCCGATGACATTTATGTGCATAAAATTTCCCTTGTTCAGCAATTTCGCTGCATTGAAAATTTCCACTTTTGCAATTTCTTATTGTATACATTTTGAAAAACTGAAATTTCTGTGCCATGCAGTTCTAAGTAATACACATTTCCCTACGCTGGCTTTTTTAATTTTAGAAAATTCTTGCATTGGAATTTCACTGCGTACAAATATTTTTGAGTTGGAATCAGAATATGTACAATTTTTTATCGGTTGAAATAACGTCCTGCGTTAGAATTTCAATATGTCAAAGATTTGCTGACTTGGAATTTTAATGCGTAGAAGTTTTCCTGTGTTGGAATTTTAATGTCCCAGAACATTTTCCTGCGTGTATAATTTAATGCGGTGAAATTTTCCACTTTAGAATTTCATGCATAGAAATTTCAGTGGTAAACATTATTGTATCCGAACAATTATCGAAATATACCGATTTTTATTAAATATTGTGCTACCTAAAATGCAAAAATAAACGCATACAAATTTTTTGTTTTTTGCTAGAATAAATGATAACATTTTTTAATTATCCTATTTTACTCGTTTAATGTTCGCCTTTTTCTTATTCGCTGTCTAAAGTTGCCAATCCGTACATTCCAAGAGTTAAATTTATCGTACATTCCGATTTGTCAATACGTTTTTTCACTGATTCTGTTCAAAAAGATTGCACTAAGCTGTAATTCATACTGTTATATATTAGTAGCTGTTAAATAATTCATTTATTTACCACTACCGCACCTTCTGATATTTTACGATGGGGAATAAGAGAACAGTTTTCTCTTGATTTTTGTAAAAACCTGTGGCTCTCAAACGGTAAAAACACACTCCCCAAAACTACGAACATTCCTGGTTAATCACAATTGTTTAAAAAACAATATCGTTAATAACCCTAGACGTTGATGCGACTATAAAGAAAAAGAAGAAGAAGAAGAAGAATATCGACTGAAATTGACGGCAACTAAATTCTCAGTGAAATAAATTTTACACACGACACGCGTTTCTTACGCTGATTTCGGAGAAAACGACTAAACGAGAAGTTTGTTGTTAACGACCCTTATAATCGAAATTGTAGAGTGAGAAATTCTTCATTAATAGGGGAAACGTTTTTCCAAGAAAACATTTACGCGTATTTTACAATACGTTTGTTGATACATGCGTGACATCAAAAATTGAACACGACTTAACATACAAATATTTATGTATTTTTTAAACGTCTGTAATACAAGTAATACTGTAAAAGCTCGGAGAAAAAGTTGCAAAGTGACCATCAATATCAATATTGAATACAAAAAATATAAACCTGTAATTACAGACGAATAGTCTATTTAATTGTATAACTATTTGCAATCGCTACGCCATAGCGAAATGCCGCTGCCGTAGTTATTCGTGAAGTTTACTTTACAAATACGAAAACTTTCTATATTATGAAAGATACCTATTTCGTATTACGCAGAGCGCTGTATTTCTATGTTCCGCATGGCAGCGAAGCTTAATTGCGAGAGTAAATGGAACAATGGAGTAGATTCCTTGTAATTAATCAGTATTCGTAGTTATTTTGTAAAATTTCTACTCTTAATAATTGACCCACCGAACAGCATTCCCGTGGATTAATTTAATTTTAGAAATTTTATTACAATTAATATTTAAAACTTCAACGCGTACACTTTTTTCTCTGCTGAAATTTCAGTGAGAAAAAATCTCTGGACGTTCGAAATTTGATGCGTAGAAATTTCCTTTAAATCTAATTATTCCGTTTCACAAGGTTCTTCAGATCGTCAAAATTTTACCAAAATTTTAACGTAAATATTCCATAATTAAAAATTAAAAGACAAAGTCTTGTCTTAGGCTAAGTAAATACCAAAGACCTTATTTCTTTACAGGAAAGATTACATCGAGGTATTGAACTGGCATTAAAACCGCAAATTTCCCAAAAAGTACGGTAATATTCGTAAAGGTGACATCGAGAAGAGTAATTTGAGATTAATTGAAAAAAATTGCCCTAGTCAGTTACTCACGAGATATTTGATCTCAAATGTAATAGTTTTTTTAGAATAAACGTCGCCTTCTTCTCCTTCTCCTTCTTCGTCCCCACAACTTTCCTGTCATGCAGCCTATCGTAGCCGCCCTACGGAGACTGTGTCAACTTACATCATATTTTCACACCATGCGAAAATGATTTTTCTATCGATAACATAGATTTTTATATGTAATACGTTCGAGATAGTGCTGAAAAATTTCAATTCAGAGGAATTTTAAAAATATTCGATATTTTGTTGAGCAACAGGTAAAGTTAAAAGCAAGTTTTTATTTAAAATATCACATCTTGCGAACTACGTTATTTATAATTTGTAATTTAATGTAATGGTGTTTTAAATTGTTGGAAAAATGTATTTTATTTTTAAAACTTCACTACATGCCAAAGCGTCTCTTCGAATTTCTGTAAGATTTGTTAGTACATAATCAAAGTGTTTGTAAACATGTCTTCCAACTTAAAGTTAGCAAACTTTTCTTTATCGAGTTCGATGTTTGGGGAGAGGGACCTGAGCGAAACGGGCAGTTATCTGTTCTGTTAGAAAATCTGTGTTACATGCTTTAGTTTTTTCCAAACTCATATTTTGGAAAATTTAGTTAATTGAAAACATATATATTTAACGATACTATTGTGTCGAAGCTATACAATAATTTATACTTGTCTGTATTTGTTTGATTTCAAACAGGTATTTCCAATAATGTAGTTTATATTAATGACCAATCAATTCCAAAATCATATAGCCTTTTATTTGGTCTATATATTTGCATTGTTTATGCTTTGGCGAGGATTTATTTATTCGTTGAAATTTCTAACACCGGAAAATTTCTACACGCCGAGATGCCTTGCTTATCAAAATGTCTATGTATACAGAGTTCATCGCCATGAGATATCTACGTGCTTCAGATACAAAAACATCTAAGAATCAATATCGCGTGGAAATTCCCTCTTTATTATATCCGATCCCTGTAATGGAAAATTTGCATAAACTCAGCAAGTTTCCTGGTTCAATTTGCACGTAGCGGCGCCACTGAAGGAAAACATGTAAAAGATCCATCGAACTGTCGCGTGGTACTTTAGGGACGAAAGTTTCCTATGGATCCAGTTTCTGGTCAAGAATTCCTGTCACGTGGTAAAACATGGGACCTGTTCGAAACAATAACCTTAGTCTTACGTGATGTCATTCTCAAACGAGGCATGTGTGTGTAATAAATATACCCTACCCTTCCATCCACATCTCTACACTCCCCGCTTCCTATCCGCCATCATCATTTTATCATCCCGAAATCATTTCGCCACAATTTCCATTCGTATCCACCATTTAATCGGGGGATTTATTCTTCTTTCAACGAAAAAGGTGATTACTTTTTTGAAGATTTTTTTGCGAGCACACTGTTCGGTGAAACTTTTAAAAATTTGGCAAGTGGATTTACTGTTCTTTGATCGAACAAGCTGTATATTTTGGAATTTTGGTGAGTCGATGGAGGAAACGGAAGCGGCGGATACAAAGTGCTCGCTAGGGACGTGGCAAACAAATCGGGTGTTCACGGTGTGGATAATTAGTACGACAAGGATAACACGCAAGCAAAAAACAAAATCAGATTGTTAATCTGCATGATTGTGTCTACGGCTGGTGCTAAATTTATCGCAGAAAGTGGAAAGTTTTGAAATTGCAGCCACGCGATTTTCGAAATTTTAAGACGACATCGATACATTGCTGTTCAAAATGCTGCCGCTTTATCAATTGTTTATTTATGTGAACAAGTCTAGTACCAACAAGAACCATAATCATGCAAATTAACTATAAGTATGCCTGCGGGCAGGTATGTATATCGGTACCCCTTAGAAACTGCAACGGACCGATGCATCGGCGTCTTGTGTTTATCTTCAGATTATAGTTCCACTGAATTAGTCATTATCATTAATACTTAGCATCGTCTTTCTCTTAGTTGTAAAGGCCAGCGGTCGTTGTGCTCTTCCTTAGTAAACTGGGTTATTCTGTGTCTGTGTAGATGGACCTGGTCTGTTTGTTTGTTTGTTTTTGAGTTTTAGATAATTATTGTTGCATTTTCTAGTTCAACACTCTGTAATCCCTACTTCCGGTATTTCCACCTGCCCGACAAAATTCTGATAAATAGTTTATGACATAATATATAAATTTGTGGAACTTGTTAATAATCGGTCGAACAATAGTCTTACAAAAAATTCTTCAAAACATTCGTTTACAGTTTACCGACTCCTGTCTCCATTCAAATTTAACGTTTTAAAAACGTGTAACGGGTGGCAACCAGTCTAGCCTTTTAAGAAAATCGATAAGTTATGATAATTTACCAATTTCCAGTTGACCGAGTTGGGTGAAGTTGCCACGGACGATTCCTAATTAAAAATACGTGAACTATGGCAGGTTCGGCTTGTCTTTCACAGAGAATTCGCTGAAGACTCTGCGAAGAGCTTGCGGCAGCAGTTTCCTGCAAACAAACAGTTATCAGACTACCAATGAAATTACTGCTCCCACTATTTGCACGAAACCATTTACCATTTACCATTTCTCGGACAGATCCAGCAAGCCTTTATCTTCCCATAGGTTCCCGTGCATTCCCATGGAGATTCTATTATCTTTGCTGAATCTCTTCTTACGGGAGTATATGTAAGTTCATTGCTGATTGCTACGATAGGTACCTAAGGAAAGTTAGTAATTGTAAGTGCAAAGTTTGCGGGGCAGAAGGAGGCTTTAAAAGATATACCTAGATGTCTCAAAGACCCAGCGTTAGTGTTCTATCAAATCATTTCAACGACGTTGAAGTGTTAATCCGTTTGAATATTGGTGAGGACAAATTTAAAAAGGTACTTCCAAGTGATAAAACGGTGGAACCTAAGTATATCTATGCAGAGCCACTATATTGATAACCTAATACAGACGTAACTTAAACATCTCTATAGGTCACATTTTCAGGGCACTGAAGTAACAGTCATGATCACACGTAGTAATTTCTTTGCGCAAGAATTACCTGGAGTAGCAATTCACGTGGAAATTTTGTATGGGTTGAAATGTCGAACCGCAGGAGTTTTTTCAGTTATGGCAATTTCACGCGATGAGTGTCCAAGCATCGGAATTTGTATACTTAGCAATTGGCACGCGTAGGAATTTGACAGTGCAGTAGTTTCTCGCGAAAAAATTTCTTATTGTCGGATTTTTTCGGCGTAGGTCTTTTACAGGTATAGAAATTTCTAAGAATAAACATTCTTGCATATAATGATTAATTTAAGCAATCATCTTGATATTAGTTAGTAATTATTGCACAGTGTGATTTCATAGTGTAACAGTTTGTGGCTCGATTAGAATTTCGGGATGAAATATTAATCCTCCGGACGTACGTGCAAAATCAGCCGCACCGCGGTATTTCAATTTCGTTAATTTACTAATTACACGATGTAGACGGGTACCGGCTTACACCCACAGGAACAGATTTAATTAGAACGCGTACGTTTAATCTATTTGCACGAACCTCCGTCTCGTAAATTGTTAATCACGTGCCGTTTTTGTTTACCGGTTCTGGAATGCAAAACTTGCATTAACACATTATTGTTGTCTTGTACGCTGTCTGCAAAATGAAATTTCAATATCGATCGATATTTTGTACTTAAAAATATCTTTGTACTTAGAACTATCGATTTGTCTGTTATACGTAATTGTGCAATATTATTTAACTGTAATAAATTTGTACTGAACTTAATAAAATGTCTTCGAAGAAAATAATCAGATTTTTTCGTTCAACTCGTGATATTCCATTCCTTAGAATCTTTAACACACAGCATTGTCAAAGCGCAAAAATTTTCGTTCAGTAAGAATTTGAAAAGTATGAAAATTACAGGATGTAGATAGACACGAGTACGTCAGGTAGAATTTTGTTGCGCAAACACATAGACGTTTGAAATTGTCCATACATAGAAACATGAAGGTTAAAAATTGGGCACCACAGAAATTTCTAATAGTAAATGTTTCCAAAGCCAGACATTTCAAGACATCATGGCCACTTCACCCTTCATATTCCACCCCTTTAACAACTCTGTCCCGCACTTCAACACCGTTCTTAACCCTCTCTCTTTAAAACTCGAAATCACCAACTATAAAATTCAGCCGCCAACGAACTCAAACCCCTACAGATTTTATATCTTTCAACATGCACGATCGTCATCCTTATTTCCCACGTATTCTGCAGAGAATTCTAACCGTCAACGTTAAGTGGTTTATCTTGTACCCACCGGTACAGGGATGCACAATACGCTTTACATCATGCACCATATATTTCTACGCATATACAGTCATACACCTTGCAAAACCATGCGGCCTGAAGGATTTCGCTTCTTCCTGCCTGTAGACGACATTTCCTCATTGCCTTTCTATGTTCCCGAAAACAAAAACCACCCACGGTATCACACACGCCGCTGATATTTCCCCCAAGGGTTGAAATTTTCCGCCAGTCTGAGATTACCAGACTTGGTTTTTATTCCCTTAATGACATAACATAATTTTGCGCGAGTTTGATTATTTAATCACGGCTGTATCGTCAGGTCAAACAATTCGAACGGTAATTTATTGATTTCGATATAAAATTATAAACACGGTATTATAAATGCGCGGCTCGATTAGTACGGATGGGTCGTGTGTATATTATTCATACGTAACTATTTGCACGGGAAATCAATTATTGCGGATTATTTGATGGCTTGCGTGTATGGTGACGATAAAAAGATGATAAATGTGACGAGGGTATTAAACAATCATAGGAAATTACATGATATCGCTGCGAATCTAGTTTGGATATAAATTTATAATTTCATGGATAACTAGATAAAGTGTCTATAGATATGTAGATAATATTGATTATTTAAAGAGAAGAATATCGATGAATTTTATGTTAGTTTTGAATTATTTAGTTAGATGTGGATGGTGTTTGGTATTTGTATAGGAATTTAGGTATTTTGACCTTCAAATGGGTTATTTCGAAATATTTGTATGGGCTACAGTGGAAGACTAGGTCATGTGATTCATATGGATTGACGTTAATGCGTACTATGAATATTGCGCTTAGATTTGGATCTAATTATTTCTAGACTCATAATATTTTTACGCCTAGAAATGACAAGCTTCAAACTTTCTTCGCCTGAGAATTTTAACTTTGACAAAAACACTCCGTGGGCACTGAAATGCCAACTACATAAATACTCACACATTGAAATCCCATATTCAAAAACTTCTTTGTACGGAAATTCTCGCCCAAAAAATTATTACGCATTAAAATTCCAGTACCTTAAATTTCTGCACTTTAAAACTCCAGACACCAATCGCCAACATTTCTTCAAATTTGAGTTTCAATTCCTCAAAATTGTTGTGCACTGAAATTCCAGTTTCCAACATTTCGTCGATCCGAAATTATAGCCCTAAACTTAAAATTTCAAGTCGTCAAAATCTGCCCCAAAAAAATGTCAACCTGCTAAAATATCTTATCGTTGCAATTCGTCGATTCTTGCAATTCCAAAGGAACCATCAAGTTTAAATTCAAATTCCCAGCCACGAAACTGGGCCATGAACTTTTATATTTGGGGTTACTACGTGCCTTTAAGGAAAATTACTTTTCCCCTATTCAACGGAATCGTAGTTTTCCCATTACGAGTCGGTGGTGGCGATCAAATTAAAACACCGATTACGCGTGGACTTAACGATTATTAACTCAAATATATGCAAAACCAATTAACCGGTTGCCGCAGTAAAAAGTAATTAGGCGCGAATATGTGTGCCCGACCGCGGCCTTTCATTTCGTCGTTATAAAAAATACACACGCCATTACGCGTTTACGTAATTGCGTGAAAGAATGTACAGTGTGTAGAAACACGTGAGTTGGTCGTTAAAACACAATTTTTTTTCCATACTTTTTCCCGCTACTTCATATCGGATTTCTACGCCGGGTTCTCCCATTATAACCGAAATGATGCGTCAATAAAAAATATTACGTACACCGACAACAACTGGGGGTTGAGTGATACATTTAAGGATACAACGTTCCAACCATGACAGTTTCCAAAAATTGAATTAGCCCACTAGAAACGCGACGCAAAATAGCGAGGGACGAATTTTTTGTTCGCAGGCTAGTATATTTTCATTTCTCATTCTTTTTCCGTTCGTTCTAGTTCAGACAATAGTCACACTCTTATAAATTAAGAGTGTTTTTTGTTTCTCGGTTTTGAAAAATTGTGACTGCCGATTTTGCGGAAACAATTGATACAAATCATCTTAATCGTCGCAACGATTATTTTAATCATTATTTCGTGGATCAATAAAAGTGCAGAGTGCAAGAAAAAATGATTAAATTACTTGGATATGTTCTACTCCCTAATGTTGAGGTGTATGCATACAAATTAAACAAATACACTTCATTTTCGATTAATTAAATTATGTTTAATAGATTTGTCACAATTTTTTCTGAAAATTCTAATACACGTAATTAATTTTTAATTTATTATAGGTGCCTGTATGATTTCCATTTATGAAATATCGCAATCACTTTCAGGGAATGCTGTTTATAATCGGTCTGTGGCGAGGCTCTACACATTCTCAGACATGTCACACTACTTTACCAATGAAATGCACTTGGCGCGGTACATCGGTCACAAACGGCCCCTAAAATTGCGAGGCCCGGCTTCCGTTTCCTATAGGAAACGAATTTGTATGCTGGGAACATACGGTACACGTTCTATGGTTATGACCTGACACCTCTCCTCTCTCCTCTCTCTTCTCTAATCCTCTTTTACTCTCCATCCGTCTGGCATCCACAATATTCCTCTCTCGTTTTATCGAGACGCGACTTCGATTCGACTCACGAGAGGAAAAATGTACATATATTCGCGGGATGTCACGCTGCAAGTGACACCGAGAATTTCGTTATTTATCGACTGAATCCCTGATAAGAAGAGAAAAAGATGGATGTTACCATCGGTAACTGAGATTTAAGGGGATTTATCAGATTTTCTGTGTAATTGAAAGTTTGCAGTGGAAGATGAAGAGAGAAGAGACAATTTATTTGGGTTAAGATACGTGGCTGGATGATATTTGTAAGATGGTTGTTTGGAAGCTTTGAATTCTTTATTGTATGAATCTTGTAAGGTGTGGAATTGATATGATTTGATATTTCAGCGCTTGGTATGTGTGGAAACGTCAGCGTATTGTAGTTTTTACACATGGGTATTCCTACGCTGGGAAATGTCTACGGAGGAAAAAGTCTGCACATGAAACATTTGGTTAATTCGTGAAACAATGCGGAGTTCCAAAATTAATTAAACGCTCTGATCACTTCAGACATCAAATTAATATTGGATGAACAATTGAGAATCTCTATACGACATGGATTTTGTATGGTTGGAATTGTCCGAACGTATAATTGTTACTGCTAAGTCCAACTGTTTCAAGAGTGATATTACAAAAACGAATCAGTGTGAGGCGTATTTGACTTGTCAACTGGCAGAAATGATCTAGCGTCCCAAGGTTTTTCTGAATGTCAAGTCAGTCCTCATGCTTTTCGTTTTGGGGGTTGCTTCTTGGAGGGGGTGTGACGATGCCCATTTTCTAGTAGGTACCTTGGGTGACCCGACAACCCTTGGGGTTTTCCTGAAGTATCAAGTGTCGAATTTTGAAGCAACGTGGTGGTGTCCGTGATCATGACGTGTTCCAACATACGGAAGTATCTAGATGTAACGGTCATGACTGAAGTGAACTGTTAACGGTTTAATGACAATTTAACAACTTTTGGACGGCTACGACTTTGAAAATAACGGATGAATGTAAATTTATTTGAGCATGTTTTGTCGTAAAAAAATAAAATCTTTGAAACTTTTAACCGTCCAATTACACGGTATTAAGGATAATGTGATTAAATGTACCGTTACGGAAATTAATACATGTTATTGGTTCTATTTAAGGAGCAATCAATTTTACTTATCAAAATTGCTCTATATCGAAAGTAGCTTGCAGGTAAATTTGTTGACGTTGAGATTCTAGTGCCTTAAAATGTTAAGACGACCTATTTCCAGGATAGATAAATGTTGTATGAGTTGATATTCAATCCCAGGAAAATGTAAATATTTCAAAAGTTGTGTCTCGAAACTTTTTTCGAATTCGTACACCTACGAAATTGTCGATGCTGAAGAAATCCTAATCCATGAAAATTTGCTCACTTTTAGAAAAGCTAACCCTAAACATTTCAAATTAATACAAATAATTCTTATCCGTAATTTTTCTTTTTTCTAAAGTTTTATCATACCGTACAAATTTTAACCTTTAAATAGAAAATTTCTCGGAAATATCTTTCACGAACATTCAAGCGACGAGAAAGAACAGTTTAGTCGATTTCGCGATCGAAGTTTCGTATCCTAACGCTAGGGTAATGGATCCGAAAGTGGTCTCGTACAGTCTAGAGATTCATACTCAATTCACGGACGATAAGTTCGCTCGTAAAGATAACAACCAAGGAGCAACATACCGGTATATATTCGCCGAGAAACCTGCTAACATGATTCCTAACGAAAATGTTTTGTTTCGAACGCCAACATGACAGTCTTGCTAAAAAGTAAGTGACAAAATCGATAATATGTCAGCCACTTCACACCATATGTCATTTTTTTCTTTTCCCTTTCAATAATCTGTCCCCAAGCGTTAAAATTCAGACGTGAATTTAGTGTTGAAATTTATACAGACATTTGCGGAAAAAATACTATTATTTAACGTACATAATTAAGTTCAGTAGTATTAACTGTAACGTTTGTATATAATTTAACAAAATTCATCTATTATATAATTTTTTATCGGATACTGCGTTTTAAGCTACATTCTAACGATTAAATAAATATCGTGTTTTTCCACGTCAGAATTTTTCCTAGCAATTTTCACGTTTTTTCCGGATATTTCTAGCGTCCGCAGGAATTTCCACATCGCGTGGAAAAGCGGCCACGACGCCGCTAATGGGATCGTTGAAAGTCTCATTAACGTTGGCGATCAACGATGGAGTAATTAAAATTGAAATCAATTTGAAATAGAAGCCGGTCTTCTTCATCGTTTATTGCTTCCCCCTTTTGCTAACTTATTATGATTCATCTTTGCGAATTTATGGGTTACAAAGTGAGAGCCATTTCTATTACTTAACCATAGAATGACGCTTTACGCAGAATTAATGGATTCGGATTTTTCTACAGATTCCCTTTCACGTAACGATGATTAACGTCGCCTTAAACATACTGCTTTACTAATGAAATTCCCACGATTATAGGATTTCTTCTTTTGATGCTTTATGGTCTGAATTACAATTTTGTATTATCTTTATATTGTGTAGGGATTTTCTACGCAATTAAAGTTAAATGCGTAAAACTTTGCGATAACTAAACTTTTCACGCGCTAGAATTATAACTCTTAAAAATTGCGAATCGTGCAAACTTTTCTGCGACCGATATTCCTGCGTCAAAAATTCCCTGCTAGAAATTTTTGTACGAAAAAATATCGATTGTCCCGATTTACATTTAACTTGAAATGGAACCATTATAATAATTATACACGTCATTCTGATAAATCAAAACCCGATTCTTTCCACACTGAAACAAGTCGAATTCTACAACTCTTGTAAGTCAAATTCTTGGACAACATCTATCTGTAGTGTTATTTAAATCTCCATACATTTTTCTCGTTTGGGAAGTCGAAGCGGTGCTTTTTCGTTCGTGTGGAAGGAAGCACACAGTCGGAAAATTCGGAAAATTCGGTCCACGGTTTTCCCATCGTATATTCAGCTTAAACTGTACAATTTCCGACCGCGCTACGTTCCATCCCGTGAAAAAAAAACTGGACAAGCAAATAGAGAACAAATTACACAACTGACAAGACACGTGTCAACTATCCACTTTCCAGGAATGTTAGATACTCTTTTCAAAAAACAACGCGTAGTTACTGGAAATTGATTTCACATGTAAAAATAACGGCATTAAAGTAATTCTGCTTCAATCCTGTTTCCCGTACAACTGAAATTTTTTCTCCGTTTAATAATTACATCCTAAAAAAATCATTGATTTTCCGAAACAAAACTCACCAACAAACAGTTTCACTACAGAATCCTTTCAAAATTCAATCATCAATTTTCCCTTCCACGAATATTTCATTATATTTTTGAACCATAAAACAATGACTAGAAAATTCCCAAATCTCAATGCCTTCACGCAGACCTATAAATTACAAAATCGCACGGGATTAGCGACAGCCACCAAAACTCCCACAATCCGGCAGCCATAAATCCAGAGAAAGTAGGGGAATTGCTTTGGCAGAAGAGAAAGAGCAAGAAACCCACTTGGACCACTGTCCAGGGGGTCCGGTAGCGCGGATAGCAAAGATAGTGATGTGACGTCGTTAGCCGTTGCATTTTTCTCGTGGACCAGTTGTGCGGGATTGTGTGTGGGTTTGCGTGAGTTGTGTAGGTTGTCGGGTTAACGCTAATGGTGTTACCCGGTGCCTGGAACACGAATGCTTTTACGTTAGCTGGGTATACTAGCTAGGTATAAGCGTATAAAACAACGCTTTTCACGGCGTCTGGTAAATTTCCCCTGGGCTGGCTCCGTTGCATTATGAGTCCTGAAGCAACGGGCTGGCAACCGTGCGACGTTGCCACACGTCATCCCGTTCGCCACTCCACACTACACTACGATGCACGTGGACCAAGTTGTTAGGTCGAATTTCATCGCCCTAGTTTTATATGACGAAATCCCTAAACATTTATAGGGTTAATTTCTGAAGAAACTATAATGCAACGGTAGAATTCTTTTAAAGAATTTCACTTTGTGATTGCACGGGTTCAATTCGGTCCATGTTCAAGGGCCCCCGGCATGAAGTGTGGAGTTCCCAGGAATTGGGCTAGATCTAGTACAGACCAGGTGTCCCTAAACATTTATAGGGTTAATTTCTGAAGAAACTATAATGCAACGGTAGAATTCTTTTAAAGAATTTCACTTTGTGATTGCACGGGTTCAATTCGGTCCATGTTCAAGGGCCCCCGGCATGAAGTGTGGAGTTCCCAGGAATTGGGCTAGATCTAGTACAGATCAGGTGTCCCTAAACATTTATAGGGTTAATTTCTGAAGAAACTATAATGCAACGGTAGAATTCTTTTAAAGAATTTCACTTTGTGATTGCACGGGTTCAATTCGGTCCATGTTCAAGGGCCCCCGGCATGAAGTGTGGAGTTCCCAGGAATTGGGCTAGATCTGGTACAGACCAGGTGTCTCTACGTCTAAAAAAGTTGGGTGTCCAAGAATTGGTTGACTGGATGTGTCAAGGCCGATGGACCCCAACACGTGGCGATATAGGTAAGCAGAAATTAGGGTGTCTAGAGATTTAAGAGCCCAATGTAGCCAACATTAAAATAAAAGCTGTGGAAACTCTTGTGATTTCAGCACCAATTAACACACACCATTTTACGTACCGCTCTTACAAGGAACAACACCATTCTCGGAACATGTATTCTTAAAGTTGCAATGGTATAAAGTGAACGTAACACGAAATAACAAGCTCGCCTTAGAAACGTGGGAGTAATATCGTTGACGCAGCGGAAAGCGCGCTCTTTATGAAACGTTGCTGAATCGGTCCACATACATACAATCGCGCGCGCACACACATTCAGCGCTCTGCTCATGTATTCACGTGTAGAAACGTGCATTGGTAACGAGCATCGGGAAGGAAGCTTGTCAGCGAAATTCCAGAGTTCCATCCGAAGTTTTCGAGCGTAATGGAAATCTTGTTTCGAACACTTGTTCCGTGTGTTACGTGCCGCTTCCGTTTTCGTGCCCTCTTTCGCTCTTGGTTTTCATTTCGATTTCAGCTAGTGGTCTCTTGAACCTGTTCCGCTTCATGGCTAATTATTTCATTCCGACCGATTTGTTTATTATGTTGGGAAATGTTTGCCACGAAACTTGAAGATGAATTGAAAGCTTTATTAGATATATGAGATTGAATACGTAATTTCCAAAGGAATTCGTCTGTAGAATACAATAGTGAAGATCTAAGATAAATTTAAAAAAAAAATTGTAACCATGACACAGAAAACCATTGAAAATTTTGAGGTATTTTGCCATTTTTGGATCGTCGGTAACGAAATTTTGAGATTTTTATCTAGGATTTGCTATCATCGTCTTCCCTTTGAAAATGCCAATCAAAATCATGTCTTCAAGTTTACCCTATACCCATCATCAGTATCAGGCTCAAGCTTAATCGAACCATAGAAAAACAAAACACAGTTGTTCCACCCTTTCTCTGCATTGAAACACCAGACACTCGAATCCGTACGAGTCGTATGTCTCCGGGACAAAACAGTGATTTAAGCTGCGACACACGGAATAAGGAAAGGCCCAGTCGAAGGGAGAAATCAGTGTTAGCAGCCTCTGGACGGCTAAGCCGGTAATCCGCGGGTCAGACGTTGTCGGGAAGCCATAGAACTTTGCTGAACACACACACAAACTGTGCCGTGTACTATACATATAAGACAGACCTAGCTAGTAGGAACGCTTGCATTTCATTTTTCTACTCCATCCAGAACGATTAATGAGATTTGTATCGCGTGGTTAAGATGCCTCCTACTTTTGAAGATGGTTAAACAAGATTTTTTTTTAAATTTTTGATTAAGGACTGTTATGAACAGATTCCTTTGTTCCACAGCTTTAGAAACCAAAATGCAAATAAATTTCATTTATTAGAACGGGGCGAAATGCATTGTCTATAGACATATTCATAAAGTAAATTATTGCAAAATAAGTACGGCTGGAAATTAGGCATCGTACTTCTGCTATAAAAGCTCGACTTCAACGGTACGAAAAAAATACTTAGCATCAAACTCAAAGACATCTGTACTTGAACATATAGGTAGAATAACGATATTGGCAAAGTTTCAAGTTAACCGGTTGACCAGTTTTGAAGAACTCTTGTACAGGTATGCTCTCCCAAAGTATAAAAATCTTTCAAACCCAAAATTCGGCGTACACCTTTCGTAACGCTATGTTTTTATGTTTCAAGGTGAAACAGTCTTTCGGAGGTTTCGGTTTCGTTTCTGCCAGAAACAAATGCGTGCCCCATTTTCCGCTCTGTCGTTACGGGGATTTCCAGTTAGGGCGTGTACTTCGGGGTGGGCAGTTAAAGGGAGAGCGCACGGAGCAGGATATATTTATCTGTTCCAATCGAAGTTCTTCGTTTCAGGCCATCGAAATGTTTCAGTCAAAGTGGCCAAATAATAAAACGCCGACCCTTTCTGCTCCAAGTACGCAATTTCGTTGAGCTTTAGGGTTTTCACAGCTGCCACGAAATTCTTGCCAATATCGTTATGGTCATAACTTCACGATTCTGTCGGGAACTTTTCCCCCGGTCACGCACACACACGCACATGTATGCGGATCTTCTTTTCATAGAGTCTGACGAAATTGCGGTTGAAAAACCGGCTGGGAAAGTACGGTGTCTCGTTTGGTCGCACCAGTGTGTTAGGGCATGTTGATGAAGCTTTCGGGATTGTGGCCTGGGTGTTTCGAAATTCAACATTCTCTCATTTCTTGATAATTCAGGTTTTTCCTATATGCATGGCCCAAATGTCTAATTGTAAGAAACAGCACACATGCCAGAATTCCTAGAAAAATCTTTCCAATATCATCCAACACTTGCCGTTAGCTGTCTACGGTTCATTAACCATTTCAAAAAGTATCCGAAAGATAGAAGGAATCGTTTGAGGAAAGGACAAGGTAGTGATGGTGCCTGCATCGAAGGAATAAAATGGCCGCGTTGCTTCTTGCCCGTCTATTTCCTTACCCGGCTTCAAAGCGCTTAACCGCTTATCGTTTCTGGGAAATTTCCGTGAAACGTTGCTTGCGGTTCGGAACTCGCGAACTTTGAAACCCGCATCGGGTTACCATGACAACGAACAATTGTTTCCTGGAGTCTACCTCGAGTAGACTACTCGTAACACCAAGTTCACTCCGAATTTCCGTTGCTTGAAGATTTCCAGTCTTAGAAGTGTCCCTTCCGTGAAAATTTCTGCTTTTTGAGTAACCGTACATACAGGGTGTAACAAAAATTCTGGGACACTTTAGGTTTATGGATAGAACGCATAAAAATAAGAAAAATAGTGTTATATGTTGTGGGCGCAACCCACCCCCTATCGAGATACAACCCCTTTTGTAAAAAATTTTTAAAAAATCATATCTTCGAAATGGTACGTCGTAGACGACCGATTTTGATTGCAATATAACCAGGAGAGACTAAAGTTTACGAAAAAAATATCAGTATATACGCAAAGGAAGATATAGTGAATGCCCTCAATTTATCCCAAGTAGTTACAAACCTGCTACGATATAGGTAATCGACGTTGTTTGGATTAAACAAGAATAAATGCTATTTAACAGCAATGATCGCAGCAATTATATTTTTTTCTATTATCTTTTGATCTTCTCCGGTTATATTGCAATCAGAACGGGTCTTCTACGACGTACCATTTCGGAGATATGATTTTTTACAAATTTTTTATAAAAGGGGTTGTATCTCGATAGGGGGTGGGTTGCGCCCACAACTTATAAGACTTTTTCTTCTCATTTTTATGCGTTCTATCCATAAACCTAAAGTGTCCCAGAATTTTTTTTACACCCTGTATATCGGAGGATTCATGGGGCCCAATGTACACAAGAGCGTCGCGGCTAACGTACAAACACTGCTCCATTTGATATTAGACGCACGCTTAATTAAAATCTGTTTTCAAAGAGAATGGAATATAAAATGGAACGAGACCGCGTTGGTCTGGCATTCAGATGTCAATCCAAGTGAAAAGAAATACGTGAAATGGTTAAAAGCTTGACGGTAAGACAAACGATGTATGCCCTCTGTACTGTAATGCGTATATACAATGTTAATAATGCTTTCTTTATGTGCATGGTCAAGAGAACTTTAGTTTTCGCGATGCTTTGTTTCCAGGAGAACCCTTTTATTAAAGTTTCTTCTTTTCCTACTTTAGACATATGCCGCCAGAGTGCATTCCAACTTTCTCATTACCGTGTCTTTCTGCTATGTTTTTTTTATAACGTATTTAAACATTGCTTATCACAACGCTCTAACACTTTTAAACTTTGTTGATCCGTAAATAAAGCGGGCGACAAAAACTCCTTTGCGCAAGGAAACACTGCTTGAAGCTTACGTTGAGTAAATACGTTGTAAAATAGAAATATTTGTAATTTTTACTTAGGAATTGATTATTTTAGAAACGTATGCTTAATTGGAGGTAGATGAAAATCAAGCAGTGCTTTGAATCTTTGTCGTTTATTTTGTATTTTTTTTTTGTTTTTTTGCACGTAAACACGTTCCTCTGCTTTCGCAACCCAGGGCTACAAATTAGGGATTGCATAATATATTCTGTCCCTGCGCGACGCAGAGAATGAAAATTCCACTTAAAAATTCTAAAGTTCAAACGGGAGACCTAATACGAGCACCGTGGGAACTGCCGAGACTGGGAAAAGTAAAGCGGCTTTAAAAAGAAACACATTTTATTTGGAATATGACCAGGAGAAAGTAATGTCAGCGTTGTTCGTAATTTCTTTAACCATTAATGCACTGGTTTTAGCAACATTTTACCGATATTACTTGTTTAAATATCTATGCGATGAAACTCTGCTCCTTGAAATATCGCGAAAGCACGTATACTTTGACATTTTTAGGCATGAATATACCTGAGACTGGAAGTTTCGTATAATTATAAATTTCTACATGTGGAAATTGCTTTAAAAGTGCGTTGATTCAATATTTCTACGTCTGGAAATTTTGTGCTTGAAAATCCCCTTAATTTGCTATGTTTTCGCTTATAATTTGTTACGTATTGAAATCTTCATCGCTTAAAAATTGCACGCGATGAAAATTCTGCTTTGTTACGTCATTTATGCTTGAAGTAGTTTCTGCGCTTTAAAATTTCGCTGTCTCGAAATATGCACATATTGAATTTCATTCTTTCAGGAATAGCCTGTTTTCGATTTTATTTCACTATTTTATACCCATGAAATCAACAATTCTCCAATTACCAATTAGAACTGTCATAAAAGCATTCAAATTTGCTACGGGATCCAACGTAAACCTATTAATATTATATTTAACATATCGCGACATAATTAATTTAATTAGTGTGCTAAAAAAAACTTTATTCTCCCACTCAATTTATAATCAATCTGTTTATGATCCACATAAAATACTTTGGTTGCGCGAGCGTATTAGCAGTTTACTTTGCAGTTCCAATAAACTTCGTTCGAAACCTTTTGCAATTCAGAGTCGAAAATTCTTTTGAAATAGAAACGACTTTGGCCGCCGGCTCGAAAATTGGACGTTGATAAAGGATCTCTCGAGGATGGAGCGAAGGAGGAGAGAGTTTCTTTCTCTTAACCAATGTCCGATGTAATATGAATTTCTTCAGACGAATATTGAGATTCTGTCATAGCCGCGTTTTCAGTTCTTTTTAAATATGCTACAGCGGAAAGCTTTTAAAACGCTACATCAAAGAAGTCTTTCTCTCTGAATAAAAGACTCTTCTCAATGCTTACCCATCTTCAGGATAGAAAGAAAAGGAGGGGCGGGAAAAAAAGATGTCACGAATCGTTTAAACGATTTCGAACAGTACAGGTTTTAAGAGCTGTTCCCTTGAATTTGAAATGACGAAATAGGGTAATCCATGGTGAACATTTGTGTACCGATGATTGGTGTTTGTGAGTTCTGCCTGTGTTACGTTATAGCAGAACGCACGGGAAGATTATAGATTTTATACCGTGGATTTAGGGAGCAACAATTTTGGATGACATAGATTTCAAATAGTACCAATTTTTATAGCAGAGATTCTAATGCTTTGAAATTTTTGGACTGAGAGATCTCAAAACGTAAAAGATTCAGTGTGAACGGATTTTGGAGCGCGTAAAAAGTAAAAACGTACCAATTTCGAAACACAGAGATGTCAAGGCGTAGAAATTTCAAGGTCCATATATGTCGGAGCACAGATCTTTTAAAGGCTAGAAACTTCGGATGATAGAGAGTTCGACGCCCAGAGAATCTTAAAGGCACTACCAGGTACACATACTGCAACGCACCGGAATTTTTGAGCAATATCTGGTTTGTCAGTATAAAAATTCAGCTTCTCGTCGACTGGATTCACTCGAACGTGTCTTGGCGTTATATTGTGCCTCATACGATCGTCGGGAAATATCGGGTAAAAAAAATCGGGTTGTGTATAACGCTGGGAGGGTTGCCGAGGGTTCGTGGGCGATTTCACGCCCCAGAAAACGGCCGCTTCCAGGGAGCAGCTTTTCAGTCCGAGTCAGATATCGGGGAATCGGAGGGAATATTTGCGGACTGGCGACACGAGGGCGGAGTTCGAGAAAGAGAAAGAAACCCAAGGATAGAGACACGAAAGACTTGAAATAGAGATTGATAGAAGCAACTTGGGAAACCAAGATGCAGAGTGGCGCAGCTGAGAAAGTGAAATAAGTAGCAAACGCGTAAGAACATGACAGCAGGGGGATGCAGAAAAATATTTATGGAAAAGAAAACCTGGAGAAAAGAATGAAAGAAACAACCGGACTAGGTACACTAAAAGGGAAAGGTTAAAACAATGAACTGAGGGACTTCAATGAGTTTTTAACTGATGATTTTTTAATTGGTGGTGTTGTAGTTTTTGAGAAATGGAACGTCAAAGTTTTTGAGTGGGAGGTACATTAGAGAAGTATATTTGGAGCGTGGGCTATCGGCGTTAAGTGCTTAAGTAAAAGACCTGCCCCATAATGTAGGGGTTCTCGTTTCCGGTGCCCGTTGTAGCACTATTTTTGTTACCATTTATTTCTCTTGTAAGTCCCATAATGTCAGTTGTGGATATGCAACATGAAAAATTAAACGGGACGGAAAGTAAATCTGAAGTTCCTAATTCCAGCTAATCATCAGATGACTAGCAATAAAACCATGAAATATCTGGTAGCTAGTAACTCTAGGATATTCTGGGGACTTTACTGACATGACGCTTCAGAGATTTGTGATATTTATTGATGTCCACATAATACGAACGCAGCTAATAATTAGATGTCTATCGATAAAAGTATCAAATACCCGAGGGCTAGTAGCTCTTGACAAGCTAGGAAGTTTATTGATAAGACGCATTTGCATTTATCAATGATTTTGCACCCCGCACCAGGGAATGTGTCACGGTTATTGATGCTCCTAAAACATCGTAAGATATATGACCTAACACTAGGTCATATATAATACTAAGTAAAAAAAAACTAATTTCTATTTGAATAATGGTCAAGTTCCCAAATTCATCCTATGGCTACTAATTCACGCAGATTACCAAGTAGTCCAGACCAATAGACATGTCCCTTTTTTCGAAATAATGGAGTCCATAAAAAGAAACTATGACCCATAGAAAACCAAAAAGAGAAATATCCAGGGAAGAAAGGCAGAAATGAAAGTACGCGGAAAGAGAAAAATGGATTGATGTATTCATATGCCTGAGTGCATGTGTGTGTGTGTGTGTGTGTGTTTGCGTGCATGCTGTCGGACCGTGTTAAAACTGGACTCCGCGATTTCCGCAGATTTCCTTCCAATATGTCAGATTTCAGGAAGACCCAGAACATTCCGACCACATTTCCTTTTCTTCCTTTCTTCTCCTCCCCCCCCCTTCGCCCCCTTCCAACGTTTCTTTCCTCACCGCTGCGTTCTATGAAATCTTTTTCACTTTTCCCCCGTATTTCCAGTCGACGGAAAGCGACGGAAATTCAGCACGGTTTCCGGGACAAGAGTCCATATGGAATCGCGATTTCGCATCCTTGCGACAAAGTGAAGTCAGCGTTTCGGGGCCACAGTCGTTTGGCGAGAATTTTTTTTACAACTTAGGATCACGAAAACACGAGATCCTATCACCTGTAATCGAAGAAATCACACGAGGCTCCCTGTATTTTATAATATACAAGTCTGATTATAGTGTAAACTAGGATTATTCGGACTCGCGATAGATTTTGTCCTTTTTCACACCAGAAGGAAATAAGCGAAATATTTAGGTGCGGAAATGATTCTATCCAAAAAGTGTCACGATTTTTTCATTTTTCATTATTTTTTTATGACTGCTGTGCACACCGGAAGTAGATGTGTGTACGTTCATTCGTATACGACTCATTGCATATCAAATTGTTTACATTGTGGACCAGCATCTGGAACTTTGTTCAAATCCATATGTGTTGTACTCCTTGACGTACCATGTATGGAACCAATTGTTTTTCGTAGAAATGTTAACAATATTATCAAAGTTACAGCTGTTTCAAATTTTGGGTTTTGTAGAAACACCTGAACTTTAAAAAATCATATGTAAAAAAATTATACATATATATAACGGTAAATTAGATACGCAGGTATTTAATTTGTATAGTCTTCGATGATCTCAGTCCCTTCTTGCTTCAACTCGGTGACCGTGCTTACGATCGAAACAAAAACGGAACCCAGGACCTTTACTGAACCGAGGAACAATTACTCGAATATACTATTGCGAATCGGGTTTATCGTATACTTTGACAGACTTGGTTCACCCTTTGCTAATAACGATTTAAAAAATCGCTCTACCATTTACCATTACTAAAATATGATTTTTTTAAAAATTCAGCTGTTTCTACAAAACGCATAACCTTGAACTGTTGTAATTTTGACAATTCTCAAAATTTCGAAAAAACAAAATTACTGAGAAATATGGAACGTTTAGGACAACAACATTTGCGATTTTGAGCAAAATCCCAGTTACAGCTCGAAAACCTGATCGTTTTCAAATGGAATCAAAATACTTTAATTGATCACAAATGATTGAATCCTTGGAACAGTATTTTTTGACCTCATTTTACCAACAGCTACACCTAAACTAATTACTACCACATCTTTATCAAAACAATGTTTTCTTCATTTTTAATATTATTTCATCATTTTCGTGATGAGAAACATGGAAACAATTGATTATTTGTATCATTTACAAAATATCTGTAACAATAATTACGGTTTCTAGGCCTCCAAGCCAAGTTTGTACACTCAAACATTTTCAGCGTCTCTATGTGTGTGTTTTTTTAAATCACTCGAATATTCGTTACGAAAAGTTTCCGATTGCTTTCTACCTTCAGCAATAAAGCAGCAGTCGAAATTCTTGGATTCTCTGTGTTTCGTTTTCCGCCCAGGATACAAACTTTGTTTCCGTTCGTCGAGGAGTACTATGCTTAACATGTCCGGCTTGAAATTTTCGTCTGAAATAGTTTTACTACGTTTACCACTGGTAATGGCGGCTCGCTCGGTACTTTTAAAGTAGACTCTTGAAGTTTCCAGAAAAATGCCGGAAGGAAGAACGAATACGAAACAAAAATGTTCGAGAGACTCGGCGAATACTACTGGCATACATGTGACACAGATTTCTTTTTATTTATTTCTTCTCCATATTTCTATTCAGCAAGGAAACATTACGAGATCAGAATATCGAGGGAGATGTTTAAATGTGCAGCAAAGTTTACTCACATTCTTGTATTAGTAATATCACCTTTGAGTAAGAAAGTTTCAATCAGGAAATGAATATTCATTTGAATAATTTGTGTTTTCTTTTTTTAAGTGATTGTACAGCTAAATGGATTGTAAAACGATTATTTAATGAAGATGATGTGTTCCTTTATTGCTTCAAATTTCTACACGCCGATATTTTTGTGCATTAAAAACACGGCGAGGAAATTACCATGCGTCGAATTTCTAACGCATGGAATTTGTAATACCTGAAAATTATTATGTTTGGATAGTCGAACGTTTAGATAATACGACACATCAAAATTACCATGCGCAGGAAAAAAAAATTGCTACGCGCAAAAAGTTGCAGGGCCTGAAAATTTTCGGATTCATTTAGAATTCATTTCTTGCGAGTAACAATCCTTTTACATTGAACATCCTACGGTCAAAAATTGCTCTTCAGGGAAATTCCTACGCATGTAAAATCTATTGAACTTCATGTAAATTTTTTCAATCATCTACATGAGTTTTCCATTAACTTTCGAAGGCACTCGTCGCGTCGTCTCCGTGATACTTTCTCGTTTAACAAACTTTTCCCATCCACTGTGCGTCTTTTTACAAAATGAACCAAATTTTCTTTTTCGATACCCGTCCTGTTTCACGGAGACGAACAAACTAGTATGATAACCAAGTAGAAAATTAGTCGTTAGGAATAGTTAGAACGGGTACAGGTGGCGACTATCCGATCAGTTTTTCGTGTTGCAGGGCCGGCCCAAGCAGCCAGAGCTGTTCTTCAGGGCACCGCCGAACTTCCCTGTGACATCCGACCACCTCGGCAGAACGACTCCGCCATATTGGTTGTGTGGTACAAGAGTGACATTACTCCCATTTATAGGTAAGTTATAGCTACTAAGCAGTCCAAATTTCTTCTATTCGAATCCTTGTAAATGGAATTTAAAAACGGAAAATTGAAATTTCTACGCGTGGAAAATATGAAAGACAATAACTTCCACGTATTGACATGTAATATCAATATTAAAAATATGACAAGGAACTAAATAATTCCGAATTAAACGAAAATTCCGGTAATCGATAAATTTCAAATTTGCAAGTATGATAAATTTGAAACAAACCACACTTGTTTGTTTACAAATAACAACAATTACGTCTGAAACGTCAATCGGAGTTCACGATTCGGTAATTTTCGCGACAAAATAATTACTCCGGCACGTATAAATATTGCTATCAACGTGTTAAATCTTCTATGAGACAATAAAAAATGTGATTCTTTTTTATTTGACTACGCGACACAGATATTACGTTATCCCGTGGAATACCGCAACTCGATCGAGCTTCCGCGAACGTAGCGGCAAGTGAAACGGCAAAGTTTTCGCGGTGGCACGTAAAATCTAATGTAATTGTCGGCGTTCATTTGCGTGGGAGTTTGTTTACTTAAGAACACGTAGCGGCATGCTACACGGTGGATACAGAGATAAAGTTTCCCCGGGAAGCCGGAATTTATGCAAACCCAGGCCGCCGACTGAAATTTGCGAAAAGGTTACAACAAACCGCGGAAATTCATTTGTCGCTTGAATAATAGCTCCTTTGTCGCGAACGATGTCCGTGAAGATTCCGTTTTTTTATTTTATTTTTTAAACGGAACGGAAGTCAATCTGGGAAATGTAGTATAAAACAAAATAGCGATATAAAAACAATTCGCGAAATAGTTTTTATTTGTAAAAGATTTTTTGGAAGTAATGAAATTTGTATTTAAAGACTAAACTTACTGTTAGGATGATTACACATCTTAGAATCCCTTTTCATCAATTTGTGGCTAATTAAAAATATTTTTATTAGAATGGTGTTATAATGTAAGAGAAATCTTTTTTTTTTAAATAAATGAGGCTACAAATGTTTTAACAGTTTTGTTACAAGATTGAAATTCAAAGAAAGACGTCGTGGTGAAGACATAACAAAACGTACTACGTATCTTTCAAAGGCAGATGATTCTACTTGAAAGTGAAAACTTTCACGCGCAGAAAATTTTTCGCTTAGAAATTTTCACACGTAGAATTGTACACGTGCCAGAATTTTTCAGGCTCACGATTGTTTAACACGTGTACAAATTTCCATCTGTAGAATCTTTCGTGCGCAAGAATTGTCCCACTACTTTCACATATAGAAGTCTTCGCAACTGAACCATTCTCCATAAACATTTTCCCGCCAAAATTTCGAAAGCCCAGACATTTTCCAGCTAAAAAATTTCCGGGTCGTTGGAATTTCAATGTGCGCTGAATTCTCGACGAATTTGACGCTAGAAATGTCTATTGCTCAATCCAAATTCCCTGCACCGTATTTCGAGTCGCACTGCTCATGGTTTCTCTCCCCCCCTCCCCCCGCCCCTCCCTCCTCCCACTCCCTCTTCTTCTATTTGTCTCCTTCAGCAATGCGACTCCATTATCTCTCTCGTCGGGTTTACTCGCGTAATTCCGCATCCGGATAACACTCGGTCACGGAATTCAGAATTCATCAGGAACATTACCAGTCTCTACGCCCATCAACGCTTTAAGCTTCCCACATCCCACTTTCCCTCCTTTACGACTGTCACACGACCCCACGCGTCGATGTTTACTTATGTTTTACCCGCCAGTTCTCACCAGAATACGCCTCTTCATTGTTTCCCGTGTTTAGTGTACCGAGACGGGAGGCTGGGGAACAAGATCAATTACGTGTGTGCATGTGTCGAGAGAGAGAGAGAGAGAGAGAGAGAGAGAGAGAGAGTGAGTGGTATGGCTGTTTCAAAATGGCGAAAGATCTGAAGCAGGATAATGCGAGGGCTGCGAATACGAGAAATATGGAACTATTAGGAAAATTCAAATTTAACACTAGAACTATACCGAGGGTTAATTCGGTATATCTAAAAGCATTGGATAAATTTGTTTGAAACAAAGAAATAAAGGAGGATAGTATAAATTGATCGATTGAATTATTCGCATAGAGAAACATAGTTATGAAGAATTTTGGAAATTGCAGTGTTGTAAATTTAAGCGATTCTTGGAAAAAATTTGGAACGAGTCATTTTGACTGCCTTGGTAGTTCTAGTGTTAAGAGCGTAGGAATTACAGCGCGCGAATACATCGCCGCGTGGAAATCGCGGCTCCCGGAAATTTCTTATCCGATGGATAATTTATGGATGAAATTTTCATGCGCCAAAATATTGACGGGATGAAAATTTTGTACATGAAAATTTCCGAAAGGTTGTATAATATACTTTTTTTGTGCCTGGAAATTCGTACACGTGAAAGTGGTTACGTGTTGAAATTGATAAACTTAAAAAAATAGCTTGAGGTAGAAATATTACTTCGCAAAACCTCCTCGTTTATAAATTATAAAATTTCCTCGCATAAATATGTTTATTCGACAGTTAGATTTTAATTACAGGAGCGTCCGTACGGAAAATATAATAATTTCTTTAATTTCGTTACGTCAAATAATATTTTTGATTGTAGAGTGCCCTAAATAGACTGCGAATTTCCCGATAACAACTATTGTATTCCGTGTGTAATTTCGCTTGCGATGGGAGACGGATTAAACGATTTTTCGTTTAATGAAGTTTCGGTTAACTGCGGCATCGGCTGTAATGCTGATTGCATTTCCTCATTTGAACGTCTGACGGTTCAATTATTGTCCCCTGGCTTCCCAAAGATAATTTCCTCCACGGTATTTCCCAATCTTCCGGTGGAAAATTTCAACGCTGTCTTTGAATACGAGTCACCCATGAAAATTCTGTCGCGAGTCAAATCTTTCAGATTTTACGTCAGTTTTCATTACTTTCGTGAAACCTAAACGTGACAGGTGAAATAATACGGGTTTCCAATCTCATGTGTTTTATCAGTTTTAGAACACAAAGTAGAGCAGTTTTCTCATTCAGAATAGCAGTCTCGCGGGGTTTGATTTAAAGTAATGCAATTTAGGAAGTCGTCTTTCAACGGGTCACTTTGAATTAAAATTTTTTCATTATCTTTCAGAAGGGAATATTCAAAAATTGTTTAATACAGTTATATACCAATAAACTGATTGTTACCAGTTTCCAAAAACAAAATGTTTCATGTACTTTTGTAAAATTTGATTTTTTGAACCTTGAAAACCAAGCAATTTTATTCATTTTTTCTTTTTCCCAGGTTGGACTTTCACAATATTCATCGATATTAAAAAGTTTTTTCGCATTTTTTATTTTATATAATCTAATTAGGAGATCTAATTAGATTTTTAGGCACCCTGGCAGAATAGCTTTAACTGCGAATAATACCATTATCTTTTCTCTTACTTTTATCTTTTTCTTGAGAAACGTTAAGTAATTATTTGTATTAATTTTGAGGTGTGCAAAGTCTCTTAATATCTCGCCGTTTTGCAAGCATAACAGATGAGTAGATAAATTAGCCGGCGTCTGTCCACAGTGAGAATTTCAAGGGATCTTGTAAAGATAGAATTTATGGCAGAATAAAATTGCGGCGTTACATTATAATGGTAAATTTACCTTAGACAAAGATTTTCTCCGTCCCATCTCAATTTTCTAAGAAAATTGTTCCAGATATTATCTTTAATCACTTACTCATGCATTCATGCATGGCGAGGAAATCATGTTAGAAATGCATTTGTTCCATTCAGTTGTCAGCTCATTCTTGTTCAGTCAATTATTTAAAGCTGTTAATATTTCTGGGCGCTGTTTTTTGTACACATGAAATATTAATTAAACTCTGAAATTTTCATGCGTGAAAATTTCCACGTTTAGGAATATAGGCGCAAGGGACATTGCAAAACAAAATTCCATCTGCACGGAAATTCTATGCGCAAAACGTTTCGCCTGTAGAAAAATGTTCAAACATTGGATTTTTAAAGCATACAATTTTATAATTCCTGGCCTAAAAATATCCATACGTAGAAATATTTATGCACGGAATTCTGATACTTTGAAATTTGTCCGCAACGTAATTATCTCATTTTGAAATGTTTGATATTAAATATTTTTTCAATTCATTTCTGAAGTTTCTTCGACTTTATAACCAGAATTAATCATTAGTTTGTTTTCCATTTGAATAAATTGATGTAATAAAGGAACTTGCATTCCGTTTTTAATTCGAGATTAAATAATTTGAGGTCATTACGGCCGTAATATGAAAAAGCTACATTTCGGTCACATTTGCGAGGATGTCAAATCCGCAGATGAAGCGCTGGAAATGCAACACGTCAGTATCAATTCTGATGTGAAAGGAACAACGTGTAAGCACCCGTGTCATGTTACAACGATAGAAATAAAATTACAGTGAATTTCCGTCGAGAAATAAGTCGGATTTATCACGCGAGATTTATGTTAAATGAAGAGGACAATTTTATACGATTACATTTGAAAATATTTCACAGAATGATATATTAATTACTGCACCATTTCCCTGCTGCTTATTATTTACACGATTTTCCATTTTTTGCGTTGAAAAGTCTGCATCAATAATTTTGCTTCATTCGACACTGTTTACATGTCGAGAAATATTATGTACTGAAATTTCTACGCGATGAAAAATTGTATACTTTGAAATTTGTGCGCATTGCGAATTTTACGTAACAAAATACGTAACTCTTCGAATTTTTATTCATGAACATTTTCTCGCTCCTGTCATTTCTACGCTCTAGAATTGTTATAAAATACACTTGCCGAAAAATAAGAAATGTTTCCCATTCCAACGTAAATAATTTCAGTTATGAAAATACCTGTTATTATAATTGTTGGCCACGGAACTGTAACATTTGTAGAAACTTGAATGCGTCTATCGGTACATATACATACGACACGTCTAAAAGGGTTAATTTCAGAAGATTCCACCGAACAACTAATAATACAAAGCAACAACCTGCTAAATGGGATAACGCGCACCAGTTGGGATCTCGTTTAATTTTCCAGAAATCCTCCGCGCGTGTTTCGTAGCATCCCTTTGTTCTTGCATTCCGTAAATTCGCGATAACATCGGTTGAATTTAACAAGAAAAACGAATTGCGTTGTTTCCACGGAACATTTAAAAGCTTGCCACTTTTCCAATTTATTTCATCATCCGCCTAACATCACCATGAAACATCATGTAATTCTCTAAAACAGAAACAAAACATGAAGAAACGAAATGATTGTAGCAAACAAATTATTTCTATATTTTTTTTTATCCTTATTTGCAAGCTGGAGAATTTTAAATAAGATGCAATTATTATTCATAATAAGCTTCTCTCGTTTTAATTGTGTTAAATATATCGTGTATTGTTTTGCGCGGAACGGTACTGTGGTAATTGCCCGATTGGCTTAAGTTCCTCCCTTTCAGTACCGTTTAGTACCTTTTAGTAGCCGTGTCTGCCCCCAAAGTAGCTTTACCCGGGAATAATCGTCTTTAGATTTCTCTACGAGATCGTTTCTACTGTATTCGTTGCCTTGTTAATTTCCAAATCTCGGGAACTATTTCGAAAAAATTACGTGGATTCCTCGTAGAAGAATTATTGTTTTTTTTTTATTCTCTTAATATTTAAGGCGCTAACAATGTATTTTCGAAGACATAAACGTGAGGACGTAACCTTGGGGGAGATGTCTGCTTGGGTTGCGTCGTTAAAAAATTCACCCGTTTCGAAATACATTTTGGCGCGTAGAAAATTTTATGTGTGCTGTGTAGTAATAGTCTGTGCGCAGAAATTTTCATCTGCTGGAAAATTACGATGTAAAATTATGGCGCGCAGAAATTTCCGCACTCCGAATCTTCTTCCCATTGATATTTCTAAGCGCCAGAATTTCTACGCCATGAAATTTCTGCTTGCTAGAATTTCTGGGGGATGCAATTTCTACGTGGCAGAACGTTTACGTATGGAAATTATTACACACTGAAATTCAAATCCAGTGGAGTTGAAATTTGCTGTAGATACTTGGAAATACGTCATGCTGTACGAAGCATGCGTTCTTTTTCATTATAAATTAGTTTAGGAAATATAATGAAGCATCTGAAGTAACTTGCTCCCAATTTGCGATGTTCTTCTTCAAAGCGGTGAAACTTCGTCAAAAATTCATTCTTTGGGAAAATCCGTGCGCTAAACCGAATCCTCACTTTCCTAGTTTAAGATAAACGAAAAGTTTTTATTTTCAAGGAACTGTTTTGCCTGGGAGAGGTTTTTTTAGCACTGCGTTTCCTTATCGAGCGCTACAACTATATTTGTTAACATTTATTAATGAAGTTTTATTGTGAATACTCACTAATACATATATGTATACATATAGTCTTGTATAGCCTTAACAGGATGTGTATTTGAACTGCATATGTTTCACAAAAGATTCACGCAAATATTTTTTATTTGGTTCGTTTATTTCATCCCTTTTAAAGAAGATTTTAGTGAAAGCTTTTGTATAATTACTTTTTTCTATTTTTGTAATTTTAACTTTCCGCGGATAAGAATATTCTCAAGAAAGCATAAGAAATGTAAAGATAAAAGCCAAGTACAAGAGGATGTAACTTTGGGATCAGCTGTGCATTAAGATAACTTTTATTATCCAAAGTATTTCAAATCGAACAAATGTCAGTGAGTACAAATTATTCTACAGTTTCGATACAATAGTATCGTTGAATAAAAGTATGTTAAATAAATTTAAATAGAAATTCCAAGAAAATTATTTCTTCTCATTTAATCAATAAATCTGCTTACAATTCTATTAAGTGCACCTGGAGCCAGCTTTTTATGAAGGTTCGATCGTAAAAGATACCTGTATTGTCAACTCTGAATTCCCCTTATAGTTTAAATAATTCGGGATGTACTATATAAAATAAGAATTATTAAAATAGAGTATAAATTGGGTTTATTAGTGTACAGATGACGATCTTGTGAATATCCAATATTATTTTTTTTTAAATTACATTGACAGGTAATACATGTTCATTTCAGATGGATTTCAATTGTTATTACGTTTAATTTGAAATAAGTAAAAATATTCGGACGTTATATTTTGGACATCAAGCTTGGAATCGACACATAAACGTATGAAACCTTCAATTCGTCGATTTTACTATCCATTGAAATTTTCTTGATATGATCACAATCGGCTGGATATATTCAATTCCCAATTTATTATGAAGATTCTACCATTTCGGTGAATCGCGGTAAAAATATAAATCCATTAATTCGATTGTCATACTAAAATAATCGGCGAAATTATTAGAATATCATAGAACCTGCTAATTATATACCCCAGAGTTCTCGGGTGACATTTATTCAATTACTTACCGTGTAAGTAATTAATCACTCAATGATCTTATTTGAATCGCGTGAAATATATTTAGATGTGATCAAATTTTACGTATCAATTCAGATTTTTTTTCCCCATATTTTCGAACACGATTACTCTTCTAACGTGGTTTTACACTCGTACCACGTTCTCGTAGTATTCCTCTCGTAACACCTATTAGCACGCCGCAGTTCGCCCAATTTTTATAAAATTCTGTATTCGGTATTGAAATGCTTTGATAAAAACCATTTGTACCAAACTATGGAAAAAAAACTCGCATTGAAATTCATCGCGATGTTTCGTACACATATGACACGCATAGTTTCGTAAAGACGGTGGCACGTAGAATCATATTCTTTTGCGTCGTAATTTCGACGTTTTAACCCTTTGCACTCGAAGTTCTTTTTTCATTCGAATTACCAGCAACTCGAAACAATTTCAATAGAAAAATCGTATTCATATCTAACAAGTAATTAGTACTTGTAAATAATTGATATGCAAACAGCGGCTGTCTGCTATTACCAACAATGGAATATACTATACATAATAGTTTTTACGATTTGTTTCTGTCCTTATGTTATGAACTGAAAATTATTTGCATTGTCTCCATAGCGGAGCCCTCGAGTGCAAAGGGTTAATATTTACACGGCGATCGTCAAGAAAAGTAACCCGTCATAAGCCTAAATGCTGTAAGCGTTCAAATGGCGAGATGAAAGTAATCCACAGAGAAAAAGCGGCCTGTTGTGCAGTGCGTATAACCATTCTAGCGACTACTGACTTAGTGTTGCGGTAAATAATTAACTATTTAATTAGTAGGTTTGCTACGAGGGGTGGCTTATGGGACGAACGGCGGCGGCGTTAAAATTTGCATGCGAGAATTAGGCTATTTCCCCCCCTTAGGCAAGTCTTACGTATATTTAGCATCGTGTAAACAACTGCGTACAATTTGCCACTGGCTTTGTAAACGGTCAGTGAATTGCTAACTTTCATGTTCTCTAGGTTACTGAATTTTAACCCTTTCGTTCGACTTAGAATTTATTCCCGACTAGAATTTATTCCCGCCTTTCTGTTGGGGAAATAAAATTGGTCTGTAGTACGAGACAAATGACACACATCCGTTTCGATCACCTTTAAATCTTCGATTAAATCTTTTTGATTTTCTCAGATTAGTCACTTTTTATTACTGAATAAATTTTATTCTAAAAACTTATTTACAAGACTTACTGTAAAGTTAGGATTGAACAGGATTTGGAAATACGCGTACGTTATACTGAATCACTATGGAAACAGATTCTATGTTGAGTGATGTTAGTTTGGTTTTACTTCTCGATCCGTACATGAAATATCTTAGTTTTTTTTTAATGCAAAGAACCATTCTGCAACATCTGAGGAAGATTGATCGTATATTTTTTTTCGCAAACAAACGTCTTTGCAATTCTCGCCTGAATGGAATACAGATCCTCTGATGATATAAGTTATAATAGGTAGTTTATTATTATCATGATGGTGTTGCGTGGAACCCTATTCCAACAACAGAGGGAATAGCCAACTCGGAATAGCCAGAAGGTATCCATTGTCTATTCCCAGAATGCACTAAGATAGTTTACACACGACTCGCCACAATTCGTGTTTCACAGATTGTAAACAGGCCGTCGTCTGTATTTTAGTATCGGAATCCGGGGCCACGTATCTGCTTCGGAAAATCAGCGTTTTAGAACTAAATTTCCGTTTAGTGTCAACTTGCCGTATGATCCACGATTCAAATGGGAAATATTTTCGCAACATTTTCAATCCGAATTCCAGCCACGATAGACCGCTTAACTGTTGTCCCAATGTTATTATTTAGCAACACTTGTTCCCTGCCCCCAATAGCAAAACTATCCAGTAGAACGTCGAGCGATAGAACAGGCAAGATCCCCCATAGACTACACGCTCTATCTTACACGTTAACTGCCACCATCAAGAAGAGGGTTAAATATCGCAGCGCAGTAAGTTGAGACGTCTCGATTGTCGGAGGCAGCAAACTGAATATTCCACTCGCACGCAATTTGCTTCGGAGTATAATACCGCTATGCGGTGACAGGAGCTAGAAACCTTGCCTCCACTTCCACGTGGAAGCTACGAGCCACCCAGAAAACCGTGGAGAGAGAAGAGAAGCCTAACAAACAAGTGGCGTTTGCTCTAGACAAGAGAGAAGAGAGAAGAGGGTGGCATTGTCTCGAGACTGTAGACCCGGCGGTATAATGTTGCTAGGCCAGATCCAGCGGCAGTTACCTTCTATTATACTGTTCTAGGACTGGGACTCAGGCTAGCGTTGCTGCGAAACAACCGAGGTAAATGAAGACACATTGCTTTCATTATGAGCTACCCAGCGCACGCCACCTACAGACGAGGAGTTTCGTGCGAACGAATAACCCGGCCGATCCCTGTTTTCTCTAGGAGCTAGCACTACGTCTACACCTGCGGAGGCCCGCAGGTTAGAAAGCTGCATCTGTAAGAGGGTATCGGCAAGAGTCGTGTCAGTCTCCTGAAAATCGGAAATAATGAGAATTTCGGTGATATTTTGCCAGATTTCTGATTCTGTGGATTTGCGTTCTTGAGAACTTTTTAAGGATATATTTCTGTGAAAAAATTTTAATTCATATTCGATATTTACTAGTTAATTGAACGCTGCTAGTTCCACAAATATCGATGAAATTACGGTAGGTCTTTTAAAACTGCTGGAAATATTGCAGCTGATGCTTTAATCGCGTCACATAATTTCGTTAACGTTTCAAGCCGACGTTTCAGCGAAAGAAAGAGTCCAGTTTAGGGAAGATAATCATGAAGGTGCATGAGAACCGGTCGTTGCAACAGTACCGCGACTAGAACGAGTTCTGAAGTGTTGCACGGCGTAACTTTAATCTTATTGGAATCGCTGGCTGGTTCATTTCCTTGTGTAATTAACCTGCGTCGTTCTAACACCGCGAGGAATAATACGGGAACAAGTGTTAAACCATCAAGTCACGGTAGAACTAATTGCTATTCCGCTGCAAATTAATTAAGACGCATCGCATCAATCTTAATATTTATCCTCCGTCACATTGTCCGAATATGTACAGATTTATATGTTATGTGATTTGAATAGTCAGAGATTTTGGAATATGGGGATGTATATCTAGAGAGAACAATCTTTCCAGATCAGTTAACGAAACGATTGCTAAACCCAGAAATGAACAGACTCAATGTTTTCGAAACTTCGAGATTAATAGAGCCGTAGTCCTTTTAAATCCAAAAATCTGAAAACCCAGAGACAGTCGACTCAGAAATTTATGTATTTTCAGATCAAAAGACGCAAGCATATATAAACTCTGCGATTCCAGAACCCTCCAAATCCTAATATCAGTAAACCCACTGATCACTAAATCCAGTGAGCTCTGGAGATCTCTAGACGCAGAAATCTCTAAACTTAGAGATGAATAGACACAGCTATGAATAGGTAGAATGATCAATGGACCAAGAACTGAAGAGATCTCTAAATAATTAACGTCAAAAAAAAAACATTAAACAGTTTTTCCAAATAAAAATTCTAGAAATGAAATTCATAGAATCCGGCAATTACGAAAGTGATTTCCGTGAACGTCGAAAGTGGATCGGTTATACAAAAAATGTACGATGTGCCGGAAAAACTTGACACAGGAAAAAGTTATCAATAGTCGACGGCTGCGGTTAGTGGAGCAACTTGCGTATCTCCATCTTTCTCTTCCCCAGTATGTACAATTCGCAATTTTTGTTCCGTCCGAACGTAATTATCGTTGCTCTAGCAGAAACTCGAAACGTTTCTTTCGCACAGCGATTTATTAGAACGCAAAGAGGGTGCCTCGATAAGAGAGCAAAATGATGTTTGTATTATTTAAATCACTTGCAATATGGCAGAGAATTCCAGGCGTTTTTCGCAGTTTGCTAGAATGGCGTGGATTTTTACGTGTCGTTCGAATTTATTGTCATCGCGTGATACCAGGAAGTCTTCCAAATCCGAAATTGTTTTACTTACCTTTCCTCCAGACTACCAGACAGTTTATGGAATAACAGCGGAAACGGCAGTATTTTAAAACCAGTGGCACTATGAAAGAAACTAAGTAAAAGATAAATTAAGGGCGACGTGTTTTGAACTAAACCCTTACAGCGTGTACTTCAGCTCACTCGGGATCGAGCAAATCCTATCCACGTTGACATGCAACAGCATTTGCATTTAAAATGTTACGATGTATACTGAATGATGTGTAGATCAAGATTAGTCTGGATAAATTCCAAAGATTGAGACGCCAAGTTTATGTTAATACCGGCTTTCGGGTTTTTCCGTTTAATTTCACTTGATTTCAACGGAAAGAAGTTTGTGTACACCGCGCAACCATTATCGCCACTTTCTATTTGAGATGTTAATCTACCGGAAGAATGAGATGCTGCGAACACTGGCGCAGAGCATCTCGTGGAATATCGCGTAATACGGTTAGAATTTTGATTGAAATTTCGTAAATGAAATTGCATACGTAGTGCAGTCGTCAAAAATTAATTATCCGGACCATATTCAAGGCTGGTTCTCGAATACCGCTGAACCAGCCGTATCGGTAGTCACGGAACAAGTTACCGGGAGTAGTTGGATAACATTTAGTACCTGAGATGCCTTATCTCGACCTAATTTTCGAGTTGGCTAGAGAGAGCATGTGCAAATAATATGCAAATTCATTATATTACAAAGTGGAAACAGTTATTTCTATGCTTTGCTACGCGGACCCTGTCGGAATTCTGGCTTTTTACGTTGGTAATTAGAACAATAATTAGGGAGAATCCGAAACCCTTGCCTCGTACTTGCAACTGCGGCTTTCATCCTTTGAACATTGAAAAAAGAAACTTTGGTGAATTTTCGCAATTATCTCATAAGCCGTAGGAAATTGTGTCTCTGATCAAATTAATTGGAATGAAATTCTGAACAAAACGATTCGACACGATTTGCTATACAAACTTTAGTATAAATGACGGTATTTGGAGAATGATTTTGGTAGAATTTTGCAGTTTGTTTTCAACAAAGACAACCTAACGTATATGTCTTGAAAAACGGTTTTCACTTATTCTGCTTGAGTATTTCTCTCTCTATACTTTCGTTCCTTGATATTTTTACAGAAAAGCTAACCGTTTGGTCGCCATATCTACGAAATTAAAGTGCAACAATAGAATTGTGCGTTTCACGTTAGAATCGAACACCTATATCGGACCTACCCCTGTGTAGTTGGCCTCCGACGTTCACAAAAATGATAATGAGTAGTAATGCGATTTTATAATAGTGCTGATTCAGAACTCTCGTTTTAATTACTGGAACTCTTAATTTTCTTTTTCTTTTTGGATAATTGAAATTATCCAAAACGTACTTATTTTTAAAATTCGGTTATGCGGCTTTTAGTGTGATTTTTTTTGTGAAAATTAGACACTCTTATAGAACTTTTGCAGAATTATCGAACACCAGCACTACTGGAATTCTAAATTCTTTTTCCGTCGTGGGTCTTAGAAAACATTATCTGGAAACGGTTTGTATGATGATTTTTACGATGCTAAGAGATGGAACCTCCACCGGAAACGGAGATATTCGATAGTTATTCAATTCCATACCACTAAAAAGTATGAATACAAAATTCCAAAACGGCTGTTTAAAGCTAAGACGTCTGAACTACCACCTGCCAGCACCGCAGCACTATTATTTCTCTCCGGCTCTATATTATTCCATGGTTCGAAATAGAACCCCAGAAATATCATCCTCAACGGTCTGGCTCACACTAACACGTTGCAGACACAGATACAAGAACAAGAACACAAGAACGATGGATTTTGGTCGGAATCGAGTCGTTATCAAGTTGCGGCAAGTGGCAACGGTAACAGTAACGGTCAGAATGCAAATCCGTGGTAGATTTCGGTCGTTAACGGCAGCTAGCCTGTTCGGTTGTTACTTATTGTTCCACGCCACCGGCAACTGGCGACCTGCTACTTCTCGCAACAAACTGTCAGCACCTAACACCATGACCTAGTCTGATCAAGGAGTCCTATATAGAGAATGGAATTAGTATACTTTTTCCAAGATAAAATGGTCTCATTACATCATTGTCTGATCATTAATTAGGTGTTCAACCTGTAATTAAGAATAGGAGACCAGTATAATTTCCCGTGCTTTGTACCTCAGCCAACTATGTCAAAGTGCGTAGACTACCAACCATGATCCGCCTTTAGGTTTGCATCATGTGGACAAAGGTGTGTCGTTTCATCGAGTGTCCCTTCCGTTTCACATCCTATCCCATCTCACCGAGTGAATAGGCATTGCAGTAACGAACTAGTAGACTAGTAGTCTAACCGGGTGCGGTTAGTGTGTTTCTGACGCCTCCCATCCCACAGGGAACTGCAGCAACCTCGACACAGACACACGCGCCGGAGGATTTCCTCGGAGTGTACACGCCGGCGACAAAGTGGAATTTACATGGGCAGGAAAACGATCAGAAAATCCAATGAGTATTGATCAAAGGGCAGAAGTTTGGGACAGGTTCCTTCGTTCAGTTCTCACGCTGGTGACTAATAACGGGGTAGCGATTCTTTGAAAGACTCGCCAGGTGTTATAGACTATTTGAAGAGGCGCAAGTTTAGAACATTGTTTGGGACAGTTAAAATATTCGGAGTTTGCAACATCTTCAGACATAGAATTCCTCCCAGTGACAATATTGAATAATTCCATATCTAAAATCGTAATTTTCGTAGTGGATTACCGGAAACTTTTTTATGTCTACCAATTAATTAATTCAGTTAACAGTACAGAAGGTAACGAAGTCCCCAAAGTCATTCGGTGGGTGAATTTTCATTCGAATTTGTCCCGAGGAAAATGATCCGGCTGAATTATGGCTCCATCTGCTGACTACGATGTTACTTCTATACAGTTATAGGCTTCACAGCAGCTGTTTCACTCGAAGAAGTTTCAGAACAACTTCAAATGCCAACATCGCTAATGATTTTTCGGCAACAGGTAAAACCTGGAATGGATACGACGTTAATAATCCTAAAGGAGTTGCGGGGCCAACTTTTCATAAGACCAAGATAAAAGGTCTGGAGTTTTATAAAAAGGCTTTTTAGCGTAAACCACATCGAAACAACGTAATAACATTTTCAGACGCAGAATACTATGAAACTCCGTCTGGTGAAAAAGGAAAAAAACGTTGGGACAGAGTTTGATCTGCTGTACGTTTCACGATGCAGCAAACCGTGAAAAGCAGAGGGGCGTGGCACCTTGATACGTCGTAAACGAGCGGAAACTTTCGAATTACCGCGTAGATGTCGCGCGTGCTTCTTCGTGGATTAGCCAGACGGTTTTCACGGCACGTATACACGCCGGATTAACCCTTTTGTTTCGACTGAGTTTGAGAAATCTAAACTATTTATTATGCGAGATAAATAGGAATCGTTTGTACTTATTACAATTCTATGACTTCGGCTCAGGGAATGTCATATTACAAAATGGAAATTACCAAGGGATTGATCGGAGACCCCAAGATCTAAACTTCCATAGATACAAAGACTCTCCACATCCTTGGATTTGTACAAATAGGAAGCTAAGGATCCGTGAATTTATATTCGTATAAAACACGGATACTTGGATCTGTGTATACTAGAAGCCAGAGATCTTTGGATTTATGATCCCATGGGCATACGGATTCTCGAATGTAAAGACCCAGAGATCTGGATTTTTTAGAAATAGTATCTAGAATAATCCAACGAGCCACAAACTTACCAATCTCCACAGTACTCAAATTGACCGTTACAATAGAGTCTTCATGTCTTACAAGTAGACCGTTGTTAGTAGACCCTTAATAGACTTTTGCGCAGTACATTTCTAATCGCATTCCATCGATCGGATTGAACGTAAAATGGAATTCGCCACCCTTAAATCGTCCATGTCTCATCCCACTCTTTGTGGAACATAAAAACAAAGACGAAAGAATGCGGCCAGATCGGAAACGAAAAGAAACAGAGGGAACACAGCAGAACAGAATGTAAGAAACAGCGCGGGAAGTAGCACGAAAGCACGGTAGCGATTTCCTTGATGGAAAGTAGCGATGCAAAAGTAGGTATGAATAATGGAGGGTTGTTCCCGGGGTGGCGGGAGAAACAGGAAACGAGAGACGGCGAAGAAAAGTGGTGAGAAGACAGAGAGGAAGCGGAACGAGGTAATGCGAGGGAATAGGGAATAGGGAATAGGGAATGAGATTGCAAATGAGCGGCTATAGTCTCTGGTCGTGATCGAAAACATGGGCGGGCGTTACGGCCCGAGCACTTACCCCCTGTACACCTATTTCTAAGCCTTATTATCTTGTGAATCGAGCAACACCCAGCTGCATCTTAACACTGAAACGCTAGCGAACGGAAATTTGATATACCTAACATCCATAAGTTTTCGGTTATCTAAGCCAATAGAAATATAATCAAAGATCATGATTCAAATGTACTAACATATTGTACGATGCAAAGGCAACATTCTAGATAGATGTTTAACTTCTGAATAGGATATTGGAGGAAACGATACTATGTTCATTTCTTCCACGTGCTACAAGGGTTCACACGTGCTTTACACCGGGTAGGATCAAAGTGTCGCATTGCGTTAGAATATCCGAGCGATTTCAGTGTCCCTGTCAGCTGTCTGACTATTACATCCTGCATCTACGTGCCATGTTGTAATTCAACGTCTCTTTGGAAAAGCTGTATAGTGATCACCAATACCTGTGTATATTAGATCAGTTTGGACATTCCAGTAACCACAAGCTTGACAAAATTCGTTGACCATGCCAATAGAACCTTGTTAATCCCACTATTGTGTCGTCAGACTACTTTGGAAGCAAAATTATTTTATGAATCACCCGACAACTTCATGATCTATGTTTCATATGGCGTCCATATGGATGAGAGTTTTAAGTGTTTTTTGATGAAAGGTGGTATTCCTTGGAGAGGGTTAGGGTGCAGCAACTGCAACGATCCTTGGAACGGGCGGAGACCCAGTTTACAAACTATTACACCGTCCTTATTAATATTCAGCTGGCTCTTATCCGGTGGCACGACAAGAAAATGCATAATTCGTGGCAGGTGGCCTGCAGAGTACCGTAGAAATCTCTCACTCTGGAACTTTACCCCGTACCCAAAGTCCTGACCCTTCTATCAGACCTACAGATAATGATATCGACCCCTTTTTTCAGAAGACTTTATCAATTTTCTCATCGTTCCAATGAAAATCGTAACTTGCTGATACAAAAAGACTTGTCCATCAGTTTGTACTTGTATTTAGATCACTTTGGGGCCCGGAATTTATTTGACATCTTAAAATATATGCGTCATGGTGTAAAAAGATCGAATAATTTAATAGGCACTGATTACTTCGCATCGGAAATCTGTCATTTCCAGGTAGAGCTAGACGTTGTATATTCATTTTCTGCTCTACATAGGAATACACACGCGAATGTGAGACATTCATTTAATCCATGCTCCAAGTGTCAACGTAGTTGGCTTCAAACCCTTTAGAGAGTGGAACTATCTTGAGATTAAAATTATGTAACATCTTGAGAAATTAAACTAATGTGTATTTCCCATCAGATATAATAGAAATAAAAATAAAATGAATATAATACTTAGTAATTTATATTTTAGATGTTTCTATAAGACTAATATTTGTCTAGTTATCATTAACCATTGAATATTTCTCGTTGCATTTCGAATACTGTATAGTTAGTGTTTGAGATTTTCAAGGGATTAAATGTGTACGAATGGCATATAAGATGGTGGAAGTCTCTCGAGACATCGTTTCTTTCTTTTTCAGTGAGCTGAAAGCCCTAAGCGTTCCCTGCTCGTAATTAATTCGAGGGTTGCTTTACGTATCGTGCGCACCCGTCGCTGACTTTAGAGTGTAAATGGCAAGAAAGGGTTATGCAGATCCCGTGTACGATGTACGATGTACGGGTAAGAAAATATGCTGAACGAATGTCATAAAAAGTTTCATGGGGATTATCATGGAGATACTTTTTATTAATCGGTAGTTGCGAACCAGGAATTGGCATGTAAAAGTGGATTACAGTTTGTTCAGAAATGGTCCGCCGTGAACTTTTGTTCTGTTCAATATTTCTGCGCCTTAAAGTACCTACTTCTTGAGAATTCAGTAATTGAATAGTCCTGAACCACGAAATTTCTGTGTGGAAATTTCACCGCTGGGAAATTTTTACTTTTATAAATTCAGCCGCCATGAAATTCCGGCGTATAGAAATGTTTACGCCCAAAAATTCTAGTCCTACGAATTTGAATACATACCTGAAAACTCCTGCACAGAGTAATACTTAGGTATGGTAGCTAATTATTACGCGTGAAAAATTTCTACACGGGAACATTTCCACGCGTACTTATATCTTCGCATCGATCTTCGCACACTTTGAAACTTCCACACGTGGAAATTTCTCTGTCAGCCGTCAAGGTGATGTCGCTCACGTCATAGAACATTCACAAACGAAATTCGCACACATTCGCTCTAGAATTATTACATCCATGCTTACACGGTTATTCACGCCACAACCGTTCTGAAACTTCTCATCCCGGAAGTTTATCGATGGCGGCTGTAGTGGCGTGTAAAGTTTTCTGCTTTCGTGTGTCTAATTCGGCGTGCAGCGACGTCAGAAATTTGATAGGCTTTGGAGAAGGTGAAGTGAAGGGGCGGGTATCAGCGACACTCGGAGGCCCCTTTAGGCGCTGCTTCCACTTCTGGGATTTGCATATTCATTAAACGAACTCCAGCCAACCCGTTCCTCTGTCTTACCGCTCGAATTTTAGTGGATAAATACAATTATGGGATGTGGAAAGTGATTCGCATACGGAATTGGAGAACGAGTTCTGGTCGTTTTACAGACAGCCCAACTTTAATCTTAACTTCATCAACAGTAATATTCTGCCCATTGATTATTATTTTTAAAACAGCATTTCATTCGAGAGGTAACAATTGTTTATAATGAAATTGTTATAACTATTTTTAAGGCCCATATACATATGTATACAGATGGAACTTAAACTACAGAAGCTAAAATAATACAGTAAAGATTCTTATGTAAATTTCATAAAGTAATTTGCCTTTCAATCAACTGGTTCATTATATTACTTATCATGGAAAATAAACATAATTCTGGGCCATAATCGATCGTATTTCTGAAATTGTTATCGAACGTAGTTTCTTCCGTAAACAGCAGCGTCCTCGAAGTTTCTGCATCCGGGATTGGAATCAGTTTGGGATCGGGATGGAAACCGATTTCGTCCGTCGAGAAATTTCAATTAAACCAAGCATTGGTGTCAGCCTCGCATCCGCCTTCCACTAAACGCCTTTTCTCTTATCGATTCCGAATGCACCGGTCTATCCGCACCCACACTGTTTCCACAGTGGCGTACACGAAGTTTCGAACCGGTCTCTATTGAGATACGGAAGTGGGAATGGCTTCGGGTAAAGTTTCTGAAACGACTTTTCGGCACGTTGGTAGTGACTTATGAAATCAGCATTGCGAAAAGTGCTGCTGGTATGAGTGTATCGTGAATTTCAGTTAAAACGTTGAACGGATCTCGACGGGATTTAGGGGAAAAATCATGTTCGTGGAATGAAAATGACCCGAATATTTGTTTTTCATTTTTGCGGGATATTGAAGTGTAGGATCGAGATAATGGCTAAAAGGATATTTATATAACATTTCACGTACAATTCGACGGTATGGGATTTCAATCGTTATACCGCAAACTGGGTAAATCACAGACAAAACACTCTACGCGAATGAAAGAATTAACGTTTCGCAACGTTTGATTTCGGGTTTTTAAGAAAATAAATTGCATATTCTGCAGCAAAAGAGTAAAGTAAGTAGAACAATTTCTTTGTAATACGATGGCGGAGGTCTGAAGTCGTTATATTGGAAAATGTGAAAATGTTCGTTAAAAATTTGCAGAAAAATTTTTTAAAAATAGTAGTATCGGAAAGATTAACTTCCACCTCGTACGAAAATAAATTGCGTAGAAATAATGTAATACGTGGTATTTAGCCAAAATTGAATATAAAACGTGATAGCACAAGATTCAAATCGATATCTAGAAAATCGTGCAAATAACGGGTCAAAGACCGAATTCGCAAAATTCTTGGAAACAAATCCAAACTATTAAATTGCATAAGTTCGCAAATATGGTAACAGAAAATAAAAGTTCTTAATAGGAATGCCTTCTAACTTAAAAATAGATCTTCGATGACCAATATTACCATTAACTAAATTGTAGAGTGAAATGTTTCCAGATAATTTTCTCTTCGATCGTAAAGAAATTTCATTGCATTTTCAATTCGAAGCTTCGTTCTCCAATTGCAAACTTTACGTCGGTAATATTACCGAAGTCTGAAATTACGAACGGAACGGCAATGTATTACTGTTGCTTTCTTATTACATCCAATCTGGAATCCGAGCGCATTTTTTCGCCCGTTCCGTTTTGCCGCTATAATCTTTGAAATATCGACAGGTTTTATCGGTGTAATTTGAAAGCGGCCAGTTGATTTTCTACACGGATATGAACTTTTTCCTAGATACACAGCTCAGCGCACGAATAAGTTTTTAATCAACATCGGGTCGTTTTTTAACTTTTCACTGTGCGGTGGTTTTTATAAATTTATTGCTGGAGCGGGATGAGAGACATAGATCAAAAGGGATTTGTAAATAGCAATATACGGTACTGATGATGTTTAAATACTTTTGCAAATATCTATTAGAATTTTCCACGCGCCATAGTTTCCACGTTATAACATTTCTGCGCTTGAAAGTATGGGAACCGTTGAAAACTTGATTCCTATTTCTGCGGGAGTTATAGATGATATACCTGACGTCTAAAAACTGAGGGAATCAGCGGATTTTATAAGGCACGAAACTGAAGGTGCTAGGTGGTGTATACGTGTGTGTGGATGTGGGTGGGTGCAATGAAAAATGCATAAGAAACGGTGGATCCACGATGGCGCAACTGGTTCATTTCGGTGGAAATGGGCTCGATTTATATCGGGTTTCCAGGCGAACGGAAGTGATACGTTTAACATGGGCCGGCGCCGGATGAATTTCAAGGCAAAATGCCGATCGCGATCTCCACCGATCCAGATCAACACTTTCATGGTGTAAAGCTGCTTCCACACAAGTAGAAAGACCATCAAAGCAGAAAAGTGTCTTTAAAAGTTTGCGCAAAACTCACTTGGATAGAATATTGGTAAGCAGAGATTTCATTTTTTTGCTTCAAACCCCTAAACTGTGGGACGAGAAACTTCCAAATATGGAAATACTCGACTTTGACACTTCAAAGTATAGGCATATCTAGGCTTAGGAATTTCAAAGTCGTGAAGTGTCAAGGCCTAGGAACCTGAGTGGTCCGGAATTTCAAGGTCCACGAATACTAGGACAAGCGACATGAAAGCGTAGAAATCTCACCTAGAAATCTAGAGACATCGGAACCTAGGAGCTTTGGTCTGCAGAAATATAGCGGGAGAAAATTTCAAAGCCTAAAATCTTTCCACGAAGATATTTGAAAGCCTAGGAACTTCAAAGCGTAAAAATGCCTCTTCTAAGAATTTCAAAGCACATGCGTATCTAGGCCCAGGGAGATTGGGAGGAAGGCATTTCAAAGTTCACAAATGAGAAGGCTAATAAACTTTAAAATGCAGGCATATCTAGGCTGGGAAGTTGAAAACGCAGACAAAAAAAAAACTCGAATGTTCAGGAATGTATGGGCAATGAATTCCAAAGCACATAATCAATCCAACTAAACTAGGTCAAATCAGATTCTGCTTGATACACTTAGTGTGAAAGCAGCCTAAATCCGACGGAGCTAGTATAGCCGAGTATGTGTGATAGAGTCTGGAGGTTGGCGAAGTTATCTCATCGAAATGGGGAAGGGGTGACGGAAATTGGCATGGACTGGCACTGTGGTATCTCGGAATCGATATGAGAGAATTGCGAGCATAGAATCTATGAACCGAAAGCCACGCGTTACGCGTAACACCGTCGCTCTGTTACATCCGGCAACGTAACAACTAAGTCTTGATATCACCATTTTCAGTCAATAACATCTTATAACAGTTACATCTCGTTCTAACCGAAACTGCCCAATCTCAAAGGATCTATCATTCCAAAGGTCTCCAATTAAGTTCATCGATTTAACATCCCACGACCACCATTTTCCAGCTTGGATCCCAAATTCCCTGGGTTTCGAAAAATCAGTTCTTCGGATTGCACCTAGCATTTCCCGATTTTCCCGTAGACGCGACGTGAGCAGCAGCCACTCGGCGTGGCGGTGTAAATAAAGGATGGAAACTATCCCACCGCTGGGATTCGGGATTCGGAGGCAATTCAGTGATACGGGAACAATGAGGACTCGTTGGCAAAGCTCGTGGACCGTTTCCGTTTCGCGGTGAGGTATAATGCTTATTGGTATTCACTGCCGGGTCCTTTGTATATGCTCGGCTGGCTGATAATCCGTTCCTGAATTTCCCGGGATCCGTTTAAACGGTGTCGGTTGTACTTGTTGATACTCCAACTTATTATTCATCCTGGGAGTCCTGGTTTTTTAACGGACGGACGATTATAATGCTTGTTAGTATGCTCATGGAATCGGGTAGCACTGAGTGATGTGTCTCGTGTGATGAATTTTGGGGGACAACAAGTATAATGCTGCGAATTATACTTAGGGATAGATAAATCCTTTACTAGATCCATGGAGACAAGTTTCTATTCCATATGTGTCAGTAATACTCATTGCATCTTGCCAGCTGGTTAATGAATCAGGTAACCCAATTAACTAGAACCTCAGTATATGTCCCTTTTTGCTATACGCTTGTAAAACTCTTGTTCATTAAATTATAAGTTTTATATTAGAAGTTATAAATCCTCTTCACTCCTTTGCCGTTGTCGAGATACCAAAACCATGTATGCAGGTCCTAATGAAGTAAGGTCCATGTTCCAGATTACCGGAACATAATAATTCCTTCTGAAAAAGAAAGTTATGGTTCGAAATAGCCGGTTTAAAATTTCTTTTAAGCCCAATCGTGTTACGCGAGAAATATTCTGCTAAATCCTTCATCAGGCACGCAGGTTCTATGGCGTAAGTTGATAAAGCATGCGCAGCAAGTGGAAAACGAGGGTGAAATCCCTTAATCCGGCAAGACCGGGTTCCGAATGACTGCGAGGGTACGTTACCACGGCACGTGCCGCGGTATTTCGTATTAACCCCGCCGCTAATTAACTCCCGCTTTTGGTTATTAATCCGCGGCGAAACCACCGCCCAAACACATTCGATGCACTCCACCACTTCACACTCGAGGAATCAAATTGTTTCCACCCTGCCACGCAATATGCTAGCTCTTTGTTCTGGGTATGCGTTGAATATAATAACAACAATACATTTGTAATAGTTTGATATAGAGAAGTTGAGTATTTTTCGAGTTTCTTGGTGGCTTCGGGCTGCGCAATTTCTACGCGTAGGAGAGTTTTGCGGTCGGAACTATCTGTGGATAGGAAATATCTAAATATTGGAGATTTCTACGTGTCAAGATGATAACACGTAGGAAATGTCTAAGCGTGATAATTCGTATGAGTGACAAGTTTATCGTAGGGAAATTTTGCAGTCGAAGATTTTTCTGCTTACAAATGTCTGTACCCCAAAAATCGTGCACCATAAAATTTGTTTTCATTAATTCTTCAAACATACAGATATCTGTATAGAATAACGAACATGTATTTTGAATTTGCCTGTAGAACGTATGATCCATATTTTAATAACGCGCTTAAAAAATAAAACGCAGCAATATGAAAAGGAATTATTTTAAATACTCTCTGCTACGTGTCGACACAATGTGTTTTTCGGAAATTTAATTAGTACGATGTACAAGATGAAAAAATACACCATAATTTACCCACGGGAAACATTAAAACATTTTTGTCCGTCCTCTCAACACTGACCAATGCGCTTCACACATTATCCGAGTAATTCTAATTGTGAGCATGTTATTGCTGTGTTACATTATGCATTCAGGAACATTGTAACAGAATAAAAAAAAATGGACAGCCGTGACTGTGCAAAAGTTACATGAAAGTATTTAAGAAGGAATTGTGAAGAGGATATTGCTTTTTTATTTGGCTCTCGTTTAATCTGTTGAAAACAAGAAAAATTCGTCACAAAGTAACAATCAAAGTTTTACACCTCGTTATTAAAGAAAAGAGACGGAGAAGCAATTATTATTATTCTTCGTTGTAATCGTCGTTCTCTATAATGTGTTTTTCTCGTCCGTGTAGAAACTTGTTTATGCTTGTAGATAAAAAGTTTTCTTCGCGCACTATTATTTCTACAGTTTACTGCATTGATGAGTTAATATTTCTGGATTAATAACTCGAATTAGGTTTCGACGGTTTAAGAATTTTACATCTACAAGCATCTGGGCGTAGAAAATTTGAACATCTCTTAATTTTATCTTGTGAGAAATGTTTTACGTCTTTAGTTTTCTGAGCGGAAATATATCTAGCTCTATTTCTAAGCTCTAAGTTAAGCTAATGATTTTCTACATTGTAAAACTCCAGATGTTTTGAATTCGTGACAACATTTCTAAACGTTCCAAATTCTCCGTGTCTAAATTTCTCGCTCTATTATTTACGTGTATCCAAAATTGTGTATACCGCGTCTCAAAATGTCTGTTCATAGAAATTTGTAGGGGTTCTCATTTGCGTGCACCATAATTTCTGAGCGTAGAAATATCTACACATTGAAATTTCTAGATATGGAGATTTTTCGACATTAAAATTTCAGCATATGAAGAATTCTGTGTACAAAAACTTCTGCACGCCAAGATTCCGAAATTTTCGAATTTCTAAGTCAGAGTTGCTACGAATACAAATTTTGAACGTGTCGAAATGTTTGCATATGGTGATTCTTACGCGTGAGAAATGTCAACATATTGAAATTTCTATGCACCTACATTTCTATGTATTTTCATTCCTTATTCGCCAAAATAGTTGCGTACCAAAATTACAGTCCTTTAAGTTTTCCCTTTTAAAAGTATTGTACGTACAAATTTTCACACACTATAGTTTCGACGCTACAACAATTATATGTACTCCGAAAACCAAAAATTCGAATGGGACGAGGAAGGTTAGAAACGTCATCGAATAATTTTCGTTTCCAATTCCGATTATTTTCCAATTCTCGCCAGGTCGATTTTCACGGCAACTAGAACGTTTCCCACAATTTCGCCCTAAAAACAACGTCTCCGCGAAACAGTTTCGCAAGTCCGTTTCAATCCTTTGTTCTCACTAATCGGGTTAATTGGAAAGTTCGCTTAGCTAATTACGTATTATGAATTATCGCATTATTCGGGGAACAAAAACGTAAAATTCGCGAAACGGATTTTACCATACCGGAATAAACGCTTATGAATGAATTGTTTTGAAAATATTACAATAAATTATTGACAACTAAACAAAATTCTAAATATAGCAATAGTTCTAATAAATTAATCAAAATAGATTTTTAAGTTCCATGAAAAACTGTCTGAAAATTAGACAGGCAATTTGAAAAGAATTTAACAAATGTTATTAAATTATCCAGATCAGTCTTTTAATCATAGAATTAGAGAGAAATAATGTGAACGAATTTGTACATATAATTGCGAAATATTTCCAGGGAAGCTTAAAACTTTTAACAAAGTTGCCTAGCATACCGTGGAAATATAACTAAACTGCGTTTACCGCTGGAATTTCTTTGAGCAAAGTCCTGCAATTACGAATGCGAATTGCCGGCGGTTTTGTTAATACTTTTTCATGAATGCGATTCAAAAGATTCAAATGTTATTAGACTGGTTTTAAAGTAGTGAAAATCGATTATAAAATTTAATTATACATCGGGCAAGATTGATCAAAGTATTGTTTAATGAGCTAATTAAATTTGATTGATTTAAATGGAAAGGGATAGGAACATGTTATGGCATGAAAGATCTAGGGGGAAATTCATTAATAAAAAATTTCTATGCATTGTGCGATACTCTTTGAAAAATTTACGCCAGACAATTTTTCCGCGGTGAAATTCCAGTGGCTACAAAACTTTTCCCATTGATATTTCAGCGCCTTAAAATTTTTTACGCCGATGTTTCAACGTCTTAAATTTCCATGCGCTTGAATTTCTACATGGAGAAGATTCTATGAGACTATGTTTTTGTATTGCGAAAAACTTCATCGCCCCGGTATCTCTACGCATGGAAATTTCTACGCGATAATACACCTACGCATGAAAAAATCAGCGCTTGAAATTTACATGCCCGTATATCCGTACATATGCAAAAATCTACGCTTAGAAATTTCTATACACCTATGTATATCTCATCGTATAAAAATTATCTCGTGCATACATTTTTACGTATTAATATTTCTTCGCATTCCAATTTCAAACATTCCGAATTTCTAGTCCTATTAATTATTCCAAAAAGGTCAAATTTAAAATATTTCTAAAATATCTCTACAATACCTACATATGACTTATATTAATTTAGACATTTTTCAGTAGAAGAATACTGTTGTCACCTGACATATGTACTGCATACACCGCATATAGCAGAAAGCTAAAGCCCTGCTTTATCATTTCTTAGAAAATGGAGCTATTTTACAAGCCACATCGTGCCAGTCAATTTTACCATGTAAACATAACGATTCTGTATTATTTTTGCTGTTCTTGTTCAACACAATACACACAGACCACTCTTTACTCCTGACCTTGGAGTGTCAACAGTTTATGTCTTCGTTACCCAACATGCCCAAGTAAATACAGTTTTTATACCAATAACCTTCAGCTTCTTAGCTGTCCAAAAGTTTGCTATACCATCATCAAACATAACTATCTTCTTCGACCATGGCCGTTAGGTTCAGGTACATCGGGTCCAGGCACATGTCCCGGTCACGAACATCCCCCGTACCTTCTAAATCTGAACGTTCGGCACCTCGGGAAATACCCCAACTTTGTCGAGTTACCCGAGGTACCATCTAGAAAAGTGTCATCGAGGCACCCGAACCAAGGAATTCTCCCCCACGTCAAGACGTGGTGAGATGTCCGACAAGCCCTTCTCTCGTCGAATCCAAGAACAGTTTCAGTATTCAATGAGTGGTAGAGATTATATCCTGTATTCAACCAGTACAGAATAAATTCAGCCTTCAATCAGCAAAGATCAGAATCAGTGTTCAAACATGGAAGAACATAGTTAAACATATTTAGATGCATCCAAACATATAAGTGGAACACATTCAAGAATAGAACAGTAAGCAACATACAATCAGTTTGTATACCAATTCAGCATACCTACTTTATTAAATCTTGCCATTACGTTCAAGTTTGAAATAAAGTATATTCCATTAGATACAAGTGACTGAGTTGAGCAATAATTTAAAGAAGACTGAAAGAGGATTCCAAATGGCAGCCAAGGTTTTGAGATAGTGTCCAACAGCCCTTTAAACATCATGTTTTAATCCTTCGGGATTTAAAAAAGTATATTTGTATTCTACATAGCAATTACATCTCCATAAGCAATATATCATGGTATCAAGTGTACGCAACAACAGAAAAAGAACGTGTGGAAGAAAATATTCAGCTCGATCTGAAAAAGATAGTGCCCGGAAGTCGTTTTAACTACGTCTGCGTCGTTCGCAGAAATTTCTTGCATAGCGTGTCCGGGGGTTGATGGCGTGCCTTGCGGAATTATGGGTCACTGTGCCTTCTCTATTAATACGCTGATTTCGTATTCCAATGCCGTGAAATGGGCTCGCTATGTATGCGGCCCTACGGCCGATCTAATACTCGAATGGCATGCATCCAACTACCGGCAAAATGAGAAATCGAGATTCTAAGAGACTTTGATTCCACCAGCGTTCTATGTCAAGCGTACAGAATTACCCGTTTTAGGGAAAGCGAACGTCAACCCACGTCTTCATCGATCTCTATAAGCTATAGTTTGTGAATGCACAAACGATTCGACGCTTTATTGCCCGTAGAATGTAGCCAGTTAGTATGCCGGATTCAAGTGCAATTTAATGTAACAGACTAAATTTACGGGAATACTTTTACGTACATTCGTGTACGATTTTTCTGACGGAATTTGAAGGATTTTTGCGGCATTGGCAATTTTCATGAGTTACGGAATTTTTGGGAAATACAAGTGTATTTTAATGTAACAGGGTATATTTATGGAAATATTTTGATGTATTTTTATACAGATTTTTTTTCGCTTTTTTTTAGATTTATGGCATTTCCACGGGAGTTTGTGGGAAATAATATTTGTGTGAAGTGAAGTTCTTGGGATGTATAGTTTTTCAACGGTAATAGATTGGCGATCGAAATTAGGCGCCGAAATTAGTCTGCGCCAATGTTTGAATTTCAAGACATAGGAATTTTCACACACACACTTACAAGGACGCTGTATAACTGCATGTATAAAATTAAAAGAGTATTGACATCTAACCACTGAAAACATTGATGTTGTTATTGTATTTTCTTATTGCTTAGAGCCTTGAAAATTTGGTCTAACAATGTTACAATAATCTTCCTAAACTTCCCGGAGCCATAATGCTTTGAAGGATGTCGAAAGGTTAACACGTTTTCCTCAAATGGGACATCTATGTATTTCTCCCAAAAATGGTTCGGCACACTTTTCTACAATTCCGCATACATATCTATCTCGCGTTCGGTTTTCATGGTATTTTAAAAATTACAATTATCCAGGCTGAAAAATAGCTTTCATGGAGAATAACCGCTCCTTTTACTAAACGCTGTGATTTCGTCAATTCTTTTTTTACATCATTGAGTCTATTCCAATACACAGAGCTAGTTGTATGCTAGGTAAAAAAAAACTAATGATCGTTCATTTTGGGCAACTAGGACGGCAGTCTGAATCCGCCCGACTGACCACGATCTTCGTGACCTGACCTGCCCCAAGACAAAAAAAATCCTAAACCAACAATTCTGTGGGGGTGAAACTATCTCTTGTTGAATCTCTCGTGATTCGAGACTCCATTGTCAACTCAACTCTCAAATCTCTCGAGGTTTGTTTCCCCGTTCACAATTGTCTCTAATTTCCGTTTTTTTTTTTCTCTGATACCTTTGCCATTCGCATTGGAATTCTCCTGATCTTGAAATGAGTGGTCCCAGTTAATAGCGCAATGCCAGGTTCTAATTGAAATGGGGGCGGATGTTGTGTCTGTAATTATCAACAATAGGTTCGAGGCGGTGATGTGAACTGGATGTCTCAATGTGGACATCCGACCACTAATCCGTTATACGTTGTTGTTTCCTATCGGAACCCGTTAATGTAACATCGAGATGTTTCCCGATACCGTTGCCGTGTACCTCATTAGCGTTTAGCGTTACGTCTACTAATGATGTCCCTGAAAATTCGGCGGGACTTCTAAAGACAGTTTACCAGGGAACTTGAAATTCCGAGTACAGGTTATCAAGTTGATTCTCTGGAATAATTAAAAAAAAACTGTTAGACCTACGAAGCTGAGATCTTGCGGGTATATTTATTCATCTTTGACGTAAAATGTAACATTTCGTTTTATTACGAATAGTAAAAATTTTGATTTTTATAGCCTAGTAAAATTATAGTTTTTGAAATATCAATATGATTTTAGATCCTGTCAAAGCCTGACAAAAACTGTAATGTCTCCAAACTTGCAAGAAGATGTGTCGAATATTTTCCGAGGAAAACACACGACCGACCAGGAAAACGTCGTTTATAGAAAAACGTATTTAACTATTCATTACAACTCAGGTGTTCTAGCGAATATTACCCTAATGTTAATGGACACATTTTCCAGTTCCAGACCATAAGAAACTGCTCTAACAATAAATATCGTTATTTCACCAGCGAGGATAAAGTCACGGTTTAATTTTGCTGTGAAAATTTGTACGACCTCCAGTTTCCGTAGTTTCTCGAAAAGGGATACGCATTTAGATCGCCTGTCAGGAAGACTAATTCTCTAAGATCATTGTTCCGTCATATGTGTGAGCGTGGCACGATCTAACACGGTTTCCCAGTGTCAGTAACAGACAAACCCATTCTCCGCACAACCCACGATCCTCTCTATTACGATGAAATCTGCTACTCCCGGTATTTCCGCAACACCGATGCTCCGTTCCGTGCGAATACCCGGCCGGACGCGATCCGCGAATGGAACTTCGAACGGAATCACGCGAACCATGGGAATCATGCGAATCATGAGAATCGATTTTGATATTTTTCAATAGTCGATTGCCGATTCCGTTTGCACGTATGCAAGGACTGCTTTCAAATTCATTCTGAAATTTTTATTGATCAACAGCACTACGAACGAACAATTCGGCCCGTGGAAAATTACGTACTGGGATTGTTGTTGGGCGTGAAAAAAATTCTACGCGAGGAAATTAGAGCGCTTGACAATCTCTACACATTCGGATTATTGTGATTGTGCATACCTGCAACTGGAAATTTGTGCTATAGCAGATTTTTACATGTCGGAAATATATATGTTTGAATGCTATATTTTGGTACATTGGAAATTATAGCGCGCTCACATTTTTTTACACGCATATTTTACGTTGAAACTAGCACGCGTGGAAATTTCTGCGCGTCAAACTTCCTGCATTTCGAAATTTCTCCGCACAGAAATGTGTTGATATTATGATTTCTGCTATTGGAAATTTTTTAAATTCAAACGAAATTTACGTTCGTACCGAAGCTTTTTAACAAGTTTTAAGTAAATCGAGTTACCCGATTTTGCGAAATAGTGAAAACCAGTTGAAAAGTAATTGTTTGTTTCTCCAAAACGCCTTAAAATATTGTTTATAATAACGCGACAATTTTCTAAATTGTCAAATCTCAACGATGCAATAAATTTTACACAAATATACACATTTTAAAAAAATCTCCTGCATTTACTTCATAGTTCTCATTAAGTTTCACTAATTTGCTGAACTTATTTAATTAACCCATTCTTTTTAGAGTTAAATTATTCGTTTAACTCAATAATCTATTCACATCGTGACATAAAATTAACCAGGCATCTCGCGGGATGAATTTTGAGTTTCCATAAATGAAGAAAAATCAATTTTGCCGAGTACCTGGCAAGAATAATATTTTGCGATATTAAAAAAAATTCTTGTCTGTTTCAGTTATGATATGCGAGGAAAGCACTCCGAAAAGGCTTCGCATTGGAACGACAAAGAGCACCTAAACGACCGCGCGTTTTTCAGGACGGTCACAGATCCCGCCGCGTTAAATATAAATCAAATAGAAGAGAGGGATGAAGGGGAATACAGGTGCCGCGTGGACTTTGCCAAAAGTCCTACGAGGAACTCAAGGATACATCTGACTGTCATAGGTGAGTAAAGAACCGTTTTATGTACCAAAAATAAAAATACAATTTTATGTATTAACCAAAAATGTCTTGTAAGACTAATATTGATTAAGGATACTACAAGAACTACGGAACTCGCAAACATCACTCAACAGAAAATGATCGGCCGCTTAGTAATTAAATAATTAGGTTCATTCATTAACATAGAAAAACACCGAATGTCCGTTGGCCTCATCAGGCCCTCTGAAGTCAGCCTCCGCTCCTGGGTCCTCTCGAGTCCAGCCTCTATGAATCTGCCAGGCCCTGTTGCCTTTTTGTCGTACCCCTACTCCCTAGATTTACTCTCCTTACCTTACAGTCTTTACTACCCTAAACCGACTTTGTGCTATTGGTATTTTTGGGAAACAATGGACATTCTATAAATGGATATTGTAAGTGCGAACGGTAGTGTGACAATGTATGTCGAGAAGTCGAGCGATTGGATCAAGGGCGAGTTTAGTAGGAAAGTATCGAAAGAATGAATTCCACTAGTGTACGTGTGCGAGTTTGAGTGACCCGTTTCCGAAAATCAGCACATGACAAGAACGTGTGAAAACGTGAGTGAATACGTCAGCGAACCTATTGGCGAATGATAAGGTATAAATGGGACTGGATGAAGAGCAACGGATCAGATTGAAAGCAAGAGCGCGAGAGGACGTGTTAAGTATTTGGGAGAAGAAGTATTGCGAGGATAAAGACTGCGAGGAGGTTGTACACGTGTTAGACAAGAAGGGCAGATGAACGGAGTAACACCACGAGCAGAAGGCACTAGGGCTAGCCAGGATCATAAATGCAGGACCCGCAAAGTCCCAAGGGGGAGGGCCTAACAAGGCCAACGGACATTTGGTGATCGTTCAAGTGGACGAACGGAGTTTAGTAATAAAAATACTGAATGAGCGATTACTTAGGGTAGAGTGATATTTGCGAGTATATACTAGTACTATGTAACCCAGTTTAATCTTACATACGGAATTTAAAACTTATTAATAAGCACTTTGCCTGCCATCAATCATAATCCCACAATTTCAAGAATTTATTTTGAAAATCCTACCGTATGGATTGATTCGATTATTTTTATCGAATAACAGATTCATTCGAGATTATTGAGAGCAAACATTATCGAACTGTGTGCTCGACAACTCCGTCAGTTTCCAATATCTTTTTCACGAAATTTAGCACACATTTAGCTGATAACATCATATATGGTCCATAGAAGTCGTTTCAATCCTATCGGCAAAATAATAAATTCTAGCCCGAAATTAACTTTTCCACTACCCATCAATTCGTTCGGCAACAACGGACGAGAATCGCGTTATGCTCGAAATTTCCGCGACGCATAAAACAGGAACCAGTCGGAAATTCATGGACAGCGGGTGTGTTTGTGCATAGTTGGCATAGTTGATCGTGTAATCCTTGCGGCCGGGACCGCCGTTACGTGTCTACGGCTTTGTTCATTGCACGCATTCCTAAACACACCCCCACCGCTGTGTTTCAACGATGTCAATTCGTCCCAACACGCGAAACATTAGATTTTAGACATCGCCGGGCCCGACAAACTTCCCGACACGGATATTAATCCGGGAATTATTTGCCGCAGAATTCCACTGGGTCAGAATTGTTAACCTGTTGTTTTCCATCGTGAATTGTTGGGTTTTAATTGAACGTTTTTAGTGGTGGAATATTTTTCATGCGTGTAAATCTGTGTGGCGAGAGAATTCGGGTTGAATGGAATTAAAAAAAAAAAAAAGTTAAATTGTGACGGTTCGGACTATTAGGACATTTAAAATTTTGTTATTTTTTATGGAATTCGTGGCCCGGTTAAAAACTGTTTATTTATGTTAGTTGAAAGAGTTTCATTTCCCGAGTTTCCGAGAATTTTTCCAATTATAAGCGAATTTATAAATCGTATCGTTTTGAAGATTTTTCATACCGTTTCGAATGATAAATGAGAAACGCGCGTATTGTGATGATCCGAAAAAGGAGAGACTTAAATGAGCAATGATCTTAGAACATAGTATATAAAGAATATCATGAATAAAATAACTAACAATAACTTGTAAATGTAATATTACGTTCTACGAATAAATTACTTGGGAAGAGAAATTGGGAACATGGTCGTTTGTTTCGTCTTATCCTGGCAAGGAATAATAACCGAAGCATCGGGAAAAGTAACAATCGGTGTTTCTAGAACAGAGTAAAGCGAAAGAGAATAAACCGACAAAGAAATGAAGCTGTACATTACCAGGAACAAATGAAAGGGAAACAAAAGGGGGAGAATTAAATACGCTCGAAGCTCTTAAAACGTTCGATAATGAACTAGCCCGAAGGAATGAGGCTTTTTCTGCTCTCATCGTCGATTGGATAACGTCCCAAGAAGCTAGAATTTTCTTCAAACTTGACAGATTTACGAAGACACTGAGTTGATAAAGGAAGACACCTTTCAATACTATGAAATTTCAAGGAACAGAAATTTCAAAGAACAGAAGTAAATCGGGCTTACGAGTCTTGGCAGTGAAAGAGAGAGAGGGCGAGAGAGAGAGAGAGAGAGAGAGGTCTTCGAGAGAGAATGTCGCAAAGTATAAAATCCAAGGGTGTACAAATGTTCAGTCGTAGATATTTCCATGAGAACTCATGTGATATTGGTACCTTTGTTATGCGACAATGTATGTATGTATGTATGTACATATTTGCGGAAGACAAGTGTTTGGGTCGAATGAAAGTTTGGATACATTGTATCGAAAAAATGAATTTTGCGAATACACGTGTGCAAGATTTGGCGATCCGTGACCCAAAATTTGCCGGTCGTAAGAATGTTTGAATACGTGAACAAACCCATGGGCGACTGGTTAGGTTGTATATGAAATAGGATAAGCAGGAACGAATCAGATGAGAATAGATCAGACTGAAAGCAAGACTGCGAGCTGACGGACTTGTCAGGTATTTACGAGAAGATAGATTGGAAGAGGATTATATATGAGAGCAACAATTAGTGATAAACGCCTTACGAACAATTAGACAACCAACATTTTGTTAATCAATAACAATAATCCCACACTATATCTTGCGACTCGTCATGTTATCACAAGATCAGCAAATGCAGTTTTACCTTCAAAAACTTTCTCATTTACAGACCTAGACTCTAAACCCTTTACACAGATGAGAGGTTAGACCTAACCAAACCTATATCTCGTTTGTGCTCTTTACGAGCAGACTACTAGTTAACTAGTATTTGCTAGTAGCGTGTGAAGTCGACTCATTTGGTAAACTGTCGAGAATGATCTGATTTTTTGTCACTAAAAATATATAGGGTGTCCCAGGAATTTGGACGCGATCGGAACCAACTTCTACTGTCGCGCGGCCGGGCCTAACGGAGCCCTCTGAGTGGCTGTCGTTTTTCTTTAATAACTTGGCCACGGATTGAGATAGGACACTGAGAATGTTACATCCCTATATTAGAATTACCTCAGCTATCACCTGGTTCCGGGTGCGTCGAAATTCCTGGGACACCCTGTATATTAAAATCTATAAGCTTCATAACTTGATGACGATTCCCAATATTGGGATGGACGCGCATGCCGGTCTCTGTATTTTTCCTCTATCCCAATCGGCAGAGTGGTCGTTCTCTAGTTTTCAACCAAGATTTCGGCTAATAATTCAACCAATCCATAATTTTTCTTACTGCAACATGCTCCTCCCAAAACCTATCCCCACGAACATACTGGAGTTTGTGAGAAGATTTTCCTTGACTAAAAATCGGGTCGTTTCCGACAGTTTCCCAAGTGACACGAGTTCACGCGTTGTTTCTAGAATATCTTTCTCAAGACTTGTAAACTAGTTGCATTTTTAATAATCACCGATACACATGCCTACGAAACATTCAATCACAACATCTGTGTCGTGTATAATTTTTCTCAAATATTCGTCGAATATTAATTTGGCGAATGAAACGAACATTGCACATCAATCAAGTGAAGAGCGACATTTTTCACGAATTAACACTTTGAACATGTGCAAATTTAAAATCTCCCGAAATAAAAGACAAATTGCCCGAAGCGTAGTAAAAGTTTCGTCATTCAGTTCCATTGTAAACGTTAATAATTTCGTGATGTGATTAATATAGACCGTGATGATCTGCCGCTGAAATCCCATCAAAATTTTCCTGTGCACATACCGCTAATTCCGAACAACATAGCCAGCTACTGAATTATCGAAACACTTGTAAACCTGTACAATTTTCGCATTAGCAGCAACGGCTGCGTGCACTGACTATTCGTGTAACAGGCCAATAATCGATTACATGAAAACATAATGAGCTGCGCGAGTATCGATAAGCTTTTAACTGCGACACCGTGTATTATAATGTTCAATAACGGTATGAAATCTGTGGCAGGTATGTATTAACGATCGACACGGTTTGAGGAAAGTTGAAGTGGTTAAAACAAACAAAATTATGATTATGATTTCCGAGTGTAAATGTTGCTACGCGTAAATGTAATTTGTATCGTAGGCAACTAGACTGACAAATAACAGTATTTTTTATACTGGTAAATATGAATATAATATGTGTTTAGAAAGTAGTGTATTTTTTTGTTATTTATTTGACTATACAACATTTAATCGATGAAAATTTCAGTTCATAGAAATTTGAATACTCGCTGTTTTGAAAACATGAAAAGTTAGATTTTCCGAGGATTTTAAAGAATGGTTATTTTAGGAAGTAGAAATTGCGATGCCTAAATATCACGAGGTGAATATTTTTAGACGCCGAAAGTTTACGCGTTGAAATAATGGGATTGATCAGGAAAGCGGAAATGGTTCTAGCTGTTCATAGTTGTTAACGGAATTAATTATTTATTCATATAAATACGAAAAGCGAATACACAATAAAGATGCTACTCGACGCTACGCAATCACGACACTGAACTCTCTCAACTCTACTGTCCGACTCGCAACTCTTGACGACAATAACTCCTACTTGTGGAAACACCACTCCTTATATCTAAAGTTATATTCCAAAGTTCCGAACCTAACACCAGTGGTGTCAAGACATATGCACTTTCGTGCCTAATTTCTGGGTACACGGGTCGTTTGATAAGTTTGGTAAAATACAGGTAAACTTTTTTTTTAAATTAACTTTTATTTATCAATATAGTCTCCTTCAAGGGCGACACACTTAGCCAAGCGAGATTCTAATTTTTTGATCCCGTCAAAAAAGTATGATTTGTCAAAGTCTGCAAGTAGGCATTCACGGCATCGATATTTCCTTCATTCGACGAGAATCTCTTCCCACCGCGCCATGTTTTCAAGTTGGGAAATAAAAAAATCACAGAGAGCCATATCAAGAGAATAAGGGTGGATGCGGAATCAATTCCATGCCCAATTCGTGTATTTTTGACATTGCGATTGTGAAAGTGTGAACTGATACGTTGTCCTGGGAACTACTAAGTCGTTCGTTTCAAACGTCTACTAAATCTAAACAAAGTGTCGCTTTTGGAAAAAAACGTGATATTTAGCAGCCAAATGAGTGCCACTTTGAGCTTATATACTTCAAAATTTTTTTTGCAATGCGATATTGTTAAATTTTTACCAGACTTATCAAACCGCCCTCATATTTGCCCCCAGCCCAAACACAATACTTTTAGAAGTGAACCAATGAGCGACCAGTGAAACAGTTCGAGGCGAGAAAGGGACGCTACCCCTCAGGAGCGTAACGTGAATACACACATTGGACCCGCAATGTGGGCCTCAGTAAATGATACACTCCTGAAACGAAATGGCCATTTCATGACTAGGGTCATTTCCCTGCGCATTTATTATCTTTTTTCAGAAATCGCGTGACAGGTGCCGAACACCCCGTTTTAGGCCTGAAAGTGAATGGCCTTGACACCACTGACCTAAACGCATGCACACATCACACTCATCTAATTGCCACACCTCACATGCAGCCGCATACTTCTGCCGCGTGCCACCGTTTGGTCACGAGTCCTCGTGCCCTCAGGCTCCACATGCATACCACGAAAGTCGAAACCATTCATGATTGTCCTAGACTCTAGGACCTAGACAGTCACTCGATCCACACTCGACGTTTCCTCTGACACTTGTCATTCACACTTCCCGCCGCATCCGATAGCGCCAGTCACTTGCAATATTCATACAAAGTTCATCACCCGACAGTGGGCATAGACTGTACAGCCTAGACATACAAGGTGTCCCAGGAATTTGGACGCACCCGGAACCAGGTGATAGCTGAGGTAATTCTAATATAGGGATGTAGCATTCTCAATGTCCTCTCTCAATCCGTGGCCGAGTTATTAAAGAAAAAGGACAGCCACTCAGAGGGCTCCGTTAGGCCCGGCCGCGCGACAGTAGGCGTTCTGCACCAATAGGGTACCGTACCAGTGGAACTATCCCCCGGCCGGGCCTAACGGAGCCCTCTGAGTGGATGTCGTTTTTCTTTAATAACTCAGCCACGGATTGAGATAGGACGTTGAGAATGTTACATCCCTATATTAGAATTACCTCAGCTATCACCTGGTTCCGGGTGCGTCCAAATTCCTGGGACACCCTGTATACATAGGTGGGCTTAGACTGTACAGCCTAGGTAATTAACATTATCTAGAAATTGTCGAAATTTACATGCATAATATTACAAGGTGAGAAAGCCTTGACAATAGAAATTGTTAGCCGTAGAAATCTCAAGACGTAGAAATTTAAACGCACATTCTCAATAACTCGTACATACCAAATTCTACCTACCTTTTTTCCATGCCCAATTAATTAGACTACGTATCAATCAGTTCTAAGCAACAGATTGAATCCATATAATCGCAAGCACAATATAAAATACCGTCAGCGAAATTCATTCGATTAATTAATCCTACGGATAATCTCCGATTAAAAAAAATATTAATTTTCTGTAGTTAGTGGTTCTCTGGTACTTTAATCAAAGTTTTGCCCGGTTTGATTGATTTGTTAATCCTTGGTACTCAGTTAGACTAATTAAAACGTGTTACTCAATTTCCGAGCAACCGCGGCCATTAACAGTCTTTCAAACCATCCTCAAAACGTGAAATGTGAATCACTGTGAATCAAGGGCTTTCGTTAAATGGTTATTCAACGGAATTCAGTTGATTTTGATGTTAATGTTACCGGATACCTCTCTAATACATTTTCGAATAATGTAGTCGAATTAATTGCGCCGAAATTATTGTTGAATTCGAAATTACAATCATTTACGGGAGTTTTCGGTTATAAGCTTTGAGCGTGGCAGGTGAAACGAGGAAGGATTGACGCAATTCTGTTCATAGTATTATTCGTGTTTGCATTGACGATCTGAATCGATCTTCTAAAATTCCTTTATCATTGAAATTGTCAGGTCATAAGTAGATAAATGTCGGGAAATCGAGAGACTTTGGTGAATTTATTTTTAAAACTAATGAAAGTCCAAATTGGAAACTCTGTAGATTTATTTATGGTGTTCAGTATTTTTTTATGAAAAAATAACGCTTTTAGTCGAAATCGCAGCGATTTTTGGAAATCGTCGAACAAAATATTGGTATCCATGGTTTTTGTAAAAAATATTGTTTGTATGTGTGAAACTACCTTCTGCACTAGAATGAATAAACATCAACGAAGTATGGAAATTACGGCTTTTGGAAGAATTATTCGATTTTTTATGTATAAAACCGTTTGTATCCAAAACACCAAAATTCGAATTCTGTAAATATCGACTTTGATCTAGTACGGATAAAGGCCGCATCTGCTGAAGACTTCGACAGAGTGTCAAGTAAATGGGACTATTTCCTTTCCAGATACCGTGGAAACAAGTTGAAAAACAGTCGTTTTTAGAAAAACCGGTTAAAAGTTTCTTGAGATTCCAAACCCTAAGATTCTCTATCCTTCAATTAGAAAATCCCTTCAAAACCCTTCGTTTTAGTATCGACGTAAATAGACTGTCACATACTTTTTTTATTTAATACGATTAAATGTTTGTGTTATTCAGTAAAAAATTGTAAAACCAAGCCTTTTATGCTTCGCAATCAAACGCATTGCTTTAAATCAATTTAGTACATATTTCCCTATAAATGGATTGAGCATCAGAATTTCAATTATTCCCCCATACTGACAGTATTTCATCGTGTCTTGCTTTCGTCATTTGCCAGTCGCATTTGCTAGTTATTATAGGCACACTCAAGGCCGCTTTGCGTGTGGCTGAAATCAGTTCTGATTGGCAAAGCCATAAATCAATGTCTCTGTCGTTCCCTGAACCGGAACTTCCTCTTTGGCGTCTTCCCTTTGACAGCCATTCCTGCCGTGCACCTGCAACCTGCACCTGCACCTGTTCGATTGCACGTCGGCAGTCACGAGAATTCCCGAGAATTTTTATGTAGACTGCCGAGTGAAATAAAAATTGAAATTTTATTCGTGAAAGAGAATATCTTGTGACGCCCTTCTCGTATTAGTTTTTATGTTCCCTGTTTGTTTGGGAGCAACGACATTTCAGCCCGTCGAAAGTTTTATGGTGTAGGAATTTTAATAGCACGTCAATTTCAAAAGTGTTCACATTTTTCTGCTACAAGTGTTTTTTATGGATGGCAATTTCTACGCATGGAAATTTCTGCGTTTCTATATGTTTGCGCGGGCAATACCTCCACGTGGAAATTAATACGGCTTACATTTTTAACGATTTGAAATATACACATGGAAAGTGGGATATGTAGAAATTTCTACGCAGGGAAATTCCTTGATCTTCAAATATTCAAACCTGGGAAATTCCTACGTTTCACGGTTTCCTTCATAGAAAATTCAAGGTTTTTAATTTTTTACGCTTGAAAGTTTCTGTCCATGAAAATTCCTCCACCCTAAAATTTCCTGGCATACGAATTCCTGTGTACCGAAAATTGTCCGTGAAGAAATTTCTGTACGTGAAAACTTTGATGTATGACAATCTGTAAACATGGGACTTTTTATGAGATGCAAAGTCCTACTCTTTGAAATTGCAGCACTGCAATACGTTAAAACAGTCGAATCACGGACAATGAACTGTGATAAATAAAATAATGGCTCCCAGACAAAAGCTGTGTTTTTCTTATTCATTCGTTTACATTAAACGTATTTACACCATACATACGTGCTTGCAAAACATAAAGAAATCTCAGCCGTAGTGAAAAACTTTTTTTTTTTGTTTTAAGAGGTATAACTCCTTTGAATTCGCAGAAAAGCATGCTGTTATTACGCAGTGAAAAATGATGTTTGAATGTGTACGAGCAAACTGAACGACGAACACAGTACTTAGGATTAAAAACACTTTTGATAAATATCAACAGCTACTAGTGAGACTCGCAAAATTGTATAACGTTTTCGTTAAATAAATGAATGATGCTTTCAGGATCATTATTTCTCAGCTTTTCACCTGTAATTCGTTACTTGATTTTTGTTTTAACGTCAAACATAGAAATAAGTTCTTCAACTACCAAATAGGTTTGCAGTATTTATTTCATTTTTCTGTAAATTGATGATAAGTACATAACTTATATTTCATTATTATATAGATATGTTCTATTTACTTTCCGTATATTGCAGAAACTTTTGAAATTCCCGGGCTCCATGCTTTCACTGTTTTTTCCTTGCAAATTAGCTTAGCAAAAAAAATACGACGGATGTTTAAAAAGGATTTTTCATATCCCTTTAAATTGATAGGGTTCTTTTCTTTTGCTTCAAGGTCGGCAGTTAGAAGTGTAGAATGATCGTTTGAAGAAGATCGTTTCGAATTAATTGGTGGTCTGTTTTTGTGTGTTACAGTGCCACCACATAAGCCAAACATTATCGACGAGTATGGTAAAACTGTGGCAACTGTGGCAGGGCCGTATGAGGAGGGTGGTGAAATGAGGCTGCAGTGTCTGGTCTCTGGAGGTGAGTTCCACTTTATAATTACTATTGCAATTATACCTACGATGGAAATTGGATCAGCCGGACAAGTTCCAGTTAAAGGGAAAATGTTTTCAAGAATTTTACAAGCAATTACAAAGTTGCTTAATAATTTATTTACACGATATTTAGTAAGTAGCATGAATTAGCTGTTTAGAAATTGTTACGCAGAGAAATTACTATGCATTGACATTCTTTTGCTTTAAAATTTCTCCGTCTCAACAGTGGTGCGTTTCAATTGTTTGATACGCGGAAATTAATTCACCTAGAAAGATTTACCAAGACTATTTACTCTTCTGAAAAATTCTACGTTGTATATTTTCGTTTGAACAATATTTGTGCATTTGAAAATTACGACAATCGTCACTGCTCTACGAAAACTATAGTCAACGAACAAGCCAAAGAAACTTCTAAAATTTTGATAAAATATACGAGAAGTGCTATTTATCGTACTCGAATTTCTGCGCGTACACGAAGATGTCTGTAACAGTATAGGTAAAGTGGTCTCCACGGTGATCACCGTCGTATAACATCGGCTCTAGGCCAGCAATATGCGGGGTAATAAAAATAAATTTATTATCATTATTGCCTGGAGGTCACCGTGGTGTCGTAGCAAAATATTAAAATGTAATAGAATAAAACACGACATCTATCTTAACCATAACTTCCACAATTTGGACATGCAAAATAAACTTACGCAAAAATATTCAAAGTTCGGAATTTTATAAGAAAATTCAGTGCGTTGAAATTTAAATCGCAGTAATTTCGAAGTCTGAAAATAAAAGGGCTGAGTAGATGAAAGTAGATTTCTTGTGGCTCAGTGAAAATGGGTATACTACATTCGTAATTTGGGAGCGCGTAAATACGAATGCGAAGAAATATCACCGTGCGTAAATAACCATAATAGATTTATTTTTACTACCTCGCATGTTACTACCTACGCATGGAAATTCCAACTTTGCCAACTTTCAACGCGTGGAAATTTCGGCGATTCGAAGTCACGATGTTGAAAAATTCGTACGTTTGATAATTTCGGCGCTTCAAAATTTCTACGAATGGAAGTCCCGATGTAGAAAAATTTGTACGTTTGATAATTCCGGCGCTTGGAAATTTCTACGCGTGAAAATTTCTATGCATAGAAATTCCATTGCTTAAAAATTTCTGTGCGTAGAATTCTGTTCCTTAGAAATTTCCACGCGTCAAGCTCCTCCTTTGTCAACTTTCAACGAATGATAATGATCGGCGCTCAAAAACTCGAACACAATTCCTAATAAAAAAATTGAAATCTCAGAGATAATTTCGGCGCTTCAAAATTTCTACGAATGGAAGTCCCGATAGAAAAATTCGTACCTCTTGTAATTCCGGCGCTTGGAAATTTCTACGCGTGAAAATTTCTATGCATAGAAATTCCATTGTTTAAAAATTTCTGTGCGTAGAATTCTGTTCCTTAGAAATTTCTACGCGTCAAGTTCCTCCTTTGTCAACTTTCAACGAATGATAATGATCGGCACTCAAAAACTCGAACACAATTCCTAATAAAAAATTGAAATTTCAGAGATAATTTCGGCGCTTCAAAATTTCTACGAATGGAAGTAGCGATGTAGAAAAATTCGTACCCCTTGTAATTCCGGCGCTTGGAAATTTCTATGCATAGAAATTCCATTGCTTAAAAATTTCTGTGCGTAGAATTCTGTTCCTTAGAAATTTCTACGCGTCAAGTTCCTCCTTTGTCAACTTTCAACGAATGATAATGATCGGCGCTCAAAAGCTCGAAAACAATTCCTAATAAAAAAAATTAAAATCTCAGATTCATTCCGATCGAAAAACGTTAACACAGGCAAGTTGGAAGTTGATATTTTACAGTGTAACCAACATGATTCTTCAATGGTATATCATTTCGAAGCGTATAAATACGAACGCGTACGGATATCGGCATGTGAAAATAACGATAATAAATTTATTTTTGCTTCCTCGCATGTTACTGGCCTACGGCTTCTGTTATACGACGTTGTTCACCGTAGAGACCACTATTCCTATAATTTTTCCCCCTCTTCACACACATACAAATATATGACACACATATACGTACTCTTTTTCTGTCTCACCGACGAAAAGTGCTGCGCTGAAAAATAATGAGGCCGACACTGTGACCTCCGTTGTAAGGGTGGATATTCACCCTCCGGGAATTATCCGCATGCAACGGCCATCGTGAATTATGAATTAACGTGTGCCCCGTTCAACTTGGAATATTTCTGCTTTACTGTCGTATAAACGATACTTTACTCTATATTCTACTCATTGTGTGAGTTTATTATGGTATTCATAGTGCTGGGAAAACGATACAGTGTTTTCCAGAGTTAATGAGTTCAATAAATTTAATTGAGTGATTAATATAATGCACTCTATATGTATACTACTTCGTTACCTCGTGGTCTTTGAAGGAGGTAGTTTGTTACGGTGATAAGAACATTTTGTGAACATTAGTATTTCTTACAAAGAAATTTATTTCTTATTTCGAATGATCTAAATAATTTTACGCCCGAAAGTTTATGTGTGCCAAAATCAGAGCAAGTGCTTAGATGCGTAAAAATTTGGCCATACGGAAACTTGGGCGTGCGAAATCTGCTGACGTAGAAATCTTGACGTATGTTCCGGACTTAGAAATGTGGGCGCGTGGAAACTTATGTGGGAATATATCTGCGCGTGCGCAACTTTCTAGTCGTAGAAATTTGGGTACGTCAAATCTTATACTTAGGAAAATATCCGCGTGGAAATTTGGATACTTTTCAATTTTCAAATCCTAAACTTTCCAAACGTACACACTTGACTGGTTCGCAATTTCTTTTCATAGAATTTGAAAGACATAGAATTTTCTTAGCGTAGAATTTCGAAATCATAGAAGTTTCGAAACTCCCAATTTCAAATAACCACAATTTTTCACTGATATACAATTCAAGGCGTTTAAATAGGACCTCGCAGAATTTTATTTATTCTATGTAACTACCCCATTAACCCCAATTTCACTTTGCTTTCAGGTCGCCCGGAACCTAGAGTTCGCTGGTGGCGTGGCGAGATGTTATTGGATTCGAAGGACGAACCTGGCGAGTTTCCCGCTCTTCGGAGAAACACTCTCATTCTTCGGGAATTGTCCAGGGCGGATTTGCATGCAGTTTTCACCTGCCAGGCGTCGAACAATAATATTAGCCAGCCAGTTTCTGCGTCGGTTGCCATTGAGATGCACTGTGAGTACCGATTTTAAATTTTCTGTTTTTAAATTTCTATAAAAACCAGTGAAAGACTCCCAATACAAATTTGTACAAAAGTTTTTAATTTTGACGAGTTATCGAAGGTTTTGATTGAAAAAATGGAAGACCCAATTTTCATTGAGAATTTTGATTAGAATATTATGACGGTGTTCTAATATCGAATTTTCGAGTTTCGCTTCCAAGCGATAATTTTAATTTTCGCTCATATGAAAATCAGGTGATGGCTATTTTTGCCAATTGTAAATATCAAGAACAAGAAACTAAGCGGAACCTTAGACGCATCCGAGCTAAATTATCGATTACATCAGAAACACACTGTGTGTGAAGGGTCTCATAACAGTCCTATAACGTTCTAACCGCCAGCAGTATAATTGCATGATTTTCGCATTATATTATAACCGAGGGCACTGTGATTTTCACGGTATAAAGTTGTACCGAGTATTAGGTATAACTGCGAATAGTGTAATTTGAATATTACCGCGTTATAGCCGCGAGTAATACAATTTTCATACCGCACTATCGCAATCGTGAACGTCAGAAGTTTCAGATTCGAATAATACGACCAAGACTATTGTCATTTCCGCAGAGCGTATTTCCGCTCTGGGTGTTGGCATTTTCATAGGATTGTATTTGAAATTGCAAAAATAATGAAACGTAGAAATTTGAAAGGAGAAAACTTGTAAGTTTGGGATGTATTGCAAGTGGGAACGTAAGCCCATAGTGATCTGGATGATAATTTCGGTATGTGGAAATTTGATCGCGTCAAAATACGTACGAGTCTACAATGTGTAACAAAAATACTGGGACACTTTTTCAGTATCGATAGTACGCATCAAAAAATGAAAAAAAGTCTATAAAGTTTTGTCTAAAAACCACCTCCTATCGAGATACAACCTCTTTTGTAAAAAGTTTTTAAAAAATCATATCTTCGAAATGGTACGTCGTAAAAGACCCGTTTTGATTGCAATATAACCGGAGAAGATCAAAGATAATAGAAAAGATATAATTGCTGCGATTATTGCTGTTAAATAACATTTATTCTTGTTTAATCCAAACAACGTCGATTACATATATCGTAGCAGATTTGTAACAACTTGGGAAAAATTAAGGGCACTCACTAAATCTTCCTTTAGATAGTGATATTTTTTTCGTAAACTTTAGTCTCTCCCGGTTATATTGCAATCAAAATCGGTCCTCTACGACGTACCATTTCGGAGATATGATTTTTTTTTAATTTTTTACAAAAGGGGTTGTATCTCAATGGGGGGTGTTTTTTAGGCAAAACTTTATAGACTTTTTTCATCTTTTGGTGCGTACTATCGATCTTGGAGGAGTGTCCCAGTATTTTTGTTACACACTGTATAGGTGTAGAAATATAAATGTAAGAAAATCCGCGGAAAATCCAAACAATTTAGGGATTGAAAACCCGGGCGCGTGTATGTGTAAAGGCGAAGAAATCTGATCGCATTAAAATCAAGGGCGTAACAAGTTTCTCACTTGCAAATAGGGGTCGAGATATCTGGTGCGCAGAAATTTGAGTTCATAGACACCGTGAGAGACAAAATCTGACCGCGAGGAAAACTGAAACTCCAGGGTAGTCGTAGGTGCCCCTATTCGAGTGGGGAGAAATTCAGGGGCGTGAGTAGTTGGGTGCCTGGTCATTTCGATACATGCAAATTTCGATTTATGAGAATCTAGCGACATAGTAAAAGGGTAAAAAAATCTGAATGTATGAGATTGTTGATATGTACGTGGAAATTTCTGGACATATAATTCTAGGGACGTATGTACAGGGTGCGTGAAAGTTGGTGTGCATTGATATCTAGGGACGTAAAAATCAGGGTGCGAAAAAATTTGAAATCTGATCCCGTAAAAATTCGTACTCAAGGGACTTCGAAAACGTGAAATATTAAGTGCCTAAATTTTATGGTTATCTTGCATATTGTACTTGTCATATAATTTTATAAACATTTGTTATAATTCTATAAGTAATTGTTTTAACAGTAACTCTATTAAATATGCCAATGAAATTATTCGGGAATATTTGCTATTTATTTTCTCCAGTCCAACGGCGTCCGGTAAGGAACAAGCATTAAGTACATAAAATTTGAAAAGACAGTGAATAAGTATGCAGAGGCGAAAGCTGCTGAAATGAACAGCAGAAAAAGATTATGCATGAGAAGTATTCCCGGAGGCGTTGTTAAAGAGATTAAAGAAAGCGGGAAGAAAATAAATGGAAATAAAAATGGAAGCGGGTGAAGAGTTTCGCACAGTTTCCAATTAGTGCGAATCCTCTTGTTCGTGATCGAATATAACGGGTCGCGTTTACAAACTACTTTTAACGGGGAGAATTTGCATGCGCGAGCTATTCAGATATTTCGCCGAAAATTTCTATTTTCTAATCTTTCCTACTCTGGAAATTGGGAAGCGAGTTTTTCAATATTTACCATTAATTTAGTATGTTGTATAACATTAGTCTAGCATTAATTACTTCCAAATTAATTTGTCCGGTGAAACACCAGGGGATTTCTTTGTAAATTCTTCCTCTAAAATATGTTTGACCCATTACTTTCGAATTTAACAGGTAAATTTATTTGATTTTTCACTACATTCAGCAACTTTGGTACGTTTATAAGAAAACCCGGAAGTCACGGATACAGAGCAGTGATTGAGTGCGTGCAAAAAATAGGTAATTTCTGGTGTTGATAAAAACACTCTATAACGATTATCTGTAACACAGAAACAAATAAAGTTTATTAATTTACGAGGTTAAAATATTTTTAAAGTGGCGACCCTCCAAATGGGACAATTTTATGGCGGAAATTATTCATCTTATTTAAAAAGCTTCCATTTTCACAGTTTTTGATTTTCCCCAATCATCCTTGCTCCAACACAAAACACAGTCATGCAGAATTTCTTCTTCGTTTTTGATTTTCACATCACTCTTGGTACACTTTTTCTGAACGTCAGAAACACGCGATTTTCTTCATACTCCCAGTTTAGCGCTCTGTATCCGCTATTTGCATATTCTACCAACAGGAGAAAATTTGAATAACTGGTTTAAGGTGTTATAAACCGATCTACCAAATTTGAAAATAATCGGTCGAACAGTATTTTCCTAAAAAACGCTGAAATAAACAATTTAAATTTTGTGAATTATTCTAACGTTATTTTAAAAAATTAATAAGGCAGTTTACAGACAATTCTGCTATATTTTGTCAGAATAAAAATGAAGTAGGAAATGAATAAAGTCAGCAGTAATCACAATAATAAGCACTTCCAGCGTCTCGATTTTTTTTACTGTTTTACGAGGCTGGGATAAAACCGCGACGTATATAAACGTATATCCCGCGTAGAACGTATCTTACGTCATATCGGGTTTCGTGGATCACCGGCATGTATTTGTCGTAAAAATATTAAGTTCCAGTAGTAAAAATGTGAGTGGCACTGCTCTTACATCGGTCGCCAGATTACTAGAATTTTAGACTACCTATATTAGGCTATTACATTTCAAAGTTTCAAAATGCAGAGATATCGAGGCATGAAAAACTCTGTAGGTTTATTAATATCTGTGCGTGAAACTTTGGAGTGTGGAAATCTAGGTCACTGGAATTTCAAACGCAGAAAATTGGAGCCGAACAATTGGTAACTCTGAAATTTGAAGTACAGTGATATAAACCCTGTGCATTGGGAGTCTAGGTATGTAGAAGATAGATCTCAGAAATTCGGTTGACAATCGTTTAGAACCCAAGGATTTTGAGGCCAGGTACTTGAAGCCCAGGTACTTGCAGTCCAGGTATTTTGAGCGCAGGTACTTGGAGACCAGCTACTTGCAGTCCAGGTATTTTGAGCGCAGGTACTTGGGACCCAAGGATTTTGAGGCCAGGTACTTGGAATCCGATACTGTTAGCACAAAAAAGGAAGATCCCAGTTTGAATCCCAAAAATTTGGAGAGAGGAAAGTTGAGCTTCAGAGATTTAGGGTAAAAAATCGTAGAACACATGAAACGGAAACCCGGAAATATAGCGGTCTGGTATTTCAAGCGTAGAAATGTCGCAGTGTCAAAGTCTGAAGGTATAAATATTGTATTTACACACATTAATTTTTTAATACCTCGAAATATAAGAAAATTGTTAAGTGTATAAATCCCAATGCTCGATAATTTAAAGACGTACAAATTCCAGGATGCAGAAATTTCAACGCGTTAAGTCTTAATATCGTACAAGTTTCTAGACGCAAAAATCGCTGTTCGTAAAAATCTCGACAGGAGGAATTTCGAAGTAAAAATATCGGAGTATAAACTTTCTGTGGCCTAAGAATCTCAAAGCACAAGTGTTTGAAAAGCGTAAAACTAGTGCCCCTCGAAAATATTTGACGCCATAGAAATACCATCCATTTAAACATTCAAATTTCGCTACATTTTCTCCAAAATTGCAAATACAATGCTTCTGAAAAAAATTCTCAGCGCATTAATGGGTTAAACATGAATCAAAGCACTGGTATTTCACTACACTCTTGAACCCCTTTTCTTAACGCAAATCAAAAGATGTACGCTCGACGCTTCCGCACACACATACTTCGTTTTTCGTTGCACTTTGAACGGCGTCCCTCTAAGCCGTGCTCAGGGTTCTAGAGATTCCGGGAAGGATTAAACCCCATAAATTCCTGAGACCCGTGGAATTATTGGTATGCCTTACAATCAGCCCCAACTTATCCCCTTTATGCCCAAGTCCACGGAAAACGATTTCTGACCCCAATTCTTCTTCATCCTCCTCCCCCTTAGTATCTCTGATCTTTTTCACTTCCGGTAAAAAATATACCATCGAAATTCCAGGGGGATAAATTAGCCAATGAATAATTAATACCGATAAAGAGAAAATTACATTCCCCATAAAGGGAAAAGTAATGCCTTAGAGACACGCCTGTAAAATAAATCAAAAGTTAGTAAAAGTGACAGATATCGAAAGAATAAAAACAGATATTTTATGAGGATTGAATTTTACGAGATGGACATTTGTGCGCATAGATAAGGAGGAGCGTAGAAATGTGAACGGTGGAAATTCTGGCGACTGCTATGAATGGCGTATGAATTTGGACGTGTGAAAATCTCTGGCGTAGCATTTTGGGTAAATGGAAACGTGAAACGTAGAAATCTTGGGCGTGTGTATACCAATTAGTGTAGAATTCTGGACACGTGGGAACTATGGCGGGTTCAAATCAATGGCGTTTGTTCTTGGGTGCGTGAAAATCTATGGTGTAACATTTTTGACGAATGGAAGTTTACAGGGTAGAAATTTGGAATCCGATGGATACCGGGAGTACAGAAATCTAGGTGCCTGCAAACTCAGCCATGAACAAATCTAGAAAAACTATGTACGAAGGGCGCAGGGACAGGGAATCTGAAGGCTCCTGCGCAATTGTATTATCAATGTATGTATACAGGGTGTAACAAAAATTCTGGGACACTTTAGGTTTATGGATAGGACGCATAAAAATAAGAAAAAATAGTCTTATAAGTTGTGGGCGCAACCCACCCCCTATCGAGATACAACACATTTTGTAAAAAATTTAAAAAAAATCATATCTCCGAAACGGTACGTCGTAGAAGACCCGTTTTGATTACAATATCACCGGAAAAGACTGAAGTTTACGAAAAAATATCACTATCTACGCAAAGGAAGATTTAAGTGAATGCCCTGAATTTTTCCCAAGTTGTTACAAACCTGCTACGATATAGGTAATCGACGTTGTTTGGATTAAACAAGAATAAATGCTATTTAACAGCAATAATCGCAGCAATTATATTTTTTTCTATTATCTTTGATCTTCTCCGGTGATATTGCAATCAAAACGGGTCTTCTACGACGTACCATTTCGGAAATATGATTTTTCAAAAATTCTTTACAAAAGGTGTTGTATCTCGATAGGGGGTGGGTTGCGCCCACAACTTATAACACTTTTTTTTCTTATTTTTATTTGTTCTATCCATAAAACTAAAGTGTCCCAGAATTTTTGTTACACCCTGTATACAACGTACCGACAAAAATGACTTTACTGAGGGGATTACGGTGCACAGAGGTAACTACAACCACTATTGCTTGCTTTACGTAGGTGTGCTTTCCCTTTCTTTTCTATAATTCGATTATTTTTCGTACGTTCGGTCTGAGTTAGTTAGGTTAGGTCTGAGTGAGGTATGTTACGCCTGGGTTTGGTAGGTCTGGTTAGGTTTGCTTAGATATGGTTTAGATATGGTAGGTCTTGTTAGGTCCATTTAGGTAGGTTCCAAACCTGGTTACCGAGTAAAGGAACCAAAGCAGCCCCGAGGAGCGAATCTTTACCGAACCAATACTGTATTATCGTTAATGCAACACTAACAGGGAGACCCTTAACTAGGTTATGAATTTTAGTCGTAAAAGTGTGAGACATTGATTTCTTAATATCCTCGCTAAATAAATAAATGAGGAATCAATTTCGCGAAATATTGAATCTTGGGGACATCACTGGAAATGGATAATTAAGATTGCTAATTGTCATTAAAAAACATACGAGAGACACAAATTATACGAAAGAGGAGGAGTCCAGGACATCTACGTGATGCGAGCGTCAGTAGTTGTGGCTACCCGCGTGCACACCGTACTCCATAGTGAAGCTACTTTTGTGGTTCCCTGTACATACATTTCCGAACGTGAACGCGTGAAAATTTGTATGCGCAGAAATTTCAGAACTACGAAGTGGTATTTAGGCGTGTCCAAAATTGTACGCAGGAGTGCCGTATAGAAATAGAGGTATAGAAATACAGGGACAAAGAAATCAGAACGTTTGAACGTTCTGTCGCGTGGAATCTGCGGATGTAAAAATCCAGGGCCGTATAATTCAACGGGTATAAAAACTTGAGTCCGCGCAAATCATGGCACGTAGAAATTTGTGTGCGTAGAATTCTAGGGACATTGAAATTAGAGCACAATACGAATTTGAAAAGGGGATCCCGTGGAAATTCCTGCGCATAGGAATCTGAAAACCATGGGAAATTATAATCAACCTTAGAATAAATAATATCCATACATGCAAAATTATGTCTTTCGTAAAAGAGAGCAAATTGATTCTTTAGACACAGCTGTGGAGTAAATCAAAAGCCAGAAAAAGTGACTGATATCGAATGAAAAAAAAAAGAAACATCAGTGGGTGTGGACGACCTTGGATCGAATCGGCGTTCCTTTGGGGGATGAAAAGGCTCTTTTCTCACTAACCTACCCTCGGCTAATCGAGCCTGACTAATTAGAGGCCGGTCGGCCGGTAATGGAGCGAGCTTCCGAAATTCACTAGGCTAACACTCCGGCTGATTTACAGACCGCTCGTTAATGAAATCGGAAAAGGGAACGAGTGGATGGTAATTGATGGGGGTGGGGTGAGGAGCCTCATGGGAAAATGAATTTTCTTACGTCGAGGAGTATAAGCGGGCCTCTGAAAAAATTATCATGGAAATTATGTCTAGGATTGGCAATCCCGTTAATGGCGTCCGATTATTCAGAAATTTATGCCAAGCAAATCGGTGGCAATAATTTTCCCGTTGAAATTATTCGTTGTATTTTTTTCTGTCGAATCTATACGCACAAATGGATGTCTGTGAGCGTGTCTACAGGGTGGGTTAATTGAGTCGTCGATGGTAGAATCCAGGTAATAGAAAGAATTTTGTCGCTTCGCTGTTTATCTTTACGACGCACGCTTTCTCGGCTTTATTTCTTTTCTTTATTGCACCTCGCGCAGCATCCTCGAAGAAACTGACGGTGTAAAGTAGATATGCTTCTTGCCGCGCTCCTTTTTTTTGTTATGTTTTTTTTCCTTCGTTTTATCCAACTATGTACAATTGTACACTGTATACCGTTGCCTATCTTGCTTCAGTTTACGCTTTCGGAACCCTTTCTCTCTCGCTGGCTCTTTTATTCGCACTAAACGAGAAATTCTATGGAAACACGATTTAATTGCAGATATAAATTTTGATGTGTGCCCTTCACGGTGCGAGGAAAATATGGATTTTTCGGAAAATTTTGATTGTAAGTATTCGCGGACTGTTGATTTTCGTGAAATTCCAATTAAATTTCGTGTCAAAGTACTTTCACGACCCGAAATTCCACGCGACAATATTCCTAGACCTTGAAACTCAAGGAACAACAATTCTCTGGTCTCAATTTTTTCTGGTCTAAATTTCTCGCGTCAATATTTATAACAATTGAAATTTCAATTACCAATATCCTTAGCCCTTGGAATTTCATGCATCAGTATTCTCAGACCAAGAAGTTTCTGGCGGTAATAATCCTGATTCTTGAAACTTGGTATAATGTAATCCATAAAAACAACTATCCGTAGTTTCTCCGAATACCAAATTAATACTCTATACGTTCCAGGTTCATAAAAAACCCACCCTGAGCAAATCCTTTTTTCGCATGCCCCACATTCACTTACACCACAGTCAATTTCCATAATCCCCAAAAACGGGCCCCTCAGCCGTTAAACTTTCCGCACTTTCGATTTCTCTTCACCCTACACCCTAATTCTCTCACACAGGGTTGTCCATTACCATGTGTGAGGAAGAAGGGTCGTGCGAGGGAAGGTCATCGATTCACCTTGCGTCCAAGAAGGTCAACGATAACGATAACGGCATTGACAGCGGGTTCAAGTGGAAAACAAAACAAAAAGAATAAGAGAGAAAGATGAGAGGAGAAAGAGAGAAATGGTGAAAGCGAGGGGAAGGGGGAGGGGGACAAGTAGAGCCCTTTGGGGGGTTGATTGTGTAGCAGAGGGTGCCTTTCAGGCGACAGAAGAGCCCTCTCAGACTGCCGTCGAAGTCGAGTGAGTTGAGCTTCTCTCTTTCTCTCTCTCTCCTCTTCTCTCCTCACTTGGCCGTTTCTCGCAGCTTCCCAGAAGGCTCGGATACTTGATGAATCTTTCTGTCTTTATCTGGTTTCCGCGTATTTTTATTCTACCCTCGGCTGTCTTTACGTCGTTCTCGTCGTTTTACAACTGTTGTGATGTAGCGAAGCACAGCGGATCCTCAGGACGGTGATATGTGAACACGCGGAAGTATCGGTTTTATGATACTTTTTGATGGATGGAATTCCAAGGCAGGGAATTTCAGGACTTGAAAATATTGTGGTACAGAATTTGAAGAGATAACGATGTGGAGCGGAATTTCACGACTTGAAATTTCATATAGGGGAAAGTAGCCTAATTTGGACCGTAGCCTTATTTGGACCGCTATGTTATACAAAGACTGATAACACTACTCTCAATGTAACCACGAGGCGTTTCTTTACAAAAACAATTGCATTAACCTCTTCTACATCTACGTATAACAAAATACCTATTTCAAATCTCGCAGATATCATCAGTCTTTGTATATCATAGCGGTCCAAATAAGGCTACGGTCCAAATTAGGCTACTTTCCCCTATTAGGCTGTACAGTTTGAAGACATTAAAATACAGTGGAAGTTTATGGGGTAGACATTTGGAATCCGATGGATACCGGAAGTGTAGACATCTAGGTGCTTGCAAACTCAGCCATAGCGCAGAATTTCATGGCGTCGAAATATTGGAACGCGGAATTCCAAGTTATCGAAACCCTGGAATATGCAGTTTCTAACTGTTGAAACAATAAAGCTTGGAGTTTAAAATTGTTGAAACCCTGGACCATGGAATTTCAACGCGGTTAAACGCTGCTCCATGGAATTGTAGGACATAGAAATTCCAGCGCCGTGAAATCATAAATCACGATCGTTTTCTACGCGTGGAATTTCACGAGTGAGAAATATCGTGAAATATCTCGAATTACTTGGACCTGCGACTACAGTATTGTGGTATCGGGATGCATTTGCGAGAGAATGGACATTGTCAGTGCGAAAGATGAGCGTCTGGATCGAGTGACAGTTTGAGCAAAATGTAACGAGCGAATAAATTCTGCGACTATACGTGTGAGAAGATGGATGGTCGAAAATCCGCTCGTGGCAAAAATGTTTCAATGCGCGAGTAAATGTATGAGTGAATGACAAAAGGAACATATATGAAGCTGAATACCTATTTATCGAATAAAATCTAATTTTCATACGGTAATAATTTCCTAATTTGTAAGAATAGTGGTACTGAAAGATAAAGGTATAGAAATCACTTAAATTAAGAAAAAAAAGAAAAACTTGACTCACAGTATGAATGTATGAGTGAATGACAAAAGGAACATAATTATATGATGCTGAATACCTATTTAACGAATAAAATCTAATTTTCATACGCTAATAATTTCCTAATATGTAAGAATAGTGGTACTGAAATATGAAGGTATAGAAATCACTTAAATTAAGAAAAAAAAGAAAAACTTTACTCACAGTATGAATGTATGAGTGAATGACAAAAGGAACATAATTATATGATGCTGAATACCTATTTAACGAATAAAATCTAATTTTCATATGCTAATAATTTCCTAATATGTAAGAATAGTGGTACTGAAATATGAAGGTATAGAAATCACTTAAATTAAGAAAAAAAAGAAAAACTTTACTCACAGTATGAATGTATGAGTGAATGACAAAAGGAACATATATGAAGCTGAATACCTATTTAACGATTAAAATCTAATTTTCATACGCTAATAATTTCCTAATATGTAAGAATAGTGGTACTGAAATATGAAGGTATAGAATTCACTTAAATTAAGAAAAAAAAGAAAAACTTGACTCACAGTATGAATGTATGAGTGAATGACAAAAGGAACATATATGAAGCTGAATACCTATTTAACGAATAAAATCTAATTTTCATACGCTAATAATTTCCTAATATGTAAGAATAGTGGTACTGAAATATGAAGGTATAGAAATCACTTAAATTAAGAAAAAAAAGAAAAACTTGACTCACAGTATGAATGTATGAGTGAATGATAAAAGGAACATAATTATATGATGCTGAATACCTATTTAACGAATAAAATCTAATTTTCATACGCTAATAATTTCCTAATATGTAAGAATAGTGGTACTGAAATATGAAGGTATAGAAATCACTTAAATTAACAAAAAAAAGAAAAACTTTACTCACAGTATGAATGTATGAGTAAATGACAAAAGGAACATAATTATATGATGCTGAATACCTATTTAACGAATAAAATCTAATTTTCATACGCTAATAATTTCCTAATATGTAAGAATAGTGGTACTGAAATATGAAGGTATAGAAATCACTTAAATTAAGAAAAAAAAGAAAAACTTGACTCACAGTATGAATGTATGAGTGAATGACAAAAGGGACATAATTATATGATGCTGAATACCTATTTAACGAATAAAATCTAATTTCCATACGCTAATAATTTCCTAATATGTAAGAATAGTGGTACTCAAATATGAATGTATAGAAATCACTTAATTTAAAAAAAAAAAAAAGAAAAACTAGACTCACAGTATTAAGGTATCAGCTGATTTCTCGTGAAACTCGTTTAGTAAAAACTCGTTTTAACGGTGGCGTGAAAATTCTCTATCCACTTTAAGAGCAATGTCTTGATATCGAGACGCAAAAAACCTTCGGGCTGTGTGTCACCCAGCTCGTTTCTCTTTTCTTCTTTCTTTCACATTCTTTTTTTCCAACGTTTCCTTTGCCCTGCGTTGACTTTGTTCCGATGCCAACGAGTACGCGGAAAAACTCTTGAACATCGCGAATACAGAGAAATTACTTCCCTTTTGCGGTTTGGCACCGTGGGACAACGTAGACTTGTTTCTGATAAAGCACTGCTAGTACTCAAGATCATTTATTTGTATACTTGTGTTAAATACACGGATAGACAAGCACTGTTTCATTTGTAATCACCACGTATAAATTTAAAAGTTAAACTTATAGATATTTTTTATATTGTTGACGCAGAAATTTTAATGCATAGATGTTGAGGGCAGAAGAATTTAGAAACGTATCAATGTTTGTTTATTTCACTGCGACAGTGAGTTAATTTCAAATAGAAAATTTGGTTTTGATGCATTATTTATACGATATAAAGACAAGTTATCTTCTTGTATTCTCTATACAGAGTGTTTCCCAAATAGTGGTACAGCCTGGTGTGTGTGTTTGGGGGGGGGGGGGGGGGTGATACCTTACATTGTACTGAGTCAAAAATATTGAATATATTTTTTTCGTAAGGGGGTTTCATTCCCGAGAAAATCAAGTTTGAAAATTCGTTCACTAAGCGTGCACGTTGACAAAGATTCAGATATGCCTCTTCTGATTTCGGAAACACCTTTCTCACATTATTCCACTTTTTTTCAATATGTGTATTTTTCTACGGTAGAATATAAAATCTGGTATTTGATTGGCAAAGTTATTGAAGTAATACACAGTTAGTTCCTCATACTATTAAAAAGAGAAAGAAACAAACGTATGTATACCTAACAATTTCCACGTGTAGAAATACGAGCCGAAACGGAAAAACGTGTAAATATTAAAGTCTTTTCAATTTTTCCTCCACTTCTATTCATTCTTCCAACTTTTCTTCAGTGTCCTGTAATTCCTACGTTTTTTAGATTTCTACGTTTGTCTACATTTCACCCCGGTTTTCCAGCTTTATTCATTTTCTTTCTGCTTTATTTTTCTCTGAATTTTCTATGTTTCATTATCCTCCTATATCCTTCTATTTTTCCCTTTTTCGACGATTTCTGCCCTCTCCTGAATCCACCACCTATCTTTTTATTTCTCCACTTTCCCTCTTCCTTTCTGTTTATTTTCCTTTTTTTTTGTAGAGACTGTTTGCGCGTCTGCGTTTACAAATGATCCCCCGATCCGGCTTTCATCGCGGCGATATAATAAGATCGATATCTGAACGGCGCCGTCACTGCATTATGGAAATGAGATACTTTCACCATACTTTTGCTGCTGCCTGCTCGCTGCGACCTTTCGCACTCCACAGGGCGCTGCGCTTTTTCCCCCCCTCCCCGAACCGTTTTTGAAGCAGCGATTCTCACAAACGCTTCGCAACACGACGATAGATTATCGGTGGTACGTCTACTTTATCGGGTACCGTAGTAGGTTGAAGAAGTTAAATTGTAGAGGGTTGAAAATTTAGTGTGGAAAAATAGGAACGGATTAAAAGTTAGAAAATCTGATGAAATTGGCGAATCAAAATTCGGGGAATTGATATTTTGGAGATATTTCTTGTGATCTAGGAATTTAGACGCGCCAAAATAGCAGAACAATTATGGCGAATAGATTTATGGACGAGTGAACTTGTATGATGAGGAAATTGGGGGTTCTAGAAAAATATTAATTTTGAGCGCGTAAATATTTGAGCACTGTTGCGTATATATTTTACTGCCTTAAACTTTTGGGCTCTGTACATTTGGCGTGCTCGAATTTTTCACGTAAAAATTTGGACGCATAAGTATTTGGTCATTCGAAAACGCAGACACGTACAAATTTTGAGCATAGAAATTACTACGCGTAGGAATTTCACTGCTTTGAAATTTGCAAGCGTTAAAATTATAAAACATAGAAATTTGAATACCATAAATTCCACGCACAACAATTTCAGCTCGTGGATCTATTGGTGCATTCAAATTTCAACTTACAATAATTTCGGGTAGAAAAATTAGCACACGGGAGTTTTATAATCTACAAATACTGATACACAAAATCCCAACGCATAGGAACGACCCTTCTCTGTAATCACAGTAATTAATCCTTAATAAGTACGACCGTGACACACGAACATTGTTCACAACCTTTTTTACCGAATTTTAGCCCTCAAATAATAACAATAAATATTCAATATCTTCCTAAAAAACATTTTTATATATTTTTTTATGTTACCTCGTCATTCCAATTATTCCATCGTTTTACCATACTATTTAATGAATCGCATAAAATTCCAATAATATCAAATACTTGCGAAAAAATAAAACAAATTAACAACTCCACGAAAATATCACGAATCCGAACGAAATCCAAAATCCCATAATCTAATGGAATTGTTGATTAGACTTAAACACACCCAGACGCAATTGCTGAAAAATAAACAAGGATATAGGGAGTCAACGGAAACCCCTGGAGAAACCCACGGGTGAAACTACGGTTGCCCGTAGAGAAGGACAAAAAAAGGCAGATATGCAAACCCTGCTGTAAGCCGTGGATTAAGCCGGCAGGTATTTTCAATTCGTGATAGCAATAAGTTCAGCCCTGCTCGCTCGTTACTTACACTACTCACCTGTCTCGCACATATTTCACCGGTGTGTTTTCGAAATTACGCTTTTTTTCGCTTTATCAGTGAAAATATTTCCGATTTTTTTTTTAATCAAACACACTCGCTGTTTGAGAGACGACAATTTACGGATTTTCTTTACCTGAATAACTAAATCATATATGTGTTTGCTTTAATTAATTTGCAAAATATATGAAAACACATGTTGATTAAGAATGAGATATTTAAAAAACGAGTCCAAAATTATCGGTTTTTCGTCGGGAAATCAGTTTCTAAAGATGTCATGAAATAAAATCATGATTACGAGTTTGTGAATTACGTGAAAAATCAGGTAGGGTAAAAAAAATGTGTTCCTTTTCCGCGGCAAGGTTTGGAAATACGCCGCTCATTTTTACCCTTTTCTGCGCCACTGTTTAACCCTTTTTTTCGCCCCTGGCACCTAGAGATCTCGTTAGGATCGTTTTCATTCATCCACCTTCATCCCCCTTTATCCTTTATCCTAGCTTTGAGCACCGACAATCTGACAGGGCGACGCCTTTTACACCAGAGAGAGAAGAAGGGAGAGGGAAACAGGAGGGGAGGGGGAGGAGAGAGAGAGAGAAAGAGAGATTTAGTAGTACGGTGGTTCGTGAAGATCGGAACTACCCTTTGTGACATCTTGCGACGGACTCCAATTAAAAGTTTGTTATGTGCGTCGGGGAAAAGAAAAGTGAGAAATATAAAAGTGTATGTCTGGACTGATTATGCCGGTGTATGTAGTATGTACGGGGAATGGAAAAGATGTCGAGATTTTGAGAGTGTGTCGGGCTGATGTGGCGCAGAATTTCTTTTGCCGTGAAACATTTTTCAGCGGCGAATTTTACCGTCGCAAAATTGATTGTGACCGCAAATTTTGAGGTTGAAAAATATTTGACATTTTGTTAGTGCAATTGGAAGGTATAAAAATGCCCGTGGTTTTGAAATTGTAATGCGTAGAAATTTCGAGGCTCAGAAAATTGAAGGTATGGCATTGCCCGATATAGAAATTTAAAGTCGTAGAAATTACAGTTTGGGAAAAGAAATGGGGAGTATCCCATTTTCGGCGACACTGAAATTCGGAAGCGTACAGATTTTAAAGAATATAAATGTAATGGCGTAGAAATTTCAACGAAATATGAATTTCGTTTATGGCATGGTATTTCAAGAACCAGAAATTCAAAGCATAGAAGTGTCATTGCGACAAAATAACGCAGAATTTTCAAAATGGAAAAATTGTGTCTGTGAATATACAATTTTTTACACGTTGAAATTTTGCACCCGGGAAATTTTATGTCCTGAAAATTGCACTCTGTTGTATAATACTTCTGCCACCTAGAAATTTCCTAACGAAGAAATTTCGTGGCGTGGGAATTTCGACTTAGAAAATTCGGCATGAGCGTGAAAAATTCTCGTTGCTAAAACTTTAATTCTAGTCTTGCCGGTTGAATAGAAAATCTGGTCCACCTATTTTTTTATCTTCTTTTCGCTACTCTATCCCGCTATACGGTTACTACTTTTTCATCGGCGACACCCCGAAGAAAGACGTTCCTTTTCCAAGCTGCTGGCGATTAAATTCGATGGAAAACCAGTGGATGGGAAAAAGACTTTCAGAGTTATTCCAAACTCAGCCTGGATGATCTATTACGCCATGAAGGTGCGAATATGCAGAGAACAGTGTTTTTTCCACCCAACATTTTCCTTATACAATGGATAACATTGTCAAATAGTTTTTATTTAATTCAAGATTACGATTTAGTAGACAAAGATAAATTATTTTTTAATACGAAATGTAATGGAGGGGGAATATTAGAAATTAAAGATACTGGCTGAGTTATGGCAAAAAATAATTTTTTTTTTCAATATTTTATAACACTTTTGCCCAGATATTAATAGTGAATTTCTTACGTCTTCAAATTTTTACGGCTTAAAGTAACTGTTTTTTGGAACATTTCTCTCGTATTGAGTTCAAAATCTCCAAAATTGGTTTGCAGTACAGTTTGTACGCACTGAAATTTTTGGAATTTAAAATTTCCGCATTATAACAATTTTCCAACGCAGGAAAATGCGTTAGTCGACATTTCTGTGCGTTGATTTTCCTTTCGATTTACCAGGCATCGAAATTTCTACTCGCTCAAACTTTTCTGCATAAATTGTAAAAAATTATGTAATTTTATCAGTAATAAGAATTTTTCGTCCTTCACACTATACATTTTCCATTAAATTATGTTTAACTTCATAGGAAAACTGTAGAAAGTCGAGAAATGAAAAATATTTTCAACTATTCAGAAAAACTCGAGGAACACCTGAAAGCGTTGAATTATTTATTGACACTAGTTGCTTTTTTTATTACATTCACCAAATGCGAACAAGTTGAAACGTGCGTGCTAGTTTGCCGAGAAACTATGCGGCGAGGTATGCCGAGTGACATACTGAAAGTATGCGGATTTGATGTGCACAGATCCAACTTTATATCCAACTTTGTTCAAAAGTTTCACATCGAAATCGTCTTGTTTTCACCTCCGGAATTTCGCTCGGTTCCATTGTTATAGCTTGTCAAGCATACCGCAGGAATTATTTCAAGAAATACAGTTGAAGCCTGTAACATGATGTAGTCGTATAAATGAATCATTATTAACCCTTTGCACTCGGCACTTCTCATTTTTTCTCTTATTCTGTTCCCTCGAAGGGACAACCGAGTGAAAAGGATTAATAATTCGGACAATTTCCACAACGCAAGTAATTTAATTAAATTAATAATTTGAATTACAATTTAAGCATTAACGTCAGCCCGATTTTGTTTAGGTTAGTGAGGTAAGAGATAATAATTATTCTACGCATTATATGGCATCGATGTTCTTTTGTTTGCCACCGTGTGACCTACTAGTCTATTCTTCTTCTCTCGCATCGTCCCACGTGGCACACGCATCGCTGAAACGATACGTACAATCAACAACGCAATAAAGGTGTTGTACAACCAACAAGAGTGTTCTGTCGACCCTCTATCAGCAGCAGTTAAGTTGTTAGTTCTGTAGCTCTGTTTATCACATTCACGCTGGCGCTGTAAAGTAACAAGATATGGAATTTTTTCCTAGTTACTAAATACAAATATAACCAACGATACAAGGTGTAACAAAAATGTGGGGACACTTTTTTAGTATCGATAGTACGCACCAAATGATGGTAAAAAGTCTCTAAAGTTTTGTTTAAAAACTACCCCCTATCGAGATACAACCCCTTTTGTAAAAAAAAAATTTTTTAAATCATATCTCCGAAATGGTACATCGTAGAGGACCGATTTTCATTTTAATATTACCGAGAGAGACTAAAGTTTACGAAAAAAATATCACTATATACGGAATGGAAGTCTTAGTAAGTGCCCTTAATTTTTCCCAAGTTGTTACAAACCTGCTACGATGTAAGTAATCGAAGTTGTTTCGATTAAAAAAGAATAAATGCTATTTAACAGCAATAATCACAGCAATTATATTTTTGTTATTATCTTTGATCCTCTCCGGTTATATTGCAATCAAAATCGGCCTTCTACGTCGTACCATTTCGGAAATATGATTTTTTAAAATTTTTTTACAAAAGGGGTCGAATCTCGATAGGGGGTGATTTTTACACAGAACTTTAGAGACTTTTCTTTCATCTTCTGATGCGTACTATCGATACTGAAAAAGTGTCCCGGCATATTTGTTACACCCTGTATTTTTGGAAAGGGAGAAGCATCCCCCTCCAGCCTAGGTGAAGAGGATCCTGGATTTTTTGGGTTCTCTGTATAAGCTGTCCGATATGACATACAAATCATATTATTAGTAAATGTCTTTCTAATGCTCATTTCAGTGTACCTGTTGCTCAGGTTATCAAGTGGTTATTTAGAAATTAGTCAGACACAGTTGAGTATCAGTAGTAACATCGTCTGTCTTTGCATTCCTATTTGTAGGCTTTCAGACTACGACGTTTAATATCAATGTGTGAGAATGTTATATCTACAAATGGATATTCCTGAAAGTAAAAATTCGAATTCAAAAAAATCTCTGACCATGGAAATATCTAAGCATGAAATTTTCAGTACAAAGAAATTCTTCGTATGGAAATGCTTGCACATAAATATTTCTACACACGGAAATTTCTACGTATGACAGTTTTCACGCGTAGAAATTCTTACTCGTGGAAATTTCTAGGCCTCAAATTTTGATTAAATTTCATTCTCCACCTATGTTTATCTGAATGTCAGCGTTTCAAAAATCCCTCGCTTTCTTACATCTCCATTCGAATTTTACTTTGTTGAGAAATTTCTATTTTCCAATATATAAAAAACATTAAAAGATTAGTGCCAACGACATCTCCCGACTTTCCACAAGTACATACACACAATGTATATTCGATACTCTACAAACACACTCTATCCACTACCACATCCATGCAACTGTATCCGCACGGCAATAAACGTGGAGGACATCGTCGGAATAGAACGAAAGAAAGAGGGATATAAAACGAGAAAAGGAAAAGAAAAAGGAAGATGCCACGGGAACACAAGTTCACGTCATATCCGGGAAACGGTGTCGGTCCCGATTCACTTTTATTTTCCCCGACGCACATAACAAACTTTTAATTGGAGCTCGTCGCAGAATGTCACAAAGGGCAGTTCCGATCTTCAACAAGGACCATGGTAGAAAAACTGGGAGGATAGAAGTGTCAGATTGTTGGTCCTTTAAAGCTAGGATAAAGGGTGTAAAAGGACGAAGAGAATATGATAGGTGAAAAATAAAAATACAGAAATTATTATCAGTGTTTGAGAAACGAGTTTAAATAGTATTTTAGAGAGAATTATGAGAATGCATGTACTGATGATTTTATTTAATTATTTTTATATTTATCGTAATTCGCGACTAGAAACTAATTGCAGCGTACATTGATGTAGGTACATAGTAATAAGGAATTCGCATCTACATGTTTGGAGAACATTTTGATGTTGATGAAAAAAATTAGAAATAAATTTTTAAAGGTGTACATTGAACAAAATTTATTAGGTATATAGGTGTACATTGAACAAGTTGCATTTAATTAAAAATTTCTTTTATACATATAACTTTATCGTTTTCTGAAACAAATGGTTTTATATTTCCTTATGTATTTGCTATGATTTGGGAGTTATAAATTTTCAAAATAAAAACATTGATCAAACATACACTAAACATTAACTGCATATGACTCTAGAAGAACTTCTAGCGGCTTGAAATATTAACAAACGGAAATGTTTGCGCACTGAAATATCGTTTTAAAATTTCTTCGTGTGTACATTCTGACACCTTCAAATTTCTTCTCCACGAAAATCCTTACGCCAACTAACCATAAGTGGAATCTAGAAATTTTTTAACTTTAAAATTTTCCACGCTTCAGAATTTCTCTGCCACGTTTATTTTCCAGTTATCTATCAAGTATAACAAAGTGACTAAATAAATTACACGCAAATCCGAGTCCAAGAATCAGCCTCCTTGGAGACCAATACCCCTTTTTCCTTCAGGAAACCGGACGAAGTTTCAACGGAGCGCACCATGGTAGAAATATTAATTAGCGCTGTCCGCGTTGTACGAAATACTGTAATAAATGTAATTAATATGAAAAGAATCCTTTCATTTCGTTCTAGAAATAGTAATTCTAATTCGGATGAATGAAAATCACGGCAACGACGTGTGCCTGTAAAAGGAGTAATCCGTTAGTTTCATTTTTTAACCTTTTTTTACTGCTAGCGTTATTACGTTAAATAATCCGGAGTGGGCATTTCACAATTCCGCGGACTCCTCGTTTTAGCTACTTCACACTGGAGAATACCTATACGGCTTTAATTAAAGTGAAATTACAAAGGATACTCGAGCAACAACGGTTCTAGGGCTAGGTATCTATAGATGTGTATAAGTTGTAGGTGTATATCTACCGTGAATAGAGCGTACCTATAGATGTGTATGAGCTAATTGGACACCAACCCAAGGCTTATTGTCAGATTCTTTAATACATTAGTCGACAAGCAAATTTCCTCAATTCCCTTATCAGTACACCGGTTGTAATGCAGAGTCTTTTATTCTGTACATTATTCAGAATAACTGTGACATAGATATCTTAGTTGGGGAAAAACATTTAGAGGAGGAACAACATATATATACGAATAAGTAATTCCACGGTGAAAGAATATTCAGGTGTAGCATACTCAGACAGGGCCACGAAGTAGAAAATTGAAATCATGGAAAAATATCAGTAACACAAAAATTCTCACTTATACCTTTACAGGAATTCTTTGTATACCGTACAAATTCCCAATGATCAAAATAATTAACCTCCATAAATAAAACTGTTCTTCCTTGCCATACACCTTGAAACAGCACCACTTACAGTCCAATAGAACAAGACTTTCTTACAGTGTTACCAAAGTAACACTCCGATTAATTACCGCGAAACGTGTCTGCAGCTTCGCATGAGGGTCCTGAAAGCTCTCAGGTTTTGCTTGGATTCGAGGTGGTAACCGCACTCATTTAAAACGCATTAGGAAGGGTGGCTGGGTGCTGCTAAGCACTCCTTTCTTGCTTTCTAATACTTCTTACGCCTTTTTTTATCGGCAATCAACACCACGCTCTAGAACTGTCTTTGTTTTTTCTATCATTCAGATTTCCCAACTGATAATCAAGAGTTATTGCTTTGGAAAATGTGTGGGATCTTCTGACGCCATCGATACACATAATGATGGATTTATTGTATTTTAAAAACATAATTGGGAATGTTAGGGTTTTGAATTTACTATACATGTAGTTTGAGGAAATTATATTTATCGCAAATATAAATTCTAATTGGTGATAGGAATTTTATACATTTTTTGCCCAAAAAGACTTTGGGAGTTATTTTTATTGTGATTATAAAACATAATTCAAGATAATAATTGCGTGAATACATTTTGTATAATTACACCTTGAAAACTATTTTTATTACAATGGTTGGTTATAATTAACGATAGTAATAACGATACTTCGATGCCGACGAATGTTTTGCAATATACTTGTCATAACAATTAGAAATTATAAATGTGCGTAATGATTTTATTATAATATCATGGAAAATATTTGTATTGCAGTTTTTGAAATTATTTGAAATTTTATACACAGCACAGTTTTTAATTCCTTCCATTTTCATTGTGTGTTTCAGTGAGACCACTCAGCGTATCAATATTAAGCAGCGAACACGCACCACTAAGTGCCGACCGGAAGTACGATATAAATTGCATGACAGTTGGTTCAAGGCCACCTGCAAAACTGACTTGGTTTATGGACGGCGAGAAGATGACAAATTGTACGGAAAAGGTAGGTCCCTGACAAAATGAGAAAATAGTTTAATTCGCTTAGGAGAAACGACGCTTTTTGATTGTTTTATGAAACGGAAGAAAATTATTCGAATGCCAGCACAAGAAACTTTCCGATGCATAGTAATGTCGATAATTGGAATTTTTCGTGCGTAAAATTTTGGGAAATGGACTTTCCACGGAAATGTGAAAAAGTAGAAATTTCCTTGTTTGGCAATTAGTGCATAGAAATCTCAAGTCCTACAAATTTAATATGCAAAAATCTCAGGGCAGAAGAATCGCTCTACATAGATATCTTAGAGCATTGGTACTTCTATGTGTGGAAATTTTAGCACATTGAAGTCTTGGTGCGTAAAAAGAATTAGCACACAGTTTTATTAAAAAATAAAAAACAGGGATGGAAGTAAAAACGTGATTTAATGAAAAACTTAAACTTAGACATAAATAATCAGATACGAATCTGAGTTTGCAAAATAAAATTAAACTTAAGACAACGATCAGGTATACATATAATAACTAAAGACAAAAAATATACGACCTATAAAATCTAGGGAATTTCTTTTTGGGGTTCTGCAGGAAATGATTGGCATTAGTGGTGGTATCGGTATTTGCATCGGTGCCATTAAGCTCTGACTCTGACACGCCATACCGCAATTACCGGATAGAACCGATACTCTCTCCTTTCCTCTCTCCTCTCCTCCGGTTTCTCTTCCTTTCAAGTCGGAACACCGAGTTTCCTGCGAGAGGAAACTGACATCCTGTGTACCTACTGGGGAAGATGGATACATAGGAGAAACGTCAGAGAAATTTTTCAATGCGATTTTAGGGGCTTCGGAAAACTAGTTCACTGTGTCGAGTTCAATAAATTTTGCATGAATATGCAGAACGCTCTGGCGTGTTTAAAATCACGACGAGGAATTGTGAGAGAAATTTCGAAATCTAAAACTGTACGATTGAGGAATTTTTTGGAGATCGGAATTTTCAAACGTAGAAATCTTTACGTACAGAGATAACTAGACGCCGAAACTTTCAATCGCAATAGTTTTCAGGCGTGAAAAAGTCCAAACGCAACAATTTCTGAGAGCAGATATTTTCGAGTGGTGAGATTTTCCAATGTTTTGTGATTTTTGAAAATTTCAAGCTGTATATTTTTCACGCATATAAATGTCTAGACGCCAAGATTTGGAAGCACATATATAGAAAATTCCGTGCGCAACAATTTAAGGGCGTGCAGATTTTGACGTGCAGTAAATTTTGGAACCAAAAATATCCAGACGTATAGCTAACCATGTGAAAGTGTTCTTAAACACAGAGATGTTTAGGCGCAACAATTTTCAGATTAAAAAATGTTACGTATTACGAAATTTCGCTATTAAACATTTTCAATGACACAAATTTCGACTTTGAACGACTTCGTGTTCACTATAAATATTTATAATTTATCAAAGAAATTAGTACAAACCGATTCCTCGTTGTTTAAATTATACAATTTTATATGCAAAAAGAGTCGTTCATAAATAATGTATGTTTACAATTCTCCCGAAATTACCATAGAAATTGCTCTGATGGAAACATATTACACATATTTTTCTGTACACATATTAACCAAATAATTGATTCGTGTTGCAGGTTTCGCAAGATGGCAACATGACAAGTTCCATGCTGACCTTTAAACCGACTTTGTTGGATCACGATAAAGTGATAACCTGCCGAGCAGAAAATAACAAGGTGCAACAAGGCGTGAAAGAAGATGCTTGGAAATTAAACGTCTTTTGTAAGCACAAATTTTTAATTTTTGTTCTTCAATTTCTAGTTCTATTCTTATCCTATCACATACAAGCGGTTCGATAAAAAGACATTGCAAATTTAACATTAAGAATTAATTATTACCAGTGATATTTTATTCCTGCTAAATTACAACAGTTTGATTTCCACGACGTCGACAAATTTTGAACCTTTAATTTACAGTTGTTCCAATTCTCCATTTGGAACTGGGTTCAAATATGAATCCGGACGACATCGAAGAAGGCGACGACGTTTATTTTGAGTGCAAAATCCACGCAAACCCTGGAGCCTATAAAGTGGTATGGAAACACAATGTGAGTCAGAAAAATTCAAAGTCTGTTTCATTTGTTGATTGTTTTTAAAACAGGACATCCTAGTTTGAGGTCTACCATGTTGAAGTACACCTAATAAATTTTCTGATGCTGCGGAAAAAAAATCTAAATGGAGAAATTTTCCAGAAAGCACATAATATTGAGTAGACATTTGTTTAATAATGGTACAATAATTTGATTGGATCCTGATTATACGTCCGACACTGTAATGGAAACATTTTCATTTATATTGGTATGTCAATGTTGGCTTAACATTGGTACATAATACTTAAATCGACCTAAAAACAATATCACATGTATAATTTTCATACATTGCAAACCAAACGTTTTTTCGTATTGAGTCAACGATGGCAAAACAATGATGAACAATAGTGACATAATAATGTACTTCGATATTCGGCGAATATTTCGAACGCTTGATCCACGTTTGCAGAATATTCTGAAGCTCTATTTGCTAATGTTATAGTGCAATTTCGATGCACTGTTGAGTCTTCTAAATATTGATCCAATGATCAACATTCCAACCAAACTTGGCCCGATGTTCAACTTTGCCCTCAAACTTGGCCAATGCATCATTATGCACAACAATACTGTGCCAATGTTGAATAGTGTACAGCAATACTGTGCCAATGTTGAATAATGTACAACAATATTGTACCAATGATGAGTAACATGACAAACATACAGGGTGTCCCAGCTAACGTGCAGGTCCCTGAACCAGGTGATAGGTGAGGTAATTCTAATATAGGGAAGTGACATTCGTAATGTCGTATCTTAATTCGTGACCGAGTTATTAACGAAAAACGATAGCGAATCATAGGGCTCCGTTGGGCCCAGCGGCGCGACAGTTCCTACTGGCGCAGTACCCTACTGGTGCAGACCTTCTACTGTCGCGCCGCCAGGCCTAACGAAGCGCTCTGATTGGCTATCGTTTTTCGTTAATAACTCGGCCACAAATTAAGGTACGACATTACGAATGTTACTTCCCTATATTAGAATTACCTCAGCTATCACCTGGTTCAGGGACCCGCACGTTAGCTGGGACACTCTGTATAGATTTAAATGACGATAGATGTTCCCCAAATGTACAATGGCATAAAATAATGTTCGGTGACACGTGGAAATGGTAGATACAAATCAATTAAAATATTGCAAATATTGGATCAACGTGTAATGACGTATCCAATATTAAACAGTAATCAGTGTGCTACCTAGCTTGGCAGTTATAAAAATAAGGAAATCTGGAAAGAGGTCACATTTTTCGAATCGTGGGCGGTCTGTGGTGTTGCAGGGGAACGTGATTCAGAATAACGCGAAGAACGGCGTTATAGTGCAACAATACGGGCTGGCGTTGCGCGAAGTGAACCGCTCCCAAGCCGGAAATTACACGTGCGTCGCCAGTAATGTGGAGGGCGACGGCTACAGCAACAGTGTTGAGCTTAAGATCATGTGTGAGTAACTTTACATAACCTTCTTTATATCACCCGATACGATGCACAGAAAAAACTCGACACCGTTGAAAAAAAACTGTGTAATGAAAATTGCGTTAACACGTGAGTCGGATAAATGAGGTTAATTTGAACGTAGAATCATACAGAGACTTCTAATTGTCGTCATTTAAACTTTTATAAGTTACTATGATATAGGTTCGTTATATCTGTAAATGCCTAGGTTTGGAGAATCGCTGTATTCAAATACGACTGGATTTTAGGATCACTGGGTTCAAAGTTTTGTATACCGATAGATATCTGGATTTATCAATTACTGAAGTAACAGATCTCTGAATGTAAAGTCTTTTATCCTCAGACTTCTTGCGAATTTAGGAATCTTTGAGCACAGAGATTTTAGAGTATAGATCTTTGACTTCAAATATAGCGGAGTCAATAGATCTCTGGATTAAAAGAACAACTGATATCGGAGATACTTGTCCCGTCGGAGATACATTGTTTCCTAACCTGTAAATTGCTGATGTTAGAGATTTTCAGATTCAATAGTGTTCAATTTAAAGATCTCTTGGTCTATTAATAATTGAAATTAAACTAGACTTACAAAACTCTGGATTTATAAATTTTGATATTCACTAACCGCGATGTTCACTGCGTCTACAAATCTTTGAGATTGGAAATTTTTAGGTCTTGAGCCTACCCCAGTGTTCTTGGGTCTCAAAAAATGTAATTTTTCATTTTCTCAGACTTTCGAATTCGTAAAACCCTAACTCGGCCTATATTTACACGTCAAATACTGAAATATCACCCAACTCGCTCTGAAATAAGCCATCGAAACATCCGTCGGTGTTAATTCGTCCACTTTACTGATCGGCTAATTTTCAATCCCTAGCAAAATCGTTCAATACGAAAGAGTAATTTTCCTCGCATGCGGAACGTGTGTAAATCGGCGAGGGGACAGATATATACGATGGGATTGCGGTCGAACAGTTTGTGCATTTATTAAAACAGCGAGTGGAGGAGTGGGGTTGGATGAGCACCCTTCCCAAACGTTTCGAGAGAAGATCGATGAGCATTATTCGGCCGCTGGCTGTCGAATAGTTTGGCCATTTTTCGCACTGAAAAAGAACCATCGAATAATTTGTTAGTCCGGTCGGAATTTTATGAATCTTTCCTCTTAATTATTCCGTTAGCTCGGAATGAAATTCCGTCAAAAAATTATTGTTAAATGATAGAATTTTCTGTCGAAGAAAATATCAGAGGCTACATTAAATGGCATGACAAAGGGAGGATGTAAATTACAGTGTGTAATATCGACGCGGAGCGAAATTAATTACATTGACGCCTACCGTTATTTTATCAGGCTACCAGTGTTATTAAGCAGAAACTGTCGGATTATACGTGTTACTAAGTTTCTCTGATTAATGTTGCTCATAATAATTGTAATCGTGCGACACAATAAGGATGATGATAAATTGAGAACGTTTCTTGAAGCAACTCGTATCTGGATGGATGAATTCCCGGTGAAACTAGCAATAAGTTCCGCATATACGAGGGACGTTATAAATCATTTCATTTTACGATACATTGAGGGAATATACATCAACCTGACGTTTTGTTTTGCGATATTTCTTCATGCTCTATGATGGCACGTTACTCAGACCCGGAAGAATTCACTTGCGAAACTAGCAGAGCGAATAAATTTTACGCTACAGAAATGCTGAAATATATCGGAGACATGTTTTGTTTTCAGATAAGCCTATCTGCATTCCGGAACAGAAACGGATCTACGGTGTGGCGCGGCACGAGGACGCCCGCATCGTGTGTCGTGTGGAGGCCTATCCACCACCGGACAGTTTCCGGTGGGCCTTCAACAACACAGAAGAAATGGTAGACGTGCCTCAGGCCCACTACAAGAACTCCACCAGACACAGTCAAAGTGTCCTCACGTACAGACCGGTCACTGAGATGGACTACGGAACTGTTCTATGCTGGGCAAGCAATACAGCTGGGCAGCAGAAAAATGCTTGCATCTTTCATATCATCCCTGCGGGTATGTGAGGATTGTATGATGGAGCGTCCGATTGTTAGGCTTCGCATTTTGTTTTCAGTTGCGACAATTGTTTGAAGGTTTTTTTGTTATAGGATTTCCACTCGCTAGTAGAGGGGGAGTCCGAATGGCTTCACCTATTGACACCCAAAGAGTTTGTTGACACAGGCCTCCGTATCTATAAATCTTTGAGTTCAACGATACCTGGATCCATAGATCTATGGACTCAGAGGTATCTGGATCTATGGATCTCTGGATTCAAATATACCTGGCTTTACAGATTTCATGATTTAATGTGTCCTATATTGAAAGATCTCGGAATTTAGAAAGCCCATGTTTAAACAAACTCTTACTACATACGAGTATGCTTCTATTATCGGTTATCTTTCTGCTGAATAGTCTTTCAAAACTACAAATCATTAGATATTAATAGTTGAGTTTCAAAATTCCTTCATTCTACTTTCAGGCAAACCAGAGTCCCCGTACAATTGCACCCTGACGAATCAAACAACCGAATCACTTTCTGTCGAATGTTCCGCTGGTTTCGATGGAGGTCAGCCCCAGCATTTTCTGCTCGAAGTGTTTGACCGACAAGGTACGCTGCGGGCGAACATAACCTCAAAAGACACTGCGGCCTTCACCGTACGCGACCTAGAACCTGGAAGGGTCTTAAATATGATCCTGTACGCAGTGAATGCGAAAGGAAGAAGTGATCCCACACTGCTCGAAGGATTCACGTTGAAAGTGGCCGAGAAGCAGACTGGTAAGTTGTGAAAGAGTTGGATGAGTCTGTTAGAAGTTTGTTTGAATTTGAAGAACTTTTCCAGATTACCCTAATTATACAGGGTGTCCCATTCTAAATGTCCTAATTGGATCATTTTTTGAGTACCATGTTTGGAATAGTTTAGCTAGTTTTCAAAGTTGAGAGAGTTTTTTGTAGATACTTGGGTTGACCTAACAAACCTGGAATTACGCAGTGAGACACTCTATGTATTCGTAGTAACGAGGCAAAAGGAGATATGCCTGTTGATGTATTAATCAACTGACAATTATAAAACGAAATATAGCCTATTTAGATATTTGGAATGAAAATTAGGTTTTTTAAGCATCTCGTACAGTCACCTGTAAAGTTCTTATAGAAGAGGGAACATACACATATAGGGAACCTAATATGAAATATTCCAGTGACAATACAAGCGACGGAATATAATGAAAATGGCACAGAAAATTATACGTTCAACGGACGTTGAATTTCCCGAATTACTCTGCTGTTTAATCGGAATTACATACTTGTCCGTTAACAAATTAATTAGCCCCTTACTGGACAAGCCAACAATGTTATCCGGGGAATTTGCGTAGCGTATTCTCGCTTTACGTTTCATTACTTCTCGTTTAGTAATGTGTAGGCTGATTTGCAACGCTTTGCAACGCGAATGTTACCACTGAGTTCACAGTGTTTTCACTGTTATTCAACGTTTCGTTTTGGATCTTTTAAATTCAAATTTGAATGACTCTTACCTATTCTCCGTTACAATTTATAACGTTTCGTTGGGATTATGACGAGCTTCACGGAAAATGTTGAACGCCACGTTTAGCAATTTATTCATTCATCAGTTTTTCAGAGTGTTACGAAATATGTTCACGTCTACGGATAGCTAGGCCTATTGACTGGTGAGTTCACCTCTGGATATCGGGATACCTAGGTTTCCGGATATAGTAATTTCTGAACTTAGAGGTCCCAGAGTTCAAAGATCTCGATGTGTAGCAAACTCTGGTGTTAGACGTCGACAGTTTCGAAGATCCTTGAATCTCTAAGTACACAAAGCATTGCAGGTAGAGATTTCTGTCCTAGAAATTCCCTAGGTTTAAAAATCTTGGAATTTAAAAATAATCCTGCATTTAGAGGTGCCTGTGTTCAAAGATTTCTCGATTCAAAGATCGTTGGATTTAAATTTCGTTAGATATTGAGATCCCTAGATTTAGAGTAGTACCTAAATCTAGGGATCTCTATGATAATATGTATCTGAATCCATAAATCTTTAGGTCCTTAAATTACCGAAGGTTTAAACATCCCGGGTATCGTTTTAGAGTGTTGCAAAATATATTTATTAGAAATCACGTTGTAGTCAGCTTCAATATTCTAATCCTCAAGCTGGCAAATAAAACAACTCTAAGCTCCGCAACTTTATCCCAAAAGAGTTTCCGGCTCAATTGACAATTTATTTGCAATTAGCGTAACTCACAGTACGTGCTGGATAGAGGAACCATAAATGTTCGACCTTATCTCTCAGTCTGCTTTCTGTCGATAGAAACGCAATAAGTACTCTAACACGATCGTTGCCGACTCATAAATTATTAGGATAGCCGGCGGGTCCGATAATCGAATTACCGAATTAAATCGAATGGACCATGTGCGGTTCGCCCGCAGAACCTTTTAATCCGTTCATTCTCTACGCAATTCCAAATTAACAAGGTACGGGAAATGTTTCGTCATCAGGTCTCTGCTGGGACGAAAAGTCTCCTACGTCAATAATTCTATCAGCGATCCTTGTGATTCCGGTTTGATTCGTAGTTTCCTGTCGGCATTTCAGTCTACCGTTGTCGTTAATGAAGTTTCGTCACATAGAAATTCGTCACAGGGACTCCTAGATCCCGACTTTTCGCTTCGGTTCTGTAATTTCTCATTCACATTCGTCACGAATTCACAAAGCGAGAGACAGTGGTACCGTAAGATGCTGGCAAATGACATCAGCTTCGAATACTTATGAATAAAACTGGTTAAATGAATGTAACATTTGAAAATGCAACGGTCGTGTCTGTAACTCGTGAAATTTGCAAAGGTTTTTCCTCGTTTGCCATTTCCCTTTTCCCGAGATAGTTCCTCGTTCTCTTGAATTTATCAACGTTCCCCGGAGCTTTCAGGATATGCCTTCATCCTGCTGAAATATCAAATTTACATGACGGATAATCATTCCCGATAACTGCTGCATTCGCCTTTTGAGACTCTGTTGATACTAGCTTCGCTTTATTTTGATTTGGAATACTATGTTTGAAATTCTCGATCAACGTGCATATTCCTTCTTCTCGAATGAGATCTAGATCTATGGATCATTGCCACTGTGGTTCTGCATATGTATGTATGTTCGGATCACTTGACCTTTGTACTTCTGAATCCGTGAATCTCTAACAGCGTTTAGATCTATAAATCCCTTCTAGTCTATTTATCCCTAGTTCTATTTATCCCTAGGCCGTTGGATTCAAAGGTTTCTACCTTCCAAGTTGCATCGATTTCCAGATCCATGAATCCCACATCTATTCCCCACTCTCTAGATCTTTCATTTCCTTGATGTCTATCGCCATACGTATCTGGTATTGGTAGAAAATTCTCCAGACATTTTTATCGTGACCATAAATTATGCTGTTCCGCACGCGAAACGAAAAGGTGGACGAGAAGAAAAAAGCTTTGCAAATTTGACGAGAAACGGGGCGCGACCACTGCTTTCCCGAATGCTATATTCATTTAGCACGTAGCCGGCGGTTTTATTTATAAGAGCGCTTTCTCTGGATGGTTGCCATCCATCCGCGAGCTTCAAGCTTCTCGTTTGCAGACGTCATTTAATAGCATCTTACCGCACACAGTATCTTTGTGAATCCGTGACGAATGTCAAGCGAAACGAACGAGAGTGGTCTGGATTCTTGAGAATCGTTGCCAGCCACACTTTACAAACAACATTTTCCCATGAAAGCAAAAAAAAAGGGTTATATGCTAATGCCTACCTGCTCGGTACTTTGAAAAACTCGTTAAATAAATTCAATTATTAAACGTAACGCAGCTTTACTTTACTTGTAATATATCTAGGTACGGTGCACGTAGACTTTTGAATTGAATTTCACAGGGCATTGATTTAACTGAAATATTGAAAATCTTGGCTTAATGATATTTTGGCGATACGTAACTGAATTTTTTTCATTTTAACGTCTTAGCGCGTGGAAATTCTTACTGTTTGAAATGTATATGCATAAAGATTCCTGCGTATAGAAATTTCACTATATATAGAGATTGTTAAACTGGAAAATCCTGTCTAGCCGGGTATTTATAAGCTAACAAATTTCTGCGCATCTACGCTGAGAAATTTTTACGCTTCCATTATCCGTGAAAATTTCGACGCGTGAACATTATTACACACTAAAAATTCCAACGCTTTCAATTTGTACGCATGAAGTTCTAGGCATAGACATTTCTTCGCTGTGGAAATCTACACCCGGAAATTTCCACATTTGTAAAATTCTTGTTTATTCTAATTTTCGGTACATTGAATTCAACGCATTCACATTTCTTTGCTCGAAATCGTGAGTTTTATTATCCCTCGAATACTTACATCTGTATTGGTTAACATTTCTTACTTACACGTGGATGGAAAATTTTTCCACGGAAAGCAACGATTCCCAAGATATCGATTCGACTTTTGAAAATTACGAATGCATCGGTTTCTCGGTGCCCTCGAGTGCTCACCGGAGGTCCAGGATCTAGGGTTCAGGATCCTGAGAACGGATATACTCGACCCGGGACGAATTTACAAGTGAAATCGCCCTCGGTCAGTTTCCACACGATTCGGCTGACTGCACCAACGCGACACACACGTATATTCGACGATATACGTTCCTATGTATTCACATTGTATATGTAGATGCTTCGAGAATAGCGTTTCATATTCATTTTGGTTTAGGGTAACGTAGCTTCTAATGTATTCGATATTCTAGAAATTATTTTCGAAAATTATACGTGAGAATCCTGCGTATTTTGAATAATCGCATGTTACTGAATTATTTTGTAAAATAAACTTTTGAAATTTGCAATTATTTAAGTAATCTTTTTATAAACATGTGTTTCAACCTGACTGAGGTTTCTTTGCGAGTTTGTTGCAAAAATACCATTTAATGGATCATTTTTGATTTTCACAAGTTAGTTTACCACATCTTTAACTGCTTCCTGTTTTGGTAGGAAAAGCGGAAGTAAGTAGAAAATACTGAATGCTGACCTAGGAACATCAAAGAATCGCGAGTTACTGATTTTGATTAAAATTGTGACAAGGATGATCTGAATCTCAAAAGCAAAAAAATAGATTCTTTATCTGCGTGACTGCAAGACCCACTAGTGCCAAATTTATTAAAGAGAGTTGAAGGCTGTGAAAATGGCGATTTGTTGAAGAAAAAATTGTAACAAGCTATCGCCATGAAGTTGTAGAATTTGAAAGACCACTATCTTAACAATTTTTGATTTTGCTAAATCGACCTAGTACTAGAGACACTCACAAGCATGTCGATCATGAATATGTATTGTTTTTATATTTTAGATCATTTTTGCCGCAATTTCCATCAACCCTAGCAGTATATTTTTTTCTTTCATAATGCTCCAATTTGTATCCATCATTTTCGCTTATTCTATCGCTCCACAAAATTCATAAAAATAACTTTTTTGACCTTGGCATAAAAGTTCTTTTGTGAGAGATGCCTCTATCGAATTATACAGGGTGTAACAAAAATTCTGGGACACTTTAGGTTTGTGGATAAAACGCATAAAAATAAGAAAAAAAAGTCTTATAAGTTGTGGGCGCAACCCATCCACTATCGAGATACAACCCCTTTTGTAAAACATTTTTAAAAAATCATATCTCCGAAATGGTACGTCGTAGAGGACCGATTTTGATTGCAATATAACCGGGAGTGACTAAACTTTACGGAAAAAATATCACTATCTACGAAAAGGAAGATTTAGTGAGTGCCCTTAATTTTTCCCAAGTTGTTACAAATCTGCTACGATATAGGTAATCGATGCTGTTTGGATTAAACAAGAATAAATGCTATTTAACAGCAATAATCGCAGCAATTATATTTTTTTCTATTATCTTTGATCTTCTCCAGTTATATTGCAATCAAAACGGGTCTTCTACGACGTACCATTTCGTAGATATGATTTTTAAAAATTTTTTTACAAAAAGTGTTGTATCTCAATAGGCGTTGGGTTGCGCCGACAGCTTATAAGACTTTTTTTTCTTATTTTTATGCGTTCTATACATAAACCTAAAGTGTCCCAGAATTTTTGTTACACCCCGTATACTTTCAGAAATACTTTCTTGAAATGTTCATACATGCAAATAGACATACAGTCTACATTTCAAGATATATTCACTAAATTCCATGCTGTCGGACGAGTGTGAACATTAAATAAAATTCTGAGAAATACAGTGACGAATATTTCAACCAGAAATCTCGTGGTGAATCGTGGCACGCTGTTCAGTTTTGAATGGGATAACGTTATCGGGTATGATATCGTGTCAGAAAACGCAGGGATCCGTGAACCAATCCGTTAGCAATCTCTCCAAGTTAAGGAACCATCGGACCGTATGCTTCCAGGCTTCTCGCCCATGGGTTATCGCTGTCTTCTCGGAGGGATCATCCATGTTCCATGACTTGTTGCGCATGCGCGCAGAAAAAGGTTGGGGAAATGTAAGATTTATAGAAATGCGCAGGAATTTTAAGACCGAACAATTTTTGCGCCTGGGAAACTTGTGACGCAGAATTTTCTATACATTAAAATCTGTAGGCGTAGAAATTGACAAGCTGCAAGGTATTGAATCGGAGACATTTCTATAAGGAGAAATTTGAAATTGTTCAACCTCCACAAATTTCTGCGTAAAAAGTTGTAGAAGCTTTAAAATTTACTACTTTTTATATATTGTACATCCCACTGCGCGTATTTAACGAAAGTCTTAGTACGTTTGCATCATTAACTAAAAATATAATTTTTCCAGGTCGATAATTTCATAAAATTCTCATATTAGAAAATGTCGAATTAAAATAAAAATTGTATTAATCCCACAAAATACAGAAAATGATATAGCTCGTAACTCATCAAATTGGATCTACCGTCCGTCTCATTACAACTGATTAATAACTCTCGCAGAAGATAAAAATAGTTTTCCGACTAAATGTCTGGACGAGCCATTAAGCTGCAATTCCTATTCTCAACATTCATTCTCTGCGGACTTCTATTTACTGTCTCCACTTGTGCTTTGGCTTTTTTCGCCCATTCCGCAGCAGGTTTCCCTTTTGAAACATCGCCGGTAATTGCTGTTCCGACCGACGTATTTTTGCTGGGAGTGCACGTTAATCTTTAATCAGCTCGAAAGTGCACGGATGTTCGTGATAACGGACAACGAGGTTTATCTATATCTGTGGCAGAAGCTTTTTTTCATTCTTTATACATACTGATGTTTAAAGGATATCAGATATATTGGATATTCAAAATTTCGAGGATCCGGAACTGCAGGTGCTTTGATTGCGTATGGATTGTTTTGTGCAGATTGAACAAGAATTTTTTCTTTCGTAAATATTTGAGAAAGTATATCTGTTGGGGCGTGGCAATTTCACAATCAAAGGAATTTTTTGGCATAGAGATTGGAAAGCTAAAATCATACAAATTTATATGAGAAAATTTTAAAAAAAAGGTGTAGAATACGATCATAAATATTGGAACGTAAAAATTTGAGTGCTCCGATATTTTACAGTGTGAGAATCAAAATTTGGGGCTCTATCAATTTACAGCTGTCAAATTTTTAATGCGCAAATGTTTCCCATACGTAGCAATTTCGGAAAAAAACACAAAAATAAATATTTCAAAGAATGACCAAACACTTGGGCCTCGAATTCTATAGCCGCAGGAAATTTTCCCGACTTTAAGTTCCTACGCAGCCAGATTCTTACGCATTCAAAGTTTCTCCATCTCCGCAGTGTTCGTAAGATTAATGTCACATTTAATTGTCAAGTTCATACTAAAAGAAATACTGACACATTCCTAAGTTTGGAGGAAAGGAACATTTCCCAGAGTTGGTACCAAGGTATTAAGAGAGAGAAAAACTGGTTCAAGGTCTGCTAATATCTTCATGAAAAAACAGCCAAGTACACTTCGTTTGCGAATATTCGGTGGGAAAACGTGAGTCACTCTTGAAAATCATCTTACCGAAAACGTCAGGCATCTTTCATTTCGCGCAAGTAGCACATCTTGCCTAAAAGTTCCACGTAAACTTATAATTTCATATTCCGAACGTGTTACCAAAATATACAAGTGCCGCTTAAACCTTTGACACTGTTTTTATGAACTAATTATATCAGCCTTTAAACGATATTAGCCAAATGACGAAATAATTTCGCAGCTTATTTCACACCATATTAAACATAAAACTTACAGACAAGCATAAATAATGAATTAATTAACATAAATTAAATATTATATCATGTTACATTTATATACGAGTACATACTTTAAAGTTATATTTAATTTAACAAATTCGATTTTCATACAAGGATATCATTTGAACTTTAATTACAGTAAATGATACATAAAGAATAGAACGTTTTAACAAATATAGGTTGAAACATTTGCCAATTACTTGTAAAAAATGAAGTATTTTCAGATATTAAAGAATAGTAAAGGAAAAAGATTTCCAACGCCCAAAAAGTTAAATATGACCCAGCTTTTAAATGTAACAGCTGTGTTAATTGAAGATGACGCTCGTAAAGAAATTGTCTTTTGTCTGATTTTAATTAATAAAATAGACTGGAAGGATAAAACACGAGTGCAGGGTAAAGAAAGTTCCGAACAATGAAGGTTTTACTACGATCGGCGGCGTTTCCAATTAAAGGATTAACTAGTTTCACTTTTGCATCGTAATTCTTTTCTCTTCATGAACGAAGTGAAACGTCGCTAATCGTATTGCTACGTGAATAAAGACTGATAAAAAAAGGTGTGAAATAAAAGTAGAATGTTTCATGAGAAAGGTCAAAATGGTAAGTGTTCATATGTATACATATAATTATGGGGTTGTTTAATTGGAGCGTGAAATAATTGACATTTATAGTCATTTAATTAAATTCATTATGCGTAGAATTTCCTGTGCCTGCAAAGTTCGATACGTGGAGATTTCTAGGTTAAAAGTTTTTAGCCGCGGAAATTCTCGCTCTATCACATTTTTACAGGGTGTCCCAGCTAACGTGCACGTCCCTGAACCAGGTGATAGCTGAGGTAATTCTAATATAGGGAAGTGACATTCGTAATGCCGTATCTTAATTTGTGACCGAGTTATTAACGAAAAACGATAGCGAATCATAGGGCTCCGTTGGGCCCAGCGGCGCGACAGTTCCTACTAGCGCAGTACCCTACTGGTGCAGACCTTCTATTGTCACGCCGCCGAACCCAACGAAGCCCTCCGATTGGCTATCGTTTTTCGTTAATAACTCGGCCATAAATAAAGATACGGTATTGCGAATGTCACTTCCCTATAGTAGAATTACCTCAGCTATCACCAGGTTCAGGGACGTGCACGTTAGCTGGGACACCCTGTATGCAGAGAAATTTCAGAACCTTCAACTTCTACATGATGAAACTCATTACCGTCCAAATCCCAGAACCATTTTATATTTCTCTCCTTCTGTCTCAGCCAGTATAAGAACACCAAATTATTAAATTTAGGGCCCGATATTCTATTAAGTACAATCCCGTTGTTCCGACATAGTTGCACGAGAGCAGTACGCGTGTTGTTCACAGGTACACCGGTGCCATTCGAGATCACCCCGCTTCTGGGGGGTCTGATCGGAGTGGTCACCGCTCTGCTATTGGTCACTGTCACCATTTTGGCGGCCCTGAAAGTCAGAAGCGAAAGAAGGGCCCAACGTCCCGGCGACCTGCCCCTGAAGAAGGCCACCGCACCCAGCTCCGAAGATTTGTACGACGCTGATGACAGAAACCCTGATGTGGTTCCCACGAATAAAGGTAAGATTTTTTCAGAATTCTTTTCCAAATCTTACAAGTGTCAACTTAATAATCCATATCATCCATTTATCACAATTTGGAGATAGGCTCTTTAGAGAAATTCACGTTCAAGTTCCAAATTTGTTATACAGGGTGTAACAAAAATGCGGGGACACTTTTTCAGCATCGATAGTATGCTGAAAAAGAAGAAAAAAAGTCTCTAACGTTTTGTCAAAAAACCACCCCCTATCGAGATACAACCCCTTTTGTAAACAATTTTTTAAAAATCATATCTCCGAAATGGTACGTCGTAGAGGACCGATTTTGATTGCAATATAACCGGAGAAGATCAAAGATAATAAAAAAATATAATTGCTGCGATTATTGCTGTTAAATAGCATTTATTCTTGTTTAATCCATACGACTTCGATTACCTATATCGTAGCAGGTTTGTAACAACCAGGGAAAAATTAAGGGCACTCACTAAGACTTCCTTTCCGTAAATAGTGATATTTTTTTCGGAAACTTTAGTATCTCCCGGTAATATTAAAATAAAAATCGGTCCCCTACGACGTACCATTTTGGAGATATGATTTTTTTAAATTTTTTACAAAAGGGGTTGTATCTCGATAGGGGGTGTTTTTTAGACAAAACATTAGAGACTTTTTTTCATCTTTTGGTGCGTACTATCGATACTGAACAAGTGTCTACGCATTTTTGTTAATGTATAATAATATCTATATTAATTATTTCTACACAAATAGTTAATAATTTCACCGGATTGTGTGAATTGTGAGTAATCACTGAACGAAAGTATGTAGTGGTAACTTCCGACTAGTATGTCAAATATATTGCATTGCAGTGCCGACCAGTAGTTACCTGTACATACAAGTTCCATGGTAAATTGCCCGATGGTTTCGCGAAGAACCGTTGAGTTTTACTTAGGGTAGTTTGCACCCCAATAATACATCGTGCGCCTGAATTTCCAGCCTCGATAGTTATCGCTCGATGTTTCCATTTTCCGCGAACTGCATTACGTAGGGTCACGACACGGCGAACTGCTTATTCCGTAATTTGTTAAGCGATAAATCGTGAACGGCTTAGCGTAAAGTCTATCGCATTTCGGTTGATTATGTAAACGTGGCAGAAGTTTTTGAAATAAAAAAAAACTAATCGAGGCACCGGTCAGACAATTGTATAATCTGTTATAACAACACATGCTTTTCGGATACGATGTGAACATTTGGTGTTATAAATAAATTTTATTAAAAATATCTCGGTGTTTGTCCGAAAATCAAAAACGAGAAAGGGCTTTTTAATCTGCATAACTGTGGCTTTCGCTCGTACTAAAGTAGTTAAGGAAGCTTAAAAATTATTAAAATGATGGCTTTCCAAATCTTCCCAATTTTCAGATGAAATTGATTGATCTTTTTAAAAGTCACCATTTTAACATTTTCTTTATATATTTAAATGAATCTAGTACCAACAGAAGGGGCAATCACGCAGATTAATCCTTTCTGGTTTTGTGTTCTTAGCAATCTTTAGGATTGTTTTTACGCAGCAAACAAACCCCGATTTTTCACATCTCCAGTCAACTATTTGTATTCCTCACTTCTGAGTGTCTTTACTGCCATGCAAATATTTGCAAAAATAGTTTATGATCTTAACGATAACCTGCCAATTTGAGGAAGAATCAGTTTACTAGCTTTATTACACAATTTTCAAATCTATCACCTCGTTTCGACCCAAAAAGATAAACTCTCCCTTAAGACTAACTCATAAAAAGCATACAGAACAATCGATTGACCTATAATTATTATATTTTTTCAATAGATCATTTTACGGCGAATATAAGTCGTAACTCAAAAACGGTTTATACACAAATTTCCACGTATGCCTCATTTTCTAAACACAGATTAAAGCCGCGAACTAAAAAGATTACAACCCTGATTTCTGTGGAACTTTTTGTCTAATATATCATAGTGACATAGTCTTTTTTGGATTTTTAATAGTCCATGTTTTTACGAAGTATTTTAAGTAATATAAGTAAATTAATTAACAGATTCTGATTATCAATTAACGGGATCGACATCGGGCACCCCACTGGCAACACAAAACACACCTGATGGGCTTCCGCCATCTTCCCTTCCACTCCAACAAGCCAATCACTTGCAAGGACTTCCATCGTACTCGCACACCGAGTACAATAATTATCCGACGCTTCCGGTAAGTATTGTGTTCACACTTCTAATCATTACATAAGGAAATTTCTATGCGTAGAATTTTCATGCGCAAAAATTTCACGCATTAGAATTTTAATTCGTAGGCCTCTCAGCATGTTAGACATTTTGGTGCGTAGGAATATCCATGCGCAGAGATTTCGAGTGGCGATGAATTTTCATGCATAGAAATATGTGTACACAGGAAATTTAGAGATGTCGACATTCCCATCCTTTAAAATCTGACAATGCAGAAATGTCAATGCGTATGTAATTTGAAGGTATAGACGTTTCTATGTGCGGAATTTTTCAGGCGTAGAAATTTCAGTGTGTAGGAATTTGCATGCGTAGTAATCCGAGAACATAAAAATGTCCATTTACAGTAATCTCAGGTCGCAAGAATTTTTACGCGTAGAAATTCCTATTGGCGAAAATCTTACTGCGCGGGAAATTTAAATGATGAGATTTCCTGTGCGTAGAACATTGAATGCTTAAACATTCCCCTCGTTGAATAATTTACAAAATTCTTTAATTACTCTTTAACACGTTAAACCTCTTTATACAATTCCCATTACGTTTTATCACGTTACGCACCTTCAACAAAAACACATTTCCCATCTACTTAAGTACATAAGTGTAATGTACAACATGTATACATGTTCCACGGAATAATTCTGAAAGAGTAGTCGAACGCCGAAGAGATTCAACGAGTAGAAAGATATATCTAGTAATAATGTCGGACAATGAAGTCTTACCACGTCGGTTTTCCCGTGAAAAACATTCATAAAGGTTCTCTCCGTGAATTTGATGGAAATTTTGACGTTCGTTGAAACACGGTGGAAAGTTTTTTTTTTATTGACGTTGACTCGAGTTTAACGGGTGAAACCGCGATTTAAAGTTTTATAGTCTCGAAACTGTATTGGGAACTATGAGGATGAAGAGGAAAAAGAATGTTCCACTCGCACCCCGAAACTTTTATGGTTATCGGCATTAGCTTGACAATAAAGTGGCGAGTAGAATTATAATCGAAAGAATGTCCGTGGAATTTAATTTTTATAAACTCCAAACTTGAACATTTTTATTTAAAGTATAAACTTAAACTCTTTTTTTTTAATTCAGTATTATCATTTGCTTTATTACATTGACTATAATATTACTTGCACGAAGATATTATAATATAGGACTCTGTTCTTTCATTAGTACAATAAATTTAGAGGCTGAAATATATAAGAATAATAATTTGATGAAAGAATACGAAATTGTGTCACGAGAACGACATGACAAAGAAGTGAATACCTTCAGGGAATTATCACTGTACGAAATGAAGTAGTACTTTGTCTTTTTTTTTATTAAATCCATATTCTCGATTTAATGGTAAAATGTAATACACAGTGCGGGATTCGTCTACTGTTAGAAATTTCAAGGGCTGAAATCCGCATGCGGTCACTTTTACAAACGATGAAATGTCAAGACATTGAAAATTCCTCACTTAGAAATCTCGACTCCCAACAAATTGACGTGTACAAATGTTTGGCGTGCAGAAATGTTTTGTTGCATGGAAATTTCAACGCGAAAGCAACTTTAATATTCAGAAATTTGTTTGCACGAAAAGATGTGTGTCAAAATGAATTTTGTCCAAAGGAATTTCCGCAAAAACAAATTTGTCTCTATAAAAGTTGCTTCGCAGAATTTTTTACACGTAATAATTTTTTTGTACATAAATATCCGCATGCCTTTTGAACAGACAAACATTTCCATGTGCACAGATCTTACATGCGATCAGAATTGGAGCCGAAGTACAGGGTAGTTGGATTTAACGGGTTAAACCACGAGTCGAACGGAACCAGGGAACGTTTTAATAAGGTTAATAGCTGTACCGAATCAGACGGAAAAACTCGGAAAGGTGGAGAAGTGGAGAAATGGAGAAGTGGCCTTAAAAGAGAGGTCACCCTATTCCGTCCCATTTCATTCCAGTTCGTCCTAGTTCATTGCAGTTCATCCGCCCTTCTGTGAAAACGTACACCCGGAAAATCTGGGCACTTGTGTTCCAGTATTTTGGAATATCCGGGCTGTCGACTTCGTACGCACCGATATAATAATTCGGCACACGATATATTTCTACGCGCCACGATATTTAGGCGTTCAAATTTCTACGCACGAAAATGTCTGCGCGTTCAAATTTCATGGGAATTTTTTCTTGTTGAACTGACGCAAGGATATTTCTACGATTCGAAATTTCTACGCAGATAATTTTTTTGCGCCGCTATACTATGCGTTAAAATTATTACGTTGGAAAATCATAGCGTACAAATCAATATTTTTACATGCCATATTATGGAGCGTTCAAGTTTCCGCGAATGGAATTTTCTACGTGTAAAAGTTCCTTCATCACCTAATTTTCCCCGATCAGAAATTTCACTGCATTAATTCTTCGATTCACTAACTTCTTGAGCGTCAGATTTTTGTTGCGCCCAAATTTCTTTCGCACACAAATTTATACACCCTTTAGGTACCCTTTGAATACTCGTTAAGTGTACGAAAATAACAACTAAATATTCCAGCGATTGTACAATGGGATCACGGCCGATTAATTCCTTTTAAAGACAATGACAAATTTTCAATTTCTTCCTTCCTCATCCTCTCTGTTTCCCTTCGCAATTTCGTTCGTTTTGCGGACGGTACTCAAAAACCATTGTTAGCAGGCTCCGGCTGCGTGGAAAATAGAGAATAGAAAATAATGCTCTTCGAAATTCGTTCGGCGAAACTGGAAAATCGTGGCGGAAGAATGACGGGCGTAACAAAACCGTGGCCGGAAAATAAAAAAAAAAAAAATTGAAGAATGAGTCCGGTTAGAATAGGTCCAGATGAAAACAGAAGGAGGCCGGTTTTATTTCGCTTGAAAATCAAGCTGAGATTCTTCATATAATCGCGTTCACTCGGAGCACCGTGTTTATCCCGTGCAACAGAGAACAATAATTCTTTTCCAGCAGAATTCTCCCTTTTCATTTCTATTTTTTTTTCTTTCATTACTTTCCCCCGTTTTGTTTCCCTTAAACGCCGATTAAATAGCTCGACTAATCGGCGTGTAATTTATATGTAAATGATTGGCCATTGGTAGTAAGTAATTACAAAAAAAGAAGATGTAAATATGAATTTTACATGTTAATTTCTAAATTAATAATTTTAATTGTTTTGGGAGGATTTTTGACACACGAATATTTTTTTTAGGTAAATTCGTGAGAACGTTCATTTAACAGTGGAATTCTATGTGGTTCATTGAATTCTTTCATCCATTGTTCGTCTAAATCTAGTATGATTTTCATGCAAACGCTTCTTGCCACTGTTTGCTAAAACTTCGACCTCCATTTTACATCAAATTAATCGCTAATGACCGATAGTTCCCCAACTTTCATTAATGAAAACTTGCCGGAACAAAAGGAAACTGTAAAGCGTCCGCCGTGATAACCGACATTTAACGTGAGGAAATATGAATGCACGAAATATGTGGGTCGTAGGAATTTTCAACCACAGAAAAGTCGAGGCATCAGAATTTTTATATAAAAAAAAATTTGGAACGCAGGAACGCAGGTCCATGCGAAAAAAAATTTGATGCGCTGAATATTCGAGGCGTAGAAATATTTGTGCGCAGAAAATTCGGGGCACGGAATCATTGACTCATAATAATTGAAAAATCTTTCCAAATATCAGTCTTTCACTAAAAAAAAATAATCCGTTCGAGGAACGAACTGCTTAAATAAACGCGACAGTCACGAAATTCCGATAAGGCACAATTGGAAAATCGTTTGGTAGTTGAAAATTCTTGACAGGGCGTCGATGTCTGATGGAAAGCAGCTGTGAAAGATTTTCCGTGAAAGGAAATTCCCGGTATAAAGTCTTAAGTAAAAGTTTCACGAGGGTTTGTTGTCTCGCGGAAACTTTCCACAAAGTTTCCGCGGGAGTATTTAGCGATGGAAATTCCGGGTGTCCATCGTCGTTGACCATAAATTGGTTACGTAATTGCCGGAAAATCTTTCTGTAGTAATGGGAAATAGGAAGAACAAACGGGATGAAGAAGAGTTTCAAAGGAACACGAAATACTATATAATATGTTGAGCTACTATAATCTTTTAATCAATAATGATTATTGTATATTTATAATCGCCTGCAAAGCCTTGAAACTAAATTTTTTCGGTGGCCTTGCGTTTGAAATTAATATTCGTTTCGATTTTGATTTTATTGTTATTTGACTGTTAAAATCCAGCGAAATACTTAACCTTTCAAATAAGATATGTTAGTGCGAAAAACCAATGCGCGGGAATTTTTAAACATTGATACTTTAACGCCATGATAATGCTATGCTACAAATATTCTACAATCCCAAAATTCCTATGGCTCGACATTTCTGTAACTCGAAAATCCTACGCTCGTAACTTCTAATTTTTAGTACCCAGAAATTTCTGCGCCTCGAATGCTACCTGAAATTTCCATCACGTGGGAATTCTTATGGTCCTTCACATTTACACGCCTCCAAATGTCTATACATAATGGTTCCTATGTATTTCTGAAGCTTTCACGCATAGCGTCCCTGTTACTATGAAAATTAGTCTTATCACAAATTGTAAAATGTGAATGATGAAATAAGTATATTGATCGTGGTTATTTTCCACGTGGTTATTTCTTGTTGAATGTGGAACAACGTATATGTATACACGGCAAGGCGGATAAGTTATACAACCCGGCCCGTATAATAGAAGCAAATCCCATGGTTAATCCGATTGGGGCTCGCATGTCACTCGATCGCCGTACGACCTACCCCTATTCAATTATAGCTAGACTAATACCAACAGAAATTAAAATACTCACTATATTAACATCCACCTAACCCACCCTTTCATCCACAAATAAGTAAAAGATTTCAATCAGTTTGTTTCCATAAAAAAGTACTGCTGTTACGTCCTTCGAAATTTTTTTTGCGGGAAAACTGGTCGATGGTGTATTTTTAAATTTGGCCGGTTAATTTATTATGTTTTAAACTATTTTTTAAAATATTTGTGCGCAATCAGGGGAAATGAAAGTGAAAGGAAAAATGAAAATGTGAAAAATGGGGGTGAATTGTAAGCATAAAAGTACCGAGGAGTTGATCCGAAATTTAAAAACAAACTAGTATTATTAATTCATAAGATTGTAGCTATCGTTTGTGCTAGAGTGATAGCGACGTATCAAAAACTGATAAAATGTTAGCTTTTATATAAAGAATTGGATATCTGCCATTATACAAATTTTAGTATTCTGAACTAATCTCATGCGATATTATTTTTCGTGGGTGACAAGATATTACTTAAATAAATAATAATAGTCATGAGGTGTTTATTGGAAGTTATTATATCCCGTATACAACTTCCATGCAATAATTCTCCACGTAATCCTCACCCGTTCGTCCGCTCACACTCTTGCGTCTAATCTGATTGTTTCCCTTGTATGAACCAGTCTCATTTACACGTACCTTATCATTCACATATAGATTTCCGCACATATTCAGATATTCTTGCCACGTACCAATATTCGGTCACGGATCACCCAAACCCGCGCACTTGCATTCCGGGAATTGATTCTTTGGATACATCCTAACGAAAGTCTCGCTCCATCCAAACGCTCGTCTTTTGCACATACATTGTCACATCTCCTTTCGCAATCACAATATCAATTCTCTCGCAAATGTGCATACCCATGTCACACTAGTACCAATTGAAGTTACAATTATGCCAATTAAGAATATCTATTTGTTTTTGTATTTTACGTCATCTTTGAAGTACTTTTTATGAACACAATAGCAATCGATTTTGTTCACATTTTCCCGCAACAATTTTCACTTTTCTTCCCGATACGCAAACATTCGAACAAATAGTGTCATGTGTGTATAGTATATCTAGGTTTTGAAAATTTACAAATTTTTTACAAGAAGGCTGCCTCCTTTCTGCGTCTGGAAATTTGGGCATCCCAAATATAACATTAACACTTTAACGGCCGCACGTCCATACAGACAAACGTTGCCAGGGGCCGGCAATATTTTTGATGAATTAATTTAAAAAAACTTAATTACAATTCACGAAATAATACAATATGTGCGAACATGCACGTAAAACAATAACAATAACAGTATATGCACGAAATGAGTTAAATATGACACAATTAAATATGGTACTGACCAATAATCTTCGGCGGCAGCATCATACACATGTTGTGTGAGCGGACAATAACAGTTGTTCCAGCTACCACACACATGTTTGTGAGCGGCCTGAAAAGTGTTAATGTTACTATGTACTAGTAATGCAAATATAACTTTACACAAAGTGATCGCTTGCTACGTAAGGGTATTTATGATGTTCGTCCGTTTGTAACGTAAACTTTACATCAACGGCACAGACAAGCATTGAATAATAGTTGGCTTCTTCAGGCCCTCTGACGTCAGCCACCGTTCCTCGGTCCTCTCGGGTGTTATGAACTTGCATGGCCCTAACGCCTTCTCTTCATACCGCTATTCCCTTCACCTTCTTTTCTTCTCTAACACAATCTTTCTGCGCTTTAAAATTTGTATGTTTACGATTTTCTACGCCCAAAATGTCGTACTCCAGGATTCCCTGCGCTTGGAAATTTGGGAACAATCAGCATTCCCTGTGCCCATAAACTACTAGACCGAAAATTGCTTGCCTTTGATGATTTCTGTAACTCAGAATTTCCTACATCCTTAACAATCTACGCCTGCAAATTGTTGCGCCTAAAATTTTCTACGCCTGAATATATCTTCGCCGAAAGATTCCTATACCCAAAATTTACTACGCTCAAAACTGTCCTCCCCCAAACAAAGAAATCAACCCGTCCACCGAACCTTAGCAACGCCCAATTCAAAGCCAACTAACAAAAACACCATAACTGTTTCAGCTCTCCGGCGAGGTGACCTACGCGGAACTGTGTCTCGCTCGTCCCACGACACTCTCCACCCTCTCGACCCTTTCCACAGACCCTAAACTCGCCACCCTCGGTGGCAGTCTCTCCACCCTTCCCCCGTACGGTGGTCTAGGTGTCATCGTGGGTGGCAAGTATCCCAAAGAAGCCACTGTCTACGCCTGCATAGACCACAACCGGGAACCCATGAACACCCAGGACCTTGGTGTCTCCACCGTCAGCAAACACCATGCCAGGGAGGTGGTCACCGTTCGCACGCCACTCATTTCCACGCAGGAGAGCTGCGTATAGGGACGCGACCAGGACGCGCTGAACGTGAACGAGTATTATGTCTGATACACTGTGGCGCGTCTGTGTGGGCTGTGCGTCTATGGGGCTGCTGGGTAGAAGTAATGGTGACGACGTAGCCTACGGGTATGGTTTTTCCGCTGTCTGTGCGGAACTGATGGGACTTTAGACCAATTTTGACAAGGATTCTTGACGATCAGCATTTCTTACGGGGTCATCATGGGACTCTCGGGAATCGGGAATGATGATTTTAGAAAGGAAACGATGATTGGGTATATAGAGTTTTGGAAGTTTTTGGAAAGTCAAGGTTGCAATGGGTATTCTGATGATGGACTCGATTAAGAATCGTAAATTAATAAATTACATGTACGAGTGAATGACGAATTCTATTGACTAACATTTTTCGTTTTTGTTTGTGGCTTGCGAATTGTTTACTTAATATCATTTCAATAAATAAATGTGAATAATCGGCCGAATGGCGCGCAAGTTCAATCGAGTCGTCGTAAAAGACGAAAAGGAAAATGAAAATTTAGAAAAAAAAACAAACACGAAAAGAAATGGTATTCGAAAATCATTCCGATGAATCGTGTAAAAAAGTGGATGATTAATTTGTACAACTGAGTTATTAGCAAATTAACCCGAGTGACTTTGAATCGTTTCGGTCGAATGAATTTTCGAAGATTTCAACAAAGGAAAGGAATTTTTCCTTCCGCTGGAAAAATCATTCTCAATAACGTTCGAAAATTCATTTCCCGCGTTGACATTGATTAATCTAAGTAAATGTATAAATAGAACGGTAAGTAGGTAATATTTCTCGAGGAATTCTTTTTCCATGGGTGTCGGATAGGTGGAAAATTCAGAGTAACTTCGTAATTTTTCTTCAAATTTTCCTTAACAAACCACGCCGACGGGAATGAAAGACAATAACGTCACACGAATTTCAATTCAGAGAAATCTACCTGGAAAAACAATGAGCTGATCACCCAAAAAATCCCCGCGATTTTCCAAACACGCGATATATTGTAGTTGTATTATTAAATTTATTTGAAATCACCCGACAATTTTCTGTGATCGTCATCGTTGCAATTAACGTCGTTCAAATTTTTAGCGGCATTTTCCACTTCCCACCACGATTTTCGCGGAAAATCTTTGGAAAATCGCGCGGGAAAAAAAACGACTGCCAAACAAGAGACAAGATGCACACAAAGTCGCACGAAACTGCCACATTGATTTTCTCCGACCACTCGTTCTTGAAGAAAGAATAACTGAGATACAGATTCATGAATGAAAAGTTAATTAAAAGAAAAAATAAGGAAAATACTCAACGAGACTTAACGAAACATTAAACCGTAGAAACACGAAACTTTTAATTAGTTTATTGGTTATAGGACATTCTGATGCATGATTTTTTACTTTTAAGTGCTTTGAAATGTATTATATTGATAAACAATTAAGAAACAAAGTATTAATATTGTTTTGATAATTCTATATTTAAATTACGATTAATTGAGAATTCATTTGCATGACAGCTTGTTTTTTTTACATGTAATATTTTTTAAGTGTAATGTAAATCAGGTTCGACACTTTTTTACACAGGAAGTATAGTGTAAATATTTTGTATATACAAAGAGAGAAAAGGGAGAGATTTTATTGGCGAGAGAAAAGGAACGTTATCTTCGATTGATCTTTTTCGTTCGATGAGATATGAATTTTAGAAATTCTTAAGTTCATGTTTGATTATGTATCCTTAATACAGTAATCTTCAAAATCTTTTTCGAAAGATTTTGTGAAACGGTAGTTTTAATTGGTTACGAAATTTGTGGGTTTTTATTTTCAAATTTGTATCGCTTTGAAAAACTTACACATTAAAATTTCTGTGCGCTGAAATTCCTGTGCTCCAAAACTTCTGGGTATTGAAATTTCTATTCATTGAATTGTCTATCCTTTCAAATCTGTGGGAATGAAAATTACTATTTGAAATTTCTGCACATTGAAATCTCTGTGCGCTAAAATTACTGCTCTATGATATCTCTGCGCATTGAATTCTGACTCTATCCAAATCACTTAACTTTCTGAGTATGTTATTTCTTCGAGTTACAGCGCGTTAAAATCTTCACACTCTCCAAATTTTGCAATTATCTAAAATTGCTGCGTTCAACGTTCCCCCTGATTTTCCATTATATGCAGAAGAAATTGTCCATCCCGGAAGTTCTATGGTATTTATTAAAATAGTCATTGAATGCAGAACGAGGTGGAAAAGCAATATCGTTCGGCAAAAAGAAAGACAGAATTCAGACGAATAACGTTCCTTTGTTTCCAACCCTTTGTCCTTTGTAAGATATACGCTCCAATGTACAGCGGTGATATTTTTTCAAAATACGCCAGAAAACGATGCTGTCAATAATAACGAACAATTCAACACAATTTAATAACAGCATTTGCAGCATCGCGACAACGTAAGTATAAAACAAAAGCGATTTTAATTTCCCGGGGCACTTGATTTTATGTCATCCTTATATTGTATTTCGCCGATAAAATAACCCTGCAAACCGGAATTCCTTACAATCGTTAATTTCAGTGATACATTCGATTTTAGGTTTGAAAATATTATATTCCTCGTAAAATCAAGAATTGATTCACACTGTTGAAACATATTTAATTGACATCAGTAACAAATTCAGAATTCTAAGGATTTTCGATTTGTTGTATTATTTTTCTTAGAGACAATAGAATATAAGATAATTATTAAATGAACGGGCCACGAAAATTAAAATCGACACCATAATTCAGTGATTTAACTTTAGATCGTCGAACACTTTGTATATATATAATATACGTAATGTATAGGAACGTAAGATATGTGAAAATATCTCTCTTCTGAATTTATATGTATGTGACCATCGTAGCGAAGTTTTAGGCAACGTTTAAAGGAACCGAGAAATTTTCGTGTGGTATCAGATTTTCGTATGACAATACGTTTTCCAACTTTTCTTTATTTAATATATTTGATGTGAATACTTTGTAACAAGAAAATTTCGATGGGCATTAATTTCCATGCGTTCTTGAAATCTTTATTAAACGTAACAAGTACACATAGAGTTTTTCGCGGGCAAATTTCAAACTGTGAAATTTTAACGAACAATATTTTTTGCGCGTAGGAATTTCAAATCCAAGAAGTTTTATGTCCAGCAATTTCGACGTACAGAAATTTTCATGCGTAGAATTTTTCGACTAACGCAAACTTTGACCTAACAGGGAGCTCAATCCACTCACATTTTAACCCAGATATATTTTGCCACTGAGAAATTTCATCATATAAAAATATCCGTAGCCGAGAATTCCATCCCGTAAATATTTCCATGCTCATAATTCTCATGCGTAGAATTTGTTGCAGTCAGACATTCTAACCAATAAAAATTTCCCTCCGCAAGAATTCCAATCCTTAAAAATCCGCTGATCTGTCATAAATCGAGTTTACGACACTCAGCAAAATTTTACCACTAAATTTCCCAAGATTTTTCCCAGACGTACACCTGTCCGAATCGAAAGGGTTAAATTGTAGTTTCTTCAGGAAAATTGTGACGCAGCGAATAAAATCCGCTGAATCGTTCATGGCGGTGGAGAGAGTGTGGGGAGAGGGTAGGGGGGAGGGGGAGGGGGCAGTATATTCATTTTACCCAGCGTTAAACTTTATATCCGCCGCACTGCGGCACACACATGTGCATTTTAGAAGGCCGAAACTGGACCCGAGAAACTCCGGCGTGGATTTCGCGACGGCTTAGCGAATCTAAAAGTCAATTCGCCGCAATGCTTACGGGAAAGTCAGATTTCCCGCGCGAAACTCGCCGTAGTATCGATTCATAAATACACACATATCTCGTAATCGTCGAATCGAGCGCGGAATTAAATCCTCAAAGAACACTCTGTTCTTGAAAAAGAAATCGAACCCGGAATTGAACGTGAATTGAATAATCGGTATTTCGTTCTTTTTATAAACGAATTATAATGCCGAACTTTTTGGCAACGCTGTAGATAGAAAAACTATTCGACTGTTAGTCGAAAATGTTTCGTCGCGTGGGAATTGAAATAATTTAAGTGAGCGAGGAATATGGAATTAACGAAGGACTGAGAATAGAACGGAAACGCGAAACGACGGTCGGAAAACTGTCGGAAAACTTGTAAAACTTGCCTTCCATTTCCGGTTTCTGCGACCCAAAATTTAGACATTCGATGGCAAACCATTTGAATTTTCGGTTAACGTCGCTGTAAAATGCAATATATTTTTCATTTTACCAAGAATCATACGCTCCGAGCTCGTTTAATATTTCTAGAACAAAATACGATTTTTTTTTCCGTACAATGAAGCTGTGATACATTTTGTTTTTTCCGCGATAAAGGTTGCGCGATAAAATTTAACGGTATTTCTTTCTCGTTTGAAATGTGATATTTAAAATGGTGGAGTAAAGTTAAGTGCACATTTAAAGTGCACTGCATATGTTTATTAAAAAATTTCGATTTTTTTTTATATATATTTAAACAAGGAATTTTTAAACGTGATATTTTTGGTTTTGTGAATTTTATTGTGATCAAGATAGCTTTTTATTAAGCAAGTTGTGACATTTTCTAACCTGAAATTTCCAGGGGAGAAGTTTTCTGAATTCGAAATTTTTACGCCATTAAATTTTGTGTCCGTTCCATTTTCCAGGCATCCAACTATCACAAGCGTTTTAAAATATTGACGCGTTCAAATTTGTAGGCTTCCACATTTCTAAATTGTCAAATTTTTGATCGCAATTTTTCTAACAATTATAAGCGTTGAATTTTATAATTTTTACTCCTCTAATTTATAAACCACTAAACTTCTTCATCGAAAACTTCCATGGTCATACATTTTTTTGCAATCGAAATCTTCACGTCCGGAAATTTCTACGTTATAATTTCTGCTGCATAAAATTTCACAGTAAAATTCCCATGCGTTTATTAAAGTCCCATACAAAACTAGTCAGAAGTTCATTGTATTAGCATTATTTTATCCCCGTACTAAATTAATACTAAAAAATTTCAATATTATACCAACTTACTCCATGTTTCCATTCTTATTATTTGCAATAGGAAACGTGCAAAAAAATCGTATGCATTTAATTAAAGGAATAAAGGAAATTCTTTCTCGATTCCTGTAACGGCAAGCCTTTAAAAACTGAAGAATTTGTACCATAAAAGAATAGGGAAGAAAAAAAATGATAAACAGGACTGACAAGAAGAAATACGCTCGCGAGAATTCCAAACTTAATTATGATATTCGAGCGTTTGTATTCCGAGGCACCTTCCTCAAGTTTTCTATGGCAATAAGTATTATATTACTTCTAATTGCGTGTGTATTAATTACCGTCGAGGAAATAATGTTCTCCTTGCGGTTTACGCGTATAAAATTTGATTAATATTTCGTTTAATTAAATAAGTAATTTCAACGAACTTGTATAATTGTACATTGAATTTTGTATGACTTTTCTTATAAAATTGACCTTAGATGTGCAAATGGGAATTGTTATCACTACGTCGCGTTAAGTTAATAAGCCATGATTGAACGACACGGAAAAAATAATTCGAAGAAATTCATTTGGAAAAACGAATAAATATAACAATTGTTTTAGGGTTGAGTAACCCTTTTAGGAAATCGATTTTATTCAGTTGTTTTTCCCGGTCAGTCTTCAATTATTTGTCGAATTACAACAATCAATCTGAGTAAAATTTCAAGATGGCAGTCCGCTTAGTATTCAGTGTTTACCTGTAAATACATTCTGTAATTGTAAGTGTAATTATACATATAATCGTGCGTGTGCGTTTGTACATTAGCGAGAAAATTTTCCCGTATGTGTGCGTGTGCAAGGATAAATTGTTTGCGAAAAAAATGAAAATTGTTACTGCGACCATAATTACGTGTATCTACGATTACTATAGATCTCTCTCTATAAATATATACACACACTCACGTCAGCGTAATCCGAATAAACGTGTTGATATGAAAACTGAAGAGTGCCTGTAATTAGCCGGAATTAGATGGTGATTGACGTTGATTAGAGTTTTGGCGGTTTAGGGATTTTCCAGGGTGATGAATTGCGACGCAATACTGGTGATAATTTTCTAAATTAATTTTAATGACAACGTCGAAATGACGGGCTCATAACATTCGGCCAATAATTACGCGGCGTCGTAATTTGTTATTTTTAAAAACTAATTTTTTCAATCTGGGATTTTTGGACATTGTTATATTAGATCTTGCGAATTTTTCAAAGTGTCAACGAAATATCATCAATTTACAATATTTATTAATTCTCCCATTTCAATTATTAATTTTTAGACATTCTAATATTTCACTTTGTAATTTAACAAAAATTCTCCATTTCAATATGCAATTTTTCAAACAATATCTAGTTTTTATAAATCATCTCATTTTCATTTCTGATTTTCAACATGGATTTTACCGGAAAATATGTTTGGAAAATTGATTGCTTTTTAATTGGTGTTTTTCTGATTTACAACTAATCTTTTTTTAAATCGAGATTTTTATATGAGCTTATTTACAAAAATATCAAAGTCAGTCAACATTTCTGCAGGCAATTTTTCTTTACAAACATCCTGACCAAAAATATTATTTATAAATTCTTTTTTAATAAAATTCATAGAAATAAAATGCATAGTTTCAAAATTATGAAACGTGATCAACGTTCAAAGTTTTTTTACGTTATACGGTAAGTATGCTTCTTATCAGTTATTACACTCGTGAATTTTTAATGTCAATTCTATACTATTCCTACGGGGAACAATTTGAAAAAAAATAATCCTTAGAATAGAAAAAACAAAATAAACAGTTTTACACGGAATTTTAACAATCTTCTGAAATAATGTATAACGTGTCACCTTTCGAATAAAGAAATGAATCAGTTCTACGTTAGTTTTCATGAATAAATTCTTGAATACGTTTTTTTCCACGATGAGAACAAAAATTTTGTGATAATCAGACTTTCATTACAAAAGCGATATCTAAAGAATGATAATTGTTCGAAACCAGATTGCACATAATTAAAATTCTTTTTCGTTTGTCTTGAAAATTTTGTCGCTCAACTGAGACCTGTATTATCAAAATCGATCAATAATTACGCCCAGCAGAATTTATGGCAGAATGAATTATAAAAATTACATTTCCGAATATTACCACGTTGCATAAAACTTTATAACTTAAAAACTATTTATCTGAACACTTTCCGCCTTGCAAGATGGTCATTTTGAAAAAGAAGAGGCAGAAAATTGGTAAGTCACCCGATGCAAATATTCAAATTAAAATAATAAAAATTGTTTTGCTTAATTTTTCCTTTGTGGTAGTCGTAGTAGCCTGTTTTACGTCCAATCTTTAAACTCATATTTTTTTACATAAAAAGCTTATGATTTCAAAATCTTATCATTTTAGAAATGTCGAATTGCGAATTTACAAAAAAATGTATATAACATAATAAAGTTCACAATTAATATGATTCAGGTTAGTATTTCAAAACTAGGTACATGAAAAAAAAGGAAATTTGGTCGTAATTTACAAAATACGAAAAATTTAAAAATATGCTTAAATTGATCGACAAGTAAATTAGTTCAGCTAATAGTATCAAAAATTTCCTTTTGATACTACTTCGTAGAAAGTTTTAATAAAATTTCTAGTGAACAAAAGCTTTTTATATCGACTAACAAAGTGAAGTACATTTAGGTTACGCATTATATAAAATTTAATATTTTTAATTATTATAGATGATATTTTTTACATAAAAACTTCTTTTATAAATTGATGTGCCTTAAAGTTTTCAAGCCTGGAAACATTATGAATCACACATTTCAATCATGGCCTAGAAATTATAGAACGCACCAATTTCAAAGCATAGGAATTTCGGGTCTTGATAATTTAAGAAAAGAACTTTAGAGACACAGAAATGGCAAGTTACATGATCTCTATGATTCAAAACTATGAAGCACACAAACATTCAATCACGAACTTTGACAATGAAGTTATTTCACAAGTACATACATTCGTAGATCTTGAAAATTTATGATACAAAAGAATAAAGGCCGAGAAATATTTTACAGCATAAAAATTATTAATATAACTAATCATAGGAGCAAAATTGTTTAAGTCAGTGCCCTAGATAATCGATAAATACCATTGGGCATAAAAATGTAGCAGATAGCATTTGTTGAGACCATGCAATTTGCTTGTAGAACACAACAGGTGAAAAATTCTTTGGTGGTAATAAATAACAAAACAACAATAATATGTGTGTCCATCAGCTAAATAGAACAATCTAAACTTATGCAGTCACTCAGGCCCAATTTCGTTGACGCGGCTAACGCAGTTCCTGGGGCCTGACTTTAATATTCTCCGGTAATCAGCATTATTGGCAAATATCACCACACTTGTTGGAAACCGTAAATATGCTAAGCATGACAGAAGAGGGGATACAGTGAAACAACGGTAAGAAAAAATAACCTGAGTAGGAACAAAATCATTCGAATCATGGAACCGAAACATTCCAACAAGTTGGGTAATCGTAATTTGTCACTATATCATCATCTTCTGAACATAGATCCGCTCCAGTAAATTAGAGTGTACAGTAGTGTGGATTCTCGCGATACACGCGCAAGAAATTGTCATCCGAGGGTCAACAGCATTAAAACCTGAACTTTTATGTAATATGTGGCGCAAATGTACTTCATTGTTATCATTGTACACTTGAATTGAGTACATTGTACTGTTAGAGTACAATGTAGCTGTACACTTGACTTTTTGTTTCAATATTTTTACGTAATCGACTGATAAAGATGAAATTTTGTGTGATGTTACCTATTATGTTACCTATTATACGTATTCCAGGGAATCTTCAAAAATGTTGATAGAAAAATCTGAATTATACGTTTGGTCGTGTTTAGCATTAAAATATTTCTAAACTCAGACTTTATCGGCGATGAAACCGGCAAAATTCCTATGCATTGGAATAGTTGCACTGAAAAAATGTCTAGTACCTCAAATATCTATGCCTCAAAATGTTCGCATATCGGACATACGTATGTACGGTAAATTCTCAACTAAAGTGATTCAATTCGGTCCAACAATGTCTACGCAAGAAAAACCGCGTAAAACGGTAAAATCACTTTTTCTTTTTTTTGTTTACAACAAGTACTTACTTCTATATACACAACAACTCACAAGATGTCACTTTATTAGTTAAAAAAAAAAAACAAACTGACGATGTGATTATCTGCTCATATCTGCATACGCTAATACAGGTATACTCATCACAAAGCTAGGGATACAGATTCTGGCACAACCCAATGTATACACACATAAATGGCTAAATACCTACCCTTTACGCAAACAAACACTTATCTTTGATTCTGACACATGTATATCAACACAGCTCCCGTTCTGGCAATCAAAAAACTAACTTCATAGATGGTTCGGAATTGGATTTCCGATTTGCTTCTAAGAATTCGCCTAAGTCGAGGTCTTACTGTATACACCTTGTAATTATATCGCATCTCTAAAACGATGTTCGTCCCTTTATAACCACTATAGAATCCCTTTACTCGTAGCCGCATGAAAAAAGGCTATCTGAGAATCCACACGAAGCACAAAGTTCCGTCGAGAAGTCGACGTCCGGCGTTGTAGGTTTTAATTATTCACTGTCCACGACAAAGTTAATTGTAAAGTTAATGGTGTTTTCGTATTTCTTCCGGGGCCGCGTTAATTACCCGTACTCTTTGTAAACTTAATTACAAAGTTCCCGATCTCCCGGAAGGAAGCGATGGAAATACAACGTCCGAAAGCATTGGAAATTCGCCTTGATGAACATTACGAAACGAACAATGAAGTTTAAGCCATTTTAATCACCATCCCTGTTTTGTGTGATCACCGAAACAGTTCTAGAAAGTGCTCTATCCTCTCCCGTGAAGATAAACAGAATTTTAAAATGCAGAATGCAAGATGATTAAATCATTTCTCGAAAAAGTACTAATAATTTCAATATTCAATCTTGGTATTTTTAATTAAAATTACAAATGTTTAAAAATAACATAAATGTTTCAAAAAGTACATATAATTAATCATTTCTAGAATTGTACTACGTGTTTTGTAATATTTACGTATTTTGGATTATTATTTTGTTTCATAGGCAACCTCAGTTCTTATGTTGGGTGACCATGATAGTGATTGCTTTTGAACAGTTTAACGAGTTGATATTTACAAAAGTCGTCAAAAGAGTTCAGTAGAACTAACTAACTATAATATTATCTATTCGGTGCCGGTTAGTGTACATAGCTTAATTTTAAAAATTGCTGGGAATGTAGAGTGCGAAGTACGGAACACAACACTAAAATAACCTAAATTGTCCGGTGGTATTCGTGGAATTTAGAAGACAATATCGGCCCTTTCGCTGAATAAATGAAACAAATATACAAATGCACACATTCTTTGAAATTATTTTTAGAAATCTACAGTGAAGTTATACTTATAGTTTCAATGTGAATTCATTGTACACTGTTCTGTGAACAGATGGTGTGCGAGCACTGTTATTCCGTTAGCTACGCATAAAGGGTCGGGTCACAAATTAGACCCTTCTTAGGTAACACGCCTGACAATGAGTACAGTGACCCAATGACATAAAGTGTCACAGACTCATGAAGCCCTCTGATTTGTTGTCCTTATACTTGAACAACTTGTTCACGGATTAACATAGAACATTGAAAATTTTGCATCCCTACATTAGAATTACGTACTTCAGCTATCGCCGGGTACAAGGACCATAATAGGATTAGCTGGGGCATTTTAGACACACATAAACCCACTGTATATCGAGGCAACACACATCCGATATACATAGACATCACAACATCAGACTCGCCAAAAATATATTAACCCTGTATAAACGCACCTGATAAGTAAATCACAAGCATATTCAGCACTCGTCCACATCAAGCACGCCAAATGTACGTAAAACAGACGCGCATAAACACATAGATGAAACGCTCATACAATACACGTACATGTGTATCCTATACGTAATACGTAACGCATACATGGAACATTGTGTGTTCATACCAAGAATGCACTAAATACACAAGTTCACCACGTACACACTAGCACACAAAATAAACAGGAAATGCAAAACGCACACCATATACACAAAGTAACTAAACACATATATACCTCATAACTAAACTATACACAGCAGTTATGGTAACATCAATGGTGTCAAAATCACTGAGAATGATGTTGATGTTGAACACAACAGTCTTGTCTTGCTGACTTTGAGAAAATTATCTGATGTGGGTTAGAGTGTTAAGATATTGCAAGACCAATTACCTATGGGATACCATCGAATTTCAATTTCTATGTCCTGAAATTTTGTACGTGTTGAAATTCCTACGAATTCCAAATGAACATCGCCCTAAAATTTGACCCTAAATTCGTACGCCATCCAATTTCTACTGTATGGAATACCTAAGGGTTAGAGTTCATGCGACCTTATATTTGAACGCGTTGCTCTTCCAAAGCTATGATATTTCTACATTCTCAAATTTCCATGCATTGGAATTCCTACGCCATGAAATTGCCAGGCGATATTCGCCATAAAAAGTCTACATGAATCTTTTACTCTTTGGAATTCCTATGACGTCTACATTTTTATGCCTCGGACGTTTTCATCTCTGCTCATCAAAATACCCAACCGTCGATTATGACACAACACTTTATTATACAATTTATTTAATTCATCTCTTCTTTTGTCTTGGTATTTTTAAAACTTTTCTGCAGCATGGAATCCAACATCGCAGCAAATATACATTAATAGCGATAGCTTTTCGTTGATCGCCTAATTATGGGAACCGTTCTCCTGCATAATTAAGGAAAACAAATATCAGAGTTCTCCGAATGCATGTTTGCATGCTGACTATCAAACATTTGCTTATTACTATGACTTATTCCGTTACAGAGCTTCTGGACTGATCGAAATTAAAACATTTGTGCCCATCGTTATGGGACACCTTTGTTTGTACAAGCAAATTGTGTAATAATCTTCAGCAAATACAACATTCATTTATGCGAACGACCATTCGATAATCGGTCGGAATTTTGAAATTGGGGATAGCTACAATACCGATAAAGAAAAGTTTGCTCATATTGTGGACGTCCAGTTAATATTTGTTATTGGTTTCGAAGAGCACACGTTTGAAAATCATTCATTGAAAATATCGCTCCGCAAATAATGTGACAGGTGTTATTGTCATACCCGAGCAGTTCTATTAATTAATGAGCTGAAGGTAATTACGAATGAAGAGAATCAAACGGGAATGAGAAAATGGAAAAATGTTAGGGTTGTTGCAGTAGGTTTGAACGAGTTTTATGGTGTTTCGTTTTAATGAGTGGTTTTACATTTGAACGTTTCTATGATTTAAAACTTGGAAATCTTGATATTTTGTGAATCACCGTTTGGTATGAGTGCTAATTTCGTATTTGATAGATTGTGCAACTAAAAATATCGCAACAAAAAACTAAAATAGAGGAGGAATATTTGCAACTGGATATCTCACTCCTTAATTATACTTAATTTTTTTTTAAATATTTACTTCTTGAAACTTCTGTGTTGGCAAATTTGCCCTTCTTAAAATTTCCGTGTTGTCAAATTTCTGCGCATTCATAAAATTGTACCAATCAAAAAACTCGTCGCATCAAAATTTTATTACCTTAGAACAAATAAGAAAATCCTATTCTAAAGCACGACAAGTTAATATCCTAAGCAAAATATACATACACATGCAGGATGCAACTAAGCATCGGTGATCTTTTTTCAGTATCGATAGTACCTGTCAAAAGATTAAAAAACAGTGTACTTACATAGGTGCATAACCCACCTCCAACCGAGATGCATCTTTTTGTTAAAAATTTTTTTTCAAAACGTATATGATGGGAAAAATTTGTTTATGGAAAAATATAAGTGGGTGTATCACGACAGGGAATTATTTTTGGATATAAATTTATTGTATTTTTTTAACTTTTCATGTGTACTGTCCATCTAGAAAAGAAATCCCTGATGTTTAGTTGCACCTTGTGCAATCATTCTAGACCACCTGAATATAGAATAATTGAAAGAATTAATAACTCTTGCAGTAATATAACACAGTCCACCATAAATCTAGAATACGACTCTATACGAAGTTTCTTAATTATTTTGAAGTAGCTTGGATATATGTGGCGCTGCTGAATGACCAATAATTCCCATGTGAAGAGAAAAACCGACGCAAACTCCAGTTGAAATTTATCGCCGCGCGTTTCGAGGCAGTTTAAAATTATGCAAGTGACTCTTAATATTGCTGGAAATGCCAACCGAAAGGAACTATAGCGGCAAACGAGATATTATTCTTGCAAAAGGGTTTTCTGAACAAGGGTTCGGTAGAATAAAGTGCTGATTTGAATAAGTGAAGATTAAATTATTCCGTAGAACTGAAACTGAATTGTAATAAACAAAATTGGAAAGTATGTCTATAATAAATGTACCTTCCTGAATTAAGTTATGAATTAAAAATTCGTAGATAAATACATTTTGGAATCGATAAGTCTCAAAATGTAAGTCAAAGTTGGAACATCCTGAAATCTGAATAAAAGCTAGTTCGTAAGCTTGGAAACCGTTTGCTTGAATTTTTTCAAAAAGTTTCGTTAAACAAGGCGGTTTGAGTTACGTATAACTTAACTTGCCTTGCAATACAAAGTGTATGACTCAAATATCTTTTTCAAGGTGGAAAAGAAAATTCCGCAACAGCATACTTTCGGAATTCTGTCTTAATATTAAAAAAAGAAAATGGTTAAAGATTCACTGAAAAATCAGACAACCAAGTTTTCCAGCAACTATCACACAAAATTCGATCAAGATCAATGTATGTACACCCCCGTACAAAAGTATCCGGACACCTATGAAATTCATGTAAATACTATATTTATGCTACAATAATGTACCCATTTCTCAATGAAATTAATTTTTATGAAGCATTTAGTTATAGTAGAGTATACAGAGAGCATAGTTTACACAATTCTTCTTACAAAATGACATAAGAATGACGAAATTTCCTTTTCATTCATATGTCCTCCCCGTTACGAAAACGCATACGAATTTATACAATGAGTATACTAAATAGATAAATGGTAAAAATATACCAAATAGAACGGATTGGAGCTAAAATGGTCTAAAACTGTATAACCTCATATCGCTTCTATATGTATGTTCCGCTTACTTTGCTTTATAATAACTTTATCGACAGTTTTAATTAATAAATATTGCTGGTCTTACCCAAGAACAATGTCAAGATTAAAGGACAACATATAAAATCTATAAAATAAACTAAATTTAAGAAATATTTAGGCGAGTTTGGCAAATGCGTAAGTGTCCGGATACTTTTGTACGGGGGTGTATTTGTTAGAGAATCAGACGTGAATACGCGGACACGGTTCTTCACGCTAAGTTGCACTTTAATACATATGTATATAACAATTGGAACGGTACAATTAAACTTAGGGCAATAATGTTCGCCAGTTGAAAGCGAAGTGCGAGCGCGATCGTGCGATCATTTTCGATCGTTCTACTGTACAGTCTCTGCAACAATAAAGGGGTCGCCGTCAGCGCCACGCTGCATGTAAAAGCTGAAACTGGACAACCTAAAGGCGAACACATTGAGATTCTCACAAAATTCTGTAAAATGTTATAAGAATATTTCTAATCTACGTATACTTACTTGTTACGCTGATAGTACAGTAAAATACATTTGTGACACATATTAAATAACAGTTAAGATTTCGACAGTGTGTGATATATTTATTTCTCTGTCGGTATTTATAGATAATCTAGAACAGGTAATTAAAATTGTGCCTCTTAAAATAGTTATATTATAAATCTTTGTCTTTCAAAATACCTATAATTTTAAATTGCTACGTCTCAAAATCCTTACACATGGAAATCACCGCCCTCTAAAAACTCGTAGACTTTAAAGTTTCCGTGTCTCAAAGTTTGTTATCGTCGAATTTATAAACCGTGAAATTTTTATGCCTGAAACCACCGAAAGTTTTCTTCGTATTTAAATCATAGCTATCCAAAGTGGCTTTAAAATTTCTGTGTCAAAATTCTATACGAAAAAAAAATGAATAGTTGCTCTTATCTCGATATAGTTTTCAGTAAATCTGATATTTAAGACTATATTGGACTTTTACGTTCGCGTACTGACGATAAAGTTTTTATATTTGATTCGAACGTAATCGCAGTTCCATGAAGCAATTTCGAAGTTCATTCTAACGTTTCAAACAGGTGGGTTCGTGAAAACGGTGTATGAAAATTTGCCTTGCACTCGAGGCCGTCTATATTATGCCGGAAACAAACGCGCCAACCGGTCCGGAAATACCTCTTCGGAATAGTGTCAGTGAGATCCTTCACATGTCAAAAACCATTCTGTATCCATGAAGATGTCGATGTCCTTTTATTTTGAGAGCTGAGAATTTTATTTCTACAGATATTTCGTTGCGTTGGAAAAAACAGATCCGCCTTTTTTAGAAATTAAAAAATTTAAATCTCCACAACTTTGGAGTGCATAAAATAGCATTCCATAATATGAATCAACGCGTGCAAGCATTTGAAGATCCAAATTTTATACTTCGGTATCAACTCGATGCTCACGAAGCGTGAAAGAAATCAGCAACGGCGATTACTTATTTTGTTTTTGGCGATAGTGTTCTTGAAAATCTACTTGCTATGTGTTGCCTTGTATGTGTTACGTACAGTTCTATACATATACAGGGTGTCTCAGCTAACGTGCACGTCCCTGAACCGGGTGATAGCTGAGGTAATTCTAATATAGGGAAGTCACATTCGTAACGTCGTATCTTAATTCGTGACCGAGTTATTAACGAAAAACAGTAACGAATCATAGGACATAGGGTTTTTCGTTAATAACTTGGCCATAAATTAAGATACGGCATTACGAATGTCACTTCCCTATATTAGAATTACCTCAGCTATCACCTGATTCAGGGACGTGCACGTTAGCTGGGATACTCTATATACATATAAATATAATAAAGGGGTTATACATATACCTAATCACTGTGTACGTTTTGACTGCGCATTACGCCCTGAGGTTTCCGAAACTGTGCGTCTACAGTTTATCATGCGAGTCACTGTTTTGCCGACTTATGACTCATGCTTGGACTTACTTACTTGTTAGTCGTACTACTGTCTGAGGTTTTGAACAGCGTTAGGTTGAGTTGATTGAAATCTCACTTAGGACATACGTTTCTTCAGTTTTATATTTAACTTAGGACATGCAAACACATTGCGTAGATTTGTTTCGCAGGTAAAGATTCGTGATTACTCCCTTTTTACTATACGACCGGCTCAAATGTTTGGTCTTTCGACAGTTTGGGAAGGAATTAGTTTATAACCTCATTCGGTCCGGAAATACTTCAATCGATGTGCTTCTTCCATCTGGAATCTACAATTCCCTGTTACTCAGCCTCGATTGTTCCGCCTTAGAGGTCGATGGTTATTGAATGGATTAATGCCGTGGTTGGGTACTACTTATAGAAGCTACAGGTTTCGTTGAGAATCAAAAGATTTCCTCCTACTTCCCTGTTCCGCTTTCGTTGAACCCCGACTTGGGTAATGGACAGTGGCTGCAAGTAGATTTAGGCTAACAGGATGTGTGGTGGGAAAAAACCTTTTCACCTGATCACGGATTCAAGTAATTTACTTGGTAAACTCACTTTTCACTGGGCCGGTGGTTTTTGAATATTGACCGTTGTAGATGTCCTCGTTGTCTTCACTGCACTACTAAATTTTCGTTTGCAATGTTTCTAAATACACGGTGGACAGCAAACGAAATGAATACGGAATTTCTAGGTCGTAACGCGGATGTGTGCTAAAAGCGAAAATCAGAATCAGAAATTGTAAATAAGCTCCGCCGGAAGGATACCAGCATATATCGTATAACAAGATTTTGGGCCCTCCCTTTTCGACGGTATGTACTGTTTTTTGGGACTAACAATGGTGGATCCTCATATGACAAACACCCGTAGCAATAATGCATTTATAATAAATTCCATTTTACCATAATTCAAAAAGGATCTGGCAAATCTTTGCAATATTGCATGTAGTATCTCATTTACCAAATTTACATTTCAAGGTTTCCATTGTACCTGGTAAAATTCGATGTCTTAACTTTTTGAACCTAATGATTTGCACGTTTACGTTCGTAACGACTCCATTAGATTTCTGTGTTTATTTTTACGGAGATCGCTAGTCTCAACCAAGACGGTCGCATATGTTATTTTTGAAATCGAAATTCCTGACACAGGTAAATTCATATTTGTACAGACTGGGGAATTTAAAATGCATATTATTTACAAACGCAAGTAGAACATTTTTCAGATTATCTAAATATCAAAACCATGAAAGAAATAATTTTGTCGTAATTACGAACATCAAATCGATCCCTAAAAATTTAGGTAAAGTCACAAAATATTTCTAAAAATGTACCTCTACCAATACACTCTAAACTGCAATTCGAATAATTTTCGCTCGATCAGAACTAATAAATCACTCAAGTATACATTCAGCGACCGTAATTCGTTCGATATCTTACGAGCATGAAAGATTGTCTAACAAATTGATCAGAAACTACGTGGGTGGCAGATTAAAGAGAGATTCTAACGTTCAAGACACTCTTTCTTTGAAACACACTCTACCCTGACACGCCAGATCGCGTTTCGGAACTCGTTTCATCATACGTTTCTCACTTATACTTTGCTTTCGCGAATAGTGTCTACGGTAAGCACTATTAAAGAGGCATCAACAATTCCTGACGGATAAACTCTGTGCCTGAAAACTTTGAGACACAGAGCTTTAAAAATCTAAAAATTTGTGAACGCAGAAAATATAATGCGTTGGAATTAAAAGCTTAACAATTTCGAAATTTCAAAATATACGAATGTAAAAGGCCAGCAATTTCAGTGTGTAAGAATTTTGAGTGTACTAATTTTAAAAAAGGGTAATATTGAGACACACAATTTACAGCATTCACAAATTCTATGCTACAAAACTTTGAGGCACACGAATTTCATAGTTGGAGAATTTTCGCACTCTAATTTTATCGTCTACGTATACATACATATATACCCCTGTGTATATGTTTGAGCGTGGAAACTTTGTGATGCAGAAGTTTGAAAGCTTGAGAGAATTTTAAGGTACTGAAAACGTAAAGATAAATATTTTACTTTAGGGTACAATTTTTAAAAACGAGACTGTGGGTACAGCAATAATCATTGTTGCCGAAGTAAAATAAGCACGTGTATCATTTAAACAATGATAAATTTAAAATTACTATTTTTAAAATTAATAAAAATTTAAGGGATAAACTTTAAAGGATCTTTTATAACAACCTCTAGGGATAAAAATATAGCATATGGTGTGAATATCTTAAAATTTATTTATTTATTACCTGTGTGGGGCAAATGTACTTTACTATGCTGTTGGTGCAAAAGATATTCATACAATTTAAATGTTATCTAACATCAGCTGGAAGATCTTTATATTCTCACGTGTGCATCTTGAACTATTTCGTGTTTTCGGAATTTTATCCAAATTCCCAAAGTGTACCATTTTCAAATTTTGAATATCACCTTGCAAGAAAATTCGGAGATGCATAAGTGCAATATGATACATTACTAATCCACGGATACTAGCTGTATGTGTTTTGAACATTAAATTAAAATCGAGTGATTTTTAGAACCACAATCTTTTAACAAAAATGTTCAAAAGTTAAACACATAATTTCCACACGTGCAAATTTTCTGTCAGCCAGAATTGAAGATCTCTAAACTTGAAGTTGAAATTTTAATTTTGTGATTACCAAATTATATTTATCTACAAAATTCCTTTGATATCTCGCCGATACGCCGTATTCATGGAACCCCATAGACCCCCATGATTTTTCTCCAAGATGTATGTACAGGCCAAGGATACGTAAGACGATCGACTGGCAGTCGAATGGCCATGCTTTTAGAGTCTGTGAATTTTTCAGAAGGATAACACGGCTCACCAAAGATCCCGCTATTAGGGTGGAGAGAGGGATAATGTCACCCTCTCAGAAGCTATGGAAATCGTTCATATTTCCATTGCAACGACGGGTAAGCTGGCTGACATATCTCGTAGTAAGTTTTTTTTTTATTTTACATCGTAGAAACTTTGAGCGTTCGAGATATTGCAGGTGCAAATTTGTGTAGACAGCAGTTTCAGGCTGCAGGAACTTGGATACATATGAAATGCAAACTGTAGAGATTTCAGGATGCGAAGTTTTCGATACATTCAACTTGTCACACGCATAAATATTTCGTATTACCCAAATTTTCACTTAGCGATATTTTTGCAATTTTAAACAAATCTTAGGTCACGCAAACTTGTTATTAAAAGCATAGCTGGTATCCGTTTCTAAATAAAAAACCGTTCTTCTTAAAATGAAAAAAAGTTAAGACGATAGAAAGACGTTCGAATTCTTTTAAATAATTTCATTCAGACTCCTCCACTGGATTAAGTATCCCTGCAAATATCTCCCGAACAGAAGCTAAGTCTTCGTAATAAAAAAGGTGATCCATTAGCGCGAAATTTAATTTACGAATGGTCTTCTCTACTTTTAAGTAGTCTAAGTCTGGACAAAGGAAACGAAATGTCTTTATTCCATCAACCTCCAGTCCTAACCTGTTTTTTTAATGTCTCCTCAATACATTCAAAAAAACGTGAAAAATGTTCTACTTTTTACAAATATTAGTTAAGAATATCGGTGTTAATTAATACGAGTTGTTATATGTAGGGGATAGATTCTGCACATCATTTTTTAGACCACAACTTGTAGGGTGCTGTGGCTATATCAAATAACACTTTGAGAGGTCTGTTACGCAATTTCCGCATTACATGGGCTGTGATTGGTTAGGGCTGTCGAGAATAAGGTTTGAAAGAGGTGTTTAAGGGATGTCAGAGCCAGCTGCGTCTTCGCGAGGAAGAATACTTAGAACCGTCAAGAAAACTCCTATACAGATTGTGGGAATCTTGGGGAAATTGGTAATTATAATTTTCCCCTTGAAAGTTACTTGAATTCTTATCAATTCTTGTTTGAAAATTTAACAGAGAATTCATCAATATATCTTGGAATAATTCTGAAGCACTAGAAATAAAATGAAGCTAAATTTGATCTAAGTTAAAATGATCGATAAATAAATATTTAAGTTCAAATTTTGAGGAACTGTCACAGATATCTTTGGATTCAATTAAATCATCGAAAAGAATAACGGATATTTAATTATATTTTTTTGTTTTTTTTTTTATTTTAACACGTTCCCGCCGGCATGTACCACCAGTGGTACATAGAGGGTTCTCACATGGAACGGCATGTACCACTGGTGGTACATACACAATTGTCCCGCCGGGCGGCATGTACCACTGGTGGTACATGCACTATTGTCCCGTCGGGAGGCATGTACCACTAGTGGTACAAATGAAGCATTCAATTTTATGTGTCTTTTTTCCGCGCCGCCCAATGGGACAAAATATGAATTAGAGAGCCGTCCGATGCCGAAAACTACAAATAAGACCGCCGGCGGGAACGTGTTAATTGTGATTACTTTTTGGTGATTTATTTACAATTACTAAAATTTTGTTTGAGTGAAATTTCAATATTTATTGGTTTTAATGCATAATATTTTAATGTACGCACTTTTGGATGCAATTTCACGTAGGCGGGGGAGGAACAAATTTTTTTTTGCATTTTCTATGGAGTGAATCTTTTAGGGGATACAATTTCTAAGGGTTGAAATTTCAGTACAGTATAACTTTACTGGATAAAAATTTCTATGATTTTGAAAATGCACGAATCATAATCTACACACAATAAATATTTGTAAGGATACAAGTTTGTATAAGAAAAATGTGTACTTACTCCTTGAAAATACTGTGCATGATTTCCTAAACAGAACCGAAATTTTACCCTATTTTCGGCGCCATTTGTCAAATTTAATTCCCTTTTATATGACGCGAATTAAAAAATGATGCCAACATTTCACTTTAGTTTCACCAAAATATCCGCGAAATTACATCGACAAAAAAATCAGCTCCAGATCAAATTAAAATAAAAATAAAACACGTCGAGTCATCGCAAGCTTTTAAAGAATTCTCTAAACGTATGCCACTCCGGCAGAAAAAAAAATCTCGTTTAAATAAGTGGAACATATTGAACTAATTAACAATTCCGCGGATGAAATAAAACTCCACTATAACTAACGCGGAACAAAAGGTTCACCGCGAATTTCGTAAAAAAAAGCAATTCATTCTGTCGGCTTTTCAGCGAGGCGTACGACGACCATCTCAAAATTCAATTTAAAACGTAATACCATTTGCAAAAAAAAGGTCCCCGCGGCAAGCCATATTTCACGCGCGGAATAAATTCTGTCATGGTCTCTTAGGAAATTAATGATATGACACGTGACAAGTTCATCTCGTTCGTTAGAAATTTATCGGCCGTTCGGCGGAATCGCCGTTTTAACCCTAACAACCACCCACACACAGACACACAGAGGTGACCTAAATTCTGCCTCACAGCGAGTTTTGTGGGGTCGTGGTAGAAATTTCTTTTTTATGGGATTTGACTCCGTGTATTGTAATAACTAAATGGAATACCGCACACCGAGATGTGTGTACAGATGTGTACACGAAAAATATTTGTGTGTCACATTTCGGTACAGACAAATATTTTTGGATTCAATTTTCAATGCGAAAAAGTATTCGACAGTGAAATATTTACAAAGAGAAATATTTTTGTATTCAATTGTTTATGCACAGAAGTATTTGGACAGCGAATGTTTGATGCAGATAAATATTTGTACACTCAAATTTTCATTGGCAGAAATATTGTTCACTATTAAATTTCTATAAGGGGGAATATTTGTGTTTTCAATTTTGTACGCAGGGAAGTATTTTTGGTCCAACTTTTCTATGCAACAAAAACATTCATGGCTTCATGTTCCTGTGAATAGAAATATTTTTTAATTCGAATTTCAGTGGAAAAAAATATTTTTCCCCTCACATTAGTTGGTTCGAATTTTTATCCACAGAAATGTTTACGCTCGGAAAATTCTAAGCCTTGAAATTTTTGCCCGTAATGTATTGCATGTCAAGCTTTCCGCATCTCAAATTTCTGTCGAATTTATATTTCTATTAAATTGCTAGTCATCGACACTTCTATTTTAACATGAATACTTCCACTATTTAATATATTTTTTATTTTTAGTTAAATAGATCATATTATACATGAGAGTTTTGTAGAAAATTCTGTCTGCATCATTTATTCTTGTTTTCCAGTATATTCCATAGTGTAATGTGCGCAACAATATGTTAAGATAGATGATTTACCATTTCTCTGCCTCTGCATAGAACGTGTTTATCATTCACTGTTCAGTGGTCAGAGCAACCTCACATCCTAATTGAAACCGCTTTGTGAATTCATTAATGAGCACACAACTATTCGTGCGCCAAGAGATTATCCAGCCAAGTATCCGCATGATCAATCCAACACTGATAAATTCCATAATTTACTACGAGTTGTAAATCACTTTGCCAAGGAAATAATTTATTTTTTATTTGCAATTATTTATCGTCGCATCAACTGCAATCAAAGTTGTTAGCGAGGAGGTTGGTCCTACACCACTTGATTCATTATTTTGCATTCTTTCAGTTACAGTAGTCAAAATGGGAAGCTGGAAAACCGCAAAAGGAAAGTTCAAATTTTGAATACCATTTTTACTTTTCATCCTATTGATTTTTACCCTGCACAACATCGATATAACTATTGAGGGATTACTCAGTACTGTCGCTGAAATAACTGAAACTCGCAATTTTTTGCATGTATTCGGGCGATGTCTAATTCTAAAATGTAAAACTAGTCAGAGCACTAGAAATCTTGATGGACAGTCCAGAACTAACGTCAAAACTAAGTGTCCTGAAAAATAAAGGGCTGCCTCGATTTTTTCAACTTATCCTTTTTAAATAGATAATAAATATTTAATTTAAAAAATTAAAGAGAACTCTAGAGGTCATTACAGACAATTACGAATTGCATCAGAACTCATTTTCGCAAAAATAAGGGGAACAACATCACAGAGTACGCGTCAAAACGATTCAAGGCTGAAATTTCAGCAGGTTTGAAATTTCAATTGGTCATGAAATTTGTACGAAAAAAAAAATGTTTAGTCCAGAAAATTTCAATAGGTTAACATTTATAACTGTCACAAATCTCAGAGTGTTTAAATACCTAAGCAAAACAATTTAAAAAATGATTTAAATTCCACACGCTCAAATATTTAAATGGACGAAATCTCAATGAGCTCAGATTTCTGAAAGTGTAACATCATCATAATCGTTCAGATTAACAAATCGCACATTTGTCTTTTTCCAGAAGTAGCGGAATAGGAGACGAGCTGCCCGTTTTAGGCCCTAAAGTGCATGGCTTTGGCACTACTGTTTCTAGAAACCAGACTATACAGGATGTCCCAGCTAACGTGCAGGTCCCTGAACCAGGTGATAGCTGAGGTAATTCTAATACAGGGAAGTGACATTCATAATATCGTATCTTAATTTGTGGCCGAGTTATTAACGAAAAACGATAGCCAATCAGAGGGCTTCGTTGGGCCCAGCTGCGCGACAGTAGAAATTCTGCACCAGTAGGGTACTGTGCCAGTAGAAACTGTCGCGCCGCTGAGCCCAACGGAGCCCTATGATTCGCTATCATTTTTCGTTAATAACTTGGCCACGAATTAAGATACGACATTACGAATGTCACTTCCCTATATTAGAATTACCTCAGCTATCACCTGGTTCAGGGACCTGCACGTTAGTTGGGACACCCTGTAGAATCTAGAGTCTAGTCTGAATCTAGATTCCAGAGTTTTAGATTGAAGATCCCTAAATCTTGATCATCACCGGATCATCATGTCATTTCAAATTTTCATAGACACAGATATCATATATAAAAACTTTTGTTAACGCCTTATTTAAAAAATCCTGCTGGTCTATGGAACCACACAGTGGCGCAGTATTTTTGATCCGTCCTTTAATCTCCAGCTTTGCAGTATCTGGCTTCTTGCTTTTCACCCAAGCTAAACACTTACGACCTGACGTTTCCATCTCCTCTGCCCTTCTTTCCTCAACGGATGTCATGTAGTTTACTTCCATGACAAGTAATCGCTGCCTGCGACCGACGGCCGAACGTCGAAAGCCTTATTTCGAACGTGTAAATCTCATTTCTGCTCGTCCTCTTTTTATTTTTCATCTTTTTCACGCCGTCATGCTTCCCCATGAATCAACCATTTTTTTATATCGGAAGTCACAGGCGTTATAATGTTAACGCGTTCAATCACTCTCCCTCTCTCTCTCTCTCTCTCTCTCTCTCTCCATGTTTAAATATCGACAGTTCCTACGAAGATTTAACATATACTTGATCTACGGTTTTCAGTACCCAGGTACCTCTACCCACTCACTCAAGTTTCCAGACACATTGCTAAAGAGTCGCAGCTCATCGAAATGATCCCACTCGGATGAAGGTGGTTCCCCACTCTGCCGCGTCCCTTCTGAGAGCCTGTTCCCCAGTTCTTGATGGGAACTTGAAGGGCAACGTGAGAAGAGTGGGGAACGTCGCAAGAATGCGATGTCAAAGAAAAAAAAAGGCAGGAGATCACTTGGCTAGTGGGTGTTGAGCACGTGGAACTCCTAGCTACTTCTACACCAGTGCCGTCGTTATTGGAAAACGGACATTCCCTGGCATAGTGAGGGTCTTTGTAATTGGCACATCAAATGAGCAGTGATTTTTTGAAAATCATAACATGCAAACTACTATAGGATTATTGATGCGGTTATGGTGGTTCTTTAACACTATTTCTACCAAGAGGTGTCAAAAGACACCTTTCAAATTTTAACTTAAAATCATTCGTTTAGTTGAATCATTTCTCGACAATTAATTTGTTGACTTTTTATACAATAGATGTAAAATTATCTACATTTAACTGGTAATTTGAAATCCCAACAGTTTTGGCAAATATTTGCATTCAAACGAAAAGGTTTTAAAAGACACCTCTTGGTCGAAATAGGTATACACACAATCGTGGTAGAAATAGTGTTAAATAGTTCATGAGGTGTTTATTCCTTATCTTGAACTCCCACATATAGCCTCCTTGCAGTCTTTCTTCTCACAATACTTCTCACCAATACCTCACTCGGCTCCTAACACTCTCGCTTTCGTCTGATCCCTCATTTCACTCTTGATTTTTTCCTCTTTTTGCGTTTTTCTTTGGAGTGTGAAAGGTCTATACCCGGAGTCAAAGGACTCCTCGACAGGAAATAATGTGGGATGTGACATAGTTAATATGGCTTGATATTTAATTAAGGGTCTGACCCTCATGTAAGTGGAGGCACAGGACAAAGCTTTCAAGGAATCATTAGCATGAAAAAGAAAGTGAGTGATTAGTACAAATGATGATGGCAAAATCTAATTTTTCTTGTTCATCCAGTGCCATTTATACCATTTATACGTTATCATTCACCCGTAAGTTCTTTCACGTATTCTCTCAGGTATTCACACATTCTTGCCACGTGCCGTTTTCCGGTTACGGGTCACCCGATCTCGCACACGTGCATTCGCCGAAATCATTCTCTCGCAACATTATCGCATCTTCCTTGCACTTTGTCCATTCTCTCACAAATATACCAATGCCACACTACTGAAGACAATCGCATCCACCAAACGCCATTTCGAAAACGAATACTCCGGACAGCTAAGCTTTTCAATAGAGAGGACTCAATAGACTCTATTGAATAAAGTATTCGTAACGTTTTGCGTGGGATTACGAATATTTGCTGTAAGATATACATATACATACTGTATCATACTCATCCTTTTTCACAGATATGAATTTTTCTATACTCATGCATGGATAAGTACACATTGCAGAAACTTTTGGAAATTTCTACAAAACATACACGTTCCATTCAGCAACATCAGTTGCAAATCATGATCGACGTGTTACAGTTTCCAGGCATAAAACACGACTAGAACGTGATAGGACCGAAACATAATAGGAAAGTTCTTCGAAATGGGGAGGGCTTGCGTAAAGAGTTGGTAAATGTGTCTGCAGAGATGTAAGTACCGCAGATTTTGCACGATTCAGTCGTCTAATCTCCGGAAGCAGGTTTGACGAACGGAAAAATTCAGTAAAATATGCCTAATTTTCTTTCGTTTTTCCCCTGCTAGTTCCACTATTTATTATAATCGGTTATACTTCATTCCAAAATGTCGCAGACGAAATTATTTGGCAAAAAAAATACATCAAACTATAGAAAGTACATTACATAAGAAATTTGAAGTCGCAGATATGTTCATACGTAACAGACTTGGAAGCACAGAAATTTTCCTATACAGGAATTTCCACGCATAGAAAATTTCATGCGTACAAAATGTCAAGGCTTAATAATTTCTAAATATGATAGCTTCACAGAATAAATATAATAATTCCCTCGAATTGTATGCAAACTGTATTTACGCCAAACGTGAATATTTGAAGAGGAGAATTAATTGAAGCGAACACTCTGGTTAAATATAGACGGACACCGGAATGAATAGGTTAAAACAAAAAAAGGGAGAATCGTATCGTAGGAAATAAGGGACGATAAGAAGTAAGGTATTACTCGGGATTAGGCGTGTTATGCATTTAAAGCTCTGCCCCGGTGATTACTCCCTCTTCCCAGAGCTTTATCCGCTTCTAATCTGCGGAACCGACGCCCCGTCCTACTCTTCCTCTTTTTCTCGCCTTCCGACCCAGTTTGGTGAAACTTAGATTTATATGGGCACCAAGAATTTTAATTGAATCTTGAAAATCGTACGTGAATAATGTGTGTGTCATGTTTTCACTAGTTGTAATGTGTATTGTTCAACAGAAATTGGTAGATCAGAACAGAAGTTGATAAAGTCTGAATCTCTTATTTTATGTTGTGTTATGAACTTGGATATAATTGTCAAGATTGTACATTTTAAAATTCTTGGTTTTGACACTCATGCGACCCAAAATGTCCATGCTATGAAAATTCGATAGTTCAAAATTTACACTTCTAAATGTACACTTCCAAATTTCTACGCTTTATAATTCCTGCATCACTAAACATCTTTGCTAAAAAAAACTTCTATTCCTTGATATATCCGCACCAACAATTTCAACAAATTACAATTTGGTCACACAAAAAACGTCACAAAAATTAAATAAAACCTTCATATCAGAAACGCTCATTTTCTTCTCAACCTTTCGCAAAAGAAACGGATAAACACACGATGAACCCTATAAATAAGCTAATGAATTAAATACAATTAATTGAATAAAAAAAACGAAATAATATATAATACAAAGTTAAATTATCTTTTATGAAAAAATGCCCGTATTACAAATCATTCTTCCGTGGAACACAGCGAAAATATTTCAACTGTAAGCAAGTGTCCCGAGGTTTATTGTGATTTACTAAAGACAATACGTTTCGCGGTGTCTAATAAAAAATAGCCCACCGCGTCCCTTGTTTCTGTATCCTTCGAACGTGACCGCTTAAAGGATAACGAGAGGGGAGATTCGTGTTCTGGAAAGTAAAGCGGTACGGGCCGTAGTTTCGAATAAAATTTATCCGATGGCAGGAAGAGGTAAATCCTCTTTTCTCGCTGAAAGACGAGCCAGACGTCTTCGTTCTACTATCTGCCACCATTTTCAGTCGGGAACGGGAAACTTTCTTCATTCCCTTTTTTTTTGGTTGTTTAACTTTTTCTAGTTAAAGGAGAAGTTGTTTATTCTAATGTTTAACGGCGCTGGGATGAATTTAACGCGAGTATTTGTTTAAGGATAAACAAAATAGAGAAGAAATTTTGGAAACTGCGATATGCTTTTTCGACGGATTTTTTAAATTTCGAAAAATTGCAAGGTGTACAGTTTTCGAAACTTTGAAATTTTTTACTTCCAGAATTTTTGCACGTATGGTTTTGAGCACGTAGAAATTTCTATGCCATAAAATTAAAGTGCTTTCGAAATTTACACGTCACGTAATTTATGTGCATTAAAAATTTCCACATGTAGAAATTTCTATACCATAGAACTTCTACGGAATCGCAAATACCGCAAGTAAAATTGTCTACGTCACGAAACGCGGGAAATAAATTCTACCACCATTTTCAAATATTTAATAACGTTTCACCATTATGACAGAAGTCGTTGTTCACAAGAAAGGGGTGGGGTATTTTACGGTGCAATTTGAGATGATCGTTATTGGCGTCGAGAGAAAATTATGACGGTTATGAACGCCCGGTGTAATTAATTACATGAGTGATGACGACGCGAATGATGTGCCGTTGAAAATTATGTTTCCCCAACGTGATGAATTAAAACTCGCCACATTTACACGATAAATATTTAACGTTAACAAAATATATATCAATCTACGAAAAACAAATATTTTGTAGGGTTTATATAATGTTTAAAAAAAAGAAAGTCAGAAAGTTCTTATATTAAAATTATTTGAAAAATTGTTCTCGTGCTAGTTAATTATGCTTAACAGAATTAATTTAAAATTCGTATCCAAATGTAGTTGCCCTGCTAATAAATTCCAAATGTAATTGCCATTTTAATTGAAACATAAATATTAATCCATAACGAATATTATAACAAGTTTCTATAAGTTTAGCTCGTACATTTATAAACTCTGTTATTGAAGTCGTGATTACACTATACGATTTAATATTCATATTGTATTAATTCGAAATAACGGGAACGAATTTTAATATTTAATATTCTCACAAATTACTCGCGGTTATTATAAAGAAACCAATTTTCTCAAGTATATATTCCATTTTCATTTATCCACAGATAATTAGAAAATAAACTTTTAACAATAAGAGATTGTTAATACGAATGTAATACAATACAAGTTATCCGAGTTCTTTCAAATACAAGGAAAATAGTAAAGAAATTTCCAAGTAAACGTACACAATAATGAATAATACATTCAAAATTCTGAGAAATCTCTCGAATAAATGAACATTCGTTTCGCCCAAAATAAAAGAGTTTTAAATAAAAAATCCGAATTAATACTCGATAGAATTGTATACCTGTAGACGCAACGATGTCAATAGCAACGTTAGTCGGCGTTTCGCGTATCGATGTTGATGGATGGTTGCTGAAACGTGATACTTCGACGAGGTAAATAAATATTTCGCCGGGCGGAATGCCGGTGTAACCGTGATAACTTTCGTCATCAACTTTCCGTTTGATTGATGTACTGAGCCGCCCGAATATGTACGACAAGAACCCGATTCGCGATACGTAACATTGTTAAGATATCAATGAACGTTTACTAAAAGAAATCGTGGCCCGCGAATTAGTTTCTTATTTTTTATTACACGCTATATTTATTGTTCATTTAAATTGAGGTAATAAAATTTCTTGTACTTTAGATTAATTAACTCATTTGCGTTGGAGAGTTTTTATTTTCCTCTTATTTTGCCGGTCAATCGAGTACAAAGGGAATATTCATCAATATCTGCTCTGCGATAAAATGTTTTGTTGTGTTTTCAGTACAATTTTGAGATTTTCACCTCATGTACTCACGGATCTCCATAATTGTAACTAGATAACAAGGAAAGAAAGTGAACAGAGTAATAGTACACGCAAAATGCACTACGTTCAACCAAATTTATAAATGCTGAGACCCAACAAGGGCCCAGGTACGGGGACTCCCACCGAAGGGCCTGACTATACCAATGGCCATTTGGTGTTTGTCTATAATGTAGTCCCTTCATTAACGAACGGACATTAGTAATACTATAGACTATAGAACATTAGTAGTACTAGTAGACTACTGTAGACTCTACACTGTAGAGTGATATAGGTGTCAAGTATTAGCATAGTCTTACATAATTAAACGGATGTGGAGTCATTATGGATAGAAGCGGTCATGGTTAATTGGTCGCTCGATTATGTCAAAGTCCGATGATGTACGTTTAGCAAACTGTATTCAAACTGTATAAATATTTATAAGGTTGACTACCTCAAGGTGCCAATCGTTTAGGTATTTCTAGAATTATGTGATGACATATTATGTTGTTTGTTGTCAGAGTGAGTGTTGTTCGAGGAAAGTCAGTTTGTTTATGGTTCCACTGACCCTTCGTCTGGTGTCGATGAAAATTAGCGTTACTAATGGAAATGAAAACTGGTACTGCTGATTGGTAAACAACTTGAGTTACCACCCTGTTAGTGATCAGAAAAGGAAGATTTATGACACAGGTTGCCGAAATTGTATATCTTAAATGCTTTCAAAATGTGAGATATGTATAATTAATAAGTCGTTATGGACGTATACAAATTCATTAATTAATTAATTTTTTGTTAAACTTATTTATGCAAACATATCAAATTCTCTCAGGAACCGAAATTTCTTAAATGCCATGAGAATAATTTATGGCAATAAATAGTTCATGATGTTATCTAATTGGAATTTATTTAAGGAAGGAAATTCGTAAAAGAAGAACAAAATTCGATTGGAAGAATTATTCAAACTTGACAGAAAGTATGGAACGTTTTCGTTGTGTGAACATGAGGCCGTAAGAATTTTCACGCGTAGAAATGTGTATGTGTACCACTGTCATAGCGTAGAAATTTCGATCCACAGACATTTTCCAGGGTATGCATTTAAAAATCTAAAATTTTACAAACATCAAAATTTTGAAATGCAGAAATTTCCTGGCATAAAAATATCTTACGTTCACAAATATCTGAACGTAAAAATAGGTTTTCCTCATACAACATACAGCTTTGAGAATTTTCTGATAAAATAAAAAGTTGTTAACTTTTATTTTGTCATTCTCCTCACTATTACTATTAAAGATTTTAATTATTCATTTACTGCATATTATTCTTTTGTAATACCCTACGATTTTATTATTTATCATCGTCATTAAAAATAAAAGTCATCTAACTTATATGCAAAATAACAAAACATTTTGTCATGCGATTTAGAAAGGACGCGAATGAATAATGCTACATCTATATGTACTCAGTTCTTTCGTCTGAGAAAGTTTGTGTTCTTGCGCATAACCGCATAAGTAAGCACGTTTATCATATATTAATATGAATACAGCTTGCTTACATTTCCAGGTCGAAAAGTTAGGTAAACTTTAAGCTAAAAAATTTGCAAGACTTTTTACTCGTCAGCATTATTTCATCGACATATTTCGATTATTTATTTATCGCGATCTTACAACAGGTAAAATTATCTTCTTGGCTGAAATTATGAAAATATCACACCCCTTAGTTCCAACGCTTTAAAAATTCTGAGTCTCGATTTTTCTCCACTTTAAAACATCTATCCATCTTGTCGAATTTAAATATTTGTAAAGACAGAAAATTTTGGACTTAGAAATTTCTATACTTCTATCATTCAAAACCTAAAAGTAATATTGTAGATTCAAATATTGTGAGAAATTGAATTTTGGAATTTTAGAATATGTTCAATTTTGTAATTCGTGCCTCTCAATTGAGCATCAATTTCCTTGTGCTATTCAATTTCAAACTGTAAAAATTCGAGCCTCTTATAACGATACGTTCTCTTATGGCGATCTTTCCTTGACTTTCCGGATATGATGCTTACTTGAATCCTTTTCCCACTAAACATTTGAATTTATTAAAACCAACCTTACTTACTTTCAATACATTTGTCTTATTCTAACTACCCTATCACACATGCTTCCTTACTTATCACACTCGTTCACGATGCCTTAGCACTAATCGCTCGCCTTTCACCTAAGTTCCTAATCTAACGCGTTATGTACAATCCTATTCTAATCTATCTCTTAAAGCTATTTCGCGTGCACTCTCGCACTGTTATTATTCTTTCTCGCTCGCATCACATGCACCCATCGTCTCACTCACACTAGTCTTAACGTATTTATATCTATGTATAAATGCCATTTCGCCAAATCATTCTGTGGGGTTTTAGAAATAAGCGGAATCAGTGTTTTCGAGTGCATGAGCGAGTGTCTGCCAAATGTCAGATTTTAAAAGCGAAAATATGCGAGTTTATGGTGGACAAGGGCAGCGGTCGAGGAGCGACCACCATGGGCGTTTTCATGGGAAAACCCGGTCGACTCTTCGCCGACGGTCCGTAGGCCCTTGTCCTAGATATAAGCCTTATACTACAGGGTGTCTCAGCTAACGTGCACGTCCCTGAACCAGGTGATAGCTGAGGTAATTCTAATATAGGGAAGTGACATTCGTAATGTCGTACCTTAATTCGTGACCGAGTTATTAACGAAACACGATTGCGAATCATAGGGCTCCGTTGGGCCCAGCGGCGCGACAGTTCCTACTAGCGCAGTACCCTACTGGTGCAGACCTTCTACTATCGCGCCGCCGGACCCAACGAAGCCCTCCGATTGGCTATCGTTTTTACGTTATTATTGGCTATAAGGGACCTTATAGTATAAGGGATGAGTGAAAGTGAGAGAGTGAAGAAAGTGAGTAAGATAGAATGAAGTGCGAGTGAAAGCGAATAAAGAGTAAGAGAGAGAAAATGCGTGTATAAGGAAGCGAATGATGGGAAAGCGAAGAGAATGAGAGTTGAGCGCGAGGAAGAAGAGTGTGACGTTTAGTGAAACTATTAGCGAGTAGAGTTTTGCGAGTATTGAGAGAGTTTAACGAGTACAGGACTGAGTATCTTTTTTCGTGAGTTTTGCGAGTAGATTAAGAGAACATTTAAATATAGTTTAATTAGTTGGATATCGAGTCGCGTGAGTTTCTCAAGAATCAAACCCTAATCATTTTATTTCCTACAAACTTGGAGGCTCATCCGAGGATTTTAATCAACCAAACTCATCATTTTCAATATTTTTTCCTACAATTATATTAGGGTCAAATAGTCCGGATTGAGTAGGCTAGTGCTCCTTCTACATTGGTCTAATTGTAAGTCTTAGACTCTAAGGTGTTTTACTGACAACGATGCCCTTTAGGAGATAGTCCTCGGCCGCGATGGCGTGGGGTTACTCATGTCGGTGAGGAAGGCCCTCCTTGAGATAGTCCCGGTGCGCAATGACCGGGGATTACCCTTCGAAGGGTGCGAAGTATGGACACTCGAGATAGTCCACCTGCGCAACGAGGTGAGGTTACTCTAGTGCCCTTGTGGAGTGGAAATTCTAGGCGGTAGGACGAATTCGCTGTTGTTCACACTCGCTCACACACTCTCCGCTACCCATTTCACCTGATCCTATTTTATTCTGTATTCTTATAACCAACTTACTTTAAAATGAAATATTAGAAAGCAATTTGTGTCCAGAATAGGGATTATTACCATTTTGGAGAAATGATTTTTTAAACATTTTTTACAAAAGGGGTTGTATCTCTATAGGGGGTGGTTTTCATACAAAACTTTAGAGACTCTTTGTTCATCGTTTGGTGCGTACTATCGATACTGAAAAAGTGTCCCCGCATTTTTGTTACACCCTGTATGTATTTCCCATAAACTCGAAAGATAAGTCCCGATGAAACTGTTTCGTCGGACTTTCATAAATAAGTACTGACAGCGAAGTGTACTTATATACGAAGATTATTAATGTTAATACAAATCATTATTAACCATTAATTTATATACACCGCGGAATCCAACAACTTTTAAATTATAAAAAGCTTTGAAATTTATGCTTCTCAAGAAAGTGTTTAACTTAGAAGTATCTATATTTTTAAATTTCAAAATTTCGAATACTGTGGGTCTCTTAATGCGATATCATCCATCCTCTGAAAATTATCAACATTTCTGCGTATTAAATTTTCTCGGCTGATATATTAACAAATTTTCCTAAATCTTCATTCAAACACATAGTAAACAACATACTAATATTTAATTACAAATTTCATCCATGTAATCAATCTATTCACTTTGCTCTTCATTGCAATTAAAAATGGTATCTATGTGCAAACCAAAATGAAGAAATACATTCAGATTAGCGGCACGTTTCGCAAATTTATTTTAACCTTTTTTCTCTTTTTCCACTTGCCAGATTTTTCCTTCACAGCGTTACACATATTTTCACGAATAACATTTTAACAGTTGGATGCGTCCCAGACATATTCCTTCCTCGCACAGAAAATCTCGCCTATTTTTAGTATGACACCCAGCCAGTCCCGAAATGTAAATCGTATACTTTATTCGTGGCTCCCCAGGGATTTTCGATGCGTTGCGAATCTATCCGTTCAGAGGACGAAGATTCATGCATACATGGTGCCATGAAAATGGAGGAATCGAAACTACCTGAAATTTTGATTATAGTAAATTCAATATTTTGGAAATTTAGGCTAACCTGAAATTTCTTATTGGAAATAAATTCGATTGTTAAACAATGTAGGCCGCCCTGAAATTTTTTACTGCAGGTAAATTCCATTCTTTAGAATCTGGGCTATACTGAAATGTTTATTATAGATAGACTCAAATTTGTTGACGGCTAAACTGATCTTAAATTTTTATTTCGGCCAAATTCATTTTTGGAATAATCTCCTCAGGCCTGTCTTTTTTTATTGCACGTAAATAACTGCTTTTGAAAATTTTAAACGGCTAAAATGTACTTATTATAAAGTAATTTGAGATAGTAAAATGAAGTTGTATCAATACGTTAAATTTAGCAGAAATTTTCGAAGACATTACATTTTTTAATGATGAAATTTCAAAGTAAAAAAATATCAATCGCTAAGGATTTCATACCATGACAATTCAGATGGGCTCAGTTTTATCAGTTTTCATTTCAAATTATAAAACTTAATAATTCCGAGGCGATTAAATTTCATAGGGCAAAGATTTTGATACGTAGAAATTTTGAAGCATACGAATTCTAAAACGTTGAATTTCCAAAGTATAAATTTTTGAAACTCCAAAGTTTCAAGGTATAGAAAACTTTGTGTGTGCGACACTTCAAACAGACTGTCATCAAGTCGTATAACAATTTTGCATCCCCCGATTCACACAACAATATTTTCCATCATCCGAGGGTGTGTTAAACCCGATTTACTTCACATGATGCGTATCGAGTTAACGAGGGCGTGATTAGAGGGCTGCAGATGGACGACGGTTGGTTAATTTTCAATTAACCGAGACGGGATTATATGGGTACCTCGATCGCCGCCGGATAGCCAGATAGCCATACAGTTGGCCACCCTTATGTATGTCCGATGGGAACACCTATGGGGTGACCTAGTTTATTCTGATGGGAATTTCCTTTTTCTTGGAAATTACCATGCTCATCCTGCAGCAATTTTCAAACGTTCAAAATTATCTCGCACAGAAATGTCTGTTAACAATGATTTTTAAATTCAGAAATTTTTTTGAAATTGAAATTTTAAATAGTACACGAGTCTCCAAAGGTAATTATTTCCATATTCAGGAGATTAGGAATTGAAGTAAAAATATAAAAAAGTGAATGCATAAAATTATTATAAATAATTATTATTATAAATACATACGTAAAACTTTTAACTCTTATTTTAGACAGAGCGAACATTGGATATTTGCATGCATTGAACAATTCAAACGTGGAATTTTGAATCACAGAAATTTCTATGCAAATGAACTTCAACATGTGGAATTTTTAAAGACAGAAGTTTCTAAGCGTAAATATTTGTTCCGCACACATTTTTAAACAGGAATTGCTAAGCGTCAAAATTACATAGAAATCTAGATGTCTACTTACATAGAAATATCTACGCTATTCATCCCAGAAGTGGTTACAAAAGCGTAAAAATGATTTTTAAAAATTTTATGTGCAAAATTTCAAGAAAAAAACATTTTGGTACAGAAAATATTTTCAATTAAAAAATTCCTTAACATTGACAGTTCTACACGAGGAATTGGTAATTTTGAACCATAGATATTTTATACGTGCGATTTATAATACAATCAGCAGAAGTAAAACTGAAAAACGAAGCCCAAAATTTCCACCCCTACAATTTTAGAATAGGTATAGAATATTTAAAAAAAATTAATGTAAAAATGTTCGAGCCTTGCATATTTTTTTGTTCCAAATTTGAAATTTCTGCTGGATATATTGTGAAATTTAACAAAAGTTTGAAATTTAATTAATCAAAAAACGTGTCTGCTTTTTAAATATGGTGAGTTCTATCATGGGGCTGACGATATAATTATACAAGATTCTTGATAGCCGGCATATAACTGACAGTTTCCCTTTTTTACAGCGGAAAATAAAATTCCCAGAAAGTACTTGACTTTTAGAAAGGCCGGCAGAGGAAAGAGTACGTGGAATATGATTTCCCGGGTTTGAAACCGTGATATCTAAGCGTTTTAAAAACTACTTCTGTCGGATCTCGTTCCTCCTCTTTTTTTTTCTTTACGAGCCACCTCCTGCGAGATAGGTAATGCATTTTTCAATAGGTGAAACCGAAAATTTCGAGATTACTCGTAAAACCGCAGCTTTGGAACGCATAATTCTTTATATTCTGATAGAAGACCACTTAATGTTTTTTTTACATTGCACAGTGTTATACAATATCCAAATCTCCATTTCAGTGAAAGCAAACGATTAAAATGATAATATTTGTTATATATAATTATTTGTTATATAACAAATATATGTATATATATTTTAAAAAAAGGAAAATGTTGTATCCTATGTTTGTAGGAGTACAAACTATTTGTTGAAATTTTAGTAAGTTAGACGTGGCTTAAGAACATTAAATCGGAGATATGTATATGAAAGTCTAGGGACTTTGGAATGCATAGATTCCAAGGCATAGGAACTTTAAGACAAAAATATTTTAAGAAATACGACGTGGGAATTGTACAAAGCCCAGAAATTTTGCAATAAAAAATTTTAAATCCGCGGAATTTTAGACCGCAGAAATTATTTTGTGCATACATGACATTATAATATTAAAGTCTAGAAATTTCGGGAAACAGAAATGCAACATTAGAAAGTATCATAGCCTGAGGATCGTGGTCGCAGGAATTTCAAATCTTTCGGCGTAGAAATTCCGAAACCCAGACATTTTTGGTACAGAAGTTACATAACCTAAGTTGGTTGATATTATAAAACCTAAGAAATTTCTCTCTTGAAAATATCGGAACCCGAAATTTTTAACGCATAAAAACTGAGCAACTTCTCTTAATTTGTTACATTAGTTAATATATATATATTTTTATCTACTATCCACCAATCGAACACGGATCCGGTTTGAAAAAGTATAAACGTTGTGTTGAAAAATGCTTCCAGCTCTCTCGAACGGTTTCGAAGATGTTATCGTCGACCGACGTGAAATGTTTCATGTTTCTCGTCAGCGACGAGAAGAAATGGGACGCGCTAACGCGTTTCGCTAACGGTATCGCGAATAACGCGATAGACAGTTCTCGATGCCGATCCACGATTTATTGCGCCGTGTGATTGCTGTCATTCGTTCGTGTGGATTGATTGAATACACATCGGGTATAGTGATACACGTACTCTAGCTACATACACATGGAAACGCCAATAGTTGTTCGGGGTAAATGACATTTTTTTTTAATCAACTCCATAGACAGCGTTGATTATTTTCTGGAGCGCTGTAAACTATTTATTAATTTTAAAAATTCTACGCGTGGAAAGTTCTGGGATTGAATATTTCTGCGCAGTGAAAACTTTCCGCTTTCTATGCCTTTAAATTCTCATTTATGAAAATCCTTGTGCTGTGACGTAACATCCCAAGTACAGAAATTTCAGCGCATAGAAGTTTTATGGCTATTAAATTTTGTACGCACCGCTATTTCTGCGCACTGAAAATTCTGCGTTTGGTATTTTGTAAGCATCTACAACCCTGGCACAGGAGTCTAACGTGTGACATTTTCTACAAATGAAAATCATTGCATTTTGATACTTTGGAACATAGTAGTCCATGTCTATAAATTTCCGTACATAGTAGTTCCTGCGATTTAGAAATTTTACGCAACGAAATTTTTAAGTGTAAAAGTTACTACGCGCAGAACTTTTACGCTTGAAAATTGCTTAAATTTCTCCGCGTGGAAATTTCTAGTCGCGAAAATCTCGAGGGTTGAAAATTTTGAAATGTGAAAAATTCACGGATACACGATACCTTTAAATTATTTTGCGTGGCATTTCTATGCCGTACTTAAAATCTCTACGCCTGAAATTACTACACGAAAAGCGGAAACATTGAAAATTTCCGATCCCTGGAAAGTAGCCCTTTACATTTTTAAACGCATCCTGTACTTCAAGAAATCCAACTTGCTCCGGGCGACTTTTTCTCTTCGCACACACGAGCACACACTCCGAGACATCGACAGGAATCCCGCGAGATTTTACGATTCGATGTGACACAACCTTACCGGCTCTTACCAAGTTTCTTTTTCCTCTTCTTTCTCCTTCCGCGGCTTTCATGATTCTCTTTTTACCTCCGGTATTGAGATTATATGGCCCCCGATACGCCAACGTAATTCCGAGTTCACGATAATAAGACTCACAACGGTTTTCGATAGTATGATCGATACTCTTTCAGTAGCTTAAGGCTTTCGGATGAAATTCATTTCTACGCTGGGACCGTCGAGAATCGCGGACGGAGAGTTCATGTTAGCTAAGAATAATACACGTGAAATTTCATTTGAAATGGAAAAATATATTCGGCCAGTTTGCTAAGGAACACACCCGTTCAAATACCAAAGTAGACATTTTTTAGAGAGAACATTGGGAAAAAATCATTGAAACCTTATATTCGTACAAAATTTAAGCGTTGGAATATTTCGTGGGTTCGTCGCGTAGAAAAATGTTCGACATAAAACAGTCACACAGATAAAATTATTTGACCCCGAAAAATCCTGCGTATGGAACTTGCTGAAGGAGAAAACTTCTGTGTGTGGGAATTCCCGCGATAGAAATTACTACGCATACGCATGATTATTTGTGAAAATTCTTACGCGTTGAAAAGTTTTTGCACTTAAATTTCTCTGTGTAAAAGTTTTTGTGTTATACAATTTCGGCTCGTTCAAATTATCATTTGATTGAATTCCTGAAATTCATGATACGTCAACTTGCTAAATTATAAAACAATTATAAAACGCTAATTCGCCCCCGGAAAAAGTGAAAAGTTCATCTGGTAAATTCTCAAGTAATATCAATTAGTAGATAATAACCACATTTGCTCATTAACCACCTCAAAGAAAAACTTTGCCCTTCTTACTAACGCTATTCTAAAAAAATCGCGTTAACATTCCTACTTTAATTCTCATTTCAATGTAACCATATTTTTCCGCGTGGGTGTATTTTGCAGAAATTTCCCGAGTTAGAGTTCCAAAATGCAGACATTTAGAGGCACAAAGATTTTAGAACGCTTAATTTTCCAGCGTAGTTATTTAAACGCGCAGGAATTTTCATGCGCCGAAATTTCAAAATACTGACTCTTCCAAGCACAAATATTTCATGCATAAAAATTGGAAGTGGCGCCAAATTTTGCGTCGATTTGAATATAAATTTTACCCAATTTGATTCGCGAGGTTAAATTTCGCGTCGATTTAAATTTTGCGCCTGGAATGTCTGCGTGTGGACATATCTGAGCCTTAAAATCGCTATGTTTTCAAATTTCTACGCATGAAACATTATTTTGTGCTTGGAAGAGTCAGTTGTTTCAAATTTCGACGCATGAAAATTCCTGCGCTTTGACATCACTACGCGGGAAAATTAAGCATTCCAAAATCTTTGTGCCACTAAATGTATACATTTTGGAACACTAATATTGGTGAAACTTCTGTATTTTTGAACACTAATTCGCGCAAAAATTACAAAAGGTATACAGTTCCATTTCAAAAAATTCAAAATTATTTGACAACGAAAACGTAGAAATTTTTACGTGTAGGAATTCCAAACCACAGTGATTGCAAGACGTAAAATCTTTCTTACGCAGAAACTTGGAAACACAAAATTCCCCGTTAACGTTCCCTCGTTACTTATACATAAACTCATAAATCCGCAATTAAGATCGGAAGAAAGGAATATTAAGAAAGTAACCCAGTGTTTCCCCGCGGATTTCAGTGAAAAAAGTTTGACTCGCGCGAATTTCGCTGGCAAAACGTTCCGATCGCTGATTCCTCGGTCTATTAGATCGCGTCCGCAGGGACGGCATTAGGATAAAATGCTGGGTAACAAACCGTCGGGCCCCGTGATTGCGTCCATTCAACTTCCTATATCGACCGACTTTTTTCACGGACAAAATACTTGCTCCTTTTATAACTTTCTTGCTCCACAGTTATGCCTGTCACTTTATAGCAATCTTTTCGTAGCTTTTAATAGTTTGTTGTGAATATTTTGTTGATTAATCTGATTGGAAATTGACATTTAAAATATATGGTTCGAAATTTCTGTACGTGAATATTTTCCGAAATTTCTTGACGCATTAGAAATGTGAATAATCAAGAAATTCTCGAGGGATAAGAATTTGAATATCATAAAAATTGCTGGTTTATAGAACATTGAATGGTAATGATGAAGAATTTTTTGGATAACAGAAAATTAAGTTCTCTAGAAATTTGTTGGCAAGTTAGATATGTAAATATTTTCGCAGCGCAGAAATCTGAATATTCACCCAATTTTTTGGAGCTAGAAATACAAAATTAACTACGTTTTTTAACGCCAAAATTTGAAATATTCATGAAATACATATTTATGGGCAGAAAATAAATTCCATTTTTTGTAGTCTAAAATTGAAAATTGACAATAGTTTTGAATGCTAGATTTTCAATGCTAAAAACAGTTTCGTACGTCAGAAATTTGAATGTTGCAAAAACTGTTTTTTTTCGGAGATGGCTGAAATTTTAATAGAACTCGAATTTATTCAGAGCTGTAAGTTAACACCTACACAAATTTTTGAATCTCCGAAGTTTAATATTAATGCAATTATTTAAAGGGGCTAATTTGTATAATCTAACATTTCTTGGACCGCACAAACTTGAAAAATAAATAATTTTGTATTATTCTGCATAATGATACTCCGATATTTCAGATATGTTAACCAATCCAATTAAGTCATAGAATAATTGTATTCTAACAGCTTTCTGCATTCTTTACTGTTTCTTGTTATTTCATTTTTTTCACCCAGACGTCGCTCAATTTCCCGTTTCTTCAAACACGAAGGTGTCGCCGTCTCGTTAGTAACCCGATCTTCTTTTTTCACAGACCACGCTAGTAATTTCCCCGCCGTATACATTTTTTTTTCGCACAATTTCATCTTTCACATCTCCCCGAAAATGTCGGGCCGAAATTGCTCTCGTATTAACGCGATTAATTTTATGCGGACAATCAATTGGGGGTGAAGAATAATTATTATCATAAAAAAAATCTGAAAATTATACGGATTTTGTTAAGACAGATTTCAAATCATTTATATTTCCGACATTAAAATTTCGGTGGTTTGTAACTGAGATAGTAGATATTCTTATGGCTCTGCACGTTTGAATATCTATGGGATTTTTATGGCTAGACATTTCTATGATTAAACATTTGCATATGTATTTAAAGTATTCTATGACCAGAACATTTTTGGCCAGAGATATTTGTGGAAGGAAATTTTCTAATCGTAGACGAGGCCTAGGAATTTTCAATGCAGGAATTCCATAAACTAGAAACTTCTGACGCAGAAATTACGTAACACAGAATGTTTTAGCGTAATCATTCTGAAGCCTAAGAAAAGACCTTTGAATGATTAGAAATTTTGTATATATAGCATTTTTGTGGATGGAAGCTACTTAATCAGAAATTTCTATGGATAGAAGTAAAAGATAGAGTTTTGTATGATTAGAAATTTGCATGACCCGAGAATTTTGTACCTGGAAATTTTCATAGGGGTGATCTTCCATTTATAAATTTTGTATATAGTAATCCACAAAAATACATAAAAAATGCAAAGATATAGGCCAAGTACAAGAGGACGTGACTTTGGAATCGATTGCTCATTAACATAAATTTCATTACACGAAGTATTTGAAATGAAATAAATGTGAGCAAGTACAAATTATTGTACAGCATCGACACAATAGTGTCGCTAAATAAATTATTGTACAGCATCGAGACAATAGTGTCGCTAAATAAATATATTGAATTACCTAAATTTTCCAAAATATTATTTCTCCTCATTTAATTAAAAAATCTATTTACTGCTCGATTACTGTACTTGGTGGCCCGCTTTTTAAGAAGGTTCGATGGTGAAAAGTACCTATGGTATCAACTCCCCGAAGCTTAAATAGTTCGGGATGTTCGACATTAAAAGAGAGTTGTTAAAACATAGTAAATATTGTACTCGATCTACGTCAATATTTCAAAATTATCATTTTCGTCCAATTGCAATGAAACGCTCTCTGAAACGTTAAAGTTGGTACCTTCCTGATCGATCTTATCGTAGTTTAGATGATATGACTTTTTTAATAAAGCCTTCATTAAACTCTCCCTGTAACATGAATTATCTCCAAATTATCTCCAACAGATAACATATATAAAAATCTATGTTGACGGTAGAAAAATTAATTTCGCATGTATGTATAATAATATGACTAACTTCACGCTGCGAGACACGGATGACGGAATTATGAAAAATATGACTAACTTCACGATGTGGACAGGAGACGAAAAAAAAAGAAGGCGATGTGGACAGTCGACGGAGGAGAAAAAAATTACAAAAATCACGACTTTTTAGGTCACAATATCTCGTAACTGGCTTGACGAATTTTTTCGTAATTAGTCTTAAATTACTCGTATCGACGCCACCTTTCCGAATCATATCATATTTTATGGGAAATTTGTTGTTTTAATGCCGTTTGAATATCCCGAAAATTTCGACCTAATCTTTCCGGATAAGATACAGGTCTGTCGGCCGAAGCCTCATGCACTTGCCAGTCGAGGACTCTTGTACTTGGCCCGAGACAATTCCTTGTCTCTTGATCCCCCTATTTTAATTCTTAGCTTAATTTTAGGTTTAATTTTAAGTTTAATTTTAATTTTAATTTCAATTTATATGTGTATATATATTTTTTTTTTCTCTGTATTTATGTTTTGTCTCGTACTTGTCGTCCTTAAAGGGTCCATGCCTAGGACGCATATATTATCTATTTATCTATCTATATATTTGCACACTTGATCTTTCTATATACTATATACTGTATAGTATACACAGAATAGGATGAAATATTTTGTGATTTTAACAAAAATTTCCGCAAGTGGAAACAAAAGCACAAGAAATTTTTACACGTAGAAATTTGAAAACGCCGATATTTCACGTGTATGAATCCATACACATCACACTTTCACGCTCATAAATTACAAGATCCATCGGGATTTCATAAAATCTAATTAAAACAATAATATCAACGGATCCGTGCCAGCGAAAGTTCACAATATATAATTAAATGCATGTTTCATCTACATTATCTTTTTTCTCTCGGCAATTAAATGTCAGTAACCGAATTTGATTCGTGAGGTTGAATATATCTAGTCCTAAAAAGTCGTTTTAATTATCGAGGGTGCTTCGCTAGTGGGAAATACGTCGCCGATGCAATTAGCTTTTTGCGGCGTAGTCGGAACTTGGCCCACCGTTCAAAGGATAGAAATTCTTGCGAGAATTAAATGTCAATCAGCCATGACGTTCATTAAGCGAGTCCGCTTGTTTCCCCACCTTTTTTCCTTTATCCTGTCACGAACTCCACTTGAATGCCGAGTTTCCACCGAAACTTTTGTCATCCCACTTTCGGACCACGGAAGTTTCGTTACCAAAATTTTCGCTGATAGATAGTGTCTTATTGATTTAAGTAGAATGCGTTTAGAAATTCGAGTCACATAATTATTTTATAAGTATTTTTCACATTTTTTGCGGTATAGACTGAAACATTTTGAGTTACAAGGAGAATTTTGGAACTTATATTCAAATTCACGCAATGTTAATTTTTTGTTTCTCTTGGAAAGTTTCGAATGAAAAATACCAAAGTGACCGCGGAACTTTAAATGTCCTGTAAATTTTAAATAAATATACTAAAATAACGAAAAGTGGTTTTACACAAGGTTTAGAGAATTTTTAAATATCCCGATTGTTGACATTATTATCAAATTTACAGCGTCAGATTTTTTAGGGATATTTTGAAAGGAAACTGTGGAATTTACGTTTTGCAGAGATTGCGGGGGTGTGAAAGTCTTGAAATATTTCATCGCGTTTGATTGAACCGTCCTCGAGGAGTTATGAGTTTTCAACCGTGAACTGAATCAATTTTGGCTGACTTGTGATTTTTTCAAGAAAGATTTACGTACTGTGTTTTCAAATTTAAAGAGTATACTTACACTGTTGCATCATTTGCGAGGTAATCAGGTATCCTGATCTAACAAGAGAATATATAAAATTTTATGATGTTAAATTAATAATAATAAATATATTCAATTTTACACAGTATTTATATATTAAATTAAAGTAGAAGAACGATAAAAAAACTGGTAACACATAAAAGTTAATAAAACTCCAAACGAATTTGACAACTGAACATAATTCGAAAACGTAAAGTTTTTTCAGTTACCAAAATAAAATTGTATTTCAAAATTAAGTCACAAAACTTAAACATTTTCGGGACATGCTATTTAAGCAAGCAAATAAAGAATCAACCAAATTGTCAACTTGCATCATTTTTCCAGACTCCAATACAATTAAATCGTACAATAAAACACGGAAGAAATCACGTGTCATTTATTAAAATTCATCAACAAACACACGTCATTTCAAGATCGCTAACCAAACACTTCTCGAAGGCATAACAATTCCACTTTCGAATTTCTCCGATTCAAGAACAAGGACAACGAAAAAATGGATGATAATTTGAAAGAATCTTCGGAAAAGGGAGAGGAAGAAGAACATTCGGAAAACCCGGAAAGAGAATTAACCGGGGAAGCTGTTTACGACGATGATTTCTTCGAGTTCAAGGATTACGAATACGATAAGGACGACGGGAAGGAATGGGAAATGGAAGGTGAGGGCCGTTAGTTGGAGTTTCGAAACTTTCTTACCGTGGAAAATAACTTTTTAAGTATCCAATAAAGCGTGGATAAGCCCATTGACTTATAAGGTTAAGGAACCTGTGTCGAGTATTCCATAAAGCGTATACGAGTTTTCCGCTTGCAAAATAATCGCATTATTAATCGATAAATACCTCCCGCACTTATTGTATCGCAACCGTTTTTGCGTGTCTTAATTTCAAGATGGGCTTTTATTAACTTAAGTGTTTTTACTTTAATCAGTAAAAAACATAATGCAGATGTTTATTGTAAACCTATTCGTTTCTTTAATTTATTATCTGGTTCAAAGAGTTAGAATTTCTTTCGAATTTTTATTGTCACGGTTGACCACAATTTCAAAATGACGAATGTGGAGATTTTTAGTACAATATTTTTACTATACTTTGAAGGTTTCAAAGAAAATGTGAATAGCTGCAATAATTTGTAAATGTTGAAAACGTGTGATTTTTAGTTTGAAAAATAATAATAATATTCTACTATATTTTCTGGAAATTGCGTAATGTACTTTCAGAAATTTCAAAAAAATCATGATTTCTTGGACAATTGTTTGTTAACAAATCGTTCGACCCATTGTCTTCCTAATTTACGATTGTTCTGTCATTAATTACTTAAAATTTTTTAATACTATATTTATAACTTTATGTAGTTTTGACTATTTTAATAATAATACCGTTTTTCCTATTAATAAATTCAGTATTTCTAATTCATGAAGGAATTTTCTCGTATATTCAGTTTGTAACAAAGCAATTACTTTCTCTGTAATTGTAACAATAACTCGAATTTACAGAAACGAATACCTTAAGATTTTCAATTGTAAACAACGATAGTTTTCTTATTTCATAATAACATAAATCTAGAAGATTTTATTATAATTTAGTTCAATTTTACAGCAAACGCATTTACCCTGCTTTTTTCGGGTATACTCGCTGTAGCTTAAAACTAATTAAGCACAGACGTGCACGCTTTCGAAATGAAATAAACCGCGTAAAGGGTTAAAGAAAAAATATAAAGCTTTGAAATATATTTAGAGATGGAGAGAACGGATTGGGAGAAAGAGGCGAAGAAGACAGTGAACATAGAGCTTGAAGTACCGATGGAAAAACGAAGAACTATTTATGAATTGGATTCTTTTGCATCTTCTGGTCCATCAGCTAGTGATATCAAAAGATTAAGCGAAGCAGATATTCCGGACCCGACAAGACGAATTCGATACTCTCATTCGATGGTTAGTCAAATTATTGGGAATTTAAAGATTCAATCTAAAAATGAAATATTTAAATACAAAAATCGCAATACGTGAAAATTTCCAATTACGAAATATGTTGTGTTTTGGGATTCCCGCGAATTAAAATGTCTAATCGGGAAAATTTCCACGTGTAGCTAATTGTAAAGCATAGAAATTTTCAACCACAGTACTTTCGAATTTTCAGGGAATGTCTGGTATAGCAAGACTCAATCTCTCTCCGCTAACGCAGAAAATCATTGGCTGTGTGATAGGAGAAAATGTGACAACCGAGTATCCATGGGTTTACGTTCGTAAAGAAATAATAGGTTGGTAAACATAAAATATTAACAAATTTCATGGAGATTTCTGCGTCTTCAAATTTCCATAGGTGAAAATTCTCACGCATGAAACATCTCTGTATTTCAAAATCTATACGCAAACACAATTTAATTTCTTGACCAAATTTTTACTATTAAACTAATAATTTTATCGATCGCTTAAAAATCATAAAAGTTGAACTTTTTAAAACTCCATAAAATTCTAAACTTACTTACATATGAAAAATAAAATATTTTAAACGATTCACCCATCCACAGTGAAGAACACACTTACTATTATTTGAAATAACGATCCGACGTTTCGATCCTTTTTGGGATCCTCATCAGGGACAAATCTCTTAAACTATGTTCCCTACTGTGGATGTTAATTAAGAATTGGAGACAAAAAGTGATTTTACTCCGTTAATATTTGAATTTCTTGTTAAAGACAGCACGTCAATAAAATGCGCAAAATTAATTTTCTGCTAACAATACCACAACCCATAAGGACACTGAAATCATTTACTTAATTAAAATCCGATTTCATGGCAACGCAAAGAGGACAACATCGAGTTACACGAAGAAAGCAGCGACTTTCTCGCGATGAAGAATGAAATCTTTTCGTTTCCTGACACGAAAATGTTAATCGGCTACGCACCATCGTCAACCGATGAAGCACAGTTCTACATTTGCTTGACCGAAGAGGGTCGTGACGCCGTGGTTCAACACATTCAAATGCAACGGGAGGAACACGAAAATAGGGTAAAAAACGCGTTGTACAAAACGTTGGGAACGTGGCGGGAACACGGAAGCGGAGCTGAGATCGATGAGAGTTTGGTTACGAACACGAGGCCACTGCTTGAAATCGAGGTAAAGATAAAAGGCTATAGGAAAATTCACGTCGGGTGGAAATTGTCAGTGTAATATTGGAAATTTATGTTGCCCGAGAAGTTTTATTTTACGCCGTGAATATTTTTAGAGCAGGAAGTGCCAGAACGTAAGAGTTTCCGGATGGGCAGAAATATGAAAAATTAGAAATTTGTGTGCATAGAAATTCGAAGCGTAAACATTCGAAGGTGTGAAATTTTTTAGTGGAAACATTTAGATAAGCGTAAATTAGCACGCTTGGATAATTTAGAAACGTTGACGTGAAGAATTTTCAGTTTTCAAAATTTCGACTGGCTAAAAATTTGTCTTGCATGAAAAATATATTTATTTGATACGAAAAAGTATGAGCTATTTAAAAGCTGCAAACGCAAAAACTTCGACGGGTCTACGTTAATAATTTCGTGAATCTTTTAAGAAATTTCGCTTATATTTGTTCAAAAATTCCGCTAATATTTTTTCAAACTATAGAACAAATTACGCTCGTCCAGACAATTACCGTGCAGGTAATCTTATGTCATATCTTCGTAATAAATTTAAATCAACATAATCGAGTCAACGAATATCGTATTTAAAAATTTACTTAACTTCCTCCCACCATTTCATGAAAAGTAATCGCGCGCTTTGTCTCTAAAAGTTGTTTAACTTTTGCATATTCCACGAAAGGAGTACATCTTTTATTTTACAAATTTCAAAATAATCATCTTAAACTACGTATTTTTCCTTGGAAATTAAAAAAATATACATGGTCCATATATTTTTTTCCGAAGTAGGTAGGGCTGTTCTCAACATAATTTTGTTTTACAAAAAGCGTTTAAAAGACATATACTTTCATTGCGTGAAATTTGTATTAAAACCAGGTGATCTCCACGGCGGAATTGCTCAATGCACCGATGAATTTTCTCGACAGACAAGCGGACGATCAAAGGGACGGCTACGTTGACCTTCTGCCATATCGCGATGTCTTCAACAACGTTTCGCGAGATCTCATACACAGAGAAATCCAAGTGACGCCGATGTATCGCGAGAATGAAGCGCAAACTGAGCCATCCATGCCCATGAATACTTGGATCCAATATAAATACGATTACAGCGACATCGATCTCTCGAAATTAAACGTCGAGCAGAAAGAATCATTGAGAAGTTTCTTGCAGCGCTACACGAACGAAATGTGCAACCAGGTTTGCCTTTTAATACTTGATCCACATATAAATCATTATTATTTTGCAAAATGATTCTCGGTCAATAAAATATTATTCAGATTTTTTTAAATTTTGAGATTCTTAATATAGATTTATTATTCATTAATTATTTTAATATTTCACAATTTGACAGTATTGATATTAAATTTTAATTAATACGTTTGCTTTTTATATTAAAGTGGAAAATTATTCAAAAGTCGTAGGCTTTCAAACTTTAATTTTTTCCCACGTAATTAAAATTCGAATTAATTAGGCGTCAATAAACACGACATGGGATATTTACACGAATGATTATTGGAATCTTGTACGAAACGAGGCAGACACAAAGCCGCCAGTGTTGATTGGTTATAAAGAGCATCAAAGTTTCAGCGACGGGAAAAGGATCGTAGAAAAAGTGATCAATGATCTTTCATGGCATCCATTGTGGACTGGAATTGTGTTTGCGGCTTACACGCGACAGGCAAAAAGTAGTCATTTTATTGGACCCGATGTTTCTGACGAGGCAGGTTTATTGTTAACAAATAATTAATATGAAATAATTATTCAAAGTAATAACCAATGATTTATAAAGGTAACAACGAAAATTTGAGTCATTCATTTCATGAAGATTTGAAAAGATTGTATATAAATTAAAATTATTACGCGACAAAATTTGCTGTGCGCTTAAATTTTTACGCACATAAATCTCCATGCTTTATATTTTCTATTATCTAAAATTGTTTTAATCCGTTTAAATTTACGTGCGTGAAAATTATCATTCGTCGAAGTTTTGACAGTCTGAAATTTCAACAGTAAAAAGTTTCGCAGTCGGAATACGGCGCAAATGAATATTTCCGTTCTTTTACCTTTTTCACTCCATGAGCATCCGATGCAGCTCAGTTTTCACTTTGAAATAATTTCGGACACGGTAATTTTCACCCTGGAAAATTCTTGCGCACTGATATCTCTGTACTCGTTTCCTTCAGGTAATTCGTGCCAGTTCGGGTGACAATTTCGTGCTGGTGTGGTCATTCAACGATTGTCTGACTGCTAAGCTGGTGTTGGAATGCCCCAGGGAGGTCACAGCGGTCTCCACCTGCCCTCAGAATGGGAACCTAATCATCGGCGGCTGCGCCAATGGCCAGGTCACGCCATTTTACACCTTGACAGTTTCACTCTTCTTATCGTTAGTCGAAATTGTTAAAAAACTATGCCAATGTATTTCACATGTGATTAATGGAAGAAAACTGTCACAATGTGATTATACGTATGTATGTATACATATATCCATACATATACAGGGTGTAACAAAAATCCGGGGACACTTTAACTATATCGATAGTACGCATCAAAAGAAGAAAAAAATATGTTAAAAGTTTTGTCCAAAACCCATCCCCTATAGAGATACAACCCCTTTTGTAAAAAAAATATAAAAAATTATATTTCCGAAACGGTAAGTCGTAGGAAACCGATTTTGATTGCGATAAAACCGGCAAATGTATGTATACATATATGCACATGAAGTTTAGAAATTCTTACGCACGGAGATTTTAGTAAATTCATCCCCCCAAAATGCGACACTTCAAAATTCTTACGCACCGATTATCTCTGTGCGTAGAAACTTTAAGGTGTGGTAATTTAGACAAATGGAAAACATATCGCTGGAAATATCAACGCCTGAAAATTACTCGTGGTATTATTGACAAGTATAAATGCTTTGGCGCGGAATTATTGACTTGTAGAAAATTTAACATGCGGAGATTCTTGAGCGTGCGATATTTGCCACGTGGAGAGCGTCGAAATTTTCTCGTTTTGAGATTTCTACGCTCTGAAAGAATTTCGCGCCAAAATATATTAGTTTGGATAGTTCTGCGCTCTCTGGCTCCTTGGCATCAATATTTTCTGACAATTTCTTCGCATCCAAAATTCCTATACCTACCATGTACATTAGGGTGGTCGTTAAAAATTAAATCTTTTGCGACGCCCCCCAAAAAGCTTTCTTATGATGCAAAAACACTGGGGAATTTTTTTTTTAAATTAAAAACAACACGTGCCTCAAGACGATCTAAGTTAATTTTTTGGTATAATCATGTTTTTGTGAATTTTTATGAAAAATGTAATTTTATTCGAAATATAAATAATTATTGAACCCAAATCAATAAAAAAAAATGTAATTCAAAAGTTTTCCCAGTTGATTTGGTCTATTAAATAAAAATATGAAAGATATTCAAATTAATATTTTTATTTTAAAACTAAATTAGTACAAACATAATTTTAATATCTAGATTTCTTCACTCCAAGGTTTAAGTAAACTTTCTTTCGTATTAACTTAGATCGTCTTGAGGCACATGTTGTTTTTAATTTTTTTTAACAAATTTCCCCAGTGTTCTTTCATCAAAAGGAAGCTTTTTAGGGGGCGTCGCAAAAAATTTAATTTTTAACGACCACCCTAATGTACATACAACATTATAAACAAGATTCCCCGTTCAATTTTTCAGGTTGCCATCTGGCACATTCCCGGGAAAATCGAGCATGTGGAAGCCGTGGTGGTCCATACAACGGCGCAAGTAAAATATCGTATCGCAATGCGAAATCTAACAATATGGATGAAAGAATCGATTGGTTCATCGGTAGTCCGACCAGCTGCCATGTCATCTTTGAAAGACAGTCCACGAGGTGCCATAACGCAAATCATGTGGGTTTCACCGTATCATAAAGTTGATAAAAATGGGCAAATTACAACGCTGCCCGAAGACACAGCATTCGATGATTTAACTTGTCAGTTTGTAACATCGAGCCAAGATGGGACCGTGGCGTTTTGGGACCTAAAGTTAGTATGCTTTTTAATGCTCTGAACACATTTTACCCGTTGTCCTCCAGTACCCCTGGGTCGCATTTTATGGGAAAAGTAGGAGCTGATAGGGAAATTACTTGGTTGTTTCGGACAATGTTTTATTTACTAGAAACATAAGGTTCGAAGCGAGAATTCGTTGGATTTAGTGGAGGAAATATTTTTTATATTAGATATTGTTGTATAGAGATTTTAGAATGTAAGAATTTTACATAGACGTATTTGTATGGTAAATTTGTAAGTTTTTATGCACAGAAGATTTCCGTATTTAGAAATTGTAACGGGTTAATAAGACGCTGTATTTTGAATTGTAGCATTTTTAGACAACGATATTTGTATATATCAAACTCTTTAATCGTAAAGATTTGGCTGCGTTAAGATTTCCACGCGACATAATTTCCGCTCATCAAAATTCTTACCCACCACGATTTCTCCGCTTGATTTCTCATAATTATATAATATCTAATTATGTCATATTATCCACGCCAATTTCCCCCATGCCAAGATTTTCATGTTTCTTTTAAATATCTTGAAAAATAAGTGCGTGAATTAAAAAAATAATTCCGACCAAAGTTGTTATCTTCCCATTAAACTATGATACCGTAATAAAAGATACATTTTTCCATCAAAGAACAAAGAAAATGTCCCTTTTGCTTGGAAGTTTCTTTTTTTACATTGGGCAGTTTTCGATATTCTCATTTTCCTCAATTTAAATAGATCTCTCTGTATAACGAGAACAAAAAGAATTTCAAAAGAAGTTAGTTTCATCAATTTTTAATGAAAAACTGCAGCACTGTTTAAAGGTGGCAAAAGTTTTCAGAAAAATTCATTAAAAAACATTAACCGGCATGAAACAAAAATTCGTTGTTTACCAAAAATTTTTAAAATGTAGTTTGAATCATGCATGAATTTTTCAGAAATATTCCTTTAATAACTTTCAACACACATGTCGAGAAATTTTGGAAAACTTAAAATAATCATTAGTTTTTAAAAATCAAATATCAAACTCATCGAATACAAATATACTTGAGAAACGTAGTTTCCTAAGCTTCACCAATTTCACGAAATCTCCAACCATTTGTAACTACACTTTCAAAAACTCAAGCATTCCGTAGCTACAAAAAATCTAATCAACCTCCGAATCGCGGTGGAATTACACGCGAAGTATCTAAAAAATCTCCCCAGAAATAGTGACATTCTTCTGACAATCGAAACGAAACCGTAATTTCAAACTCGAACTATTTTAACCCGGCAAACAAAGTGGCAGAACAATCCGTGTTCGTCGGAACACAAGGCTCCCGGCGGAACTTGTATCTCCGCCCTTTGATTCACGCCGAGATGCAATCGGCCCCTTGGTTTGGTAATTTCGATTGGTCGTCCACACCTGGCTGGGAAACTTGTCAACTCGGGCGGGAAACGAGAAGGAACAACCTTGCATGGGCGGCTTTCTCATTTCTCCTTACGAAACTTCTCTCGCCAGTCTGCGGAACTCTAATGGGCCCTGCAGAACTTGCCTCACGGTTTCGGATTCTGATTCCGGCGAGTTAACGTCTGTTGGAAATACGCCCCGAAAACGGGCAACAACCGCCCGACGCTTTGGACCCTGTTTTGATATTCGCCGTACATTCCGAATCATTTCGCACGGACCTTCCGGCGGAGATCGCGGAAATTGTTTCTATCCGCGAACGGATCTGATTGTCGAAGGATTTGGGATCTTGTTATGAGGTTGCCTTTCGGAGGTTGTTACGTATATTCGTGCGGAAATTTTGATGGGACATAATATGTATACATCGGAATGTACATATGTGCCCATAATTATGAAAATGGTCTAAGTCAATATTTACAAATAAATGATAGTCTTGATAATTTGTTAATAAATTTTTCAAAACCTTTAAAAAACGTAATATCCAAAATTTTTTAAAAATTGACTTAGACCACTTTCATAATTATGGGCACATACGTAGTTTGATCTTTTTAAGCGTGAGAATTTGTTTTATTGAAAACTTCAGTGCTCCTCCAATTGTACACGTTGATATTTCTGTCATTCGTATTTTCACGCGTGGAAATTGATTTCCTTTGAAATATCTGTGTTTCCCAATGTTTACATATGAAGATTTCTGCGCTTCATTGTTATGGGTAAATTTCGCTCATAATTGTTATGGGTAAACATGTCTATGTGTGGAAATTCCTATGGATGGAAATGTCTATTATTGAAAGATAGCGAAAATTTCTTCTGTTTTATATATTTATGCTTTCATACTTTTGTGCGTGACGATTACTGTGTTCTCCATTTGTATGCGTGTAAGATTCTTTTGTTTGGATGCATTGTTTAGACAAATTACATGGGTATATGTGTTATTAAAAATTTCTGTGCTCTCCATTTTTATGTGTAAAAATTCATTCTCATTGATTTTTATTTTCCATCCGCGAAATGTTTTCCTTTTCATTTTCGATACGTGAAAACTTAAATTCATCCCGGAATCCATGCGATAAAAATGTTCATAAAAAATCCCCATTTGCAGATCGTTGCCACGACCGACTATCCGTCAAACGTCGAAGAAAGATCCGATCATACGACCAGACGCCTTAACGGATGCCATATCTCCATTCAAAGTTTTGGATCGCGTTTTTAAACCAGAATATGTACTGGTAGTTCAATATCCAAACGAAAGTAGAAAAATGGTTATAACAAGTCTTAGCATGTATACGCCGAAATTTAAAAAAGAACGAGTTGACACCATGCCAATACCAAAGGACATCACTATTCGCAGATATTATAAATATATTTTAGAGAAGCCGGATTTTGTTATGAAACCATACATACTGGTTGGAACCATAGAAGGTTTGGTTTAATTTTTCCTACGTCCTTCCTTTGTACGGCGATTAAAAAGTTACTTGGGGAACGGCGGAGAAATTTTGAAAAAGTAGAAATTTCAATGTCTGTGAATTTTAGAAAATAGATATATGAATACATTAAAACTGTCGAAAATATTAATTGAAATGCACGTGTATTTTGAGAAATAGAAATTTTAATATAGGGGTTTTATCGAAGAAACAAATTAAAAACATAGGAATTTTGATAAATAGGAATTCGGTATAAGAAATTTGGAAGAAAAAAGTTTGCATTTCGAAACGTAGAAATTTCAGGGCACACAAATATTAAAACAAAAAAGTTTCACTGCTTAATAATTACAACTCCTCCAGTCCCCAAGTACTTTTAATCAACCCGTAAACTCCATTACGCTACCCAATCCAAAATATAAACAAAACAATTACTAAATCAGTGAATATAGCCTAAATCATATACTCCATTGCACATTCCAATTCTAATTAAAGGGAAACCAACAGCACGATATTATACTCCAATTAACCGGCACCGCGTTATTCCTAATTGTTATCGAAAATTACAACAAACAAACAGGCGATTTTGGCTGTATAACTTGGGAAGGTTTCGAGTTCACCACTGAAGTAACAGTGAACCGCGAGATCTGTAAGTGGTCCTGGATCAAAAGGGTCCACGATGGACCAGTTACGCACACAATACGATCAAAATACTACAACGATGTGGTTGCCACAGTGGGTGGAAAAATATTCGCCGTGTGGAAGGACAATTTCGGAGAACCTTTAATCTGGAAACGATCGGATCTCTGGTGAGAAAAATTTTGTTTCTATGGGAAATTTATCTGACTACACAATTTTCAGGAACCGCGGTCCAAATTTTGTAAATTGTGCAAATTATCCGGAAAAACAAGGATATAATTGTTAAAAAAGTATAAAAATTAAGATCCTATGCTTCTGTAGACATGTTTAATCACACTTAACCCATTGAAAAAACAATGTATATCGTATATCGTTGTATATCGTTACAATTTAATAATCCACCGATGAAGAATTAACGTAGAAACTTCCCGGCGAGCGATGTGGGCGTAACTTGTGGCTGTATTGTCATGCAGATCGTGTTTAAAGTTCGATAAACGACTATCGAAAACTATGCGTGGCCCGCGTCACTATTCGGTTGTACAAGGTGATTCAAAAAATAAACTCGCATGAATTCTCACCAAAAACATTCAGAAAATAACTAGAACTTGTTTTCATTGCTTCACACTGAATGATTGACTCTTTGGTATGCGAAAAAGATTTTTTAGGTCTTAAATAGATAGACACCTTTACATTTCATTCAATGAATACATCAAAAGAAAAAAAAATTATTTATACATCGTTCCATTTTAAGGAATGAGGTCCCATCTTATTTCACATAAAAAAATCATATCGGTATCTCAAGCACTTTCCAAGAAAACAGCTTGGGACACTTTATTTGGCACAGCCTGTACATGTGTGTGCTTTTATTGGTATATAAAAATGCGGGGAAGAAATACATCGTACGCAGTACAATTACAGACTGCACCGGTTCGATTTATCACAATGTTCGTGTATTTCTCTTTTTGTGATAGAACAATGTCCATTGTTTGAAAAGCGAGTATATTTCTCTAAAAATATCCGCTCATCACTGGCCTTCACAATTTCTAATAATCACTCTGGCAGGGGACCGAGTCACATTTTCCATAACGCGAAAATAAATTCAATTCCTCCACAATAATTGCCAGGTTCACTTGACGATTAACACATTTCAGGTATACCGCATGCACTTGGGGCAGTTTCAGGCCCACAGTGCTCATCTTGGCCCGAATGGACGGCAGCGTGGAAATCTGGGACCTACTGGTCAGCAGCTCGGGGCCAACTTTCGTGCAAAGTCTCTCGGGTCGCATCATTACCGGCATCTATACACACGAGCTCCCATTGGACCCGCAATGTGTGGGTTTCTGTGACTACAATGGGATTCTTCGAATGTTCCTGGCACCCGTTGCATTTGTTCTGCGTAATGACGTGAATATTGAGTGGATGAAGCGATTCCTTGATAGACAAGAACATAGGGTTAGCGAAATAAACATTTATTTAATTAAGTTACTCATAGAAGATGTTTTACGAATCATGCTATTTACGGATATTTAAAAGAATGAAACTATCCAATTTGAAGTCAATTAAGAGTGAAGAATTGTAGAATGTGTGGTAATTGTTCGAGATTTTATTGTGTCATTAGATAGCGGAGTTTCAAAGTTGGCAGAAAGATTGGAACGCGACAAATGCTGAGAACATCGAGGAGAAGAAAAGGATCGCGGAAAAAGAGGCGGAAAAGAAGCAGTTGGAGGAGGAAGAGAGAATTAAAGCGGAAATGGCAGAGGCTATGGCACGTCTGCAAAGTGCCAAGAAGTCCGTTGTTGTACGAAATAGTATTTATCAGAACCCTCCTTGCACTCTCAAATTCTTATGTTATCATGTCTCTATGATGTAAAACATATCGATCTTAAAATTTCTGTAGATTCGTAATTGTTACGCCACGCATTTCCGTGCTATGGAATTTTCCAAAACTTAAAAAATTCTACGCACCTATATTTTCAAGCAACAGATATTCTATTTCTTAATATAGAAATTTTCTAAGAAAAATGTCAATCCCTCCCCCTTCACTCCACCACCACAGGGGATTTGAACCTACGTTACAACACCCTACCTAGCGCCTTCGAAACTCAAACCTTACCACTGGACCACCATTATTACCTTCAAAATTGTTCTTTCCTTTGTTTTCTGATTGTGTTTACATCGTTTTTCGATTATACTTTTTATTTATCTCACATAAAATGAACCATAAATATCCTTACTTACGAGCTACAGCTCTTTTCATATTTCACTTACCTTACCGCTAAGATAGGTTGCGCATGTTATGAAAAACTCTTATGTAATAAAACAACAAAACAACGCAACTACGTTAATTTGAAATCCGAATCCGCAGAAAAGGGTGCCATGGCAGCTACTCGAAGCAGCTCGCGAAAGATGGAAAGCCATGGAATTGCAACGAATGCAGCAAGCAATTTTGGAAAAAAAGGGACTTCGAAAGGACGATCTTGAAAAACAAAGGGAACCTATTTTAAAGATCCGGCAGGAGGCAAAGAGGAAACGGCGAAAGATTCGCGAGATCCTGCGGCAACAAGATCAAATTTTCGAGGACACCATAGCCTTTTTGTTCCCGGAACAACATCAGGAACGAAAACGAGTTTCGCTGCCTGAAATTGAACCGACGGTTGAGAAACGTGAAACCGCTCTCTCGATAACCACGGAATTCATCCTGAAGTCAGACGTCCAGGTAGAGATATTTAAAACTCAAATATCTGCACGTCAGTGTGTTCCAAATAGCGAGTCAGAAGTTGGTTTCTCCGAAAAGACTGGCGATATAGACTTGAATTTTGTTGTCGTTAAATGGGATGGAGGACTCGGTTGTTTGATTGTAAATATTCTCACCGGGAGCCTGTCGGAGGACCTTATTTTTTAAAAAACGAAAATTAATAATCGTTAATAGAAATACTTTTAAAAAATTTTAATTCACAAAATGAGATTCTTTGGTCCATCTAAGGACACCCAAAAAATAAGAGTATGAATTTTCTAATATTTGAAATCCGGAGACGGCATTTCCTTAATCACTTTTCTAAAATTTCCAGGAACGAATAGATCCGGAGGAAGAAATTGTCTATAATTTCATGGAAATTCAAACCATGGCGCTGGTGGAAATTCAAAACCGACCATTCCAGCACAGGTTTAATTGGCAAAAAATTCTGTCAGAGGGAAAATGGAGGAGAATATCTATGGATGAGGAGCTTCGAAAATTGAACAAGCCGAAAAGATCAATGGAGTAGACAGAAAAAAATGGAGAGATTTTTTTCAGTTGAAATAATGGAAAATGTTTATAGAGATTTTGAATTGTATATACTTTGCGGTGCTACGAATATTTCTGAATTGGGACGCGTATTTTATTATCATTATGTTTCTGTGTTTAAGTTTGTAATATATAAAAATAAACTTTTATCGACATATTTAGATGTAGTTCTCGTATTTTACAATATTAATTTGTATTTTACATTTGCTAATTCTGTTAGAGTGATTTTTCGATTTGGACGTGACAATATTCGTTGCAATTTAAACAAATATTCGAAAGAATTCAGAAAATCTTTAAGATTTAGTAAACATTTCTTTAAACAGAAGCATCGTTGTAAATATAGAAAAAATGTTTTTAATTTTGAATATTAAATATTTTTCAAAGTACAACTTTGCAATTTCTATTTCTTTTTTTTATAAAATCAACATAATATTAAACTAATAAATTTATCGATCGCTAAAAATTATAAATGTGAACTTTTTACTTCGGCCAATAATGCGATCCTAAAAACTCTATAAAATTCTAAACTTACTTACATATGAAAAATAATATTTTAAATGACTCAAATGTGAGTCATGTAAGTAAGTTTAGAATTTTATAGAGTTTTTAGGATCGCATTATTGGCCGAAGTAAAAAGTTCAACATTTAAAATCAACATAATGTTCTCTAAATATCTTCACCAAGACAAAACTGTTTCGTTATTCAAAACTTAAATTGATTATTCGAAAATTATTGACAGAAATAAATTGTGGCCTTGAAAATTTCTACACGCTAAAATATTTGAATTACAATATCCCTAGAAAATACAAACAACAACACAAATATCCCTGAACAAATAATTCCTAAATGCAAGGATGTATAGACGCCAAAATCCCTAGGCATCGAAAATACCAAGGCATAAGAGTTTTTGTGCACAGAAATTGTTGAGCAAAAATATTTGTGTGTATAAAAATTCCTAAGCTCGAGAATTTGTAGATTTCAAAACTCCGTGGTATAAAGCCCTGGTCGATTTGAAGAAGGCAGAATTTCTGAAAATTTTAAGACTCCAAATTTTGTAGGCTGAAATATTTATCATCTACTAACGTTTGTAAGCGCTGAAACTTCTAGACGCCACCACGTTTAGTCGCAACGATTCGAAATCCCGAAATTTCTAGATGTCAAAATTGCCGAGTCCCAAAATTTCTAAAAGAAAAGGTGTCACAGAAGAACTAAAATTAGTATGAAACGAAAGAAAAACAAAGCGATATAAAACTGTAAATAGGCTTCCTTATTATTGTTTTTAGTCGACGATCTTTTAAAATGTGAAGAAATACCTATCAATAAGAACTTAAAAATCTTACTTCATTTTTCATTATACAGTTAATGAAACACACTTTAAACAAAAAATTTGTTTAATATTCCAAGATGTGTTCGAGAAAACATTGCCCAAATATACCTAATTCTACTCAACTATTTACTCTTCTAAGAATACGGTAAATTTACCAAATTTTCAATTTCACCTGTACCTCACAACACACATCTATATGTGAATGTGTGTGCATCGCGGGTGTGCGGCAATTTATCGGTTACCTAACGGGATGGTTCTCGGTTATCGGTTATCGCTAATCGACGATCGCTCGGGCTTATTCGATTACACGCTAATCACTGGTCCGACCCGATCGATTATGGTTATCCTATCCCTGCAGATACATTGCTGGAAAAAGAAAATTTGCCTCCGGGGACATTGTTAGCTACACCTTCCACTTTCCAAAATACGCCTATGTATATAACGAATTGTTGTTTTGCTTGATTTTCGTTAAATTTAATCTTGTACACCGTGAAATATTGTCACCGGGAAATTTGTAGGCCTCGAGATTTTGACCTCTCCAAATCTCTGTGCTTAAAATTTTAAGGCATGGACGACTAAGAATGTTTGGACCGAAGAATTGAAATGCATAGAGACATTGGTGCCCATTTGGTACTCAGTTGTGTACACGTCGAAACATTGAACTGTAGGAATTTCGCGGCCTACAAATGTTTGTGGCTAAAAATTTTGTCTCCAAGTTATTTTGCCGTTTGTAAATCTTTACACTCAGGGATTGTAACTTCTGTTAATGTTGGACTATTTTATCATCTGGATATATTGCCGCGTATTAATGTCAAACACCGGAAATATCGTGAGGGTATTCCAAGCTTCATTTACCATTAACTCGAAGTGAACGGAATCAATGCGAGGAAACATGTGTCCCACATTTATTAATATTCCTAATAAAATGATCGGTCCTTTAGATGAAGGACAGAGCGAGGCGTAATATATAATGGTGGAGAGAAATAATTGTAAGTTCTGAAATTTCAAATTCATTTACGGCGCCGCGTCGCTGAGTTTTAATCCGGTTTAATTATGAAAAATCACCGGACCGGCCACTTTTCCTCCAGACATTTAACAATTTCTCTTTGTCGGCGGACGGTGAATTATCAGTAGAAATTTTTTCGTCCTTGATTTATCGATCCTACTCCTAATTTGTCGGTTTAAGCACCATGGTCTCATCGAGCTGCTTTTCAACTCGAAATATAAATCCTGAACTCGAGAATACCGAGAGAAAGTAGCGAATTTTTCAGCTTGCGCTTTATCGCTAGTACTTTAATTTATTTGTAACGAAATGTTCCACCGTTAGTAACATTTCTCGCAAATAAATTATTGAGGTCAAATTTTTATATATGTTTTCTATGACATTGAAATGTATTAATAGAACTCTTCAGTTAATCAGAATTCGTGATAGTTACGGAATGAGTTCACGGTGATCAAAATAAATTCGAGACATATGGAAATATTAAGGCACAGTAATTTCGGGTGTAGTTATTTTTGATTGGTAAAGGAACTAATAATTATTGCGAAATAAATAATTTTCTGAACAGATATTTTTGTGAGCAGGTATACAGATTCATATAAACCTCAATACATATAAAAAGAAATATCAGCACGATAATATTTTGACTGGTAAAAATGTTAAGTCAAGAAATGTTCGCATCTCGCAGTTTGAATGAAATTGAAAAATTGAAAAATTGGAAACTTTGTAATATATAGAAATACCGGCGCGAAATATAAAAACTTTAGTCTAAATTTAATCACCATAACTTCCACCCATACAAATTTCAAAATCACCCCAACGTAGTCATGAAATTCTCACCCCTAACAATAATACCTATTACATTATCCAACGGGGAACCGTTAACATCAAAAACATTCTTTATTCCCGAGACACACACGTTTGTCAGTGTCAACGTGGTTCGGTTATCATGGATTACGAGCATCGCAGGAGGAGCTCGATATAAAGCCACGATCCCTCCGACGGGTGGTGGGTTAAAAAGGAGGGGGGAGGGAGAGAACGGAAAGAAACGGGAGAAAGTGATGACCCCAAGGAGCTTCATAAACTAAATTGCTGGATGTCCCTTGCTTAGGTATTACTGGGATTAAGGAGATCATGCGCCTTAGGATACCCTGCCAACTACGACCTTTTCTTTTCACGCTATGATTCCCATGATTTCTTACTTCCCACAGAACTTATAGGCGTGCGTTAACTCTTTGAGAATAATTTTAACTACTTTTTTTCAGTTTTATTGGTCATTCAAAATTATGGGATATATTGTTATTTGCAGGTATTGTTATGCGAGGATGTGGGACAATCAGATTTTTCCAAAACTCGGGTTTGGCGGGGTGCAACTATACCGCCTGTGATTCAGCTTTGGATACTTTACATTCGCTACTTTATTCTTACGATATCGGCGATGGTAAACAACAACGTTGAGTAAAAACAAGGTGAGACTGAGATCGTGAAAGAAGATAAAAATGAAATCCCTGTGTATCGGACAGCCAATAAACTAATGTAACGTTGACAGTTTTTTATTTTAGATTTCTTTATTATACTTTTCATAACATGTTAGTGAGATTCTTCTGATTAAAACAATACCAATTACGACATCATTTGGATTATTTATAATTTATCAGTCTTATGTAAAAAAATGGGTAATGTTATGTAGATATTATTTTGTGTGGTATCATTTTAATTAGAAGAACTTCAGCAATATGTCAATAAAATTTTCCGGACATAATAATTAAAAATGTAACAGTTTCATCGTTCTATGACTCTTATCTCGTCAACAAGAAAGCTATTTATTATTTTGGAGGCCCCAAGGCTCGTTATAGCATGTCAATATCGTGTTATATTATTCGCTGGACTGATTCCATGGGGAACCACCAACGCTGGAGATGAAGTGCGAAATACGTGCATACTAGGATTTTAGCATTTCTACTTTTGTTTGTGCAAAATTTGAAGACATAAACATTTTTAAATAACGGAATACCTAAGTGATGAACATACTAAGGCACACAAGTCCTTTGACGTCAAAATTTTCTAGACGCTGAGATTTGTAAACGCCAAACTGGGGAAGTTTCTGCGCGTCGGTATTTCCTTGAGGAAGACTTCCAATTCCAAATTTCTTGTGTCAAGAGTTCCACGCATTAAGGTCGCTCCTTATCTTTCACTCGAACCATGTGTGACTTCAGCGACAGGTGCAGACGAAACACGAATTATAAGAGCAGTAAGGGATGTCCCCACTTTCTATCGGTGTGTGCATGTATACATGGTCTGTCCGGAAAGTAATAGGACTGATTTTTTTCCGCCGCGACTGTACTTCGGAGCTCTCGAGTGCCGACTGGATTCGATAGAGGAGGTCCTTAGCTAATGAATGAGGGGTTGGTCAATTGTCTCCGAGCATCTGGAGAGTCAGGACAGCCTTTTTCCCGCGACGTGTTTTTGTCCGCGGTACAAGCAGAAAATGCAGCGTTCGTTAGAGCAGAGGTTGGCAATCGCCAGAATTTAATCAATTCTGTGTGAAACGCGGTAAATCTGCGACAGAGACATTTGATATGATCAAGCAGGCTTATCCAGATAATACTTTAGTAAGAAGTAGTGTGTTTCGGCGGTACAAGGCCTTTCCGGAGGGCCGGGAAGAGGTCGCAGATGAAGACCGCGCTGGAAGACCTTCGACTTCGACAAACACCGACAATGTGACTCGTGTGCTCGAAGTTTTGAACTCTGACTGTCTACTGAGTACTCGTTTAATTGTCCAAATGTTAAATTTACCAAAAACTGTGGTTCATGACATTGTGTCGGAGCACCACGACAATGCGGCGGCTCACACCTCCTTTCTTGTGACCAGCTAAATGACCCAGGCAGGTATCCCAACGCTTCCCCAGTCATCCTACATCCCAGATTTGGCCCCCCCGAACTTCTTTTTGTTTCCTCGCCGGAAAATACCGATGAAAATAAATCATTTTGAAACGAATCATTTTGAAAAGAGGGGATCCAAGCAGCTTGTACCGCGGCTCTAAACGCCATTCCGGAGAATGCTTACCATGACGCCTTCAATGCTTGGAAATCGCCCTGGCAGCGCTGTATCGACGCAGGAATAGCCCTTTTTGAAAGTTTATCAAGAATTATAACGATTGGCTCAATAGTTTTTTTTTAATCGACTCAGTCCTATTACTTTCCGGACAGACCATGTATGTAGCTCAACTATACCGCTCTCACGGTCATTGCCGGAACCGAGGGACGGAACGATGAGTAGAAAAGCCGACAGATGAGGTAGAAGACTAGATAGGAAACCCTGGGCAAATTTTCGTATCAGGAAAAGAGGGTCCTAGAACCACTCTACCATTTTATTGTTACATTCGCCACTGCCGACTTTTGGCTGAAATCGTATTTAATAGCACGTACACGGTATACATATATTCTGTGAACACAAATGATATTTTATTCCTTTTGGCGGAAGAAGAATTATATAGAAACATCAATTCACACTATTCTTCTTTTGGAATAATGAATTAAAGACTTTCCATGATAATAAAAATGATAAAAAATCTATAGATTATTATTGGATGGGGCGTACTTTGTTCATATAGAAATTTATTAATTTGGAAATACAATAGCGCTTACACACGCAGACATGCACACATTAACACTAGATTTACGGATGTTGATTATATACCTACTTTTACTGAAGTGTACTTTACTAATATACTAATATAATTTACTAAGTGTAAATTAACATTTACATATGTTTCATTACTTAACTAAAAACCAACGTATGTATTTCGAAAATAATATTAAAGTTTTATATATATATAGTAATCAAATTTTGAATGAGTCAAATTAGCTCGGTCCGTAAATCTAGTGTTAACACGTTCCCGCCGGCGGTCTTATTTGTAGTTCTCGGCATCGGACGGTTCTCTAATTCATAGTTTGTCCCATCGGGCGGCGCGGAATAAAGACACATAAAATTGCATGCTTCATTTGTATCATTAGTGGTACATGCCACCCGATGGGACAATTGTACATGTACCACCAGTGGTACATGCCACCCCGATGGACAATCGTATATGTACCACCGGTGGTACATGCCACCCCGATGACATTTGTATATGTACCACCGGTGGTACATGCCACCCGATGGGACAATTGTATATGTACCACCAGTGGTACATGCCGTCCCATGGGACAACCATCTGTGTACCACTGGTGGTACATGCCGGCGGGAACGTGTTAATCTGCATGTCACTGTCACAGCGTTCTGGTCGTTCACGCATGCGCGCAATCACATTTTCGAACAGACTCCCCAATCTTTGCTTCCAATACAAAGTATAAAACAAACTGTATAATACAGTACACTAAGTATAAACAAATGGTCAATGGTCGTGGCGATAATTGTTTGCAAAGTACGGCAGAGCATTAATAAAATCACTCGATTTTATTACGTTCAACCACTAGCATGGTTTAATACGTTCGCAGACAGTAGAAATTTCAGTGAACTGTAAAAATAGGCAAACGATTTTCGAAATAAGAAGAGCTCGACTAATATTAAAATTTATATCTCATTATAATTTTAAATATTTCATTGTTTTCTCAAACTTGTGCATAATGTCTGACAAGGAGGACACCACTGGCACCTCGACGACGAAGGCCGAAAAGGGCGACTGTCAGTTGCGTACGTGAACGCCATCTCCCAGCGCCTTCTCCAAAGCGGCTACAACAACGTTGCCAGTGCCGCCATCATGCGAAGAGGGACGTCGCACTCGACTCATTCTTCGGGTGGCCTCTCGCCCGATTTTATTTTCAAGTCGAGGTCGTAGATCGGCAGTGTGGCTTCACTCAGGAAAATTCTCAAAAACCTGCCGGAGAATGCCCGGCAGACATCTGTAGACGAGATCCAGCGGATTTACGAGCATATCGACAACATTTATAAGACCTTTAATAAAGAGCAAGCCTATCTGGAAGTCACCTTGCCCAGCGAGCATATTACCCATAATTACTGTACTGGTAACTATGTCGAAACGGCTTCTGACCTGACCTTCAATGTGAAGCTGCGACTATTCCAGCTCTAAGCTCAGTCAATTCTCTCAACACCACGTGCAACTCACCTCAGGTAATGCAAGCCCCATCCAAACTGCCGCATCTCGACCTGCCAGTGTTCAGCGGCAATTATTTAGAATCGTCAACATTCAGCAAGTCGTTCAGTTCGTTAATCATCATTAACGGTACTTCTTCTGACGTTGAGAGGCTGCAGTATCTCCGGGGGAGTCTACTTGACGAACCGCTGTAGCTCATTTCTTCGCTGCCTCTCACAAACGAGTCGTTCACTCCGTCGTGGGAAAACCTGAAAGTGCGCTTTCAAAATAAGTGCCTCCTCATCCAGGCACAGCTGGACTAGCTGCTAACTAACACGCTAGTGATACGCCACAGCGTGGCAGCGCTCAATGATATCATTGGCACTGCACGACACGTGGCTGTGTCACATCGTTGACCAGCAACGCCTGAGTAGTGCTGGGACGCCTTTTTGAGTCGCAAGATACTTGGACAAGGCAACGCGTGGGGCTTGGGAAACTAAACTGAGAATATTTCAGGAGTTCGCACCCAAGAAGGAACTAGTGGCATTTATCACATCAAAAGCACGGGTACTGAAGTTCGTGGAGGCAACGCCCTACGGAACCAGCCGTCATTTAACGCAGCAGCGATCAGCTCACACTGCAGCGCAGGTGTCCTCTCAATGGCGACAGTTAGTGTAGATCTTACACCCGTAGGGAGATTGTACCGTGACCTCGCCTCTATGAACATACACGCACGAAGCGACTAGCCTCCGCGCTAGGGCACCGACTCGACTGCTGAAGCCAGTCTCGCAAGGTTGATTCCACGAGCATCGGTTACATCGTCGCGGGCGGTCACTCGGCCAAGGATACACACGTTACAACGCGGGTAACGTACAACTATGCCAGCACCTGGACTGAGCGGGTCACGGCGCCAACCCCTCTACACGGAAGAACAGTGCTCGACTTGACTTACCCAGGCACAGGCGGCGGTGCCACAGAGGGATCCCCGTTAGCCGTCCTTCGCTAGAATCTCAATTGCGACAGATATTGTAGCATTTATGGCCCACTTGGGGCACACCACACCTACGGGTTTCTTCTATATCGACTCTTTGCTGTGCAAGATGGTGCTAGCAACAAAAATTTATCTTTCTAGATCAAGGCCGAGTTCAGACCCCCGCTGGCACCTTGGCAAACCAGTACCCCACAGAGTCGTACACCAATTCCAGGCATCCGGGCACACTGCCGGAGATGCTTGGAGACTCGAGCCTCACGTGGCAAATTATTTTGATCTCTGCCTTAGTATGCAGTCACTTATACAGGGTGTCCCAGCTAACGTGCACGCCCCTGAACCAGGTGATAGCTGAGGTAATTCTAATATAGGGAAGTGACATTCGTAATGCCGTATCTTAATTTATGACCGAGTTATTAACGAAAAACGATAGCCAATCGGAGAGCTTCGTGGGGTCCGGCGGCGCGACAGTAGAAGGTCTGCACCAGAAGGGTACTGCGCTAGTAGGAACTGTCGCGCCGCTGTGCCCAACGGAGCCCTATGATTCGCTATCGTTTTTCGTTAATAACTCGGTCACGAATTAAGATACGACATTACGAATGTCACTTCCGTATATTAGAATTACCTCAGCTATCACCCGGTTCAGGGACGTGCACGTTAGCTGGGACACCCTGTATAGCAGAAACGCGGCAGCTTCTGTCTTTGAGTGTCTTTAAGGTGGGTTCCACCGACACCAAGTACCCACTCGCTCCATTGGTCAACACGTCTTTCCGCCGCTCTTGTTTCCCAAGCGAGAGTATAGAGCATTGCTCTGGCGTGTTCTCATCAATTAATGTCAGTTCTTATATGCACTTCCCGCCAACTATGGAGTACTGCCATGATGCAAAATAAAAATTCGTTATCGCAACCGGGCCTTGGCGCCGCGCCGGCTACGATTTAGATAAGCAAGCGTTGGAACTGGTTATACGTGCAGTTTGCACCAGCACCTGTACTGTTAGGTGCGGTCCTACCCTCCGAAGAGGATAGTGCTCGGCTTGACTAACCCATATTGGGGTAGCAACCGGGTGCCCAGGAACCGCCCACATCCCTATTAACCGTACCGCCAAGACAACTCGGCGGATGCTTCCTCCTAGCGCCACGCGGAGACTTGGATTTGGTTTCGCTAACACTATCCATATGACTGCTGTCAAGTAGATCATTTTCTGGTCTCGTGCGAGAAGCTTCACTCATTGATCATCCCTGCTAGGAGGCAGTTGATTACGAAACTTTCTTTGTGCTAGAAATGTTGTGGAAGGCACGCAACGACGAATTGCAAATCTGCTCATCAAGGCAAGGAGTGTGACCGGATGCACCACACCATGCTCAACCCTGGCAACGGTAAAGGTACGGATGCCCCGTTTCAATCAGCTAAGCCAACGGCCAGCACATGAAAAACTTATTGAATTTCGGGTACAGTCGTCATCTCACAATCTCACTCTCAAGCGAAACAATGTTTCGACACTAACGCAACTCAGTCTTAAATGAACAAACGGTTCGCCGCTAACACACTTTCGAACATGAACGATCAACGATCCGTGGAATGTATCACACACAACAACCAAATACTCCTGGCAACAGTCATCGTTCACGTCTCTACATCAACGGCAGTCCACGATGTGCGACTGCTGATCGATGCAGAATCAGAATTGACCTTCGTCACAGAAACTCTCATTACAAATCTCGGAGTTCAACGCAAACCATTTAACATCTCAATCGTTCGAATTGGAGGTAATCAGTCAACTTCAACTCAGAACCAAGAATATTGTAACTTGTATCGGAAGTTCATGAACGAATACAAAACTTTCAATCACATGGTGAAAGCCACTTCACTCTCGCCCGAAAATAAATTCGTCTGATGGGGACCACGGCCTAGAGCCCCTTAGATGACAATATGAGAACATGGCAGTTTAATGAGTAGCTCAATGGTAGGCCCAATACGAAGGTGAAACGGGTTGGATCGAACCCGCGCTAGAGTAGATTTGGAGCCTTCTCCTTCTGCAGAGCACGTGATCATCTTTCCCTTTCCTAACTTTTTATAATTTGGCACAATAGATTGATGCTGAAAATTCAGTATCGATGTTGAACGAGATTTAACTACGTGGTCATAGAATCTCGAAACTTTAACGCACGAAAATCCGAATGGATCACAAAATGGTCACAAAACTTGCAAGATCCGGCTCAACGGACCAAAAATTATGTGTACGAAACGCGTACAGGCACGGCACCCGTGCCGTTTACAGTTGTTGAACTGCGAACTCCTACAAATTCTCGATTATATAGATTTCACACATGCACACGACGTGCGTCACCGCTGAATAACGTTTGAATAAATTTAATAGAAATGTACGACACAACATGGTTTTATTAATTGATAATTACACGTAATTAGCACCGACATTCGGTATAAAACATTCAAACGGAAGAGAAATAGCCAGTTTTGCTTGCTGGATTTACACGAATACAAGTGTAAGTGCACGTGCTCACACCGAGTGTTGCGTAATCGAGCAAGTACGACGTGAGAGTGCTTCGCGTGCCGGCAGATACCTCGACACGCAGGCAGGTGCGTTCCGAGACCTATCGTTATCGACCTTAGTCGATTAGGATCTAGGACGCGCTGATATCGCCCGATGCGCTCCTGGATGAGTGGGTTTCGGAACGACCACAATTGCGCAGGAAATCAGAAGAACCGATCTCAAACAATGACACAACAATTAAAATTTTGTTAAACACCTTTTTCGACGAAAATGAAATTTTGTAAAAAAATCTAAATGAATACATTATATTTAACATGACTCCTTCTTCAGTAAAATTGAGCAAGAATTACGATCTGAAAAATTTCTGATGTAACCCCTTGCAACTGTTTAAAGTCACAATATGCGACGTAAGAAGAGTTTCCTGAATCAAAATATCGGCTAGTACCCTGAACCGCAGGCTAAAGATATCCCGCCAGAAGATCCAAGAGGTGTTGTTTCACAATTATATTCAACCAAAACGGCAGAAATTGACCGAAAACACAGGTTTACACCATAAACTTTCCATAGCTAACCCAGTCCAATGTGACTGAATAAGGTGTTTAATGGTGCATCACTCAAATGAGGGAAGGGTAAATCAGATCTCGTCCGGTATAGGAAAGGTGGGTACAGAGAAGGCACTATCAAAATTCAGCGTACAATGTATGTCATGTATTAACAGAAATACACATAATTCTAAATAAATGACACAAAAAAAGAGATAATCTAATCTTTAATATAATCTATCTCGTTGGTAAAAGCCAAGCAAGGAGGTACAGAAAGAAGAGCCGCGATGACGCATGAGAACAAAAAAGTAATTTTAACGACCGTAATCGGTTGCGATACAAAATAATAAAAATACGTTAATTGCAAAATTAACTGAAGGCGGTGGCGACCTAGGGACGGAGCCATGTCATGGTTAGCGCTGCGCTATCTCCTAGCCCAAACGTGTACTCACTATCCAGAGGGTTTACGCGTGTGAGTATCCTGTGACGACAGCTGGTGCGCGCAGTCGCACAAACATAAGGTTACAAACGACATATGTATCTACATCATGTATACCTATGGGAAATCCCTTTTATGGGACGTCTGTAATAAGGTCTTATTTTAAAGATAAATGTTCAAGACACTCACACATTCTTTTGAAAAATCGTATTCAAAAAAATATATTAATTTTGGAAGCCAAATTTCAAGGAAAGAAGATCGTTTATAAAAATTCCGAAGTTATACGTCCGTGTCTACAATTTTTGTCGTGAAAATGAAACCTCAGTTGAACAAATTATTTAACAATTACAACCAGCAGAATGTATGGCGTAAACCCTTGTAAACAATAGTATTACGGTCCACGATTTTGGTAATGGTGCATCTACCGTTTGTTGAATGAGTCACTGTTTTGCATCCTTGTAAGTCATTGGTCAGACTGATTTACTCGGAATGGGACAGAGCTCTACTGCTATCAACGCAGGTAAATGGAGTAAGGTCAGGTTAGTTGATGCTATTGATGCTAATACTTGATTACATCCACGCTTCTGAGCGCCCTTTGTTAGTTCGACGCCAAGACGACAAACTTCAGAAACTTGTAAATTCCATCAAGAAATAGCACTACAATCGTCTTGGTCGAGACTGGCAAATAGTATCGAAATAAACATATGAATCTAATCGAGCCGTTGTGAATGCAAACTCCGAAACTCTTAAGATTAGAAAGTTCTAAATATCAGTTAAGAGACACTTGAAAGGGAAAGTTTGTCAGATCCTTTTCCAAGTGCATTCTCGTCAAGGGTTTTTGGATGCTGGATGAGGCCTTCATTGTTTTCCCGAAAACCATTACAAACCGACGTAGTGGGAAGGCTCAAAGTCCTGTGTTATACTGGTGCCCTCCGCCGCGAAAGGCAGTTAGTTAGTTTTTAGTCGCAGAGAGTGAAGTTTGGAGTTCTAAGTGCGGTTAGCCAAGGCAGGTTGAGTTGACATCAGTTAGTTAGTCGAGTTTTTAGTAAAGTGAGTTACACCTCATACTTAAGTTTGGGTTAAGTGAAAGTATCCACCCCAAAATCCCCAATGCAGAAAAATACCAAATAACCTCCACAGCCCACATCTTACGTATAACTAAGGTAAACGCGGATCACGATAGTAATTGAGAACCCGAGGTACTCAATTAAATTTGTTGCATCCGTGAGTAACCAATGTTAAATGGGTTCCTGTCAGTATTACTTGGTTCGGATCAAAACCGTCCGTAGCAAGTAATCGAGAGTGGGTACACACGCGATTAAAACTTGAAGAACCAGTGACATTAACACTATTCTTTCGTCAGTGCCTAAGTGACACAATAATCCGGTTGAAAGGCGAAGTGGAAGCGTGCAGTGAGAGAAAATCCCACTCTCCTTATCAATAAGAAGCAAAAGTTCAGTAGATGCACCCCAATCATGGAGTTGATCGACACTTGGACGAATAACCACAAGTACCTGAATTTCCCCGACTTCTTACTTCCACTCTCGTATCACCATTTTGACAGTAGTACAACTCAGCCCCATCCCGAGTAAATTGGTCTGACCATTGACTCATAAGGGGGTAAAACACTGACTTTGCGAAACAATTCATAGACGCTCAGTTTCCGTAATCTCGAGGCTCGACGCATAGTCTAGATGTCACATTTCCTTAGGTTTTATATGTATTTACACTTCGGAGGTACTACAGATTGCGCGGGTTTGTTTGGCAACTGGTGTTCTCGTTTTTAGTATTCAACCGGATCAGGGGTTTGGTCTTTAGATATTTCAGACAGAAGTTATTGTATATTATTATCTTGATGGGTTCGCAATTACTACAATCGTAGTGGAATTTCACCTGGAATCTACGATTTCCGGTTACTCAAACCCGATTGAGTTGCTTTAGAGATCGACGGTTATTATTGGGAAAGACGTCATGCTTCGCTGCAACTCGTAGAAACTACAGTTTTAGTTGATTATCTTTACAACTTCCAACAATTCTCTTGTTCTAGTTTTGCTGAAAATTGCCTAATATGTATGTGTAGGCAAGACTTGTGGAGAAGTTGAGGGTGTGCAGGACGTATTGTCGATAAAACCCTTTCATCTAATCTTGGTTTCAAGTAATTTGTTTGGTAAAACTGAATTTCGACAGGCTCGATGGTTTTGAATGTCTACTGGTAATAATGTCTTCCGTAACTTCGCCAAACAAATAAACTTGTGTTCACAATTAATATAACGCGATTAGACTAGAAATCAGAATCGGAACATAGAACATAGAATCATAAGTCTCGTTGTGACTTCAGTAATCGGGAATATAAGTGCTACGTAAAAGACCTGAATTATGAATCACAGTTCGTCGTTTAAAATCGGAAATATAAATCAACGATGTAACTTTCAAAATGGAAAATATAAAAATCGTACGGAATCGGAAATTTAAGTGTCAACGTCACGTTGAAAATCGGAGATATAAGTGTGATAACTGCGGCGGTGGGCACCAATACAGGGTGTCCCAGGAAGTCCCTTACACCCGGAACCAGGTGATAGCTGAGGTAATTCCAATATAGGGATGTAACATTCTGAACGTCCTATCTCAATCCCTGGCCAAGTTATTAAAGAAAAACGACAGCCAATCAAAGAGCTCCGTTGGGCCCTGTAAATACACAGGGTTTTGGGCTTCCCACTTCATCAGATTGTTACGTTTTTCAGAACTAAACAACAATGGATCCGCGATATTGCACGTCGTATCTCTCCTATTTTGAGTGTCCCTTACACAGGTAAAAGTCTAGTGCCAGATTTACATTTCCTCGTGGACAAGGTCTCCATCGTGCTTGATGAAATTGATGTCTTGAACTTTCCAATCTTCAGGGTTTGCGCGTTTACGTTAGTAACGATTCGGTTAAATCTAAAAGTTTATTTCGATACCATTTGCTAATCTTATCCAAGACGATCATAAAATGTTATCACCCAAACGAATTTACGACTTTTTAAAGAACATTATCCTGGCGTCGAAGTAACAATGAGCGGTGATACACGGAGATATAACAATTGGGTACTGAACGCCCTTAAAATCTTTTGTGCACTATTTCCAAGCGTCAAAATTTCCTACGAGTGTAAAACATGGTATATCAAAACATCCGAAGATTTAAGTTTCCTATCCCAGAATATTTTCAGGTTGAAATTTCCATACAACTATTTTCGGCGACAAAACATCCATCAGCATAATTTTTCTGCTATCGGTATTGTAGATTGCTGCATATTACAAGTTAACATTTTCAAATTTCCATTCGTGCGATTTAAAATTTCTTCCCCTTGAAATTTCTAAATCCCACTACAGTGGTCAAAATAGCCAACTTAATTCGTATTATAAAGTCAGTTATTAAGTCCGACATTCAAACAAGTGATTTTCATATAAAAACATTTTTATTTTTAATTTCGTTAATTATCATATAACGAGAAATCATTCTTGTATATGAAAAAATTTGTCAGTGGTAAATTTATAAATCTTATGTAAATATAGAAAACGGTAAAGTAAGAATCGAGCTGGATTTTCGATTAATTACGTTTACTCTGCACGTTTCACGGTTAGAGAACATTGGAATAAAACTTCTTCCCTGTCTTCAGAAAAATTAGTTTCTTTCTTCTTTTTTCGTACATTTATTTCACGAATATACTTGTCATGTAATATACTAACATTGTTATATACTGTACTTTATGTACCGGCAATTATGTCGCTCAGAAACTATTCGCAGTTTATAAAATTCTAAGCTTAAACATTTTCTTTACTTTACAAATTGTTGTGCTTAGAAATTTCTTTACATCAGAAATATCTGTGTCTAGACATTATCTGTAATTTACCTAGAAACTCTTTAGCTTAAAGGTTTCTTTTACATATTTTACAAATTTCAGTACATAGGAATGTCCAAACTATTATACAATAGGAATGTAGAAGAATCTTTTAGCTTTAATATTTTCATTCAGAAAGATTTTTAAGTTTAAAAATGTTTGAATTAAAACATTTCTATTGAAAGAAACTACGAAGTTCTTAGATTTCAATGTAAAAAAGTTCAAAAGCTTTTTCACTTCTAAACACACCAAACCCCTAATTTTCAAATCGCATAATCATGCTACGTCGTATAATCTATATAAGTACGTTAACAACCAAATTATAATGTATGTGATTATGGTCGCCGCAGGGTATGTATTTATATTTCACGTATGCTAGAATATCCATTAGTAATTCTATCCCTCATCTATCAATTATCCTATACACATACATACTATGTATTTGATGTTTACGAATACGCTTTATAGACTAAAGGTTGTACTGTCTTGCGATACTAACTCTCAAGTTAGAGCATCGAATACAATTGTTAATTAAATGTTTTTTAGACAATTTTATTTTAATGGCGTTAATTAAATTTTAACTAACTCCTATATCAAAAAATTTGAAAGCTTTGAAATTTGCGCGCGTAAAAATTTGTAAATTTGTATATTTTTATGCGAATTTCTAAGCGTTAGGATTTTTATTGAAAAAAATGTGTAATCGTTCACACTAATAACCGGACAAACTTGCACACCGAAAACCTAAAATAACTACCATAAAATTCCACTGTTAAACATTTATTCATTCATTAATAAAGCGTCAGACATTCAATACAAAATTTATAAATGTCTAATAAAATCTAACCGAACACAAATTTATTTTATTTTTAGCAAATACTAATGTAACATAAGTTTTGTTATTATTCTTGACAAACTGGCAAAAATTTAAATCACGATGACAAATATAATAGATCTAAATGTGTGTGTAGTACATAAATGCTAAAAATTTGAACAATATCGATTTAAAGTAAATGTTCGCCATTCTTAATTATTAAGTGAAAACAACAAATCAAATGATATTTGAATTCAATGTCAATGCAAAATACAAGAGTAGTATGTTCGGACCAAGTGACAGCGCAAGATGAAAAAGAAATGTCTTTGAACCGTGTGATAATTTATTAGAATGAGTTCCGTTGAATGTTTAGAATAAGAGTTTGAAAAATGCACGTGAGACAATGTGGGTGACCCGTGACAGAGGTCGGCATGTGTCACGTGTATGTAAATTAGTAAACAAATCTATAAGAGAATGAAAATGTATTGATGAAAGCGGAATAAATACGAAAAGCCGGAGAACAGGTCAGAGAAAAAAGACCTGCAGTGTTAAATGTACCACAGAATTGCAAAATTCACCCGGCGGATGGATCATAAGAAAATTGCAAGAATAAAATAATAATACTTTATCATAAAACACCACTAAACGGAAGATATCTAACATCATACAAAGCTAGTCTTCTGCAATATCGATCTCAATTACAAATGGTTCACTCTTTATCAAATTGATCACGATTCAGAGCAGCATCTGGAATTTTGTTCAAAATGACACATGTATACATATGCTGTAGTTCTTGGCGTACTATACAGGGTGTAACATATCATCGGGGACCCTTTTACAAGATCGATAGTACGCACCAAAAGGTGAAAAAAGGACCAAGGAAGTTAGGTCCGAAAATTCCGAAAACGGACTTGGTCCGTTTTTCACCTTTTGGTGCGTACTATCGATCCTGAAAAGGGTCCCCGATGATATGTTACACCCTGTATGTATATGGAACGAACTTTGTTTTTTCGAAATTCTAAAGAGTGTCATAGTAGCAGCTTTTCAATATTTGTCAATTTGACAAAAATGTATTTTTTTTTGAAATTTAACCTTGCGAACGATAAAACATAGCCACATTTGTTTTTATTTTCACCAAAAAGGACCAATCTTCTTTTATCAATGAAAAATACAATTTGCGTGACTATTAATGTTAGCTAATATTTACAATTATTATTGTTAAACAATGTTACATAACTCATAAAACAATTTGTTTACAAATCTCGAAAAATTAAATAAACTGTTTAGATTCTATTAAACTACGTACTTAATTGACGAGTAATATTTAATCAAAGTGAACCCTAGTGTTCGGCCATGTTTTTCGAGATATATTCGGGAACAGGACAGTCTAAACTGTATATTTATTTTTTTCCAGATTTTAGTCAAATGGCCGCACAACTTTTATTTACAATCATTCGACCACTTGTTTGTTTTATGATTTCTGGAAGAGGATGGTTCAAACAATCGGTGTAAATGTTTTCCGATTTTTAAAATCATTGCCCCATGTGCATAATTGGTTAACAACACTAAATGTACATGCACGGTAACATGAATGGTCATGCAAATTGTATTTTAAATTGGAAAGATTGGTCCTTTTTTGTGAAAATAGAAAATAATATTTATTGCTACGCTTTACCGTTGCTGAGATATGAATTTTTAAAACAGTACATTTTTCTCAAATTCCTAAATTTTGAGCAGCTGTAACTTTGGCAATTTTACAAAATTTTGATAAAACAAAGTTGGTTCCATATTTGGTATGCCAAGTGCCATAGAGTCAGTAATGTTGAAAATATTCCAAAATATTACTCCAAAAAGTGATCGATTTCGCATGGAATGAGTCATACGAAGTTTTAAAAATACTCTCGCAGAAATTATGCGGAATAGGAATTTTAAAAAACAATACGTATTCGTGACTTTGAAACCAAAAAATATGTACATAATTTTGAAAGTGCTCATACTAATGATTCCTTTGGGTGCTCAATGTTTCCTGCAACTGTCATCACAATCCGTTCAACCGTGCTCTCAAAATTTATGACACACACACATGCACTCGTGCGCGCAACACACATGCAGATAAGAATTACCATACCAGAGCATTATGTTGACCCGCAAGGTGCAGGTCAAGACGCTTATATGATTGGATTGTTCAGATATTCAATGTCACGCAACGGAACATTTAAGTGTATTTTTATACGTGTGTTGACACTCACGCAAATGAACACATAAACCGGCAAACGACGAATGAAATTCTCACGGCACTTTCAAACAAATTATACGTATGTTACTGAGGACTATAAATTTTCTGGTAGTTTGTTTCGGAAAGACTTTTAAATAGAGATAGGGAACTGGAACTGATGAACTTGAAAGTGACATAAGACAATAATTTTGAACAACAATGTAAAGATCATTTTTGGAAATGAATATAGGGATACAAATTGGAGAAAACATTGCGGAGTAAGTTTCTGTAGGTTATTTTAGGTTTTCATTGATATTTGGACAAAGACTTTTGAAAATTTAGTTTTTATGCCGAGAAAAATTATTATGCTCTGAGCATTTTAATTCAGAGTTATGTCTAAGATTTGAGATTTCGAAGCAGATAAAGTTATAGTTGAAATGCAGAAAAATTTCTATTCAAACAAATTTCTAAGCTTTGATATTTCAATGAAGAAATAACAATATTAATGTACATACTTGTCGGTATTATGATTTGTAACATTTTTTGAATTAAAATTTTTCACTACATTATTTGAAACAACATCATGAAGTTTTTACAACCGAATTACATACAACCGTGACTACATTCAAAGCAGTTAAAATCTCACCTAATTGTAATATACAGATTGTAACAAACTTTCAGGATCGGTTATACATATCGAAGGACTATAAAAAGACTATAGACTTTTCTCGACAGACCACCCCCTTTAAACTGCTCTGGAAGCAATTTTTTCAAAACGTTTATCTTTGAAATAATAAATCGTGGTACAGTATTTTTTTAATAAAACAATCATAAAGGATCAATATTTGGTAAGAAAAAGTATCACTGCTGCAATGGCCTGTAAAACCGTAACAATTTTAATTGTTTACGTCATAGCAGATATTTAGCGCTCTAGAAAATAACGGATTTCTGAAGAGATACCAGTATTCATATAATTTTACCAAATATTTCATCTTTTCTGTAATGAAAACTCTTTGTTCTTTGACCTAGTACTTCGAAGGCAAAATTTTTCGAAAGATTCTTAACTGAACTAAAAACCGAATAAGAATTCCCCAAAAAGCCAAATTTAAACTGGCAGAATAGAATCACTCACACTTAAATAAAAAATGTCAGGAAAATTTCCACTGTAAACTAACTTAATTCGCCGAAGAAAAGAAAAACGAAGTTTCAAAGGAAGTATTTATATGGTGACTTCTCAAACAGAGTACAGAAATAGTTATGTAATCGCCCAGAGCTAGGTGACCTCCTTTGTCACACACATTTTCGAAAAAAATATCAAAAAAAGTGACCCTCCCAACGGCAGCCGGAAAATTATGAAATCTTCATCTGGTATCTTCGTTATTTTTTGTTATTTATTTCATGACCTCGTGATTACGTCGCGTCTCGATTTTACCTCAGAGATCTGTATCCCACGTAATTACATAATATGAATTTGCAAGTAATTACAGTGTTGCCATATTTCCGACCGGTTATACTATATGTATGTATATACATGTATATATATAATATAAAAAAAGTCATGTATGAGGCGCCGCATTTAAAACAGAAAAAAAGTTAATCCCTACACAACAATTTTTTGGAAAAAACGCATTATTACCTATTACATATATTTTTGTAATTCCTAAGTTCACAAATATTTTGTAAACGTGAATTCGATGATTTCTTAAATGTGTTTTGCTATGATTCACTTCTTGCTGAAACCAAGGAATTATTACATGATCGTCATTATAGAGTGTCATGTAATTACCACGTTTTACAAGTGTTCTTATCGATGAGAATCACATCGCAAGTCTCGTTAATCACACAGCATTAATGTTAATTTATGTGGATAGAATCGCAAAGATTTTCCGCGCAACCGTGGACACATACGGTAAGTTATAAATTATTATTAATTCGTTCTGAATGGTCTATAACGCGTTAATCATTTAAATACTTGGATATCCGTAAGTTATATTATGAAATTGTATACTGATGATAATGTAATCATGGGATGTAGATCTATTGGTAATGAGCAGTCATAAATTTACCGTAAATGGTTTTATGGTATAAACGGTTTTATTTGAAATTTTCCAGCTTTCGAATTTCTATGTGAAAATAATTTGTGCAGCGAAAATATATGCGTTTTGAACTGCCTGTGCGGAAAAGTGTAGAAATACATATGTGTTATTCGAAGTTGCTGCATGAAAATATTTCGCAACGCAAATATTAAGCCTCGAAATGACATGCCTTGAGATTTATACACTATAAAAGTCTTCATTATGAATATCTGTAAATGATAAAATGTCTACACCATAAAATTTATATCAGAAAATTTTTAATTTTTATACCTTGAAATTTCAATATCACAAAACTATATACCTAAACTTTTCTAAGCTCTAAAAGTTTATGCCACGAGATTTCTACTATTCAAAATTCTGCGGCCTGAATTTCTACGCTCAAAGATATCTGCAAATTTGTTTATTTCTAAACGTGAAAATATCAAGGGATTTAAACTTTCATATCTTGAAATTTTCACGCACTCAAAGTTTTCCGCATTCAAATCTATATGTATTCCAATTGTATTAAGATTTCTCAAATTCTCGCATCGCGTACATTTACTCGTTAAAAAATATTTCTGTGCATAGAAATGTCATAGCTTTGAAAAATCTATGCGTAGAAAACGTCCATGTATGTACACATTAATCCGAAAGTGGATCGTTACAAGAAAAAACACATTTTGAAAGAGTTCAAATGTTTCATGGTACAGGCAGGATAAAAAATTGTTTCTCCACAGTTTTTCCTTTGATTTCTTTACCGCTCACCCAGCACTTCGTTAATGACTCAGTCATTGAGCGCTGTATTTGTTTTTATTTCAGAGTCAATCAAAGCCTCTGTTAATCCTTAGCAGTCGATCGTTGAAAGTCTCACGGTATGTTTGACGTGATTTAACGTTCTTTCAAAAGTGACGCGCGTGTGACGGTTCAAGTGGAAAAAAAAAAATGTGAGATGTGCGCATAAATGAAAATAGTTAAACGATTTGTGGTGTGATTAAAATGGAATTTTTACGGACTTTGTTGAAGGGTTATAAAACTTGTGGTTTTGGAAGTATGCACGGAAATTTAGAGTAATCAAATATTATTTAGAGCAATAATAATTTCAAAATGAGTGGATCTCCACGCATTCAAATTTCTAAGCGCCAGTATTTTTGAAGCATATATTTCTGCGCTTAGAAATTTCTAATTGATTAGGTTTCCACACGTTCACATTTCTACACAATTTACCCGCGATTAGAAGTTTTTAGACACGTTTAGGAATGATTACTATTGGAAACCTTTTACATTTTCAAAAGATACATAAAAATCTATATAAAATATCACTTCAAAATAATTAAGAAGAAACGGCACTCATTTTTTAACATTTTCCTTCGTACCAAAAACACAAAAAGTTGCCCAAAGTAGATTTCACAACTTTCTCCCAAACTTCAATCAAAACAGAATTATTCCTGTGGAAAACCATCTTCACAGTCATTGACATTTTGACAGGAATTGATCACCACATCGTTATCACAATAAGGGAAATTATGTAAGCATCGAAAATGTTATTCCAAAATGGCCGGAAGTCGGTGTGAATATTCAATCGTAATTTCCCCTCGAGTAGTTCGCCGTGAGTTTCTGCGCCGCAACAATCACGGAATTCTCGAAATTCTGGCGAAGTTCTGGAAATCGTGAACAACGAAAATAAGATTTTTGAATTTATGTGAAATGGAGAAAGGTGACAGTGACAACGTGGACGAGAGAGATGAAAATTTGGCGAAATGGGAAATCGGACTTCTAACCAGCATTCTGATAATTACACTATTGGGAAACGGTTTGGTGTTGGTGGCTTTGTACATAAGAAAACATCGTGCGAGAAGAAAAATCACGAGGATGTATTTTTTTATCATGCATTTGTGCGTTGCTGATTTTCTCACCGGATTTTTGGACGTTTTGCCGCAACTTGCATGGGACATCACTTTCCGGTGAGATCACATAAGACATTACCATATTATTTGTTATGCTACGAAAATTATTGAGAATTATAAGTTTGCTTTGTTTTTAGTAGAGTGAAGATTTCTACACGGCGAAAATATTAAAATATTATCACTTTTAGGAGGTGAAATATTTTAAATTTCATTGTTCTATCTGAAGAAATGTTTAGAGCCTCACATTTCTCCACGGTAAAACTTCTTGGCGGCAAAATTGTTAGACTTCATATTTCTTAACGGAGCAACTTCTATACAGAGAAATTTTTAAAGCCGCACATTTCTGCGCGGTGATGTTATTTACAAGGTACCATACCCAAGTGCCAGGAGCCGATTTTGATGAAACTTCGTAAATTTATTAAGTACGTGAAAATTATCGATACGTAGTTTTTATATTTTAGGGGTGAAATTACTTTGGAAAGTTACCCCTTAAATATTCTAACTCATAAACTATCGTGGATACAAAAATTTTTATAAGAAAAGCATCATGGTTGCTTACATACAAAAGGAATGTGTGTACAAATTGTGTAAAAAACAATTTATCTTTACCAAAAAAAATGAATTATACTCTTATTTACATGACATCAATATTTTTGTAATGACACAATAAAACAGGAATACGTTGCTGAATTTTGCGATGTATAATATACTAATTTCACTTTCGGAATTCGGTGAATATTCATAGGTACAATACATGTACACTACGCATATTAGTGCAGCAACGTGGTGCAGCGCGTGGCAAGAAACAGACTCATTGGAATCATCATACTGTTTTACAAGAATACATCTTACAATTAAACAATTACGTCACATACAAAACAGTTCAATAACAAAGTAAATTGGCACGTTCACGGCTCTCTATCGTTTGAATTAATCATTTGTTGTTGAGCTGTTTTGCATGGGACGTAATTGATTAATTGTAAGATGTATTTTTGTAGAAGAGTATGATAATTGCGCTAACTCTGCTGATCACCACGCGCCGCACCACGCTAGTTTGCTGATCTACGAGTGTACGCATGATTTACATAGATATTTGTCGAATGCCGAAAGGGAAATTTAATATACTATACATCGCAGAACTTAGCATCGTATTTCTGTTCCATTGCGTCATTTCAAAAATATTTATGTCGAGTAAAAAGAAGGTGCAATTAATTAATTTTTGTTATAAACAAATTGTTTTTTACACAATTTGTAAGCACATTCGCTTTGTATGTAAGAAAAGCATTAAATTGTTCCTTATCTGTTATATTTACAACAGTTTACGAGATAGAATATGTAAGGTGTAACTTTGAAGGGTGGTTTCCAAACATTTTAAGAAAATTCATTAAAATCGGTGCCAAACACTTGAGTATATTCCCTTGTTAGCAGTAAAATGCGTTGGACATCGTATTTCTACACGTAGTAATTTCTAGGAATTGCTTTAGGAACAAAATTTTATAAAAATGTTTTATTTATTAAGTCTAGCCCCATAAACTAAAAAAAAGGTCGTCCCAAGATATTGACATCGAAATTTTAGCTTCAAGTAAATTTTTAATACGAGTACCTGACCAAATACCGATAAATATTTTGGAGGATCTTTATACTAATCCCCTCTACCGTTTGAGCCCAATTACATCCAAAACGCACTCATTTCCCTTCTAGACTCCGCTGATAAAAAAAAAAGGTTCCATATTTCTGCGCGATGAAATTTGCAGAGAAATACAGTGTTGTCACTTAGTTTTTACATTTTTATGCGTTAAACTTTACATAATTTCTGAGTATTGAAATACGCGTTTCTTAATACATCTAATCGTAAGCTTAACAATTTCTAAAACATAGATCACTGAAATTTTATTCAGGGGCTCTAAACTAATAGGAGTGCATCCTATATCGCAACCAATTTTTTCGATACAAATTGCATTGTGTTCATTCTAAATGTGCTAAATTGATTCTCAATATCCTACGTTGTGTTCAACAACACCTGATTCATAGTATTTTATATCAATACAAATGACATCGATCCAGGTTTCACCAGGCATAAGTTACTACGATTAAAGACATACCTCAACCACTTTCCATTTAACAGTTTTCATCCTTGATGGTTTAAAATAAATATTTTTTTAAGAACTATTTATGAAGAAATCACTTGACCGGTTACTTGTCTGGCAAAATAATTCATTATAACCCTAGCTATTGTGGGATATTTCGTGGTGGAAACAAGATGTTGTTTGTTGATAGTGTAAAAAAGTGTTTATTACTAAATAATTAATATCTAACTCCCGATCACACTCTCCTCGCAATACAACTCCTCGCAATAAAAACTCCTCGCAACTCCTCGCAACCAATTCTCCTCTTTGACTCCCGCTTTCATTCTGCCGTCTCAGACACGCTCTTCGCTTCACGAAAACTCGCATTCACACTGGTTCATCCCTCATTCATTTTCACACGCATACACACACTCTTGCCACGTGCCGACTTTTCGGTCACGGGTCACCATGCATTCTTCCAAGATCCACGCACAAAGAGTCACTCGATACATCCAACCGAAAAACTGTCACTCGGTCCAAACACTCTTTTCTCGCACCTCACGCAGTCACTCGATACAAACATTCCTCGCTCGCTCATGACAGTCGTCTAAACACTTTTTCCTCGCACTCCGTAATCACGCAATCCAACTTTCATAAAATATCATTCGTTCAAAAATATCAATACCACACTATTGTTATGAATTTTTGCATATCGATGAGTAAAGCAAGCATGGGGGTTACAGCCAGGGACTTCTACCAAAACGTAAAATATCGGTATTATACTGGTAATTTTCGGTTGTACCTTCGTAACCGTTATACACCGAAATAAGAAAGTACCGGTACAACGTCATACCGTTATATAAAAATATCGGTATAATTACCGGTAAGTATATATAATTTCCACAATACATATTTTTAAGCGAAGATCTAAAATTATTAATATACATCGGTATTATTCTACCACCATTACGCCAACACAGCTACATCGAAACCGATATGCAGTACCGCAATCACTGACACCGAAACCAGAGTAATTATTAGCATATTTGGGATAATATATTTATACAGGGTGTCCCAGCTAACTTGACCACCATGAATATCTCGTTTATTTGTAGTAATAGAAAAAAGTGTTAGAATACAATATTAACCTTAGATGGCTTAGACAGTTGTTGACAATATTAACACATTTTTGACCGGCAATTTTACTGAAATTTTATCCCTGTCTCCGGCTATTATTTCGTGATTGGATATGGAAGTAAAACAATATAAATAAACTTTAATAAGTTCTATTTATTATTCAACTTGGTGCGTTTTATAACCGAGAGACACAGCTTGAAAACAACGGAGATGTGAACAAAAGCGAATCACAATGCGACCGGTCAACAGCGCGTTCCTTAGATAGTAAGTAAAATAGAAGCCTTCGCCTTGTAAAAAAACCGAAAAAATACCGGTATATATTTCGGTTTCGGTTGTATTTCGATTTCGGTATTCATCCATTTCGGTACTATAACGATTTCGGTATTTTTCTATTTCGGTACTATATCGGTTTCGGTACAGTTTTGCTCACGTAACACCGGTACCAAAATTATACCGGTTTTAAGTCTCTGGTTACAGCGCACTGCCCTGGTGTTCCAAATAACCATAATAACGTTGCACGTTAAGTTACATATTTTCTATGCAAGCAACTGTCTTCTAACATTTCTATACATTTCAACACCCTCGTAAATATTCGGATTTTCAATACTTCACCCCCCCCACACTTCCCGCCATGGCCATTTTCTCAGCATTGCACGTGGTCCCCCATTAAGCTGTCGAACACATGGTCGATTAACAGCGTTGCCAAATACATGATCATTTAAATTACCAACGCACATAAAAAAAATACTCACTTCAATGATAAGTAATTTATACAAAAAGTGACAATGAAGATCATTTTTCAATTTGATAAACTTAGTTCGTTTAAATAAATTGTACCTTTTTAAATGTGAAAGTTAATTTATATTTATAATAAAATTATATCAATAACATTTGTCTCATTATCTTTTTTAGCATTATTACCTTCCCTTCCTTTTACAGTTAAAAGTGTAATTCGTTGTACAACGCAGTTTTAAGTAACACAAACAAAGAAGGTGGCAACACTGCTTACGGGTTTTACGTGCTTTTCTGAACATTCGACCTAACATAATCTCTTCTTATGCTGGCATACGTGTATGTATATCTTGGTGGATAGTTCACCCTTAAACGTCTACGATTGTAACGTCTATTGTATGTACGTGATACTCTTCTTCTACACTCAAAACAAATAGGATCCTTGTTGTTTCCATTCTTGCAACTGCTGCTCACATTCCCTAGCAACTAATAGTGCCTTCTAACTTCCAAGTTGTACATTCTATTAATGAATTATGCTTGTCTTCCATTGTTTGGATCCATTTTATTTTATCCAGTCTACCAGTCTCTAGACATTACCTCTCCTACTGATGGAGGATCTATTTCGGATACATCCATAGCAATATTAGCCATTTGGTATTGTACCTTTCGGCTGTCAGGCATGCCACAATCTATTTTCTTTGGCTTACCCCATCCTTAACTCAGTAGAGGCTACTGGACACGTTGTTGTTGGGCGAAACATTTTCTTTTAATTCATTGCAGTTGATTTCTCTGTCCTCCATACCTATTTCAGTTTCTTCTGTTGTTCATTAAAGTTGTTCATTAAGATGTACAAATATAAAACACAAAATTCATTACGACATACTAAACTTAGTTCTGAAAAGATGACGCTCTGAAAAGCTTTGCACATGGCTTGCCAATAACACCACGTTGATGTGACCAACAAATAACGAACAGCTTGCCAATGACACCACGTTGGTGTCACCAGATATGAAAGTGTTAAGGGGCATCACCACCGCGAGCTGAAGTCGTGTGTGACTTCAGCGACGTGAACGGAAAAAACATGAACCACAGGAATTCTAGGGGAAGAACATCAAATGTAGACATTGTTGTGTGTCTCCGTGTAATCGCGTTATTCCCCTTCAACGGTCAGATGGAACTTGAGGGATCGGGATGTAACCTTTTTGATGTTTCCTACGACTCGTCGTGTTAAAAGTAATCCGAGGGTTTCAATGCTCACTGCAGCGATAGAAATATGCCATGCACCGAATCTCAAAAATTGTCAAAACTTTTTTAGTTATGGTATTGCAACATTTGACATGTTTTATGTTAAGAAATCATAGCAATAAAAGTAATGAAAATAATTACATCAAAATTTTGAAATTAATTTAGCAAGCAATATTGTTAATTCTTTTGTCAATGAATTGTATAATTCAACCACGTTGTTATCTACATCGACACAAAAGACAATTTGTGTCGAAATTATCATTGTTTAGTTTTCTTTCTTATTCTTTTATAAATTGTTCCATCTGATTTATTTGCCAGAGTGTATGTATGAGTGTAGTAACAACATTTTCTACAGGTAGTAGTATATTCAGAATCATAAAAGGCCACTAGCAGACGGTCAGAGGATAGTGACCTGCATGTCATTTCATAGCAAAGATATGTATATCTACTACCAGTCGAGTACACAGTTCCGGAAAGGGTAAACATTACCCCACCCCTGTAATTTGCTTTACTTTGAACAGGCTCTACTTCCAAAAAATTAGTAATTTTTTAGGCTTATTTTCTCCGATAAGGAAATCGTTTTCGCGAACCAAAAGTGATCACCTCGTGCATTCATCCTTTATTTTTTAAATAAGTTCAAATTCATCAAAATCGGATGCAAAATTTCGTTGAATCTTCAAAACTGTATAAAATGCGACCAACCGAAGACCAATCAAATTATTAAAGAATTTTCACATCTTTTAAACTTTAATAGATATTGAAATGTAAACAAAAGATTTTTAATGCGGAAACATAAAAGTTTAGACAAAAAAATTCAATTATTACAACTTTTTATAAAAAACATAAAGTGCAAACAATTAGATCTCCTCTCAATGTCAATAAATTGTCAAAATTAAAATATGTTGAGTTTACAAAAATGTTGCAATAGATTAATTATTTTTCTATAAACGCTTTTTTTTAAATTTTTAATATGCAATTTTAATATGAAATATTCAATATTTTTGAAATTATAGACCGTCAAAGTTTTGTGCATGTTTTTTTTAATTTATAAATCTCCGACATTTGAAAATGTATAACTCTCCACCGAATACTTCGAATATTTATAGCGGTAGCTTCTTCTACGAGTATACAGTGAAATGAGAATCAGATAGAGCATTGAATGGTTTTTCCCAATAACAGCAGATATACGTGTTACAGTACGAACGGAGTTGTGTGTCAAAAACCGAACGCCGCAGTAATTCATATGTAATTTGTAAACTATTCTTTGGGCGAACATGCCACTGAAAGTTATGTTTAAAAGACATTCTGACGTTCGTGAAAAAAATGAGCAAACAAATTTGAAGGATACACATTGCACCAAATGTAAATTGAAAAAATTAAAAGCCTTTTTTTAAGAATTTAAAAGCCAGTTGTACCAAAACTCTAAATATTTTGTTATAAAGCTTTGAGATTTTCCAAATCAAATGGTTTTTTTATTAATCTCTGTATCTATTGTGGTTTGAGAGTTACAAATACCCCAAAAAACATGCACTAAACTTTGACCGTCTGTAATTTAAAGATATTGAATGATTTCAAAATTTGTTCAAATGGTTTTTTTGACATTACCTGCAACATATTAAGATTTTATCAAAATCTATGACACGGCAACAAAAACCCTTGTTACTTGACGTGAAGCGCACCAAATGTGGCCAATCACTCGTGTCGCTTTAGACATTTACGTTGTACAATATGATTGAATGATCAGAGGAACCGAAAGTCTCAACTCGTTAGTCATAAAGTTCCGTGCGCTTTTGATAGTAGGGATGATACTACGATCGGTACAAACATGAATTTAGAATTCAAACCACGAATTTATTAATTAAAAGTATTAAATTCATCTGCAACGTCGACCATTTTTAATAAATTTTCATATACAAATTTCGAGAATTGCTGTAAATATGAGTAAATACGTACGCAAAATCCCACCCTAATATGTCCAATAGTTTATGAAGAATTTCTTTTCAAATATCACTTCAGGGACGATTGTTTATAGTAAAGTGCTCCATTAAATAATAAAGATGATGTAATTTTTTGATAACAGGTTTCAAGGAGGCCCCATACTCTGCAAGACAGTGAAATTCTTTCAGCCTCTAGGACCGTACTTAAGTTCTTACGTCCTGACTGTAACAGCAATAGACCGATACCATGCGATCTGTCACCCTCTTAGCTATTGCAGCACAACTTCCAAAAGATCAAGGATCATGGTATACTGTGCGTGGATCGTAGCCATTTTTCTCTGCGTACCACAGGTATACTATCACACCATAATAGGTCGATAAACCGGTCTTGTAAAATTAACAAATGAAAAACATAAATGACGATTTATATAAAAATATAATTATGGTTCGTTTGTTTTAATTGTGATCTTTTTCTTAATTCAGACATCTACACTGAATTACTATTCATTTTGGGAATTACCTTTTAAAATTTACAGCTCTTCGTATTCTCGTACCAAGAAATTCAGCCCAACGTGTGGGACTGTTGGGCAACCTTTGAACTTTCTTATGGTGAGAAAGCGTACGTTACTTGGTAAGCAAAAATAAGATTATTTGAAATATTTATTTCAATAATTTGCGGAATGTAAAATATTCATATTTTATTATAAAGTATCAAAATCCAGGAAGCATTTCTTTTCAATAAAAGAAAACTCAATTTTCATTTACTATAGCTTTTGAAAATCTGTTAAAATTACTATGCTATTTGGTGCAGGGAAATTCTTTTAAAGCATTGTTTTTAGATCTTGACATTGCCATGTATCAATGGTTTTAAATATTGATATTTTTACGCATGAAAATGTCTTTATTTGACAATTTGTATACACGTATGATTCCATACATAGAATATTGAAGCGATCAGATTTTCTATCTACACGAAAATATTTTTGTTGAATCTTCTTTTCCGAATTTTGATAAAAATAACAGACAACTAACATTTTATTAATGATTGTAGACATGAATATTATTAATCCATTCTGAAAAAAAATTTCCTTGTATTTTTCAGGTACAGTGTTACTGTGTTCCTGCTGCCTTTTCTGGTACTCGTTTATACATACACGGGAATCTGTATAGGTGTCTGGCGAAGCAACAAGCTATCAGACATTGTTGACACAAAGATAAACCAGAATTTCCTACAGCGGAATTGCAGCCCCTATATTTCAAAAGCCATGATTAACACGGTGAAACAAACTATATTAGTAATTACTCTTTACTTTGTAACAAGTACTCCGTTTATTGGATCCCTTTTGTGGGCCACGTGGGATCCCACAGCACCTTCTTCATCGTTTATTAAAGGTTCGAAGTATTTCTTATTTTACATTTGTTTTCCTTTGAGGTTTACAAAGCATATACAATATTTAGATTTCTATTTAGTTTTGTCATTATAAATACGAATATTAGGAAAGGTTTAAACATTCTAACTTTTCTAAGTTTTTACATTCCTGCGGTTTGTAATTGTTATATGTGCAAATGGTTAGGCGGTAAAATTACGCTTGCATTTTCGAAGTGCAAATATTTCTAAATAAAAAACTTTCTAAAAACTAAAATTTCTATACTTTCGAAATTCTTCCCATCAATATTTTATGAATATTTCTTTGGAGCAAAAAAAATTGTATGCGCTAAAAGTAATAAACTTTCAATTTTCAGGGCATTAATCCCTCTCGATAGAACAATTTCCATCTATAGAAATACGATAACTTACTAATCTCCAAGTCTATAAAAATGAAAATTTCATGATAAACAACATTTGCGATATTACATCTTTTCTCTTTAAATGACTGGAATAATATTTATGCTTTGCAGGTCCGGCGTTTACAATTCTGACGCTTCTAAATTCATTAACAAGCTGCGTAAATCCGTGGATTTACCTGTCGTTTAATCGAGAACTACGCTCATCATTGACGACTAATTTTTGCAGAAGAGACGATTACTCGCTAGCATATGGTGAGTCATTGTGATTTAATAAAATAAATGTTCAATAACCTGGACATGTTTTAAACTAGACTTCAAATATAATTCATTGAAAAAAATATCTGTACGTTATCTGATAAAATTAATTTAAATTCCCACATGTTATGTAATTTGCTTTTAATTTATGCGACAATAATCATTTATAGATAAAGATATTCGGCGGAGCAATTCAAATGAAACGTCAGCAAGATCATCATTTATTTCAAGAATGTCACGGTACGCAGGTTTAGTGATGTTTCGATAAAGAATAATTGAATAATCATCCAATTCAATTTCTACCATTTGTCTGATTAGTATTTTTTGCTCGTTTCACGAGCACGCTAGAAATTGATATATTTATATTAGCAGTATTTTAATACCGCATGAAGATATTAAACATTATTTGTATCGTAATTTTTTTAGGAAGAAACAAAGAGAAGTACATGAAATTCACCCAATTTAGTTTGACTATTACTTCGATATTTTTAAGATTAGCAAATCCTAAGATAATATATAATTTTGTATTTTATTAAATATATTGTAAATACTGACAATTTAATAAATTATTGTTTTTTGATAGGAGTAATACTTTTTTTATTCTGTGCTACATCATTGTATAATATATACCTACGCGTCAAAACGACGCGAAAAAAAAATGTGTGTCAGCTAAAATTGCTGCACGTGAAAGAATGTATAGTTGGAAATACCTGTTCGCGAAAATTTGTACGTACTGAAATCTATGAGCATGAACATTTAAAATTTTTGAAATTTCAAACTGCTAAAATTGAGCCAACAATGTCTGCACTTTTCAATTTTGACACGAAAGTATTTCAGTTCCCACAGATTACAACTTGTAATTGTGAATGTGCGTTTATAATTTCTATATAAAAATTTGTCCACATCTTCAAAGTTTTAAAAAATTTTTAAATCATAAGAGTCAGTGTCCTAATCTTTTTTTAACTGAATACGTACTACATATGATTGCAATGAAATTTTGGAGAATTAATTACAATCAAATTTTAACCCATGGGATCTGGATGTAGCCAATATATTTATTTTTTATGTTCAAAGTCACGCTCAACATTATCTTATGGCATTTTATTAAGAATTGTAGAAATTGTAAATCGACATTCGGACCCAGAAAAAAGTCCCCATTTACGGGGCCTAGTCACGCATTTTTGTTTTATCCTTTATGAATGTGGTTGTGCATCGAACTACAATACAATCGATAATGTAATGAAGTGAATTGATAAAACGACAGACCTATAAAAAATACGCTGTTCATACTAATTTTGTACTTTCCACATAAATACTCCAAATTCCAAGTTGATTCGCTCAGTAGTTTCTCACAAAACCACAAGATTGACGTGAAAAGCCAATTTCCGTAAAAACGCGTTTCAAATTTCAAGATAAAAAATGTAATAATCAAATAATTTTTTTTAACAATCGATGTGTTCACCGCATAGAGAGGAGTAAACCAATACTCATTAAAACACTTTCCACGGCTCGATTAGCATATGTATCGCGGATAAAAATTTTTCCGAAATAACGTTTGATACGCGTTTTAATAGCTGCTTTTTTCGACTCTAGTTTTCATCGTATTGTTAGCGTTGCCCGTTATACTTGTTACGGTTCCAACTCGTTAGTATTTCTACCGGGCGGCCGTCTATTATGTTTCGATGTTTGTATTCCCGCTTTTATCCCGATCATCCCAGTGATCCTCATACTTATGTTAATAAGCTGTCTCTCAGGTACGTACATACATTAAGAATTTTTCAGCGCGATGCCATTGGATAAGTAAACTAGTAATACAAAAAATAACATTTTATTAAAGAATAAAAATGGTTTAATGTTTTTAATTATTTATTAAGGGGGTTTAAGAGCAATTTTTAAAAATTATTTCGTTTCCTTAAAATCTTTTTCTAGATTTTCATATGAATTATTCGGAAATGATAATTGGCCGTGTAAGAAACAAAAAACGTTATAATTATTAGACAAATGATTTTTGAATTGAAAGGAATCAAGGAGATTTAGATGTGTAGGAATTGCTAAATGTAACAAGTGTCAAGCGTGATAATTTTAAACGCAGAATATTTCGAAATTTGTATGCAAACGAATTTTGGAGCGCAAAATTTTAGCGTTTAATAAATTACAGTAAAAAGAAGTTTCGTAGCACGGAAAATTTAACGAATAGTAAGTTTTATGTGTTGATAATTTAACGCCTGGAAACTCAAACTCACACTAAATTTTTACACTCGATTACAGGAACGGCGCGTAACTAGAATTACAAAATTATACGCTTTAAAATTCCCTTGCGTCAAAATTTTTCAGAAAGAAACTTTCAAATGAGAAAATTTAATAACATAACAATTTTCTCCAAAAATTTTAAAAATCAAGAAGAACATTCCCATAAACCCAACATTAAAATTTCTATAAAAAATTTCAACAAATCTGTCTAAAAACACACACTGCCACGGATGGCTTGATAACTTTACCTACGGGGCCACATTCCTGAAAACGGAAACTAATCGAGAGCCTCCGCTATCTACAATATATACATATATGCAATATAAATTACAATTACCAAAAGTACTCGCAGCGGAAAATTACTAAGAACTAATTTCAATCTTCAAACACAACAAATGTTAACAAAGCTTTGCAATTTTTCAAACTTTCCTATAAAAGAACAGGGTGCCACGTATTCTGGTCTCGTTCCTGGGTTCCTAAAACCATCGGGTTTTTGTGTCGCAATGAGAAACACTGTTGGGACACCTGAATGCTTGATAAACGGATAAAATTAACATTAATAACGAATGTCTGTAGTCGATCCACATCTTATCCGAGGACAAACAGTTCGAACAGTCGCGTGTGAAATACACGGCACGAAACTTCCTCCGACGAGTATCCAATTTTTCCGTCGACCGACGGAAACTGACGTCTTCCACCCGAAAACCTTGCGCTTTTACGAAGGAAATCGGTTTGGAGTATGGAAAACCCGGAGGAATACACCGGCGAGTTGAGAAATGAGGTAGGAGAGTGTTAGATAATGTAATGATAAATTTGGGGTGGAGGTTGCTCAGGTATTTATAATAGGAAAAGGGATGGTGAAGTCAGATTTGGATTTTTTCGACGATAATATTTGAAGTTTCAGGGATTTTTGGATAATAAAATTTGGGTGATTCATCCGTTTTTAGGCGTGAAAAGTTGAGCAATTCGTGTGTAATTAGGCGTGAACAATTGGGTGCTTTGTGAGTTTTTAGGCGCAGAAGCTTGAGTGATTTGTGATTCTTTAGGCATAAAAATTGAGGCACTGTGTATTAATGCCTAGAACTGGACGTACTTAGTGAATTTCTGTTTAGGGAAATGAGGGCGTTTTGTAAATTTGGTGGCGTAGAAACTTGGGCGCTTTGTAATTTTACACATAGACATAATATATAGAAAGAAGCCATCTTTGGTGAATTTTTGTGCGTAGAATCGCGTGCGCTTTGTGTTTTTTCAGGCGCGGCAATTAGAGCGTTGCGTGAATTTTAACGCATAGAAATGTTTATGAAATTTTTTTGAAAATCTTTAAAAATGACTGTGCAATAAAGTTAGACCGCTTTGTAAATTTTTTTGGTGTAAGAACTTGATCGCTTTGCCATTCTTTGCACACAAAAACTTGAATGTTTTATGACATTTTACACATAGATATTGCACAACATTTAGGTACAGAAATTGAGGCACTTCTTCAGCCCCTATCTAACATTTTTAAATATTCATTAAACTAAAGTAAGCAAAACGTATCTAAATACTAAATTTAAAAGTTCAATTTTAACAGAACATTTCGTTTTCAGACTGAGAACGACAGCAACGACGAAGACTACACCCGTTCACCGGTATTGCTAGATTTAGATGAGAATTCAAAACAACAGCAGCAGCAACAAGAAGCTTCGAACCAAGATAAAAATTCTACGGGAATATCTTCCGCGAATAATCATTTACAAGATCAATTAACTAGGGGCGCGACGGGTGAGAAAATAATCTAATTATTATATATACAGCATTCTCTTTAGAAATGAAAAAGATCAGACACTCCCCGCGTAAAAACTTTAGAAATACAGAAATTTGACTTGTCAAAATTCCAAAGTACTACAATTTTTGGGACGCAAAAATTTAAGAGTGTAAAATGCCTAAACATGGAATTTTTAATCATTATGATTCGCTTAAAAAGTTGAACACTTCGGATTTCGAATTCCAAAACATAGAAATTTCTATACATAGAATTCTATAGGACAGCACAGAAATTTCAACGCCTGGATTTCCAAAATATAGAAACCACTTTACATAAAATTCTCAATCCCGGAAGTATTAACACGTGAAATTCCACAATATAGAGATTTCAATGCGTCCAATTCGAAGATGCAAAAATATCGACGCGTGGAATCCCAAACCACTGAGACTTTAATGAGTGGAATTCCAAGGCTGGGAAATTTGAAGCATAGAAATTCAGGACTTAAAGTACAGGAATAGCAATTTCATATTGTACCCAAGGCATACTAATTTCACCGTCTAAAAATCTCACTCCAAAAGAAAAAAAGATCGTTCACCGCGTACAAGCATCCAAAAATTTCAAAATACCCAATCACCAACTAATTTCAATTTCAACTTTTCAAAACCGCACCAATTTTCCCAGACGATTCAAGTTGTGGTCTTCGCTTGAGGCGTCGTTGGAATATAAATTTCGATAGACAAGAGAACCAAGATGGTGTAGTGGTAATTCGTGTGCCGGAACCGGAAATAATCGGTGGCCACCCACACCTGGAGATCCTTCATGAGACGAACATCAAGTCAGTGCAACGGGAATCATCTCAGACTGAGAAAGGTGCGCGATTCTCAAATTGCCCTTCGCCTGGTGAGACCACATTCAACACACTAATACACAAAGAAAAATGAAACAACTTTCAGTTGAACTTTTACGCAATTTTTTCACATTTAATAAAAAATAAATTACAGTAAAAACGGTGGAAGAATAATTACATCAAATGCTATTGTATTCGACTTGCGACATTGAGTCGAAAATTAAGTAATAATAGATTTTCATATGAGAGTATAGCTTAATTTGGAAATCATAAAAAAGAATTGTTTTTAAGAAAATTTGATTGTTATCAATGTAATATATTTTTGAGGAGTGTATGCGAAAGGTGATTCGAAAATTGTTTAAAAATTGAAAGGTTTGTTTCATTTTTCTTTGTCCAAGAATCCATTATTTTGTTAAATTGATAAAAAATGTAGTTGTAAGATTTTCTGAAGAATACCAGTAATGCATACGCACCATAAGTTTTCTAATTACTTTGATATCAATGGTGTAATTAAAATTAGTTGGTGATTAATTTCTTATTATAGGGGCGTGAAGTTTAAAATTTTACGTACCTATATGTATACATATTTATAAGTATTAATAGTAGGCGAAATACCAAATCGCAAGATATGTAACTGAAAGAATGTAATGCGTTCAGTTTCCAACGCTCACAAGTTGTCAGAAGTTTTAGTTCGTAAACATTTTAAGCCACAGAAATTTTAACGCATTAAAATCCCAAAATACAAAACATAGACCCACAAAAAAAAGAGTATTATAGCGTAGCAACTCAGCGACGGACAAAGATTCTAAAGTACCGAATTTCGAAGTTGAAAAATTTTATTGCCCCGAAATTAAATTAGGAAGCATTCCACAGCTTGGAAATTTTAATCAGTAAAATTACAAAGTCTAAGAATTCCAAAGCAGAGAAATTTGAACGCACAAACGAATTGTTGCGTACAAATTTCTACGCGTCGAAATCCGCGCTCTGTGTTTACCAAGTATTTCGAATCAAATTATAAATTACGTCGCACTAAACAATCAAGATTCAAATCCACGGAGGTTACAAATTCGTTTTTTCACAACTCGTTTAGAACATTACCGGATGAAGTAACATTTTAAATGTACCTAACGAATTTAGAAAAAAGCAAACTTGAAAATATCGAAATCTTAACAAAGAGGACTGCTGAGTTTATAATCCAATAGTTTTTCGCAGAAATTATTTTCCAGTGGCAATCTGGCACGTAATCCTTGTTGTAGAAGTGTCATGCGGACATTTTTGTCTCTTGTCCTTTGTATTTGTCTAACGATCATCGATAATTCGTGCGAATCGTTTCTCCTGCGCCGTCTGAGACTTCTGAAAGATAATAAACTCGGTATCAATCATTTAACAAATTGACAGAATTTAATAAACGGCGGGAAGTGAATAATAATATGTAATAAAAAATCTTAAAAGCATTGAATTAATAAAAAGCTGCTGTTATATAAACTATTATAAAAGTTAAATGTTGAACAAAAATCTAAAATACGGGCGGAAAAAATATTCTTATCAAAAATGAAGTTCGTATGATTGTCGCAAATGTAGGGTTACAAGAAAAAAAAACAAAAAATTGAAATTTTTACAATTAAAATAGCAACAATTTTAAAAACGTAATGTTTTTACTTCTGCCTGTGATTTCCAGCATAATGATTAATGATTTTTCTGTCATTACTTCGATTTTTTTCAAGTTTTTTGCCCCTGAGATTGTCATTAATTATACGATGTTTACAAATCACAGAGAATTTCGTCTTTGTCTCAGGTTTCCTCAGAATTTTGTGGAAAAATTTAAGAATCGTTCGCTTCATCCGATTAGCTTTCGAATTTTCAATTCCCGTTTTATTTTCTGTTCGATATTTCTCTGCAATTTCTTCGCATGAATTTTCGAAATTCGTGCAAAATTGATTTTCATCGAAATACGCTTGAACTTTATTTTCCGAGTGCAGAGTGCCTTGTGATTCTTTCGCGGTAGAAAGTCGTGACGGTGTACGTTCTGTTTCTATGTAAATCTCTCGATATGTTTCCGCGACAACTTTTTCATTCGAAATGTCGCAGTCGCTGTTGCATGAGAGAAGCGCCATTTCCATGGAACTCTGTTTTATATCCAATTTTTTATTATCTCTGGAAATCGCCTAAAATCGAAGTTATGTAGTGTATGGAAGTTATTCGTGACAAATAAAATAAAATATGGGCCCGAAAATGATATTATAATTTGCCCACAAATTTCTGGGTATCAATAAATTAATAAAATGTGGAAAATGATAATATGCCATATCCAAGTTCAACAATATTTGTTATGTCACATTTCTATGATTTAGAATTTCTATAGGTCTAAATTTTTATGATGTTATATTCCAGTAGAATAAACATTGTACGCACGGAATTTTGTTGTTTTGACAATGTCTTGGATGCTTAAATATCTCACATGAATTATACGGATATCTTTAGAAGTCACTAGAAATCGTTGAAGTTTTAAAATTTCTACGTGTGGAAGTATCTACGCTCTAAAGTTTAGAGTCTAAAATATTGTCCGAAAAATTGTCTTCATGCTGACACTTCTTTGCTGCAAAATCTCCATGTCTTAAAAAACACACCTTGAAATTAGAATCCGGAATTACACTCTCGCTAAGAAAAAGATGATTAACTTGAACATTCGGCAATCGTGGCAGTATAAACATTATTCTCATTTTATTTCTTGCGTGGGGCAACGGTTGTCGAAAATATTGTGCATCGTTTAATTTCGTACCTAAAAAAATGCACAACCTTACTTAATTAATCAAATAAATAATTAACACTTTCAACAAAATTGTTTACTTGATCCAACAAAAATAATTCAACGCGCCACTTTTCATTTATTTTGTTTAACAAAAACAAATGAAAAATACCTATTAAATATTTTATGAATAAATTAATTCATAAAATGCTTATTTCTGCTATTATAGAAGTACATATACGTACCCACGTGGGTGCGGATTGTTCGGTCTGCCCTATACAAAGTGAGATAGATGTGTAATTCTCGTCTGTGGCCCTACATGATTCTCCGACTTCTCCACCGGAATTACACAACCATAATACATACCTACATTATCGGTAAGACCTTCCCTCACTGCGATTGGTGTACACTCGGCCCAAGTGACCTTGAGCCTCTAGATAGGGGGCCGCGAGGGAAGGTTTTCCTGGGCCAAATATTTCTCCTTTCACAACCCTCAGAGAAGGAAGGTTATCATCGTACTGTTTGTCCGTACTTATATGTATATCATGGTGTACGTAACTCCGGAGAAGCTGGAGAGTCATGATGGAAGTAGCTCTATTTGGCAGCCCAGACCCGTTTGTATCCATGTGGGTAACAATCAGGGGCGAAATATACAAATAGTAATAATCTTAAAACACCTGTCATATAATAATAAATCCCGGGCGTAATCAATTTGTTAATTTTCACCAAATTTTTCATTTTATCTCATAGAAAAACTTTATCGAATTACATTTAATTTCTTTTTATTTTATTTTGGATCGAAAAAAAACTTAACCGAAGAAATTGATGGCAACACGTATAGTTCCGAGCGATTAAATTGCAAGCGAAAGTGTAACTTCATCCGGAAGATATCGTTAAAGTTATATTCATTTCAAATGTGCTCAAACTTGCGCATACGGCCAACTATAAATAAGCTGCCGCGCAATTAACTGCGAATAATTCACGTAATTCATTGTGAATTTTACAAAATTAAGTATAATTGAAAGGGCCAAGTGTTGGCGAATAATTACAGCTTTCCAAACCAATTTAACAAATTCGCGAAATTATATCTACTATTTTTCATCATCTCCCGCTGTTCTTGTAAGTTCGTGTGAATGAATTTCGATTCTATTCAATCAAGAACGTCCGGTTTTCAATGTCAAACGAGACAGTATTTCTTTACGAAAATTTGTGTAATGAATTTTGATAAAAAAATAAATGTCTTAGGAATAAATATATTACAATCTGATTTCTCAGTTTTAGTAATCTTACTATTTTTGTAACGGCATTCTGAAAATATTTTGCTATTAAAAAAATTATACGAACCTAAAAAATAATGTTCAAACTATGTGCGTTTTGATTTCCGAATTTAAAACAATTTTATAGTTTTTCTTGAATTCGTAACTTTATTCGACGCAGAATGAAAAACTAATTTATACTAGAAGTAAATTCAACAGCAAATTTTCGATAAATTATCTAACCTTTCCGACTTGCCTTCATATTTGTATTCGATAAATTTACATTTCTTATCCTGATAACGGTTCATTAGTATTGGTGACTCTTATTACGTTAAATGACGCATCATTATTTATTCTTTGATTTACTTTTCTTCGATATGGAATATAATGAATTTTTTATTCATTTTTAGATATTTTTCTTGAAACTGCTAACCGTATAAAAACCGTATCGATTTTGTTTTCAGATAAACCTGGTTCATTTAAGTAAATATTCGGTTATAATGATAATCGAATTTCTAAGAAATTAAACTGATCAATAATGGATTTTTTGAAAAACAAATTTGTTTTTATGAAGTTATTTAGTATCTCTTCTGAACAGTTCAATTTTAGAGAAAATAGTAAAATGATCTTCGTTAAAGCTATAAAAAGTCGTGATTTATGAATGCGAAATTCAGAGACTAACTAATACTTATTTTATATTAAAATATTCGTTTGGATAGGGTTTTTATTCAGCGCTTAAATAGATTTTGTAAATAGTGGATATTAGTTAAGATAAAAATATTATGGATTTCATTTCGAATTTGATCCTGCGTGGATGTTCCCGTATTTAAAAATTTCTATGTATTCAAAATTTTTGTAGGTGCAAAAAGTTCTACACTTTGACTCTTTGAAGTCCCGGAAACGTCAAAAAATTTAATGCGTTGAATTCGGTACTATCAGATTTCTTATCTCCAAAGCTTCTAAGAAATTATTCACAAAAGTAAAATAAAAATTTTTAAAAAATGATAAAATTTATTTTATCTTGGGCTACACTCAAATTAAAGTCGTTCTATTCTTATGTTTCAGATTACAAAAAGTCTGCCTGTGATCGCGAACGCACACGCATGCGTGACATGAACCGCGCGTTCGAACTTCTGCGTTCAAAATTACCGATTTGCAAACCACCTGGCAAAAAGTTATCGAAAATCGAATCCCTTCGACACGCGATAACGTATATAAGACATTTGCAGGGTTTACTAGAGCCGCAATATACATACGTGCCAAATGTGGAGAGGAATTACTATGCCGCGACGCCGGGCGCCGCGACATTCGACGCTCATCCAAGTAGATGGGAATCTTTCGCGTATTACAGATACGATTACCATGCACCGTTTGTTACACCATCGCCACCATCGCTTCACACCAGATGCGAACAGGAAGATAGACAATTTCCGTATGACGTGCGACATTGATTGACAAATCAAATGAAAAGTAACTTGAAAAGTATAAGCATATTTTTACGCGTGGAAATGTTTGCACTTTGAAATTTCTAGCGCTATCTAATTCATAACTAGAAAATTCTGCGTTTTCGAATCTCTACGCAGGGAAATATCAACGTCTGGACATTTATTCGCGGGAAAATCTTTGTGCACGGAAATTTGTACAACTACAAAATCCAATGTTTTCCAAAATTGCTTCGCTTACATATACATATCTACGTTATGATATATCGTACATCGAAATTTCGATTTCAGTTAATTTTACGATATTTTATATGGCGGATGGCTTGTTTTTAACAGCAGCGAATGAAAATAAACATAAATATTGCGTTAGTTGAATGCTTGAAAGTTGAACATAACAAGTATTATAACTTAGCAGGCCAAGAATAGAAACTAATCTGGTGTTTCTGATGGATACTTGTATGGTTTGAAATTTCAATATGTTGAAATTCCCGCAACTAACAATTTCTGTGCCTTTTCATTCTGCGTGGTCAACATCTTTATTCTTCGAAATTTCCAAGGATCAAGATTTAGGTTTAAATAAACTACTACACTTTTATAAATAATAATATTATTTACAGGCATATTCTGTATTGATTGTTTCATATTATTATCGGGAGATAGTAAGTCAGTGTAAAACACAATGTTTCGAGATTTTTAAAATCTAGTTTATAATATTTACTATAAAATTCTACCCTATCCTTTCACACGAAATTCCTACGATCGATTAACATTTTTCTATAAAGAAATTAATTTTTTAAATATCGTCATACTTACTAATAAATGCTGACGAATTTATAATTGGCTGACAGAACACTTATTCGCGCCAATATTTCGACCTTAATTAAATATCAAATATTACACACTAAACTTCAGTTATTTTTTGTTAAGTTTGCTGAGTATGTACATAATAACAAAATTCCTATTCCTCGAAATTTTTCATTCTTTATACTATGAAAACTTCAACGCGGGGAAGTTTCGAAACATTCAAATTTCTGCGTTCAAGTTTCTTCCTCCAAACATTGAAAGCTTAACGATTTCTACGCACAGAATTTCTGTACAGAGGAAGTAGTTCTACTCCCAACGTCTCCAAGCTTTGAAATTTTAACGTCTCGTATGTCTTGGACCTTGAAATTTCAGCTCGCAATGTTTACATTACAAAAAACACATTATTCCTTCTTCCAGAATTCATTCCAATAATCCTCCGTTCGCTATATAACAATACTATATTTTGTTTGTTGAGCTGTATTCGGAGGCGTGGTGGTCGGATGAATATGCAGTGGTAAATCCCATATCATTGTTTCTACATCCAATGTCGAAGGTCCGTTCCAGTTATTCGTACTCTCATTCGGCATTTCCACTAATTTCGGCGTCGTAACAAACTCGAAGTGTAACCTCCATTTTAACGTCATTAAATCTGTCGTAAAGTCAGGAGTCACATGAAGCGGTATTGGAAGAACGAGATGAGAATACTTCAAGCCTAAACACATTTCATGGTGTTTGTTGTAGCTGACTAATGTCGGATTCATTGTTTTCCTTCGGTATTCTTCGGAAATGTGTTCCTCTGATTGCAGGGCCACAGAAACTTGCGCGCAGGAAACCGTTGCATTGGAAAAGTCAAACGTTCCAACTATGTCTTCTCCGAGTTTGTAGGAATTTTTGAATAAACAGAATCTCACGACACGTCCACGACCGTTTGTAATGTTGTAAAAGTTCGGAGTACGCCTTGCTGTTAGATTCTAAAACAATTTATAAATCAAATGTTTTTTAAAATCATCGTAAATCAAAGAGGAACAAAGTCCTTTGTAACAATATAGTATTTTCAACACAATCGTCATTGAATAATGAAGAATTTGATCAGTAATTGATTAACAAATACACAGGCTAATTAATTATTTGTTTTCGATCGAATTTATTTAGTATTCTATGCACCATACCTGAAGAGTCTGTAACGCAACATCCAAGGGAGTGTCTCTGTGCTGTGTTTCCATAAATGGATTGTTTGGACTTAAATCAACACTGTCATTGCAAGCAGTTACTTCTGGGAGTTCTGTTATATCATGTAAAATATTAGCATATTTGTCACATATTTTTTTATCCAAGTTACATCAAAGAGGCCAATTTCCAAGGTAATGAATAGTATCAAGTATTAACATTACCACTTAAAGAAAGCACTCTGAACGGCACACGAAGAAGTTTTATAGCTGTGTTCACCCTCTGTGTTCCAATTGTGATTTTGTAAGAGTACTTCACAGCATGGCCTCTGTAAGATGGTGGTGCATTGCCAGGAATTATTTCTCTATAAACATCTGCCAGAAAAGTTGCATTGTTCTTAATTAACTTCAAACTTTTTTCTTGTCATTTATCCTTTAAAACTTACAGGTTTTACTTTCACCAGGAGATAGTCTCAAGTCACAAAACAAGATTTTGGGTTTGGTATTTAGTACTGCATGCCCATTATCTTGCTGCCACGGTGCAAATGTTGTATCTGCAAATTACTTGTTATAAAAAAAGACAGAATATATTAAGGAGCAACATTTACCTTAGCATTATGATCCATATCAAACGCAAATTAGACAATTTGAACATTATGCATGTCTTATTCACTTACTTGCATTGATTGCTGCCAGTCGAGCAGTACTGCTTAACTTTTCAGAAAGCACGATCTTGCTGTTTGTCGAACACTGACAGTGAACTTGAGCACTCGCCCATGCGAGACTCTCAAAAATATCACTGTAACCAAAAAGTCAAAGTTAACCATAGTTAAGACTTGGTACATGTACAGACATACACCTAAACAATCCGCCAGACTCAAAATCCTGGTTTTTCAGTATGGTAGTAATAAATGGCATAGTACATCAAATGTAATTAGATCATGTTTTACCTGTGACTGTGAGATATCTGGTGAATCGGATTCGGTGGATTGCTGAACGTAACTAAACATTCCACTACTTCACCCGAGAAGTATACGGGCCCTCTAATTAACTTTGCGGTTATGTCGATCATGATTTATAACCTAGTCAAACCATATTTTTAAACACTTTACTTCGCAACATTCTAATTTACGGAACTTAGTAATTAATGATTGTCTAAACGCTGCACGTAACTTTTACCTTGTTAATGCATTATTTTTGTGATTTATTTATAAATAGAAATGTTTTTTACTGTTCCTTTAATTATACTTCGATATGCTTTCCATATAGCGAATTGTTTCATGTTTGCGTATGCGCGTTGCTCTACAAAATAGATATCTTAGATTGGTCAACTTAGTCGATTTGACAAGTAATAAGAATTTAACAGTCTATTTATTAAAATACGTGCAAAACGATATATTTGGAACTTCAAATACTTTGCAAAATTGGGCAGAATCTTAAAACGTCAAATTAATGCTTATTTTAATATTTTATTGTGACGGTAAACCATGGAGTTCTTAGGAGGCGATATAATAATGTCCAAACCAAAAAAGTCACCGCGAATGCTGGGCAGTACGCAAAAATCAAGGAAAATGTTTGTACTGTTTTCACGATATTAAAGTTCTTGTATCATCAAAGGTCTATGTCTAGAAATTCATACGTAATGCTCGTTCAACATGTCAATATTCTAGGATTTAAAATATTTACACATTTAAATTTGTAGATACTAGAATTGTAAGTTTGAAACATTTACACAGAATTGTTCACGCTTTAAATCTCCTACGCACAGATATTCTGTTGCTCATAAGTTTCTATTTTTGGATAGACTTTACTTTCCACTATTCAGACTTTGATATATCTACACATTTGAGTTTTCAGATCTCAAAATATCTTCATTCTCAAACTAGTATGCAACTTTAAACACTGTAATTTATACTTCTTTAATAACAACTTTCTATGTACAGAATATGTAGACCATGGCTACCATCGCCACCGCCATTAATTGAATTATCTAGCAAAGTTGTCAATAATTTACCACTGCCTGTTTGTTGGAATTGGGACGTACATCTTGTGAGAAAGTGGTTGTGGACCACAATTAAATTGCCGGATTACAAAGTCAGTTATATGCACGTGCCATTTTCGTAAGTTAATGTTAAATTTGTAAATTAGGATTGTTTCGTTCGAAATTTAATTGATGGGAAACGTTTAATAAGACTAAATGCATCTACATGTCCTAAGATTGGAGTCCGCAATTTCGAACACACCAAAGTTAGTAAAAAATCAGTGCAGTACTGTCTCGGTAACGGGCCGCTGACGATTAGGTACAAGATTGCGAATCATCCCCACCACCGGGGGGTTTCCCTCTTGGCATCAGCCAAGCCATTGATACGACACGGTTACGTCGTCGAGCCGTCAAAACTAAACTAAACACGATCGGCAAAGTACAAAGTTTAGTGATCAATTAAGATTTACGGGTCTCAAATTTCGCTTCTAGTACTCGGTAAACGTTACTGAGTACAGGAAGCAAAGCAGTCCCAACGAGCGAACTTTTACTGAGACAGTACTGTAATTGTTAATTATGCTATCAAAAATCCAAATTTGTGTTTATTATAATGAAACTTGTGTTTAACAAATTATGCAATGAATTCGAAAATTATATGAAAATCAAATTAAATTATTGTTATAATTTACAATTACCAGTTGCAATTTTCATGCAGCAAATTTTACAAGGAATTCGCGACTTATACAAAATTGAAAGAGAAAAATACGACAGATGCATAAGTCTTCCTCCACGATTTCCATGGACACATTATTTATTCTATCGATCGCCAACTGGTCCAATTAGGGAAAACACAAAGGCAACGAAACTTTTCCGCAAAATGGGAATCATAAACACTAAGGAAATAGGTCAACAGGATCATTGGGACATGATGGAACCGGAACAACCTGACTTTCCATCGTTTCGATTCGGCTACGCAAAAAGTAAATGAAAGTTAATAAAAATAGAAAATGTGTAAACTCTCGTTTAAAAATACTGGGTTTTATATACAATTTGCATCTATAAAATATTACTATTATCAGTAATATGTTCAATTTACAAAAATATTTACAATATGTCAAATAAAATATTCGCAGACTATCGTTTTTTAGAAAAATATAATCTACGAAATAAGATTTCTTTCCTTTCATTGCAAAAAATAGATCATCAGGATAAAACGTATGACTTCTATGCATACATTATTTAAATACATTTTGTATATCCACTTTGTACAATTCGATGCATTAAAATAAAGGTAATGCCTTTGTATTTGGTGTCAATATTCGGCTTACGCAAGTATTGTTGCCGACGGCCATATAAAATAATGTAAATAAGTAATTTTGATTAAAATTTCATTCTTGAACAAGTGACACACTTCTCTGCCTTACATAAATTATTGAAGTATATGTGTAATAGTAAAACGAAAAAAGATTTGGTATTATTCTGAAAATAATTCATCATCTGATTCTTCTTCAATAAAACTTATACGACTTTTTACGATTTTAGGACTAGAGTGTTTCATCTTTTTAAAAATATTTTCTGTGTCTGTGATTTCTTTGCTAGTTGATGGTTGTGGACTTGTTTTGTAATTTATTTCTATGTTATGTTCATCAAGAGTTTTGGTGGCTTTTCTTAAATTTGTATGGTTATTCTTTCCAAGGGATTTTCGTTTCTCTTGTTTCTTACTCATCTCTAAAATTTTTTGGTCATCCTCATCTGATTTTTCACTATCTGTGCGAGTTTCGAAAACAGATTCCTTATTCGAGCCAGTTTCTTTCAATTTATCCTGTAATTCTCGTATCTTTTTCTTCTTAGAATTTAAAAGTATTAAAAACTTTTTATAGAGATCCTCCTCCATATTCTTTTTCATTTTTATCATTTCCTCCATGCTTCCAGTTAACTTTGTTTCCTTTTCTTTTAAATTTTTATTTTCCTTCTGCAGAATTTCCAGTTGTTCTTGTAAATCTTGATGGCAGCTCAGTATCTTTCGTAAAATTTCAGAAATCACTTGAATATCCAGAACAGGACACAATAAAATTTTGCCGAGAGTCCACATACTTGTTTTCCACTGGAGTTCCGATTCATTGACAAAAAACTGAATTTCAGAACGTTTTCCAGAAAATGAGTCCTTGGTTTCCTGCAAGTACTCTTCACCTGTTTTGGATAATTCGCTAGAGAAGAAATTCATGTCCTCTAATGTCATCTAGAAACAGAATACTAAAATTAATAAATCTTAAGTGCTGTATCAGAACAGAAAGAGATTTGTTAACCCCCCCCCTGAGTTCCTCATGCTAGTGTCATACACATTATTATACGTCACTCACTCAAACTTATGTCACATATAAACGTACTAAACAGATTTCAAAAACATTTTATACCTTATCTTCTATAAAAAAAAAGACAGGTTAACTAACCTCTCCACTTAACGGCGGCATCGTCGGATTCAGTAATAACACCTTAAAACTCGACGCAAACCATTCCACGTAAACCGTGAAATGTTTTTTGTCGGTACTATTGACAATTTGATACGTTTTGACGTTAATCATAGCAGTAAATACATTTATCTTGCGAAATTAGGTTACAATTTTCGTTCTACTCGAAATGAACATTATTCTGCTTCATTTCAATGGAGAGTCATTTTAGGAAAAACAATGACAATGATTTTTGTTTCTTACGTTTAAAACGCATTTTCAGATAAGATTAGATTAGTTCTGGGCGCAAACACTTCTTTTTGCCCACCATCCACCTGTCCACTGCACCCCTAGACCACTACGAGTATTGCACATGGGATGCAGCTAGTGCTTCCACCCCCAAAATATGGAGGATTGGGGTTCAGGACGGCATAAACACCTGTCCTTGCTGTGCTTCGCACTTCATAAAAGATTTCGTTTACAGTACAGGGCAACCAGTTCCCATGCTAAAACATCTAAAAATTAACTCAAATTACGTATTCTATAACTACATGTATAACACGTAGTGTCTGGTTAGGTTAGGTAAGACTTCGAATATAAGTGACAGCACCGTTGCACCGTCGAGGCAACATAATGGCCGTAATACATACTATATTACTTAATTTTTGTTTGCTTTTTTCTTTATAGCTAACCTTCATACAGACATATTAAATTAAACTAAACTTTACTAAAATTAAAATGCGACATTAAAAATAATACAAATTATTAAGGTATATATCCGTGTGTTGGTCAAGATATACAAGCACGGAGGGTGATGCGTTCTTCTGACCACACCGGACATCTCTGTAGAGTATGCAGGGACTTTCCCAATTACATAGTATCGCAGTGGTAACACGCTGCTCAGGGCTCCTTTCCGATCCAGTTGAGATATTCTCAGAAACAACCGTGATCGTTCAGAACCTGAGTTAGACGGTAGAAAACTCTGCCCCGATTCCTACTCAGTCATTCCTCAAGATTAGGCAAAATGCCCTCGATAGAGCGATATTGATTATGAGCCAGCTCAGTTAAGAGCTCGAACCATCTAACTACCATGAGTCGCTTAATTCTGGACCGATTCTCAACTGAAGAGCCGTTATTTCACGGCGTACGGGGGGTTCCCCGTCTGCATAGTGTTGACCCTCGTACAGCCAATGGGAAGCCTCTGGTAATAACTTAACACGGGAGTTTTGGGCAGTAGGGTGACACGTCAAACGGCACAGACCAATATCCACGGATCACCTTAATCCACGCTGATGCCGGTGGAGAACACCGATACGCTGAAACTGACCAACATCCGAAACCCAAATCGGGGTACCATAAACACCATCGGGTCCTAATATATACTATCGAATCTGCATAGTGGCTGAGGTATCATTGGCCTTTTTAATTACCTTTGGCAACATATTTGAAATCGGAAGTGAATTCAGAGTGGACTTGTGCTCATAATTATGAAACTGGTCTAAGTTAATATTTAAAAAAAATTGAAAGTCTTGATAATTTGTTAATAAATGTTTCAAAGCCTTTAAAAAACGTAATATCCAAAATTTTTTAAAAATTGACTTACAATTAGACCACTTTCATAATTATGGGCACACTTCTACTTTTGATACACAATTACGTCATCTGTGTTCATAATTTAAATTCTATAATCGCAGAGAAATTTGCATTATCGTCATCGGTAATGTAGTTTCTGTGTAAGTTGTCTATTCTTGTGTCTCTGCATTCGATTTCAAAATCGACTTGCAGCCAACTTCCGTTAAGTGTAATATCTTGACAATTTGGCACTTTCCAATACTGTGATCTTGGCATCGAGGATAAAATTACAACGATAAAGAGGAAAGCGTCGAATGTGAAGATTTATCACGTTGGGGGCGTTTACTTGAACGATTACCATCTGGTACAATTATCATTTTTTACCGAAGAGGACGGGTGGTTTCGTTTGAAATGTAACTGAACTCTTCGTTTTGTTCGTTGACGTTGACGTTAACGTTGACGTTGACGTTGACGTTCATGTTGGTGTTCATACTGGCAGTAATGTTGGAGGGCTGAAATGCATTTCCAAATGTGTGTCCAGAAGCAGTACTGTAACACAGTAACAGCAACGTTGCAGGATTTTTAGTAATTATTAATTAATATCAACTAACTCGTAAAGTGATAGGAGACATGGAGGGTGTCAATGGCCAACTCCAGACCAAGTATCAGAAAATCGCTACAGAATACTCCAAAGTAAGAAATCTTTTAATAGTGTAAACACTCTCAAATGCCATATGCGAACTCTTGTTATGTATGTTTGAGAATATTCCATTTGAAATATGCTTACATACCCTGTTTTGTTAAGCTAAGTAAATAGAAAAATATGCATTTCTCTCAGCTTTTCTATGTGCAATCAAAACAGGAATACAATTAACAGAAAGTATGTTAAGATTTACTTTATACCATAGTTATATTCCTTTTTCTCATAAAGAACTATTTTCAATTAACAAGTAGTCATTTTGAAAAAATAACAAAGTACATTTCTCACACAGATTCGTGCTCAAGCAAAGGTTCTTAAACAGGCTGTGATCGATGAACAAGTACGTAACACAGATGTTCGAGAACAACTGAAAGAAAAAGAGGTAGAACTACGTAAAGCGGAGCAAGAACTAGATAGCTTATCATTTCGAAATCAACAACTGACCAAGCGTATAACTGTTCTACAAGAGGAGTTAGACAAAGCACAAAACAAATCTAAAAAAGGAAAAAGTAAATTATCAGAAAACAGTGCTCCTATTCCAACACAGCCAAATCATATCCTGGATGAGGAATTTCAGAAAAAGATAGTGGAGAATGCTCAATTACTATCACAAATCAATGATAAAGACAGTGAAATTGAAAGTTTAAATGAGAGGATACAACACCTAGAGTATAAGTTAGATCATGGCGAAAAGTCGAAAGTGGAATTGGAATGTCAATATCAAAGTGTCATAGACAAATTGGAGAAGGAGAGAAATGACTTGCAAAGGAAGTTGAATGAGAGACAGAAGCAGGAAGAAACAGTGTCTTGGTCCAGTAATGAGGGAAGACGTGACGGACTTGATTTAGATACCAGACTGTCGGTTTCCAATCAGCGTCAAGCAGAGCCATCTCCATTTTCATCACCCTCTGCCTCCCGTAGATCCTCAAAATCGATTGGTGATAGTAGATTACATAAACCACACGAGGAAAGTGATTTCGATTTGTCAAAATCCACTGACTTTGAAAAGGAGATGAATCATTGGAAAGCACAGTATCATATACTTAAAATCAAGTACGATGAAATCGAACAGAGGGAGCGATTAGTTAACGTCCAAGTCGATAATAGTTCTTTGGAACCTATCAAGATAAATAATATGGTAATAGTCAATTCCGTTTCCAATTCTCAGACTGATGAACCACATAATTATTCGTGTTCATATTAAATACAGGTCGGTACATTAACAGCACCATTCGCGATACCAGAAGAGATCGAAGCAAGGGAATCAAAAATTCGGGAATACTTCCTTCGAGAGATCGATAAAATAATTAATGAAAAGCATATTATTCACGTAAAAAATCTAGCTATGGCTGCAAATGTACGTACATCACCCTTTATTGATATAGAATTTTCGAAAAAGACCATTTGAATATCTGGTTCAATCTTGCATTTCGATTAATTTCAGGGAGAAGTAATGCAGGTTCATTTAGATACATGCGAATCAAAGAGAGAGAAGTGCGAGTCGGCGTTGACGGAAGCTGTCTCGAATTGTACGATTTTACAAAGAGATAAAGAAATACAGGAAGGAAATTATAAAACACAGCTTAGCACTATGAGCGAGCATCTTGCTAATATGAATGAAAAATTGATTTGTCAAACAGAAGAAATACAGCAATTAAAATTCGAGCTTGCAAACAAGGTAAATATGTCGGAAAGCCTACTTTTACCCAGTGTCATATTTTATATTTATTCAACTAATTAATAATTTTCAGAACAGTAAAAAAGGAAAGCAAAAGTGATCAAGAAACAGTAAAAAGAGAGTAAAAACACATTTTATCAGTTATTATTGATAAATTTAATTTTCTGTATATGTGAAACTCATATATACATATATGTGTACATATACGTGTGTAACCTGATGAACAATAATTTACAATTTTTCATTATATTCCTGGCTCTTGCCAACCAGTTAAAGAATTCTCTAACTCGATGTTGTATTTATTAAATGAAAATAAACATCTTACTAACGTTCATTTTCTGAACGTTTAAGTTTATGATACAAAGGAGTAAATACATGTTATATACAATTATAAAATATATAGTATTATAACGTGTTGTTTAATTAATAAGTGTAAATAGTGTAACATAGTATATTTAATATATTTCAGCTCGTTTAGTTAGTAGTAAAAGCCAGATAGTTTCTTGCAGCTTCGAGATCAGTAATGATCCTACCACGCTAAAATTTCGTTTCATTGGAAATTGTATACTGATCTTCGCGACTCTTAAAATTTATACGTGTACATAGTTTTTTTAAATAAATAAAACACGTGCTGGGGACGTGTTCAAAATATATATATACATACATATACGTTAGTACCGCATATGTAATGTCATTTTGACGCAAATATTCACAAAACTTCACAAATAGTTGGTAATTGCTATTTGCTGATAATTTTCCTATGAATGTAGCTATATATATATGTGTGCGCGTGTGTATGTGTGAAAACTATTCAACCTTGATGGCAAAACTGGCTCCGCAGCTACAACCCTGTTCTGCCAGAGGATTATTGGTTATCCTAAACGCGGAACGTATCAACTCAGTGTGATACTCTATCGTTGCTCCCTTAATGTATTCCAAAGACGTTGAGTCAATGACCACTTTGGCTCCATCCTTTTGAAACACTCTACGACAGAAGCATTTCATTGAATTTATTAACATCTTTACTAATATTTTCGTACTTTTTCAAGTCGTACTTATCATCCTCGTTTATGTTAGAATCCAAATCGAATTTATATTGGAAGCCGGAGCATCCTCCACCTTCCACAGTCACTCGCAGATACCGTAACGCATCGTTGTTTGTGATTTCTTTTAAACGTTTCACGCAACTGTCCGTGATAATAAGCCCATGATTTTGTTCCGCCGTAGCTGTAGCCCCTGTTGACATTTGATTGAACACTGGCGGCGCGGTTACGTTCCACAGAGGAGAGCTAAACATATATTTCAAAAGATATATTATTATCTAAACATGACAATAACTGACGTGGTAACACTACATAAAATATCAAAGGCATACCAAGTTTCATTAGACAGCGTCAAATGACATCAGTCGTTCACACATAATACAGAGTGTTTAAATTTCGAAGTGTTAATAATGTCCGAATTGGTTTTTAAATGAAATGAATGGACTATTTGACGTAAGATATACTTACGTCAATAAGCGTGAAAAATAGCGGTTAGCTGCAAAATTAGAGGAGAGACCCCAAATCGCGCGTTTCAATTTCGCCATCTTTTTGAACAAATATATCCCAATGTGTCTGAATGTATGTGTCGCAACATCCGTGGATTTATACGTTTCATAGATCACGTGGTAGATAGATTGTTCAAGTTCACTGGTTCTGGATAGAATTCTCAACCGGTTGTTTTGAAAGGATATCGGATGTTAGTCTCATGTAAGCTTGGTTTAAGTTGCGATCCGCGAGGTAACAGCGCATGAACGTGCAGCAGCGTCACAAGTGTCCAGTGTTGGTATTAAACATTTAAATTGTCCTCCGTTTGAAAATGCAACGGATTCAGACGTAAACGGTACAAACCGAGAGCGTGGGACAGCGTTGAATAGTTTACTACGCGATTATACGGGGTTGCACGGGTGCAAGCGAGTGATAAACGTTATACGTTACATATTTTTATACAAAGGGTTGCGATTTAAAAAGTAAACATGAACGATACACGGCTTGGGAAGAAGGACGAGAATCAGCAGATACAAGTTTTTGCTCGTGTCAGGTGGGTAAACAATTCATCATACATAGTTCTATACGCTACATTTGTAACTGATAAATAAGCTGATTATATATTTCCATCGCATATTATATTATATATGATGTGTGAATACCTTAAACGTAATATTTAAAGCAATGTTTTATGTGTACTTTACTGTATTCGATACTTAGTAGCCCAGTTTCTGAATGACTCAGGCGATCAAATTTTTTTTTGTGACAGACCAATGAACAATGCAGAAAAGAATAGTAAATCTATATCAGTCATAGAAGTTCCTTCCAACAAGGATTTGGTGGTACACGAACGTCCACAGGATAAATTTTCCAAAAAGTTTACATTCGACAGAGTATTTGGACCTACGTCTAAACAGGTATATACCTTAAACTTTATGAACATGAAAAGATTTGCAGGACAAAACTTATAGAATTACTTTATTAAATTAATAGATAGATGTATACAATGCGGTGGTCAGTCCATTATTGGAAGAAGTCTTGGCTGGATATAATTGTACTGTGTTTGCCTATGGACAAACTGGTACAGGAAAAACTTTTACCATGGAAGGTGTTACCAATAATCCAGCTTTACATTGGAAGAGCGTAAGATATTTTTAATGCAATTTATAAGGAAAGAAATCTAATTTTTACAGACAAATGTTAATGAAATTTATCTGGGACATAAGTGAACTTTTTTGTACCGTGTAATTCTTCATGTTAATGGGGTGAAACCTGCTTCTACAGTTAAGGGTTGAAAACATATGTTTTGCAATAACTCAGGAGTTTGTTATATGACCGCATTTTTGAACTGCTATTATTATTCTACACAGGATACAATGTCTGGTATGATACCACGAGCTCTAAGTCATTTGTTTGATGAATTACGATTGCTAGAAGGACAGGAGTTTACAGTCAGAGTCAGTTTCCTAGAATTGTACAATGAAGAATTGTTAGATCTTTTATCAACCACCGATGACGCCTCGAAAATTAGGTATATTCTTTGTAATATCTGTATACAAAATTGCCATCTATCAGCTATTTGTTTGGAATTATAAAAGAGAGAACTTTAGTATACATCTTTGTTATGTCTTTCACAGATTGTATGAAGATACAACTAAAAAGGGAGCAGTTATTATTCACGGCTTAGAAGAAGTAACTGTACATAATAAAAGTGAAGTTTATAAGATCCTAGAGAAGGGATCAGTAAAAAGGCAAACTGCAGCAACTCTGATGAATGCTCACTCTAGGTCAGTATATCCAATAATTACCACTACTATTAAGATGAATTTAATTTAATAGTAAAAACATTTATTGTTCTTCTATTAATATCATTATAGCCGATCTCACACAGTATTTTCGATTACTGTGCACATAAAAGAAAACACAGTTGATGGAGAAGAATTGTTAAAGACTGGAAAATTAAATCTAGTAGATTTGGCGGGTAGTGAAAATATTGGAAGATCCGGTGCGGTGGATCGAAGAGCTCGCGAAGCTGGAAGTATTAACCAGTCCCTACTAACTCTTGGAAGAGTAATCACAGCTCTCGTTGAAAGGGCTCCTCATATACCCTATAGGTATTATAGAAATTTATTCTGAAATTGAAGATGGAACTGAAAAAGCCTTCTTGGTTTCCATGCATGAAAACTAAAATGTCTTGTTACGGGTTTTTTTTTTTATAGAGAATCGAAATTGACTCGACTACTTCAAGAATCATTAGGTGGCCGGACGAAAACATCCATTATCGCTACTGTATCTCCAGCTGGTATTAATCTGGAAGAAACATTGTCAACATTAGATTATGCGCATCGGGCGAAGAATATTACCAATCGTCCTGAAATTAATCAAAAGCTTTCAAAAAAAGCTCTTCTCAAAGAATATACAGAAGAAATCGAAAGACTACGAAGAGATTTATTAGCTACACGCGAAAGGAATGGTGTTTATCTTGCCCAGGACAGTTACAATGAAATGCAGACATTGATCACAGTTCAGTCTAAGGAAATAGAAGAAAAGATTAATCACATAAAAGCTCTCGAAGAAACTATGCAAAACAAGGAGGTATATAACTCTCTCTTTTAGTTAATTTTTCTTTTTCAGTGTATTACGTTTTTCTTCCGTACTGTTTACATTAATCGTCCGTATGTCTACTTTTAGCAAGTATTCAATGAGCTTCAACTAGAACACATTGCTCAAAGGAATGAATTGCATAATACTAAAGATAGATTATGTAGCGTTACAAGCGCATTAAAATCGACGCATCGTCAATTGGAAGTGACAGAAGTAGACAGAGACGAGCAAAAACATTTGGTAGAAAAGCACGCTTCCACTGAAAAAGTTCTTTTATCGCAGGCTCAAACTCTTTTGAGCGTTGCGGACACAGCCTCTGCGGACACTCATAAGTTACATGACAAAATTGATCGTAAGCTGTAAGTCGATTCAAATTGCAATGCTTTAAATTAAAATTAAAGTGGTGGTGCCATTATTTTCTGCGAATTTGTATTAATTCTTCATAAATCTCTAAAATTTATCTATAGACAAGTTGAACAGAAAAATGATACTCTTGGAGAACAGTTTCGGAATAATATAGCGGAACGCTTTGAAAATGTCGAAAAAGATCTTTCCGCGTATGTGGAAGAATTGAAGGAATTCTGGGTCCAGATGAGGGGAGATATTGGTAATTATGAAATATCACCTACTAATCTAATAAGTTGTTTTTGTATTACTTATTTTTCGAACGATTAGTCTTACTAATACTTTTCTCATTTCATGTCAGATGCACGAACTGAAGCTGAATGTAGCAAGATAGATACAGCAATACAGAAGTTATCCTTGAATCTCACTAATCAACATTTAACGGCATCCGATAATTTATCAAAAAATATTAATGACTCTGTGCGTATTTAACGAATTATGTTATATAAAACTGCAACATTGTTGTTTTTCATTCAATAATATAGTAAATTTACATTTATATTTTTTTTTCGAATTTCATTTCATTTCAGTATCTACATTATCAAAATTGGATTCAAGATACTACAGTGACGGCGAATAAATTGACGGATTATGAACACGAGTTAATAACTGTCATCTCCAAGAAGTTGGCACCTAGTGTTCAGAAATTGGTCGAGAATGAAATTGCAGAAAACTTACGGGTTCTCAACAGTAATGTATCAAAAAAATTACAACACGTTTCTTCTTACGTAAAAGAAACTATAAATACCGTTTGCAATTATCAAATGGAGCAATGTGCTCGTCTATGTACATATGCGAAGACCATTAAGCAAAACATGGAAAATCTAACTCAAGAACAGGATAAAATGATGCACAAACGCCGCCTATTTGCAAAGGTAGGATAAGTCGCACAGCACAGTACTCATTTTATTTCCTACTTAGTATTTCAGGATGCTATTTTCTCTTGAAGGCGTACTGCATAATTCATATAATTCATTTCTATAGATGATGGACCAGATGTCTCTTGAGTTTAATCTGTTAAATAAAACCGAAGAAGAACACTATCCTCTGGTAGTTAGAAATTACACTGATGTTGGTGAAATGTGTAACAGTATTAGTGATGATGCAACAAACAATTGTAAGACTAATGTTCAGATAAAACAGAATTTAGAGCTTACAGTACAGAAAGATCTGGAAGAAATTAAATCTGACATAGCTACAGCGACATCTAAGGTAATACCTCAAAATAATAACAACAACAATAGGCATATAAATCTTATATAGAGTAGCTTAAAATTTAATTGCCGTTATATGTAATAGAATGAAGAACTGGCCAATGAGACTTTGAAACAAGGTAACAATCTTTCAAAGGAGTTAGAAGTTATGGTAAATCGGTGTTCAGATGGTTTGTCGCAATACAAAGATGTGGTTCAGTCCAATGCTAAACAAATGCAAGAAAAAATGGAGGAGGATAGAAATAAAATTCTTGTTTCGGTCAATGTAGGTTTTATATCAAGTAGGTCATTTGTTTCTTCTTATTAATTAGTAATATCTAATATGAAATATATCTGTAGGACAAGCATAAGATAGTTATTGATGCAAGTGCAGATCATGCAGAATTCATGGGAGAGCAAAAAGTTGTAAGTTGTAGTAACAGTGCACAAATGAATAGCAAAGTTGAACATCAGGTAACGGATTCAATAGATGAGTGTAACAAAATTATTGAACGATTGCACGAGACGCACCACGAAATTAACAAATTCTTCGTGGAAGACATACAACGCGACATTCCGACAGGTATACTATTATTGCAGTTTTTGCCTAGATCGCAAACGTATACTAGCACGGGTCATACAATCATTTGTATATTTTGAATGATAGCTTAAGTTTACCAAATTGCATCCATGAAGATGAATTTTTAGTACATTTATCTTAAACTTTTTGCTTAATGCAGTGCACAAGTAATTTTTGCTAAAATTGGGAATTATATAAACTACGATCAATTTCTCGGACGTACCATTCTCATATTTTCAATTCCGCCCCCAATCTAAATACTTAATTATACGTTTTGTAAAGATCATGAATTTAAATAAAAAGTTCTACGGATTCTGAAATTTGCATTCCGCTTGGTTCATGTGCTGGGATGCGAAACATTTTTTATTGCATAAATTTACGTTAAAAAAAATTGTTGACAAGTTCAAAATTAATTATTAATAATAATAATGCTTAATGGATCAACTAAATCACTCATTTTTTATTTTTGGTGCAGAACGGAATTGATAATTTTGAAGGAATACAAATTATGAATATGTATAATCATAATTTAGAAAATTGACAATTCTCCAAAAATTACTTGAATATTTAATAATTTTCATTCTGGTCGGCGAATTTTTGAAAGGATTATATTAAAATACAAAGTGTTCGTCTAATATGTTCGTCCTTATGATGCAAAAACACTGGGGATTTTTTTTTTAAATTAAAAACAACACGTGCCTCAAGGCGATCTAAGTTAATTTTTTGGTATAATCATGTTTTTCGGAATTTTTATGAAAAATGCAATTTTATTCGAAATATAAACAATTATTAAACCCAAATCAATAAAAAACCCAGTTGATTTGGTCTATTAAATAAAAAAAATGAAAGATATTCAAATTAATATTTTTATTTTAAAACTAAATTAGTACAAACGTAATTTTAATATCTAGATTTCTTCACTCCAAGGTTTAAGTAAACTTTCTTTCGTATTAACTTAGATGGTCTTGAGGCACGTGTTGTCTTTAATTTAAAAAAAAAAATTTTTCCCAGTGTTCTTTCATCAAAAGGAAGCTTTTTAGGGGGCGTCGCAAAAGATTTAATTTTTAACTACCACCCTAATATACATACATGCATCGTTCATTAAAGAAATTGGGGGGATAAAGAAAATATTTGAAAATATAATAATATATGTACAGGATCCACCCCTGCAAGAAAAGCATTTTCTTATCCTCGCCAGTTCGTGGTAACATCACCGCATGAACGAATTCTTCAAAGATTTCGAGAAACCAGGAAATTAGTTGGAACTTCTGAAGATGATGTAAGTAGATACTTTGAAAAATATTTATATGCATAGATTAACATAACCATTGACATAATGACATCCATCCACAGGATGATCTGTTTATGAACGGCGACATAACAATGAAACAAATCGCAAATTCAACCGCACTGTCCATAAACGATCTTACCCTTACATTTACTCCCGCTAATGATGATACTGCTCGTAATTCGTCTACTCCGAACGGAAGTTCGTTATCAAAGCACTCAAGTTCTTGCAATTCCATTGATTCTTATGCTAATATAGAGAATGTGTCATCGACCTTAAACATTTCCACCATCTCCATGCCGTCGCGCGTTCGATCAGAGTCGGACATTTCCATGAAGGTAAATATAAAGTATTTCTCTCTTTAAAACAGAATCCAACAAATGATTAAACGTTACAGAACGATGATAAAGAAAACGGTAGTAAGTTCGTGAAACCGGAAAGAACAAAAAGTTTACAGGCGTCCAAACTGAGAAAACCGAAGCGGCAAATACTCGGAATGCACAATCGACATTAGGGGATATCAAATACTTCCCACTGATTTTACTCAACCTGTACTAGAGTTTGTGTTTTATTTTACTACGACTGCAAATGCCACCGATTGTTGTATATATGTACATATAGGTAATATAAGGGATACTTGATGATTTGCCAGGTAATCACATTTTTTTAGCGGTCGATTTATGTGTCTTACAAGTATGGTGTATATGATATTCCTCAGATACAGATAATATTTTGGTACTAGTACACCGTAAATATTACTTTATACAAATATAATTTATGTGTAAGTGCTGTAAACATTAGTGAAGCTAAGATTTAGTGGAATATTGTGGAGTTTAAATAAAAAAGAACAGTTTGAACCTTTTCTGTAAGATATCTTTATTAGCCGTAAAGCAGGTTCTTGGCCAACTTGTGATTCACAATCACATCTCTTCCAACATGTTTACATTCCCTTTGTTAAGTATCGTAGTACTACAAATAGACGGGGTGAGCGTCTTGAATTCCTGTTGAAAACGAATTACAATACGTCAAAAAGTCTTTTCTTACAAATGTACAAATGAATACACACATATGTATTAAAATGTGTATCTTCTCGATAAACCTTTAACAACATATAAATTTTACTATATAGTTGTTAGCTATCATTCCATACGCTGCATAACAAATCTATTTTATGGTACGATAGTATAAAAAAAACTTTTTACAAGGACTTTTGAAAGATTTTTAATGCTTACCGACTAATTTCGATATTCACATTTAAAACTCGTTTCTTCGAATCGACGGACCATTCTTAAAATTCTATTTTTTTTCTCATGGACAATATATCATGAATGATGCAATAATGTACAAAGCGGTATGTGGTGTTGTTCCCAAAGTTGTAGGATCTAAAGATATACCTAAAAGTTGAACAACCTAAATCTCGGGAAAAAAGAGCCAATTTCACAAAAACGATATACGTATGTAAATAGGTGTAGAACGTTTTGATAGCAGTCTCCGTACAGCTTACCACTAGGATAGAATATCACTTTGTATCATTAGTTTGACGATTTTTATAATTAGCTGCTTGCCCGACACCACCGCATTCCAATCGACCCAAATTTCATGAAATTGGCTCTTACTTATTACGCATTACGTGATTTAGTATAAATAAATAACATGCATATAATATCTTCCCCTACAATTAATCGTAACATCTGTTACCTAATTAAATCCATATATCGCGGTAGAAAAATATCTTTGTCGCCTAAAAACAAAATTCATGTATACGCACTTGGTGGCACGATTAATTGAAATTATTTCAATATATCGTACGATTCCTACGAAATTTACCTCGTCATTTAGGCTACAATAAACATTCGATCGTTCAATGCATCCAAGTTTAGAAATTTAATTCTAAACTTCCCCTGGAATGGAAACTGGATCTGGAGTAATGCTTGCGAATCGGACGAACGAACGTTTACTGTATATAAAATGTTCATATACATTTTTCTGACATGCGTGACAAATACTGTTACGTCTTTTACGATAGAATTTGTCGCACGAAGCATATCGTCTATTACGTACAAATCGAATTGCCGGTACAGATGGCCCAAGGAAACTTGACCCACTTGTTATACGTTCCTCCGACTTGGTGTCGTACCGCGTGACAAAAGAAACGTGGGTCAGGGTTCCTTGTGCCGTCTCTACAGGACAATCGTCTTACAAATCTTGTTAGTCTAGACCAGGGGTTCCCAAAGTGTGGCCCGCGATGTTACATCATCTGCGATCTTGAATTTATAGAGATAATTTATATTTTTACAACAAAAAATAAATTTTATCATACTATAATTAAAAATTGTTCGGTTAAAAAAAATATAAAATTTTTTGCGTAATATATCTTGTTATTATACATATAAATTCTATGTACAGTATTTTCAAACATCTTTTCAATCATGAGTAGTAATTAGTCCAGATTGAGATCAAAATTACTTGGTGAAAATTTACAAGCGGCGTTAAAAATATGTTCAACTGACTTAGAACCGAGACTCAATAATATTATTAAAAGAAAAGCATAACCGCACAAGTCACAGACTTGATATTGATGAATTTATTATTTTTTGTTTTTTATTTGAAATTATTAAGTGGTTTCTGTTTAATTATTTTTGAAATATGTTAATAAACAGTTTGTAATTAAAAGTAATCATTGTCATAACTAAAGAACGATGATGTTATAAATTTAGAAAAATCTTTACCTTATTTCTACCTTCGATTTGAATGTATATGTCCGTAACACTTTCTTTGGGCCCGTGCAATATATTGGAATTTACAATTTGGCCCACCTAGGAAAACCTGTTGGAACCCCTGGTCTAGACTCTAGAACAGTGGTTCTTAACCTTTTCGAAGTCAGGGAACACTTCTGATTATATAAAAAATTTGCGGCACACCAAAAGTAGTTCCCCCACTCAGAATGCATCGCCAATTGGGGGGGGGGGCTTTAGCAAGGGTGCCAATCATAATTTAGTTAATTATAATTTAGTTGAGTACCGGTAAGATCCAGTGTTCTAGAGGCTAGACTCTTCTAAGTCGTACGGTCAGTGTAAAAGGTATTCGCAAACATATATAGTATATGTGAACACAACAAATTTTGTTAAAACTTTTTATAGAATGTACCGATCAGAACGAATATTTTTGATGATAATTGGTGAAACGCTTTTTTTGACGAACGTCAAGGAATTTTCAAATATTTTGAATTTTCGAAAACACCCGAAATAATATATTCAGCTAATATTATGAAGAGTTTCATACTGATTTCTACATACATTCTGTAAATGTTTATAATCAAAATAAGAGTATACGAATCCTTTTTACACCGATTGTACCATAGAAAGATGTAGACGCATTACCACATCAAGTGCGTTAAGGTACTACACAAGTTTGATTAATAAAAAGCTAGAGGTTATTGACGGATATGATTTGATTGATCCAACCGATAAACGCCGAAACTTTAACGTATACACCGGGAACGTCCAGTCTTCCGCAACCAAAGCCCCACGATACGAGGCCAGCTAATTCGTAGAATCCATCATCCTGGCAAACTAACGGACCACCTCCGTCTCCCTGAAATTTTGCAATTCCGTTTTTATCTCGTTTATCTTTTCTGGATTTCCGGAATTGTTGGGACTCGTTGGGAACCAACAATTTATTTACTGCGCAATTCTACGTGTTCTAAAGAATAAAAATCTAATTAATAAGTTATTGATTTCTTGAGCATATTTTTTTAACAAGGGCACAGAGAGACATAATGTCGAAAATCACTGGGTTTACCGAAGATTAGGCAATTCTAAAAAAGTGACTGCTTGTTGGAAAAAACGGAATTAAAAATTATAAAATAATACTAAGCAGTCTATAATAAAGTGTTTGATGAAAATTACACCGTATTTTTAACTGTATTTTTCATAACTGCCTATCAATAAGAACTAACAATTATTTTTCGATCGTTAAGTATAATATAAATAAAGAAAGATAGTTTTTCAGCTATGAAAACGATCAATAGCAGTTACATGTTAATTTAATGTTATTTCAAAACGCACTTATTTCCTTTAGCTTATTTGAACTGTAAGGTTTAAAATATTACGGTAAACTAGTAGTGGAAAGTGAACAATTCATCAACAATAGAAATTGAAATTGCAAAGATAAAAAGACAAAAAGGAAAAATGCCCTATCTAATCCAATGTCCTGATAGAAAACTGTGAAATAAAATATGACTGTTGTAATATCCATACCAACTAAATCAGTTTTCAATTCCATAAACAAATTTGGAGAAGTTATTTTTTCCAATAGACCTTAATTCTAAAGTACGACTCAATAAACCTCATATATTAACAGTGATCAACGCGTAGTTAATAAAGAATCAAAGGGGTATCATATTGTATAAGAAATCTTTCAAAATGGTGTAAATAAATAATTTAATGTTATCTGTGAAATAATCATTCACCTCCAGGTTCTCTGTTTGAGTTCACTATTATTTTTCGAATAAATGACCGTTACGTTCTTAATATTTTATAACACGTAGAAATACGCTGCAAATGAAATTGTGCTTCCGGTTAAATCCCAAAACTACCATTTTAACATTATCCTTTAATCACTCTTACCTGACACGCATCGTTTCCTTGCTCTCCACCGGCACAGAAACTACTCGCTGGTAAGATGAATATCTTCTCCGTCACTGCGTTTACTTTTCTTATACACTCGGCATCGCTCACTATCGGTATCTCCGCTTCGCGAACTCGAAGGGGAATAGGTCCAGCTAAACAGAGATAGTGCGTTAAAATTATAATAAACGTGCACTGATTTGGAAAACCAAAAAGTGTTCCTATTCTCTATTCGGGAAATCTGTACTTTACTGTAGAATACTGCTCCTGTCTGTGCTACATTCTAGTCGGCGAAATTTGCAATTTGTCACTAAATTTTTGTCATTAAATTTTCGATTAAGTATCGTCAAAGTTTGTAGAAACGATGCAATAATATATCCGAAAGATCTCTAATTTTACATAATTCATGTAAACTGGAGCAAAAGCGTACTAAAATCTAGTGTCAAGTTTCGCAGATCTCGCATGCGAAACCTTTGGCTGAATTTAAAATTTGGGACCCAGGTAATGAAATAAGGGCGCACAGTAGGAATGAAAAATGGGTGCGTAGTCTTCATGCAGATTGGAATTGAAATTTGTGGAATGAATTTTACTGCATATTCTTTTTTCATATCAATATTTGAATGTAAAGTCAAAATATTGATTAGAAGTATGTATAAATGTTACATTAAGTTGAAATATCTGTTGAAAAAAATAAATATACAATTAAATTAATTCCACAAGTTTCATTCCTTATGTGCATGGCGACCACGTGCTTATTTTTTTATTTACGCTATATTGTTGTCGTCCGACAAATTGATATTAATTCTGTCAATTAAGTCCAATTAAAATTAATAATCTATTCAATAAAATGTGGGACAATAACAATTGCAATACAAATCGAAAATGCTAAATGCTTCAAATAAAGTATGTGTACGGCTAAGAAAGGAATGTATTATATTAAAAGTGTGAAATTCGCTATACTAGCACTCTGCCATAATACAAACAAACTTAAAAGGAAGTGAAAATATCAAACGCGCTTGCGTCGTTTCTCTAAACTGAGAGTGTGGGGTGAATCGGGATTCCCCTTCCCTCTCTCTAGAGATGTCAACTTACATCATCCGTACAACATGCCCTACGAAGTTGCATTTAAAAAAGGTTGAAATTGAACGTACCTTCTCCCATGTATCCATATCCTGTAACGGTGCATCGTTTACCGGCCGTGTGACTAACTCCTCGTGCGGGTAAACAAACTAAGCAAACGCCATCTTTGAGTTCGGCCTGTCCGTGAAGTTTCAACAGCGCGATATCGTTGTCCAGAGTTTGACTGTTGTGATTATGGTGTATATACGTGGTTGCCACCCTCAAGGTTTGTGCGCCAGGGCTTCCATATTTTCGAGTTAAATCATGGTCACCAACCCTTACATAGATCGCGTCACCGGATCGCACAATACTGGAACACAGAGATGCTTTCATTACTCGAAGGTTAACGTTTGATAGTTGGATCATTATTCACCCTTGCACATATTTATTATTTCTACTCTCTGGAAAAATGTAGATTTTTCATTCGCGAATACATGCAAAACAAATATCCGCAATTCTATTGTCAAGTACTTCTGACAAAAAGAAATTAGCGAATTTTTTATGGGGTCGAATATCATGTCCAGCTGTTCCTAAAATTTCGGTGGATAGGACAACTACATTCCGTTCTCTTCACAATTTACAACGTCGATTTTTTTGTTGCTCCTAATACTGCTTGCAATAAAGCTGATTTTATTAACTTTTTCTATTTTCAAATTTGAACGCGACTTAGCTTAAGTAGTATAACATTGAAAAAAACATCATTATATGAAACAAAAATGTATTAGAACAAATCCCTTTAACACGTTCCCGCCGGCAATTTGTAGATCTCGCCATCGGACGGCCCTCTTATTCATAGTCTGTCATAGTTTGTTTGTTAATTCATAATTGTTTTGATTCAATCCATTTGCAAATATTTGTGTCATTTTATTAAGAAAAAAGACATATAAAATTGATTGCTTCATTTGTACCACTAGGGGTACATTTCGCCCGATGGAACAATTGTGTATGTACCACCAGTGGTACAAGCCGTCCTATGGGGCAGCCCTCTATGTACCGCTGGTGGTACATGCCGGCAGGAACGTGTTAAGGTTTAATCAGGTTTAATGGAATAAAACCTACTTGGTAACGCAATGAGCTGCCGTGAGGACCCACTGCGTCCCAATCAGCGCTCCTCCGCAGAGGTACTGATTCAGGGAATTGATGAGTGCGACTTGCCAGCACCACTCGTTGGCGTCTGCGTCTTCACCTCCGACAACCCGTGCGTCCCTTTCCAGGCTGCGTGCCTGAATTGGGCCGCGGGAAGTGCCCTTCACACCACAAACATACTTGCTGTACACAGGGCTGCGTGGTGTTGTCGTCATCACCGTGGTCGTTGTTGCCATTGTCGTTGTCTCGTCTGTAACGAAAAATGATTTCGTACCGTGATTTTGTTCCTCTACATCCGGTTCTCTTAATGCTCACTGCCTGACGTAGAACCATAAATTACTCACAATAATCCTTCAACTTTAAAAAGGATAATAATTTCTACGCTATATACTGTTTTGGCCCCAACTCCACCCGAATTACTGAATTTGTAGCACAACAAGCGGGACTCCATTCTAGACCTTTTTTTTACTTATCCCTGAAATTTCAAGGCGATTGAGACTCTAGGGTGGATCAGTCATTTTTTGGCTCTAGGCGCGGCCTACTTAAATAGGTTAAAACTTTGCTCGTAGAATGTGCTGTTCTTGAAAGGAGACCGCATCGGAATTGATCTATTAGTCGCTACCTACCTGTCTGTTCACGGATAGACGGACATTGTATGTAAGATATACAAAGGAGAGAAGAGATGAAAAAAAGAAGAAATGAAGAGGAGAATGAGAAGAAGTAGAGAAGACAAAAGGAACAAGAAAAAAAGAAATTAGAAGAAAAAGAAAATAAGGGATGCAGTTGTCACTTCAGCACTTACACATAGTCGGTGTAAACGGTGTCGTGTACGGTCTTGAAGTAACGTACATAGTGTCATTTCTATTGGTCAAAACTGCTTCGGTGGAGTTTCCACCGGTGAATTCTCTGATCAAAGATTTTGGCGCGCAACATTGGTGTCCTTGCTTTTTGCATTTAAATATGTTGGTCAACTCCGCATTTCCTGCAAACATACCACGTTCAACATCAATAAATTACGTAGAACTGAATGAAAAATAAAGAAAGAAATTCCCTTACGGAAGCAAGTGAAGGATAAATACGAAACGATGCAGGAACCAGGGCATTCCGGACGTGTATCCGGTGGCAACGAGATAGTAGTTGTCGTTGGCCTTGGCGTAGGTCGAGGCCGCGGCCTTGGAGTCTAATATAAAAATATTATCATTACACGGATTTACTCTACTATTTGATGTTCTGCAACTAATCGATAGGGAAACCACCATTCACGTTGAAAACGTCACTTTTCTTATAGATCGTTAAATCATGGAGCCGACCAATTTTTCAATTTTCTATATCTTTTTGTTTCTGTTTGAAATTTCGAAAATTTTTTCATGTACGGTAACAAAAAAATAGGAAAGAAAAGTGGAATTTTCAACGGTAGATGGGATTCCCCCCTAAGAAGGCAGAGCAATAGGTGGTTACCTGGGGTGGAGTGTTCGTATTGTCGCAACAAATCGAGCCGGACTGACAGCTTGACGTATGAGGTATTATTACGTTCGGTCGTTCGCAGAACGCTGCCATAATTGTGAGCAAACAGAATCCGGGACACGGTTGATATTTTGGAGGTGGTGCCCGGGTAATCGGCCTTGTCGTTGTCGTCGTCGTTGTTTCCTATGGAAAGTATTAATCATCAACAACTAGGACCATCTTTACGAGAGCCTACGCCCTAATTGTACCTGGCCTGGGGCCTTATCAACCACTACCTTTGTTAACTGCCAGGGGCCCCATTCCTCAAATTCGTAAAAGAATCCAGGTAAATGTCCAGAATGACCTAGATTTTTCAGTACATTTGGAATTTTTCCTGAAGAATCTAGGTAAATTTGGGGTTTTTCTTAGATGGCGAATTCGAGCATAGGACCCCAAGCGGACAGAATGTATTATTCCTTTAAATAGGATTAAATATGAAGGTCTAATTTTGAATTGCAGTAGACTCGTTTAAGAATTAAAATCTAGTTTAGTATTTTGTGCTACCGACGTAAGAAATAATGTCTAATTGAACTTGAACTACATTGAAATTTGTATAATTCGTATTGTAATAAAATCGAACTGCTTTCTCAGTCTTCACATTTATGAGGACATTTTTCAATATTTCCAATAAGAAATTTGGTGACGTAACTATTAAACTACTCCAACCTTAGTACTTTTCGTCGCTGCTATATAATTTTTGGTACAGCAGCGTTTTGTTGGGTAATTATCGCCAATCTGACGAACATTAATGAAAGTAGCGGATTGTTTACCGTTTTCAAAAGCGCGTCGATGATGCAGCAAGATCCATCATCGGGACATTCTGCGTCCCTGTCCACTTTGTCACAAAGAAGCGCGAAAAATCCACTGACGCACTCTCCTTTACACGGTTTGCGAATCGTTGGCTTTGGCCTGTTCGTCGTCGACGGTTTCGTCGCTATGCTTGTAACAATTGTTGATGGTGTTGTTGAACGCACTATGCTCGTTGAAATTGAATGTGGTTTAATGGTCGTCGAGGAACTCTTGTGCAATGTGTTTCCATTACTAGTTTTTTCGTCGAAACGACTCGAATTTGTTCGATCGATCACTAATAGCTCTGGTGGCGGTGTATCACCGAAAGAGTCTCTGGAAACGCAACATTTGTATCCCGGTTTGCACAGCGTGTCTATTACAAGAACGGCGTCACAGTAGTCAGCGATTCTCTCTGCCATGCAGATCCCCGAACAGCTTTTCGCTGAAACCAATTTCAAATTTTACATACCAATTGCAATATTGATATGTGTGTCAGTGACAAGAAATACAAGCATTATACATACTAGACGTCTTGTTGTTGGTGTCTTTTGGATTGTCCTGAAACATAGACAAGAAACGAAATGTTTTAATCACATTTATTGTATAATACAATAACTACGTTACGTATAATAATTTTGGAGGATCAGAATATATGGGGACATATTGTTTATAATAATATTTTATAATACGCTTTGATATTTGTGCTTTATACTTTATATTGTAATATATTTTATAATTGTGTAGAATATCAGGTTGATCGATGAGTTAGTTACCGAAATGCCATGCGAATCTGTATATTTTTTAAGGGGTCTTCCTAGTCTGATGGGCGAGAATAGAAGCGATTTTTCTTATTTTTTTTATGATAACTATTCCATGTTTGAAGGATGTACAGTAGTTAATTAATAAGAAAATAATAATTCTATCGAATGATACAGCGGTTCAATAAAAGTATTTAAAAACGTTGTCTATGGCGTCTACAAAATTCAGCTTTCAAAGCTGTAAAATAAAAATAAAAACGATTCTGAATTCGTATCAGTGTGACAATTGTCCGAACTAGAGTAAATAGAAATAATGAAAAATGGACGTGTTTGAAAAAAGCAATCGAATTTTTCTTTATTAAACTACTACTGAATTTTTCTTAATATTTATAGTACGAGTTCTAGTGAAAATCATTTTTACTAAAGGTATCTACCGAGATCCCAGAGTTGAACCAAAACAGTTTTGAGAAAACTTCGTGTAAAGTTTCATGCATTGCAGCATTGGCTATATTTCAATTTCAATATTTATACTTTGAAATTACGCCCCTAACATTCCAAATCGTAAGAAAATTAAGAAAGTTGTTATTTTGTATTCGTCATACTAGGAATAGTCATCTGAGGAATTGTAATCATCAACGAACAATCATTTCCATTACTTGTTAATAGTTATGTGATTGACTCAACGTTTTCTCTTTTCAAACTTTATGGTCAATTATGTGGGAAACAGTCAAAGTCAAGGTTGCATATATCCGTAATGCCTGCGTTCAGAATTTTCATCTCTGTTCAAGTACGTGAAAAAAAATTATTTATTGGTATTAAAACCATAATAACGGTGCTGTAATAACCGTAAACTAAAACATCGAAAAATATATCCTTTATTGTTATTGCGTCAAAGTTTTGCGGCATTCCGATCATTACCATCCGAATTATAGCACCTAACTCGCAATAGTTTTTTTTAAATCGTAGAAGCAAGATTTTCGAAAAAAGATTAAGCAATAAGTTTATTTCGTTTCTTTGGCACAAAAGTAAGTTACAGTTTTGCACCATTTACCGTATTCGCTGGCTTTAGGCCCACAAAGTGATAAAAGTAATCACTTTTTGTTTCCGCAGATGAAATTATAAAAGAAAAGCGTTGCGTTAAGAACCTAGATACATATTTTGAGAAATAAAAAAAAAGAAAAAATTAGTCTTAAATTTTCCCCGTGAATTCACTACGTGTGAAACTATTTTTAGGAATTTTTGCATGACGGTAGAAAAATCAGAAGTAGTGAATGCAAAACGCTAAGTGAAAATCTTCAAGTTCTTCCACGTTTTAGACAAAATCGATCCATTTTATAAAAACTTCGGCAGCTATAATCAAGCAGATTAAAGACTGACTTTTCTTTGTATTTGTGTTTCCGATTACCCTTTGTGTACTTTTTACTCTCCCTCAACACCAGTAACCCTCAATCTTTCACCATGGTCACTAAGCAGCCATCCATTCTATTTTCTCTATCAGCATATAAAAATTCAGCCTACAAAACACGAAACTAATCTAACCAATAGTTTCCTCACAACAAGTTCTCAAACAAATCACGTCTCCCTCCTCTAACTGTTTCCCCCCCAAAAAACCTTTAAAAATTGGATCACTGAAAATCTTTGTATTGCTGCAGAACGCTCATGTTTCAACTAAATCGAAACGTTAAAAACAACGCGTTCTTTTATCCTTGGAAACCACATTTGTACCAGACCCAGTATTTTTATCGTGTCAACCTACGGAAGTTTTCGACGTGGTGAATCGCTCCGGCGAGACAGTCAGTAGGGTAGTGGACTGGGGTGTAGTGGTCGTGGTGGTGGTCGTGGTGGTGGCCACGGTGGTCGACGTCTTCAAGCTGGTCGAACCTTGCGTCGACAACGAGACCGCCGTCGACGTGGTAGGATCATCGTCGTGCCCCTGATGATTTTCAGAAGATCCACCGGTGCCATTTATGGGCGCTTCGACGCAACATCGCATGCTCGCCGTGGGACATTGCACGTCCTCCAATACTTCGTAGCAAATTAGCGTTGCCAGCGCGTGGACGCATACTCCCGGACAGTCTGCGCTGTTCGCGGTGCTCGTTATGGAGTCCAATAGACCTACAAGCATAGAAATATACTTTTTTTACCTATTACTGCCTGACACGTAACATTTGGCGCGTGATGGTTCGTGATCCGATTTGCCGTAGACACTGGAGTTCGGATAGAAAATTTGTTATTTTGCAAATATTTTGTGTTCCACCGAAAAAAAGGTTGTCGGGAAAATGAGGAAAAATTGGAAGACATACCTACGTCAGAAAATTTTGAAATCTTAAAAATTGAAGAAAATCTTTTTGAATCAAATATAAACAAATATGTTCGGCTGAATTCATAAGTTTGTGATGAATCTTGGAGGCTTTCTGTATTAAATCGTTTTATACTTGATCGTGAATCTATTGTAGTTTGAGAGATTAAAAAAATTTAATGTTTAAACAATTTTTTAATATTGTATTTTTTCGCGTGAGGCGCATCATCGAATTTACGATTTTTCTATTCCTTATATGTAAAAAAAACTCCTCGAAATTATGCACATGTTGAATTCAGGAATGCAGGTATCTTATTGTTAGAACAAATTTAACCGCATCAAAATGGAATCACTAAAATATTTTTTAAGTTTCAAGGCGATGTGAACAAATTTTCAAACTTCATTCGTACAGCCTTATACGGTTGCAATTACCCAGGAAAATTCGGTATTGCACAACACGGCAAAAGGGTTTTTAAAAATTTTAATAAAAACTTTTACTTAAACGAAATTTTAATAAAAACAGTGGTCAATGATAAATAATGGACGTGTCACTTTTAAAAATGAAAAACTTACAACACTTCGAATTATTATTTATGGCGAAATAATTTCTGCGAAATTGGTACGAACAAAATATGTTGACGCGATGAAAATCATATTTTGGATTCAAACATCTGGTCTGTAGAATATTATAAGTGTATGACACAAATACGCGTCATAGAGGTAGGAGAAATGATAGGGATGTTTGAAATTCAGCGTTAACTGTAAACTGTAATAGTGTATTAGTAGTATATCGGGTGCAAGTGCGTGTATGTGAGTGGAGAGAAATTCCTGCATTCGTAATCCCACGCTCGGCTTACAAATTGCTCAACTTTACACGCATGATTTTGACAATCATTCACGTAACTCGCGAACCGTGTTGAAAAACTCAGTAATAATTTTTTTAAGAGATGACATAACTTTTTCATTGGGAAAAATGGAATTTTTTCAAAATTTATTCGACAAAATCTACTCTACGAATTCTTTTGATCTTTTTTATTGGAAAGAGAACACATCGTTACTTATTATACAAATTGTTGTGGTGATATATAAATAATATGTATGTTAGGAAAATTCGTTTTTATACAATACATTATAAACGCCTGGACCATCCTGATCCATGTAGGCGGATTTTTTTATTTTTAAAAACTGACAAAATTACGTTGTGTTGGAAGCAAAGTGATAATTTGCTGCTTTTGTTATTACACAAAACCCTCACAAATTTAAAAATAAAGAGAACTGACTTGACGGACCGAAATCTATTAGCTACGTGTATACCAAATTTCGTGAAAGAAATGTTGAAAACTGTAACAAATGCTAATTTACACACATTCACGGAAATTAATTTGTCGGGTATACAATATGCTTATATGAAACTACAAAAATTCTTACAAATAATCTACGACATTTGTTATCAATAAAACGATAAATCAATTTTTGGCAGTAGTTTTTTTTAATAAACTCTTTAGGAGTCCTTTGTTACTGTGACATCAACAGTGTGCAGGACCACATCAATGAGTTTATAAATTTACCTGCCGGCAATATTTTTTACATTCAGAAAATGTAAATAGCCATGTTTTTCACTGCTCTATCCATATTTCTGTGATTTTTCAAACTCCTTATAGCCAATGATACACAGCGTAGGATGACAGAAACTGGTTTTCTCTATGGCAAGAGGGAAGTGGAGAAGCGACAGGTCCTTGTCATTGACACTTGTAACCTTGTATCACCTATACGCACTACTAATGATAATATTATACAATAAAATAAAAACGATATACATAGTGTCCTCTCTAACGGATTTTTCAGCTATTTGTGACTATGTGATAATAAAAACTAGCCAATACTTGAAATTTGCCGGTGTTGATAAATATTTCGAAAATTCCTCTTTTTTAAGGTGAATGTAAGCTCACATTGCGCTTTGTAAATGGAAACATATTTTTTGTATTGTATTTATTTATTAGGGCATCAACAGCAATATACACGAGCGACGAGAATTTGGATATGTTGTAAATTTAATTCACTCGATATAGGTAATATTTGATTAATAATATTGTTGATGCGCATATGGCGTGAAAATTACAGCTAGAAGACCCTGGCATTTTGAAATACTGAAAATTTCGTGGTTTAGAATTTGTTTACAATTTTTTAACTACGAATCATAAAGATTTCATTCAAATTAGAAGCTAGAAACCAAATATAAAACCGCTTGGTTAACGGGACAATTGTAATACAGTAATACGTAATTTTCAAAGCACTATATTTTTCAGTGACAAGTCGTTTTGTTTGAGAATTCGCAATTTGTAAATTACGATAGACATAGAAGTAAATAAAAAACGATTTAATTCGGAGCAGTAGGTTTCAATCAAAATCAATAACCTTCTCTCAGTTTTGCTGCAAATTCTTAAAAAAAGTAATTTTTATATTTAAAATTTCAATATCTTCTAAATTGTAGGATCGATGAAATACATACATGAACTACATGAGATATAAGTTACTGGATTATTTCAAGAACACATTATACAGTAAATCGGTTTATATAACTTCAGTTTTAATCATCGAATTGGAAATAACAACAAATCTCATTTAGATTTTGTTAAAGTTAAGTTTATATACATATACTAAATAAAGATTAAGATAAAGATAAATACGTATTAATGCAAAAAATATTGGCAGCAACTTTTCCGTACTCGTAATTATTTTAATTTAAATGAGCGCAAAGTATTATTAGTTTGTTCCACACACATCGAAAATATTTTACTTTCATGTATTCATAGTACATTCTTGACTTGTACATGCGGAAAACTTCATTTCACCAATTAGATAGATAGATACTTAATTTCTTCTATTAACCAAATAGAGTTTGTTAAAACTCGACCATATAAACCTTAACCTTCCAAATCGAATTTCTCTATACCAATTTATTGAAATTAGTAATATTTGTCATTCAAAATTATCATACGATTTACTATATTACAGGCATTTAGAAACAGTTAAAGCTAACCACCTGTTGTCTAAACAATTTGTATAGCAAATTTAATCTAGCCAAAGCCCAACATTAATCAGTTTTTAATTCTGCGTATCAGACTTACTAAACAATCGTAAATGTAAGACAATTTGAATTCCTGATAATTATATAACGTTCGATGGGTGAGCAAAATGTTTAAAAACGGTTCTAGCAGAACATAATCAATTTACTCAGGATTAAATGGTCATAAAAATTTTGCCTTACATAAGTTACACACCGTTTACGACGCTTCGACTAAGATTTCATTCTTTCTCTCTACGTCGTATAAAACGCCGCCTCATATCATGAGACTAAAAAACTATTCGTAACAAATACGGCGAAACACTGTATGAAACAAAAATACCTTAAGACAAATCTATCGGAATTGAAAATGAAAAAGTAAAAAGCAACACGTAAACCATCGATGAAAGTTGGGCAAAAGTGGTAAATGCAGCTGGTCATTTAAGATGTAAAGGTGGTACGAGGAAGGAAGAAATTTGCACGGAACGTAGCTGAGACTGGTTTCACTTTGGCAGGTATAACGGCCCAAACAAACATAACGGTAGTTAATGAGCAACTCGACGAGTCGAAGTGTCGAAGCGTCGAAGCGTCGAAACGCGCACCCGCCGCGGCCTTGTCTTCTATTGCTATCGCTTTTATTATCCTGTGCCAGTGTCGGGTAAAAGTTATTTCGAATAACGAATAAACAATTTAAATGATAGTATTTCGAGTTGAAAAAAACGAATAGTACTCAAGCGTCACTGACTGTGTACCATGTGGTCCGCCGAATAAGCGCCAAAGCGTTGTATCGTGATAAATGACAGTCGATTATGAATTAAATCGAATTCATAAATAATGAGGATATCCAAATTCTACGTTAATCGAATGTTCCGAATAAAAATTATTTCCGAGCAGTTATAATTTAACGAGAAAACGGCAACATTCGACTGCTTCCGTCACATCCTGAAAATCTTTACCAAGTATAGTGATTAGAAGTACAAAGACATTCGCCTAAAATAAATCGAAATGAATAAAAAAATAGCGAATAAATACATTTCCTTTTGAACAATATAATTTAGATAGTATAGTTAGATTTAATAAAGGAATTATGCATTTATTAGTGCCTACCCTGTCAACTGATTATACAGGCGGGCGCAATGGCGACATTAACATTATTGTTCAGATGTGTAATTGTTGTCTAGATTTATCATTTTAACAAACGTTTTTTCTCAGTTTCGTTTTAATAACGATTTTACGATAATAATTAAACGCTTAACAATTTTCGGTAGGTAATACGGCAGAAACGATTTATCGAATGTATACATGGTGTCAACAAACGATTGGTATTGTTGCTACTATCGATTTCATTGACATTCATGTTATGTCGGCCGTATTATAAAATTTCTACTTCGGCAGTAAACCATGACTACTAATGCAACAGAATGTAGATTACGGTGTAGGGGCATTCGACCGAATTATTATATCGTAGAATTATCTCGAGACAGTAATACACAATCTTACTATATGTAATTTGACACAGATTTTATCAGCTAAACGCCAATGTATGTCTGAAGAATCGCCGATTTTGTTATTCCATCCAAAATGTATTATTAAACTGTTAAATTGAACGATGAAAATTGAATATTCGATTACTTTATTTAATGTAAGATTAAATAAATTTACGAAATTGCAATCAAATTTCACAATGTGTCATTCTCAATTTTTTTACTACGTATCGAAGAAAGAAACTTGGAACACATATTTTGGTTAATCCGCGGCGAAGAATTCTCCAGCACGAAAACTGGCGATTTCCGGATGAGAAATTGCATAGCTTAAAAAAAAGCAAATTTGTAGATCGCGCTCATTTTACAATCATTACAAAACATACGCCTAAAATTTTATTTTGCGACACCGTAAACGAAATTATAAAAAACTTGAAAATTGGAAACATGTCGGAAGCAAAGCGTTTCAACAAGTGTCGCCGAATATTTCACAACGATCCGTACATTCTGTACCTACACAGTTATATAAAAATTTCACATCTTGTTCCGGACTGTGCGCGAAAAAATTGCCAGTATTTTTTTCGTGTACCATTGTCACGGTATGGATATTTCGGTTTAATTTTCCTGGCATACAGATCTACAGCGGAGGTATCGAGGCATCGAGATATCGACTGATCCGCATAGCGTTCTACGACTGCTAAGTGGGACAGTCGCATCCTTCCAGATTCTACCTATAAAAGCGTGCGCCGCATACGTACAACTATACAAGTATACGTGTACATGTACACCTACATGTATACATACACCTGCGCCTATACGTACATTTTCTATCTATTTGCAGGCCAATTTCTATTTCTCGAAACCTCCTGAATGCCACCAACCGACTTTATTCCCGCAAACTTTAATTCCGCCGACTTCCGTGCGATTCTTCGACTACCAGTACATTGTCGAATATTCCTTATATCCGGCAGTTTTAATTTCGTCATTGATATTTTTCTACAGTTTTTCTTTGGAAAATAGATAAGTTTGTGTATCGCACAATTTTTTAAATTTGTTTTATCCACTGATGCAATCGTATCCGGAAAGGACGTCGCCTTTTACCGCGATGTATCATGAAAAAAAAAGGAATTTCTTTCTACCGTTTATTAAAAGAATTAATGTAATTCACTAACAAGTATGTAGTTTGCAATGAATGTGACATGACAAGTGGTATATTTATCAAAATTTCGCCAAAGTAATCCGAGGCAGACGTATTTAATAATAAACTAGGCCGGCCTTCCAAGTTATTCGTAACGTATGCATAGCCGGCGTACGAATCAGAGGAAATCGTGACACGCGTTCGAAGCATCGGGGTCAAAATTACAGACAAGGAACCGTCAATTTACCATCGAATTAATCATTTTCAGAACGTACCGCGATATCCAATCCTCGTCCGATCAATCTGATAGTTATTTAAATATTTCTAAAACAAACTACTCTTCAGTCTATTGGTTCTATCGAAAATTTCTAGCGGTTACCGTGAAGTAGAAAAACGACCAATACTTAAGGGTTATGAGTGGGGAGGGTGAGAACTGGCTTACCTGACAAGAAGCTGCCGGCCAAGGAGTCGTCGTCCTGGGCTCCGATTCTGACCGATCTGCCGAGTAGAAGCAAAAGGACGATGCCCCCGGGGGCTGTTCCCAGTAACATCTTCACCCACCCTCTCTCTCCCTCTCTCGTCTTTATCTCTCTTTCTTTCTCTCACTTTCTCCCTGAAGAGGCAGTCACGAAAAAGAAGAAGAAGAAAGAAATAAAAGGTAAAGAGCCGGGTCTGACACGTGCGTGAACTGTTTGGTAGTTGACCGCGCGGGCCCGCATCGGCTGCCTAGCTTGTTTCACTGACTGACTGACTGACTGTGCTAAGGCCCACAGCCCACAGCATACAATCCACTTCTGGGTCATCCCCCACCCCCATCACACCCTTCCCCCTTGAAACCGACCAGAAAAACCAGAGAAAAGAAACCTGGAAGGCCAGAGACAACCAGCCACAACAACGTAGGCGGAGTACAAATTTCATATCATAGGTATTAATAAAATATAATATATCGTCTGATTGGAATAACATAATGATTTGTATTTTGGAAAATTGCCTTTGAAAAGGCAAGGTCGACAGCTCAGGATCGAAATGTCGGATAAAATTTCTATTTGGCAAGTATTACGATTTCGGAATAAAGTAAAATAATATTTTATTCGGCTATTTCCAAGATCGTTAATTTAGTTGATAATTACGTATACCATAACGTAATCGTTCAATATCCATGGGTATGACATTAGAAGGCAAAGGGATTTAAAGGCAAAACAGCAAAAGGACGAAGACTTTTCACTCTCTTCGTACGATTATTTTTTTACACGTTATACAGCAGGTAAACGTACATCCGTAATTCTCTTTCCTCATCCGTCCGTGATACGATTTATTCCCATTGGAATCTTGTTGTCGTCTCTATGTCAATATTATTGTAAATTGAAATCTGGATTGTTTCCTATTTCCTCGGACCGTCGACATTCGGTCTGTTCCATTCTACCCGTTCTTAATGTTCTTCCTGTTTACCTCTCTCTCTCTCTCTAGCCCTCCCACCTTTCTTCTTTCTTTCATTCGTCCGTTCCTTCTCGCGGTACCCGTATCTGTGAATATGTAGATGTAGGTATGAGTGTAGATGTACACGTATACGTACACGTGCGCGACTAGCGGTACTTTACCCATAAATGTACGGGATACCGTACGATATTTCCCTTCGGAATTTATCGTTCTTTGCGCAACGCCGGATCCTTCGTAATCATAGGATACATTCCTTGTCCTCTCCTAATTTTCTTTTTGCCATGCAAAACTTATATTTCTGCGCTTTTCTTTTATATTTGTTGTTTTTCTTAGACGCTTCTATTAGTGAGGTAACTCGTTTGATCCCGTATGTACCTGACCCTTCTATCTCATTGTCGTTGACGTACGCATGACTGGATAGCGGTGCAAGAAATACACACTAATGTTGCTTTCGTTTAAACCATTTTTATTAGTAATTATAAAGATAAAAAACGAATGATATCGCGATATGAGCGTATTTCGATGGACAGTACTCGTTGTTTTATTGTAATTAAGGCACTTAAAATTACATTTGATGATTCCTCTTTATTAAGTCGTTCGTTATGGAAGGCGTATATGTAGGCCCGATAAATTTCGTTTATAATCTGGCCGATACATTTAAATTGCTACAAGCAATTTAAAAGACTGTAGGCGATGGAGTGATTTTGTTATCGAACCTCCACCACGAAACGCGTCATTGACAAAGAGTCAATTGTAATTATGTTACTTGAAATTCCAGAACGATATGTTTATAAGTATAAAGTGAGTTTTAAATGAATTATATCAATCCTAAATGCGATGGATCGATCAAAGTAAATTTTTCAATGCATTCGATCAACCATATGAGTGGAAGCGATTTGATATGGGGCATGTTGTATTTGATACGTGGTTCGTCTTTATCAGGCATGTATATAATGTAATGCGTACATTTATAGAGAGGATGAGAGGTATCGTGAGCGGTATGAAAAGGGATAAGTTGTTGGTCGTTTATATCTTCCGGATTGGGTTCTCTGGTTAAAATCGTACCGTCAGCCTCCGTTACGAGCCGAATCAGACCGTCCTTTTTTAATTCCATATCGCCAACGTAGTAAGTGTTTTTCGTTTGCAGGGCAAAGTAGAACCTACATCGATTAAACAATCCCGGTTTCTAAAATCATAAACATATATTTCCTACAACGCACCACAAATTGGCTTGAACTGCCAACAACGCCTATAGATGTACGTGCCAGTCAGAGACCGGCCATTCTGTGAATACTTGCATTATTAAACAAAACAGTCTTGCACTACCTGATTTTCAGCATTCTCTCGGGCTTTCCTCGGGATACCAGAAACGGGTGAGCCACTAATTTCAAATAGACTTAAATCTAATTCCGATATGTCATCCAGTTCCCAGCACATCGATATCCCTGCGCCAACAATATCATTTGGTATCTGATATGTCTTATTAGTGAATAAAAATAAGTTACGCATAATATTGAAATGATTGACGGAACATTAGTAGGAATATTACATTCGGTGCTGAGTAACCAGTTTCCGCGAAGAAGCGCCAACATTACGTCATACGACAAATTCACAGTATTTTTCTTATTTGCTTCAACTATGACATGAGTTACCATCGGCCTAAAATATTTGTTAGACAATATCATCATACTTTCAACTACATATAACTGAAAATAAACTAGGAACAATACCGAAATGTAGGCGTAATTTTCATCTTATGTTTCAACGCCACTTTATGCAATAACTCCTCATTTTCCTTTTTTAAATACGATGGAAATACAATAAACTGGGATTGTGCGATAGAAAATGATTTATCTACGGTCAGATCCAAATTCGATTCATCAAAATTATGCGGCTCATCTTTGCACACTACTTTCAAAAGTTTTCGCATTTCATCGGTATTACAATAATCTCTGCAAATAAATAAATTTTTTTCTAAGACTGATTTTACATAGCATATGCAGACTGATGTGCAAGACATTGTTGTACGACATACATTGGTTTTTTGCCAAATTGATCATACACATTAGTATTTGCAGAATATTGTAAAAGCATTTTTGCTTCTTCTAATCTGTTAAAACTGGCAGCTTCATGCAATGGAGTTCGATTGTCTATACCAGGTATATTCGGTTGTGCACCAGCTTCTAAAAGTAACCGGCATATGTTGCTATAGCCCAACGTAACCACTTCTTGCTATAAAGTTGACATATTCAATCTGAATATTAGCTCAGTGTGATTAAATAATTAATTGGGAAAATATATGTAAAGAAATATATTCTTCTATATATAGGATAATAATTCACCAAGGGGCTCCAGCCAGCATTATCTTTGGTATTTGTATTAGCTCCAGCAGCTAGGAGTTGTCTAACATAATCTTCTTTTCCCTAAAACATTCAAGTCTCATTTCAATAAGGAATGTTATTCCTTCATAGAATTTGCATATACTTCAGTAAGCAATTAAAATAGAAACATATACCTTTACACAAGCGATATGTAAAACTGTTTCTCCTTTGTGATTACGTTTGTTTATATCCCTTTTGGGCAGGTAATGTATGGAACTGGAAGATTTCTCATGTAATTTAGCATTTTTCGTTTCAGGTGTTTGCAGTTGTTGCCTGTCTTTTTCAGTGTACCACAAATGTCTATAAATGTTTATTATAATTAATAGAGAACTCAATCAATAGCAAGATTGTGAACATTATTTCTGATGACCTAAAACAGTACCTTTCTTCTACTATATCCGCAATTGCATCTAAACAATCTGCAAGATTAGGAACCATAAAATCAGGAAATTTTTCAATCGGTTCTGTTGGTATACCACATACAGCACACTTGGCATCATTGCTGATACATTGCTGACAAAAAACATGTTCACAGGTTGTATACCTTGTTGCAGCTGCTGGTTTATGTCCACTAAAAAAATAGAATTACAGACTTGTCAGGTTTACATACGTACAATAATTACTAACAGTTCAACATAACGATTATTAAGAAATATTTAGATATTTTATAGAAATTCTACCATTTCCCGCATTTTAATATATCTGCGAAGTCTTTCAAAGCCTGACGTGTATTTTCCCATGAAGTTCCCATTGTTTATAGACGCTTGATAATGGATTGGAGGTTACGATCGCTAATTCCTGGTGAGCGCCTAAGAACATACTTGGATATACACTCTAAATGTACATTGTACATTACAATGATATGCCCATTCTGTCGGCTGATTCCAGCATATTTTTAAAAAATTTCGAAACCACCAATGAGATTCTGCGATCCAGCGCGGTAAAACTTATAAGAACTTGGAAGCGCATTCATTTTAAGTGCGTATTCAATTTTCCGCACACATTTTTGTGGGTATGTGTGTTTGTTGATGCTGAACACTAATCCGGAAGCAAAAATCAGCGCTCACTTATAGTTCCCGAGGGATATAATCAGGGAGTGTTGCCTGCAGGGACGGCAAGCTCTTATGGAAAAATTAAACTCAAGTTACGTCGACTTAAGATCCAGGCGGCAGGACCGTCGCATCGATCGGGGCGACATAGTGGCCGAACTAGATACTACAGTAGGGCCTCTTTTTGTGCGGTTCTGTTTTTGTGCGTTTTGTTTTGTGCGGTCTTTTTTTGTACGGTATTTTTATGCGGTATCTGAATTTCAACGGCATTGGCATCACTGCAATGTTTTCTATCAGTGTACATATGTATACATGCATACTTTAACACGCTTTGTTCATTTATCCCCGATGCACCGGGAATTTTTCTGAAGTAGTACGCTGGTAGAGGCATCTTCGGAAATTTCGAACATAAAGAGCCGTAATAATGGGCCATGAAAGATTTCCAAAATTGATGCATTTTATTATATGTTGTGCTCTATAGAAATACAAAATACACAAAAGACAAAACAGAAAAGAGAAAGAAGATCGGTTGGCCACCGACTAACCTGGAAACGGGTAGATCTACCCGATCGGTCGGCTAAACTTCTCCACGTATACAATGAAAAATTAAATGTTTTTAAAATGTTTTCATGTGAAATTTAATTATTTATATTGTTTGGATGCAGTTTCTCATGTATTTCCTAAATAATTGACGTATTGTCTGAGTGCGCCTTTTTTACGCGGTCCCTATCCACCGCACAAAAAGAGGCCCTACTGTATGTTATTAAAATTTTGTATTGCCCACTCCATATATTATTAAAGTATTATATAAAGTATATAAAGTAAGTATAAGTATTAAAACTAACCTAATCTATATTAAAATTAAAATGAGGTACAAAATTACTGACAGTTTATTAAAATATAAATCCATTTATTGAGAAATCCTTAAATGACTAGAATACAGCTGAAGCCAGTTTTCCTAAAAGAAATATGTACATATATGTTTCACAGATATAAATTTGTTATTATCGCTGGGGTACATGTATATACGTATATAGTAACAAATACAAGCAAGGTACAACTTATATTCTAGTAAAAAAGATGTTAATACAAGCCCTTATTCTGGTTCCTGTCCTCAGCAGTCCTGAGTCCTCGTCAATCCTCCCCACGATGTCTACTAGTCCTGGCTGGATCCTTTGGTACAGTTAAGATTGTTTAGGATCAACTTCCCGCGCGTGAAAAGTGAGGTCAAATCCGAAATAATATGTGAGGCAGCCGTAAGAGGCGCTACTATCGACTGCGACGGTCCTGCCGCCTGGGTCTTAAGTCGGCGTAACTTGAGTTTAATTTTTCCATAAGAGCTTGCCCTTCCTGGTCTATTTTCCCTTTTTCTTGTTTTTGCTTTTCCCTTTTTCTTGTGTTACGTTTGCAAGATGTTAGGCCATACTATTTCCTAGTCGTAATTTTCGACCGATTTTGTTGAATAAGGTGTCATTTTGAAGATAAGGGTTCAAGGCACGAGTGTATATTTTCGGATTTTTGAAAAAAGTTTCTATTGATATGTATACTGCGGATCAATAATTAATATTGTTTTAGACAGCTTTTTCAGCGAAAACAAAATTTTTTGAAAATCCGAAAATTCGAAGAGATCATATATCTTGCAACTAACTGGACTGATGTGTTCATAATGAGTTTCAACTTACTCATCTCAATGCTGCCTTTCTGAATATCATCGTACATGTTTTAGGAAAATTCCGCTTTTAATGCTTTTTGAATACCGCGAAACTCATGATCTAATCATTCCTGTAAAGAGTCGAGGTTTATACAAGTCGGGGACTCCTGTACAAGATCTTGTCTCTTGATATTAGATTAAGCGCAACATGCACTCCATGGTAAGGTCAATTTGAATTGGTACTTGGTAATTACACAAGTGGATAAATTTTTAATACAGATCCAGAATTAATATTTTTCGAGGTATGGTTTTGAATTTTAACCCTTTCGCACCGAATACCGCATATATACGGCATCGAAATGATATGTAAGTGCCTTGTAAATATACTTGTTACATTAGAGCAATGATTGTTTTATTCAGCACAGTTATTATTTAAGACTTAGGACAACATATGTACAGAAACCACGCGCACTGTGCATATTTCTGGTGCGAGTTTCCATTCAGTGACAGTACTTCGGCGGACGGGGCTGCCGTAGCGAAAGGGTTAAGTATAGAGGTCCGTTTATCCCGTCGCCATTTTTATGAATAATTTTTTGAAGGGAAAGGCTCAAAGAATAAATCCGAACTTTTTCAATCCTATTACATTATGCCCGGATGGGCAATATGCAATTGTTTATCAAAATTAAACGCAAATATTAGTCCTTATAGATTATCTTGAAAACTGTTTTTTATTGGAAAATATGATGCTTTTTGATGAAAATGAAAATGATATAGGGTGTAGAGTCTAGAGTCTGGTGATGATGAACCTTTGACCTGCAGGTCAGATACTAAGCCACGCAGGCTTCTTAAATGACCCACGCGCTGATTTTATAAACTTATTTTTTATATCATAAAAAAGACAATAAAAAATAATAAAAAAATAATAAAAAATAATAAAGGAATAATGTATATACATATCTAATGTCGAACTTATAAAAAAATATTTACAAATGAACATTGGCTAGCCGATTTTAAATCGTAATTTTAATCCATTTCACAAAACCTTTCGCCGTCACTGCTCTTGAGTCTAGTGGATTGGCAAGTATAATACAAAGCCTATGTAGATGATATTGGTTATAAAAAAACTCATACACAAGCACATTAAAAATTGTACTGAGTAAAAACAGGACATCGTAGCCACATGGACATGCAATAGAAATATGTTTTATTACACATATGCTGTAATGGCTATTGTATATATAATGCATTTATAATAATTTAGATTGTATCTTAAGTCTCTATACAAAAATAATTACAATAATAATTATTATTGGCATAGGCAAAATCGTTATTTATTGAAATTTATTGAGCACAATTATTTCATCTTATTTTACACAAGTAAACCTATATTAAAAGTCATTTAAAATTATAAGATCTTAATTATCCTTTACACACACACAGGTGTACAGATGCGTATGTTTTTGTATATTGGTGTATATTTATATTTAAATTCATTCTGTAATACCTACAACGCATACTAACAATATATCAAAGTCTTTTGTTACACTGGTAATATGAATTTTTGACAAAATACTGAATCTCTCCCTCGAATATATCCCCCCTCTCTTTCGCCTCTCTTTCATTGCGTTTGCTTTGTTACGATGTTACCCAACACCAGTATATTACGTTCATTTCCATTCTTTGCGCATTACGGATTATTGTAATATTTTTTAGAGAACATGCGACCGTGTCAATTTTCACGTCTGCTTAATTGCAAAACCCTGATGAATCTGTAGTTTTGAAAATTTCGATTAGAAAATAGTATAGTTTACAGCGGGCAGGAAAAGTCGATCGGTTTCTTTTTCAAGCAAATTTTTCACGCTAGAGTGTCAAACATCGTATTCCTTCCTTTTCACAATCTACTATTTCACTAGTCGCTATTTCCGGAAGAGAGTTTACGCAGGCAATGATTAACTTTTTTACATGTTTGTAACTGAGAATGTCCCGTATACCTGGGCCCCGGGTCACGACGGCCATATACTCAATAATATAAAAAGTATAAAATTCGTATCGCAAATCGAGCGTAAGAGAAAGTTTGAAATCTGTTCGAGTGGAAGAAACGTTAATCGAATGAAAAGATTCAACGAATTCAAGCGTCAATGCTGACGTAATGTAACCACAGGTGGAGCCACAGTGCCGATGGTCGCATTCAAGCTGAGGCGCGGGATTTTAAATTATTTTAATGACTAAATGTACCCGGCATTCAAAAATGTAACGCTTGTCAGGTTAGTTATTTCGATAGGCAAGTTTAACCAAAACGTACAAGATACGGTTGTAGTATTGCAATTGTTTCCGAGTTTTGTTTATAACTGTGTGTGTGTGTGTATATGTATATGAGCTGTGGAAAGAAGTAAAGTCAATCGCTTGTGTAGAGGTATGTCTTTTCGGTATTAGGTCGAAAAAGTGTGTAACGAGAAATTAAGGTCTTTTCTATTTCTAGTGTATGTATATATATTAGAAAAAATTTGTTATTTCATTGTAAATCTTCGGTGCAACTTAAAATACATGAAACCTATGAAATCATTAAGTGAAAAATTCTCATGCCTACTTTTCAATGAAATTTCATTGAAATACTATTTGAATAATAAAAAGAACTTTCGTTACGTTTGCGTCGACCTAATACCCAACCATATAGTTATTTTCCCCCATTTCTTCGCGGCTCTGCAAGTGGTGAGGGAGAATAACTAGTCCTGTGGATAATGTTGGATTGTTGTAGCAGACTTGATTCTTTAGAGACCATTTACTAGTTGTATATAGTCCCTAAAGGATTTCTGGAGAAAATTTCATTATAACACAACTTTTGAATCATGAATAGATTTATCACGGTCTGCGCATAAGCTGAGATTGCCTATCGAGGTATGCAGCGCAATCATATGGCACGTATACGTAATATAAATTCTGCGCAGTTCGATCTTCTCTCTCTCTCTCTCTCTCTCTCTCTCTCTCTCTCTCTCTCTCCCTCTCTCTTCCTTTTTCTCTCTCGTTCACAGTCTTCTGCAAACATTCCCGGCAACGTGACGAAGTGTTTGACAAATGTTTCTTATCATCAGCGTCACAGCACTTTGCTGTTCTTCCCCTCCAGATACGAACTCCGGTATTGGTAACTCGTTCATAACATAGAGTGAACATATCTCTTTCTTGTTTTTTTTTCAATAGAGTTAATATTTCATAACAAATGAGCCGTTTATTAAAAAGTGGTATAAGTCCAATTTTACGTAAAAACATTTCCATATATGGGCAGATTAATCGACGAAACTTTAGCCATTAAACGGAACTGGACTAACATGTTTCTTTTTTTATATGCCACTGGTAACACTGCGGTGCATCGTTAGTCGTGGCACTGTTTGTCAGTTGGTCAATTTCGGTTCAGAACAAAAAAAATGGACTTATTCCACTTCAAAAAAGAAAAACGGGCTCAAACATCGAATGCAAATCGAAAACGATTCGAACGTTCGTATAAACATCAATAGAAATTAACGTAGAAAGTTTTCTCTTTGTCTTAATGATCGTTCCGCGAACAATTTAATCAACGATCTTATCCACAAATATTGTCAGTAGAAAAACGACACCTTTCATTACGATAGTTAACGCTATAAACAATATGCGCTAAATTAAAGTAAATAGAATTTTTATTATAAATGAAACATGAGTATTTCAAGTATTTTTCTTTTGTTTTAATTTTAAGATACGATCACTCTACCATAACGATCTAACTTAAAGGACCTAAGCTAAATGAAGTTTCCCTTTGTCACACATTAGAACATAATCGGGCCCGATTCCTGACTGTTCTGCGCACATTTTTCACGCTATCGGTGCTACCAACTTTCCCACTGACTACGCCCAGACTGTAGTCGCGGCGATCTTATTGGTATTTCGTGCGGAGTGGGGATTTGATGCAATTATGCTCTCACGTGCGACAAAGTGTACACAAGTAGTGGGTAACTGTACGATTTAAAAAAAATCTTTTCCTCCGTTAGGACGGTTAAAGCTTTGAAATGAGCAACGATCGCTATCGTACATACAGAGTGAGTCTAAGATAACGAACGGTCGTATCTATAATCCTTCGAACTATTTTAAAATTTCTTAGAAACCCTATCCACGATTATATAACATTGCTATATAATTACCGTAATTTATCCAGACCCGTACTGTACATATTACAGAAATTTCGCGCTGCCTATGTTTAACAATAAATTATTACTTGGCTGAAAAAGACCTCGGAAACGTAGATGTTTTCGATGCATGCTTAAATATATCATTATAAATCTACCATTACACTTTGAAAAACGTAATACTGAATGAAACAGTAGATTTAGCGGATCTTGTTATTGTACTTATATATCATTCGTAGAGTTCGCAAACGATAACGTACATAATGGAAAGTTAATATGAAATACTGCAAGTAATTGCGTTTTGAAATTCATTGTCATTTGAATCTTTTCTTGTTTTCTTGCCAATTCTTTTAATTAAATTCTGCTGGAAAAGTTCATTCTCGCAGTCCCTCTAGATCGGACGATCTTTTTATTTACGGACGGCTGAAAAGGGCCCGCACATGACAACGCTCTTTGTTAATTAGGACCATTGCTGCCGATTACTATCTCCATCGGTCGTTTTATCCGCGAAATATAAACATTTCCTTAATTAATGTCGATGGGATGACAAAATCCCGCCGGCAAGTATCCAAAGAAGTCACGATGAATCTGTCGTTACGATAACGCTATCACAAACCCCATTCGTAAAGCATATAATATATTCATATACTTCGCGCAATCATTTAAATTACTTTCATCGTTCACCATTTTTTTTTCGATTTTTTCCCTTTTTTCATAGTCTTCTGTAACGCTCGTATGAGTAGTCTAACAAATATTTGGGGCGTCGTATGGGACCACCCTCCACGTTGAACTCTCACTTAAACACATTATGTGGGTCGCCGTGTATACTCTTATGAAATGGTCTAATTCTTTATTAACGGGTGCATCGAGAATCGCTTAGGAGAAAAATGTGGTTAGGATCCGGCTGTCTAGAATCATGTAGTTGGCGCGTTCGTAGATGGCGCTGTGTCAGTACGCCAAATTGAGCTGCCTGACTGGCTGATCGTGGGTATCTGGAAATACAATCATTGTTTAGAGGTTTGCATTTCTCGGTGAGTGTATTTATTGGTACCATCGAGTTAGGGGCGGATTAAGCTGGCCGGAGGCTCTTCACGGCAAGCGGACTATGATAATTTGACTCAATTTCTCACATTAATTACAGAAAAGCTGCCAGCTTCGGACAATTACTGGACCTCTAATCTTTCGATTCATTCCACCCGTAAGCTCAAGCATGAGACACCCGCTTGATCGACCCCATTCATGGCATTGTTTTTTTGCGAGACTAGTTATTTTTGGATATATTTCTAACTATTAATCCCTGGTTGTATGAGACATTTTAACGCAGCGTTTGGTAGTACTGATCTCGGATAGAAATCACAGTACTAGACAACTCAGTATTGGATCATAATCTTTTTTGATAAAAGCAGGTCCTGTTTGAAATAGTTTTTCGTACGGCTAATGTAGCTGTTTATGCACATTAGAGACATTTTTTAGAATCCATGTATGTATCACAAGATGAAAAATGTTTAACCAAATTTTAGAAATATAATATCTTAGAAATAGTATGTCGCAGAGTACTGATATTGTTTCTTAAGATTACATGAAGAGATGGAGGTTTGTTGCAAAAATTGTATGTGAAAGTGAACAGTGAAGGGATTCAGAATCTTTACTCTTATTAAAGATCACATCTTTTAAGGTACACTTATTTTTTCAAAATCTATATAATCCGTAAATTTGAAACATTACATAGAAAGTTCGTATATCTTCCAAGTATGTACATTAATGGAGAAATTCTCTGGGCAACCATTTTATTAATAAAGTGGATTTATCTCTTCAATAGGAATACAAATATTTCAAAGCTATTATAAATAGTATAACCCATTCATTCTACGTCGTTTTATTCCAACTAAGTAAGTATTAATTCACTTAAAGAAACAACTAAATTACTAAAAAAGAGTTCTTATAAATCAATGAACTCATTAGACTTAATTAAATTCACAATATCACACACACGCATGCACGTTCGCGCGCACGCACGCACACACACACACGCGCGCGCGCACAAACCTTAAACAAAAACTACTAAAAATCAACGTGGTAAATGGTTTCCCCAATTTGTCGCTGTGTAAATTCCTTCAAACGGGGATTTAAAAGCGGAGAGGGTGCAAAGTTGTCCATTAATTGCCACCTTATTGTCATGTCCGATTAATGGAGTTTCCGCTGTAGTTTCGTCACTGGTGCGATTCATGTATGGATGCGGAGGCGGCACATAAATCGGCTTGGAATGACTAGCGACTTGCGCGTAAATCGTCGGTTCCTGGATTGGCTGCCTACGCGTTAGAGTCGACATAGGTAGTAGCTGGGGTCGTTGAATATTGGATATCTGTACTGGTTGGTAACAATTAGGAGGTATTCGTCGGTTACCTCGCAGCGACAGCTCGGCATACGTTAATTCCGATCCCTGAAAGCCGTAGGTTGCATAACAAATCAGTGCATATGTCAATATAAATGTCATCATTTTTTCTATTTATTTTGTTAACTTGAAATGGTATATTTTTTCAAACTTTGCAAGATGTCTGTGTAGAAATATTGATAAATTTTTCATCTTTTCCTATCCTTTAAAAGGTATGAATTTAAAGAAATATTTCTAGTAGACGTAAAAAAAAGGGCAGGAGGTGTCTGTTTAAGAGTCCCCCAAATAAATTTTTTTACACATCAAATAGTCAGTCATTTTGTCCCACGATCATGTAAAAAAGAAAGAAGTCTGTGGTATACTTTTGGTATATCCCGCATATTCAAGTGATGTAAAATATAATGAGATAAAGTTGTGATATGAATGTTAACATCACTTACGTTATTGACAGCATTAAAAGTACTTGTGTCCATTCGTTGTTGGTGAAGTATATAACGTGGTGAGGTACCCTTGCACAATTCAGTGTACGAGTTTTCTGCAACATAAACTGTTTGTTACGTACAATACAGACATAAATAATGGAACAGATTATTTCAAAAGCTCCACATTTTCTAGAACATTTGTGTGAGGTATCTCAAGTTCACTAAGAAAAGACTGTGTTAAATTGTTTGCTGTAGGCTATCGGGCAAATGAAACAAAATCTTTACATTCCATAGTTGAGCCACTATCGGCCCAGTATTATATGAATATCATCTGGACAGAGTATGCTATTATTTGCTTCCTTCTAGCCTATCTTAAAACCCCCCAAATTATCAAAGACACCCCAGTTCTTGCATCGCTTCCCATCAAAATACGTTTTACAAACACCTACAATTCATTAGTAACTTTCATTCGACATTTACGTACGTTTTGTTTTGTTACCCATGTATTATTTCTGATATACGTACCATTGGCGTGAGGGATGATGTCAGGATCCTTTTCAAAACTGTCGATGCTGTCCGAGCTAAGAGGCAGGGTCGAGGATTTATCATGGGGTGACGAGGCACCGGTACCAGAAGCTGCTAGATTCGCCATGCCACCGTCATCGTGAGAGTCCTTGTCCTCCTGTGGTCTTGGTCGATAGCGCAATCTTACCGCCAGTACAATGACGAAGATCACCAGTAACAAACCTGCCGTAGCACCCACTACCGCCCCAAGCAGCGGTCCGGAAAGTGACAGCATCACTGGTGTGAGAGCTGGAAATCGTGATAAGTGCTTTCAGGTTTTATTCCAGCCCAGGACACGCGGGCAACAGTCGTGATAGAATGTGTTAGGATGCTTTTCGGGGATGTTCAATTCAGAGGGACTGTAGGATAGGGCTAGCTGATTTCATGTCTTTGTTTTAGTTATGGGATCATAGTTACCCAAGTGGCAGCGAGGTGTTTAGTTACCTTTTTTCATGACTAAGCTATGAACAAATTTATAAATGTTAGCTATCATGAAGACTTTGGATTCTGGATGTGATAATCTTTTTTGGAAAGAGGTTGATGACAAACGTCGAGATCCAAGAGCACCAAAAGTAGGAATAATATTTGGGACTCAACGCAATGTGATTTATGTTTTTAGACGCGTATCGTGTGAAATTACAAAACTTAGTGTCGAATATGCAGTTCCATGCATTCATTTAAGTAAGTCAAACGGCATTTAACACCGTCCCAGGATATATTTGTTTGCAGAATTTCGGTTGGCAGTTTGATTTATGCTTACAGTAAATTGTAGGCAATAATGGATTAATATCTGGATAATAAACGATCCCGCGGTTGGTTAACTATGGTTGAGTGCGCTTCGTACTTAGCCATGGGCATCGACAATTATGTAAATGAAATCATCACTGGGGTGGCTGGCGGTTCCGCTTACAGGAAAGTTATGACCGGTCGTTGAGTAAAAATAAGGACAGTAACGTAGTCGGGGACAAAGTTTGACACACGATATTGTATAAATGTTGCACTCAAGATGTTTAATGATCTGTGCAACATACATCATGTGATTTCTTCTAAGAGCGTACTTCAATTTAGTTTGGAGTTTACATCCTATGGCATGAATAATGGTATGCTAAAGTGAAATGAATGGATAATGTTATTTTCCGAAATTGTAAAAAGATAAGTTGTTTGGTATTATCTGTGCGTATATTGCGACCGTATTATAATTGAAATATATTAAGTACGATTTGAATATGCAAAATTACTTTGGGTGTCTTCCTAATTCGACGTTTTCATAAAATTAATTCTTTGTATGTTCTTGCAGTTCAAAATGTTAAGCATACAATCACAAAGTATTTTAAATGAATTGGAATATTAATAGTGGTGCAGAACTCGACATTCGTTTACTTGATATTTGCTAATACAAATATATTTTCCAGACACAGTTATTATCGTAATTTTCATCATTTTCTGTCCGTTTTAATTCGGATGATACCTACACTCGTACGTACTAATTATGTAAATAGTTGACCTAGAGGGAAACCATTTTATTGATCTATACGAGCTAAAGAGTTAAGATTTTTTTTGGTTGTTATGTTTCAAACAACGGTGAGAATTGATTTTACGGAAACCATGGATACACTTTTTATTAGGCATCCACGGCAGAGCCGCGATAGCTTTTGGGAAGGATCATTATTTTCTTGCAAATAAATTACTGCACATCGTTCAAATATGGATGAATATAGCTGCAATATTTGAAACTCATACGTTGATTAGTTTTCAATAAAATTTCATAAGAGCGTTTCGTTTCCCGACCGTCATATTAGGAAGACCTTGTGTCACACGTTTGACTCGCGTGAAAGATAATATTTCGATACGTTCTCACCTGTGTTTCCATTTCCAATTACAATGCAAAAATACCAATCTTTTCCGTGTTACTCGACTATGATCGGGTGTACACTGTTAAATCTTAGTATACCATGGCCAACGACGTCGTTTCATCACGACGGGAACAACAAGAAATTTTATCCGCTCGTCCTTAGTATTTCATCAGCGTTATAAAAAAGAAGCGTGTGCGTCATCTACCAATCCCTCATACTACGTTCGAGATACCGTAGCAAGATTCCATTCTCATGCAGTTAGTAAGGTCTACAGAAAAACAGGTGAAACATAAATCTAACAATAAGTCAGAAGCGAAAGCACGCGCCGCTGCAAGCAAAAGTGTCTCCTGGACTCCCTGGAATTTCTGACACTGTTCTCTACGTACAGGTTGATACATCCTTGGCGTACAGTAAAGTCACTGTTATTTATCGCATCCGCTATTTTTCAAATCGTCAAATAATTAGACACGCGAAATAAATCATAGTATTCTAGAAGCGTGTCGAGATCTTTTGTGCCGTCCTGTATATGTGCATATAGAGAGAGAGGGTGATGGAGATGGAAGAGGGGTGGGGGGGGGGGGGGGGGGGCTGGGGGTGTGGTTCGTAAAAACTAGCCCATAAAAATGTGCGCTCCGGTAACGCTTCCGGCTATGGGGTCGTAAAGGCAATTCCGTTTCAATCCTTCCCACCGGTGGTACTTTTTGAAACTTTCTAACGATAAGGCGGTCGTGAAAATACGACTGATTTTTTGATGTCCCTTACGTCGATAGGTCCGCGGAAAATTCTTTTTCGGCATATTGTCATTGATGCTAATCGTTGAGTGTGCTGCAAGGAAAGGCAAGTTAATCCAACACAAACTGATTCACAGAATGGCCGAGCTGGTTAATTTAGATTAATCGATTATCTCGCCTACCATACAGCCTGCCTCCGTTTGTAATAGGCCCGGTTAAATTGATCCAGCTGATCGATGTAATTGAATAAGTAATCGATTAAGAGCGTTAATTAGTTGGTGTTCAGCGAACTTACGTTGAAAGACTTCTTTAAAGGAAGGGCGAAACGACACGTTTAATAGGATGTTTAATGGATCAAATGGAATTCGGGACTAGGAAAGGTGATTCGTAGGCACTTTCTCGGCGGATTTTCGTAGTAACAAGTTGAACACTTGGTCCGGCTGGCAGGGTCACCACTTCTTCCCGCGTTAGGACATAATTGCACTCCGGATAACACGCTGTCGCACGTCGTGACTTATCATTAGGCCAGTAATGATTTTGGGATTCAGGATGCACTGACCAGAACTACACAAGCATTCAAGTTTGGGATTAATCAAAACCCACTTAAATTTCCAAACTCGTGTAAACGAGTAGCCCTCTTGTTCTATCCATGTGGTTCTAAGCTCATATTAAATGCAGGAATTCATTGTTAGGTCCAACTCGGGGACCCAGAGTAGTTTCCATAAGTTTGTATATGAAATCGATTAATGTGAAAATAATCACTTCGATTTAACTGAACGAATTCGTTTTTTACCCAGATTTTTTTATTAAACTTTAACGTTTTCCTCATTCTTCACGGTCAAAAGTCTAATAGTGTCGAATTACTAATTAAAAGAAGCTATCAACAAAAAAAGGGACGTGTTAGGGTTTGCGGTAAAGTTACCGAAATACTTGAGAATGCTTCAATTATGTTAAGATAAACAAAAACCTGTATCAAAAATGTTGAATTGTTAATGATCTCTCGAGGACGCAAAATGTAAGTACCACAGTGGGCGACATTAAGGGACTATACGGTATCGAAATAAGATGGCGCCCTCATCAGTTACGTAAAGCTACTGGTTTTAATCGGGTCCCTATTACTACGCTCATTTATTTATAAAATAGTTCACATAGTTCTGTCTCTTGTGGCATTTATCGAACTTCTCCGTGTAACGCGTGTACACTGCCAACAGCCACGAAGATCGGGTTCAGCCGAAGACCAATTTCGGTTGAACGTCCCTTGGCGGGCTTACACATACAAGCGGTTGTCTTAGTGGTGTCCCTTGGAACCAAGTTTCCGACTTCCCTCTCGTGTACATACTAACCGTTTACAGGATATACACGCGAGGACCTTTCACCAAGAATACGCGGAGGAGTTGTCCATTTGCATATTTGCCGCGGTTCGCTGGAAGACGTTTTGTAATCAGATTGTGCGGTGCGTTTGTGCTTCACTTTAACCGTAAATGCCACACTGTACGTTTAATATCTGTCGGTATGCTGCGATAAGTCTGGATAACATTCCGCTAGAATTTCAGTTAGGATATTAATAATCTACCGTTTCGTCTAATTCCGAGAGAAACTGATACTCGAAATATTTTAGCGGGGTACGAAGTGCCTACGAACGTAACGGTGGGAGGAGATCTCGATCAGCTAAACTGAAAATGATGTCGCCGATCGCCGTGAGCAAATTAATAGTAATCCACTAATAAGTAAGAGGAAATCAGTGAGTTTTGTGTGCAGATTTCGACCAGATGGAGAATAGGTTTCAAGATAGATGCGGTAAGATGATCTAGCGATTCAATGGAGCATCTTGTCCAGATCGAATACTAATCACTACTTGGTCATGGGATTAATGCCAGATTATGGTATAGCCTTGTACGTTCCGCGTAGTCAGAGCTGTACAGAATAGTTCGAGTAGTCCGAGTAGTCCTAGTAGTCGATCGCGTGTGTTGACTCATGTTTATATGCTGGAGGAATGCGATTTGTTTAATCCTGATCGAAATCGCGAAACAATTTTGTCTCTAAAAAGTCAGCCGGCCTTGATTTAGCAGATTGAATGGTTAAAATCAAAAACTGGTTGTCAGATAATCGTCAATTCTAGATTTAGGTTGTTGGTACAGATTCAGCCAAGATAATCCTTGGTTTTTATGTCGCACACGCTGATTCGAAACGAACTAGCTGATGAACTAGCCACATTAAATTGAATTGCGGAGATAGGTGTATCGGGGTTGTCTTGAATACTGGATCAGGTATTGGTAGAGAGGTTTTTGAAAGGACGATCCATGATTCTGATGGTGCACGCTGACACGAAAATCGATATTCGGGATCGAAACAGCAATCGCAATCGCAATCGCAATCGCAATCGCAATCGCAATCGCAATCGCAATCGCAATCGAAATCGCAATCGCAATCGAAATCGAAATCGAAATCGAAATCGAAATCGAAATCAAAATCGAAATCCAATATCACACTAGCTGGCCCCTACCTGGGTATCTTTGATGCTCCTGCGTCTTACCCTCCTGAACAAAGTGCGGGCTGTGTAGAACGGTGGCGGTGCTCATAGCATGCTCCGTCTTGATCCTGAGGGATAGAACCAAGCCGGAGTAACTTCTCTCCGCGGGAAGATCCGTAATCTCGAGCATATTAGGCGTCATACTGCTAGTAGATGCCAAAAGGTGCCTGGTGTCGGCGTCAAAGACCTGAAGTACATAGGTGGCGGTGCGCGGGTCGATGTATTCGCTCTCGGCGCAGCTCACCCTGACCGTCGTCCAACTCTCTTCCTTGATCGTACAATTCTCCGGGGGCGGAGGTTGCGCCAGCCCTTCACCTGCTACCACACCGGCACAACACACCAGCCTCAGCCTTCTTCTACAGCTACTTCGAGGTAGTTTTTACTTTTATATTCGAGGGGCTATTTTTATGTTTCTCTTACTGTTTAGACGCTCTTAATACGGTTTGACTACTTTGTTCGGGATTGTGCTTTGGGATTGATATAGGCTGTAATGATGGTGGGGGGGGGGGGGGGGATGATGGTGATGGTGATGCTAAAGTAAATCTTGAATGTAGGCTGTTTTATAACATTCGAACTTTCTTGTTTCGTGTCTTTTGCTTTGGGGATGGCTCTATCGGTTGTCTATATAATTTTCGAACGGTTTGGCATGTTTGGTACGAGCTTGCGGGTTTAATCTTTTTAGAAAATATTTGCAAGATTTCTTGGATCCGGTCTCTGCTTCGGATTTAGGACAGATCGTTCGAATCGTTTTGTGTGCCAAGAAATTTCGATTATATGTTTTCCTTTTACGAATGTGCGGTCTGCTAATTTCTAGGCAACCACTGTACGCAGTACGTCAAAGTTATGTTCGTTTGCGTAACGCTTATGGAACACTGATTAAATTTTTTACTCCCTTTACCAGTTTGTAGATTATTCCCTGACTTTAAGGCGGAATTTCGATCATACATAACACTACGGAGGCGGATTAGAAATGATTCAACTGTTCATTGACTATTTAAACGATATTGACTAGAAAAAATGATTCACATTTAATAATCAAGTGGTGGTCGAAATCGTGCAGCTAAATTTTCGATTTCTTCTCTTTTTATTCGCGTCGACTTACAGGTCGTACGACGAGTCGCAATAGATTTCTGATGAAATCTGCCAATCCAGCTTCATTTCTCACTCGCCGAGAGATGCTTGAACATGTTTTAATATAAATGTCAAAGCGCAATCAATATCTGCCATTCACTGGACACCGGGAGGCCTGATACGAGGTGGCCATGGTACTCCAATTGAAATCCTCGACTTCGTCATTTATATCGCGTAACAAGCGTAGCTGACTTTCGTTCCAAAACTAAGGCCACTCAGCCACGTACCGTTCGTGCCGGAAGTACCGTGAACGATCGTTTCACCGAACGAAATATTCGTGAGCCGAATAGAAGAAGGATTATACGCATGAACGCTCCGGAATTGCTGGGCAGACAATTTTTTATTTCTTTTTCCGTGGACGGCGAGTCAGAAATTTGATTCTGGCAGGCGGCGTGGGTCGGTAAACGGGCCGACGGGAATTAAGTGATGCAAGTCAATGATATCGGACACACCGACGAGATTTATTCAGAGTCGTTTTTACGCGAAACATTGCAATTGGAAATAAAATGCGAGGGTGCTGAGACGTGAAAGTTACTCGTTTACCTTTCATATTTGTATTAAAACGCGTTATTCCAGATACTTTAACATATCCTTATCTATGAATCTAGTCATTAATCTGTTTTCATCTACCTGCGTGACAATAACAACGGTGTAACTGGTTGCTAGAAAAATCAAAGAGCAGATATCATTGACTCGTATTACTTGACAGCTTGTCAATCGATTTATTGACACACGCCACTCTGTGCTAGAATTCCAACGTGTTCAGTACCGCGAAAGTAAACAATAATATCCAATTTACCATCTGAAATTACATTTACCGTCTACTTTTGATTGGCTAAAATTATACAACGCGACCCATTAATCGTGGAGCAACCGGAAAGAGGAGATTCCTTTCGATGAAATAAATTGAAGTTCTACAATAAAGATTTTTTTGTCGGAAGCCTTGTTTTCCACGAAACATCCAATTTCTAATGCACTAAGAAACTATTGCACTAAAATATTCAGAATTTTGTTATTAATTTATGTTTACACACGATTTTCTCGAATAGAAAACCTCATTTAAACAACTATAATGCTAAAATTTCGATTCTTTCCTCAAGTCGAATTTGTGATTACAGGAATTACTCTGTATATACCAGAATTTGCGAATAGCTTCGTGAGCGCTAATCGAATAATATTCGGGAAATGAAATAATTCCACTTTGCCAGCTAGTTTCTGACGAAAAAAAGACAATTACCGCGTGTGCTAACAGACCGATGGGCACACTGATTTCCAGCTAGCCAGGCGGTAGAATAGGCAGAGTCAACGACGATGACGAGAAGCACGGTTGCCACCAATTAGCCACGCATTATTAACGCGTACTGTACAGAGAGCGTTTACGGGAAAGCTGCCCCTCGTATTCCAGGGTTAATTGTTAGCAATTAGTAAGAAGAATGAGTTGGCAACCTGGCAGAGTCACTAGGATAAAATTATTTTGCCAGCCTAGAAGGGGAATTCCTTTCCGGAAACTACTTCCTGCATCCCAAAAAGGGGGACACCGGCTAGCCCCTCTATTTCCCTCTCTTTGCCTCGGTCCGAGTTCTCTCTAACTTCTATAATCTGACTCACTTTCGGAACGCAATTTTCCCGGTAAATCATTTTCCATCCTCCGCAGCGATGCAGCTTTAACGACATGCACTCACACGATGTTACCCGACGAATCAGGAGGAACGTAAATATTTCGCTTTTAGAACGTCTCTGACTCTTCTTTCTCCTGGTCTTTAGGCGTGAAAATACCTTCAACCTTTTTGCTTTCTAATCGTTTTTTTTTTATTGTTATTGTTTACCTCAATCTTGCCCCGCAAGACTGTCAGTTTTTTTTTGTTAATGTGATCAATGACGCGGGAATTTAATCACTCGGTGGTAAGAACTTTTGGCATTTCTCGTAACATTTTGCATTTTCGTGGCGTAAAAAATACCATGTGTATGGTATTTTTTCTTTGTATAGTGACTTGTTCGAAAAACTCACTTTGTGAGAGTGAACATTTGGAAGTTTATTGCTCTTTGTCTTCTTTTTATTCCGATTTTCTTATTCTGTAATTTATATCGACGCAAGAAATATTGTTGTTTAGAAACCTTGAAAAAGTGTTATGCCATTAGATTATTGGCAAAAAACATAAGTAAAAGATTATTGGTAAAAAGCATAAGTTTTGAGCGTACATGTTTAAGTACTCGAAAACTTTAGTTTAGGTGACTTGAGCACAACTGTTGAAACGTTTGAGCTTATTCGTTTGGAAGGATTTATAATCAAAAACGATTGTGCGTCGTTCAGATATATCACCCATTAATCCCCTAAATACTTTTGATCTCAGATTGATAATCCATACAATGACTTTAAGACGCATGTTTTTAATATGGGACGTCCGAGTCAAATTAAATTCAAAAGTGAAAGCTCCGAAATTAATTACCATAATCGAGTCATTAATTATATCCATCACCGTTAATTAATTACTGTAATAAATCATATTCCCATTTGTGGTGATTAATTTCTACTTCGTCTATATTGATTCGACTAGACGCAGAGCGTGTACAATGTAAAAATCCAATCTCGGAATCCTCGGCTCGGGAAAGAGCAAATAAAATGCAATTATCGGACTCGCGTTATGAATCTCAGATAACGGATGATGTTTAAAGACCATCTACTATTGCGAGCTAAAAAGATGGCACCTGTCAGAAACGTTGAAGCAATGGTATTATAGAAAATTATATATTATATTTTCCGAGTCTGCACTAAGAATATTCGACGCGTGACTGCTCTGTTTATTTCTCGTAAACAAGCCGGAAGAACTACAAGACGTTGCAAATTACTGCTAAAACTTAAACGATAATAACATAATTTAACCACAATTTCGCCATAATTTCAATAATATGTATCTATAGTAATATGTATAGATATATTTGTCGGTTTCTGCTACGATATAGTTACGACTAACGTTGAGGATCGCGAGCAAAACGAATGATAATTAAGTTCAACAGGAAGAGAATTTCGTTCATTTGCTTTGGGGATGATTGAGGAACTGAATTTCACGGTCTTGTATTTAACGGCCTATGAGTATGTGTTGCAGTAAATTTTTTCAACAAGAAGATATCGTTCCCGTTTAATACTTTTGGCTTTCATGTAACGATTTCTGTTATTTAATTACTTAATTCAATGTGTTCCTCCGTTTCCAAATTTTCTCCGACACTCGGATGGCCCGATAACGTGTGACTGTTTCTTATGATGAAATGCATTTCAAGATATCATTTAATCCAATTGCATGGTAATTAACGCAAATTAACAGAGATTCTATTTAATTTATCAAAAAGGCTGCTTGTGGAACTAAATAATCAAACGCAGAACATTTTAACCTCTCACTGGAACATATTCTTTGTTTGTTTAACTGATCCAGGATTCTCAATGCCCTTCTCTAACCTTTAGCTGCTTTCGGGTCAGTGTGTAGTTCGAATTCAAACGTATTTTTTTGTGTACAAATACCGTTGTATACTCCTCAGAACTGATACAGGGTGTAACAGAACGTCAAGGACCTTTTTGCAGGATCGATAGTACGGATCAAAAGATGAAACAAAAGAGAAATAAACTTAGATGCGAAGACCACTCCCTATCGAAATACACTCTTTTTCGAGAATTTTTTAAAAATATTATACTTCTGAAATGGTAGATTGCAGAAGACTGATTTCGGTGTTCATATTATTGAGGGAGGTTAATTGTAATTGCTGCCATTACTGCTGTTAAGTAGCATTTACCTGAGTTTATTCTAAATATCTCTGATTGCTTGTACCATAGCTCGTTTTTAATTAGTTGAGAGACATACAGGGCAGTGGTCAAGAGGTCCTTTCGGAAATTAGTTATATTTTTTTTTGTCATAAGCTTTGGTCTCTCTGGGTAATACTAAAGTCAAGATTGGTCCTCTACAACCTATCTTTTCCGAGATATAATTTTTGTTAATTTCTCAAAAATGGGGTAAATCTCGATAGGGGGATGGTTTTCGGGCTCCAGTTTATTCTTTTTCCATCTGTTGATGCGTACATATCGAGAAAAGGTCCCCCGCGTTTTGTTACATCCTGTATACAATATCACGTGCTCTAATTAAGAACGAAACTCATCCACTAGAAAACATTCCATGTCTTTATCCCTAAAAAAGTTGGTGACACGAACGAGGGACAGCAGCGTACGCTCTCTCTTACCCCGCGAATCGTAAACGAACGAAACGGAGGATCATGTCTATCTAGATATGTCGCGGAAAGATCGATCGAAATACGGTAAACGGGAGAAAATTAAGATGTAGGTAACCGGAGAAGAGCTGTGGGTAGAAGTCAACGTGAAAAGGAGGGATGAAGAGGAAGAGCAAGAAGAAATATAGATAATCACGTGAGCTCTACGATGCAAGGCCGTGCAGCGTAGCAGACAGTGCTCAAAGGAAATCGAGAGGCAAGAGAGTAGATCATCGATTCCGCGTGGGCGGTCGTCAGGCATCGTTCGACCGAACCTTTGGGCTTCTCATTTCTCGGTTTTGGTGTAGGGTAAACTCACCTGTTCGTCTTTCGGGTAGATTCAGTGTGGCAGCACGGAAGTGGACCATCTCGCTTCGTCCTTTGGTGTTGCTGGCGTAAACGTGGACTTCGTAACTGGTCCCCGGATCGAGATTGCCCACTGAGAACGTCGGAACTTTGCTGGACTGGTTGTACACCGTCATGCTTGGCTTCGAGGATGTGCTGCCGCTACTTGTCTCCCGATCCACCTGTATCGTGAACTTCTGCGGTAAACCGCCGTCGAACCCCTCTGTGCATTCGATGTATAGCGAGTCCGATGTTTGGTTCAGAACGGAGCAATTATGTGGTGTGTCCGGGTGACCTAGTGAAACAAGTAGCAAGCCTTATTGTGCAGTTACTTAGGTCAAGGAGTCCTATTGATGCCATAGAAATAGTTAGGACTTTACCAGAGGCAGTGGAGATCTATCCCCTTATGGTGAAACCAAGTAGCTGATTATATTTAACCGGTATAATATAGTATCGATCAATACATCGTGCAAACGGGTCTGAAATATTCCTGAGCCTTGATACTAATCTAAACCGAAGTTCCCGCTTGTGGAATGTGACTAAAATAATTAATGCAACGCAATTACAACTAAGCAAATCCAATGATCCTTTCTGATCAATCAGTTTGCACAGCTAACGTTACGTCTCTAGGTAATCGTTTCGTCATGAATGTTCAGAATGTGTGAGATTAAGCGACGTGGCTTCGAGGAAACATCGACGAAAGGCTGTTATCTACTTTCACAGGAATTGGAGTATCATAGGAAACCTTTCTGATATGTCCGCGTATATGGTAATGTGATTTTGTATTTTGCTGCGATGACAATTCGAAGTCTTCAATCAACTGATACGAGCTTAGTTAGATTTTCGTTTCCATTCAGGCGGCTAAGGCACTGAAATCGAAACGCTGGTTTTATGCAACCGTTGCTTTAATGGTGCTTTTTATTGCGCGCCTCCGCTGGTTTAATGCTTCGAGCGGTACTAAAATGCGTTTGTCACGTATTGACGCGCCAGTCTACGAGCTACGTACGCTTTTCTGAGAACGGTAGCCAAAGACGTTTCTGTGATGAGACGACCGAATAGAACTTCCATTTGTTTCTACGCGGAGACTACATAAACGGACATTTAAAACAAAATTTACACAAATCTGTCATTCGATAACACTAAATCCCGTTTAAGGTATCATGTAACAAGCCACTTAATTCATATTCTAAGATCACTGATACACTTTTCGTTAGATAAAGCATAATTCAGAGTTCTCAAGAGAACTTATTTACTGTTAATGTCTAACTCTCCTCGATGATTCAACGAATGGTCTTTAATGTCATTGTTATAGGTAAACCCAGAAGTGCATTCTTCGCTATTTAGAATATCTGAAGTGAGCAAGCAAAAACAGAAAAGAAATATATAACCTTACAAAAAGAATTAATTTATTAGACCGTCAGGCGAAGGTATATCTTACTAATTGTAAGATGCGTTATCTCGTGTGGCCGTATAGAAGGGTGATTGTAAAATTTCATTTACTTATTCGTAGCATTTTTTCGAGAAAATGGACGATAAATATTTCTCGCGTGCGTATACATTTGATTGATGTATGATATTACACATTGATACATTGATGTATGACCGGCTTTCGTTATTATCTATGTAAATCTTTATATTAATTAGAGTGTCTACCAGATTTGATAAAGAGAGAGGATCACCATTACAAAACAAGTTCACTTTCACAAAATTCTATTTTCTTATTCTCGAAGTTGTTGAAAGTGTCGTAGACTTTTAAGGGGGCTCTCGCAGTTGGTCTTACCAGAAGGGACGCGCACTTAACTGAAATCGAGTCAATTTTCCTAAGAACAAAGGCGCGTATAAAAAACAATGTTATTCTATAATTTCCCATTATTTTTCCTCAGCACACCTTTTTTAGTTGTTCCACGACTTTCTGGAAATCTCGTTCATCCTTCACACCTATTACATATTATCAGACTTCACAGCTGTGCGATTATATCTTTACCTTCTGAATCACGGTGAATTCTTCCCAAGTGTACCTACCGCGATCCCGAACAATATCAAATCACTGGGAGGACATTTTCCCCAAATTTAGATCCGTTTCTCCCACAGGAGCTGAACAATAAGCGCACTTCGTTGTAGTTCGCGAGAAAGGCTTTGCGATCGGTCAGATTGTCGATGTCCGAAGAAACCCAGATAACAGAAGGAAGGAGGGACGGGGGCAATGGTATGGACAACGAAAGCCAGGAGAAATGCTAAAGGGTCGAGAGGTCAGGGAAAGATCTGACCCACGGTCACAGAGAATACCGTCACGACCACGGTTGCCATAACTACGAAGTTTCGTAAATCTAATTTTCCCGTGCCAGCCACTTCGTGCGAAACAATTCTTTCTCTAATAAAATCCAATACCGAATCGCGAAGATAATTCTTGTTACCGTTCATTGAGGGATTACCGAACGGTCACACGATTGTCGACAAAGGTAAAATGAGTCGCTGAGAGGGAGCCGAAGAGTAGGTTTCTGGTAACTTGGGTGATCGTTGTGCTTCTTAACTAGGAGAATGAGGAAACTTTTAAATCCAGTTTACGTCTGTCAACTGTCCTCGTGGGAAACATTTTCTTTTTGAAGCTGTTACCACTTTTTTTTCTCACAACTTTCGTTGAAACATTCCCAAGAATTATATTTATAAAAATGTTTCATACAAGTTCTTCGACTCGTTTTTTTTAACGCACGTATAATTCGTAATCTGATGGACGTGTCCATTGTTTCAAAAGTTTTCTGTTGTGTAGTTTCGACTGAAAGTTGGCGATTCCATTGTGCGTAGCGGAACGTAATAGAACAAAGTTCAGTAGAAGTATGTGAACTTTGTGAAAAGAGTCGCTGTTGTAACTTAAAAGTTTGTTACGAATTATACTTTTAATAATTTTTTAATACTTAGATGCAGAATGCAAATTTCAGTATTGTGACAAAGTCTTAGAGATTATAGGGTCCGGAATGTGTAATAAGCCTCAAAAAAACTCACAAATGATGTCCTGTTGTTCAATAAAACCTATTTACTGTGCAGTATTTTGTGAGTAAAAGTGAAAAATTGAAAGTAAGACGAAAAATAAGCGGATAATTGAAAAAGCGAAAGGTAACCCTGGACAAATGTGATGACAATTTTTAACGAATTTTCCGATTATTTCAGATTAAGTACTCATTTGCAGAAATAAAAAATGTAATATTAGGTCAAAAATTAATTTTCTAGTCTCAAAACTAATATCATTTGTACAATACTTCTTATATTTCATTTCGTTCTGAAATTTAGAAAATGTGTCTGTTAAATACTGTTTTTAATTCGTACAAGGCGCGGCGCGTGAAATGTAATGATAAAAAGTATATCTCGCAATTAAATTTCCTGTATTAAAAAAAAAAGATTACGCTACGTCTTCTTGTTTTGCCTGTTACCGTGAAACATGGGATACAATACGGTGAAAATATTTTTCAAATTGTTACGTTACATTTTCCTCAACAATATCTGAATTAATGTAGGCTCATAAAAAACGCACGAGGAACAGTTTTTTCAATAATGAAAACTTTCTTCTCTGAAAATACGAGAATTAAATTAAACCCGGTATTTCATTATTAAAATTCAAACGTGTTATATGAACGCTTTTTTACAAGCAGGTTAGTATGCTTGAATACGAATATATATTAGAACCATTCGTACAATCCATACCAGATTATTTATCAATTATAGACCTAGACTAAGCTAAAACAAACCATTTTTTCATTTAACTATCCAACAGAATGAATAAATAAAATTTCAAACATTTGCGAACTCATATTCCTAAAGAAATTCCACTTCTACCCTCTTCCACGGCCTCATTTCATTTTAAAGAAATTAAAATACAATAAATTTGTATTCCCCGAGTCATCTTAAAACGTCAGAGACTTCATTAGACGTTCAGGGATCCTAGTATCTCAACCACAATACACGTTAACCGTATATTGAAGTGTCAAGTCTTACGACAAAGATTATAAAACTACGAGTTTAGCAGGTAAACGCACGCGCACATACATGCACATAGCTGTTACTCACCCGCAGGCACGATGTGGTAGACACACGGTTCAAGCTGTGTGCCTTGATCGTTGGTGCCCCAGCACAACAGAGTGCCATAGTCGAGTTCAGTCATGGGGGTGTAGGAGGCCATCGAGCGTGTTCGCTCGCTGGTGACGTGTGTCTGAGGTATGTCGATCGCCTCCATTGTGTTATTGAATTTCCAGATGAACGATACTTCCGGCGGGTTCGCCTCCAATTCGCACGGTATCCTCGCGGTCTCCTGTCGGGCCACGCCGAACACCTTCATCTGACCGTGATGACAGACGGGGGTGACTGAAAGAGACGAACGGAGATTTTCAACAAACCGGATTCTTTGATCGACGAGCCGCTTTATAGGAAACCTTGTCCTCTCTGGCTGCAATGATTGACGTCTGGTACAAGCAGAGACTCAAGTGGTGCTGGCCAGTGAGACTAACACTCAGTCCCTTGATTGGTGGACTCTATCATAGAATCACATCTATTACGTGTGGAATAGAAGGCCCATGGAAACTGAATACGCACATGAAACCCGGGCCCCGGGGGTGTAACATACTTGTGGATTCAAGAACTCATGGGGCCCACAATTTGAGAAACCAAGGACACTTGGGTCTGTCTGAATAAGGCTCGCCAACAGAGGGATTCAGTGAAAGTCTCCGCTTGCAAATTCAGACATCTCAGCAATCTGATTCTACCTAGTATGTATTATAATGTGGTAATTGGCCCACGTCTAAAAAAATATCATCGCCCCTCCCCACCCCTATGTGGTCTCAGTTTTTACATGTTACCACAATATGTCTGACATAAGTACCAATACGAAAATAAACGAAATTGTTGAGCAAAATTCTTTCGAATATAGATATACCATCCAACTATACTCAGGTATATCAGGGAAGTGGTTGAGTAATGAAATCCATGAATTATCGATGAAATTCCAATGTTCTTGGGGAAAGTGGCGCTTTGAATAGGCGAGTAAAATGTAAGTCGAGCTTTTTAGGTTATGGGTACGTTGATGATCGACGGGTATCTAATAATCCTATAGGACAAAGAGTAACGCAATTACGAGGCACTATCCATGATTAAGCATTAATGATACAATCGATGTTCATGCGTCATTCCCAAGTCCTTGTCAACCACAGTACCAGGCAGTATCTGATTTCACGATAATGTACATAATATATAATACGTGACGTATATGGTACGTGAAGCTATCTATACGCTTCGAAGGGTCGTAACATCGTTGCAGTGCAACTTTATTACAGGGGTAAGCGGAGAACATTGAGAAAATTCACTTTCGATCTAAAGGTCGCGTTTAAAAAGGTTCAATTACACGCAGCAAAAGCATATTGCATTAGATTATGCAAATTCGAATAGTGTACTAAAGTAAGAATTATGGATATTTCATCAAATTTCTATTATTTCTGAACGAGACTTACAAAATCATCATCCTACAAAGTGTGTCAACGTATATACTCTAGATTACGAGGAAGCCCTTCAATAGTTATTCTCTTAGAGGGGCAATCATTATTGTTAATATATCGCAGTTATTTAAAGTTCCATAAAATTCACATCACTGGCAGTTACATTGGGAAATTTTTCACGGTTGGATTTTGTAATCGATTTCGACAAAGAAGAGTTACTAAAAGAAATTCAAAATAGCTAGTGAAAAAACGACGAAAATAAAGTTTATGTTTGATAAAGTCTCCCTACTTTAACTAGAACTTTAATTACATCTGGTAATTTTTTGCATCATTTACTTCTAGAATCGAACTTCGATTATTGGAGGGGTTAGTATATGTATACGTACGCGCACATTCAATTTCGTTCGTACCAATTAAGGGTGCCATCTATGTTACATTTATGTAATTTATTTACGAATAAAACATAAGGGAATTAAAAATGGAATTGTTCAGGCTATATATACATTCAATGTATCAGAGGTTTTAGAATTTTTATTTTAACCGTAGACCGTGGTATAGAACGTTATAATATATTCTAATAAGAGCGATATTGTTCCATTAATGAACAAATTTTCATTATAGCTGCACACATGTGCGCAATTATTTCGTTAATCAAAATTTTACTTTATCATTGGGAAAATGAGTATCATGATAATGATGTCTTTTTGTTTGGTACTTTGATCTCTTCCAGTAATATTAAAAACCAAAATCGGTCCATTACGATGTACCATTTCGCAGATATAATTTTGTAAAAAATTGATTAAAAAAGGTGAGTGTATAGATAAGGGGTGGTTTGTGCACCTAGGGTTATTATATTTTATTAATTATTGATGCGCACTATTGATCTTGCTAAAAGGTTTCCGGGATTTAGTTACATCCTGTACATGTACAGCCTTTTTTTGTATATCCTTTTTTCCTATTTCTATACATACAAAGTATTATTGAAGTTCCGACTATGTCGGGGTTAATTTTAGTTGAAAAAAATGCAAAGTAACAAAAACGATATGAAATGTTTCCCTCGCATTGGATCCGAATCTGAAACGCTGGCATCCTAATTTCTAATCTAACTAATATGTACTGTATACGATAAGAAGAAATTTGGTAATATATATTCGATATCATTTTTTATAAAGACGGCTGGATGGAACCCTTTACATCTTACACGTCTTTCTACTCATCAACCCCTACAATTCGAACTGTGTCCCATTTGAAAAGCATTCATATCGTTCGTCTCCCCCTCCCCCCCCACACCTTTATCATACGAGGCACACTAGATCTTTTGTCAGGTTACATCGAAGCTTTCCTTTTCCCCATAGCGGTCAGCTGAATGTCAATTGTAGAAAATGCTGGAAATGACCATCGATCGTGGCTCTCCGATAACCAATCGGGTACACCTTGAATACAAGGAGGGTGAAAGATAATCCGTAAAATGACGATTCTTCATTATTTCTCTTTTCTTCGAATTATTGGAGTTTTCACTATTTATTACCCTTAACTCGTCCGATGAAATATCGTCGAGGTATTATGAGAGCAATAAATCTGAGAATTGTCACATCTGATACGGTATTTGCAATAAAAATTGACCATCCTCACCTACCCAAAACTTCTCATTTCCTTGCAGTACGTAATTCTTTTCACATCGTGCATGCTTGCTCCTATTAATTCCCGTATATTTTTTAATATCGTTATTGTATCGTTATGTGTCATCGATGATATATGTATACAGGCTGTAACAAAAATGCGGAGACACTTTTCAGTATCGATAGTACGCACCAGAAGATGAAAAAAGTCTCTAAAGTTTTGTCTAAAAACCACCCCCTAACGAGATACAATCCGTTTTGTAAAAACTTTAAAAAAAATCATATCTCCGAATTGGTACGTCGGAGAGGATCGATTTTGATTGCAATATAACCGGAGAAGATCAAAGATAATAAAAAAATATATTTGCTGCGATTATTGCTATTAAATGGCATTTATTCTTGTTTAATCCGAACATCTTCGATTGCCTATATTGTAGCAGGTTTGTAACAACTTGGAAAAAATTAAAGGCACTCACTAAGACTTCCTTTCCGTAGATAGTGATATTTTTTTCTCGTAAACTTTAGTCTCTTCCGGTTATATAACAATATTGCAATCAAAATCGGTCCTCTACGACGTACCATTTTGGAGATATGATTTTTTAAAAATTTTTTACAAAAAGGGTTGTATCTCGATAGGGGGTGGGTTGCGCCCACAACTTATAACACTTTTTTTTCTTATTTTTATGCGTTCTATCCATAAATCTAAAGTGTCCCAGAATTTTTGCTACACCCTGTATAAGCAATGAATGAAATACAGTTTGAGTGCAAGACTAATTCTAACTCACTTGATTGCTAGATCTTCCTATATACGCGCACCTATTGTGGGGCATTAATGGGACCCAATGCAATTAAAAAATCAAAGTACTCATGGGCCACAATGGGTCTAGTGTGAAATGGGAGGTTGCATGGGACTCAACATGTCTACATGTGAAACGGAGAACCCTTGAGATGCAACTGTTTGTGGTACCACACGTACTGGGTGCATTTGTACGCGTGGTCTTGGCAAGCTAAGAGATGGTGTGAGTCTAACGGGCCACCACCGTTTAAGTCCTCGGCATGTACACGGTTTCCCGCGATATCTTCGAAGTTATATCCCGCTGCATTTTTATCCATCAGTTTATATACATGTGAAGTTAAACCGATCATCGGGTTTAGTTCGATCGAATGAAAAGTACAAGCAGATTAAGAACTGTCATACGGGAGTGACTAATTTCAAGTCGGTAAATCATTGGCTCGTGATAGTATATGGGTGTAAGGATTTATTTCTAGAGAATTAATAAACTAGCACGGCGGCGGAAGGAAGCACGAAAAAGAAAAGTATCCCGTCAAAAGAACGTGAAAGCTTTGACAAAAAAAGATGGCGACACTTTTTCTTTCAGTATTCTCTAGAGTTGCAGTCGAAAAAAGTATCTTGTCTATCGATCAGAAAAAAGTGGTGTAAAGCTGAAAAATAAAGTATTAAAAAGAACGATTGTCCGTATGAACTTCGAGATCGTTTCTTTTTTCAAAAGGGCTCACGTTGTGCGAAATTGGAGAAAATGTATAAAAGAAGATATCGAATGTCTTATTTCGGTAAGCAAAAAAAATGCCGAGAAAATTGTTAAGTGATATTTATGAAAATTCGGGATAAAGCAATATCACGAATATTGAGTCCGGCATAAAATTTTGAGTAATACGTCCAATAAGGGACAGCCATTGTGTGTAGTAAGGCAGCGTATATTTTGACCTCTTCCTGCGTTTTCTATATCATTGAATTTCTTGGATCGAAACTTCCAGCTTGCTGTACGGTTTGCGAGACATTCTTTGTCAGCTCATGCCAGGTATCTTCCTTCTTTCACAATAACGAACTTATCGGTCAATGGTCGGTCCGAGAAACCAAGCTGCAATGGTACAGTTAATACCAATGTTTTTATAAACCCTGACCATCAGGCGACGGAGTTGTAATATACAGGGTGCTTCGTAACACGTGGCGTTTGCTTCAGAGGTGGAGGTAAAACACAAAAAGGGTAAAAAGATAAAAATATTTTAAATTCCATATCAGTGAGTGCTTTTTGTCGTGGGTGAAAATCAAGGATCAAGGATCTATTTTTCTGCGGGCCTTGAGTTTTCCTTACTACGAAGTAAATTGGAACATCGCAAGCTTACACCGAGGGAGTCTATAAAACCATTGGTATTCATTGTAGTATTGGCACTGATTTCCAATGAAGCTGTGAACTCATAGCAATAAGAGAAGCCGTTGGAAGTTTCCATCAATTGCCCGTCTACTGACAATAACGAATTAATGTCCGTTCATTAAACAGTGATGACGTGTCGCCTATGTTCCGCTATGTGCCAAGTGTCCCTGCTATCTATCGAAGCAATTTATGTCGTCCGAATACATAATTTCGTGTCTACAAGCTAGAACATTGCCTGCTGGACAAATGTTGACTAATGTAGGAACTGCGTGGGCCAATTGGCAACCAAATATAACCAACTTCAAGATTAGAGGAATAAAATAAAAATGGTTCTTAACCGTGTTCAATTCTCAGGATTATTCCTCCGTACTGTAATTGTTTCATCGGGCAATAAACAAATGCACTCCCATAAATACCGTCAGACTTTTAATAACCAACAGGCCTTCCCTGCTTTGGTACAATGATAACGTGCGATAGCGGAACATCACGAGTCTTGGCGTTCCACGCAAATCCGCGTTTATTTAAGAATCACTGGCATCCCGTGCAGAGCACTTATGACCGGAAGATGAATCGATGTTTCGAACTCGATTTTAGTTTTGACATTCGCGTCTACACTCTGATTTATCCGGAATGATAAATTGGGTAGATGAATTCGGGATTGAAGAAAAAAAGGAGCGCCGAGCTAAGATGTATGGTAGTAGCGAGATGATCGATGTGTCCCCATTAGAACCGTAGGTTTATGGATTAATGTCCATTAACGGCCTTCAATTAACGTATCTGATTAAGCATTACCGGTGTGTCTATCGATGTTCATGTATCACTTCAAGTCAAAAGCGCCTATAATGTATCCCATATATTCATGCAAGGACACGTAACCTGCTGATAACTTAACATGTTTCCGTCCTAAGTCATTGAAAACGTCAACTATGTGATCAAAGAGGAGAGGCCTTTGATCAGTCAATCCGAGCACTTGCGACTTGTATGGGTAACTCCTTAATTCCATTACGTGCAACAGAGTTAGAGCACGTAAGATGCGAATGAAATATAGGAAACACTAGGGATGACAAATTTTGTTCAATAATACCGCTCTATAACATCGAGGAATTACCGCTTAATCAGTTGGATATATTGTCGTGGATTAATGATCCTACCCATAAAGGTAACCGTCCCACTGAAATTTTTGTGGAAATAGTTTACCTGGATAAGTTCGAAAAAATTTTTTAATTTTAATTCTTTTCACGTAGCTATCACTGCTATTGGAAACACATACGGCATGTAAGTAAGTAAGTCTCATAAGACGAAAGAAAATGAAACAATAATCAGGTTCATTGACCATTGGAATATTTTGTTTGCAGACAATGTTCTGCCACTAATTTACTCAGGCCGCATAAACTATTTAACCGAATCCAACCTAGCGTTCCTAGAATTTTATAATAATACGTGATTCGGCGTGCACAAATCTTGATTTCTCGACGTGCAACGCATACCCATACATCATCACAATCGAAAACCGCAGCCTGTTAATTCCGGGAAGTAATTGCTGCTGCAACAGTTCTCCAATTCGAGTGAACTACTTTCGTCGAAATATCAGCGAGGCAATTATTTTCTCAAGTAGAAAAAGAATTCGACAATAATACATCCGAAACAAAGCGATGATTGGAATTGATCGTAGGAACCAGAGGAACTGGGTTTTAGGTCAGGCACCGGGTACTTCCTTCACCGAAACCAATCACAATCTCTATGAGGCTAGCGAGAGATACGGCGTGGTATTTAGGTTACGACATTATTGTACCTTGCAGTCGCTCATTAACCTTTCAATTTCCATTTTACCGGACCACACGTACGTAGGGGCGTAACGTCTCTGCGGCGAATCCTTTGTAGAGAAGTAAACTTATTTTCCAAACTGTCCGTACACATTCCCAGCGATTCGCAATAAGGCTGGGCTAACACAACCGGCGATCTTTCCGGTGGAACAAGATCGGTTAAAAGAATTTTCGTGCACCTTGGTACGCGTTGAGAAAATGGAATGTATTATGGTAATCGTTGGTACTTCCGGAAAATACGGGAAGGAAAATTCAATGATCCTTACGCGCGCGAGGGTCTACTTATATCTCTACGTGTCGACCGGCGTGTGTTACCGTGTATTTGTACAAGCGTAGCATTTCCGCCGTGGTTCCCGAATACAGCAAACGTCCCTTCGCGGCGTAAATTCTATGCACGTACGTACTTTCACGTAGTTTGTACCTTTACACGTCGATTAAACTTATCCTTGTGTATCTCTACATCATTAGATCCGTTTCATTGTTTCGATTGTAGGCCCTACTGTGTAGATAACGAATCGTAGTATGTGTTACCAATTGTTAAATTTGTGTTTTTCTTTTACCCCCCGTGTACTTTAATTAGTCGATAATTAAGAGGAAACGTTACGATAAAGGTTTTCCGAAACGTGTTAAATGTTTGAAATTGAATTAAATTCTTGTTGAACATCTCTAATTAAATAGCCGACTTTAGTCATAAATAAAACAATTCACCATAAATATACGTATCTTTTTAACACGCCCTTTTTTGAGAAATTAATTACATATACTTATAATCCAAATTTTAAAATGATGCAGAAATTTTTCAAGATACGTCACACGTTATATTTTTTTTTTGTATGACACTATGCATTACAGAGAACACACCAACCGCGGTACATCACAGGCATATTTATATATTCATGACATTACTCCCAAAGTACGACGATACAAAAAAATGAAATGTTTTTTGTTAATGCTTGAAATATTATGAACAGTTTCACCCGCCGTTTCGCATCGCGTGCGAAATCGACCGGCGGGCTGTTAAAGTAAGTAATGGCAATTACAAAATTGTTGATTGGAGGAGTGTCAATTGCCAGTCAAATTCATTAACACATGTACGTTTGCCATCAGATTAGCTTGGTCGTTTTATAGGAAAGTATTTAGCGTACAGTCGACTTAAACAGACACGATCGCACGTTATTTACTATTAATCATTGTACGTCGGGTAAGCTTGAAATAAATTTCCGCCAGACCATCCGTAGTAGTTATTCTCGTCTTTCGTGTCATTCATAAAGACATCGAGACGGCTGCAATCCCCCCTTTTACGAAATGCAATTACGCGAAAATCGAATGAAGACAGACTGCGAGCCCGGCTCGCGACTTTTTCTCGATTTGCAAATAGATATTGATCCGTCTGGTTGTCTAAAGGCGTTAGAGGACGTGATCGTGTTAGGCGTCGCGACGCATTGCGGCTCCGTGAATTTTTAAGGGTCGTCGCATTCCGCAGACTCTGAAGACCGCCGCCACAGGGGTTATTGACAGCTCGCCGTTCATGTGCGGGGAACTCTTGATAAGTGTGCGCTAAGGGTAACGGCTCATTATTTTTCGTTCTTTTTAAAATTCTTTTTTTTTTTTTTTTTTAAATTTCTGAGAGTAACCCTGGGCAGATGAAACAATTGTACAATTTTTAGTACTATTTAAAGAATAACTTTTCCCCACGGAATATAATTAGTTAGAAGTTCCTTCCAAGGTTATGTATTTTTGTTTTCGCGTGAAAAACAAAGTACTATACTTTCACAGGAAAAGCCTTCACAAAGGGCTCAAAGAAAATCAAATTTACTTCTACCAGGAATTACTTTGTGTTCTAATTATATCGCATTTATGCAGCTTAATACTAACACAATTCACTGAAGAGACTAACGTAAAATTATAGTTGCATCGTATCCGAACTATCTTGCATTGGAATTGCAGTAACTACGTCAATTAACCTGCACGCGAAATGTACTTGGTAGAACAAAGTTATTCCCCGAACGAGATTATTCGATACGAAACAAACAGTTTACAACCCCTTGGCCTTTTCATCTCGAATACTTATATCTCTTTGTATTCCCAATGTAATAATTCGTATGCAAATAGAGAGAGAGAGAGAGAGGAAGAGGGAGTAGGGGGGATTACACCATAGACGGAAGGAAGACGACAAAATTTCTGGCTCTATTTATACCGGCAACGAAGCTTAAGATTTCAATTCAGTTTTAGGTCACATAATTATGCGCCCGTCCAGGAACGACGACGCTTTCTTCGGGCTCCTCTGTACCGGGGATCTTAAGCCGCTTAGTTAGCTGTAAAATAGCGAAACTCCGAGCCCCGTGACGGGGGCGGAACAAAGACAATACCGGATTAAACACGGGCACTCGCCGTTCACGACGTTCAGCCGTTTAGCTTTTCGGGGGTGGGTTATTGAAACGAAATTAATCGCTGTATAAATAGCCAGACTTTCTTTTGCCCTATTGTCCGAATTAAAAGTACCCGCGGTTATTAAAGTACCCCTCGATTTTATGTAATCCGGAAAGAAAAAGGAAGTGTTTTCGTTGAATTTTGCTAAATGGCACTGCGAGATTACGTTACTCGTCAGAACTGTTCCGAAACGGACGAAAACTCGTTGTGTTCAATGGCATTCACTTGGAGCCCGTCCCAGATTCGCTTAATTGAAACATTCAAAGTAGCTTCGTGTTTACTTGTGGAAGCGTCGAAGCCTTTTTTTCGAATAGTCATCTAAGAGAGGTCTTTTATAGAGGGGATACGAATATTTAGGCGCGGCTATCGGTCGAACTCATGTTATTGATGTATTTGGATGGTGTGTCCTAACGATTACACAAAAATACCACTATGTACGTCATGTAAATAGATGAAACATTCATAGTTTGCACAGGTACCGAGCGAGCTCCACGAGATTTGGTATTTTCAATAATTTACGGTACAGTAACTCACAAAAAAAAATTCGAAATGTTTCCCACTGTAAACTCCAAAATAGCAACCACTTGAATCTTTTGAGAAAATAAAACTCTACAGTGACATTTTTCTTTTTTTTTAAGGTCATAATGTAAATATTACACCTCGTGTATTGTAGATGTACCTGCATAGACCGAAAGCGTTAAAAAAAATTTTGCTTGGTATTATTTAACCGAGTACGGAAATTTAAGAAATCATGTCACTTCAGATCAACGTGTGTTGCTGGTTTCCCCATGAAAATGACATTGTAACGCAGGGAAATAGATGAATTCTGCCAGCTATGCATGCGGTCCGTAATGGAATTAGTTTTTTTTTCTTTTTTTTTTACAGAATGCACTGACGAAATTTCAACACTTCTGTATTATGCGGAGTACACTTAAAATTCGTATTATTAAGAGAAAGAGAGTTTTTTCAAAAAGGGGCATTCAGAATTCATTGTTCAGCGAAAAATGGTTAAAATTCCTGCTAGCAATATTAACACTTATTATTCGAGGATACGCTGCTACGATTTTGTGGTGCAAATATAATTAAAAATGATGGTGAATGGAATAGTAAAGCTAAGAATACATGAGAGTGAAGAAATAATAATTATTTCGGTAACCGTAACAATTAGTAATTCTGGAATGCTCTGAAAGTAAAATAAATATGAGAAGGAGGTTTTATTATGTTCTTCTGCTTAACAAATTGGAAATTTCATGCTAACAAGGAAACTTTTCGAAGCGTATTTCCCCAATTTCCATCAAACTTTTCAGATCGGTGGAGCATTACAAAAATATTATACATCCGCAGCTTTGGTCGGACGGGATTAAAGATTTAAGAGTGGTACCACATCCTCTTATTTCGAAGTTTTCCGAAGTTATTCAATGTTCGTTCTACAATTTTAACATCTTCGATAATAGGGTACGAATTCATCACATGATAGTTATTTATTTTTAAAGATCTTCGAGCCAAAAACATTAACAATTAGTAAGTTATCTATTCAGACTAGTTCACTTATTATAATATAATATAAGAATTAAAGGTTGCCTTTGTTATGTATCGGCGAACCTTTAATATTCAACAAATTTTATTAAAAATGACAAAACAATCTCGAGTGTTTCAAAACGGCAGAAAAATTACGTCTTGGTAAGAGAATAGGTTTAACACGTTCCCGCCGGCATGTACCACCAGTGGTACATAGAGGGTTGTCTCATGGGACGGCATGTACCACTGGTGGTACATAGAGGGATGTCTCATGGGACGGCATGTACCACTGGTGGTACATAGAGGGTTGTCTCATGGGACGGCATGTACCACTGGTGGTACATAGAGGGTTGTCTCATGGGACGGCATGTACCACTGGTGGTGCGTAGAGGGTTGTCTCATGGGACGGCCTGTACCACTGGTGGTACATAGTAGGTTGTCTCATGGGACGGCATGTACCACTGGTGGTACATAGAGGGTCGTCTCATGGGACGGCATGTACCACTGGTGGTACATAGAGGGTCGTCTCATGGGACGACATGTACCACTGGTGGTACATAGAGGGTTGTTCCATGGGACGGCATGTACCACTGGTGGTACAAATGAAGCATTTAATTTTATGTGTTTTTTTCCGCGCCGCCCGATGGATCAAAATATGAATTAGAGAGCCGTCCGATGCCGAGAACTACAAGTAAGACCGCCGGCGGGAACGTGTTAAAAGAGTAATCTCATGCGAAAGTCTAAAAAAGTCAATCTTTGCTCGCTGTTTCACCTTCGGCTAAGACCGTTCTTTTAAAAATTATATTTGTCAAATTGTAGTTTGCGATATCTTAAAAACTTGTGATCCCATTGATTTGATATTCTGTAGATCGCACGTAAAAAGACGATTAGGTTTTACCCTATATTTGTCTATTAACAAACCTTTTATTTTGTTGACTTTCGGTAGTTTTACTAGTAGTCATTATGAACATCATGAATACACATTTTTGTAAGCATGCATTAGTTAATAATGTATGATATTCATATTTGATATTCATATTCAAAAAACTGAACATTAATTCATGCAATATTTTCGAAACAAGAAAATCGAAGATCAATTACTGTTTCGACTATCTCGGCGGTCGGACGGCGAACAATTTAAAGCAAACATTCTATCCAGTCTATTTCGATATCTATTTCAAACAGTTTTTGCGGTTCAAAATGGACCCGGTGTCAGTTGTCCAAAGGTTGAACACCGCTTCTTTGGTTCCGCTGTAATGTAATTTCGACTGCATATCGACGTTTCATGTTATGGCCGCATGTGCAAGCGTTTATAAAAGAAACAAAGTTTCATAGGGTGTGTGTGTGTGGATGCGTCCGTTGGTATGTGTGAGGGATCGCGAACATCAGTCTCGTATACAGACATTAAGGGGTCCAGTAAATCATTACGGCAGGTTTAACGTACGGATTTGCATAGGCGTCATATGTACTTGTATACGTAGTACGCATACGTGTGCAGTGTGCATCGAATCGACCGAATCGCCCGTGCGAGTGGCTCGTATGGACCGATCGTAGTAAGTGGAGTCCGACATTCATACAGTCGGGGTCTAACTGAATGATTAATTTTTCGATCGACAGATCTAACAGAGATTTCCGACTCTGCTGCTTTAAATTCGATGCTCGTTAATGATAAATGGCATCCATTTAGTTCAGTTACTACTTATTATGTGCAATTACGGTGTCACGGTTGGACGGTCAAAGGATTAAAATGATTAACTAGCAAATGAGTATTTTATAAAATTATAAAATTATATAGACGGATCGCCTTATTATGAAATGTCCCTGTTAGTACGGGGAATTCGTAAGTTTCTTCATTTTTTATTTATTCACGAATCGATCGAGGTATTTGGACTAATTGCAAGTTATTCGTTTATAATAGTCGACTAATAGGTTATATGTTGATCGAATCACAATCCAGCTTCGATAAAATGAGTGGCAAGATCAAGCAACGACAGGGTCTATTTACAGAACGCCTTTTACCCTTATATGACTTATAGAATGTCACAGTCAGTTGGATGTCACAAATGTCTTCAATGTCCTAGAAACGTTTGCCTTTCATCAGAGATGTCACTTTTGAAGGTACAAAATAGCCATCATGAGACTATACCAGGAGAAGACAGTAACTGATCAACATTGCCAGTGAAAAGCTGACGTTTCTGCGACTCAGTCTCGTCATCATAAGTTAGAAGGATGTATTGCAGAATCTCGATCGTTGCATGATCGGTGACAGTTTTTTTTACTATACTATGCAGCAAGAGAAATGTACAGCTAATTAGGCTAGGTACTGCACCCATCCGTCACAGACGTTATGCATTGATATGAGGAAACGGTACAACCATCGCGTCAGTATGCATCGAGGTTCTATCGTAGTTCGAACAAAATTAATGGGATTATTTGAATAGCATATAGGCATAAATTAAATTTTGACTGATCTCCTAAATGATGACCTCGCGGACGATCAACTTCCCAGACCTTCGCATGAGTTTCCATGGAAGCGAATCGATCAGTTTCGTCATCGGTTACCTCAAAATCCGCGAAAACCATACTGGCACCATTGAACCTCACAGAGGATCAGATATTATAATCTCTCCGGGGTATCGATCTTCCCACGAACCCCTGCCTGTTCTATCCCAGCCACGAGTTTATAGGTGGCGTTTGTAGGTGTTACAGACGTAATCCGGTGTCTCAAGTCCCGGTGTAACTTACGATCGGCTGACAGTCGGTCTCGCCGTGGCACAGCGTTCATATGGCAGCCGGAGCAGATCAGTGTGTAATGGCCTTAACGGTCGTAAACTGCCGCGACTAATCCGCTGGGTTGCGACGTATACATGCACGCCAATACATATCTGCGACCGCATTGGTATATGTGCGATCTGCGTGGCTCGCTACTGCGAAACATCGACGAGTTAGCATCTGACACATGCCGGAATTCAGTGCTCCCGGGGACCGCCCATGTTTGCTGGCTTAAACAGTCGTCTGAGGTGGGTAAAGGCGACTGTCGGGGTGTCTGATGAGATTCGAATCGTGCGAGACCGTACACTGGCATCTACCGTGCCTTGAAACGCGTGGAATTATGCGCGTGTACCATAAGCCTCTGATACAGTCTGCGTGACGGAAGCAACCGACCGTGCCAGGTGTCGATAAGTGAACGTTTGAACGGGGACTACCGCCTGTTTCACATAGGACAGATTCAAGATAGGACCAACCATCTCCCCGCGCACTTTGTCTCTTCGGTCCCCCACTACTAATACCACTGATCTATGTCAGATAAATACTCTTAGTCTGATATATGAAACTTGTATGAGTATTTAATATCATTACGACGGAGGTAATAAGATTAATGTAGTTCCTGAGATTCGTGAGCAGAATAAAGAATCTCGCGTGATATTACAAATGATTGTGACAGTATACAATTAAGCTTCGAATTAGTATTAATCTTTTTATCAAGTTTCAAACTAATAACCCAACAGCATGAGTATCAAGAACCTGCTACTAAAGGACCTGGAAAGATGTCACCTGGAAGTAATTTTTTGGCAGTGTTTACAACGACTTGGAATCTTCTTCATTTTGTCTGTTGGAACTAACAATAAGTGCTAGTGGCAGTCGTCTGTATAATTTCGAAAGTCAAAAAGGTTCGACAATAGATTTGGAGTTGTTCTAAGATTGTTGAAACATTTCTGACAGATGCCATCTTTCCAGCTCTCAATGATAACATATTCGGAGGGCTAAATTGGTGGCAGATTGGTTGAGAGAGGTTCATTAGCGTGCAAATGAAATTACTATACCAACAATACAATAGAACATTACGTGCTCCACGATAGACGGTGGATTGCAGCTTTATGCGCGCCACTCGTTAAATGTTTCATTACATGATAAAAGCATGTTGTTACGAGTCCGTTTACTCAAGCGCTTTTAGTATATACAACGCACCACTTTTACATTTCCTTTGCCTTACAATCTGTTTCCGTCTGTGCCTAAGTAAGTTTAAATGTATAAGGGTTGAATTGTAGCAATCTCGGCTACGTTGCAATCTTCGCTACGCGAAGAAATTTACCGTAGCGTTATTTGTGGGCGGAGCGATATTACTGTACTACAAAATAACTTTGTACAATTTCATTTTCCATTTTTTTAAAGATTATTATTTTGCTAATGATGTTTCGTAAGTGGTTTCAATGATGACACAAATTTTAATGACGGAATTTGTCTAGAGGTGCAATTAGAAAAATTAATTGTACAAATAATAAACAGAGTTAATTGTTTTAATTTGTTTCCATGACTCCGTTGTAATACGAGCACACGATCTCAATGTGTATAGTAGAGGTATAATTTGATTGACTTACATTTTATGTCCAAGTTTAAAGGATTACTCTCGCCGTCGCCTTCGTGATTGCTCCCGATGCAAGTGTAGATGCCGGCTCTGCTGCGAGTTACGCTCTGCAGTACCAGGCTTTGATTACTTATTATTGTGCCAGTCGTCGGATTATGATACAATGGATTGCCCTGTGAATGGTGTAAAAAAATTAAGCTGGATTACATTAGCAAATGAAAGCAAGAATTATAAATACGGGATTATCTGATCAAAGGGATGTAACAATAAAATTGATTAACTCCGTTACGTTGAAAAAAATATATAGAAACGTAATAATATGTTGGAATTATTGAAAAGTTGGTTCTAGGTTTTCGAGGCAATTGCAATTTCTGCCGATATGTAAACATTGCGGGAAGACGTCGAAGGCCTTTTGACAGTTTTTCAATTTCTCAGAAACGTCGTGCTGTCGAATCTCTGAATTTTCCTTTGTCAGTAGTTGAAAACCTCTCTTGGCTTCTACCAAAAAGAAACTTGAATGGTTTGGAATCTCGATGCGCGGAGTTTTATTTTAAATTGATGAGGATTTACACGTTTTTTTAACAGACACGGCGGCGGGTTTAAAACATTAAGCATACGTGGTAAATAAATAGCAAAATTGTTACGGATTTGGTAAACGTTCGAAATGTAAATCAAATGTACACGAACAAAAATATAAAATTCAACTGGAATTTATAAGTTTTATTCCATAACTTTTTTTTCTATTTTCACTATACAGCAATAATTCAGTTTCACTTGAAAAGAAAACAATAGAAATTGAAGAAGATACGTTAGGGTCAATCGAAACTTTTAATATGCCGTCGATAATGCAAAGAAGTGCAGGATATATGAATATCACTTTGAAGTGATCAAAAATAAAATTCTAGACTTGAATTTTTCACATATATCAAAATCGAAAATATTTTGCAACGTATCTGAATCAAATTATTTCTGGCCCAACAAAAAGACATGTCCCTCTTTCGAATATGCTCGTCTTCGTCTGGGATATCTTTTGGCACAATAGAAATTTAAAATGACTTTTTCATAATTTCCAGATTTGCAGTGGTGTATAAAATGCATCTACCGCACGCAAGATACCCAAGGTTTAAAACTTTGCGTGTGGTCATGAATAATACGTCACCGTTTCATTACCACATCGCCGCCAATTGAAACTTTGGAACGTGAAATCTCGTTACTCGAGCAGGTTCCGCAGATACATATGTCAACAGTTCCGAAATTTGACGATAAATTTCTTATCGAGCGACTTGACAGCTATTACTCGAAAGAACGCTTACGTTCCAGTTTTGGTCTGGTATCAGCATGTAAATTTTAAACCGAAAGTTCGCGTCACAGGTGTGCTCTCGTCCCTTATCTCGTCCCGATTAAGCTTCACCCGGTTTAAATTATCGATTTCGGAACTGCGACGTAGATTCGTTATCCGCTTCGTGCGAGCGTTTACTATCAGTGTGAACTCACGTTATGCCGCCAGGAGACCTTGTGAACCCAGGGATTGGACTTGATGTTGCACTCGAAGTAAACGTCGATACCCTCACGAATTGCGCTCAAGTTCAAATTGCTTCCAAGTTCCAGTGTAACCACCGGCTTGTCTGAAAGTCCAACAAGTAGACGTGTCTAAGAAACTTCATCACTTAGTTATTACAAGAGTATGCAACACAAATGCCGGGTTTTTCATCCGAGGGTGGTGTATTTGACGTGTGTCTAACACGTGATGGGGAAAGGAGGAGTTATGGGGTCCCTAACCCTAGATCCCTAAAGTGGCAACAGAATCGTAAAGACAGGTCTTATTAGAAAACAAAGTTTGAATTAGGATTAGGATGACCGGGATCATGGCGCGCCGCGAAGGACCCCTTGGGATACCATCGACGACCCGAGAAGTGAACCTTTGGACCAACAATCACAAGTCTCAGAAGCTTAATCAAAACTGATAGACGGCGTGGCGTGTTCGCGGTGTTGTCTGGTGTTAATCCGTGGTCTCAGGTGAAATAGTCAGTTGTGGATCTTATTTTGTGTTGGTGGTAGAGGACCAACGGAACGCCGCTTCACTTAATGTAATACGTTTATTAAGATATTGGTACATGTAGTTACAGGGATGCGTGTGCCACGTGGTGGAGACGGGAGAGAAGACTAGACTTTAGTCACTAGAGGCTACTAGAGATTACTAGGCCGTATGGCAACGAACAAAAGAATATCGGTAGTGATGCCATCTAATGCGTGGAATGATAATCTCTTATCAGTTTCCACGGGAAAAGCTGTTACCTAATGAATAGTAGGACACCCAAAATATATAACTCGAATGCCACGTGGGCTTGAAGGTTTCGCGCAAGGTTATAACACAGTGAACAGATTTTAGATTATAAATTTTTGAAAATGAGAATGGTAGGGGATTGAGGGGAGAAGTTACCGCCTTTGACCCATCATTTTTCGCAGGATTCCACCATCCGCACCACCGACTCGAAAATAAGGAAAACTCGGGTCTCACAGAAGTATAAAAGATTGAAAGGCCCGTAGTAGGCAACCAACTTACTTATATGTGGCCCACGCTAGCAGACCCTGACCTCGCCATATCAACTGATCGACAAACTGCGAGCTAATAATAGTAGAAGGAAATAGGAGACCGGGAATCTTACTCACAAATTTACGCCGACACAATACATTACAGTGACATACGTTAATTACCAGGAAAAGTGTTGAAAGTGAAGTTTCTCGAAAACGATCAGCCATGAAAATATTTGATGCTATATTTTCGACCGTACTTTTCCATGAGAAATCATCACAGTTACGATTGTACTAGCAATTGCGGCGCACCCTGTATAACGAATCGGGTGTTACACAGGCCGCCAGCTTTGCCATGGTTGCTGGAGATTAACGCCGTGATTTCACTGTCCAATATAAAAGTTTTTCGCCGCGAGGTAGGACGGAGAGAGCGAGAGAAAAAGAGAGCTTGCGCTGGGGATCAGCTCAGCTTCACGGAAATTAATGGTACATGCCGATCCACGGCTAAAGATTCTCTCGTTTTCTCTCTTCTCTCGTCTCCATCCGTCTACCTCTCTTTCTCTTCTCCACTTCCCTTTCTACCTCTCTACCAACATTTCTCCCTTTATCCTTTATGCTCGTTCCTATCGGTCCCTCTCGCTTGTTCTTTCCAGCTAGCCTCCGAACTACCTTGGAATCACGGTTTCCGTGCCGTTCGCAGCTCCCTCTGTTCCTTTTCTTCTCGTTTTACTTTTTCCCCGTTAGCCGCGTCCGTCGGTAATTTCAGTCGAGGGAGAGGGAGCGAAAGAGTGGTTAGGGAAAAATTTACTCGTTATTGCAGGCGCGAATCTTGCGGCGGAATTATCGGATTTGTTCACTGGACTCGTATTACGAGTCGCGCACCAGAATGAGAAAAATCATAAGCAACGCCGTGAATCGATTTCGCGCTGTTTTTTTTCTGTATTTCCCTTTTTCTCTGTTTTCTTCTCCTCGGTGGGAAAAAAACAGTATCGACTCACGACGAGGGAACAGATTTTTTCCCCCTAATAGCGCAGTGGAGATCAAGCGTAAATTCTATGCCGTTATGAGAAGAAAAAATCCCGACTGGAAAATAAGATCGGGGTGGCGGCGCCTTTTGTGGTGAAAATTAATCATTCTGTCTCCGAACATTGTCCACGTGTGTTTTAAATCTGTTTCGCATAAAAACATGCTTATACGTATAAAGCAAGTGAAGGAATTTCGCCTCTATTTGTACAATATATAAAAATGTCAAGTTTTCGTTATAACAGTTTGAAATGGAACAAATTAGAAATTCATTAGATAAATAATGAACATTATTTTCATGACAAAATTATGCCTTTAGAAAAATCTGCCTGGTAGGCAGGAAATAATTATTTACCCCGAATTTACTTAGTATCGATTATACGAATCAAATTACTTTCCGTGACGCAGCGTAATAAATCACTCATCAGCCATATTTCATTTTTATTGGACAGTCCGGCGCGCAGCAACGAGCCACTTTTTTCGGGCAACGAGGTGCTGTAAAAATAGATTGACGAATTTAAAATGCCATGCCGGAGGAACTAATCAGAGGAATTTCTTCGCAAGGCGATATTTCGGCCAGAAAACGATCAAATCACGTATCTCGTCAGGTAAAAATGTTCCAGGGAAAATAGCTGAACGCGTCGTTTCCCGTTTATGTAACGTTACTCCGATGGTATCCTTTACAGCAGGGTTGTCCGAAGTGGGCTTACTCGGAACTAAGCATACCCCCACACTGTAGTCCCCTGATCGGAAAGTGGGTCAGTATGGGGTCGTGCAGAACTGTTGAAACGCCGTATACTAGATTATAGCGTATCAAGGCAACCACGTGACTGGTGGGGACGAGGTAGGCTAAGGTAGTGGGGGAAGTTATGGCATGCAAGGGACCCCATATGTGTACAGCCCTGGTCTGCAAGCAACCGTGTAACTGCTTCCTCGGATGAGAAGATATATAATATCAATATTTCCAACGAGAACAGAGGAACTATATTTATAAGTAGCTACTTACGATATATATCGAGCTTCCATCCGTCCTCCATTTCTGAATTCGGGATATCCGGTACACTGCCATGACAGGTGAGAAACTTTCCAGCGTCGTCGATGCTTGGCACGAAAGTCAGAATGCTGGTTGTTACGTTGTTACCAGGACTCATCTACGCCAATGGTTTCATAAATTGAAAACAAATTATCGAGCAACTTTATAATCGATCTATGACCCCAAGAACAACAATGCTGCTTTGTTGGTTTTGTTCTTTTCAAAAAAGCACCCAGTTTCGAGATGCTTTTTAAAACAACCTCTTCGGTTGGGTTTTGTGTTTGAATTTAATTCTGTGCCCTGTGTTTTCCCGACTATATTGTAAACTTGTTAATTTCGTTTCCTACCATTTTGCAAAATACCTACTGAATGCTGAGAAATTACGAAACGTGGCATGCGGATTCCTCCGTTTAATCCTTCAGGGTTTGCACCAATGATACTTTAGCCCGTCGAATTTCCGTACGTACAGAATTATAACCATGTGACAAGAGCTATTATACTAAGTGAATTATATGTTTCGTGTTATTGGTGGATTCGTTTTGTATGAAAGTGTTCTCTGTTTAAGAATTTAATCTTTGTCTCCTCCACTTGATTACTTGATTACAACATCATTATCGTGCAATAGCCGAAATTTTGTGATAAAGATCAATTTATAACGCAAAAGTAGGTTTATGGATTAATGATACACATGTGTAGTGTACGTTTCATTTCATGGCTCATATTTGGCTTTTTGAACATCAGCGTGAAAGACTTTCGATAAAAGTGTAAAACATTCAGCCAGAGTTTCTAAAAAGGTTAATGTGTTTATAACTCGTTACGATTCTATAATTTACCAGATGTGCAGCAATAGAACACGTAACTGTTATTTCTGCGTTCCATAAATAACTTTGTTTCCCTGAATTAATGAAAAAGCACAATCCAAGAAGTTTGATTCTTTGAAAAAACAGTTCCATTTAAAAAAAACTGTTTATTACCGAAAATCAGTAGTTCGTGCTACAAATATGTAACCACAATATCTGTTACTTAATACAATTTATTATTTGAAATTGGTGGATTGATAAACGAAATTGGCAGTTTTATTTACGGTGTGTGTTCACTTCGGACACAGACTTACCGTTTGCCGCGCGTTCTTCAGTACATTGCTTCCCATCGTCCAGGTAATTTTTGGTGTTGGTCTAGCCCCAACAACTTCGCAACCTATTTCGTACGTGATTCCAGCACTAAATGGACGGTTTTCTCCTTGCATGCGGACCCACAATGGTTTCACTTAAACATATGTGCCATCCATTAGACTTTGCTCAAAGAAGTATGACATCCATGAGATTTTCCATTCTACTAGGGCACTTCGGTAAAAGTTTTTTTCAAAAATTACGTCCATGCCATTTTATATCGAATTAGATAAGACGAAAAAAGGTCAAAGTTTCCGCAATTAAAAATCTCATCGGATAGTGTGTATAATAATTCTATGGTTTCAGCTGTCCTAGTAAGGTGCTTACGGTTCATGTTGAGGGTGACAGAACTCGATATAGGCGTCACCATGTTATTGTTCGACGCTTGACACGTCAAAATCCTGTTCAGATGCTCGCGTCCCAACTTTTCCAATCGCAGGACATTGCGAACTCGTTTGGTTCCGACGGCCTCGTAGCTATCGTCCAGGAGGGCATTCTCCTGCCACCACGTCACTCGCGGTTGCGGTCGACCTGGTGAAACGAGAGAAAAACAGTGATTTTCGCTGAGGTATTTCTTATTGCAAGGATTTGTACCTTCGGAACATACACAGACGCATACACACGTACATCTACACACGTGTACACGCGAGCAACACACACACACACACACACACACACACTATCGTTTCGAGCACAGGCAAAAAATTTCAATAAAATATAGATCTATCTTTTTCGGTGGGAACTCGCCTTTTTTTGGATTGTGCAGGCCGAATCGGTCGTATTTATTATTTTTCGCGCGGAGCCACACTTCAAATTGAGTTATTTTCGCAGCTCGCCGATTTCAGAACGTTCTCGAAATATCAATCTTGAATTCATTCGAACAGAAAGTGAAGCAAATTTTTTTTCGCTCTAACCCTTTTTTTTCGAACACGAATAACGGGTTCGAACATACGCGGTCGATGCTTTTAATTTTTTTTATAAACATCACAAATAATACAAATATTTAAAGGAGGAAAAACACCGTTGTCGCGGAAATAGGAATTTCAAATTCTCGTTATTTTTCCGCACGGACTCGAAGTCAGGTATCCGATTTTTATTTATTTTTGTTTTTTTTTGTTGGTATTTTCTTTTTATTTACGCTGTCGGTCCAATCAAGGCATAGCACGATGAATGAAAAAAACTGTGATAGTGTTTCTGAAATGATTAAACCCCGTGAAAAGAAAGGTATCGGATTTGTCTGAAAGCACGAAAATATTTGCAAGTCTATCGGGTAAAGCGTGCCTTTTGCGAGTGGAACTTTAATAATGTGTTAATGAAACTCGTGTGGTGCGGTGTGTTAGTGGGGCATTGGATCCTTTACATTCAGATATTGGTGTTTTACTCGCGAACACATGTGCTTTTACAGAGAAATAGTGTGATCGATGTTACTATTTCAACATTTTTACCCACTGTGCGCAATTCGATCAAAGTCAAAATTAATTTTTCATTAAAAACATTGTCTCCCGCTAGCTTTCTTGTCACGGTGAGAAACCTATTGACCACTGTATTTTTAGAACATCTCAATAAACAAAAATTAATAAATTTTCGGTTGTTAGACTATTTCCAAATATACGTTTTTTTTGTTACCTGATGTTAAAAACACGTTTATACCGATGCCATGAAAATATTTCACATTCCCGCAAAAGTTTGTCTTTAAAGATATCATCTGGCAATCAAAATAAAGTGTTAAAGGCTAATAACATGAAAATGATGACGGTGTGATATTTCGTGACATTCCGGTTTACGGGTGTAATAACGTTCCACTGTGTAAAGAGTACAGTGAGACACTTCAGATTATGGTGCATAAGCTTCTCGCGTACCGTGGTTGATATTCCCTATAAATAAATACGCCTTCATAAATAATAAACGATGAAATTCTCCACGAACCACGCCGCGGTTTGCGGTGTGCTTTAACGGCGCAAGGTGTAAACGTAGTCTGTATTCTATACACTATAAGACACACGTATTGGTACACGTATATACCGCGGTGGTTATCACACAAGTGAAATGAATAGAACATTTTACGTAGCTGTTCAGATTCGTATAACTATAACTACCTAGATTCTGGGTTAAATTGAATTTATCATCAGTCCCTCAACTCCATGGACTCATAGGGATCAATTGGAGACTATTATGGGAATCCATTCGTAAACCTTGTTCAGTACTTTTCCCTTAGATTTAAATTTTTCACCATGCGAGATTAATTAAATCCCATCATTTGTCTGTTATATATTATTTAATTATTTACATTAGCCAAGAAAAACTAAAACCAAAAGCTTCATACAATATGTTTTGTTAAAGTTAACGTACTATTTGCTCGAATAATAGATAATACAAATTTCACAAGGTGACGAAAGGTACGTTGTAATTCTGTTCGTTTTATTACTAGTTGTGCAAGCGGTAGCGACTATATTATTTTATACAGAATTCAGAGGTTTTGGAAATTTCTACATAAATTGTTGTGAACTCTATTGAAAAACTCGATGACGATATTGACATTTTCATAAGAAATCGTTGAAGGTGTTTTTAACATGTTCCGTGTCATGGGCACCACCGAAGGTACACGCTAAACTTTCCATTCAGGGTATTGTAGTACTACCGGTAATATTCGCTATCATATTAATATTTATTTAATGCACTAAAAAATATATTTTATAGCAAGTTCAAGACTGTAAAATATATTTTTACCAAAAGAGTGGGATACAAAGTGCTAGTTCGAACAGTCACTGTAAATCGTCACTACTCTTATAGTTTCTTGTCTTGTAACTTCAGTAATAATGATTTTCTTTATGTTTTCTTTATAGCAAGAACTGCAAAGTTTTCTAATTGTCGAGGCTTTAATCTTTTGCCTTTTAATTTCATGACATTTTCTAGAGTGTATCGTAATTTGAAGAAACAAGTTATTGTTTTCATCTTGACAGTTTTCAGCTTAAATGAGTAAGCACTCGTTTCTTGAATTCTACTATTGATATAGATCTATGTCGTTGAGTAATACACATATAATATCCCTTATACTTTTTTATATTGACATTAGTCAAACACATCAACCCAACTCTTGGCGTTATTATAATCAATAAAAAGTTTTGGTACAAGAATATCATATCTTTTTTTAACAACAGTCGTCTCTCTAGAATGTGAGCAGACAATAGCAAACATCTCGTTTATCCTTCCACTTCATCAATATTGTTTCAGCTTTACTTTCTTTGGCAAATATTTATTTTCCATGTAATTTTTTTGTACCGCGTTTTATAGAAATTCTACGACGATTTGATCGAATCAGTCTTGCTACGTGTGTGTTTTTATCAATAAACTCTTCTGATAAATCTGTGCCAGGATACCAATCATCAATGCATACAGTATGTCCTTTATCAGAAATAATTTTACAAAGTGAAATAACAACGCGTTTAGAAGCAGTTACCACTTGTTAGTGGGATTCCATTTGTTCAGACGACATAATTTTTTCTCAGCTATCGTTTGCATCGCATATATGTGAGTCTGATCTAGTATGTTTTGAAATATTTCTTCGGTAACAAATAGTACGTAAAAATCATCTCCTTTGTATAAATAATCCAATAATGTTTTCCAGTTGTACCTATGAATGGTATGAGTGAAAGTTGATGTCCACTTGGATTTATCAATTGGTCTGGTAAATTATCAGCAACATTTCGTGTTTCATCAACACTTTCAGTACTATATGTAAATGTAGAATTGGACAGTATCTGGATATAATTATGTATAGTGCACGTTGTTCTTAATTGCCGTATCGTTTGTTTCATCGAAAGATGGTAATATAAATTTACGCAACGTTTCATCCTAAATGGGAATCCTACTTCACTAGAAATACTAGTGGAACTGCCTGCGTATTGTATTTCTACATACACATACATATGTATACTCTATTATTAGGGATAAAAAAATTACAAAACGGCAGAATAAACTAATGAAAGTTAATTAAAGAACCTTGTTTTCGAACAAAGACAAAAGAAACAAACAAAAACAAATGAAAAGCAAACAATATTAGGTTCATATATTTACTTATTCGCTCTTTTGTTAAATATTTTATTTCCCACGCTAATTACTCTACAAAGTCGAACACGGCAGGTTTTCTTTACGAATCATAGAATTAAACCTGATAGTAGTGTTACGTGTACTACGGATAGTATAAGATGTGATAACTACTTCATAGAAGCTAATTATTTTTGTATTGATGATGTAATCAAATATTATGTAATAATACATTGATTTTTAGTCAAAACATCCAATGGTATGAATGGAAAGTCGAGCTAAAACGACTCGGCACGGAACATGTCAATACTTAAACAAATGTAATTAGTTTGGCGTAGAACCCCGTATATCAATTATAAGTTCCCATTAGTAACTACTTAACTATAACTGAAGATGTGTCCTCAAGTCTCATTTCACTCGTATTTATTTAACAAGAATTAAATTATGTACTACTGGAAACATTTTATTATAAGATGAAAATTATTGATTCGTTAAAGTAAACAAAACCTGAATTTTTATTCGCTATCCACAACACGACGCTTGTGTTACATGAGTACAGGCAAACCAAAAGACAAACACGAATTGTAACACTAGCTAATCGAGATCGTGAAACTTTGAATTGAAACCTTAAGAGGTCACGTGATTGAATACGAAGGTTTTAGTAGTTTCCAGATGCAATGCTTTAGATCAGCAAGGATTGATAGTCAACGAGTGTTTCTAAAATACTCAAAACCTTTCATTCTATTTGTGCAGACGTTCTAACCCAAAGTGCGAATGTTTTTATTGAAAACAGGGACCACTCATTAGTCACCCCCTGGGGTGTTGTAGTTACATTAAACGTGTGACTCCACTGTCAACGTTTGGGATCAGCCCAAGTAATTCAAGCAAACAGACTAGACCGTACATTTCTATAAAGCGCAAAGTCTTTAAAGTTAGAACCACATTCACACTGCAACGTGTTATTATACACAAATATAAACAATCAAACACAGGCATGCTATCTGTTTACTTTGATTAAAGTTTATTACACACAGTCCGTGAGAATGTAGCATGCATGTCACCCCGGCCGAAGTACAGTGGCTAGGAATCTTAGCCCCATGAAAAGACTATCGTTCCGCATGAAAATTCGTATAGGTGGTTCGTGAAATAACTATCTTAGCGCTGGTGGTTAATAAAAGATAAAACGAACAGAACGGACGCATAAAGAATCTTTATAGGCCAGCAGGAATACGGTAGTTCCACGGGGCAGCCATTCCGTTTTTTATTCGTAAAAGTGTCAACTGCCAATCTATCCGCAGGCCGGGTCGCGTGCCAAAGGACGAAGGTGAAAAACGGGAGGTTGAATACAGAGTTGTACGTGCACACTTACCACCAGCAGCGACGCAGGTAATATTGAGAGACGCACCCTCGCTGTAAGGGCCCAGCACATAATAGGGAATATGAGACTTGCCGTCCTCCTCCAATATGCTAAGCTGTTCCGGTGGTACTGTAATCATTTTTACAATACGATCATCTTCCCTCCTTTTACACCCGCCAGGATCGCTACCGTCGTATTCTTGAACGACGGCCGAGCTGGCTGAAGTGAATCAATTTGCACGACGATGAATCACCCCCTGTAGTGTTTTATGTCTCACACGCTACAACGGGCGCTTGCGACTTATGTCTTGCCACTTTGTACTACACCGAGTCTAGTTGCAAAGCATTGTTTGAAAAATACCGTGGTATTTCTGATAGTTGAAGGATTTTCCTGCGAGGGAATCATCGACATTTCACGTAGATTAATAAAAATTTGATGGATTACCTTTCAAATGAAGTAAATAATTAATTGACTTTTAAATTTGTCATAATGTCAATATTATTCTGTCAATATATTTCAATCTCTGTATTAGTAATAACTCTAAATGGTTTTTTCATTTTTCATTTATGTCACGATGGACACTGCATTTCCGCAATGTATTTATAGCTTATCATTAATGAAGATCTGCCTCGTGCCGTTGGTAAACTGGTTACAATAAACCAGACGTCGTTCATAATTTATACTGTCACGCTGGTGGAAATATCGATATTCACCGACCCCCAGCCATCGTATTTGAGCACGTTATTCCAATGAGTGCTCTTCGTCAGAGCTCTGCAACTGCACGCGAGCTATGTTATTTCCATCATTTCTTCGCCCTCGCTACTTTTAGGGGCCCCTGATACGACTACACCGGGATGAGCACGGTAGGTGGTCGAGAGGAAAATCTGTTATCTTCCACTCACAGTTTGTCTCGTTTCTCCTCCACCACTCGCAGCATTGGCCCAATAGTAATGAAAACTCGGGGTCCGTTCGAAGGTAGAAGGATTGTGGCCTGTATGTTGCCTCGGGTACCTAACTCCGATAAGTGAGTATATTGATCCACATGAGTGGATGGTTTAGTCCAGTGTCGGACACCAAGGCCTACACTATGGGCCACAGCCTTTCCATCTGCCGAGTTTATTTATGTTTGGACGAATGCAGCGCTGGGGGGGGGGGGGGGAGGGATCAACGACATAAACAGCAAGTACAGGTGGTTCGCTTTTCTCTTCGATCCACTACCGCGTCTATTCTCACCGTCAGAATTCTAACACTAATTACGAACAAAGGTATTTGCCCTATTTCTTCCTCATCACTATGGCAGAGGTCAATGAAGTGTTCGTAGCAGGGAGTTAAGTTGTAATGAACAACACGTCATGAGTTTACTGTACCCAAGTAAACATCGACTTGGCATGTGATTGCCGTTTGTGACATAACGGTTTGACCCAAAGTTTCGAAACGAAAAGCAATTAAGTATTAGTTCTATGAACCAACTACGCGTGACGAATAAAATATCTGTCAAATGGAAAAATAATCTTTTACAGACGGAAATCACATTCACCGAGAACCTACATTTCGATATTGATTATTTTCTCGGACATTTTCAATCGACATGCTTTTAGATAAAACTCTAGATCGCGGCTTGTTCTACCACGAATAAGGAGGTCAAGGGGTTGGAATCTTCCATCTGTTTGTCCAAGTTAATCGCGAAGTGCGGTACTGTAGGACTTGGTCAACTTTGAGAGCATCAAAGAGTGGCAGACTGAACCGGGGGATGGAGAAACAGATTGGGAGTGGAAATCGAGAACGGATAACGAAGAAAGAGGAGGGATGGAGACTGAAAGAAGGAACCAATGGGAAGACGGACCGGAAGGGTATATACATACTGTGGATAAATAAGGAAAACGCGGAATGCAATGTATAAATAACGAATAGCGGGGAAAGTAAAGAGCAAAGCATAAACGGGACAAGTAACGAATAAGCAGAGTAAACAAGAGATAACAGTGAGTAAACAGTAAAAAATTATATGACAAAGGGCAAATTCATAGAGAGCTTATGCAGGGTGGATTTAAAAAATTGTTACACACTGTTTTTCCTGAAACCACCAGAGATGTCGACTTGCAACGTTTTAACATTAAAGGAGATTAAAGGGCTGACACTTTATTTGGTCCACCCTGTATACAGAAAATAGAATAAACAATAGAATATATAAATAAAATTATCTAATCCTTTAACATACTATACTGCAAAGTTGCTCGTAAATTATAACATACCTAACGAATTAAAAATGACATTTCGTTTATAAAACTTCAACAAAGAGTAAAATAGTTATTTCTGTTTCTCAAGAAATGGCGGATTTGTTGAAACACCTTATTTTTCCTCTAACGATGTATGTTTTAATAAGAACTCAGGACGAAATTAGAATGAAACTAAGCAGATAAGAGAAAATCTGTGAAATAAATTTATTAGTAGCGGATTTTCTGTAAAAGCGACAAAAAGAAAGAATAAAGCGATGGTATGAATTCGAAGAGTAAAAGAAAACCGAAACCAACGAGTGTGGAACAACGATTCAGACACTTACTGATCACCGTGAGATTGACTTTGCTATTCCTGGTCGGCGATTGCTTGAAATCGACTCTGCATCTGTAAACCGCAGCGTCGCTGTCACGAACGTTCTCGAGGGTGAGTATTGCGGGTTCCTCGGTGTATCTGAAGAAGGCACGTCTATCGAGGCTCATATCCTGCCAGTGTTTCCCCTTTTCGAGGCTGTTTCGTCCTCTCGTGTCGAAACTGCAAACATTCAAGAAGCTCGCTGTATACGAATTGTACAGACCAGTTTTGAAACTTGGTCAGGAAACTGTCACCCGGTCGAGATTATAACAGGTTTAGGAGTTGCGAGAATAAATAATGGACTTGGATCATTGCGTCATTGATTTTACAATTTGTTAGTAATTGTTATCGCGTTCCATAGCAAGGAATGTATTATGGTTATCAAGTGGTGTTGGGTTTCATGGGCTCTTCGTCTTACGTAAATGGGGATGTTTGTACGGGGAGCTCTAGCAAGGGATGAAGTTAGACGGGCCTCATAGTATGTGTGGAATGTTGGATCCATCGTTCTGCTATGTTAGAGCTAATACTTCAAACGCACTTTTGTTTCGGGTAGAAGATAATGATAAATAATCTTATTATTTTATAGAACTAGTTTTTCTATACAGGAATCATATTTGATCATATAAAGAATCTTTTTTTGTGCCAGGTACAGCATAAAGTGAGGCAAATGATTTCGGGGGTACAGTGCACTACTGTAATAAAAATCTACTCGCGTGACACATTAATACTAGAAGGTAAAGTGCCTCGCGAATTCTGCGTGACTTCATGCTTTTCTTTGATAACCGCCGAACGTCGGGATACTTTTCTCCCGATTGATCGTTTCGTAAGAGTTTAGCGAGAGCAATATAAAAGTTTCATTCGTATCCCTTTCCATCCTCAATTCCGAGTGATGCTTTGACGTCCATTAGAGTATTAATGCGGAAGAAGGTTTATTTGCTTTCCAGATTCCTCGGAAGCAATCTTAAATCATTACCTACAAACATTTACCACTTGTCGAAATTCGTTTGATATTATTACTATTGGCAGACATAGAATATGAAATCGATAAAAGAACGTCCGATGGATTAATATTAATCGTCCCACTGCAATATCTCCACATTATTCCTGACAACCTCAGGGACTCGAGATACGGGATTCTATTTCCTAAATGTGTGCTTTAATAAATAGCCTTTTTTTTTAAATTGAATATTATCTCTCGACCGTATTTTCTTTGAAAACTACCGTATCACGAGATAAAAATGATGTTTTATGCCCCTACTTTTATACACAACGTGTGAAATTACTATCTCGATCCACCGCGACTTAAAGCAAACATGTCTACGTTTAAATTCCTTCCATCATCATCGAGGCATTGCTGACACTGTTGAGAAACTGGAGCTGCGAGCATCAATTGATGTATTTTTCGAAATAGTGCGACAACAACAACGGTTTAATTGGATCAGCCGTTTTCATCGCAGCTGCACGTTACGACGGTACAAAAATGAATGTATCTTGGAAACAAGGTCAAACAGGATACATGTTCATATTGTAGGATGCACCAGCGAAATATAGAAACCGTTCAAGCTGCGCGATTCGAATCCGGGCCCAACCACAGTGCTAACGAGATGAGCATCAAAGTTTCTGTGTTTTGCGTCGCTAGTGTGCTAAGTCTCGATTTTCTCAAGCGGAGTTTCTATCAGTTCCGCGACATGATCTTTTCTAAATATTTCCCGTTCTGCAATATACTTGGCACATGTTATGAAACACCCGGTATAGCGTTTCATTTTCAGAGTTGAATCGCTATTAACCAGGCAAAAGTGGTAAAAATACCGTCGTCTCTAGCTAATAATTAACCAGGACGATTTTCTTATCTCACGCGGAGCGCATACGCGTGCCACCGATGTATAACATTTTCCGCGAGCATTTCGTTCTGTTCTACAATCCGCGCGAGCCACATTCTGTCAGCGTTATTATACCACGGCATCTATTACCCTCCCGGTTATCACAGAATTTTTTAAAATGTTTACGAGGCAAGCCTGCTTGTGGACGTATCTTTTGTGTCCCGTTATGCCGGGATTTTCCTTTTCCCTTTCTTTTTTTTTTTTTTTTTTTGAGTACCTGCATCCACGGTTCATTTTATTTGACCCCTTTCTCTCTCTGTCTCTCTCTCTCTCTCTCTCTCTCTCTCTCTCTCTCTCTCTCACCCTCCTCCTACATTCTCCCTTTAACTGGTAATTTTTAAAAGAATTCCCTGTAGTTCCAGAAATTAATTTTTAGTGCGAGGCAAAAGAGCTGATACAAAATAGAATTACGCGGGGATTTTCGACGTATCCTTTTTTTGAGGGAAAAAAGATACGACGAGGAAAGAATTAATTAACGCATGGAATATTCTGGTCACTAATTTCCAGTGAAACGAGTTAACCGCTGTTGTGTGTCTCTCAGCTATGGAATTGTAAAACGTAATTGCGACAAAAATCTGGGAGCTACTTCAATTGCTTTTTTCTTTTTCTGCGCATTTTTGTTTTCATTCGGCGTATGTAAAGCATTAAAGTGCGTGACAGAATGGAAATTAACTTCCACTGCCGGAACGTTCGCCAGCGATTATGAAATTTCAGTTAATACTCGGAATATGGAATCTACATATGTATACTTTGAACGGAAGCCCTTGCGTAATGTCTCACAAGTCTTACATGTTAGGTTGAAGTACACCATCAACAACAGTCATGCAATTCAATTTTTCATTCCGCCACTGTTTTTTAGACGGTGAGATAATAATTTGATAATTTTGTAAGAAAACGAGGTAAACAAAAAGGGAATGAAAAAAACGCCACAAAAAACAAATAAAAAAGTTATTTTTCCCCTCACTCTTGTAGCATTCATCTTTATTTACACGCCTAAAAAAAAGCATCGAAAAAAGCCACGGCAAATGGTATTTCAATAACAATCACCGAGATGGCTCATCCCTATTCGATTTCAATCACCGCCGACGTAATTTCATAGCTCAATGTATGAAACAGTGTAGCGGAAGTATAAATTGTTTAGGAACGAATATAAAAATCCAGCACTAAATTCGGATAACGCGACAATAAACTTTTCGCGTACACGTTGGGAATGAATGCGTTGTCGCGTCGAGGCTAACGGAAATTTTATAAGGGAAACTTTTAACTGCGAGCAATCGGGGGTCCCGTAAACTGGGCGGTGGTGCACTATAACGGCATTACTTATACAACGTAAGAAATATGATTGTATCCATTATTTCAACATGGGGTACCTTTAAGCCCGGTGCAATTCAGATATCAGGTTATATGAGCGGAACAGGAAGATGCGGGGGTGGAGTGGGAGGGTTGGGTGGGGGGCAATTCCCTATACACTTTTAGAGCCAGCCCCAACACTATCGGGGAAAGTGTAACTGTATACTCTCGGGAAAACTTCCGCTAGAAACGCAAAGTTATAAACTATTCGATTCGTTGGATGTGGAATTCATAGAATTATAACGAAAATCTAATTAGCAGCCCATTAGTAGACAAAATTTCTCCAGGAAATTGTACTTTAAAATATTTCATTGATATCGCGAAGCTTTTTCTTTTGAGGTATAAAGAAAGATGCGTCGATACACTCGTACACTCACGAACAAAAGTTTGGGGAAAGCTCGTAACGGGTTTTTGAAGATCGAAATGCCACGGGATGTAATTAAAGATAAAAAGAAATATTTCCGATAATTCCTCATTTTTTTTGTTCAGTTTGTAATTGGCGGTTATCTGGATATTTAATAACTTCGTATCATATTCAGTTTTTGTTGGAATCCGATGAAATTCGATAGTTGAAATAGCTTCGAGTACGGAAAATCAGAAAAATATGTGGAGAGTTTTGTTCCGGCATTTTCGAAGATAGCGTCTATTTGAGTATGTAGGCAATTAAATTCGTTCAACGCAATCTGTTCCAATTTGGTGGCTACGGCAAGGTGAAATTATTTCTCCGAAAATACAAGAATACATCCAAAGTGTACAAAGTGCTATTTACTTATGTAAGGGAATGCCCACTCGTAAATGTTTCTCCTAACTTTTGCCAATGAGTGTACATATAAAACTATACCTGCAACAAACGTATAAGGCTCTTTATTCTATACCTATACCGCGAAGAATATAAAAATTCTCAGTTCCACTTTGGAAGCTGGTTTCACACAGACCAAATAAATTCCGGGCCAAAGTAACGCGCGGAAAGAAGAAATATAGGGAAAAGTTTCAGTTTAATAAAACTATGGATTTTAAAGTCCCCGAGTAATGCGGCCGACGTATTAGTTATATGCCGAGGGAAATAATATTGCAGACATAATTTCAGCGTGGAATACATTTCGCTCCATCGCGATTCGTGTGTCACGGCACGTAAAGGGAGGACGAAGAGGAAACGGCTGAAACCAATTCGTTTTATGGATGTTTAACCCAAGTGCTCTATGACGTCGCGAATACGATGTTTTAAGGAATTAAAAGTTGGCGATAGAAAAAATGCTGGAGCATATTTATCGGAATAACTGTAGGAAACGGGAAAATAAAGTTTTCCAAGCAGAAAACATCAGAGTACCGTGTCGTTTTTTCTTTATAGAATACCGTAAAGGATTTTGTGATTAGTTCTGATGGGACGAATTTTACAAATTTCGAAGCACTATACTTTATTTGTACGTCACGTGTATTAAAATGTAGAGAAAGATAAAATAAGGATTATTTATAAAGCATCGATATTAAAACTGATTTAAAATATATAAGTATTTAATATATTTGTAAAGGACATAACCAGACCTCTGAGTTTCGTTCATTGAATTAATGCGCAAGAAAAATCGAATAAATATTGCTGAAATTAGTGTCACAGCGAAAATGCTAACAGATATTCAATATTTATTTTCACTGGAACACCGGAACTGCGAATTCGAACCAAATCCGTAAGCCCAGTTAACAAACAGAGAATAACATCAATCGCCAAGTTTTATAATAAATAAATCTAAAATATCCACTTAATTTCCCCAACTAAATGTGTCTGGCACATAAAAATGCTTCAATCTAATAAGACCGCGAATTCTCAAGTGCCGCTGTAATACCAGTAAAACATTACTTAAGTCGCGAGAAGAAATAGTATCGCATACTCACGTAACTTTATTCTTAAGCCTGTTACGCGTTTAAAGGTAGCAGAGTAACTCCGCAAGAAAACTAGATTTTCCAGTACTCACAACAAATTTTTCTGTAATGCTTGAATGTATTTTTAAACAAATGGTTTTTGCTTTACTTCGGTATCCGTTGTAGTTTAAATGATGAAAATTTAAAAAGAAGACACTCGTACTAAAGTCTTGGCTGCCAGAAGTTTAAAAGCTATGGAATATCTTGGAATGGTATTTTCCTTGATATGGTATTTTCTTATGTACTTTGATTATGTGTTCTTGAACTTAGGGTGTACCACGATAGCAGGTGAACCAAGCATCACAGTTGAATCTTCGACTACTATGGTTGGATTGATGGGATTCCACCGTTTCCTCGTTTCTATGCATAAACTGCGATCGGCTCCCGATACGAACTCTGAGGATTCGGAGATGAATAGGGCAGCAAAGAGAGAGAGAGAGAGAGAGAGAGAGAGAGAGAGAGAGAGAGAGAGAGAGAGAGAGAGAGAGAGAGAGAGAGAGCGAGAGAGCGAGAGAGAGAAAGAGAGATAGAGGGGAGGGGAAAACTGTCGAAAGGCTCCATATGTTTTCTTCGATTTAATCGAAATTTCTTATAACGTTCGATTATTCTGTCGATTGTACTTTAAGAGATTTTCATGAGAATTGTGTTGGTTGTTAGTTGATATATGTATACATTCCATACTGTGGATGCGTTGGGGTCCTGACATTGATATTGTGATGAAACTTTTCTAATAGTAGCCAAGGAATTGTTAAAAATGTTCTTTCCCCTGCCTCATTAAAAATATCTTAATATGTGGAATATACTGATTTCTGGAAAATTAACAATAAGTTTTTAAACAATTTCTAATATAACTGTTTAGAGACATACTTCAAAATACTCTAACAAAATGACATTTCTCTCTGTAAAAGTTAAAACGAAAAATGTATCGAACGCTTAGAAAAAAAATCAAGAATTCCATTAAATGAATTTTTAAATGGGATACTACGATTAGTAATGTAAATTAGAAATAAAACAATAGCGAATAAATGTTTTGCAGTTTAATTACGCACATTGGACCTTCTCCTTTACACAATAACGTGGCCTTTTATCGCGATAAAACCGCAGGTTAAAAGACTGGATTCAAATTACTTTGCTGTCCCACTTGAACAGGTTGCTGTGACCTAAGTTAATTAAAAAACCCAACTAAGCAATTAAAAACTTTCCACGCCGGAGCGGCGGCGCGGCGCGGCGGGGCAAAATTTGCCGCGCGATTAATTAGAAATCGAAGGTGAATCCGGGAAATGCAATAAAAATTAAATCTCGTCCTCGGCCTAGTTAACGGCGATCGATGACGAACATTCGGAAGAAAAAAAGAAATTCCACCCGGGGATTCGAATCAGATCCGGTTCCATTGCGTGCTGATGAATCTGACTCGATTAAGGGGCCACCGTTCGCCGATACACCTGCCCAGATATTTTTCTTCGTGGAGGTAAACCTCTTCTCCCGAATGCCACGGGCTAGTAGAGGTTTTGCGGCCGGCGATATATGTGGAGCAGTTTTCTGAAACCGGTCCTTGGAGGACGTTTATACTTTTATGCGGGTCGCCCTGGTTTGTCAAGGCGGGTAACACCGTGTTCAAGAGCTACGGACAGCGTGTGAACGGGTTGTTTTTCGTTCTACTTTTCCTCCACGGAGTTTTGCAGAAGACGGTCGTGGAATTTCACTCGCGAGTTGCGTTTCTTTTAACCGGATAAATGAGGATGTGGGTGTACCACGGCATTGGAATCCTAGGTTCTAGGGCCATCCGGGAAGGTAAAAATAATGGGGGCTAGGAAAGTGTACCGACTGTTAACAATTTAACCGTTTTCCACAACTACTGATATTTGTGTACAAAAGTTTCTCCGCTCCACCTCGGCTTTCAATGTATTTTTCAAACCGTAGAATGAGTTTACACGTTCCACGGGTACACATTGCGATCCCGTATTTGTATTCCCCTTATTATACCGGGGCACAGCCGATACAAAGAGTTTGAAATTTCGGTTGGTAAACGGATGAACATTGATTTGATTTTCCTAAATATTTCCCGTCGGATTACACAAGGTACACGGCCACGGAAATTTTCTGAATTTCCTTTCGCCGTACCGGTGAAAATGAAAATCGACGGTGGGAATCGGAACGGTAAGTTCCCATGTAGGAAACAAAAAATATTCCAAGCTGGGTATTTGAAAGTGGGCGAGGGCGAAGGGATATTTTCGAAAAAAGTGCAGTTACCGAGGTGGAACCGATATGACGTATTGGTTCTCCTATTTTTTGTTTTTTTTTTTTTTTACAGAAACGTAGAAAAGAGTGAAAAATCTCTATTCCGTACAACTATGCAATATGCTCCAGTTTTAAGAAAAATCAATAAAAACGTGTTTTCAAATATTGAAAATACAGCCGAAACTTGAGCGTCTTTTCGTATTTCCTCCTACATTCCGAAATCTATCATGGATATAGGAAAATGATTAATACTCAAAATTCACGTAAACTATTCAATGATCCGGTGCTTTGTGTATCGAGGGTGTGTTACACCGTGTTACCCCACTTGTAAAGGTGAAACATACATATACGCGAACTTGTGTGCGCAGGTAAATCAGGAATACCGCAATGCCGAAGATCTTAAATAAAAAAAAAAAAATAAAAAAATCCGTTTCGTCTTCTATCCGTGTTTTATAAAGAATAGTTCACGATAAAGCAGGGATGATTTAGATTCTACACAGTGGGAATAAGGAATGCAGGGAGGAATTTACCTGTATATCGGTGTGTCGGCTTCCTCCTTGTACCAAATAACTAGATGTAGCTTGTCCCCGGAGACCGGCGGTTCCACGTCGCATGGTAACTGCGCAATTCCACCTACCACTGCCTCCGTATCTATCATTGTCACTGTAATGACAAAAGACGGGAGTCAGACAGATCATACAATCGGAAGTACATGGTAAAAATTATACTATAACGTGCGTTAATTGTTCCAAGGAACAAATATAGGTGCACTTTCTCATCGCGGAGAATATGGATATTAATTGAAGTGACATTTTTTGCCGATGACAGAATGTCTAAACAGATCATTGAAGGGAAATGTCGAATGATATTAACGAAAGAATTTTTTTAAGTATTCATGAAGATACTTTTGTGGTGATAAAATGCATTTTCTGGTGAAAAATGATTAAATTCAGTTTCTATCGACGTGTTTTGCAAGCGTTGTTTTTTAAAACATTTTTCCAAATTATTATCATCAAGTTTTGTTTTTTAGTTGTTGGTGTAAATGATGTTTCTCGTGAAATATTCGTGCTGCTGTTCGTTCAGAAGATTTTAAACGAGTACAGATAATTTAACAAATTTAATTAGCATTCTTCCCGAATTGAAATATCAATTTCAGTAATTAATGTTATTTGTTTAGCGCGGTGAAGCCGTGACTAGCGATATGAGGGTTTCAACGAAGTCAAAAAGACAGAGTAATTAGCTGCGTTAATCAAATTTAATTGTAGCAATTAAGTGAGGGCGCTGTAAAAGCGCATTCTCCCTACTCCGCGTAGTGCATGCATAATTTTCTTTAACAATTAAAGTGGAGACAAATAGGAGCTAAATGTAACACTACACCAACCGGAGAACTCCGTTAATGACCATTAGACTGTCGCATTTTTTCCACAGAAAATGTGTCTACTTAAGCGATTAGCAAAAGTGTCCACTGCAATTCTGCTAAGTTTCTCGGTATGCTTTTATCTTTTTTTCCCAATACTTTTTCACACACCCATTTCAATCTCACCGCTATCGATTTCAAAAAAACCGCCCGCCATTATCATCGTCGCAAACATCCAGTTTACAAAATGTCGCGGGAAAACCGTAATCCATAATAATTTTTCAAAATTCTTCTAACCCCCGAGCGTACTTAAAGGCTTGCGATTTTTTTCACATTTATCACACACATTTCTTTCGTTCTCGTACGCAAAATGATTTAATCCTCGGTTGCAGATAATTATGCAATTTCCTCAAAGTATGTAGAAGATTTTAATGGAGTACATCTTTGTCGCACAAGTTATGGGAGTGGAGGTATTGTACACGGTAATTGATTGCGCGTAATAGCCGTTGATTAATCGAGTATTTCCGCCCGTCACTGTGCTCGAATCCGTCACTGTCACTTTCGGTGACAAATTGGAAAGCAGTTTGAGAAAACGCCGTGAGAAAATGCCGCGAAAAATAGTCATCCGTTGATTAAACCAATGGGGAAGCCGTATCTACCGCGCTCTCTGTCGCGTCCGATGTTTCGACGTTTGTAGACGGACACCGCTGAAATTCTGGTAATATTTAATTTCTATTTACCCTCATAAATAGTCAATTTTACGGATGTTTGACATACCGCTGATACGGTTCAATATTCAATGCAGAACAGACGGCGTAGAATTTGTTGTATTTTACATGCATATGGAGCTCGCGGGAAAAAAAACGGGCACCACGGAAAATTTCACACCACGATAAATTGCTGACACAATTTCCACGGTTTTGATATTAAAAATACCACGAATATTTAATTGAAATATTTACATCGATTAAAAGTGGAACCAGAAACGCAATTTGTCAAAAGAATGTTGTTAATAACGCGTTAATCGTAATTTTATGACTTTTTCGCAGGAATATTGAATAAATTAAAAAAAAAAGAAAAGTATTGTTATGCTCGACGTACTTTTTATTAATTGTTGAGACTTTTAATAAGCAAATTTATAAATTTGCAGAAAAAAGAGAGTTTCATATCCCCACTAAACTAAGTAAACAAATTAAAGTTTAGCAACATTTTACGAGAACATTTAATGAATATTAAACATACAGTCATGCACAGATTTTTTTTGTTGGAACCTTGCAACTTCGATTATAATTAGTCAATGGAATTTTAAATACCATCCCTTCTGAGGACGTTTATTTTTTACTAAGAAATACATTTATTACAATTTATTAACCGGAAGCGTTGAAGGACTTATACTAGCACTTTCGGAATATTTTCACCATTTTTTCCCTATTCTTTATCATTGCAAAACGGTGGTCAATGTGGTCAATTCCCATGGAAATATCACACAGGCAAATTGTATGAAAATTTAAAATTCCAATGTTGATGTAATTTCAAAGGGACGATGGTTCCTTGATAATCGAGTTCGATAAAGTTCTGGTAGCAACAGCAGGCATGTTCTTGTTGCATGGTTGCCGCTTCTATTCGCTCCACAAAATACGTATAAACATCTGAAAAATAGTCACAACCGCGTTGTGGCGGTTAATATGGCTTAAACTAAAACTTCACAATGAGTTCCCTTCAATTTTTCCCAGCGGCAAGTATTACGACAAGGGTTCGGTCGTATTAAACCTGCTTGCATATTCAGAGCTTAAAGAATGCCCTTACATAAGTGAGTTAACAGCTCAACGGGCGTTGAATATTCTTGACAGGCATGCAAGTGGAACGTTGTATTTTAATTAATGTTTCATCGTTTCCGTGAGAAGAATGCAAATTTTTATCTATTTGTGCAAGAAACACAATAGCGTTACCGTTCGCGGCGTACTTTGGGCTTGTATTTCTTAGAATTAACAATTTTTCTCGTGCACAAATAATAATTTGTCGCGACGTGAATTAACTCGCAGGCGTATAATACAAGGAAAGTTCTCGGTTCACTTCAGGTATTGAGCCCATTAACAAAAACGTAGTAATACAATGAAAGCAATTTTTCATACTCTCACGACGGTAAATCGAAATCATGAGAGACCCAGGAACCCCAGAAATCCCAGAACACGGAACGGCGGCCTTTCAAAAACATTTGTCGTCCGACCTTTCGATTCCACACAAATTTCCGGCGTTTTCATCAAAACGTTAAATGGGTCGTAAGTCGCGGTTCTGCCATTTGCAATATTTCGAATATTGGCTGTACTGGTGTGTAATAATTAATGCGACATCAATTAATTGCTCTTCTGTTTCGCGCCGTCAACAACAAATTTACTGGATCGTCGTTATGCGTTTTTACCCCCACCCTCTTTCCATTCGTTCAACGAATTACGCGTTTCATCGAGCGTTTATAAAAACAGTTATACGAACGGTGTCAGAATTATAATCGGCCCTCTATTTCCTTTCGCTGGGAGGGAACGGAATTTCGAAAATTCGGAAAATCTGTCGAGTTACAGCCGTGCAAAGTTCGAGAAAGTGTTTTTTGAAACAATAGTAACTCTGAAACTATTAATGACAACCGGAGACTGCGAACGCGTTATTTTCCGAAGGAAAGGTGAAACTTTTCGTACAAGACATTGTTAGCAGAAAAAATTGGTTTAGTTGTTTGAAAAACACATTGTTCTACCATCCTATGTACGTGTTCACGCGAGTCTTTAAATTAATAAATTTTGTAAAACAATTTCAGAATTCGTCCTTCCAAAAAATACCGCCTCGTGGACTGGATTACGGTCGACAGTTTCAAAGTTATGTTCTTTTTCGAGAAAACACTGCAGAACTTTCAATAGTGATAGCTGAATAAACAAAACAACCGAACTTTAACACGTTCCATGCCGAGCTGTTTTTGCAAGACTTTTCATTCACACAATTTGATGTTCCGGCTAAAGATTATAATATTATCGTACAATATTTCATCACATCACCAATCCATAAGCAATTAGTTTGTATATATATATAGCAGTTATCACATCGTGTACCATTTGTGGCGCAGTTGGCGCTGCAATTCATTTTACTCACTGCAGAATATATGTTTTTAGTGCATTAAATAAATATGACAGGCCTGAATGGAAAGTTTAACGAGTACCATCGATGGTATTCGTGGCACGGAATGTAATAACGAGCAAAATATTTCGCACATAGCTTCAAATACATTTCTATTTTGATCAGATGCTGACAACACATTCTACATTCTCTCTTTAGATAACTGCAGAATGTAAAAATGATGCTTGATTGTATACTTCAATTTCTCTAGCTGTGGGTAAGTATGTGTTAATTTGGAACTTCGTCTAACCCTTTCAATGCGATACACATTTGAGAGAAATGTCGCGCATGCGCGGAAAAATCTACTATGTGTGGTATACATTTCAGTTCTGAATACTTTTGATAAATGTGCCCATAATTATGAAAGTGGTCTAAGTCAATATTTAAAAAAATGAAAGTGTTGATAATTTGTTAATAAATCTTACAAAACCTTTAAAAAACGTAATATCCAAAATTTTTTAAAAATTGACTTAGACCACTTTCACAATTATGGGCTCAAATGTCGTGTCAGTACATTTGACGATATCTTTATACAGGGTGTTTACGCTATTACTGGGAACAGTAATAAATTTATTATCAGCCTGAAATTCTCACAAAACTTTCTGTGTACTTGAGCACAGCATCGATCTGAAGGTTGTCCGTGTAATCGACTGATATTGAGTAATGCAAAGTGGATTATGACCGAACCGTAGTTACGCAAGGCGGTAGCCACGGTATGTAGCATAAATACACACGGGTACGTGATTTCAATTTGCGACCGTTAATGTACAGCACTTTGATGTCTAGGATTACGCTGTCAGAATAAATAAACATACCGTAATTAGTCAAAGTTGAGCGTCATACCGCATTGTGAATTAAGAAGGAAGATGTACCCCAGCAAGTGTTTGCGGAGCAACGCAGTGCATTAATTCGAGGTTACATTTTCTAACGAAACCGACTTATTGCGAATTATTCGTCGGCATTCATAGAATCGAAGGGGACACGAACTCAAAAGCAGAAAAAGGGAAGAAATCATCGGTAACAAGTTTATGAAATGAAAGAAGCTTTTTTTTCTGGATATTTTCGTGAATTTTATAAGCATTGACTTTACCAATTTTTTTCCAAGAAAATACGCAAGTGTTCAATAAAACCTATGGTTTAAATTTTGAAACCAGTGTAGGTAACAAGTAGTGCAATTTACAAAGCATCGTAGCGAAATTTCATCGGTTTAACGTAGACGATACCGGGCCCGGCGATACCTCTGAATATAATCTGCACGTACAGCCAGTTTTAATAACGATAACCACGGCGTTCAAAATTTTTTCTCCCCTACAATTTCCCCACTGTCCAGTGCAATGTACATAGTTCGAAAATTGGGGTTCCGTCGTACCTTTCCCCGGGCACCTGCTGCCAGACTCTGAGCGAGACTCCGTTTTAAATGCTCTCCGGTGATGTTCGTGGCAACTTTCAGCAGCTTTTACGACCGCAAACAACCGTTTTCATTTTAGTTTTCTTTTCCATCCTCGCCGATGCGCTAAGTGAATTTTACTACCCACTGCCATTTCGTTTTCCTTTCATTTTCGACGCAGCTGAGCGAGCCGTGTTTGGTAAATCTAATTCTTGGTTTTTATAACGCCCCGCTCTCGGCGTCATTTACCTGTCTAACTACACTGTATCTGTTTCGCCCGACTTTATTCGCAACCCGAGCGCAGTAGAGATAACGGAATTTGTACCGCGTTATACCTTCGATTTTCGTACACCGGAAATTCCCCGCGCGCTAGAAAGTCCTCCGGATTCACGAAGTACTCACTAATCGAACGTACTGCATATAACATGAAGAATACATCGGTCGAAACACGGATTCCACGGAGAAACATGGCGGCGGTGAATAACGGGGACAGGAAAAAATATTTGCCAATCACGTATTCAAATGGATCCGGATACCGTATCGTACGCGGATCACCGAAAAAGATAAAAATTTAATTTCAAATATTTCGACGGCAATGAGATCCGTGACAGATATAATTCCTATCATGAACAACGTCGGTTTTATTCAATGCAGTGTCCTTGAAACTGATGGCTCACTGTGCTTTTTCAGTTACGATCTGCATTAATCAACCACACTTTTTTTTATTACTCGCCGCTGATCGTTACTTGTAAGCGTATTCGGAATTTTGGCAAACCTGCCGTGCCTGTTCTTGTTTATTATTATATGAAAAACAATCCTCTTAAAGAGGAAGTAGCATGAGCAGCTAGTAATTGTTACATCTTTCCGTTTCACTATGACGACTGTTTGAAGTATTCAAAATGTCATATGTATCAGATTTTCCTCCAAAACTTTCGAAACTTTTTGTAATTAATGTCAATATCTGACGAGACAGCGGAGAATCTGTGAATCTTCGTTAAAAGGGGTTGACGGAGACCCCCTAGCTTTATTATGAACCTTGCGGTAACATCATTAACTGGAGCGCGACAGCTTCAGGAAGTTTTGAATTACGAGTACAAAACCGGTCCCGACTAAAATTTAATAACGAAATGTAAAGGTCAGATTCAGAGGATGAACCGAACAAAAGGAGGACTTCACAAAGCGGGAAAAGTAAAAAAAAGAAAGGGTGGTCATGTGAGAAAGAGAAAAAAATTACAAGCGAGGGGTCGTAACGAGTAAGGCAAATAGCGAGAGGCGGCACGGACCGAGAGAGAAGGGAAGACAGAGAATGAGGCAGCCATACATTAATTACTCGGATGTTATATGCATGTTGATGGGATACATATGTATGAGCACTTGTAAGTAAGTTGTGTGCCGGTGGTACCAAGAGGATATTCCCGATGGAATAACGGTCTGGTATCGTGGTTTCAACGTCCCCCGAACACGAATTGCTGTTTTCCCTCATTGCAACCCTGCGGACATGAAAAAAGTTCCATGCCATCGGTATTGGGATCATAAAGTTCTCAATATCTGCGTGGCAGGATAATTCGGAGCACGTGATTTGTAGGGATTTTAATGCGAGCTTTCGCGCGTAAACACAGATTTAAACGTGCACTTCCTGCGAGAGGTTAATGATTTTTAATTCGTTGGATCGTGATTTATGCGATGGTAGTTTCAATCTTTTTCCTTGATTTTAAAAATGTAAACCGCATAATACGGTGGTAATGTATAGATGTTATAATGGACGGTGCTTTTACCCCCCCCCCATATTCATGCGAGTCTACATTCCGATTCTCATCGGACACTATTTGTATCGCGGTGTCGGTTGTAATCGCAGCTGTGACAGTTTAGTTAATCCTACACCTCGGTTAACATCTGTATAAAAGCAATTCTGTGTATGCGTGTCGCGTGATTTATGATCCATCGAAATATTAGAAGAATTCCTATGGATTCTACCCGTGACCGAGGCTGTCGGCACGAAGGTTGCTTGCCGTGGCGTAAAATATAGTTTCTTGATGTTTTAAACGACTTTCTGTTACACTTGTTGTAACCCTTTTCTCATTTTCAACGAATTCATTTTATTGCTAATGAAAAATTACGCGGCGAGGTTGGATTTAGCAACGGAGTTGCACTTGCGGCAAAATAGTCTTGGAACCAGAATTTTTATATACAACTAGCGAAACATAAAGAAATCTATAGTTTCATATCACATGACACTTGATACCCTGTCATCATGTTGCTAATACTTTACACTGGCGCTAACTGATCCCAGCAGCGACAGTAATTTGTCTTGATCTTGACATTGTACATTTTAATAAAAAATATGGTCGATGGTGGTGCGAGTGTGCAACTTGCATAACTGCTTATCCCCGCAAACGTGCGTAAAACAGAAAAGCGACTGACATCTCCTTGAAATATTATCCCCGTAAAAGCGACAGCGAGCTGTGCACCATTGCTCTGGGGTAATCCCCGACTGTCTTATGCGTTGCCACTGAAGACAGACTTGCTACCAAGATGAACAGAACTGCACCGTCTGGTTCATTCTTCCCCCTTGACATTTTCCTTTGCCACGCGTTCATTATTGTTATTCCTTATTACTCACTGGAGCAAGCTTGATGACTAAAATCTTGATTATTGTAAATATGGTCTACATAAGTCTGCCGAAGATTACTTTCCGGTTATTAAAACGATTACACAGTTACCTAATGATCTTCGGCATTGTCTCGAAGGTAACGTTGACTGTATGTAGGGGAAAGTAGCCTAATTTGAACCGTAGCCTTATTTGGACCGCTATGTTATACAAAGACTGATAACACTACTCTCAATGTAACCACGAGGCGTTTCTTTACAAAAACAATTGCATTAACCTCTTCTACATCTACGTATAACAAAATGCCTATCTTAAATCTCGCAGATATCATCAGTCTTTGTATATCATAGCGGTCCAAATAAGGCTACTTTCCCCTACTAGTTTCATGACGCTAATATTGCGATAGAGCCCAAAAGTCATATTGGCTACCAAAGTACACTAGGTCTTAGGCTATATTACCTACTAGGCAATGTTGACTACTAGAGTAGAAATGGGAACGGTAGAGAATCGGCACTTTGTCTCATTGGTGCTCCACCGTTGGAAGCACTGGTTCGATAGTAAGGAGTATTCAGGTTCGACTTGAAGGCAGTAAGTAGACCTCAGACCTTCGTGGTACGGTCGCTAGAATCATGTATGTACAATGATCCTAGTTGCTCTATCCTGCGCTAGACCACGTTCGCTACTAAGCCATACTGGCTATTGGATCGTATTGGCTACTAGGCTCTATTAACCACTACGCCTTATTGACTATTAGGTGATATTAACAATAGGTACATTAGTACATAACCTATACTGTACAGCATTATCCTGTGTAACACTTCAGGAATTTTTGAAACTTCGTATTCTTTTGGTGGATGATTATAGTAGTATGTAGTACTAATGTGACGAGTCCGTGTCGAGAGATTAAACAGACTTAATCACACATCTTACTGGTAGCTGTGTCCTATTGAAATGATGTCGCTGTGAAAGAAGCAAGCGACACGGTGCAATAGGGTGAAAGTAATCTGCAGATGTCTTACATTTTCGATTTACTCTATGCGTCTGGATGTCTTATGCAGCCGTTGGATTAAGACCTTTTTGCCTAGCTATTTTTAAAGCATTTTTACAGCATTGCTTACCCCTGGTAAGCAACGTTGCGTACCTTACAAGTTGTTGGCGAGGATAACGAACGGCCAGATCTCCGCGCTATTTCCATTATGTTAATTACTTAATGTTATTTACGTGTATGCAAAGTCATGCAAGTTATATTGTATATAAAAAAATGTCGCGCTTGCAGCGGGTTGCTAAAATGTTCTCTCTGCTTTTGATAATATTTCAAGACGTCCTTGTTAAGCTGTTACAGGCTTATAGTTTGTACATGGGATAGTGCAGATTTCCCAGTCTCCCTAACGAGTACCTTCAGAGAAAATTCTGTGGTAATTGAGAAGGAGCATGAGACGAAATATATTTTAATCATACTTTTAATTCAAAGTAAATTACTTTTGGGAATTTCTGCTTGTGGTAACCTGCGGGCATGAATTCGAAATTAACGTACTCGAAAAATTGTGTTTAGCTATCCGTATCTAAGTTAATTATTCATTTCCAACAAAAATATCCTCGCGTTTTCGTTAAGATATTTCGCGGGAATAGTTTGCATATTGCGCCGCAATATTATTATTAAATCCGTTACAGCTGCTCGTGAACCAAATTTTACATTTGTCACATTTACAGGACATTGTGTAATGGAATGAATACAAAAGGTATACATTTGCAATACAAAAAGACGTTAAATAAAATTGGAAATTGTTTTTCACGGTAATTTATTAGAAATGTAATTTATATATCACATGATTAAACATACCCACGCATAGTCCTTAATGCGCCGTTGTACCGGTGTAGTAAACCTCACGTATACATATACAATATACATAGATATATGTACGTTATAGGACCGCGATGGTATGAAAACATTAACGTTTATTTTAATCAGCTTCAGCATTCGCCCAGCAAATTATAATCTTGCTGATGTTATCCTGAAATACATGGAACAACCACCACCGTTTATAGGATGATGTTGTGCTTCATTTCGAAATACGGTAATGGCGTCTTCGCGATTTCAATATATGTATTGCTTGTCGGAACTCATTAAACGGTTGGATGGTTAACTTTCTCGATTTTTCGAAGTTTACGTATAAAAGTATCATCTCTTTAAGACACGGTTTGTTGAAGAGAAAGGATCAAAAATACTATTGAGTTTTTCATACTTAATTATGCAAATTGTATTTTTTATTGTAAAATTTGGTCCGTTTTGATGAAAGTTTTAACAAAAATGATACTTTTGCTTTATTCAGATCTGATTGTTTAAAGCCTAGCTGTTTTTATTAAAGTCCGAGTTTTGACCCAAGAGTTATAACCTTGACAATTTACAAAATTTCAAACAAACAAGTTCGGTTGTCGTACGCTATAGAGTATAACATATTTGTTTTTGTGCAAAATTCCAAATGTTGCTTCATAGTTTGATCGATTTAGTATGTATTAAGCCTAATACATTTCAAAAAGGTGAAATATTCAAATATCTTGCGGGAACTTTTCATAGAATTTGATAATTACTTTTATAGTATGCGAATGCACCACAGACTTCATGAGCACGAACAATTATAATTTTTGTTCAATGAGAAATAACAGAGAGTATTAAAATTATTCTGAAGATTATTAAATTTTATGGGAAATTCATAGACATAATTGAGACTGCCACACCGCGAATTTGGCCATGTTTCTCCATATGTAAGTTCCTCTGACTTTTTCCAAAAAACTGCGTTTCACGATTTGCAGATCTGAATTTCGTTTTATAATATTTATGATTAGTGTCTGAATAATCAAAATGAAAAAAATGCACATATACACTAATGGTTCCACTAAAAATTAGCAAAACGAAGATTACTAGAAATATTTTGGGACAATTTTACCATAATTCGAATAAAGCTGCTTCACGAAGTAACAGCCGCGGGTTTTCAAAGAATTTCTAATAATCCAGAAACGATTTCAGTTTTCCCTAGATACAATTTGTCCACAGCAAAACGATCTTCATCATTTTATGATCCTCTGATGAAAGTAAAAACGATAGTGACTGTAAACGAAATTCAGAAAACAAGTGTACAACGCGCATCCTAGATTTGTTCAAAGCAGCGGTGGAAGAAACGGAAAATTTCATAGGACGTTATTATTTTATAGCATACATCATAATATCCTGAATTGAATAACGCTCGATTCCCAAACAAAAGCTAGCACTGCCTTTCATAATAACGAGGGCTCGCGGGAACGCAATGAAAGAAAAAAAGTACCCGTGAAATGTAAAAGCATCCAGTGCAATATCATCTATAAATATTCGGGCATGCATTTGTAAAGTTCTCGCGCCCGCACACGAGAGAGAGAGAGAGAGAGAGAGAGAGAGAAAGAGAGAGGAAGACAGAAAGAGAAAGAGCAAGAGAGGGAGAGAGAAAGAGTGATAGATAGAGACAGAGCGAGTTGGGGATCACAAAGTGAGAAAGAGAAAAAGAGAGGGAGTCGGCTGTAGAATTGGAAATTTCGCGGAACGTTAATTCATTCGGAACGTATGAGGAGTCCCGGAGTCACGGTGCATTACGACACGGTCATACGAACGAAACAATCACCGTCGCATCGGCGAATGCAGCGCGCGGCGCGCGACACACCTGGGGTGATGCTGATGAATGGCTGAAATTAATGGCATATGGCGTGGAGTATCGCGCAAAAAAATTTTTTGCCGGAATATAAGCAGGCCGCGTTTACGCCGACTGTGTGTTTCACCGGCCAGACACCATATGCGTGCCCTAGGACTTCACGGAGATGCGTATAGACCCGGGGACAAATGCGTTTCAACGAAGAGACAGAGTTGGAAAGGGTGGAGCCGGGCGCAACGGACCATGGACGGAATAGATGACGAGAGAAAGGAGAGTGTCGTGTTTTCGAAACAATCGGACGTCAGAGACAATGAGTCTACTTTGTCCTGACTTTGTCACTACGGGGGTGAGTATCAGCAGTTAACGCTCGTTCTTTATTGGGTGTGGAAGCGCGTGCATCGCTGCATCAAGGGGTGTCCTGTTTTTTTTTTTTTCGGCGGAGGCAATTACATGCTAGCTACCCTTCGGCTCCGGGGCTCACCTTCAAATCTGTCTGCTTGCGCGAATATCCGCGAGTGGTTCCCCTTTTACAACGGAATGTGCATCTTCTAATGTTTCAGTGGAATGTTTAATTTCGCGATTTGGGGACAGGATTCTTTTGTTTACGTTTCTGTAAGACAAGATGTTTGTTAAAATAATTTGTCAATTTATTAGGTGTAACGTTGTATGCTTATGGAAGGAATCCGTATTTTCTTCCTTGGAGAACCTAACGGACCCTTGTATGATAAATAGAGCGAAGTTTTAGGTCGAACCGTGGTTAAACCTTCCGCCCTGCGAATTTCACGGCGAGATTGTAATTCCAGAGGTCACGACGTCAGCTGAATTCAGCTTTGTCAGGATCCACATTTTGTCAGCGATACAATGTTTAATAAGAGTCGTTGAAGTGAAAACATTTTTCCTGAAAATGTTTGATATGTTTTACGTTGTACAATTGTAATTTTCAACAACCAATATTTACACAAATATCAAATTTACGTACAAGATTATGTATAACGATTAATATTTTGATAATCCATTTTTAACTGAAAACAATTTTGAAACACACGCTATTGTTTCATCACACTCAATTGCTTTCGCAATTTATTCTGAACGAATAGCGTGCCATGTATTTATCTGGGTAGGATTTTTTATATATTAATGTCGTATTAAAGAGATAGAATTATTAAGCGGCGCTTTCTGGACACGCTTTATTTAGTAATGTAAATCCGATTTTAATACCCCACTACTGTTTTAATAATACATAATAGTACATGTTATAATTAACGCAATTCTGATGTTAATTGACGCTGAGATATTAATTTGTTATATTAGTGTCGATATTGTTGCCATCGGATTACCTGATTTCTCATGCGGTCGAATAATTTGCGAAATATGCATGCGAAATTGAAATTTGACGCAAATGAAACTTGCCTCGTCATCGAGCTTTATATTTAAAATAATAATAAAAATAATAATTCTTGTTATTTGACAGCACTTACATATTCTAGTAAATTTACCATGTGCTCAACAGGTTTGTTATGTAATGTATAGATCTTTTTACTCCTAAATATTGTGAAAATCGTTTTCGAGAGTATTTTACACAAAAAGTATCCAATCGACTTATTAAATATCGACGAACAAATTGTCAAACACTTTGCTTCAAGTAGAAATGTAAAAGGATACGTGTGTTTTACTTTTGAAAATGGTAAACGTCAAGTGTCACCTTCTATTAATAATTAAATTTTCAATCAAAACGGTCGTACCTACAATTTATTATTTATCCAAAGATGAATAGAATTAATAATGGAATTTCCAATCAATATTCTTCTTTTTGTTTCTCCTATCATATCAACACGGAAATTAATGACAGTTAGTGAATTAATTTCACACTAAACTCGTGATTGAATAGTCGGAGTGGGAAAATCGGAGAGAAATGTTGCTGCGACTTGTCTCTACCTGGATGCGATTAAATCAGGAATTAGGCAGTCTTTTGTAAAATAATATCGTTCACACATTCGATGTGAAATAATCTAGTTGTTTATAGGAATGGTAACATACAAGAATACCTTCAATGTGTACCGGGTGTGCCAGATCTCTATCGATATCGCGATACGAATTCGACAGCGTAACCCGACAAACTATTCGACATTTGAATGGCCCACCTCCGCCATGTTTAGCCGAGTAATTGTTCAAACACAGTGCGAAACTCTTCCCTGAGTTTCGGTGATAAACGTAATTTTATCCTAGGTTTAATTTAAAGCTAAAAGTCGGGCGTGCTGGCTAAAGAAACAGGTGCGCAGGCCAATTCAAACCAGCGTGGTGGTAACAAATTTCGCAAACTACATCTGCGGCTTTTGAGTCTAGAATAATAAATTTAAACGTAACGCTGCCCGGTCTGAGTGAGTTATTCGATGTTTGTGAAATTTTTGTCCATAAAGAAATTATTTCTCCTAATGGCGTCGTAATGTCGGGCGTAGTGTGAAAATGATAGTTATAATACATCGACGCTTAACTGTTATATTATCATCTGCATTTTTGTTAAAATGATATACAGTAGGGCCTCTTTTTATGCGGTCCTTATTTATGCGGTTCTATTTTTGTGCGATTTGTTTTGTCCGACTTTTTTGGTACGGTTTTTTTACATCTTGAATAATATGGCATATTAGGCCATATTGTGCCATGGCATTGGCACCACTGCAATGTTTTCTATCAGTGTACATATGTATACATGCATACTTTAAGACGCTATGTTCATTTGTTTTGCACAATCTTCCGGGTTTTATCCCCGATGCACTTAACACTTATTCCACTGGGCATTTTTCTGAAGTAGTACGCTGGTAGAGGCATCTTCGGAAATTTCGAACATAAAGAGCCGTAATAATGGGCCATGAAAGACTTCCAAAATTGATGCATTTTATTATATGCTGTGCTCTATAGAAATACGAAATACAGAAAAGAGAAAAGAGAAAGAAGATCGGTCGGCCACCGACTTATATGGAAAAGGGCAGATCTACCCGATCGGTCGGCTAAAAAATTGAAAACTTCTCCATGTATACAATGAAAAATTAAATGATTTTAAAATGTTTTCATGTGAAATTTAATTATTTATATTGTTTGGATGCAGTTTCTCATGTATTTCCTAAATAATTGACGTATTTTCTAAGTGCGACTTTTTTATGCGATCCCTGTCTACCGCATAAAAGGAGGCCCTACTGTATAATATTATAAAGATAATACCGTATTATAATTAAAGTTTCTGTTAAGTAATTGTGAAGTTGTTTCTAAGTACTCTATCCATTGTTTTAAAAATCGGAGAGCGAAATATAATTTATTAAGAAATCTAATATCGCAGCAAATCGTATTTGAAAGTTATTTTTCAGTGGAAAATCGGTTTCCAAAGTACAAATGAACGCAATCGACGCTGCAATATATGGTTTTGAACATCGGGAAATAGGAAATCTCGCGGGAAATGATATCTCGGCGTTGGTCTGTATACAGGTAAATTATCTATTAAAGTAAAACAAAACTCAACAATTAATGAGTCTATTCAAACACAGCAATACTATGTCCGACGAATTCCGAGTTATTACAACATCAGGCAAATTGATACATCATAAATTCCCTTTGAAATTTCTTTTAAAGTGCTCTTATAAGCAACGTATTTCAAATTCCACAATTTCTTCGAAATCCTCATTACTAATTGAGTTCCTTGACTAGCATTCCTGATTTATTCGGAAACTTTAAGTCACATTATCATCCTTCCTTTTGCTTGCAATGATCTCAATATCACTCTCACCTAGGTGACCTTAAACCTGGCAGGAATACCATTCTCGTAATTGCCACACATTTCAATGCAATGGTACCCATGGCGTTTGATCCCCTTAACAGTTCACTGACGAGGACGAGTAAAATTGATTCGTATTCCGTCTTTGGGAGGAGACGATTCATAGATTACATACGTAAGGCCGAGCAATACGAATGGTAATCCAAGTTCACGGTCAAGCACCAAATTCTCTGGCATGCTAGTTCAGAAATGGGTTTCGAGGAACATGAAGGTGGGGCTTATAGCAAGAGAAACTCAGGCTCCGTGTTCGGAGTGTGCAATTCCGTTCTAGTTGAAAACTGAAAAATTCGAGAGAAAACAAAACCATCGAAACTGCCTGGACCCGTTATAAACTGGTTGCAATTAGTATGTCCACCGATACCTCGTCATCTGGATCCAAAGTTGGCAATGAAGCGTTAATTCGAGTATTAGTGGGCAATTAAGTAGTATCGGGTCAAACGATCGTTATACATATATCGTATCAGATAGTCAACAACATTGCCGGCCACTGGATATTCACGGTACTTCCGGTAGGGTGGTTCACGATGTATCAACTAAATCCCTGTCTCCTCCTGTCCGAATAAAGCTCATATCTTTGTTGGTAAACGCAGCTTTATTTCTCGGCCTAATTTGCGGCGCAAAGTGGCAGAATCGCATGCAATTGGTACGCTCGTTTCCGGTATGATGGTACGCGTGTACGTGTATCCGCAGAAACTCCTCCCGCTGGATGTGGTGTGCATGCACGAACTACAACCGCGCTCTCCGTATCTCATAGTGCAAACCTGCCTTAAAGCTCCGCATATGCATGCAGCTTCCGTAAATATGAATTCATTTCTCCCTTCCCCCTAACCTCGCTCTCTGTATCGCGCCATATCTCTTGCAATATTCCGCATACCCACATCTTTCTCTCGCTCTCCTCTAGCCTTGTCCTTCTCTTGCCTACCCTGGAATTTCTGTGTCTCTCTTGTCTCGTCTTGGTTTTCACGACACCCTTGCACTGCAATCGTCGGTCTCTCTATGCCTCTCCCTCGGACCCTCTTTGGTACTTCACGATTCTCCCCCCACTCCCTGCCACCCCCTCCTCTCCTCCCACACCCTATCTTTCCACCTCTTTCTTTCTCTCTCTCTCTCTCTCTCTCTGTCTCTGTCTGGGCCATCTCCATCCTAGGGGCTTCCCGTCTTGATTCTCTGTCGTAACTAAGGGTGCGCACGCACGTTTCACATGTCGGGCGAGTACGTACTTAGCTAGTACAATAATCAACACGCAGGTCCCGTGAATAACGGATGTACGAAGGAGTGCACACGAATGGAGGCACCGAGTTTGTCACGTTCAGATTGTAGATCCTGGGATCAGTGGTTCTCCGTCAGCCATCTCGTAACGCCCACGTGATTTCTGGCGCGGGCATACGTTACGTGGATAATTATGATTTATAACGCCCCCCCCCTGTGTTTAGATCGCCCGGACGAGCCGTGTTATCGTCCACGTGGCGGATTAGAAGAAAGGCAGGATGATACCGAGGTAGAGAGTATCCGGCTATTGGGGCTACGCTATGATCCGCGAAACATTAATTCCGTGCTTCGAAAGTAAACGATGTTTTCCATGGACATGTCTGTAACACGCAGTATAGATGGATCTTTGAGGTACTGCACATCGGAAGCATTTGTACTGGTGGGGGTTTTAGGTCCTTGGTATTTTGAATTATGAAACCAAAAATAGTTTAACAAAGTTGCAGATGTTTGAAAAAATATATTTAAACATTTGCGAACCTACGGGAGAATTTGTTAATTAGATTTTGAAAAGTTACTTTTTAATTAATAAAAAAAAGTTTAACCGAAGGTGATGTTTTTGCACATGTGCTCTGCGAATTTTAGGTCAGCTAGATGGAAATCCTACGCACGGTGATACCGACTAAGTTGCAAAATGTTGCTTTGAGATATACTTGTTCGTTTAATTTCTTTAAAACGTAGATATATTTACCGTATACGAATTGATTTTCATTTTGTGACATAAATCTTTAAAGTGTCAATCGCAATGTTTTTCCGGGAACGTTTCAATTTCAAACATTGACCGTTATATGGGACCCATGGGACCGGTGAGAATTTTCATGCAGATGTTGCAGTGGTCTCGCGAGACCATCAAGATACTTAAAGGCTTTCAGATTGTCTATCGATTTTATCCCATGGCTTACTCGCAAAATGCTCTTATCGGTCTCTTTAAATATACAATTTTTCTACAGGAATAAAATAAAAAAATACGTTATCTCTAAAAATTCATAAACCCTTCTGTAAAGAGGAAATTCAACGCGGTTAATAAATGAAAGTGCTTTCTTGAGTCAATGAGAGACATAATTATTCTCGCTTTTACTTCATTGAATTTTCCGTTCACAGAAGATAAAAAAAAGACAGATAATCGAATCACAGCACTCATATTTAGCGACCCGTTTTTATCGATTATTGAATTTAATCGTTGGCAAATCACGAACAGGTGCGAGTTTGTAGGTAATGCGCGCGAGCGTGCACGTTAATCCTTTGAAGCGTGATTTCTAATCATAGCTGTCGGTGAGCGATCTAGTTAAGCCAATCCGCTTACAGGATAATGAGCGCTGTGAGGCAGCCAGACACGAAACGCCGGTTCACCAATGAAACGAATAAATATACTCGTATTATAAAACTAATCCTACGCTGTATCAAATGTTATTGATATTTTCATACGTGTGCGAACATTCATAGATATCGGTGTATTATATATTTAATACGGGGCAAACAATATCCGGAACAGTACGTCTCACTGGGAAACCTGCTCCAATCATCAATTTTGAAAATGCATCATGGAGATTGTTACACTAACGTTATTTGCCTGTTGATATTCCGAATAAATATTTAATTATTTATTATAGCGTAGATAAATAGATCGTTTTAATTTAATAGAATATTCAGTTTCATAAGCTTTCCAAGACCACGATTCTTTGGCTCTAATTTTCTATTTTTATTTGATTTATTTAAATTCTTTTAAATTCGACATAAACGCACGTATTTTATGATTAAATTTCATTTTATTCTTAACGGAAATCACGAGACGGTATTTATATCCAAATAATCACACCTAATCAGCAAATTATTAAATATAATTTCACAAAATAGAGGTGGCAGATGTTGACCCTATAATTAACTCCCTATTTTGTGAAATATAATGCGTAAATAAGCCGTTGCCGTCTTTAAGTAACCAAAATGTGTATGAATATTTTGTTGTCAATTTATACTAATACGTTATAGCTATCCTCCCACTTGCTTCTCTCGTCTGCCACGAACGCCAGTATGAATAAATTCCTGAATAACGGGAAGAAACTCGTTGCACCTGTATTAAAATACAAAATGAAGTTATATTTCGCTAGGGTAAAACTATTATTACCTCCTAAAGGGTCGTCGTTCCGCAGCAGCTGAACGGAGCCTTGAAGAGCGTAGAAGCGAAACTACTACGAATTTTACATTCTCCACTTTGTGATATTCTTGAAATTCTCGAATGCAAACGTGGCGGAAGCGCATAGCAGAAACGTACAAAACCCGGTGAATTTAGATTCGACAACACTGTACACGGTATTACTGCGAAGTACTATTAATTTCCGAATGGAAATTCCCAAGAAATATATCTTGATGAATAATATCGTATTTTTAACAAACCGATTTGGGAACGCTGACAATCTAACGCGATGGAATTTTTGTTATTTTATAACATTTATCGAGAATTTTAGAATTTTCTGAAATCCGATGATTTTAATTATTACATATTCTGGGAATTATGCTGGAATGGGGTTATTCGACTGTTTAATATTGAATGCGACAAATACTTTCTATTTAATACATCGACGTACATACAGTCGGGCATAACAATAAATGACGCAATAAAATAATTAATGCAACTTTTATTTATTATAATTCCTTGTAGTAGTCGCATTTATTTAGTGAATATATGTAAACAAATTTATGTAAACAAGCCGTACTTAACGAAATTTATAGTTATTTATCGGGAAATAAAAAATGGACACTTTGTTATAAAGGTGCCGTGGGCCCAGAAATGTATTAAAAAATTCGACAACTCAAATAAACTTATTAGTACCAACTCAGTTTTTATACGAGTAAAAGCACTTCTAGAAACATTGCAGAGTGACAAAAACGAAAGAAAAAACGGAGCGTATCTAAGAGTGCAGTAGGAGAAATTTAGAAAAAATATCTACTATAGGTAGAAAATTTAAGAGGTCGTGGACGCAAACGCTATACAACCATACAAGAAGATCGACGAATTGTACGGAAATGCCGACAGCATCCAGCCGTTGTATGAAAAAGTATTGCAAAAATGGTGGGATTAAAAGCTTTAACAATAACAATAACACGAAGGCTGCACGATGCTGGATTAATATGTTGCAAAGCTAGACGCAAGTCATACATGAATAAAAAATATTAAAATGTGCCACTAGCATTTCGGAAAAATATAATTTGGACCGACGAAACTGAATTTGAGTTGCGGTAATTAAAAAAGAAGCACCAAGTCTGGAGAACAAAAATGATTCGTGTAACAAAGCATTTATTGCACTAACAGTTAACATTGGCGCCGGATAATTAATGGTGTGGGAGAGTTTTTCGGGGAATGGAGTTATTACGTTAGCCGAAATTGACGAAATTATAAATTCAGACAAGTGTACTGATATTTCCAGCGAAAAGTTAGCAGAAGAAGTAGTAAAAATGGGCGAAGACGACGAATTTTGTCTTCCAGCAAGGCAATGATCCTAAATATGTATACTGGTAAGAAAACTACAAACTTTTTTTGAGGATTCCGATAATAAATTATTCGTATGGTCGACCCAGAGCCTCGACTTGAATCCCATAGAGAATTTATGGAGTTTACTGGATATAAAAATGGCATTGGACCAGTAAAATAAAAATGTCGATTTTTTTGAAAGGTACAGTCCGAATTAGAAAAAATGAATAAAGATATTGAAAATTTAATAAAAAGTATTTCCCGATGTCTGGAATGAGTAAGAGACGCAAACGGGCGGAAATATCAAATATTGTATTAATTTCATTACGTATTTCATTAAGTGTTCACTCATTTTGATCTCCTGATAAATATGCCATTTTTGCTAAGTACACCGTATTTACGTAAAGAGGCAAAAATAAACTTAAATTGCTTACTAAATAATGTATAAGTACACTGTAAGGATATACAATAAATAAAACTTAACTTTATGACAGTTATGTTAATTCGATTAAACTTCATTTTCACGTATTTCTCGTAAACGTTCACTTATTACAGTCCCCGACTGTATGTATATATGGATATTGCGACAATTTAGAGAAATACCGAACAAAGGTTTTCCCTGAAAAAGATATTGCTTTAGCTTTGATTGGCGAAATGAATATTGTTCCAGGAAACTAAATTTATACAATTCTTCTCGTAATACAGTTCACGTGAATAGTAGTTTCAGAAAAACATTTTCACGGCAAGACATCGTTATTATTGTAAATTTCATCAAGTTTGGAGTATTTAAAATTGGAACACACACAGAAACATCTACGACCGTTCCTGAGAACGATAAGGTTAATTATTCCAACGACATAATTTTAAATTGGTTGAAAGCAACTTGCCTCTCTATTCAGCTAGCAATGTAAAGAGCAATCTTTCGATCGTTACCGTTCGAGAGTTTCCATAAAGAAAAAAAAAATTTGTTTCCATTTCACTCTTTCGCGGCACAATTGCTGATAAAGATTACGCGTCGTGTTTCATGCGGCGCATACATGAAAAGAGTTCATCAAGGTGCGTACAGTGGCGCATGCAGCATTATGTTGCGCGTTGACACGATAAAACTACTGTTGCTTCGTAAAGCGACGTCATTTCGCGGGGATGTACACACGTACCGACTTCTATTTGCGTATCTCTTCATTACGCGGGTATAACATTGCATTCGACCTCCATTCCTGAATCCGACGACAAATTACATTTCTGTCTTTCTCTGCCACGGTGTTCCCGTCGGCTATCTGTCTTTATTTTCGAATCTAACTATCCACCCATTATCTATCTTTCCACGGCTATAGATGTACGCACTTATGTATGTATGTGTCAGTTCGATAAAGGCCTGTATCTGTTTGTTTTCATGTAACACGTGGAGAATTATTATCCCTTGGTTTACATTTTTCTGGTTATTTACGGTAGAAGAGAACATTCAAAGTACAGGAATTTTTTTTTAAATTTGAATATTTGCCATTTTTAAATTTTATAAATTCTGAATCTGTACGGCATTTCAATGAATACAAATGGTGATCAGTAACTATTAGTGTCTCGTTAACAGCATCATTTTTTCATAACTATCTCATACCTAGAGAAAAGATCCCTGAATTAACGTTCCATGATGAAACGATCACAACAGCGTCCGCATTAAACGCAACAATATTTCTAATTAATTACGAATTTAACCATACACGTGGTTCGAATCAAAGTCTTTCAAACCCCCCACCCATCGTTCTCTAGACGCCAGACGTTAACAAATGGTACTGTCTAGCACACCACTGCCTGAATTCGCATCGCACATCCGCAGAGTTCGTCGATGAAGGAGTTTCAGCCTGGTAGCACTTCCGCCCCCTTCGAGGCATATCTACTTGCTTTAATTGGGATCAACTTCCCAACCACTCGGCACGAGACAAATGAAAGAGAGCGAAAAAGAGTGGCGAGGGTTGGGTGCACATGGGTGCCGGGGTTATGAGTGCTCACGAGGAACAACTCGTTCCGATCCTCTCCGTCGCTTTATTCCGTCTCCTCTTTTCTTTCGCGTTTTTTTTTCGACCCGCGATCACCGTCCTTCATCCTGGATGCCTCACTCTCCTCATCCTTCCCCTCTTTTATCTTCCCTTGCTCCACGCATCGTTGTTAACACCGTCACGGGAATCTCACTGGTTCTTCGCGCAGTTTTCGTGCGAGCTTTTTTAGGTTAGGTTCATGCGTGGAAGAGAACTTTGTCTTTGTTACACGCGACGTATTTGTCGGCTGGTTCCATGTTTTTCTTAGATAATAAAGAAGTCTGTCCGCTTAAGATGAAGCTTTATGTCTATAGGATGGTGAATATATTCGATGATATTTTGCTGCTACATGGTCAGGTATTATTGGGTTCAACTTTTGGGGACTTTGGGAGGTTTGAGGTTTGATTTTTGTAAGTCCGTTTGAACTGATGGTTATCGCTGTTGAGCAGTGATTACGCGTGCAAGGTTACTGTAAATATTGATTCATGTATGGACCTTAATATGTACTTTTAACTACGACAACAAACACAGCACATTTATAAAATTTTCTTTTTGATAGTAACCAAATGAGGACCACGGTTTTGATCTGCCCTGTCAAAATTTAATCAAAGCACGTTTAGTTTTCAGGGTATGCGGCAAGAGAGAAATGGAAATTTATTTCTAGTAAATTCGGACGAGTTAAAAGAAATATTTGCGATTTAATAAATTAATCTTGCAGTGTTTCTTTATCGCATTGGCTAACGACGGAGGCCTTTATTTCCTCTTCTGTCTTCATTCTTATTTTTGTCTTCTCTCAACCATTCACTTCTTTGTTTTACCTTCCTGCTTTCGTAATTTTCTTCCCCGTATTTGCATATTTTGCAGTTCACAAGGAAACCTCTGACACGATGGTTTAAATACGGTACGGATTTCTGGACGCTTCTCCCATGAACTTTGTTTACCACTATAAGAAATTAGACTCACTGCGAATCTTTCGTTTCTCATAGTCGCCGACAAGATAAACAAAGGGGGCGAGTAAATCAACACCTGCGTTATTTGTACCGGTAAATTTTCATACATATTTTTCCTGTAATGTTTCTAATTAAAGTTCTCTCGTCTCGCTGAATTTTCTCAGTTTCAGTGTTTTTATAATTTTATCCGTCGGAAGCGAAGTTGTACGCTGATTTAGAATTTTGTTTCTATTATTACGTAGTCCGTTTTCCTGAATTAGAGAAATACTTTTCATACCCGCAGACCGGCTGATCGGTTGAAGCTCGTTCATATTAATATGGACGTGGCAATAAAAGTTTTACGATAGTCGTATAACACAAGTACGGTGGTGCGTGTAACGATTCGAATTCCTCCACCCTGAAAACTGACAAACTAATTACTAAACCTAATGATCAAAGTTCGCACAATTATTCACGAACCTATGTTACGCTCAAACCATAACGTTAGAGGTTTCCTTTATTCGAGACCGTGCGAAATGTGCGACGGTCAAAGATGAAAACCCATGTTGCGGGTAGTGCGGCAAATTACCAAAGATCGAACAAAGATGACATTTTGAAATCTACGGTTTATTTTCTGGAAAAAAAGTCAATTACAATCAAAATTTAATTCCTGATTCTTCTTAAGCACGTGTCCGTCAGAAATGTGTGCGCGTATCGTAACTAGCAGTAAAATTTTCACAATTACTGCAATTGAATTTATTTTCAACAATCAATAACAAAATTCTGTCCTACGCTTTATATCTTTTTGAAGTGGATTTACAACTTATTTCTGAACAGTTTAAATATCCATGAAATTCTATTCAAGTAAAAAATACAATATAACAGTCGTTAATCAATGTTCCCAAATTAATTTTTTAAACGCACGAAGAAACCCCTGGATCGATAATGTGTCTGTTAAAGGAGAAACACCAAACCTACAAATATGAATGTTTTTCATATTCACCCACACATTTCGATATTCCGTCAAGTTCATTTTACACCACAGTGTTTTTTCGTTGCGCCAGTAGCTGTGTAGCAAAATACTCTTTCACGACATGCTTCGCTGCTCGAATGATCCTCCAGGATATTGCAGGACAATGTAATTCTCTCTCTTTCATCTACCTCCCTCGCTCTCCCCTCTCGCCTCTCTTAATTTCTCTCTTTTCCCGCAGCTACTGTTATTCCCTGAGCGGGGAAAAGTTTCCGCCTTCGTGAACCAAGCAAAGCATAGGTTTCTGAATAATAACGGAACAAACTTTCTTCGTTAGGTTTAACAATTACCTGACATAGTCGAAAAGTTGAACGTTAGTGAATTATTTTACTGGTAATTTACCATTGTACGATTTAAGACTGTGTAAGCCATCCGGTGATAATGTCGGATTAATTCTATTTTATTTAAAAGCTGCGAATCTGTTTGCGGAAATTACGAGATACAAGACACCCGCAGCTTACCTCAGCTTTGGGAAACGTTATACAGTTCCTTAATGGAATTGAAAATCGGCAGTGAGCTCTAAAGTAGTTATTTATTGTGAATAGAAAAAGATATTTTTCGGTGGTTAATTAAAGCTAGGCGAGGGTGAGCAAACGTTGCTTTGATTCGAAACGACAAATAGTATATTGGCTACAGGTATCTTTATCCCTGACCGGAATTACATTTCGCGTTATAATTATAGAGCCATTTTTGACGGCCGATTTCAGTATGATGTTAAAGGAAACTGAAAAAAACCAATAGTACCACGTGACTCGGGACGTCGAAAACTACAGGAATCTCTAATTACTTCTGACGCAGGTCTATTATTAAACAAATGGCGTGCGAAAAACTCGCAAAAAGGAGTATTTGAAAATACGAACTTTAGTGCAATTGTCAATAGAACGATCATTGAATCATTGGCAACACGACTTCTATGTAGAAAGCCATTAAAAGTACTTTGTTAATTTAGTTAACTCGCGAAACATGTGTGGTGCCACGCGTTTCAGCTGTTCTATTTGAATAAATATTTCTGTGTCAACCGTATAAAACTTATAAATATTTATACGGATTCGATGCACAGAACTGTCTGTGCGTATATTAACCACGGGTACCAGAATTCCAAATGGAACATTTCAAAATTTCTAAATGTTTCAATTAAATCAATATTGACTATCGTGGTTGAATTTAATTTCTTGTATATTTTTGTTTTTTAGTTATACTTGTATAGTTGGTCCTACAAAGTATACGGAGTTTCACGGGATAGAATAATTTTAAGAAAAACCGTTCCCAAGGTCTAACACTTTTTCTTTGGTGTTCCTATGTTATCTTAGATAGTTTGTAGTTAACACTGGAAGCCACGAAACGGATTCTTCGTTCACGACGTGCTCCGTTCTCCAAATGCTCTTTCAGGATATTGCGGCACATAGAAATTCCCTCTCCCTTCGTTACACGCCATTCTCTTTTCCCCTTTCTTCCCTATTCCCTATTCGCGGGAGAAATCTCTGATGCCTCTTTGCGATTCAGTACAAAACTCGACTTCACGCGAATTTTTATAACGTATTAAAACGAGGAGACAGTTTTAAACATACTTGTCACCGGTTCAAATATAATATTTCATTTTTTTTATACTTCGATATCCGTTTTTTTCTTTTTTGGTGTAAGAATAAATAAAAAATATTTTTACTTGTACCAGGGAAATGTAAATACTCGTGTGACGGTGATTAGTGAAATTTATTATTCAGAAAGAAAGAACGTTTAAAAAAAATCGACCCATTTATAAATTCAAAACGACGGCCACTTAAAATTTAAAAAATTCAAAGCTCGACGTTTTCAAAATTAGTTTCGATTGACGGTCCAAAACATTCACAATTTCTTCGTTTAACGATTGCAAAGTGACAATTTATTAAAAATCAATAAAAAGTTTCAAACGATTAATCATTCCCCTCTCTCGGAAGGCCTAGTTAATTATGCGTTACAAACATTGTATTACATTGTTTCCGTAGAATTTTTCAAACGGTTTATTCGAATTGAAAAACGAATTATAAAATACGATAGCTAAAGTTATTCATTTCACAGACTTCTAATGCCGGTTTAACACGTTTCAATAATTCGAATTATTTATTTAAAAATTATTCAGTTCGACGCCTCGCGTCATATTTTTATTGTAAAACAGAATTGTAAAGCGAGTGAGTTACCGCGCCCGTTCTTTCAAAATGTGGGACGCATTGACCTGGTTTATTTTTACGCTGATATGTATTTACAAATATACATACAAGCGATACATTTTCTTACATTTAAACTAACCGGGTGAACAAACGTCAATGGCTGTTTGATTTATAAAGAAAATGTTTTATTATGTTGCAGCATTAAGCTGTACAATACTCCAACCTAGTTTTTCAGAAACCAGTTTAACGATGAATATTTGTTGCACATATTTCTCCTAAAATAATATATTTGCATGTGTACGTAAATAAAAATTAGCAATTGCATTATTACGTACGATGTTTAAAAATTCAGGCAGCGTGTAGTATTAATGACAATTTTCGATGGCCATAATTAATTAATAAAAGATTCTAAAAAAAATTAAGCAATCAAGATTAGAGGAGGTTTGCTTAAATAGAGGTTCTCTACAGGAATATTTATATTGTCAGGCAGTATACGAGGATCGTTTTAAGATTGATGAAAATTTATTATTATTCGCCATAGTAACTGCGGCACGTTTCAAATAAATTTCCGTTAAAATCATATTTGAGGTTATGGGGAACGTTTTCCGCGTGGTACTACAACGTTAGAATCTTCTCTCATGATATTGCAGGAGTAACAAAACTCTCGGTTCTCACATTCCGTTCTTCGTTTTTCCTGTTTTGCTTCTTCAGAAAGAAAACGCCAGCTATTCGCCAATGAGAAGAGATTTCCTTCCTCCGATGGTTTTTGCCAGCTTGGTGAAACAATACCACCCCAGTACTCTGTTTCTATAGATATTATGTGCAGATAATAATTGCACTTTTCATTCGATTCCTACCGCTCAAAGTATCGTTTCATTTTTCTTGTGTTAGCTTTTCCGCTGGTGGATGATGTCCCGTATGAGAACGATTTACTAAAACCGGGCGATACCTTGCGTGGGACTCACCGTTTTTGCTGGAGATGGCGACACTGGCTAGCAGTGTGCGTAAATAGTTGGCAACAGTGTGTAGATCGGGCAGTTACTTTAAAATTACTTTTATTCGGAATTAAATTTATTGTCAGAATTCTTAACCATTATTTTCTGATTTCGCATGCGAATAAATAATCGTTTCTTCTCCAGAATTCTATGAAAATGTATAAGGTGAGGATCTTCTAGTAATATTTTGAAGTTAGTATCTTTTCCCTAATATGTATGTACATATTTTCCCAGATCCTGCGTTCAAGTTAAGATAGAAGTAGCAGTTTTCTGTTTGAAATAAATGTATGAAAAAATTGCAAAAATTGTATCCCCATTGTATAAACGGTCTTTTGATTTGCACTAAAAAAGCCGATTACTCGGGGATTTTCAATAAGTCATTTTAATGTTTCACAAATTTTTGTTCGTCCACTTTTTATTTCAATTACAGTGGAACGTTTCTATAAAATGTAGAATCGTTCGATACATATAGTACTTCTTTGAATAGGCGAAAATGTGCATCGAATTCTGAGTGAAAACCAATTGGAGTGAAACTATTTGGTTCAAACGGATTTACTTTGTAATCGACGTAAACTGGCCGACATAGTTGTAATGCGTAACAAAGAGCTGTCCGAAATTTCAATATTGCTCGAATTCGAAGAGGATATAACCGATTACAACAATTGCGATATGTGCAATACGTCTGGATAATAAATTACTAAATTAAATTTAGTTATCTGTATTAGCCATTACCTACAATACTTTGTTTCAAAGGATTATCACACATAAACGTGAGGAATGTGAGGGAATCAAAATTTTTGCGCGGCTTCATAGGAATATGGTGGATTTATTCTTTCCACTTCACACTTTCCATTATGCAGGATTTTATCTCTATATTTTCCGCAAAATTACTAACAATCATTTCTTAAGAATTCCGCGGAAATAGAAAAAGATATTACTATTGGCCGTTATTTTGAAAGCAGTTAAAGAAAAGTTCTGAAATATTTTCCAAATTTGCCTGTCTCAAAATTCATTTCCCCCGTTGAGTTTGACTAACTTACTTGGTAGAATAAGAGCTGTAAGATATATCTATTTTTCAAGATTTTTTAATGACCGTTATTTTGAAACTAAAAGGGATCAGATATTCGTATTACTTCCTTTTTAGGTGTATTAATGAATTTTTCATACAAATATCAGCATCGTAGAGTGGCAGTTTGATTAAGTTCGCGCCCGACGATACTGCCTTCGAAATGCGACTCGAGACCAAAAAACATAAGTATAAATTCGCCACCCGCGTATATATCCAGTCGTAAGACAGAGTCACGATTCCAATCTCCGGATTACACGGTACACTGCCGGTAAGTGCAACGAGCTAGTCGCACATACGAATCGCTTAATTGGCCAAAAGACATCGACGACCTTAGCACCGCTGTGAACCCAAGTATCGCAACTTGTTAGGGGAATTTCCATAATGCGATCGTAAGTTATACACGTCCGAACGAATTCAGACGTTGGACGCCGATTGGACGCCGACTCGCCTTTATTTACAACGGTACGTGACTGCATTCCTGATTGCGGTAAATGCGCGAAAATGTCTCTGTCAGGCGCCGATACGGAACTCCTACTCTTTTGTGACCGGCGAAACGAGCGGGCAACTACGCGGGGAACCACAATCGTAAAAAGTTAATGAATAACGCGTTGTTCCACGATGCGCCGAGGAAGATTGCGGAAACGGACGTTTCAATTTTGTCAGAGGGATATTGAACAATGGAATCGCTTATGTTTGCTACACAAATGAAATAATATTCATAAAATAATAACCCCGGTATTGTCGGTACACCCGATGTACCTCAAGGAAATCGGCATCGTCGCACCCCCTCCAAGAACCATCCCCAAAATCGGGAGTTGGAGGAGTGACGGCCTTGACGAGATCGTCAGAATACGTCAGAACACTAGAAACAGTGGACCACGAAAGACATCGAATCGCGCGAGACCAAATCACACAAAAACACAAAGTCGAAAAACACAAATCAGAACTCATACATCACTTTTATACACACGACTTCCACTACAAGTCTATATTTAAGCCTAATCAGAGGGCTTCGTTAGGCCTGGCAGCGCGACAGTAGCAGGTCTGCACCAGTACGGTACTGTGCCAGTAAGAACTGTCGCGCCGCTGGGCCCAACGGAGCCCTATGATTCGCTATCGTTTTTCGTTAATAACTCGGTCACGAATTAAGATACGACATTACGAATGTCACTTCCCTATATTAGAATTACCTCAGCTATCACCCGGTTCAGGGACGTGCACGTTAGCTGGGACACCCTGTATACTTCACGAAGCCGAGACATCCAGTTCTCGTATCGTACAGCTTATGATCACACATTTCGGTGAATTATTCTATTACTTTTGCGGAATGGTTTGATTAACCCTTTGCATTAGAAATTTTTATTCAACTTTGTTGCCAATAACTGACTATTATTTTAAGTGTTTTATTTGAAATATACAAAATAGGACATACAGGAGTTTCAGTGATACATCTGATGTCGTGTCACACTTGTCTTTTTGATGGGTGAATCCCCGTTCACTCTCTTTTCGGATGTTACTCGTGGACGGAATCGAATTCAGTTTATGACGCGTGAACTCTGCCTAAGGTTCGTGCGACCTTTTGTAACAATTCATTCTCAAACTACGCACAAAGAATATATAGGAATATAAAATGATACATTGAAATTAAATGACCACTGACAGCTCCATAAACTAGACACGGAAGGCTGTTCAGTGATGTAATGAGTTGCATTTAATCGTGATTGTTTTGTGTCTCATTTCTTTCCGTTTCGAAAAATAAAAAATTGCCTGTTAAGAAACCTTCTACACATAATTGCGGGAAGGGATGGAGGTATAGACTATTTTTTTTTACCTTGGACGTGATTGATGTAACTTTTAGGAAACTCCGGTGGGTAGCAGGAAATTGGAAATTTATTGGATGATGTGGTGCTTGCTGTACAATTATTGGTTAGTTTGGTGTACCAGGTCTGGGAATCTTGAGTGGGAAATGTCGTGGTTTGATGGACTTCCTGGAAAATGACTGCTGGGTTTTCCAGTCACGGGTTACGGTGGGTCTACGTAACGTTTCGACCATGTCTAGAATAGTTGGGTGGTTTATGGTTATATTTGCTAAAATTAAATTGTCAGACAAACTACCCATGTAGACCACGTGACAATTAAATTAGCTGATTCTGTTTTGACTTTTTATAATCTAATTGGACGATGCACGTAGCTGTACGTCTTCAATTTCAAGGTATGGTGTTCCATGACACCTACGGAGTCCCTGAATGCCTATGAGACAAAAACAGCAGCGACAATTTTGAGAATTCAAGTTCGTCATGGAGGAAGTCAATCTTATGATTTGATACTGTTCTCTTTAAAGAATTTGGCAATGCTGGTAATTAACAAAAGTTCTTTCTCTACATCTGTGTCAACCTAAGGAGTCTATGGTCAACATATGATCCGCCAATTATGGAATTCCCTGTATACATTTTATCAGGAAATACAGTCAATTGATTTTTACTGTGAAAGTAGATATTCTATGTAACCCCAAACGAATATAACATTTATACCAGAGATTCTAAATAAAATTTCAATTTTGACGATGTTTTGCAATACTACCATGGACGGAAACTATTCAGTTCCGGCATTTAATATTTTATTAACGAAATAATGAAAACGAACTGTTCCGTTAAAATGATGGTATACGGATGGACGCCGGAGTTAATTGTATTCACTCAGCATAGCTTAAAATTTCCTGTTACCCCATTCTCTATGTTTTTTATTTAATTTTCGCTCTCGAATTTGCCGTCGCAGCAGAACGGATAAGCAGTCGAATTTTCAGTTACAGTCCGCGAAACGTTGTGCCTGATTATAGCCGAAATTGTTATTCTTCCATTAATATGCAATGAATTTTAATACGTTATCTGTTTTCCAAGTGAAATTCATTTCACGAAAACCGTTACGTCAAGGTTTCTTCCCATACGTGATTTCGTCGGGAATTTCTGATAGCTGAAAATACGTCACCGTACGGAACTTTAATGAATTTTAATATAAAAATTAGCCGAAAATAGAGTTTATTGTTCCATCAAAAAAATAAATAGCTTAAATTTACTTCCGCGACGTTGATTATAGCGCGTTACAAATTTACCATGGCGGAATTGTCTATTCCAGAAATTTAAATTTATCGTGCCACAAAAAGTAATTCGTCTATAGTTTTAATTCTTTTTTCCCTAACGACCACTACATTTCGTTACTTTTGTTTCAAGTAATTTTGATTATTTTTGGCTTTTCATTCAAATTATAATTACTTTTAATAATTAGCTTTGAAATTTATCGTACTATTTCGCATAAGTAAATTCTCGTCAATGCTTCATCATATCGATTTGAATTTAATTGTCAATAATTTTCTAATACCTGTTTTATGGGCAAAGTAACGCAGACACGTTAGAGTCACTCCAATCGTCTATAAATGTTCATCCGTTCATTATGGCGAAATTAAAATTTACGAACGACCGAATACTTTATTCATGCTTTCCTTATCAACTGCCGCAATTATTTGCCATTGAATTCGCCATTAATATCGGTTATCAAATTACACCCAACTCGAAGGAACGATGGAACAAACCGTACATTTTAATTGCCTCCATTTAACGACGAAAACGATCTGTTCCGAAAAGTTCTGGCTGACACATGAACCATGAAATTTCGGAGAATTATGAGGAAACACCTTGACCAGAGTTACTTCTTCACGTTCTTGAAGCTCAGTAGCCCCATTCCAGAAGACAAATCGTTAGCAAACATGTATTTCATTTTTCCTGTCGTTTGCATATACATACATACATACATTGTACATATTCTAGCCATTTCACAAGACAGGTGAACACTCGCACATACGGTAGGAATTTTTACACAATTTAATTGGTTGCTATTTTAAGGACGAAAGTGAGACATTCAAATTTTTGTAGTATTGCTTTGCAAGACATTTTCATCGATATATTTATGTCATCAGAACTTTAGTGAAATAGTCTCTAAAAATATATCACTATTCCAAAGTTAATACAAACTGTATTAAAAAGTGTGGATGTCACAAATTCTGAAACAAGTTAAAACGTAGTTGCTTTTCAACGCTGTAAGGTTTGCTGTGAGCCTTGCAGCGTAGAATAATAAAGAGGTTACATATGTATCACCTTAGATAAACATTTTCAAAATGTTATAGAAAAGTACGATATTAAAATTCTAAAAATTGAATAAGTTATAGCACTGTGGGTAGAAAAAGAATTCAAGTCTAAAGATGTCAGAATTATCCAGAAATTGGACAGATTAACTTAGGATTACAAATAACAACGAATTTATTTATAAATACTAGCCATCTTTTATATTTTATACAGTATTGTCTAAACAAGTTCAAAGTTTAACAAATTCTATTTAGTATTTAATTATTAAAAATTTGCAATTTTTCCGAGCTCATGACAGTATATGTATAAGCCCTTAAAACGTTTGGAATTTTTTTAATCATTCTATTCTTTATTTACGGCTCCGTTTATAAGTTATTAAATTCATCCATTTTTCCTAGCATCAAGTAATCTAAATACTATGGACATGATTATGCTCCCTCATAATGTATCGATTATAGGCGTATTAGTCTATCTATGTTTGTAAAATTACCATTAGCAAACATGTCGATGCGTTTATGTTACAGTCTCATCCCATATTCCTGTACAGCTCAATTGGTTCGATCAAAACTTGGGTATAACTGATTTTTCGCTGATTCACCAAGGAACTGTGCATTCTGTACCAAAAAGATCGTGGATTATGTATAGATCCAAGTGACCTGAACGGCTGAACGTCTAAGTTAGCAAAATCTTATAGCAGATTGTTGGATAGTTGCAAGCCGGACGCTGTATGTATGTACATACATAAATACTCGCATACATACATACACCGATGCTTCGATCTGCAGTATCGAAGGATCTGTGTATAATGATTTACTGCTCATCTTCGACGCGCAGTACTAAACTGGGAGCCAGTAGCGTGTAGAGTGGGAGATCCGTCTCCTCTGCTGTCATGGTCCTATATGCCGGGGGATAATCGGTCAACTTCCATGTCGATCGCTGTACGTACATACATACGGGGACTTCAATTAGGGTTGGACGCCGACGCACAGTTGGGCGTATGTGTATACTATACCTATATACAGGGTGTCCCAGCAAACGTGCACGTCCCTGAAGCAGGTGATAGCTGAGGTAATTCTAATATAGGGCAGTGACATTCGTAATGTCGTATCTTAATTCGTGATCGAGTTATTAACGAAAAACGATAGCGAACCATAGGGCTCCGTTGGGCCCAGAGGCGCGACAGTTCCTACTGGTGCAGGCCTGCTACTGTCGCGCCGCCAGGCCCAACGAAGCCCTCTGATTGGCTATCGTTTTTCGTTAATAACTCGGTCACGAATTAAGTCACTTCCGTATACTAGAATTACCTCAGCTATCACCTGCTTTAGGGACGTGCACGTTTGCTGGGACACCCTGTATATACATACACTGGATAGTAATGCTGGACATTAGATCGAAATATGTAAGTTAAAACTTTAACATTTGAATAAATTTTCACGAACCCATGAACGATTCATAATTATGTTCCACACTATTTTTACATTTGGTGTCACTATTTGTTCTCAGATATGCAATATTAAGTATATTATTAAAATTTTCGTTTTTTAAAATATATTAATAAATTCTGATCCGGCAATGTCAGATCTACAGCTGCATATCACTACATTTCACAAAGACATGTTACTGGAAACCAAAATACTTTTCCATAAAGAAATAGTTTCGGTCCAGTGAACGCTAAACATTAATCATTTTTCATAAAAAATAATAAAAGTTTATCAAATTATAATGAGTATATGGAGAAATATTTTCGATGCATTTATTTAATAGTTATTTAACGACCAATCATGTTCCGCACTCGTGCCGCTGTCTGTCGTTCACCCCTACTTACGACTCGTAATTCTATCATGTTCCTACAGTCTTCATGTTAGAACAGAGGTGGGGCAAAAACGAGACAGAGTGTAAGTAAACGTGGCAGTTTTTCAGCGCCCACACACTGTGGCCCCTGGTGTGCACGCTTAGGGTGCATAGTGGGGCACAAGGTGACTCGGTACACAATTGTGACTTATGTACACCTGGTCAAATTGAAGTTGAACCTCTAGTGCTTTCCCCACTCTGACCGCTTTTAGCTGCTTCCTGGTGCTGCCCAGGAAGGGCCAAATAATAATACTGTATTTATCGCACAGCATGAAACGGACCCAAAAATGACGGACCGCGTGGATGACCCGGGAAGTCCCTTTCCCTGTTACTTGGGCTACTGGTGCAGATTCAATGCCACGGGATATACACTTATCTTCCCTAATGTTTGACAGCAATAGTACGCCTCGTCCCTAATCCAGACCTTACACGTACAATCTAGATTTATTTCTTCTACTCCCTGTCTATCGCCCTGCTCAACCAAAAGACACGAATGTAGTGGATGAGAGAAGCATGTGGGGGAATCCTGTCTTTCTAACCCAGACCTTCCTAGGGTCTAGGAAGACTAAGGTAAACGTGGGGAGTGTTGTTTCGCTTCGATGTTCAATTCATTTTATCGGGAACAGTTTTATGTCGTAGTATCAAACGACTTTGGATCAAACAATGGCGTGATATAACTTCCGATGTATAGGTCTTTATATCCTGGAGCGTCGTAATAATCTTACTATAATAATATAATAGTCACCGCAATAAAACTGTACCGATATTTTTTTTTGATATTTTCCGATAAAATTTGATAGTCAGCCGAAATATCCCGATAACGAATACAAATGTCAGACCGCAAGTGAATGGTTTGTTTAAAGTACCATAGTGATATAAATATCACATTTGCTCAGTTTTACGTTAAAGTGCTCACTATCATCGATAAAAAAAGCTACGCCCAATACTTCACCTTTACTACGATCTATGGAACGCGTTCATGCGTGGCACCGTAACGTCGTTTCCGAAACGAATAACAAAGCACAACTAAACTGGTTCCGATACACTACGTGACACTCACTGTAATCTGCACGTTCAAGTCAGGTCGAAATGGAACAAAAACATTTTTCCGGCTATGCCGGCTCAGTACCGGGCATTATTATTTACATTATTTACATCTCTGGATACCGGGAGCTACAGAATCGGCGGCAGTAATAACCGCAAATAGAATTTTCAATGTTCGGATAACCATTACTGGTATGTGTTCCTTTATGGTGTGTTGGGTAGAAGGGAAACAACGTATCGCAATTCGGGGGTCTCATGAAATAAGACCGTAAATTTGAAAAGTGTGTTTCTGAAAAAAATAAACTTACGTAATATTGTGAAAATCTGTTTCGTTTGTCAATATTATTTGTATCCTCAAAAAACCATACAAAATACAAAGATATGGGCCAAGTACAAATAGTGACTTCGGAATCGGTTGCTGATTAACATAAATTTCATCATATAGGTAAAGTATTTGAAATTAAACAAATGTGAGTAAGTATAAATTATTGCACCGATTCCACAGAGTATCATCATCGGAATTACATATATGGAAATTGCGGAAATTATGTAAATTGTTATTTTATGGAAAATTTGTGTATCACGAAACGTTTTAGTGAGTAAATATCATGTATATTTTTTAAAATCAATTGTCATTTCCTACCATTAATATTCATTTAATAGTACTGCAGACGGCGTACAGAAAACGCTGCTAAAGACTTAATACTAAAATAGCAAAAAAGCTTAAGATCGGACAGAATCGAAACCAACTTTTATTGGCTTGCAATCCAAAAATTGACTGAATCTAATAGGGCAGAATGAACACTCAGACGAACTTAGAACTATAACAAAATCGTAGATGAAATCTTTAAATGGCAAAAAAAATGTGAGAACTATTAATTATCCAAGACATATTAATAACTACAAAAATAAATATGATAAAAAGATAAAACCGACACGGAAATGCATCATATACCAAGTACCAAGTTTGCAGATTACGAAAACTTTAGGAATTGACTTTTTCTGGCATTTGGATCAAATGCCCTAGTGTGCGATGGTGGAGACAACGGAGTAGACGACGTATCTTAAAAAGGAACTATATGTATTTGAGGACAATTAACTCATAACTGGCCTGACCGATTTTGTCATTATTAGTCTGAAATTACTCGTCTCGCCGCTGCCATTCCATATAGTATCAAAAATTTAGAAAATTTTCGGTTCTAATGCCGTTTAAATACCCCGAAAATCGTGAGCTGATATTCCTTGAAAAGAGTCAAGTGACCAGTCGACGACTTTTGGACTTTGCCCAAGACAAAACCTTGTCCCTTGATTGCATGTTTGGAGGTCATAAATGTTGAGTTGAAAGTTGGCCAAAAAAAATATTAATCGTTAAGTATCCACGTGTATGTATCGGTAATACTTGACAAGTTGAATATGAATTTCACGTTTTTCCTAAACCAGGCAGAAGAATTATATTACCACTTTAATAATTGAAATTACAGGATTATATTACTGATAGTTATAATTTCATGAATATTCTTTTGCTTTTAATGATTTTTACTAAAAAAATGAAATGGGCAAAGATTGGTCACGACACAAGTGACAATCAACTTCCGTGGGAAGGAATGTTAGTTAACAAGTTATTACGTATTTCTAAGAATAGTAATAATTTCGCAATTATGTTACAAAATTTCGCAAATTTGATCATTTTAATAGGATAAATACATATATGCACATGCGTATATCCTATTAATATTGAGGATTTTGTGGCGTATGTTAGAAGTGTTTCTCATTGCGCAGTATTAACCCGCTATTTCCTATTAATACTGTAATTTATGAAAAACCTTGCCTACACGTATAAATATGACGAAACAATATTTTATAATAAAAAGCATGTATTATTGAGCTAAAAAAACCTTACCTTTAAGCTCAAGTTCAAAATTCCAATAAGAAATAAATAAATGAATATAATGAAAATTCAGTTAGAAGGATTATTTCTGTTCCAATATGTTATTGTATTATTGATTTTATCAGTAAGCTATATGATTGTTAATTTCCTGAGTCATAAGTTTACAATAATTTTTGAAATTAATGTTAATACCATTTTTAAGATAGAAGCGACACATTTTCCTCATTCACGTAAGTTTACGAGCGAAATTCATTAAAGAGTTTGCCTAGCAAATTTTCTTGCATATGATTATTCTCGTTAGAAAGGTGTTACTTTTCAAAAGAGACTTTGGAAAGCATCCTTTCCATCTCGCGTCCCCGTTTCACGCTGCGAATCTCTTAATTATTGCTTCTCTAGAATTACATTCATTGAATCACAACGGATAGACAAATTTCTTTTTAGACTCCTGAAAGATATTCCTCTACATTGAGATTTTCTGCTGATAATACAGGTTGTTTTAGAATATATTCTTTATGTTTTGAAAGATTAGATATTCCTTAAGGGTGGATTAATTGCATAAAAATGTTCAAATGATTTATGTGCACGTCTGTGTGTACATATTCTAACAGCGCAATGTTAAATCGTGAACAATAGTGTTTTCCAGGTGTTCTGATATTCCGAATGCTTACTTCTTGCACCAAGTTATCGAATGAATAATTGAGACTAGAAATACACAAGTACAGTTGTGGTGCGGCAGGTTGATGTATATAAATTGCATCGAATTTTACATTTCTGGTTATACGGTTGCGAACAATGGGTTGTGTTTACTGTGTTAGAAAAGTTGTGTAAAGTTTGCTCGTCATGAAAGAAGTTGGGTTTTTGTAAAATCAGTATACTGATACTCTCATACATGAGAGTGGTTAGGGTGTTAGTGACTGATACGGTAATTCGCAAAATCATACTAGCGAAAATTTGGTAGGTAAGTGATCGATAGAGATGAGTTTAGATATTGGTAGAAGGATTGATTTTGGAGATGCAAGGAACCGAAGCGGAAGGTAGTGATCGGCGGATTCTAAGAAAAGTTAATCGGTCCGGTAAATTGGTTAATTGCTGTAGTTTCGGTTCAGCAAGAATCTCACGGATTATGGTAGCGCCTTGCTGAAACCGGGCTCACATTTGACTTGGCTTAAAGTAGGAAATGTTAGTATCCATGTGGCTAATTCTGACATTTCATTTGTATTCTATTACAACATTACGGTGCAACGCACAACATACACAAGTTATGAAACACCCTGTATGTAACACAGTCACCAGTAAACGTTTGTCTATGTGGTTAAGGGTGAAGGGAAGATAGATACATTTTTTCATGGCAGGTTGGCGGCTCCAATGATGAATGACAGCGAATATGAAAAAGGGACAAGGAAAATGTTCTGATAATAACTGGTTGTGGGGCGAATAGAGACTAAATACGTGAAAACAGCCTCGTTTGTTTTTTTTTAAATTAATGGATGACGTTAAATTGCAGCGGGATATAAAAAGTTCGCATAAACTTTTCTAAAAATAATGTCTCTCTGTATATATTACTGCTCGTTTGTTAACAAAGTTACCGTAGATCTCTTTTAGCCAAGTTCTGAAACGAGGTTTGTCCCTTGGAGAGGCAAAAAAAAAACTAAGGAATGTCTTTCGTCTATCATGCTTATAGTCCGACCAAGAATTCTGCATCCATTAATTACAACTCGCATATTTTTACCTGAGCTTACCTGTAGATTCCTGAAAGCGTTACAAGCCAAAGGAACTAATGATTGTTAAACAAAATTTAGATAAATATTTCCAACTTTAGCATCAGAGACATTCATCAGCCGCAATCAAACTGAAACTCCTTCGTTATAATCCCAATAAACAGCATCACGCAAATATTTAAAAAAATAACTCGTCGAACAAATTCCATGAAATTCAGTCAAATTGAATGAAATGCAGCTGAAAAGTTTCGCAGGTAAATGCCGACGAGTCATAAACGTTCCGGCATGTTTCACGTGTTGGACCACAAGTTATTATATTCGAGTTTAGTTTAAACGCTGCGGGAACGTCGTTGCTTAGAGACACAGAGGTTCTTTAAGGATAGAATTTTACCAGGAACTCACCCGGCCAAGTTTCGCGAGGGAGCCCGTGTACCGCGAAACGAATTTATAAAGATGTTTTACATCTTACGACAAGCGCACAAAGGCCGGGAATTAGTGGGCCCACATAAGTGTGCCATAGCACAGTAGGCGCATTAAGATGGTAGCTATAGGGTCCCCATTCACTCGACGGTGCTATGGTTAACCGACATAATAATTATGTGGGCCTCCTTTTCACTGAGGGGGCCACGTGCACGTGATTCACGAGGATGGCTGTAGAAAAAAAAAGGGGAAAAAGAAAACGGGGAGTAAAAATCACACTTGCGTTGTATGCTTACTTCACGCAACCGTTTCCTATTTAACCCGTACCCCATTGTCGGGGGTAATTGCCATTTGTGTAGTAGGGTCAATGAGACTCGGTCCGTAAATATTTTAATGCGAGAAAGTGCTGACTTTCTGTAACGTCGATTCCATTGTCGTTCCTCTATTTCATTTATAATATAACCGGTTTTTGTACTTTGTCCGCGCGGAATTCGAGTATTTTTTTTTTATGGAGAGGGGGTGGGTTCATTATGACTAATTGTTATATGTTCAGTTTAATCAATCACGCCGCAAGTTAAATATTGGAACTACCGTATTGAGATTTTCGTTAAACTCACGAAATATCGTTCTTACTAAATATAAGTTCTTACACAATTTGGAACGTGTTTGTAATTTATCTTTTTTAGACACGAAATTGTTGCTGCTGGCGTCGTTTGGAATTTGAAACTTGGGCGAATCGTTATATAACGTTGATTGTGCTTGCTTTTCTTGTAGATATTTCTCCAATTCCCTTAAGGAATCCAAACATTTGTAACAAATGTGCCAGGAATTACACTTGCCCGGAATGTATCTTCATGAAAGAATAAGATTTAAGTTAATCTAAGAGTTCGGAATATTCATGGTTTCGTCAAGAAATAGCAATTACAGCGAGCCAAATGGATATTGCGTACAGCGAGGATATTTAATTCATTGAGGAGATTTTTTAGGCATGTAAACGTCTTTGCAAAAAGGTTAATTTATTAAGGTCCGTCAATGCAGCACCTTTGTAAATATATCTAGTTATCTGGACGAAGTGAGTTGAAACTAAAATGGATAATCTACAATAATGGATTAATCATACTAAGTGGACCGTCGTAAACCTCACCGTCTTACATCACCGTAGGAAAAATTCCTTCGGAATATTAAACAGATTTTTCTTTAAGCTCGGTAAGCATCTTTCAATTAATAAAAGTTGAAAGTAATGCCACACAAAAATCTGTGAATCTAAATCGATACTTCTCAGGTGCATTCTATTAATAATAAGTAGAAATTACTTGATGTGTTGTATAATTATATAATATACTTATAATATAAGTATTTAGTTATATAACTCGGCCAGATACATAATTAAACAACTAATGATAGAGAAGTATCATCCGCGGGTGTGTGGTCCCGAAAAATTGGTTGGTGTTATTACAAATAAATATCATTCAACGAAGTCGCGCAGGGTCATCAAAAAATATTGAAAAAATTAAAAAAATATATGCCTCAATTTTTTTATTATTGTGTATTAAAAAAAACACGCTTAGCCGAATATAAAGCGTTTTGAAACGAACGTGTATCAACTTTTCATAACAGATACCAAATCTAAATACATAACGAATCTTATACCCCGAAACACCGAGAAAATGTTGTGCGCCCCCGTTAAATTCTAATTGGTTACAGCATTGGCAGAATCCCGAGGTCAAGACGAACTTCACATATTTTTATTTGTTTGCACGTTGCTCGTTGTGAGTAACAGTTTGTACTACAGTTATCCAAAGTATCTCGCAGGTAGATGTGGAAATCCCGATAACCCAGATAGAGCGAGTTCAAGGAAGTAGCGCCCGGCGTGTCTCCGAGGGCTCTCGACAAAGCTCGAGTAAAATTGAACAAGGCGTAACATTGTCATCGTCCAATTACGCCCCGTGTAATCCACTTATTCTTATCTCCGGCGATTTCGTGAAAAAGACTACGCTTGACACCCGAGCTAGAAGAAATTAATTATGCATTCCATCAACTGCGACGAAAAGGAAATGATTTGGTGGAAAGGTAACGTGTTCGCAGAGAATGACACGCGTCTTTTACAGCTCGGCCTTCTACAATACAGAGTGCGAAACAGGAAGCAGTGAAACAGCATAGTGGGCAAGTTGGACTACGTCTTAATTACTTCAATTAAATTAGACGAGCGTTTTCGTTGCTCGTCGAGAGCCGAACGTATATGGGGCGCTAAGAGCCAGGTATCAGAAGGTCCGGAGGAGCCCGAGAATGTTTACTTTGCTATTTAAACTTTCCTGCCAGAATGTATTTACGAAATAATTTATTTCGCTTTGCAAAGTCGCCACATTAGTACCGGGGGCATAATAAGACGGTAATGATGATGCCACGACGTAGTAAATACATACATACGTGTATGTAGGTCCGTAACGAGCCCGCATTCAAAAATTGTTATGCCCAAAGTACGATGTTCGGGGCTAACCTTTTCTTCTTGCTGAAAGCGTCAGTTTTCCTTTAATTATTACGAGCCAAATTTAGATACATCTGCTCAGTTCTTAAATGTGGCCGAATAGTAGCGGAGAAGGAATGATTTCGTGAAGAAACATGGATTTTATCAATTTCATAAGCCACTGTTTTAATAAATTGATTTCATTAAAAATTCAATTATTAATAAATCTGTTGTATTAAAATTAATTAATTCGTTAAATGTCTTAAGCTCCATTGAAATTTATAAACGCGATTTGCTCTCATCGGGCAATATTCTAGGGTTTACAAAAAAATCACAGTAATGTAAATGTTGTATATATTCGCGATAATCACGATGACAAAAATAATAAAACTCAAACAACTAGACTAAAATCCTGTGGACACGGAATTCACAATCGATTGGTTCTATAATAAAATATGATGCATTGAAACCGACCTGACTTTAGCAAGATTAACGAATACTGGAATGAAAGATATAATTATAATTTGATTTATTTAATATTCGATATTCGAAATCTGTATTAATACATTTAAACCCCACGGTAGACTGCCCATCGCGTTTATTAAACCAGAATCCAAAAAGAACATGACTAATGACATATTACCATTTCTACAGTGTCGTGCAGCGAATTTAAAAAAGGGAATAACTCATTTCGACAGTAATGAATACTTAAAAAAAAAAAAGAAAAAATGCCACTTTTATCTCGAATCAAAAAAAGAGGAAATCCAATGCAGCAAGAAATTAAAAAAAAAAAGAATTATTCACGTGCGTTCAAAGCCGGAAAAAAAGACCCACGACTAATTAGGACGAGTTACAATGAAGAGCAGCTTGAAAGGTTGATAGAAGAGGTGGGGGGGGGGGGGGGTAGATGAGGAGAGGGGGTGGGATGGGTGGAATATACAATCAATTATATGCCATAGAAGTGAAACGTGGGTCGACGCGCGTCGGCCAGCGTCGGCACCATGGTGAATCGAATCGCGGGAATGCCCGTTGAAAAACATGCCGGTTCGAAAAATTAATTATACATTCCATCGTGCCGCAAAAAGGTGTAGTACACACAGAGGCGGTAGGGATCCACTTGTACCCTCCGCCCGATGAAAAGTGGTATTCAGTAAGAAAGAAGGGAGAAGAAAGGAATGGAGAGCGGGAGAGAAAGGGAGGAAAAAACGGACATCGAGGAGGTTTCGGGGGAGGGGGTGGGGGGTCTACGAAAAGGAGGAGTCCCGGGATTGAAGAAGTCCTCCCGTCTGTGCTTACACTTATAGATCTATACACGTGCACATATTTCTCCCGGTTCTCCTTTGTGTCGGCAGCGGTGTGTATAGGTGTATGCACGCCGATTGAATGAGAAAACCGGAAGAAGGACTGAATGGCGAAGGTGGATAAGTTCGTGAGCGTAAACAAGGGCTCATCAATCATCGAAGTGCAAGAAACGGGACGAGAGCCCATTGTGGATGGGGCTCTATAAGGAGGAATCCAGATATTTTCTATCTTCCTTGCCATATTTCTGTCACTCCCCCCCCCCCCTCCCCCTCTCCCCACCACTCCCGTCCGCCCTCGTCGTAGGAACTTCGATATATATCTGTCCGTGCATAAATCTCCCGACGCCTTCTTCGGGACACTTGAACTCCAACAAATATGTCAGTTCCTCGTCGGTAAGATGCACGATCCGTAAGATACATTATAAACCTTTCTGCGATTTAATATATGGGGCGGTTACAACAGATTCTTCGGCGGATAACGAATTCCGTTACACGTAGCTACGATCGCCAGCACCGCGAACGGTTGTAGCGATAAAAAGAGTTGTCAAACTCCAGGCACAATGTGCCGGTGTTGTTCCTTGTAATCGAGATAAATTGCGGGGGGGTAGGGGAGGGGGGTCAGAACCGTTTAATTATGCTAGTATGAAATAAATAGGTGGAACGGTTTATTTAGTTGCAAATTGCATGTAATAAATTCAATTGATTCACTGGATGAATTAACATTTTCATCCGATAAATTCAAATGTAACGAATTTGCCGGGAATTCTCTCGAAGATATATCAATTTGCGATTGAAATCATTGACTCGTCGAAATGATGGAAAAAATGATAATAACTGAAGCTGAACGTGTCGGTACTCGTCAAACGTGTATTGTCAACGGGAATAATTTTTCTTTTACATGTGTTGCCGGGAATTGGATTGATGTGAGCGGAATATTTTTTGCGAGGCGAGCGTGAGACGTAATGGTATTTTTTGTCATTAAATCGTTGACTCTCGGTTTGAATCGAATTTAATAGCAGGTATTTATCTGGCCTAGCGAAAAAAGAGCCAGACGTGAATCGAATCGTTTTGTGCGTCGCAAACGTCACGTGAAATTTGAATTGCAGTGTTCTACAGGTGGAATTCGTTTCGGGAACTCCGAACCAAGGTGTTTCACTTTTATTTGCCCTGTTTGTAAGATAGTAGCGCGGCATTCGATCAACTATCGGATCAAAGCTGCACAGCTAGGTCTTCGATAACAAATTTCTAAAGTAAATTTGTCTAACAATTTAATCTATCGAAAAAAAATGAACTGTTTCGCGGTTATCACTATATTACAGTAATTATTGCAAAGATACGAATCGATTGAGGAAGTCATGCCTAGGTGTCATCAGCTTCTAACGGGACTACGAAGGTATCAGGCAAAATAATACCGCATGTATTTCATTATATGGTATACTATCGAATAACGCCGAGTAAGTCGAATTACCCATACCTAGCCGGGTACATAATCAGTTTTGCAAAACCGATAATTGCCCGCATGGCAAAAGTGAATTATCGCTTACGGACTGCGGCTTGATAAAATTACACCACGAACTGCAGACGTTTCGTTTATTTCCATCGAGAGATGAGTCTCGCTTTAATTCCTTGCCTTTTGTCACGTGTCGAGTTTAATTGGATAGCATATCGTGCCTTTATCTTTTCAGTAATTATCTTTGCAAAACGTACATTCCGTTACGGAATGGGGAGACGAAGCTCTGAAGCCCCTTTTGTGTGATTGTACGCTTTAGCTACAGTTGCACTTCCAGCTTCGTTTTGGTAGCCTGTACGCGTATCGATTGGATTCTTTTAATCCGCCGGTTTCGGAGATCAACGGTTGTATGTATACACAACAGACATGCTTGATCGAATTTACCACCACCGTTCTGCTATATGCCGGCACGTTTAGTTACCGAATCTGGTTACTTTGCCCGTGGTCCATGTTAATTCCACCTTGTTTCCTGTCGCGTGAACCGCACCCCTTCCCCTTCACCCCCTCAAAAGAACCAGTGTGATATTAATGTAATGGTTATAACGTAGATAATATTAACATTATGAACGTAGACCGTATAATATTAATAACATTGTTACACAATGCAGTGGTAAATATCACATTATTCGTTCCATTATCCGTTTATTATTGCAGTTTCATATGATATCGTAATTACAATAGATACAAAATATCATTTTCAAGTAAATATGATGCAACATTGTGCAGCAAGTTCCGATATATTTTGCATAGAAATATTGATTATGCCGTCATATTTTTTGTTCTGATCGCTGTATCATTCACATGTTACACAGCGTGTCGTTATACAAATCTAATAATATCCCTCTATCAACTCGTGTAACTTTCAGCTCACATTTCAATTTATCCACGTTTTACCAAATAATTATAGCTTTTTTCATGGGATTTCGCATAAATCTTAATTCTATAACGTTAGCAAGACAACCAATATCAATATTTATGACCGTTGTCAGGCTCATCAACCTGAAACAACAAAATAAATGCAGTGCAAACTGTCCTGCAGTAAAAATAAGCGAAACCATTTGATCGACTTGATATTATTTGTGCTTCTGTCAGTGATTATCAAACTAAAAATACTGCAATTAATAGCTCTGGGCTCTTATACCAATTACAACCTACTTGTTTGCATTTAAATTTTCAATTTGTTACTGTTTTTTTTTTATGTTTATAGGCTGTTGATACCTAAAAGTCATGTAGTGAATATATTGCAATAAAATTGATTTTGATTGCAATATAACCGGGAGTGACTAAAGTTTACGGAAAAAATATCACTATCTACGAAAAGGAAGATTTAGTGAGTGCCCTTAATTTTTCCCAAGTTGTTACAAATCTGCTACGATATAGGTAATCGATGTTGTTTGGATTAAACAAGAATAAATGCTATTTAACAGCAATAATCGCAGCAATTATATTTGTTTCTATTATCTTTGATCTTCTCCGGTTATATTGCAATCAAAGCGGGTCTTCTACGACGTACCATTTCGGAGATATGATTTTTTAAAAACTTTTTACAAAAGGGGTTGTATCTCGATAGGGGGTGGTTTTTAGACAATACTTTATAGACTTTTTTTTTCATCTTTTGGTGCGTACTATCGACACTGAAAAAGTGTCCCAGAATTTTTGTTACACCCTGTATAGGTTTATAATTGCTGATTTTTCGTTCTCCCAATCTTTTTGGATTTAAAACAAAAATTCGGCCCATAGAGGGATATATTACGGTGAATAATAACATAAGTTGTGTCACTTAACCTCGGATGGTCTGCCGTTTTTCAGTAATAACTCTCCAGCGAAAGATACGGTAAATCGGCGTAGGATATTACGCACAAGAACGATTTGCTTTAGAATTGTTTCAGGTATCACCCTATAGAATGTTAACGCACTTTTATCGGACTTCCCGTATACGTAGTCACTGTACAAGACGACGAAAATTATTCGCCCGAGAGAGTCGTCACTGTGAAATCACATCGCATCGTCAGAAATAAATTTATTCGTCTTTTGTGAATAGGTCGTCCGGGCGCGTTATAGGAAAATTCATTGAAAGTCGTAAACCGATCGGCGCCGACATATCATCGAGGATATCGGCGGTCAGTGACATCGGGAATACTCATGGTATTCGAAACGTTTACTCGGATATTGTAGTTTGAGAATCCGGAGAAGGTTCCGACAGGATGGGGCCAGTACAAAGGGACTTCCTCTTTGGGAGTTTGGTATCGAGCACTAAATAAAATTCCTCTTGTCTCTACCTTCGACGCGGAAGGGTCGGATCTCATGGAGCAAAGAATGCAAGAATGAAGCCCGATAAATTCTCATTTCTTCGCCAAATTGTTAGCCGAAAGCAGCATTCCGCTATTTTCTGATGATTCTGTTAGCTCGAGTTGTGGACGTAGTTGGGTACCGTAGTTAAAGGTATTGACGGCGCAGTTGGAAAGATGTCTGACGATATCTACGGTTTTACCACTGCGGTAACTGCCTCTTTCGCAGTCATTACTAAAGAACATCACTTGGAACATTTAGTGTGTGCAGAAGAAATACGTATCACAATGTCGCGATACGAGATTCTCGATCACAATAGTTGGGCTACTGAATTTTTACGGTTGGCTTCGATGCAAAATTTACCGCGGACAATGACCGTGAAATATTTGGATCGATATTTCGAGAATTACGAAAATTATGGTGGAAGATCCAAAATCACATAAAATTGTGACATAAATTTTTACAAAAAATCAAAACTTGCTAAGAACAGACTTGTATGCACATTTTGGATGCTGTATTTGGCGCGCAATACGTTCACGAAGGGCTCATATCAATTTCTCTAAAATTCCGTTAACGGCGGACAAATTCTATGAAAATTCGTAAGCGGCATTTTGTAGTAGTGAATCAGTGCAGAAATTCTGTTAAGATATTAGTTTTTACATTTATTTCGTAAAAAGGGCTCCAGTGTTTCATACGTGTTGAATAAAAATATAAGAAAATTGAAAATGTTGTAAGCTCTAAGTATGATATTTTAATATGAGAATATGATAAATAGGAATTCAAACTTGCGTAAAGGATTGCGTGAAAGCTTTAATTTCTTGAAAAATTTTTAACTAAAACGAATGACCTGCCGTGTTCTAACAACTCTGTTAATTTGATTACAGTGACGTCGTTGGACATCAAAATACAGATAGCCTTATTGTAATTGTGAACCGTAGAAAATTTAAGCCTCCCATGTACTGACACGAAAGGCCGTGATAGAAATAACAAAATATGATACGATACAATTGGAATAAATAGTGTAAAATGAAGTCATGTAACGCTTTAGGAAGTTTCGATGTCCCCGGAAAGTTGGCAGTTTATATTACAGTTTCAGTTCAGTTCAAGATACTAGTTGAATACTGCAATTAACGGGGTTCACAATGAAATGGAAGAGCCATAAGTAACTGAGGTTCGAGATACAAGAATTCCCTGCCGGATGTGCAGAGAACAAAAATAATAATACTGATAACGATTCTGTAGTTACACAGAAGAATGGGTCGTGACGCTTTGTGAATTTTACGAAGAAGTTAAACGTACACGGTTGACAAAACTGGTACTTCATTAAAGAAGCTTAACCGTAGACCAAGATTATGAAGCGTCTTTAACACCTTTCATCTTTCACCGCCCTGGCAACAAGAGTCACGGGTGGTCTTCGTTCTTAACCGCGCCACGTGCCACGCTTATCACTCTTCTGTTCTCTTCATCCAAACAGCTCTTACTCTGTCACGCGCTCGCACTCACCACGATGCCCTAGTATACTTTAAAGCCTAACGAGAAATTACAAAAGAAGCTATGTACCAAATTCCCTCGTTTCTAGACTGACATTTACTTTGCCATGATCAAATAGATTAAATCCTACCGGAGATAAGAAGTTTCTCGTCAATGTAAACAGATCCAGGGTGATTGTTTGTGATACGAGAATCGATGGCTCGTATGTTTACCTGTAGGTACAACATACAGTATCACACAGCTGTCACTCAACAGGGAGTAAGATGGAGCCACAATGGAAACAGGTTTTGTCGTGATGTGTGCCGTCTGCTTAGAATTGACGAAGTTCTAGAACATGGTTTAGCACAGTATGGAACAGAGGAGAAAAGCTATCACCTCTAGTCGCAGTTTATTTTGTTGGCATCCCATCACACGCACCACCGGCTCGATAGTAAGGAATACTCGGGGCTCAATCCTGTCGAAGAATATGTTAACGTCTTCTTCACCTATTGGAAAAACTAACCGGCTGTTGCACAAATCAGTTGGCTAAATGATTCAAAGTGCAGAATGGTGGATATATACTTTGTAGCCGCGGAATTTATGGGCAAATGATAAGTTTCTCTTTTTCCAGGTTGATAAGATCAGGCTCATGCATTTGGTGCGTGATATGATATAGACGGTAGAGGGAAATTGAAATATCGTGATTTATTTAATGTCAAGCAGCAAGCTATGTTTCTTATTCCATTCTGCCACCGAAGAATAGGATCCCCGGGGAGAATCGTGAGCGATATATCAGGATGGTACACGATAAATTCTGATTCCTTGACAAAATAGAAATTGGCAAAGCGATTGCACTACCCGACGGTGATACTGTTAACCGTACTTCATCAAGTAATATGTCTCGACGATTAATGGACTCAGCACAGTTGCGGCGATTATTAAACTTTCCGCTACATATCTGCATTACGCATTAATTATTTATTGTTAAATGCGCAATTTTCAGTGTCAACTGACCACCGCAACCACATTTAACTGTGTTTATCTCACCGTATTTGAAATCGTGATTCAAGACACTTCTAAACTTTTCCAGTATAATGTAGTATGTATGTTCAAAAGTCTTTTATAACGCGAGATAATTAACATGATAACTCTAAAAATTACGTGTTAGAAGATGCTGATTTTTATAAATATTCTACATACAGTACCATTAAGTAAAAAAAAGTCCAAAGAGATCAGGTCTATAATCCTTTCCACTTTACATGTGACGCCTCCATCCAGAAATATAGACAAACAATAAAAATTCTTTTCCAAACGTCGCGTTTCCACTAATTTAGAACTGTCATAGATTCCTGAAAAACACAGGTCCGTACAACTGATCAAGGTTATTCGTATCAAGTCCCCTCTCCAAAGCGACGGGGTAAAATAACTTCGAGAAATCGTCCATTCTCTGAAATCGCGGTTCCCTTTTACTTTTTATCATCCAGTACAAGCAGCCGTCCTATTGAAGCCAGCTCGAACAAAGCCGAATGAGTTTAAGGCTTTGATCATTTTCTCCGTTTCGCTCATTCGTTCAACATTAGATCAACGTTCGCAAAGAAAGCGTCGAAGCGATCCTTTACTGCGAAAACCAAAGAACCGTCTGTCCCCAATCCCGATTTTAGTCCTGGCCCCTGACGAAATTCACGCGATGGCAGTTCCGCCGTTCTTGACACCCGCGCTAATCTTTCCACTTGCTGACGTAACAAACACGCGTATAAGTTATAACGCGCCTCGGCTCGTGAACACGTGCGATGGAGAAGGACACTGGGAGGACGTGATACGAGGATAGAGACAGAGGAAGAGAGAGGGAGCAGAACGCGCGCATTCAAATGCACACCAATCGAGTTACGGGCCAAGAGTTTCCTAATGCCGGGAATTGCAGAGAGTGTTGAGATTCTAAGTGCAGGTACAAGGTAAGTTACGATGCCGCGAGGGAGGGAGGGAGCGAGACTGCGAGAGCGGAAAAGGAACCGACGGAGAGGTACAGGAAGAGGGCAAGCTACGCCTTGATTTCTCCGAAATAGTTCAAGGAAACCAGGAGGTGTTTGAGGATGCGTCTCTAATGAGACAAGGAAATTCCTAATAATGGTAAGTATTCCCGAATAGCGTTTCGAAAATTACACTAACGTCTAGGGACATTTCACGACCACTCCATCAACGCAACGCTTCAGACAAGGCGGCTAGAAAACTGTTACAATTTATGCGTTAACTTTTTCAACCAGATTGTCCCGTTTATTGTTGAAATTGATCAATTATTAATTACGATGAAGACCAAATTTTGTATATTAAAATTTGACGGATTCAGGGTAGAAATTACGAAATTGGAGTTGAATTTGCTGGAACTATTTGTACGGCAATATGTTACTCGAATATTGTATATAATATTAATATATTCAGCGAACACGTGTCACGAATTATTAATTTCAATTTATTTCAATGTTTACTGATAATAATTTCTAGCGTGACAGTGAAACTATAATTAAAACTAATTACTTTGTCCTAAAAGGAAAAGTGATTTTTATAACAACAGTATATGAATCGTGTAAAACGTAACATGTTACTGCAACCCTAACAATGAGAAAGAAAATATTTAGAAAAAAAATATGGAATGTACAAAACATTTTGATTCTAATTTACAATTTTTAGCTAGCCCCGAACAGGATTCTACTTTTTCGAAATTCGTAATATAATGCTGAACGTGTTTTCATGGGCCAGATATTTCACCGGCAAAAACTTTCGAGAGCGAAACATTGTAGTATCACTGAATATTCAATTATCCAGTCGAATAAAGTTTCCCATAAACAACTCCTCTCCACTGTTCCAATACTTATTAAATAATAGTATCGCCCCAGACAGCTAGAACAATTCTTCTTGGAATAAGAAACAAAGATTCGATCTAGAAATTTATCGGCATTATTTATCATGGTATAACAAAGTCCAGCTCGATTCTATTTCCTTGAAAAGTGAATTCGGATAGTCGGCGTTTGTTTTTCGCTTCACCAATTCAATTTCCCTTCCAGCCCTTGCGAACACGACCACAAACGTAACCATCGCCACGTACCACAAGAACGTATCATTCCGTGATCCATACCGGCACACTCGATCATCCGAGCACTCCCGTATCGAAATTCTGTATCACGGTGGCCAGACACGTGACGTTCTTCATCCCCCTCTCATGATGGTAGAACTGGTAGGAGAGCATTGGCATTTATGTCAACAAGCCATACGCCTGGACCACACGTCAAAAAGAGTACGCCAGAAAGGCAGCCTGAACCCACATGATGGAAAGAAACAGAGGGGACAAGAGCCGGGGCGCTCATGGGACGGGGATGAATGGGAACGTAACAGGGCACGTATTTCGATTTATAACACCGAGCCATGGCATTGTTGATCGCCGAGGCAACACCTGGACGGTTCTGGAAAGCATGCTGAGGGCTTTTCATTTTGGTACATGCGTTTAGCGTAATCGAAAGCCAGCTAGGGGTTAGGATCATCGAAGCTGGAGGCTGGGCTGGTGTTCGCCGTGGCGGTAGAAAAGAATCGGGTGAAAAGGTAATACGAAGGGGTGACCGTAAGAGGGAAACTGACGGACAGTGGGTACAGCCAAATGAGAGTGAAAGGTGAGAGAGGCTCGAAAAGGGGTGACATATGCACCACCAACCATCACTTGACGGATCCCTGTAACTCACTCATTTCGCCCTTTACACACGTGAAAAGAGAGAAGTCGGGGAGAGAGTGGTAGAGTTAAGTGTTCGCCAAAAGTGCCAATTTCGAGGCGTGTGCGGCCCATCTTATTACGCCGCTTGCTGGACACAGTCTACAAGGGAGAACGGAATCGTGTACACCGCAAATGTGGAAGCGCATTATCGTTCTCTCTACGTACCCACACGGTTTACCCTTCCACGGCCCTGATGGACCTATCTAACGATAGCCACTGCGAAGCCGCAGTCAGAGGCGGGACCAATTTATTCGGTTCAAGTGCAATTAATTGCACACCTAAAGTGTTGGGGAATTAGGATATGGACGGGTTTCGAAAACGATTTAAGAAAATACACCTATTGCATGCTGTTACTTTTGGGGATAAAAATACATATCCACAAAAAGCATCGAAAATGCAAAGCTATGGGCCAAGTACAAGAGAATGTTACATTGGAATAGGTTGCTCATTAACATAATTTTTACACGGGATTTGAAATCAATCAAATGTGAGCAAGTACAAATTATTGTAGAGCAACGACACAATACTATCGCTAAGTAAATATATACAATTAACTAAATTTCCCAAAATATGGTGTCTTCTCATTTAATGACTAAATCTGTTTACTGCTCTATTAAATGTACTTGGTGGCCCGCTTTTTACGAAGCTTGATGTCAAAAACGTAACGTAACAAACATTTCTAATTTAATATGTTAACAATCTGGATGTGTGTGAGAGGAAATTACATATACATATTGTAGTGTATTTCAACAATTGATGTTAAAATAAATTAAAAAGGAACGACGTGAGATATTTAAAGGACTTTCATTCTAAACAGTAAGAAGCCCGCTTTATACTGTGGTTCAGCAACTCTCTTTTAATGTCACACATTCCCAAATATTTAAGCTTAGGGGAGTTGATACTACAGGTATTTTTTACCATCGAACCTTCGTAAAAAGCGGGCCACCAAGTACATTTAATAGAGCAGTAAACAGATTTAGTCATTAAATGAGAAGACACCATATTTTGGGAAATTTAGTTAATTGTATATATTTACTTAGCGATAGTATTGTGTCGTTGCTCTACAATAATTTGTACTTGCTCACATTTGATTGATTTCAAATCCCGTGTAAAAATTATGTTAATGAGCAACCTATTCCAATGTAACATTCTCTTGTACTTGGCCCATAGCTTTGCATTTTCGATGCTTTTTGTGGATTTCACTCGATTCGTAGAATTATGTAAAGTACAGTATGTTTTTTTATTGAAATACTTGTTATTAAAGAAATAAGGAAATAAAGAAATCAGGGAATGCAGGAAAATAAAGGAATATACAGATCTCATTATTATAATAATTTTGCAATCATGATGTGGCAAAATGTAAAAAATTATCCTTTAAATGTTATTTATGTTTAAAAAATATAGTAACCAGAACTATGTGTTTTCAAATTTAAAAAAATTCTTTGAAGACGTGAATAAAAAAATCAGAGACTCTTCCCGAGACAGTAAACATTTAGTCTAGGTACTAGGACTTGCATATATTGTCAGTAATATTGAAAAAGAAAACACATTTTAAGGAATTAACAAAATAATAAACATTTAATTATTGCAAGACAGTGACGATTTTGTACCTTTGGTTTTTAAATTCTTAATTCGAAAATTATAATAAACATAGAAGTGGCCAAAATGGTTTAATGAAAACGGGGTAAATTTAAAATAATGGTTAGTGTGAATTGCTGAAAAATGTTTTTAACTTTAGAACTTTAATATGGTCAAATGTATATCCTTGTAAACATTTTTCGATTTACGTATAACAACGTCATAATGTCCGTTAATCTTACGTATATTTCAACAACGGGTTTGAACAAAAAATAGTTTTTAACTATATATCATAACATTGTTACAAATAGATAAAGCACAATTTGGAGATTCAATAGCCGAGATGGTAAAGTGTCGATACGAAGCATGTAACAAAGATTATTTAACAGTGCTGGATAACCCGATAAAAATAATTTGCCTACTTTTTCTTGGAAGACCTGTTTATAGAACAATTTGATTATGTACTAAAGAAGAGCTTGTAGAAATTTGAAGATACGCTTCGACATGTATCGAAGTTTTAAAAATGAAACACATTAATTATTGATAACACTTTGAAAATTTCCGAATGACGTACTAATGCGTGCATCATGAAGGTGTCTACCTTTCCCTCTTTTTCGTAATAATTCCTTCTCGATGTGGCGTACTATGTCTCCGGATATAAACAAATGACACCGACTTCTTTGTCTCTATCTTTCCGTCACTCTGTCGCGCTCGCACTAGCCAAACAAACGACGCGACGCGACTTGGCCACGCAAGCATGTGTGAGAGCGCGGCTGACGACAAAGCAATGCGGAATTTAACATGATTCGAATTTTTCTAGCATAAGGGCCTCTCTTTCTTTACTTCTGTCTGTCACGCTTGCACTCCTAGCGCAGCCGTAGCGACAGCCCTGAGCAACGGTGCGTCTTCGTCAATCGTGGTCACTCATTAATTTTATTTTAAACATTTCTAATTACTTTATCGGGCATTTAAGTAATATTTATTTTCAATATTTCTTAATTTATTTCTTATTCATTTGAAAAAAAGTCGGCGTTTAATCTGTTTTGAGCGTATTGTTGCGATATATTGTTAAGCTTAAGTTTCAAAATCAAATACATTTCTTTTACAATTTAAGAAACCATTATGTTAAATTTATAAATTATTGATAACCCTTGAAGATTTTCTGAATACCAATAAGCGACTCTTGTATTTGGTCCGAGACAAAACCTTGTCTCTTGATTTTTTTCCGGCATGTCTCAGATTACATAGAAAAATCTACGTTATCGACAGAAAAATTATCTCGCATGGTATGAAACATATGTTAGGGTTTGACACCGGACTGCGTGACAGGCTGAACATGGAGATGGAGAAGGAGGAGAGGAAGAAGACGACGTTTCTTACAAAAACCTCGACTTTTTAGATCAAAATATCTCGCGATTGGCTTGATGGATCTTCTCGTAGTTAGGCTTAAATTACTCGGGTGGACGTCCCATACAAGAATATCACCATAGTTTGGGAGAAATATGCGTATTTAATGCGTTTGAATACCCCGAAAACCTCGATCTAATTCTTCCGGAAAAGAGTAGTTCAGGTCTACCAGTCGGGAACTCTTGTACTTGGCCCGAGTCAAGACCTTAACTCTTGATATTGGTCAGATCTTTCAAGATATGGACGGGTTTCGAAAATGATTTAAAAAAATTCACTTATTGTATGCTGATAGTTTTGGGGATATAAACATATCGCTCAGGTCTTCAGAAGACGTCTCAATGAATCGATAAATGTTCATAACTTGCTCTTGTAGACAAGCGAGCTTCATAGGTTCCTAATTACTCGCGCGTCGACCGAAGACAATGGTGACGTGCTTGAAAAGCAGTAAGACAAACGTAACGACCTCCATAGTGGTACTTCGGTTGATGATTGAATAAACGGATGGTTCTGTGTGCGCTGATTTATTACCCATCCTAGGAGAGAACGTGAAAGTGATTACATTGCTGTTTTAGGTGAGGATAGGAAAGAAAGGTAGAAGTGAAAGGCATATGGGAAGAGAGGGAAAGTGGAGAAAGGAAGAACGTGTGTGTGCGATCGATGGAATCGTTTCGGTTGGCGAATTATCTGCCAAATCCAATCGAACACATCATTGGTGGTAGACTCATTCCATACGAAACCAACCACTTTTTGGTATATAATCTGGTAAAGTTTTCAAAATCTCTGACACCACAGTCCATGGCGTACCAAATACAAAGCCAAATTTGTTTTTTTTTAATTCTTTAAATTACAAAAAAAATGGACTATGAATGAAAAATGGAAAAATGGACTATGTCAAAAGTTTCTATCTCGGAAACGACAAAACGTAGCAACAATTTTTGTTCATTCTAACGGAAAAGGGCAGAACATTTTAATAACAAAAACAATTTACAATATTAATGTAACGATATATAATGAACGTTGGCAACTCATTTGCACCGAAACAGAATAGTCAGTAACAATGAAAATCTATTTGGTTTAACAAAAATGATTTGTTAAACGCATATTTATCAATTTCCATTAAGATAATATTGACAACTAAATTAAAAGAATCGTGTAGATTGTGCTCTTTTCCAACACAAACTCCATCCAAGTATTACACAACCTTCCTTTCATTCCCTAGATTCTTCACAACATTCTGATGTCTATTTTTTAATGCAAAGCATTACAGTGCGTGGAAATTTTCTTTGTAAAGCATTCCGTTCAGTGCTTTTAAACCGGAACCGATAGGGAATGTTTCGACAAAGGAAGATATCCCGTTAAACAGAAAGATGGGTATCGAGGGCGTATTTTGATTAATAAAATTCTTCTGCAGTAAAATATTTTAATTCCCGCTTGAATTGCGCCGTTAAGTGAAAACTTTCATTTATCCTTCATTATGGTTAAAAAAAGTACCAATCACAGTATATAAACCCTATTCAAAACGCCTCATCGAGAATGGAGAACTTTATATAACGTCGTCACGGGCCACGGTGACGGAACGATGGTTCCAGCAAACTTCGATCTTAAATGATTAATTAAGCGTCGGTCGAACGTGATTGAACAAGTACTCGAGGTCAGAGCAGGAAGGGCATTACGGACCCGTTACTGCTTCCAGTGTAGCCAACAATGGGGCACTTCCACAGGGGCGAGATGAAATTATTTGGTCGATGCGCAATTATTGAGACCTGCTTTGTAACGCATGCTTGTAACCCGCAGGCGTTACGCCAAAACGCGACGAAGACTAAGCTGGGAATATTGTTGGAGGTAAATTGCTGTGTTCCGTTTAAATTTGCGCAATAACGGAGAATCGAACAAGCAACCACGTTAAATTATTTTCACCGAACTTTATATCACGTCTGGCTTATCAAACTGCAACTACAACTTTCTTTTAAACTGATCTGAGAATTCTGGAAGTATCAAATGAACCTCTATTCGAACTTGTCGATAGAAAAGACAAAGTAATTCAGGTACCAAGGAGTCCTCACTGCTTCCCTACAAACGTACTGACTAACTCGAAGACGTTTGTTATCCTTGGCCATCACAAATCACCTTAAGAACTGTTTATGGCTAGAACAGTTGTTGTATTCTGTCATTTTACTGTTTATATGCCCTTTTATTGAGTTTATACTAAACCGCGGACATACATGTACACATATACTGTTTATGCTATATGTATAATATCTAATGCATATCACGTAATTACTATGCCTACTCAATAAAGGAACCACCAATGATTATCATGAATCCATGGCATTCTGCTCAGATTATTTTTTATCTCACAATTGTCAGTCTAACTCGCCATTTGTTTCGTCTAATGTTTATTGAGACAAAAAGTCGTGATGCTTGAAATCATTACCCTTTCTTTCACCTAACAACGGTATCAAGCCGTTTTTTTTTACTGTTACATACATACGCGGTGTCTGCATCGATCTTGCGTGTAAACAGGGGACTCGACGCGAAAAACAGTGCTGCTGTTACGCAAGATAACGTGTAAGAATATTGACGTTGTCCGCTGGAAATCTGATATAACGAGGATTCTTTGTCCAGGTGAAAAATGTGGTATGATGTTTTGGGGATGTAGTTTCAATTGCGATTTTGGGTAGATAATAATAACATTCTCGTGTGCGGAGAGAAGGGATTCTAGACAGCTTGTGTCGGAGAGACCAGGGGCTGAGTAGCAGTTGAAGTTGAATTATTACCAGAATAGTATTTGATGCTTCATATTGCCGTGTGCCGGGAATTGTTGGGATGATTGATATCAAGGTAACTGGAATATTAATAACGGGTCGAAGTCACGGTAATTGGAATATTAACCCTAGGCTGGAATGCCAAAAATAAATGTTCTGGTGCGGTGGGACACTTTGCATGAATAAGACTTTTGAGATATTGTAAAAAACACGAAAATTTTATTGCGGCCCTTTGGGCGTGTACCACGTCAAGTAATTAGGGATTTCGGAGATATGTCACGGATTTTGATAAAATTTGAATATTCACAACGCAACAAAAGTCTTGTCTTGTCTCAACAGCGGTAGTTATGAAAACTATTCTTTGTGAACAGATGCCGCTAGGCGTTATGTTTAGAGGTCATTTTTACGTTGATGCAAAAAAGTGTTGAAAATTAATATTAAATGAAATCCAAGTTCAAAAAATTAAAAATAGTTTTTCATAATTTAAAAACGGGTTACAATTAATTTATATTTATTTATAAAACTTTCAGGTTTTCTCATACAAATGGTTTATTGGTTCATTTATAGTTTAAGGAATATAAAATAAAAAAAAATATACTAAACTTCGACTGTCTGACACTAAAAAAGTATTGAATATTTTGTGAGTTCATTTAAATGGGTTTTTTTTTACATTACCTATACTATATTAAAACTTTACTTGAATCCGTGATATCGATGCAAAAACTCTGATCACTTGATGTGGATTGCATCTATAATACCATTTGCGGGCGTAAATTATTGAATAGTAAGAGAATAAACGACTAAAGTTACAAAAATTGGAGGAATGTGTGAGATATCTCAATAGGCATACATAATTCCACCACCAAAATCAAGGTCAGATCTAGTTAATTTTTAAAGCACAATTAGTTCGTTTAGCCCCGAACCATTGATACAAGGACATTTATTGTGTATTTTTTCGTAAAGGGAGAGGCGGGGGACAAGCCCATTCCTATGAATTCTTTTCGATCCTGTGCTCCACTGAATGCGTGTCAGCTTTATGTGTAATAACGTATGATGACAGGGGACCAACAACCATTGTCACGCCTTTTTAATGGATGACGTGTACCCAACCACCGTAAAATCTATCATTCCCCATGGCGTTGAAAACACCGTGATGTAACCGTCCGAAATCATCAGAAGAAATATGTTGCCCATCTGAGAGTTCTCTATTAACGAATCTAATGTTTTCTCTAATAGGGTCTGCGGAAGAGTTCAACAAACAAAACGTTAACATAATACGAAAGGACATAGTAATAACGGTTTACTTGAACAAAACTACTAGGATATTATGTTCCCGTAGGAAAGTTCGATCGTCGGATACTCTATGCATTACATTAGGACTTTCACGGTTGTTTCTTCGTTCGGATAACATTTTCCCAATACGCGGACACACCGATTGAAAAACATTTCGTGGTGCCCGGAACGCATGTTTCTCGTGGAAGCCCATAAATATTAAGGACGGTTCAATATTTGACTTTTTAAGTACGGTGATTATGGGGCCGCATCGCCACGGGCGTAGAGAAATGTTTCACCTATTTTACATTCAAAGCGGTTGATATATTCATTCTAATCCTTCGATTCAGCAGCGGGTTCGTGAAAGCACCCGCTAGTCTTATGCGTCACTTGCAGCACCCCACGTGCGCCGGTTGTGTATGGGGGTTTCTTCTCCGTGTGTGCGTTATCTACGTCTGTTGGCAAGCTTAACTCGGCAACGGTATTACGGTCTACATACATACATACGTATGTATCTATATCGGGGCAAAATGAATTCCAGCATTTACCATTCAGAGCGTAGAAACAGAAAAGAAACGATGAACACTCACGGCTATTGTCGCGGCACAATGGAAACGTGTTCTTTCCCTACTTTTCTACTTAGCGAGATACATACACTCTTCCGCGTTGCTAGGAATCGTACCGAATAGATTTATTGCCACATGGAAAGAATATTAGCGTGTTACAGGCATTTTTTTGATCGGGGAAATTTCTGGTTAAACTATTTATTTGTACAGTGAAATCTGTGAAAAAAATGGTATTTGAGCCACGTTTATGTATTAAATAGGAGACAATACTCGTTTTGTATTCTTACGTCGGGTATTTTGTAACTACTACGAAATGTCTCATCTGTGAACATATGTGTGTAGCGCTGCTATTATACATATGTAGGGTATAAAAAAATGTCGGGAGCGTTTTTCAGGATCGATGATATGAATCAAAAGATGAAAAAAAAAACAATAAACAAAGGTCCGCCAACCACTCCCTTTCGAAATACACATCCTTTTTGAAAAATTAAAAATATATATACAAATATCTGAGAAATGGTACATCGTAGAGAACTGATTCTGCGTTTAAAAAAATTTACGAAAAATATATAACTATCTATGAAAAGGAAATCTTGACGAATGCCCTTATTTTATCTCAAGTTGTTAACAACTTACTATAATATAAAGAATTAAAGGTGTTTGGAATGAATACAAATAAATGCTACTTAACCGCAGTCATTCCAGCAGTTATGTTTTTTTTTCTTACAAATGTTGTTCACCCTGGTAATATTAAAATGGAAACCGGTCCTCTATTAAATACTTTCAATTTCGGAGATATAGTTTCTTAAAAAATTGTTTAGAAGGAATGTAAGATATCTTGATAGGAGATTGTTTGTAAACCTAAATTATTGTTTCTTTTTTAATTTTCTGATTTATATTATCGATCTAGAAAAAAGCTTCCCAACATGGTGTTATACCCTGTAGGTATACATATGTAGCATAATTACAGTCTAATAATTTTGTACTTCAACACCTCACACTTTATTGTCAATATAGCATTACAAAATTAAAAATTAAAAATACATAAAACAATAATAAAGTTGGGAATAAAAACGTAACGCTGCAAATTATTCACATGTAAAATTTAAAAACTCGCTTACATTTTTTGAAAAAGAGTGTTTTATAAATTACAACATAATGTTGAGTATTCGCTGACACACGTTTAATCTTATACATATGGCAGTAATGTATACTCCTTATGCTTATTGGAGTAATGTATACACGTATGCGTATGCGTCGGTGTTTTGTAATACATGGTTATGGTAATTTCGATCATACTACGGACTTTGTAATTTTCAAACTTGATATTTTCTACGGTGCGATGTTATTAGTGAAGGAAAGTTTTAATCTCGGTAGAAAAATCGGATTTCAAGATTAAAAAACATTCAAAACATGAAATCCGATTTCCGCGCAACCGCTGCAAATTACTTAAAAAAGTGCCATTTGAACTTCATTTGAAAAAAGAAGAAAATAAAAAAGAGTACGGCACAAAAATGAGTTTTCGAAACTCCGGAATTTCGTAACCGCAAGATTCTATATTACTGTGAAAATGAAATGTTTTTTCAATGATTTTGTTTTGCGGGCGATATTTACAAACCAACAAGCAATCTTGAATCAATGTTATTGTATTTGAATTAATTATATTCACGTGAAGCGTAAATTTACCGGGGTGGGTAATAAACTTCTTTCCACAACTGTATTGATCAGATGGCCATAAATAATAAAAGCAAGCAGAATTTAATTGTAATTTTATTTCACGAAATATTCAAAGTTTCACCAATTATTGAAACGTTTCAATTACTCGATCGTTATTATACATTAAAATATCAAAAGTAATTCGCAACTCTGCATCAGAAAACAATACCGTTCAAGTTTATCTTCCACGAATTCGCACTTCGGAATTTTTCCAACATTTTAATATTGCAAATATTTTCCCGTCCCGTATCCATTTCGGAAGTAGGTCTCAGACGCTCTAAAATACTCGGTAAATCTCACAGAAACAAACTGAGTCTCTCGAATTAATTCCCTAGATCCAATGATCAAAACATCGCAGCGAACGGAATCGGGCTAAACAATGCCAAAAAAACTCCCGGAACTTTTCTCCTGGACTGTAAATTCCGTGTCCCGCATGGCTCGGATGACCCGTCGCAATTTATCCGGCGATTCTCTGCCCGGCACGGAATGCGCCTTCTTTTCCGCGATTTCCAACTGAATCAGCGACATATTCACCCTAATCTATCCCCGGAGTTACCGGCAGAGCACCGCAGAGTGTTGCAAGACTTTTATGCGTTCGTTACGGTGATATATGCAAGCGACGACCCCATGCAGATGCACACGCGATTGCAGGTGCAACCGGAATGTGCCCGCCTCTATCTTCTCTTTTTTTTTTGTATTCTCTCCCTGATTTTTCCCGGCATGCGCATGCGTGGCGCTCGGGGGCTCCGGCGTCTGCAGTGCGGGCACGTGCGGTTTTAACGTGGAACAAAAGGAAAAACTCGTCGATGGTGCTTGCCGGGGTTGCTCTTTCAGCGACGCGAACCTTTCCCCCTCCCCCGGCCTGGAATTAATTTTTCGACGAGCGAAAGTCAATTTCCAAGGGCACGGAAGCTTCGGGAGAAAATATCAATTCGCCGGGATTGATGCTTTGAGACTTCAGCTACTGTGTCTGTTCATTGGTTGTTAATTACTACCGGCTGCGGAGCATCAATGGTAACAGCTTTGACTGTGTTTTCGAAATCTGTATGAATGAGTACTTCAACTTAATTCCGATGATGCGAACGGATGATTGAAAAATTGGTTCCGGTTAATCCGTTGGCTGGGGAATTATGATTTAGGAAACTCAATCCACGTTGGCTGGTGTGACCACGTGACTTATTATCCAAACTCATATAATATTTTTTAATATTTTTCCGTTATAGTAGTTCTTTTATCAGATTTGTGGGAATATTTGAAACACTATTTTCAGCAATTAATTCTTTGAAAAAATAAAGTGTGTAAAGCGAGACCCATGCTGGCTCAAATATTGGGAAGTCCTTGGGGGCGTTAACGGAAGCCCTTGCATTTAAGATTTATTGAATTCTAACCGTTCGTACATGGTTTAATCAATGCAAATTTGATGCATAAAAGAAGTCAATTCGTCAAAACCTATTTCCAACTGGATTTCACATGACAATTTGTCACGTTATGAAAAAAAACAAATTGCTTTCAGATTTCATCAATTTTCATTGTGAAGAACTTGTGAAGATCTGCAAAATCATCTTCAAAGTTGCCATCTAGATTAGGATTATTATCCGGATTATTATCAGTCGCCATTGGAATAAAATTTGACTTTTGATTCCCGTCGTTCGTAAGTGAAATAAGTGAAAAAGGTGAAAAATAAAGTTTTACATCGACAGCTGCGGTGTATGTAACTTGGGTCGCCTCTGAACTTGCCGTTACACTGCTCCGTTCTGTAACCGCGCAATGCTGCCGGAAAGTTTGGAAATGCTTATTAACAGTTTCGCCGTGAGCTCGTCTATTCTTGTGTCTGATAATACGGAGCCAGATACGTGTTATTCTTGGGCCGATACGACGTTCGAGTCAGCCCCGACTCCAGCGCCACCTCGAAAGATATGAATATCGTTAATGGCGCTGGTTGGGAATGACGTATTCGCATTTAAGGTTCGCCTAGTTCCGCAGAACGTGACCGGAATTATTCGGAATTTTAACTTGTTATCTCTGTAATTAAATTGCGTATTAAACTTCGATATATCAGAGCAGGATGTGAGAACGGGAGGGGGTAAAATATTGTCGTACCCTTCTCGTATTTTATGTATGCGCAATGCGGTCCCAGTAATTTCAATGAATCCCTCAATATTTATCAACCGTTCGGCGAGATTAACTTTTACTCTGTTCTCACTTTCGCTAAATAAATGTATCGTTACAACGAAACGAAAAAAATAAATGGGGCCTACTCCACCGTGAAACGTGGTGCGTATAGATTTCTACGTGCGTATCAATTTTTTTTCGACAACTGTATATTTACATATATGTATATACATATATATGTATACCGTTATATGTTACCGCAGTTACATGGAAATGTAAATGTATTGTACATATGTGCGGGGGTATATCCACCCCCTGGATACACCCAGGCCTCTTAACAAATTACCAAAGGGTGCTGCCTGGGGCTACCGATGAATTCTGTCCCCATCGATTTATGCTCGCGGTGTGTGGTGTCGTTTTCGGTACTCTGGGTGGAAAAAAAGGAGGATGGGTGGGGGCGCAGGGGGGAGGGTTGCTGGAGGAGGATGGGTGGTAGTGGCGTAAATTGTCGAGCGAGCCGGAGCTGACGAGTCAATACAACGGGACGAGAAAGGCACGTTTCGAAAAAAAGAGACCAAGAGAAATATTAGCGATGGACCCGATTTCGCCGTTTCGACGAGTTGATTGATTGGAAGCCGAAATTTATCTCATGAACGGGGGAATCAGTTTCCTACCGACGAAATGCATTCGTATCCCGTATTAACTTCGATCAATTATCGGTAAACTGTAACGAACTAATTATACCGGGAATCGTTGTTCGCGAGTTTTCAGATTTCATGATAAAAATATAAATATTACTCCGTTTCGACGATATTTTAATAACGCTGCTTGTCATATATTGCATTGATAGGTTTCTGCGGTTAAGGGTAGAGGAGGAGTAAGTAGACATCAGTGTTAGATAAGATAAAGCTAAAACAAAGCTAAAATAGTTGCCTGATATTTAATTATTTATTATGTTTTTTTGCCGTGTGTACGATTGATTGTATAGTGCCAATTTTTACAAATTAAAAACTTGAGAAAAATGACGAGTGTGCTCAAGTGCAACTACATACATATTAGGATGAAACATTCTTTGTGTGAAACCATCACATTGCTCGTCGTCTTTTTGACAAAATCCTACTCAGAATTCTTACGAAGTAACGCAATCGTTTTTATTGTCTACAAAATGCTAGAATTTTTGGCACGTAACACTTTTCATTCAACAGTAATTCATATACGATTAAAGTGTTACAATTGGATAAAAGACTTTTGATATTCACCATGAAACCGTAACGCAAGAATAATGAATTTCCATAAATCAATTTAACCAAGCAACGACTGGTGAAGCATTAACAAATTGAAATCAGAAATTTTAGGTGACCAATATCGAGATAACTGTTGTGTTGACGTGAACCGTGTCCAATTGAAATTGACTACAGGAAAATCGCTTTTATAAAACAAGGCGTTAAGAGCTCGCTAGAAAGTGGGTAACCGTAACCTAACGCTATTTTACTTTTTGGTTCCGTATGAGCACTCGAGCGGTCAGGTATTAAAGAGTAATGGTATTCCCAAGATAATCGACTTTCGTATGTGAACATACTATTGTTACACGGGAACACCTGTATTAGGGATTGTAATGTGAAAAGACGAGGGGGTTATAAGGTCGACGTATACGTACGTCGTTACGTTACTGTTTGCAGTTTCTGTCCCCGGACATAATCCACTAGGGCAAACTCTGTCGTCTATTACGCTGATGTAGTTTGAATTTTCATAGTTACCCTTTCACGTGATTCTGGTCCCATGAGAAGCGAGCGTAGAATGTTCTATACAGCCTAAACTTTCGGGAAATTGTTAAAATTCGGACAGGCATGTTTCAAATATCAAATGCATTCAATACCACTCGAACATTGTGATTAACTCCGACTCCCCCTCTTACCCGCCACTTTGAATCAGAGTTGTGCGTGAAACTGTTCAATGGGAGAGGCTAACCATGAGCCACCGGACCCAATACCATTTCAGTCCCAATATTTACGAACATCGACCCGATACTCATCTTTATTACCGACTATAGTTCCGTCTTGTTAGCTTCATTCGTCGCAACATTTCAGTATTCATATTCTCGATCGTTTTGCATCAGTCTCTATTTAATGTACTGGTTTATTGCACTAATTTCCCCCCCCCCCCCATGAAACGTTTATCGTAATGAATTGAAAGCTGGTCGATGGCGTTTCAATACCGCACGCGTTGCGTGAATCATCAGAAAGGATGTTAGAATCGCATAGCGCCGTTGTCGATAAAATTGGGCAGTACTTTCTGGAACGTCATCTTTTATTGTGTTGATGCAATTTCACTTTTACGACGCATTTTCACATGCTACCACTCCCCGAAGTATCATACGCTCGCCCGTTCGCGGGATAAACGCGGCTTTCGCAAAACTGCCTCATAAACCTTGAGCACGCTTTATGGCGATCAGGCCGAGAGAAATGACTCGCCGGGGAAAAAAATCAACGGAAGTGCTGAAACGGACGGTTGCTTCCTGCACTCCTTTAAGGATTTGTACTAAAAACAGCACGCGGATAACAAATAATTAGATTTTTCACAGTCCCCCTGCACGGGCCTTTACTCGATCGTACTTAGTTTGTGGATATTGCTATTTATTGGATAAAATACGTTTTTTGAAGAGAAAAATGCGATAACAGGGTATCTAGTGAAGGGCATTGTTTTTTCGAAGGAATATGATGTGAAATATTGAGACGGAGAATAATAAAACTTTTTACACGGGTGTTGATGGTATCGTGCATTACGCAATAGAATTCTACTCCCCGAGATAATGAGAATGACGAAAAAAAAATGTGGGAGTTCGCTAAAGTCTAATTTCTCCAAAGTGATTCACAAACAGAACGATTCAGTCGGCAAATATTTGTACTTTTCGGGAAGAAGAAACTTCTGACTTGCAATTGCATATTGTGTCCTTGATTTGAAAAGTCAAAAGAACGAAATGTCTTTTGCTCCACTAAAGTTCGTTAGAACTGCGCAATGCGTTTGACGGAACCTTGAAACAAACAATTTGAATAAACATATATACATATAGGCTGTTCCATGTAAGATCCATATGGCGTTAATCATCCTGTATACAAGCGTTAAATAATGCAACGTCGTAATAATGAATCATTCGCGCAACGAGTGACCATATAGCGAAAGTTGAACCATGTTCCATTAACAGTGATAAGATCGTTATACGTTCGCAAACGTGAAGGGATACAGCGTCACCCCAATGAAACTTCGGCGACGTCTGTTCGTGATATCTTGAGTTCAGAATCTCATTGACCTCGCCATTTTTACTCGGCGGAATGAAAAGTTAGCAGGAAATTACCCGGGAACTTTTCCAACGACTTCGTTTCGGATTTTGAGGGCGAAGAGTTACATGCACTGGGTCGATCTTCCTGCGTGTTATATTTTGTATGTCTCATTATCGGGTTCGATTCTGCATAGATGTAACCAGTTCCACATCGATAAATAAATCGATATTTTAGTGGCAAATATGTTAGGAAAATTGGAACAGATCGGGGACACTAAGGTTGTCAACCTGAGAATAACGTTGAAAACAAAAATCTTTTGTGTCACAAGCATATAAGGCAGTGAATCGATGGATGTATGTATATTACTTACAAATGTTTGTTTAAATTAAATTTTTTAATTATTGATAAAAGGTGAATGATATAATAGTGACAGTGCACTATCTACATTGTCTGAAATTGTATAATGAAATTGTAATTGTTTTGCTTCATATTTAAGATCAAATCCGAGGTATGTTAAAACCGATACAAAATAACGCCGAGAAACTGTGCAATCGACATTCGACGAAGGAATTCTATCAAACTACTATACTTTATAACATAACTAACAGAATCGATATTAAATTTAGAATTTAGTACTGCCTCCAACCCTAGCTTTTTGCCATACAGCGGTTCCTAATTACTCGCAATCTATGAAACTTCTTTAAGCAGATCTCAATTATTCCTTTTCGTCTGGTCCAATTTAATTTCTACTATTCTAATTTCCACCTAAGCCTCTCTGTGGAAAACGAAAAATCTGGCCGGGTCGAAAAGGATAAGAATGCCCGCGTAAAAAATTCGAAATTTATGTTCTTGCTGTGTTGAATACTGAAGAGGACAAGAGTACGCCGAAGGGAATAGATAAAAACGGCAGTTAAAGGTGGAAACCCTCGCATCATATTTCTGGGCGGAATCTTAAGCAAGGTTACATTTATCTGTGCCACTTTTTCCTTCGGTGTATATATACGGTCGCGTCAGATTCTTGGAAATCATGACGGCCGCACATTTCTTCAAAAGGTGAACGCTATAATTAAGAGCAAATTAACTCTTTTACTGCTAGCGATTTGTCCGTTACAAGGTATTATGAATTCTCAACCTAATAAATAAATACATAGATATTGATAGGATGCGGAAACGTAGCTTGCGTCGACTCGCTTTAATTCGAATACTTTCGTGCACGTAGTTTCCTAATAAAATGAAAAATCGAAAAACGGCAGAAGTGTGCAGCCGCATAAGAAATTTAAAATTTATGTTCCTACCGTGTTCCGTGCTTAAGAAAAAAAGCGGAAAAAGAGTAGTGTGAGAGGTTGAGGGAGGGGGAGGGGAAAGAGATACAAAGAGTAGTTTGCCAGCCTGAGAGCTGAAATGTTGGCGAGAAATTCCTATAGACTCCGCATTAAATAACGCAAACATTCGTGAGTTTAATTGTTTTCTCTTTTTTTTGTTTTTAATTTAGTCTCCATCGAAAATTCGCACCTAGAAGTTTACCACCCAATTTGTTATTATCAGAATACAAGAATATTCTAATCTAATAAATCAAGTATGTACATCCTGCATAGGAAATATCTCATTTCTGTATCCACGACTTTAAACAAGGGCAAACGAGACGAATATGGGAGATGGGAAAGAAGACGATCGGATCTAGGTACAGGGGATGTAGAAATAGTAGGGTGAAATTTACACTTAAGAATCTTTTCCCTCGCCGATTGAATTCTCCTGATTTTACACCGAAGCTCTGGAGGGAATCCCCTAGATTCTAGGGATATCCATGGCAGTACGAGATACCACAAGATGCCTCTATTACAGTAGCGGTTTCACATTGTATCTACCGAGAAATTGACAAACTATGATAGTTTGATGGAATTTCTCGTTAAGAGGCAATATTACATTCCGATTCTTTGTGCGAATTACAACATTTCTCAGATTTAATCTTTAATTTCAGTTAATACACAATGCTCTGTCTCCTTCAAATCATTCATATTTACTCCCGGTTTGCAGTATCTAGATAAAATGGCGGTTCATTTGAAAGTAAAAAACGTTTCAATTAAAAAATTTCGTTAAAAATGACACTCGTGAGTGAAATATCTCCTTGGTTTCATTGAGTTAAATTCTCAAGATGCTAATGATGACTATCAAAGTAATTCCGAATCTTTTTTGTGTTCCCCACTTTCTTAGATCAGGTTAGAACGTCAGCGGCCCCCTTTCTGCCCCAGTTCCCCCTACATATTTAACGGCGCAAAATCGATGAATAAACCGCCGAACTGAACAACCCAATTTGCATGTCTGCGATTTAATTTTGGACAGTAGTACCGAGCTCGCTGTGAGGGCATAGTAAAAGAAGGGTGCACGAGCTACAGGAAGCGTGGATTCGCATAAGAAATCTCAAATTTATGTCCCTCAAACGCCGCTGCTAGGGCTGCGAGGGGAAAACGGATAACGAGAGCACCTGAGGAAGGATGCAGTTGTGGAAAGTTTCTAGGTAATACGTTTACTTTTATCCGACCATTTTCTTTACTCCTCTATACATTCGTTTCCGAAAGTCGGGCGTAAAATACTATTCCTTTTTTCGGTTTAAACGTAGCTGCTATGCTCACGGATGTCCGGCAAATGTTGTCACACGTTTTCAAATAAATTGCGACTTTGCTTCGCTAACATTTTTTTTTTAAAATGAAAACACTTACGCTTGATGTTTCTCGTCCATGAAAAATTACGGGAAAGTGTATACATACCTGGAACAGAAAATACGTGTCGATATTTAAATTAATTTATAATCACATTTTTGTTTGCAAAAAGTGAAACATGATGAAGTTATTAAATGTGTGTTCAATAAATACAAGGTAATTGTAATTTTCATCGATGAATAATTAATATTTACATTTTGTTGTAATTAATTTCTTTTTATAAATATTTAACTGTTTGCTTGTAGACTTTCACTTTATAACAAATATTAAGATATCCACCATGGAAACGATGTACGATTTAATTTGTATTGGATAATTACGATTAATGGTATATGAAGTTGGAACCTGTAATACTATCGATTAACGGAAGGTCAGTATACAAGGTGTTGCAGGGCGTAGAAACTTCCACGCGCAGAAATGTCAGGCTTGGGGCAGAACATTTGACACGCTGAAAATCTAATACGCAGAAATTTGCAGGCGTATAAAATTCTACTAAAAAAAAATTCGTATGCGCACAAATTTTTAGGTATAGTAGAAATGTCAAGTTGTAAAAATTGCAAATCAGAAAATGTGCGCGATAACAAAATACAACAGTAGCTATAACTCAAAAACTCAATCTGTTGTGAATTTCACATATTCTAAAATGCCCTGTATATAATTGTAAATAAATTCAATTAAAACTTAATGAGTGCTAACGTTAATTTCGTGTTAACATATACAACACTGACCATTTTAGACGGAGTAATAAATTTAGGTGGAGGGTTTAATTGATACGAATTTGGGGTTGAAAGCAAATTAATACACTTGTGAACCCAGGGTGAGGTAGACGGGTTGAAGAACACTTTTCGGTGAAAATAAAACTGAATCGGTTCAGAAATGTCCGTTGCAAAACCACCGACGATCGCGGGGAACGTTTTTAAATGGCAATGTTTTTTAATGACGGTGTAATACGAATTCCCATTAGATTTCTGGTCTGCCATCTTCCTGCGGTATATTCCTGTTTGGGCTACTGTTTCCGGAAATAGAAAAATTATGCATAACTTCAGAATGAATCGCTTGATCGGAATGAAATTTGGTATTCCAATTCAAATTGCAAAACAGAGGACTGCCATTGTTCTCCAATAAAATCGATCCCGTGACATTCTGGTTCACCGTGTATAGTTTCGCGTTTACTTGCAAACAGGAGTAAGGATGCGCAATTTTTTTTAAATAATTTGTGATCACTAGCAAAAAAATGGATTTCAATTGTTTATAAACAACGAAGATTTGTAAAAAATAGTATAATTTTGATAACATAATTGAACGTAATATCCAATAAATTTTTAACTATATGTATAACAAAATAAATGATACTGCCTAGATAGAAATATTTAAACAAATTAAAGCTTACTATCTGTCTTTCCATATTTTGTGAAAGCAGAAGCTAATTGATAAATGCAATTTTTGAGTTTGACCCAAATTGAAATAGAGATAAATAATGTTAATAAAACGTAAATAAAAATTATTCAAGCATTTTTTCGGTTTCAAAATTTCTACTCTACAAATGTTTTAAAACCTTTTCATCTTACAATTTTCAGGTACATTTATAAAACTCGATATTTATAGTTAATTTCGACACCGACAAGTTGTCAGAAAAATTTCAATATTTTCCCCACAATAATTTGAAAACGACAGCAGATTTTTGCCAATAGAAAAATTCAATCGTGTACAAAAACAATTCTGACACCACCATTGATTAAATCGATATTTCTTCTCTGTTGGAGGCTACGCGGGTTAGATCGCTCTTGTTGTTTGTGTTGTCCATACGCTCGTTATTGAAATTACTATTAATTGTCGTCGAATTTCGTGGGGTTCGAATGAGGTTAAAAGCCGCGAATTCGTAGTGTAAATGTAGAATTTACGTTGTCACCACGACGGTATTCGCAATCCAAGGCCGGACGGAGGGAGGGGGGGGGATAAAGGAAACACTGGAAGACGGAAGCAATCGCGTATAATTTCTAGGGCAAACGTTTACCTTTGTACCATTCTCTTTTTCAACTCTTTTTTCTCTCTTCGGGCAACCGCATGAAAGAATTTTTTCCACCAGGTCACCCGGGCAAGACCCCAATAAAAAGAAGTTCATGATGCCAAGTACAAGAGAAAAAAAATACAAATTTTATTCCGCACATAAATCCGTCGGTTAAACTCCCGGCTTCAAATGTTGCAAATTTATACCTGAAAATGTCGCAGGATACAGGGATAAATCGAAATAAAGGTGAGCGTGCAGCCGCGTAGGAAAATCTGAAATTCATGGTTCTACGTTTGTGGAGGAAACTGGTGGAAAAATCTTCAAGAAAACGTTCACCTCTCTTTCAGCCCACTTCTTCCCAACCGCGGTGTTCTACTTAAGGCGTTAAATACGTGCCGCGATGTAAAATGTACATGCACTGACTTTAATGCCGCTGGGCCATGAGACTAATGCTAACTACCTCAGACCTCAGTCCCTCCCAGCCCAACACACCTATGTGGAACGGAGGACCCACGTAGCGGGTATATTTGTATTAAAGGGTCTGTCGAGCCAAAGAGTTAGGGTTAGTACAGACCTGTCCACAACGAGGAGATTTGGACAGCGATGCGGAATAACGTGTTCTCATTTTACCTCATGCTTCTTAGAGTGTGTGAAGAGAGTAGGGTGGACTGGGGGTAGCTGTGCTAAGACGGGAAATAGCGTAATAGGGGTTTGAGGAGAAAAGCTGCCACCACCCCTCACAGTTTATCTCGTTGCTCTCCCACCACTGGCCCAATAGTAAGGCAAATTTGAAGTCCGTTATATTTATCCCTGTGTTGTGACGTTGTGGCGAGTCGTGGGGGGAGTCGTCTATGTGGTTACTGTACGATCTGGCACCATTTGAGAAATAGAATTGGTGATCACGTGTTGTTGTATTACATGTTATGAAAGTGAGATTCAATTAGTGAGTGCCCAGCAATATTAATTTTCAGCCATTTCTAACTAGTCTAGAAACTTAGCCCTGAAACCTAACAGCGAGGTTTCACCAAGTCGAATGAACGCTGTGCAGGTTTTGTTAAGTAATGCAGTTTTCATCTACGAATTCTTTTCTTCGATTCTCTTCATCCCAGTAATTAATATTTCATTAACTCCACGTCGTATCAAATTCCATGTATACATAAGTGTATGTATGTATGTATGTACATACTGTATGTAGAAGTAGCGGATAATTAAATTTAATTGTATACAAAGTTAATTTAATTACGCTTATCTTGGGAGAGTTTAGCGAAAATATTCGCGTCTGTATACAAATAATTATCTCGAATCTGTTACCTACTTTTACTTCATTGAATTCGAAATATTAAAAGCAGTAAAAGCGTGATCTCCGAAAGACATGTAATAAGTCGCCCTGTCGTTAAAGTGGTTGTTGACAAAAGACAAATGTTAACGGTGAACATATTATCCTAATATTTCTCATTAAATAAAGTGAAAAAATGCGGGACAATACAAGTTCTGTAACAGTAAGAACTGTCGCGCTACCGGGCCCAACGGACCCCTCTGATTGGCTGTCAGTTTTCTTTAATAACTCGGCCGCGGATTGAGATAGGACATTGAGAATACTACATCCCAATATTAGAATTACCAAAGCTATCACTCGGTTCTGGGACGGAACGAATAGCTCGGACATTCTGTATACATATACCGTACGGATTTTTAAAAATGCCTAGTATATCGAACATTTTAATAGAAAAAATATCATTCGACAGATTTTTATCAAAGTTTTATCAAAGTCTTTTTATTTAAAATGTATAATTTTAAATTCCTGTACATATGTAAAAAAAGGAAAAGCATTTTACTGATGAATCATATAAATGTTATAAATAAATTATGAATCTATTGCAACATGTTTGCAATATACAACACATTTTATCTGCGACAACTGAATGGCTTCAAAAGGTAATTTAATATTTTGCATTTTACGTATTTGCATAACGTTCTACTAATTGAATTTTTTTCAATAAACTTTTATATTTCTGCATTCTTTTGTTTACAGTTCGACATCTGTTACAGTTTAGGTGATATGAATATTTTTAATCAAACGTTGCATTGGCGTTCGGTTGGTCATGCTTCAAAAAATATTAAATATCCAGAAAACTCGTGCACATGGTATTTTCTACTCGCGGTCGCAATCATATTCGTTCCTATCGGTCAAGAATTACGCCCAAGAATATTTTTATGCCGCGCACCCTTAGAACACGCTACGTGGTGGACATGTGCCGTTCACTATCCAGTGTATTTGAAGGGGTTACCTATAAACTTTTCTGAATATAATTTTTAACCAATTTTGTTGAATAAAGATTCATCTTAATGACAAGGTTTAAGTCACGAGTATATTGATTTTGATTTTCTAAAAAGGATTCTATTGATATGTAGACGACGCGACGGTCCAATAAATAATACTCTTTAATACTCTAAAACGAGGTTTTTACAAAAATCTAAATTAAAATGCTTATGGTTTAAACCGTTGTTTTCAAAGTGACACTTTGTTCAGAAAAATCAGTCAAGAAATACGACCAGGAAAATTTATGGCATACTCCCTTGCACTCCACTCGATGGAGCATGTGTTGAAAGGCAGGATGTGCAACATAACAAACAGTTTCTTGCGTTCTGAATGAATAAGGTTACAATCGGCTACAACCTTGTGCAAACGTAATTTTCCACTTCTACGAATCTAAGCACACACCAACCCATACTGGTAAATAAAATCTTATGATGGGTATGAACTTTGAATCTTTCAACGCGAGGGGTACCGCCGTTTCCGCTTTTTTCACTTCCACTTTTTACTCCATGATAACAGCAGAAATTGGCCGAAAAAACAGTTTGCCCCACAAACTTTCCAGACTGTTACTTAATTCTAGATCAATTTGTACAAAAAGGGTCTTGTTTGAAAGATGAAGGTCCAAGACCCGAACATATACGTATACAGGGTGTCCCAGCTAACGTGCACGTCCCTGAACCAGGTGATAGCTAAGGTAATTCTAATATAGAGAAGGGACATTCGTAATGTCGTATCTTAATTCATGTCCGAGTTATTAACGAAAAACGATAGCCAATCAGAGGGCTTCGTTGGGCCTGGAGACGCGACAGTAGAAGGTCTACACCAGTAGGGTATTGTGCCAGTAGGGACCGTCGCGCCGCTGAGCCCAACGGAGCCCTATGATTCGCTATTGTTTTTCGTTAATAACTCGGTCACGAATTAAGATACAACATTACGAATGTCACTTCCCTATATTAGAATTACCTCAGCTATCACCTGGTTCAGGGACCTTCACGTTAGCTGGAACACCCTGTATGTATAAGGACTTTCAGAGTCGAAAGCGTCGTCGCAAGATCGGCCATACGGCTGATCGAATGTTTAGAGTTCGACACGGAAGAACACACAAAGTCGTCGACTCCGCGAAGACGTGTGGTAACATCAGAGTCATGAACAAGAGTTCACGTTGCGAAGTCATGGGAGCGAGAGTCGCAAGATAGTAGATTTTCGAGACGCTTCATCGTGTGTGCACAACGTGATCGCATATTATGTGGCTGTACTATAAAGTTCAAGACTTGCGGCTACGGATATTTTCGATTTTCCCGAATCGTAAAATTTCGCACTTTTGAAAAGACGACATTTTCGTTTAAAAAATCGTGTCTAAATGAAGTTAATCTTTTAAAATTAAATTCCATAGAAAGAAAAGCTTTTTTCAAAAAATAAATTTATATAGTCACGTCTTGAACATTTTCCGTCAAAATGATATCTTAATCATGCAAATCAAGCAAGAATTACGGCCAACAGAATTTATAATGTAAACTCTTGTAAAACGATTGGGTAGTGAACGTAATTAACGAATTATTTTATTTACTGCTTAGGATTAGGATGCAGGCAACGAAAATATTGTCGGAAACGGAGGTATCATTCCGTGTAAAAAATAAAAAAATTATACTATAGTATTGTATTGGTAACGGATCACTATGATGATTTGGTAAAGGATCGCGGATGATCCTCACGGCTGGGGGGTTCACCCTCGGAATCAGTCAAACGATTGATACGACGGGGTTGCATCGTCGAGTTGCCGGAACTGATCTAAACAATATCGACAAAATACGAAGTCTAGCGACTGAGCTCACAATCAGTCCAAGATGTATGACTCTCGAATTTCAATTCCAGTACTAGACAAAGCAACCAAAACTGTCCCGATGAGCGAACCTTTACCGAGACAATATTGTCTACCGATAGCTCTTCTACCGTAACTTATGGCAATAACCTTGCAATAGTTACCGGTGTATACAATGTGTAGATTCTATATGTCGAATAAAATATATTTTCAAAATGTCTTTCAAAATTATTATAACGCGTAAATCACAGTTTTATCAAATATTGCTTCATGCCACAAAAAATTGATGAAAAACGATCTGCTGAAATTTCTGGAAATGTAGAAAATTGGCGGTATGAAGATTTCCCAGGCCATTTGACAGATTCTTTCCGCAGAAATGAATTTTCTCACAAAACTTCGCTCGGGAACTCAAAATTCTATTTCGGATAGAATTTTCATAATTGCGAACATTGTCGAATAGGATCTTAGCCGAGCCATAAATAACCCATAACGAATGTCTTACTCGCCGTACGGATTGTACGCGCGAGGAAAATAGAAGAATGAAATTAGCGAACGACTGGAACATCGTAAATCAGCTCCGTGATTCGCGTTAAAGTCGAACAATGCATCGGACGGAATTTTCACCAGGCAAAAGAGTTCGCATGAGAAATTTAAAATTTATGTTTCCGTCATGACGTCCCTCTTGCCCCGGATAGAGTAAGGGGAGACCAGGGTTGCACCTCGAGGAAATAAAAGCTGGAAGATTCCTAAACGTTTACCCTTTATCCCGCCTTTTCTCTTTCACCGACACTCGACTTCAAGAACCGGGCATAAAGGAAGAATATAGGGAGGGGGTGGGGTCAAGCGGCCAGAGAGAAAAAAAAGACACGAGGGAAGAGAGAGAGTGGGCAGAGGGTGCTGCTTGTTCTTTTATCACCACACGCGGAAAAGTAGAAAGAATCCTTTGTATGGGCGAAAAGTATGTTAGCAGGAAGATATAAAAAGTTCATGATGTATGTAAACGACGTGGATTAAATTCTCAAGTTTGCACGCCGCGAATTCGCGTTAAATTTCAATCCGTACTACGAACGGTTCTAATTGAACGAGAGGAATTAAGTGGTACGTGTACACGGTATCTCAGAAGACTCGTTGAAAATTTTAATCGTGGATGTTTAATGACAAAGTTTGCATTTTTCAAGTGGTGGTGTGGGGGGGGGGGGGAGTTTGGTTGCAATAGTTATGCATTCAAGGGTTCAACCGACCGAAAACGTCCTTCACGATTTTATCATCTTACATCTTGTTAGGTAAACCGAAAGAACTTGAGCTGACAGCTCGTTGAATACCTGTCAGCAAACGCTGTAATGTCGGAAATAAAGAATGGATTCTACTTTACACAAATTTTCTTGATATTGAAATCACCTGCAAGAAAGTATATTTGTACTACCTAATGTACTCAACCCTGCCAAAGCACATTCACTGTCTGTTCATTCGAACATTCTTTTACGTAGAGTTACTTTATTTCTTCAGGTACTACAACCAATTACTAATTATCCTTCTTTCGACGAGAAGAAACAAGGGAAAGTTTTGGGTAAAAATTAGGTATTTTCTTAGAAAAATTCATTTCGTTAAATCAGCGATGTTTATTCGCCACTACTAGATGCCACTTCTATATGGAAATCGGACCGACAAGAATCTGGAAAGAAAGTATGCAAATGCGGTCGGGGACTGAGTTATTAAATTACTCGCACTGCGGACCCTCCCTACGAGTACAATTTCCTTGGTTATAGGGGATGCGAATGTAATAAGAAATAACGCTTATAACGTTATGAATAAACTCAACCTGTATTTGGTAACTCGCGACCCATATTAACAACCGCAAGTTAGACAATTAATTTAGACGAAAAGATTCTCTCTGGACACATAGATATCTAAATGAATCTAGGACAACGTAAACAATGTAATCACCAAGATTATCCATGTTTTGCTCTCATTTTCCCAAGTATGGACGTTTCCAAAATTGTGTACAAAAGTATGTGGTACATACGTTCCTTCAACCTTCTTTATTAAGAACCTATTATGAGAAACGCGGACACGGATACTGTTTTCCATGAAAATGTATGAAAATCAATCATGAATAACACCCAACAAATGATTTGACGCGGAAAGAGTCAATATTAGATGTAATACCCTACTATTTAAAACTGCGAAGATGACTCCCATCAGTATTGTTTTACAAGACTGTATAATGTCTTCACATTTTTTTTCGCTTCCATCTACTTTACATATTATGCATGTAATTGCTTATGTTTTTTTCCAGCAGCCAACATGTAAAATGCTCCAAGACGTTGAAAAGTTCGCCAAGATGGTACTGGCAGGTGCCACATTTAGCGCTTTCAGTAATGACTTGCTGGGTGCTACTTGCTGCCTACATATTTATTAGCCACTGTAATGTCCGCCCCGAAACTCATAAATAAAGTACAGAATGAACCCAGCAAAATAAACCAAGATGTTTATTATAAGTTGAAGAGTAATATCCCGGTAGATTGTTTTCGACCGAACCGCCTCAAGCGGCTTTCCTTGCATTTGATCGTCCTACTGGTGAATGCGTTAGCAGTATAGTAAGCGCTCGATATTTGCTCGAAAGTCGGGTCCGTCCGCGTGCAATTTTTCTGTCCCTGGTCTAGCTTTCGTATCTCATAAATTACGGGCTGGCGGTTGATGTTCGCCATTTTATTCTTCCGACAGCGGCGATCGCAAACAAGGACGGCGAGTAAAAACAAAGAGGCAATGAGATCGAGGAAAATGATACAAATTAAATCCCAGCATATCGGTGAGTAAATTCACTAATGGAACGATGAAAGTCTTTCATTTTGATATGTTGGAAAACAGGTAATATTTTATAAATATCATTATGTGTGGTATCATTTTAATTAGAAGAATCTCAGTAATATGTTAATCAAATTTTCAAAACAAGAACACAGAAACGGATAATTCCTCGGTGTGTTAGTGTGTAGCGCACCTATACACCCTTATCTCCATTCTACATATAGTCTCACTTTGTTTTTCTTGTTTCGACCTTTATACGACCGCTACAGAAAGTCCTTGAAACATCCTGCAAATATCGAAACCTAGGATCCAATTGCGCGTGCAAATATCAGCACCTGGAATTGGATTCATTCGTATGACAGTGTTAGGCTATCCAAATGATATCGTGTTTGATATCATTCTAGTGAAAAACGGTGCACCGAAAGGTTAATACAATTTTCACGACATAATAATTAAAAATGTAAAACTGTCATCACTCGATTTCTGTTACCTCACGGATAGGAAAGTTATTCATCATTTTGGTGGCTGCGGCTGGTCAATGTATACCGCTGTCATGTTACATTATTTGTTTGACTGGTTCCAAGGGTAACCCCCCAATCATGGAGATGAAGACGTGCAATTATCGTGTCCCTCGTAAACGGACAAATATCGAGCTTTTACTGTACTGAGAGCTACGTGCGACTCGTGCCCATTTGCAACTCCAATCACGCGAGGTACACGGGGAAATTAATATTCATAAATGTTCTAAATTGAGCGGGTAATGCTTCCAAGCGATTATCTTTAGAAGCATCGAATTGCTCTCTATCAAAATTCATGTCAACAGAAAACAGTCTCAGTTCGGTAACGTTTGAATAACACGTCGTATTGTGCCGGCGATGAAATAAAATGAATGTATAGCGGGTACAATAGTAAAACACATTCTCATCGCAGTAATTTAAACCGCAACTCGCACGGCCCTGAAACAGCCCAGTAAATACACAGAAACCGCATTAGAGACACAATACGTTCTTTAAGTACGCTCAATCGTACCCGCGTAAATCTTCTAATTCCGGGGTAAACAGAGGGAAAGAAAGAAAAAAGGAACAAAATGGGAAAGGTAAAAAATTTCAAACGCGCATAAAATTCACAACAGACGTCAGCTTTACACCCCACCTCTCCCTTAAGCAGATAGGAGTCATGATACATCTATAATTCACGATTTAAAGGGACCCGATTGTACCTCACGGGACACTAAATCTCGCCGAATTGTGGGTAGACAAAAAGTAGAAGAATCGAGGAAGGAGTAATTTAGAGTATCGTCAGGAACAGAAGCCTCTTTCGGAACGGGACACGAGTACGGTAATGAGGAAAGGGGCAAGTGGAAGAAGAGAAACGCGAGTGGCCAACGGCGAGGGTGGTGTTTCCCGGGGTTGGAGAACGATAAGTCGTAGAAAACGAACTAATCAAGGCATTAATCTCCTTTACGCGAGGCGGCCGGCGAGAATGCGCGTGCGCGTATATATGTAAATGAATCTAATTCCTATTCTCGTCGGTGCTTTCGGTAGAAAATGGTGGCGTCGTAAAAATGTAAATCTTGCTTTGAATAATATTCTCTGCCCCCACTTTTACACCCTCTACCCCTCGTGATGGTTACAGGAAGCGCTGGGTATAGGTATATGTATACTTACGCCGATAGAGGGGTAATGGCGTAAAGGGGGGAGGGGGGAAAGGGGCAGGGGGGTAGGGGTAAATAGAGTGGGAAGATAAAAGTGTTGGGATAAAAATACGACGACTCGAAAGAAAATTAAATGTGCGTAAATAAAAAATTGTATACGTTGGAAGTAAGAAAGAATTAAAATGGTTGACGTGAAACTGGGTGGTCGGTTTGCGATGTTTAGAAATAATAATTATAATTTATATTATTTTAGTGAATTAGATTTTCGTGAAATGCGTCTGATATTGTGACGGAATTTCCTTTGAGAAGGATCTCTCCTTTCATCATGAATTCTGTCTCATTAAATCTCCTTCTCAACTCGAGAATTTTATGCAACAACATTTATTTTTCCTTCTAAAGTGAAAATGTCGCGAAAATAGATTAAAGTACTCAAGATTATGTCGCCTATTTAAACGTCCTTTAAACTTATGAACGCTATTTCAACTTGACTTTTCTCGGACTCTTCAATTCGGAACATGACTCTTAATAACTCGCTGTTAAAAAGTTTGCTTGCGTCGCATTGTCAAGTACTTGGCAAAGCGAATGAAAGTGCTACTAAAATTCTAATGTAAAAAGATCTTGACCGCTGTTCGATGTCCATAAAAATTTGCCAATAATCAAATATCCTTCCACCCGTGAAAACGCAGATTTCCAGCACACAATGCGGAATGATCGATTCATAATTCAGGTCATTCCGGCGATATTTTTATCGTACGACAAAAAAAGATATCACGCAGCAAAAAGCAACTGAAATGAAAAGAATCTGCACAGAAAGCGAGCCCGGGGTAAGAATCATTATAAGAATTAGAAATACAGGAAATGCGCCATCGGCAGGGAAGTCGGGGAAAAAGAGAAACTTAAATGCAGAGGAGCAGCGTCAAGGCACGGCGAAAAAAAAACGGGAGGCAAACAAGAAAAGATAGAGAAGATGGAAAAAAAGAACAGCGTAAAAAAAGAGTGGTCTAGGGACTGAAAGAGAAACTAAGGGACAGCGAGGCAAGAATAGACACCGTAAAAAGACGGGTTATAACGGAGAACGCAGTGTTGTTGCGCATAATGTGTCATCATCCCGCGGGAACTCGGTTGGATTAAGTATTACGCACAACGTACGGTACGCAGAGGGCGCTGCGTTTTTCTGTTTAACCGGGACATGGTCTAATATTATGCGAAAGACGTAAGAAAGAGAAACTGTACTGCGACTCGTTGAAATAAACACGGCGATGACGTACGTGAAGAAAAAAGTATGAGAACGGAAAAGAAAATATGGGGGCGAGGACGTAGTGGCGGGAACGAGTCCCCTGGAGCAACTCACCGGAAATCGCGGGAAATTCAAACGGTAAGAATAAGGAATGAAGTTAATCACGGAGAACGTTAGAAAGTTAGCAAGAGTAATTGTAGAGTACGTTCAAGCGGGAAAAGAGTATCGAGCTTGTGCAAACACAACAGTAAAAACGAAGAACAACTGAGCAAAGGGGGTGGAAGATAAAGATAATATTTGTAGACAAGACGCGCGTTAAATTACAGAAGATAAAAGAAAGGACAGCGGGTATCGTTAAAGCAAAAAATCTCGAGTTAAAACAGAAGAAAGTACGAGGGAGCAACACGAGGAGGTAAAGATAGCCACCGTAGAGACACGGGGTATACAATGGGGGTGAAAAAAATTGCTGAGAGGTTATGAAAAAAGGAAACAAATTAATGGAGTATCTGTAGGACGAGAAAAAAGGACAAAATGCGGGAAGAAAGTGGAAGGGTGCAGAGATAAAGATAACTACGGTAGAAGGACAGGTTATACTACGGGGTAGTTAGGTATGTATAAAGCGTCGTCTCCACGGGACACCTTCAGCTACATTAAGTACCACAATGCGTACAGCAGTGGAAGGGTTTCTCTGTAACGTGGCGTACACATGGAATGTTACGAATATTATATAAGACCCGCGATAAAAAAGAAAAGTAGAGGACCACACTCATGTAAAGGGGCAGAGGCATAGGAAATGTCTGTACGAGATAAAAACAAATAGTGAGCGTCACGGGAACGATTGTAAAATACGAGGGGAACTGTCCAGTGTCAGAGAAAATATGGCGATAGGTACGAATGTGTTATAAATAAAAATAAATAAGAACTGAAATGTGAAAAGTATCGACTGATAAAGTTGATGTGAAAAAGCAGGGGGTGTGGCACATGCCTAGGGTGACGAATATCGATATTTTTTAAGAGCAAAGAACAGATTGTAACTAGTTTTCCCAGGATAAAGTGAAAGGATTATGAGAAACATAAAGCAACGAACTAACACAGGGACAGATACGTCGGAAAGCGTGAACTGTAGAGAAGATGTAAAGAGTAAAGATAAAAATTGGGAATAAGGGTAAACGATATCCTAGCAAGGTATGTTATGGCAAATGGATAGTTTGATATGTATGTAAACTAACGTCACCGCAAATATCTAATCCCGTGGAGTATTATCCGAAGTTTCTACACACTAGATGGGGTGTTGATGCCCTCATGATTATTAGACACCTCAAAGATATAAAATATCGGGAAAAATATGCTCTACTCGGGTTAGTGCATGCTGCGAAACAAAATGAAGAGGCACGGCGAAAGGGCTTTTATAAAAGATTAATAGATTCATTTTAAATTCATATATTGATCATTCAAAGCACATATCCGTTGTCTAGATGTACATTGTTCACCTTTTCTCGTTTCTGACTTTATATGGTTTATATCGATGGGATGTTCTAACCGTATGCCAAAATTCAATACGATACCATGTTTAGATGTGGTTAGCATATTTAACTTACATATAGTAAGAGCGAAACAATATTTAGTTTTCTTAATATTTGAATAATATCTGTTTGTTAACATTTCAGTAGAGTTAGAAGAAAGTGTAGAGATAACAAGTTGTTATTGAAGTTATTATTGATTTAATATCTTACAACACCCTGTGTTTGTATATCAGTAATCAGTGTCGGAATAAAACTTAATAAAAAGCGATAAAATAGTATCGTTCCGTGTACAAATACGATGTTGCTGCATTTCTGGAATATTGCATCGGGTTGACGCAAAAAATATATTTGTGGTGCTACAACATATGAAATAAATATCAAACAGTATAGCTCCGTGTATCAAACAAAACACTACGCGTATCGGCAATGAGGCAGGCCATTCTGAAAATTATGAAAAGAAAAATACTACTGAATATAATGATTGGACCGTCGACAAACGGAGCAGAAACACTACGAACAAAGAAGGTCAAAGAAAAACCGGGATTGATCGAAGAAAGTAAGAAACTGACGCATAAATTCTGAAGTCCGTAGCAGATGGACATCGGTGGAGAAGAAAAAGGTCCGGTTAAAAAAAAAGAAGAACAAATACAACGCGTATCGGTATCGTTCTAGTAAATAGTAACAACCAAAAATAAACAGAAAAAACAAACTGAGAGAGAAGGGCGGAGGGTGAGAGAAGCCAGACCCACTTGCACGTGCACAAAGTAGTATAGAAAAACTGAACTGGCTGAATGAGAAAAAGTAAAAGAAAGATATCAGGACCAGGGACGAGGGAAATAAAGATAGCTGTAGAGACCTGTTATGCCTGAGGGGTAGTTAGGTATGTATAAAGTGCCGTCTCCCCGGGGCACCTCAGCCACATTAAGCACTACCCATAGTGCTTGTACTATGGGGAGTGAGGCCTCTACGGTTTCGTGTTTACGCGAAACATTGGAATGATATAACCCGTTCGCACATCCGCCGGTGCGCAACGTTACGTACGGGTCTGGGTACGGATATGCGAGGCAAAAGCCTCCTACCATCTAGTCTGATTCTCTCACTCTCTCTCTCTCTCTTCCTCCGTTCGAGTAGCATCCACTGTGCGGGAATACAGTTGTTACCACCGGTTTCATACCTTTATGCGGTGCTGCATTGGCCGACATTAATGCTTTTATACGGCTACTAACTTTCGCACCGCGTAAACCTGCTGCCCGAATTGCAACAGACACTCAAAAGCCTCTCTAAGAACATTGGACCAGATAAAACTGGATTTCCTTTATCGTCAAACGGAACATCCCGTGACGTAAACGTACTCGTACGTCGGGCAACACTGTCCGCAGGTAACCGAGGGGGTTCCTAAGATGAAAATGGAGTAGAAACCAGGATAACCGTCGAATACGTAATCCAGCCTGAGATGCCGATGTCTATTTACTAGGTATTATATTACGCTAACATTTCCATTGTCACTACTGTGTCCGCTATTTGATTAAACGGCGACTATGTGACTGCGAATGTACGAAAGGAACGTTCGCGAGCGAGTTTAGTGTCAGTATCTACCTCGGACAATGCATATGTAGATACGTAACGTTTGCGATACAGGAATTCGTACGTTATTCGATCGATACTTTATTACTTTTATTGGAAAGCTACGATTACAATTGATTCTTTAAGTAATACCAACAATTATAGTACAGAGAATAACGATTTCGATGAAATAGTTGAAAGGGTTTAATATAAAGGATTGACGTAAGATGTCTTTTCACTTGAGATTTTCTACGCCGCCAAAGGAGAATAGTCTTTCTAGTTTCCACATGCCCGAAGCTACATTCGATTACGGAAACGCTCCACGTGGAAGAGCAGCAGCTTCGACAGTTACAGGAACGACGTTATTACAATTCTTAGCGCGCACGTAGGGGGGATATCGTATCCACGGGGTGTAACTGGCTGTGACCGCGTTTTTCCCAGCGATACGAGAGACGAGCTGAAATTGGATCGAAGAGGAACTGGAAGAGATGGACCGGTATGTCGATAGAGAACTTGTCTGGAGGGCCTATCGAGCCTCTTTTATTTCTAGTTGATTCTATTCGGTGGTCGTTCGCTACCGGATATGTTACAGAATACCGATTGAACCCCAACGAGGTCTATGACATTCGTAGATTCATCGAAGATACATTACAAGACCAGACTAAAGGATGCTGGTTGTTTTCGGGAAAATTGACGGGAGCTTTGATTTTAAAAATAATTAATCTCGAATCGATAATTTCCAAATTGTGGTTCTCACTTCTATAGAAAAATTGCTAACGAATATTGTAACGTTTGCATAAACTACACCATTGATACCGGGTGCTCATTATATTTTGTGGTAATTAGGATAATATATATACATGCAGGCAGATAATAAAATATACTTTCCCATTGATCGCAAATGATCCGTCGCTTACAACCGATGACTATGTTCGTGATATTTCGGAATTCCTTTCGCAGGAGGCAGTTATACGTGTTTTCCGGTACATTTGAGGGCGAACAGCGAAACTGGAACTGCAGTTACGGACAACGGACGAGGTTCGCCATCGTACGCAGGCAGTAGAAATATAGCTTTCATTTCTAATAATTGGAAATTCGTTATGAATGGTAGGAACGTGGCGTATGATATTCACGCGAAATGAAGGCTTCGAATCAATTCAGGCAGAGCGTGTCTCATTCGACAGAATTATGCAGTCTATTGTTGAGTCGGAGCAACGAAGCGTCTCGCGCTGTCCAATCAGGCATGAATCATCCGGTTTCAGTTTCCTCGTGCATCTATTACCCCGCGCTTGTCAGTCGACTAATTTGCTGGTTAGTTCATTCGCCGCAATTATGACTGAACAATACCCGATCACCGAAGTTTGACGTGGTCCGAAAGATCGTTCCCATTATCTTAGAATTTAAAACAAATTTTTTAGAAGAAAACTAGGATTAAACCAATATTACGTAGAGAACCCCATTGTTCATGGCATCTCCGGTAACAGTAAATTCCCTAGTCTTCTACAACACCAAAACGAGGAGTTGTTTTTTTCGTTTGTTTCACGCAATCTCACATTTAACGGTTTAAGGAGGTTCAGCTAACAAAGGTCAGACGGAAAATTATGAGGGTTGTTAGGTGTTTGGGTTGTATATGTTCAGGCCAATGTACCTGATTGTGTTTGTACTGGATGGGAGTGAATAATGAAATTTGATTACTGGAACTCTAGGAATCTAACTGTGTTTTATATATTTTGTATTCCTGTTATTATCAGATCAATATTTAGTTTCAATGAGTTGAAACGAGGCGGAGATAGTTTGCAGGAAAAATACAAATTTTATGTTGCGGACTGCGGTCAGTGAATCCTTGACGCACCTCGTCTAAAAAATCAAGCTGTTGCACGTCGTTGGTTTAATTAATCACCAGCACGTGCTGTACACCATGCACGTAATTTTGGGCCAAAAGAAAATTCGGCTACACCCCCTTCTAGCTGTAACGAACCACGAAATTTCATCCCGTCCAATTAGCCTCGAATCACTCAGTTTGCCTCTGTACCTATTATCTGACGATCGTCAGCGGACTAATTCCCCGGTTAATTCATTCGTAGCAATTATGGCCGATTCAACGCAGATTTTCGCAGCCTCCATGTTCGGGCATACTGGAACCGCCGTTTGTCGAGACAATTTCGAAAACCTGATTCAGTGGTTCACCAAACTTGAAATTCTCGGCCATAAACCGCTAAATACAGTCAATGGTCTCACGGCAAATTAAATCTCGCCTGTACAGTTTATCCCACTTCTTGTTCCACACTATGTCTATAATCGGGTACCTATGTTTAGCTACTAATGATACCCAAAATTTCTATGTTAAAGATTACATGAACATTCTACACGTTTGATTCGTCTGTTAGAATGATTATTTCATGGGTAATTAAAAGTATTTTAATATTCATCTTTGGCAGGTATTTGGTCGGTGGTGCATGAAATACAGATTTCACGATTCACGTACAAATACTAAAATAGAAGAAAATTGGTACAACTGAAATAATACGTACAGTGAGTGGCGAGTCTTTTCAAGAGTTTTAATTAATTGCTAATTATTCTAAGAGCCTCATTACGAGATTACCGTAGTAAAGTCTTTTCTATTCATCCACTTTGGCGAGTGTTTTAGAAAAACTTTCGGAACTCATTGGAACTATCCATTTTGTTCTTTCCGATGGATCAACGGATAAGAACTACTTTCCCAACGGCTATGGACGGCAAAGGATGGGGTAGAATTTTTAAGAATGATTATCCCTAGAACTTTTTCGATATCGACACTCTGCATTCATCCCAGTAAAAAAGATTGGGCACTTTGGACAAACGTTTCGTCGGACCTAGATTTGGTGGTAAGTTGATTGCGAGTTTCATAAGATTACGCCAAGTAATTACGAAGCTGATTCGATCCCGATCAACCGGGCATTAAGTACACCATAGGTAACCAACGCAGAATTCAGTCCAACAAGTATTATCAAAAATGTATTTAAAAAATATATTAGTGATGATATTATATATTGTATATGACATCCCAACAACTATGCGCTGTGGAATTTCACCGACTACGCCTTTTACTGTGGTGATATACATATTTCCAAGGCAATTTTGTGTGCTTGCATTTTTTCTGCGAATCGTGGAATTCAGTTGCTAAACGATTTAACCAGAATATATTTATGCGGAATGTGGCGAAACGACAAAACACAGAAATATTTGTTGATTTTTTACCAATGTTTTCATTATTTGATTTACAAAGGCTGACTGCACAATAAGAGACGGTAATTAAGTATAGGGGTAAATGACTGCAATATTGATTTCCATTAGCAAATGTGCCCCTCTTACCCATCCATTCATAAGTATCGGGCCATCATAGTGCACGGAAGAATTTATAATTATTGCTGTAATTAGATATAGCCTACCTTAATGTAATATCGAATAGCAGACATTATGAACTGTGCCCTGTACCATTTAACGCACAAAGAAATGATATGGGTATACTTCTAATTAATTAGACCAATTAAAACTAACGAATTCATATGCATATTCTTGTACAACATCATAATTATTGTTTGAACGACTATTTTTTTAATTATATATCCTACCTGTAATTACAATTTTAATTTAAACACGTACAGGAGAAACTCAGTTTCAATCGTGAAGAGTAAAGGGGGTAATTATGCTAGCGTCGCGCCGATACAGCTGTAACGGTAAATTGCATCGTATAAAATCGAAGTTAAATCCGTCTCGACATCGTCGCTGGGAATAGAAACGGGAGGGAGGCAAATGGTGAGAAGGTTTTCGGGTAGGCAAATTTCTCAGACCCATTCGCGGATTGCGAATATCGAAAAGCTCAGGATAGCCAGGGAGAGCTTCCTTAAGGAGTCTGGTTCAATCAACTTTCCCAACCGGTTATTCCCTCTGTTTGAGAAGGAACGTGCTGCCTTCGCACTCACGAATGAATCCCAGGTGGCAGAACTGTAAAGTAAGGTGTGTTCGTAATACCGGTCCCTTTCTTTATCGGTTCTACGATTTCCTTTGGCACCCTTTGCCTCGCCGTTGTCCTACGGTCTTCTTAGGTTTGCTCGTGTTTGCACTGCGCTCCCTCACATCTATAAATTCCATGAATTCTGAAAGTTTCCACGCCAGCCGGGTAGGGAAACAGATTCTGATCCGACTTGATGAAAGTCCAAACGTGGAAGCAACGAACGGTAGGAACCTTCGATGTTCTTCCGAGGACCCTATCCAATTTCCCTCATCCTTCAGTGCCTGCTCGAGTTTACGATCTATTATGCCGGTCGCGGCGTCGCGTGATGCTTAAGAACGAGTGAAAAATTGATGGGGTTTGCTCGCGCCATGGATGCAAACAGGTATCGATCTACGTTCGACGATATTGCTGGCGCGAAAGATACGATGCGAAATAATACGTGGCTAATATAGGATTTGCTCCGAATATTTTTTCAGAATACAGACAGGATTTTTGTGCAGCGCTCATAATGGTACCGAGATATTTTTCAGAGCGGAATAAAACGGTTTCAATGGATGCAATTTTTAAAAAAACTTCACCGTTGGTATTTGCTGGTGGAAGAGAATAATGTCCGCATATCGAACCCGTTTAATTTTAGTACATCCGTCGACATTGATTTGCACATATTTGTTCAGTTTTCGATCAATTAGTACGGACCCTTTATTCGTTTGTGACGTTATAGTTTCTTTTTCTGAAAACTCGACGGTACGTTGATGCCTGGATCTATACGAATAATATAAAAATTCAGACTTGGTTTATCGACTTAAAAATCAAAATTCTTTTTGTACACCTTTCACTTGGTCTGTATCAAATTGTCAGAACTTTCCGCTGGGAATATAGAGAAACCGAGTCCGATTCGACTAATAAAAGTCCAGAGAAGCGAAAGCACGATGGAATTAAACTACGTAGTAGCAAACGTTTCCCTTTTAATTGTCTTCTTACCGAAGACTTGTTGTGAGGAATGTCGTTTTTAACGTCGTAATTGGATTTACTGGCAAAGTGAATACGATTGCCCCTTCTCATCTAGCATTATATAACCTTGTTACGAGTGAACCCGACTTACTCAACGTGCTTTTAATCTCGGTAGACCTACAATTAACGTAACTACTTCTTCTAATAGAAAGGACAGTAATTTTTAAAACTGTACTCAGAAACCTAAGCTAATAAGAAAGGCCAGCATAAATTTATCAATAATTATATGCTAATAAGAAAGGAATGAATAAAGCACTGTTATCATGCGTCGTAAGTTCTAACCAACATGTCTCTGTGCCAATGAAATCTGTGCGCTAGGTTTCACCTACCAATCATTGCTAATTCACGGAATGAAGCGTTCGATCCGGCCGAACATTACATCAACTTACGCCGACCAGTCAACCGAGTGAATGCCACTTGTCAATTGATAATCGAACCAATCGAACATCATCAGTTAGACGAATCAGGAGAATGGGACATTAGGCGGGATGAAAGTGCCTATTTCAACTCTTTGTATTGGTACATACATGTCTGTTCAGAAGGCATGGGGCACTAGTAGATCCGGATTCACAGTGATTCCAATTTAGCAGATGAATTGAATCTGAATGACGCTGGTGTTTACTGCGCCTATATTACAGTTTGAAACTATTATCGCTGAACAAATTTCTACGTTTTGAAACTCGTCATGCCCGAAAATTACTGGGCCCTGGAATTTTTTATGTTAGAAAATTTTTACGCGTTCAAAAAACTGTGGGCATGAAAATTTCTATGTACTCTAACGTGTGATGCTTGAAATTGTTAAGTATCAGATGATGTTTCAGAAAAACATGGACGGAAAATTTGATTTTTATTTACGTACCATTCACGTATCGGAGTAACCATAAAAAGTCACTCTTTTTAAGAAATCCTAAAATCTATAACGACTCAAACTTATGGGCAGCGATGTAAGTTACATTTACAAGTTTTATGACTGTACTATGATTTGCTGCATGAGGGACCTGTAAAAGGGCCGGATTATCTAGCAACGATAGTCGATAGATTATCTAGAAACTACTTGGCACGAGGTAAAAGAAGAAACTTTTTTTTGCATAATAAATATACTTGTAAAGCTTATCGAGAGCTATTTTATTAGTGTATGAGTGTACAATTAATATTTCACAATAAATCTGATAGTTCGTAAAACATATTTAAGCATCCTACTTTAGATACTTTTTAACTATTTAAGTAATATATTTTTTGTTAACAATACTGGCAAAAAGAGAAACACACGTAGCACTATTCTTTTATCACTGGTACAAGTTGTAAACCCGCTTATACAGATTTGTTACAACTCTGTGTTATCGTTTTAATGTGCCTGGTTATTCCGCCTTTTAATTGCCCCGATGTGACCAAATGAAATTCCTGGGCGGCCAGGTCGGGCTCAAGCGTGTTCGCCGAAAATTGAGTTTTACACGTTGAAATCTGTTAACGACGAGACCCGCTAAATTTCATCGTCGATGCTGTGCCACCCTTTTCCGAGCTATATTCTGTCTCTCTCTCACTCTCGCTCTCTCTCTCTCGCGAGCGCTGTCTTTCTCCCTCCTTCTCCCTTTCTCTCTCGTCCCCTCCCCCTTTACGCCCCCTTCATGCATCGTATATTACGGATTATCAATTGCCACGGATACGGATTAAGTATCCGGATCCGGGTGAAATTTTTATCAAATCGTCGCACTCGTTTTTATTACAAATATATTTTATCGGTTCCTTGAAAATGTACTGCGCGCTTTGAAGTTGTCAGTTGTCGTCAATAAAAAATTATTAGCTTTCAAGCAAGCCGAGTGATCGGACGCAAAAATGTTTGGGATTCACAAAACTGTGAAAGTTCGGCGCTGCGACTGAACAGAGACGGAAGGCATGAAAACTTCCGAATTATTTAACGACTGGTAAAACGACAGATAAATCGATTGCAAAAATATTCCCAGAGTTTTCAGCGTTAAACGTACACAGGGAGATCGAAAACGCGATTGCCGGTTTGTGATAGCCGTTTTGTTTTTTAAATATCAATTTACTTTTCCGCCAAGTTCCATATTATTCCGCGTTAAAAAAAATATGATAGAAAAGCGAACGGAGCAAGGGTAATTATCATATTGCTATAGAAATGAAGCTATTCACTGTGGTGATATCCAATCCCATAGATCTGTAACTATACATACGTTCCTCCTGCCTGTGCAAATTCAATTCGTAAACATAATCGATCTACAATGTAATGAGAACAAGTATTAAAGTGAGGCCAGTGTCTTTGGAAATAATTTCCCAGGAATGTATCAGAAATAACCATGGCAGATAAAAGGTTGACAATCCCTGGCCATGAATATGCCTAAACTCTTCTGCTGAATATGGAGAACCGTTTAGTCTAAGTTTCATTAAAATCGATTTATTGGTTCCCGATATAATCCATGATATACAAACGTATCAGACAAGTACAGAACCTTTCTATTTATGGACAGAAAATATTGTTACAAAGTGGCTTAGGCGTCACATTCGTAGACGCTCAATATTATCCAGAGAATCCACGCTAGAATGTCCCAGCGGAATCTAATAAATTTTTGTCAGGGGTGTGTAGTGAGGATTATGCACAGGTTCCTAGTGCCCCTCACGCGCTTTTCAGTCCACACCCCTTGTCACTGACCATGGTTAATTATGTTTCAGGGAAACCGTAGCGGGCAGGTGCCGTCTGATCATGTCTATAGCGAGTCAGTCTTGGCGTCATGGTGGTAGTAGCTCACGAGAGGAATTCTAAAGTTGAGGTTCTAAACTGTTTCTGCTTTTGGGTACCCAGTTAGGCACCTGTTTGTGATGCGGGAACAACAAAATGCAATAAGGATATACGGCAGCTCAATTCTCCTCATCGTGAATTCGTTTTGGAATAATTAATAAAACTGCCAACACTCATCATGCCAGGGAGAGTATTTACACATGGTATATTCCCATTATGACTAATCTAAGTATCGACAAGGTAGTAGACCGAAATATGTTTTCAAGAAAACCAGGGTACACAATAATGACAGTATGAAATAGCCACAGAATTAGTAAAAGGAACAATATCGGGCGCCTCCAGAGCCATGAATAAACCTTTCATTAGATACATTAACGTTTTGAACACTCGATTGACGCCACCGAGTCGTGTATCGCTGATACCAGGGGCTCGCGGGACACGTTAAGTTCGGACAAGTTAAGTTCGGTATCAATCCGCTTTTACCATGAGCGACGATTTAAACGCTAGGCATCCCCCAACCGGCATTTAATGAACGTAATACCTATGGCAAGTACGGAAATTCGGAACACTCGGTAATACTTGTGTACCGCTTCGATGTAGTTGTATATTAATTGCGACCATGCTCCGCAGGGAGATTTGAATGGTGCTTTCGCATTCGTTTGCGAGCCGGTTGCGATTCGGCGATGCGAAACAGCGGCAAAAGTTTTTCGTCGCGTGGAATAAGCCACTTTGTTGCCGGCAAACCGTTGTTCACAATTGGAGTTTAATAAAGATGAGCTTATAAAAATGTATGGTGGTCCGCGCAAGATCCTATTGGCTTGGCAATTTAAATTGTGATGATTTGTTTTATTCATGAACGATCATTTTAAATGGTTCACGCTACAACGCTCGCTGGTGGTTAGAGTTGCAATGGAAAGTGAAAATGTTTTACGTTGATCGGTTTTGCGGATAAGATACATGTGTACCAATTATGACGTTCTGCATGCGTTTGGGCAAGACTGGACCGACTGGGAAAAATTTGTTAACATTTTATTCAAATTTGTATAACATTCATTCAGTAATTTTACAAGATAAGAAAGTAAATTACGTTGAACTAGGTTTTTGGGAAAAAAGGAAGTAACTGTTGCACATGTCTCCATAGTGACAACAATTGTGTCCAGTTTGTTTTTTATATCAATATGACTCCGTAAAAACAATGTGGAATATTAAAACGATGAGTTTGATTAAATGAAATTTACATCATTCGTTTTATGTGTTCTTCAACGCATGTATGTATGTTTGATTAAATATCGTACGTAAAGAATTACTGGAGCTAAGTAAATGAAAGAGATGTCACTATTTCTATAAAGGACATATCATTTTCTTAACATTGTAATTATAAACAAGTGATTTTTGTATTAAATGCAACATTGTTAGATAGTTTTTCCGTCATCAGCAAAGGAGAGTTATTTTTGTTCAATGTTCGCTTTTCTGGGATCCCTAAAACAAAAACGCCTTTGGCCCGCGGCAGAGTGGAGGTGGGAGAGTGGGGGAAAAGAACATTTTCCGAGCTCAGTAACTTCTGAGACGTCTGTCGTGAACCGTAATTACGTCTATATTAAGAGATCATTTCTATGACAGTTTAAAAAACATTGATACCTCTCCCCTCTTGCAGAGGCCGCGTCCTTACTGTTCCACACATGCCTTTAGCCGGTGTTGAAACAACATGGTCCGGAAGTCTGACCATCAGATTTTGGAAACTCGCATCTCAAAAACAGTACCTCAAATTAAAAAACTCACACGGATCTTACAATTTGTCTTTTTAATAGTAATCCACACATTCCCGTTTGTCCTATAATATTGGGATACCCCTTATGAACTTTCACATACCAATAATAAATTTCATTTATGCACGGTAGTTTTTTCATTAAAAAAATAATGAAAATGTCCCCCCTCCCTACGCCTAAAAGGTGTTCCTGAAATCACGGAACGGATTAATAAAAAATTTAATAAAACACGATGAAACTTTATCTGAAATTAATCGAACAGGATTGTTAGTATTGCTACCATATTTCACTATCGCAACATCCTTCGAAATACCGGTCCTCTACCGTCGTCACAAATCAATTCGTCCGATATTTTTTCTGAAACTTCTTGGCTCGCGTACCCGTTGAAAAGGGGGAAAGGGGAGAAGAGTGGGAGTGGGGGAGGGGAATAGGATTGGTCGGCGAAGACCAGCCGAGAGAATTCGACGATTACAAATTACCGAGCAACCTGTGCGAGCACCGAAACCACGCTACCGTAGTCTAACATTGGAAATTTATCGCCGTCCTCCGGTTCGTGAATTTCGCAGGGTGGTACGAAAATCGAAGGTATAATTTATATGGTAGGAGCAGCCACGATCATTTTCACTCGGGTCTGAGACCTTAATGGCACCCCCCGGAATCCGTCCCGTCTTCGTCGGTGCCCACGACGTGTATTTCATGCGTCCCGACGCGGGTAATCTTGTCGAAGATGGTAATAATTACTGGTCCGGCGAAGCTGTGATTTGCGGTGCGAAAATTCTATCCCTTATGCTTGCCACCCTTTTTTCCATCCCCGACATTGCGCCCATCGCACAATCTCCCGTCGCGCCTGGGGTTCACTTGTCAGTCAGAAGAAAGTAATCTACAATTAATGGGAATTACGGAATTACGACAAAAACTTTAGCAATGCATTAAAAACGTTGGGAACGTGTGGTGTTACGTTGAGTCTAACAAGTTTGTAAGAAACGTCGGCATTTTAATAAGTTAGAAAAATTATGGGGCTTTGTTCATCATCAATCTTTAGGTATAAACTTCTTGTGTCGTGGACATTCATGTCTGACATGTTTGTTCACTTTTTATTCAATCATTCGCAACTTGGTCAACGCTTTAAAAAAGCACACGGATGAAAGAGATCCCACAGAAATATTACAAACACATATGAAACTTTTCTATCGCATGTGAGGACACTCGCCAGTCCCCCGAGGCTGTAACTTTACATAACCTAACACGGAGAACGAGGTCTCCTTCAGGTATAACCGCACCTAAGTGCCAAGTCTCCCCCAGGGATTTGCTACTTGTATGATTCTGTACACATTGTATAAGCGATATAACAGGGCAGGGCGATTACCGTGCATTAAATTTGTAACCCTGGAAGAGGAATCAAAGCTACCCAGAGATTTCTCAAAGGAATGTTTGAATATCGATTTTAAGAGGACAGTAGAAAGTATGATATACAATGTTTTTTATGCTGTATATATCGATTCGACGAACTCGTTAAAAAATGTTGTTAAAATACAAAGCTTTTTAATCTTCTTCTACATGTATGTAACTACGGAAATACTACATCGTTAGACGTGTGTATGTGGTACATTCATATGTATGTATGTTTCTGTCCGATAGACGTTTCGTACGATTCGTCGTGTCAAAAGTAATCCGAGAGTTCCAATGTTCGTTGCGGCGCTTAAAATACGTTCGACGCACCGAATCTTAAAAATTGTCATAACTTTGTGTATTATGGTGTTACAAAACTTGTAATCAGCAATCATAACTGTAACAGTAATGAAGATAATTGTACAGAAGATTGAAAGTTAAACATTGTAAACTTTTTTTGTCAATTAAAAGTTATTTCACTGCAGACTTGTAAATAACACTGACGAATTCACACTACAATTATGCAAATAATAAGTTATAGCATTATACCTCATTTTATAAATTTGCAAACAGAACATGTTCTTGAGATACATGTTTAACCTTTATGTATTTAGTTAATGCTGCAAACTCTGGAATACTTGAATGACAATGTGGCAATTCTATATAGTTATTAGTAAATTATTATTCTTTTCAGCCAGTGTATATCGAAGTACTGTTTTACTGTCAATGAATTTCACAGCAGTGTACGCGTTTTACCAAGGTAGGGATATCTTCACTTTGAAATGGTATCGAAAGATTAAATAATTCTAATGAAACGATATTTCAGAAGAGAAGATATTATTAGATAACGGCATAGCCTCTATACTATACCCTCATAACCTCTATACTCTATAGTATACAGAGTACTTTTATTTCCTATTCTTATATAAATTGTATTATTTGACTGATCAGGCTGACTTTAGACCATCAGTAAAATAGGTGCAAAAATTTTCTATGGGCAGTAGTACATTTAGAATCGTAAAATGCCACTAACAAATGGTCAAAGCATAGTGACCTGTATGCCAAGTAAAGATATACCTACAGTCGGCTAGATTGCTCTGAAAAGGGTCAACATTACCCCATTCCTGTTATTTGCTTCACTTTTGACGGGCCGTGACACCAATCGCCATGCAAGGGTTCAGTTCCAGAACTTTCGCATGCGTATTATTATTTATTCAAGTTTGATCACTTTAAACTTGATTGAAAGATAAAGGATGAACGCATGAGGCGACTGGCTTAGATTTTCGAAAAAGTGCTTCTGTCAACACGGAAAAGTGGTCTAAAAATTAATGCAGTCACTTCGAACATTCACCCTTTGTCTCTGCAATAATTGCAAGTTCATTATGATCGGATGAAACGTACGCACGTCAGAGTTCAAGTGCTAAACCCTTGTAATGTTCCGAGTGGTATCTACAGTAGTAATCCGTATAATAAAGTTCTGCATATTTATTCATTCGACAGGAAGATCAAATTTTTTAAACACATATACGGTGCACCGCGTACTATAAAACATCTTGTAATTAAGCGACTGTTAATCGCCATATTCTTTAATCACTTCCCAATTGTTTTCCATAATCAGTGTACCACCTTTTATTCAGCTCGACATATTATATTCCACACAGTCAGAAATAAAATAAAAAAAAAAAAAAAAAAAAACAAGAAAAGAAAAGCCGTAATGTTCCACGTCGGCATTAACGTTCTAACATCTTCAAAGGTATCCGTAAGTACTAGCGACGAATGCAGCAAACATACTTCTACGTAATTAGTCTCGTTGCATTAATGGCACGCACCACGGCATGGGCGAGCACGACGTTACGTGGATATAACTGCATCTGATTTAATAAAGCATTCAGTATGATTTTCAGCAACATGCTCGAGCAGTTACAGAATACGCGACAAAAGCATTCATACACCGGTGCTATTATATCTACCTACGGAAAACTTTCTCAATTTGGTTTGAAAGCTGACTACCGTGCGACTATACACGTCGCGTACAACTGAAATAAGTTTCGCGTGGTGGGGAACGCTACCAGGTGGGTTGGATCGCGTATCGAGTGACTGAAAACGGCGCACGGAACTCGCGAAAAGCGAAGCATGCAATTATATCCCGATCACAGTCAAAAAGGAGGATGTGACAGAGCAGAGGGAAGACCCGGATCATTTTTTTTTTACTCGTCTTTAAGACCGAAAAGGTAATGGCGTCTCACGGAATTTCGCGGTGTCATGCACTTCGTGCTGCCCCGTCGTTGCTGCTACGTAATAACTAATAATTACTGCCAACATGTTTCTTTCCCCTGCGCCACTTTACCTCGCGGTTACCGAGCATGATTCGTCAGAAGAGAACTTTTTGAATAGCTCGCGTGCTGATCGCGACCTCTCACGTTCACCGCTTGATTGTAATTGATTATGATATGGGCTTTTCCTTTTTTTTTCTCAGCGACTAGGGATGGAGCGGTGGTGGTGTTGTTGTTACCGATTGGGCACCCGATAACATCGTTAGAGTGCCGATAAGCGGAGTATAATACAGTGTCGTTGGACAAATGAGTGGGTGTGTTGAGCTTTTTGTACAGGGTGTTTCATAATGTGTACAACTTAGTTTAGGGAAGGAGTCGACATACGGGAATATTCGTTTAAATTTAGCTGAATGTGTTTCCCAGTTTACACTGTTTACGAGTTAGAGCCACTCTTGTACTTTATTATTGGTTATATTTTGCGATTGACAACGTTTGTAATTCGAAATTCCCACGTGTTTAATTTTCTAGTCATTGAAATTTCTAGGCATTAAATTATTAGACTTTCGAATTCGACAATTTGGAATTTCTAATTAGTAAATTGCTATGCAGAACACTGAATCGACGTTTTTCATGAAATTTCGATTTAATTCCTTTATTAAATTCGAATTTGACATTAAACTCGGAACAATTAGCAAACATTAAATACCACACTATCAATTAACTTTCAAATTGTGTTTTGAATTTGCGAACATGTGTGTCGTTGAACTTTATATGGAATTCCCGTAAGAGCAGAACTGGTGGAGCTCCCCAAATGGTTACTGGCGATTATTACTATTACTACAATTATGTTGCGTCATACTACATACATATAATATAATAATACAATCCCATTATAATTATATTTATACCTATTCACTCTGCTCTATACATTATTATAAAAATTTCATTATGCAGTTTGACTTAATAGCGCTTTTATGATTCAATAATAAAGACAAAAAATAGATTAAAACTGACGATATTTACTAATTTGTTATATTGTCGATTAATATTTAATATAGATATGATACAATGAAGTCGGCTTGCAAACTACATTTTACTACGATTTCCAGATTAAATTGAAAGTTCTCCGCAAAATGTTCTGATGACCTATCATGCCCTGAACATCTTACTAGTATAAAGGTAGATAACGTTGGAAATATAAGAGTTAATGGGATTAACGTTAGATCATCGGGTTATACCTGATAAGAGCAACATTTTATCTAATTTGCGTTTGACGCAATATTTGATTATTGGCTTTATACCGACGTTACTTATACAAAAAGTAAATGGAGTGTTCCATGTCGAGTGATCAGGGTTTTTTCAACCACGACACGTACTTTGATACAAATGTAATGTGTTGAAGGCAAATTCGAAAAAAAATTTGCTTGAGTTCATCAAATATTCAATATTTGTTGAGTTACAGGCAGTCAAAGTTTAGTGTACGTTCTTCTTTAAATATGTATGTATATATATATGTATATGTATATTGATATAACTCTCAAAGCATAATGGAGACAGAGAAAAAAACGAAAAACGATGTGTTACAGAAAACCTCAAAGTTTTATAAATTGAAATTTCGTTGCATATGTATCTTAGAAACCTTTTCTCTCATTTCTTTTCATCAATAACAAAATGTCCGTTAAACATAACTTCCAATGCCATGTTGGCACGAAGAATAGTTTTCAAGTTATGAATTTTTATTTACCGCGACCTCGAGTATTTGGCCTGTGACTCCACGCATATAGCTGCCGCTAGTGAGACAAACATTGATCAATGTTCTGCCTTTGTGCTTCAATATCTTCAAACGTGTACATACCCCTGAACTTTTCGTTGATTTCTTTCATATCAATGTCACAGTGTTCTCTAAACTTGACTTCCACTGGCATATTTGAATACAGAATAGTTTTCGAGTTATGAATTTTTCTTTACTGCGGCGTTCAGTTTCTGGCCCGCGATTCCACTCGTCCGTCGCAAGTACACCTGTCTTTAATTCAATTTATAATTTTTGTTTGATAAAACTTGGTGATTTTCTGAATAAAATAATTTTTTGTTCATTTCTGTAGCTATTGTGGTTTTAGAAATATAAGTTTTTCAAAAAACTAGGTACTAAAATTTGACTGCCTGTAACTTAAACATATGAAATATTTTTAAAATAACTTCAAATGGTTTTTTTTTCGACATCACCTACGATGTATCAAAGTTGTATACAAATCCGTGACATGGCTGCAAAAACCCTGCCTTCTTGAAATGGAACGCACAAAATACTAATCCGTCTGCGTTGACGTGGTATGAATGTACTATATGCACATGTATATTAAACACATTTCGCGCTGTGCAGCTAGACACATCCAACTTTATGCAGCTATAGTACGAGGGTGGTTTGATAAGTCTGGTAAAAATTGAACAATGTCGCGTCGCAACAAATTTTAAAGTACATAAGCTCAAAGTGGCATTCATTTGGCTGGTAAATATCACGTTTTGCCCAAAAGCGACACTTCGTTTAGATTTGGTAGACGTTTGAAACGAGCGACTTAGTAGTTCTTAGGACAACGCACCAGTTCACACTTTCGCAATCGCAATGTCAAAAATACACGAATTGGGCTTGGAATTGATTCCGCATCCACCCTATTCTCCTGATATGGCTCTCTGTGATTCTTTTATTTCCCAATTTGAAAACATGGCTCGGTGGGAAGAGATTCTCGTCGAATGAAGGGAATATCGATGCCGTGAATGCGTACTTGCAGACTTTGACAAATCATACTTTTTTGACAGGATAAAAAAAGGGTTAGGTGTGTCGCCCTTGAAGGAGTCTATGTTGACAAATAAAGGTTTGTTAAAAAAAAAAATGTTTACCTACTTTTTTACCAAACTTATCAAACGACCCTCGAATATTTGTATATTTAAGGTACGTTTGGCCAATATGGCCTATTTGAGCTTCCATGATTTTTGTGCTACTAATATTGTTACGACCCGGCTGCACGTCACGCTCCAAGGTTTCGGAAGCGGTGCGTCTACAGTTTGTTACGCGAGTCACAAAGTTTGCTCACTTTCGAGTCAGCGGTTAGACCACTTTACTCAGGACTCAGCTGAGTCGTACTACTTTCAAGGGTGACGAATAGGATGAGATCGGGTTAATTGAAGTTCCAAGCGGAATATACTTTTCTCTCAGGTTTTAATACATTCAAATTTCGGAAACTCGTTGACGTCGTCTGAATCTGTTTTGCTGGTTGCAGATTGTTGGTTCCTTTCTTCTTAACACTAGAACTACCAAGGCAGTCAAAAAGACTGGTCCTTAATTTTTTATAAAAATCATTTAAATTTAGAAAGGTGCGTTTTCTAAGTTCTTCATAACTATGATTTTACATGTAACTCATTAAATCGATCAATTTACTATCCTCCTTTATTTCCCTTGTTTCAAACATATGTATTTAGTGATTTTAGATATACCGAATTAATCCTCGGTAGTTTTAGTGTTAACCTCCCATCCACATCTGATGTTCAGTCTCTTGGGCGTTGTGGAAAGGTATTATTTTATTTACTTTATCGGTTCGTAGGAACTACAATCGCAGCGGAATTTCTCCGAGGATCCTACAATTCTCGGTTACTCTCTTCCGATTGTTCCGCCTTGAAGGTTGACGGTTATTTGACAGGATTTTCGCCACCTCTCAACACTACTCGCGAAAACTACGGATTTCGTCGGGAATCACGCGATTTCCAACTGTTTTATTGTTCCATTTTCGTAGAGGTTCGACTTATTGTAAAGATTACGGTGGTAGACTTTGGTTGTTCATAAGGAATGGGATGGATCAGACGTTCCGCCAAGTTACTGGTACCAAGTGTTAATTATCTGATGAAATTCACTGCTTTAATTTGAGGTGTGCTGCGTTAATTGTTGACCTAGACTACTACTTTTCTTCCTTGTCATCATGCACGTATTAACTTGATTGGTTCTGATGTTTCACACACGCGTAATATACGGAATATAGTACGTTCGGTATAACAATATGTAATCTTGCACAGGAACACGGAATATAGGTTGAACGTTGAATAAAGAATAGAGAATCTAGAATCAGAATACAAAAACAGAGTATAAAAACAAAGTGAACCCTGCGGCGGAGGACACCAGTATATATGTATGTATACGTATGTACAGGGCGTTGGGTCCTCCAACTCTGTAGGTATGTTTCGCTTTTCAGGACTGTCAATCGTTACGTCATCTAGTTACCAAACACCCTTAGCGGATGTGCAGTTTGGGAAAGGGCCTGTCAAATCTCAGTGATATTGCTTTCCGCAACTCGTCCCTTTCAATTACCCCTTGGGAAGGACGTAGTCTTGTACCGGATTTTCATTTTCACGCAGATAAGGTTTCCATTGTTATAAGTAGATTTCCCGTTTCGAAAAGTTCTAATTTAAGAGAATATGTGTTTACACCAAGGAAAGGAAATTACCATCAAGGAAATTTTCAACGTGTTATTCTCCGAACGTACTTAAGATCTCTAAGGGTGCGACGTCCTGACATCCAGTTGAAAAAGGCCAATAAAATGTGGAAATGCAAGAATATTTAATAACAAATTATTTAATAGACTTATAAATGTATCTATTAATCAAAATAATTTTCGAAATATTCCCTATCGCCGTATACTAACCACAAAACACGGTTAAATGTTTCTTAATAATTTTCCTAATTAGACTGACGCAAACGGTTGAAAAAATCGTGCGAACCATTGCACTGAACTATTCCATACAGCAATCAATTTTATTTTCAAGCTAATTGATACTTCTACCGTGCCACGGTTTAATACTCCTTCCCCTTTCCACATTTCCATTAATATTTCCATCTCATTTCCGATTCCTAGTCGATTATGCAGAAAAAAGATCGTACTGGTGCGGAATGAAAAAAATGTTACGATACATTTTGGTAGATATCAAAGACAGGTGGGGTCTACAAAAATCCTAATTATCGTCTGCATCTAACGCGTACTTTATAACACGCGGTCGACATCCTATCTCCCTGGATGTTTCCTCTCCTACAGTTTTCTTTTTATCCTATATACTCCGTAGAGCAACTGGGGCTCTCGTCAAGTGTAGCTGCAACGTAATACGTGCACGAAAAGCGAGGGGCACTTAAGAATTAAGGTAGGGTGGATGAACCAGTTCGCATTTTTCTACCAGAGGGCAGAGTCACGCGCTCTCAGGAAGTATTGTGCAATTCTTAAACCGTTGTAACTTAATACTCCCAAGTATTGCGAAATACTTTCGTAAATTCGACGAAAAATCCGTAAGTTTGGAAACCACAGCAACAAGCCAAAGGCTAAAGTATTTTCGTGAATTTTTTATACGGAAGAACTATACTGTCTCAGTAGAAAGTATTATTGTCGCGTAAAGGACGTAACAAAACGTTGGGGACATTTTCCGGATCAATAATACGGGTCAAAAGATGAAAAAAGAACAATAAACGTAGGTCAGCGAAACACACCCTATCGAGATGTACCTCATTTTTAAAAAATTAAAAAAACTTACATCTCCGAAATGGTAGGCCGTTTTAATATTACCGGGAGAGACCAAGGTTTATGACAAAATTTAACTATATTCGGGAAGGTCCTCAATAACTTATCATTTTGAAGAGAAAATTTTGAAATGAATTTTTGGAAAAGGGGGTATATCTCGATAGGGAGTGGTTTGTGGACCTAAGTTTATTGGTTTCTTTTTCATCTTTTGACGCGTAGTATCGATCCTGAAGAAAGGTTCCCGTCGTTTTGTTACTCCCTGTATACTTCGAGGGGTGTTTATAAAACAATTCATTTCAAATTCTAAACAGATACGGTACTACTGCTTAATAACGTAATCCTCTGCTCAAAAAACAGTGGCTAATTAATGGCATCGCCCTGTCCAAACGGTGACTCGGAAATATACAATAATTAATTACCTTTAATTCAAAAAGTGTAATATCGTATCAGCTTGCGGATTAAAATAATCGTAATTTTTAATAAATGTATTCATGATTGAATAACTGATAGATTGGAGGAAAATCGACACATTCCTCAATTTTTTAGTGGAGCAAATTTTATGTCAATCGAAGATAATGCTTTTCTACAAATTCCCTAGAAATCTCACCCTTGACTGGGTGATAATGTCGCACAAGCGAGAACTGTATTTTTGAGATAAACGCTATTAAAATTTCTGATATTTTAGGAATTCCGGTTTGATTCGTTGAAAATATATTCTTTGAATCTCACAGATTATGAAAACTAGCACATCGGTTACACTTAATCCTTCCTATGCTTTTTTTCTGGGGATATTTCGTATTAAAAGTGTGGTTAAAATTTTGAGGCGAATGGATGTGGAGCTGCACGCGGATACATTACCCGGCAAATTTAAATTCGCCGAAAATATATCGACATTGGGAAACGCATACTGCTCGTAAACAGTTTACCGGTTTAATCTTTGTAGAGGATCTTGCGAAAAAAGAAGAAATTGCCCGTGTGGATCGCGATATTGTTATCTACCCACGGGCCCTGTTCTGAAATAATATATTTAAACCCGGGCGAACGGAATAACGGCGTTTCAAGCTACGTCTAGGTATACTTTAGGGACGATTTATATTTTTTAATCTTCTCCACGGAGATTCGCTTCCAGGCATATTACCACATGGGCATTGTGTATATCTAATGTTTGTTAACTAGGTGTGTAGCAATCAGGTGCGGTAAAGTATATTTTGTATAATTTGAATTTTATAATCACCAGGTGCATCCCACGCTACGTGAGAATTGTAAATAGATCTGCACGTTTTTCCACTGTCCTACGTGAAACAGTTCGATAATTATTAATTAAGAAAAAAACGGCCAATCTGAGGACGTTACTATTAACGTAGGAGAATACAACAAGTACATACAGGTTTTCACAGAATTTTCTCAGGCACGCTATGGATCTTTGTTAGTTCGTTGGTTCTATATCAATTGGTATGTAGAAGAAATCTGCTCAGACGAATGTAGTCAACGGAAAAACGTAAAAAATCGGAGAAAATTTTTTCGAAAGGACGAGATGTTTTCTGCTTGGAGTAGCTTGACGATGAAATGCGTGAACGAGTGTGTGTATCTATGTACGCGCGATTTAGCCGCCACGGTAGTCGTCGTTTGCTTATCGCGCACCAACGTAAATTAAGGAGCTGGGAACCGTAAATCATGGAACTAGAACGAACTGTATCGCCATCGGAATATCAAAACACGTTGGGGGAAGTTAGAATAACTTGGGAAAGCTTCGAGTCCAACGGAATGATCATAGCTAGACCGAGATAAATTTCAACTATCCCGGGGATACGCATATGGGGCCCATTATTGCGTGTGTTGAAACATCTCTATTCATTACTAATAATATAATTTTGTATAAAACCATATGTGCTCGTGTTTGGTTGCTGATGTTTTAATGTACCGTCATCGCAAAAATTGATTTGTGTACGTGCTGTAATTGGTTTGTGTGAAATATTACTTTGAACTCCCTATTCTCTACAAGTTTATTAAATCTTTATTAACGGCTTGAAATGTTTATTGTAATTGTTCCTGGCAGGCTCAGGAAATTGTGAATAGTAATTAATAGTTCGCAATGTGATGCATGTGGAAATTCAAAGTCATTGGACGAATTAGTCTGTATTCGCGTGGAAGATCATTTCCTCTTCTTTCGTCCAGAAACAATGCATTACTTACGCTTTCTCCGTTGTTGCTCGATTGCGCGCGCACATCCATCCATGGTCGATGCAACATCTATTGCTAAATACATCATTTTTGTGGCTGATGAAACATGAGAATAAAACCTTATAATTCACCTTCTTTCCTGCTCTAGTAAGTATCTCCCATTATTTTAAAAAATTCAGGATGTTACAACGTACAGGTTGTACCATAACTAGTGGGACTCTTTTCCACGGTTGACAATACGTACGAAAACATGAGAAAAGAACAAAATGTTAAGTCCTAAAACCACCCTCTATCGAAATATATTCCATTTGTAAAAAATGTTACAAAATATATATCTCCGAAATGGTAAGTTGTAAAGTACCGATTTTTATTGCAAACATACCGCAATTAAAATATAAACATATCCTCGTCCGCCATAAAGTTCGTCTTATCATTTTATCAAAATTCGTTAATTGGTACCGAAATGGCAGACCAGGTATATCGCCGGGTTCTAACTATCTAGTGACAATATGAAAAGTACTAGAAAACTCTGGGTATTTGAGATATGTGATGGCGTACAGGCTTATGAATTAAAGAGCGGCTTTTACATCCAAATGGTCGGGATTTTACTGTAATAGCAAACGATCATCGATAACCATCTAGTTTCATGTGGAGACTGAGATAAAATTTAACAATCTACCGTACAAGCGTTGCATAAAAATTACTAGTTGAATCTGATCCACCTATCCTAGAGGTCATGGGGACTTTGTTATGCCAGTGACGTCAAATCGTTTGTATCAACCCTCGACACTAATTACAATACACCCTCGATACATTTTCAGTTATGGGCCAAAGGTTCGCCAATCTTGTCATTAGGAATCATTGTACCGCAAAATAGGGAATTCGCGACAAAGTGTTGGTAACATTTGTTCCAGTGGTTGCTACTAAATGACTTCGCTAATAAACTATGAGAGAAGTTTCCCGTTTATTTTTTTACACGAGTATTCAAGAAGGGGAAACTGCTAATATCTTCATTATCTATTTGGTGAAACTAACTTTACATATGAACAATGTATGTACATACATACATATATCAGTACTATCGAAGAGAAAAACCAAGAGGTTAATTCTTAAAGTATAATTTTTTCGAACAACGGAATTTTCCATTCGCAGAACTTCTGAAGTTATATTGAAATACTGCACGCAATTTCAGCGAATTTTTTAAAAAGTTGAAAACGATTGTTCGTGCAATTCCCTATTACATATTTAAAATCAACAATGTTCCAGATATAATACTTCAGTACAGTAGTTCAGATGTAGTTAAACACACGCGGTTGAATATGCAAATTGGAAGAGTCGAGTAAAAGACAGTAAATCTCTGTTTGAAAAAATGAACTTTTGTTTTCTTTGATTTTGATTTTCCTTCAGGACCACTAACACCTACAAACTGATTCATTCCCTAATTATTTTTTGTCTAGGAACATACAAATTTTAAACCGAGCGATATTTAAAATGTGGGGATTTCACAGAATAAGCTTTGGTGATGACAAAAACATAGCTATGGTTTATTTCTGGATGTATTGTACAACTTCGTCACGCGTGTTTTTAACAATCTTGTTCTCAATGTATGTATGTACTGCTTTGCTTGCCACTAACACTCACGATCCTGGCAACCGACGCCCGCCGAAGATTCCCGAGCCTATCAGACCCGCGCACAAAAAACATGTGGTTACACCTTGTTGTTCAATAGATTTCAACAGTTTGATTAAAACTAATGTTTCGTATTTTTACTTTTTAAGCATGATTTCTGAATATCACTATCTTTTTCGCACTGAAAAAAATATTCGGGATATAAATATTTCCAAAGTCTCTCTTACGAAACCTCAGCAATCTTTCGACAGATAATATCTCACGTTTCGACATCTAATGTAAATTTAAACGCACTTAACGCTCCAAGCAAATTATTCACTGAAAACGTGTACTCAAACCGTGACGTCGGTTTGATAAGAAAATGGAACCTGCGGGCGTTTAAATCTCCGAAAGTTATCTATCGATCTCCGTAATACATTCAGGGATGAATTCATCCGTAGGATTAGCATGCTTGTTCAGTTTTCACGAGGCTCAAAGCGGCGGGATCTAGTCGGACTTCATATTAATCCTATAGTCAACTTTGCGATCTTAACTAACGCAAATCCCGCCGTACCAAGGGAATAATACTTCTGGCCATGGCATTGGGAAGCCTCTGTTCAGCAGACTCTGGCCAGTCACACAACGTATCTCGGCTGTCCAGTTTCCTGGAACAACCTTACGAAGCCGGCGGAAGCGTGGCTCCAATCGCGATAAGATTAATTGTTTAACCGTGTGTGCACCGCTAGAATATACAACTTCCTGGATAGCCCAGACACGCCGGCATCGAATTCGAACGAACGTTCAAGTGCTCGTTCGCATTAATTGCAAGCCAAATAATGGGACTCGGAAGCATTGCCCGCTTGCAAACCTATTCTCTGTTGAGAAAAAAAAATTGCCAAAAAAGTAATAATGATACGACTGAAGAACATGTTCGTTGCTTGAAATGTTTATGGGGTAATTGTACCGAATGTTTCATCAGTACTCCCAATACGAAGTCTGAGAAAGAAACTGAAAGAAAGAACAGCCTCAAAAGCGTACATACAGGGACTTAAATCGTCCTGAACCATGAAACTAGCTTCCCGCTGTCGAACCAGTGTGTACAGTGCCCTAGGGTCCGCTACCTACTACATTTTGTAATGTGGTGGTTGACTTACGTCTTAAGAAATCACGTTGTCCCTCTACTCCAATGAGTGGCCTTTTGACCTTACTCTGTTTGGTCGAGTCTTTGCTATCAGATTCAATAGCGTAAACGTGTTAAAATATAATTCGAACTTTACTGTGCCAATTAGCCCGATTACTTCATTCGAAATTTAGGACAATTAGACGTGCAAGTTGAGAACAAAATTAGAGTCACAAGTTTGCCGTGGAGAAGGAGAAGAACATGATTTGTTAAACGTTGAGCTCATAATACATAATGATATTGCAGAACCTGCTGGTAGAATTGTATGGCAGGTACTGTACAGGTCTATATGTACAGGGTGGAGCAGAGGAAACGCATGTTTTTCATTATTGAATAACTGGGACACGATTTGATAAAAATAATAAAAACAAGCATTAAGTGATAGATTTTTTAATGCAGTTTTGAAATATACATACATTAATTAGATTCAAAAAATTATATCTTGGAGATGACGTCCTTCTTGCTGGATACAAATTTGGATCCTCTCCTGAAAGTTACGCATGGCTCTCTCCAACATTTCATTCGGCGCGGCTTCAATTTCCTGACGAATGGAATTCTTCAGGTCATCGATTGTGCGAGGCTTGTTCATGTAGACTCTTGATTTTAAATATCCCCACAAACAGAAGGGCCTCCTTCACTGGCCCCCTCGCTCACCCGATTTGTCGATATGCGACTTCTTCTCCAAGAGGAAGGACGTCATCTCCAAGACATTATTTTTCGAAGCTAATTAAAGTATGTATATTTCAAAACTGCATTAAAAAATCTATCACTTAATGCTTCTTTTTATTATTTTTATCAAACCGTGTCCCAGTCATTCAATAGTGAAAAACATGCGTTTCCTCTGCTCCACCCTGTATACATACATGCAAGTCGAAGCGCACCTGGGACGAAGGACCCATGGGACTCAATATGCATAGAAAACTACAGATACTGTCGATGTTTACATGGGAGTGTCTGATAATGAACAGAATCAGTGTTAGTCTCACGACCCAGTACCATTTAAGTCCTCGCTTGTATGTATGTACACGCCAGAGTAATCTACAGTTGTAGGATTTAATTCGATCGGATACGAGCAGGAATGGCACGCGAAACCGTTGTACTAACGTCGCTTGTCACGCTAAGATTAATCTCGTAAGCGAATGATCAGCGATACACGTTTCTATTGCTGTTCGATAACTAGGCAGGTAAATACATATATTGTTAGCGGCGAATGCGCACTAGACGTATGTCGATATTAACGTGAATCCGTCAAAATTGGAGGAAAATGATAGACACTGACGTTCCGTTGATTCATAGGGAGAGTGGAAACGTAGTTATTACCCCCTAGGAGTAGTTTTTTTTTGTTATTCTAGGAGTAATAAACTGTGCGGTCTAATTTCACCTGATGCGGTGAGTTGCATGTAATAATCGATTAGAGAGTTTCTAGACGTCACAGTGGAATGTTTTTTTATGGTGTAGGGATATAGCGTACCCATCGAGATGGACTACATGAGCTACCTTGAACCGCTCTGATTTGGACTACTGAAATCATGCACAGTGCATGTACGAATGGAAATATAACTTTAAAGAATCAATATTTGTTCAATATTTGTTTTAGTTATAAGTAGGCAAAGTTTAGCGCAAAGTTCTTTCTTTAAATTCATTAATCGTAGTCCACAACACATATCAAAGTAAACATAAAATCGTTTAATTATTTGAACTTGAAGTTTTATAGAAAAACTCTATATTTGACCAAAGGTTTTGTGAATGCTTGAAAAGATTTGTGTTTAATTTCATCATAAGCGATCTGGCGAGTGTCTCTCACATATCTTGACCGACATCATGGTGTCTGATTACAAACCTATGGCGCCACACTAGTCTCCTATAATATATCTGTTAAAATGCCTGAACAGTTCTTGCTTACGTTTCCAAGTAGTTTGCAGCGTAAAGTGCAAGAAGCTAAATGGCTAATCATGAGTATAGGCGATACGGTTATGTCCCTCAAAACCATCTAATCGCGGAGCTAACACTATCCCGTTATCGTAAATGGCATCGCAGTCCAATATACTATTTATCCTGGCGCCAGGTACCGGTTTCTCGCAGGGAGCCAGGTAATTACCCCGAAGTCGGGTGTCTTTTATAATTTACGCTGTGGTTACTGTGTCGCAGTTTTATTAAGGGAAATGATCAGTTACATTTTATATCTTTATTTCATATTTGAATTCAGGCTTATAGAGATACGCATTTCAGAACTCGTAACACTCGGCGTGCAAACTATGAGTGACACGAACTTTCAATGCATTTAATGGCCACCGTTCTAAAATTGTGACACGAAAATTTAAAAGATTTGTTTATCGCCCGTTTGTATAGAAATTACTCACAACTTATAGAATTTTAGAACTTTAGCTTGAAACCTGTAAATGAATGTTTTAAGTGACTAGCATTTCGAAACCAGAAAAGATGGGGATTTTTAAATTCTTGTCTCACCCAATCTACGATCTGAATATTTCGTGAAAACATGAATGCAGTTACGTTCGACGGCTTTCCCGGAATTTGGAACGCACACACAGACAATTTTTTCGCTTCCCTGTATTACAATACAAATCAATTCTCATTAAAATAACAGCGTATTGGGAAATAGCCATGTATAGGTCCTTTACTACAAGCGTTATTGTTCCATTTTATTTTCCATTGATGTTTGATTGTTTCACGAAAATTCGTCTCTAACTGACAGAACATTTAACAACTCTGTTTTCACCGTATTCGGTGTAATTCCGATCGAGAAATCGCTGGCGTTGGTCGTCCCATTCAGCCGGCAAAAAAAACGGAAAAAGATGAAAATTCGGAAAATCACCGGGAAATGCCTTGGAATTTTATCAGCGTGTCCAAGCGCGGATTAAATCCGGGTAAGCATTCTTGTAAAACAGTGATACAACGCGTTTCTTTTCATCGGAGCTCCGGTAAACAAAAACAAAAGGGTTGAAAAATACCCGAAAATCCCGAAGGTTGGAAAAGTGGGCGAGGGCCGTGATAAATATCATGGAGGATAGCTAATTTCGCAGTGTCGACGAAACGGCGCATAAATATCTGTTCCATTAGCGTGCCATTTTTAATTGGCGGTGATTAGCGCCCTACTTATTTCCGCGTTATTGGTCTGCGTGCCAATAAACCTGGCTACACACGGAAAATTGCTGAAACGTGTACAGATCGTAGATATTAATTGTGTAAATTTTGCGGCAGATAACGATTCGACACTATTTTTACATTATGAGACAATTCCATAATTCGATTGCTTTTTCTTGTGTTTAAAAGGGATTCGTGTTTGGACAATTTTTGTTTTCAATTAGGTTAATGGAGAGGTTGTAACAGATAATTATTTTTTTCACGTTGATAATGCCGGTTATATGAACATTGTTAAAACTATGTCTTATATTTAGTTTTTTGTAAAAAGCGTAAAAATCTTAAATATCTAATTTTGAAGCCTGCAACATTTATTTTATTTTTGGTCGATGTCAAATATCAGCACCACTCTTTGTGTAATGAAACAAATTGTATATTCGTACTCTTGCTGTCCCGCATATGACGAATTTCAATTATCCTTTGTAAATATTTTACAATAACGAAAACGCGCAAATTATTGGCAATTGATTATGCGGGTAACAAAAATTACATTTTTACACTGCAAACGATTCGCCAAATTTATTCTATTTACGTGAATCCAGTGCCGCAACACTCGTAAAGGTAGTCAAAATAATAATTCACTGCTATTTTACTAACCGACATATTATTTTTCGTGTGCGCATTAGCATAGCCAAGAGAAAAACGTTTTTCCCTATTAATATAATAAGCACTATCATTTCTTTTTATTTGCTTAATCGTTATTTGTAGAAACAGTGTTAACGAGCAAAGAACCTAGTATTTTTAACGCTAAAAATGTGCGACGCGAGTGAAAAGTTTCCGTGTGCCGGGCATTATGCCACGGAATTGATTGCCTGCAGTTTTACGTATTCGCGAATCAACGTTCAAATTTCCCGCGTCAGACTATCGTTTCGCAATTACGCTTGCTTAGCAGATCGCATATTACTGACAGCTCGATATCGAATGGATATTAAATTCCCGGAAAATTGTCTACATTACAGAAATCCACACGTTATTTAATCGTTAAAGATTTTTCGATGACAGCTGTACCGTACCTTGACAGTCGAACGCGCGGTTGTTATATAGAAATGGCAAACCATTAGTTTGAATAAAACCATAAATTTACGAGTAAAATCTGTTTGCTTTTGATGAGAACTTATATTCTCTATATACTTATTACTATTGTGCCTATGTATACTTATCTCAAATAATTGTTTGTTATTAAAATATCATAAATAATAATAAATATTGGTAGGATTGTGTCATTCATTTTATCGTGGAATACTTTTTAATTAAGAATATAATTTGGGGCGAAAACAATGCCCCTTGGATAGAAAAGACTGAAGTATTAGAATCGGCCATTATTTGTTTTCAAAATATCGCACATTATTTTTAATCATTATCTTCGGTAATGGTTATCTCAGCGATAAGCAAAATATTCTTTCATCGGATTAACGTTGAGAATATTGTAAAAATATTATTATTATTATCATTATCGGTGGTTCGCACGGCAATATCATAATAACGCGAAACGCACGAAATACACGAGTGAAAGGAAACGTTCTTTCCGATCGTATCAATCAGTCGTGTACATATTTGCCCGGTATTTTTCCACCCGCGACCCGTCAGCCACAAATAATTTTCAAGCGCCGCGCTAGTTTCTACCGTTTCGGTTTTGGAAAATTTTCGAACACCGCCGTCCCGATCTGCGAAACTCTTCAACAACTATTTGGAACGAATTCCGAAACTGTCAGATTAACCGGAAGGACGTGCCGGAAGTACATTTCTGTAGAACTGATGCAGCGATCGTAACTGTGCCGGTATTCGTTTTGCGGTTTTGCACAGGGAACTATTCAGAACTACCCAGCTACAGCCGAAACTGTCAATTTGCCCGGAAGAGTCAGTCTACCGTCAAAAATAGATCGAACGTGCGGAATCGATTTCGTTTCACTGTTTTTTCCCACCGATCCTTAAACTTGGCCACGACGAAACACGCCGACCGGCAGAGGATTTTGGGGTGAATCGGTTAATTAACATTTCAAGAACCCCATCGTGATGTTCGCACCATCGCGTCCCACGGTTTGCGGAATTAAACGTCGGGGAGCAAACGATCCTTCAAAAATTTGTGACGCGATCGCGCGTAAAATATTCCACCGGCGAAAAGTGAAATTACCGGGGACACCTGGGGGGAGGGGGTCTGGAAAAGATCCCATAATCCTGAGAGGTTTTTTGCGACCCTCTAGGAAACGACAGAGCTGGAGTGAGTGAGATTGAGAGACACAGAGAGGAAAATGAAGGGAAACAATGGCATGGATGACAGGAGTCGTTTCATCCCCTCGCCGCCCTGATAAAAAGTGTTCTTAACACTCGGACATGTCAGACCGTAGACACGGCTCCAAATAATTCGTATGATAAAAGTGAGATTAACCTGTGCCACTAGAGGGAAAAAAAATGAGAGAGTGAAAGCTTTTCCACGGATGCTGACCGCAGCGCACAATTACAGAGACAGCCATGGTCTCTTATTTCGCGGGATAATAATTTTATTTGTAGTCTATTGCAACAATCCCGCGTTTCCACTCTCCTTCTTCGATTATATGCCATCTGTGCGCCCAGTAAATCGATCCGCTAATGTTTCCAAAGATAAATCGGCGTTCTGGCCTGGGGCATTATATTTCCGTGAATAATGGATTCGGGCCCATGGGTTCTTATACCTTTTTACGTCTAAAGTCGATTCAAAGAGTACATGGTGATGTAAAAGTACAGAGCAATACTTCAGGAGAAAAGTTATTTCCCCCACCCACCCCCCACTGATTTGCCACGGGGAAAATAGGAAATCGGTATCAGTAGTTCTCCGAATATGGTATAATTATATTTGCATTAAAAAGAAAATGTTGTTTTTACAAACTTGAAAAATGTGAATATTTTTATTTAGCTATAGCTAGTCTAGGGCAATTTCTTTTAAATTCGTTTTCCCAATACTACAATGGATATCGGATAACTAGATATAAAACAATATTCAGCAAACCGTGAAGCTTTACATAGAAATTCTAGATTTTTATGTATGCTCGAAATCTTTCACAGAACCCATAGAATAAAGATGTATAAATTAATTGTATTGTAATGCCATATTGTAATTTCCTATCACTAGAATTTACTGTACTTCGTGACAGTATAACTGAAAAGTTATAAAATTACATCTGCGGGATGCAGTCATAAAGGAACATTTGTTCTTAATTTGCAAACTTGATTATATCAAGTTTCATCAAGGATTGCGAAGTGTAGATGAAGGACTGACCTAATTGAAATAGCAGTTACTGTGAAATAGAATTTAAGAGGAAGAACTTTGCTTATTCAAACAGGGCAAGGATAACTTTCAATCTTTTTATCACTGAATCCTGTATTAAAATTTATTATTGAAGATATCGAAAAATTCTCGTTTCCTGGGATGAAAATTTATGCAAATTTTCTATTAATTGTAATAGTTAAATTGTGTTCAAGAAATAAAAATGATTGAAATACTCTTAGATTTGTGAAAAAATTACGTTATTTTATCATGTTCATTTGAAGGAAAGTAAACTTATCATTTCTTACTCTAATTAAAGAAAAACTAAAGATGAGTTATCATGATGAATCCCGCATACAATTTGGCCTTTTCAGCAATCACTTTCTGAATCTTGGCATCTAATTAACATTAAAGTTAAAAAACTATTACTCTTTTTCGTTTTAAAATGGTGGTCACATTGAAATTAAAAAATACACAACATTCACATTTTTCGCGCGATCCAAAATTAATGTAGGTTTATTTATGGAGTCTAGATAAACCTTCGAAAGATAAAATTATCTTATCTGAATTCCCGCGTGAATAGAATTTATAAAACTGACAGTCCATTTTTTGCGAACACGTGAGAATGCCTGACACAAAAGAAATAGCAAAAATTTCAGCATAGGAAACGCAATTTCATTTTTGCTTCCCCAAAAATCTCCATAGGCATTGAATCATCTCTGACAATCGGAATTGTTTGGCAAAGAGACACAAAAACTGACCTCATAATCGTAAGTGGTTTCTTTCGAATCGATACGACCAGAAAAATAAACCATTATACTTCCTACAGGTGTCGTTGGATGACAAAAAAAAATAAGTGAGATTATTATCAAATCAGTTCAAATATTTGACAGTGGATAGGGCTCTGCAAGAAAACAGAAATTAATCCAAACGATTCGGAAAAAAGCGTTAGTACGACGGCTGTGACACATCGGCTCGTAGTTCTTTTCAAGCCGCAAACGAAACAGAAGTACAGACAACAGCTAACAATAAAAAGGAACGCTACATGGCCGCCGCTTTGGCGTACTTTACTCACGAAAAACGCTTGCTCTTCAGAAATCTCTTCGCTTCATACCCGCAACAATTTTTTTCACCGCGGGAGCCGAAATTAACCGGTACGCTAGTGATAAAAAAAAAGGGTTGCGTGTGTAGCTTTGCGGAGATATTTTGCAAGCTTCCGGCTAGGCGGACGTATCCCCCCCCCCTCGTCGCACGTCCTCGCCCCGAACCAGGAAACAGTGAAAACAGCAGAAATGCGAAAAATTTGTTCCGATGACTCCGCGCCTCTCGTTCGCATACACTGAAATTTCATCCGCCATGAACTGTTTTGTTTGATACTAAAAACCGTTCACACGAAACAGCCGGTCGAAGTGCGTACCACTGACGCCGTTAAAATGTCTCGTCACGGCGGGAATTTCGAACGACACGACGACGCGGGATTAGAGGGACAAAGAAACGGACGAATGATAGAAGAAACACAGGTGGGAGAAAGGTCAATGGAATTTCCGAAAAGGAAAAAAAAAGGAAAGTCCACAACGTAACTGCGTATCACCGTGCTTGATGTCCACAACAATCCATGAGAACTGAAATTAAACCGTGTTCCCCAACTGCGGGAAAAAGGGGCTTTCAATTGTAAGAGAGCTTTTTTTTTCTCTCGTAGTGTTGAAAAGAAAGAAACATACATACAATAGCAGTTTCCGCGCGTCACGTGCGAAAAAAATATTTGTTTACCATGAATTATGTCGTTCAATAGCAAAGTCAACACAAGCAAAAACACGCACGAAAGAATGGATACGCTATAATCTCGATAGTTTTTTTTGCGCTAGAGTCCGTGGTAGCTCGCAGGCGAAAAGTCGGCGAAAAAATTCGATATAAAAAGACCCTAGACAATGGTCCACTCTCTTACGCGTGGACTGACGAAAATTATGGTATCTGTTTACTGTAGCACGACAAGTTGAATTTAGGGAGATTCTTTCACGGAAAAATTCGTAGTTCACGCAGGAACTGTTTCTGATGTGGAAACTTTTTTTTTGGTCGCCAGCCCCGTAAGCATCCAGGAGGAAGAGAAACAAAATGGGTTGAAGAGGAAAAACGGGGAAAAGAAAGCGAGGAAATTACTGGGAAGTCAATGAACGTTTTCGTATCGGTCACTCCCTGGGAAACTTGCGCCGCTAACGAATCGTAAAATTTGATACCCCGAGCAGACTCTGTAAACGGGAATTAACCCGCTTTGGCCGACCGGATGGAAAGACGAAAAGTTTTTGCATGGTCAAAGAGAGCCAGGAAGAGGATAAGGAGAGTAAAAAGTTTCCTTTATTTACTTCAAGGGAAAACGGGCGCACATACAATGATGCAATAACTATTGCTACAAAAAATAACTTGTCCTTTTCCAGTGCGAAAAAGCAGTGTCCTGAAAAAAGGATGTAAAAAAACCTGGTTGCTAAAACTACTGGGCTATGGAAGACAATTTGGAGGTTCAGGACGACATCTCCGACTCCCGAGGTTTTACAAAATAGTTTTCTCATTTATTATATCAAATTCATGTTGTTTCGATGTTTCTGTTATTGCATCTAAAAACAAGCTAATGAAAGGATCGCCTTTTTCATTTTTAACGTTAGCAAAAGCAATATTCTAATTTAAATGATACGTATTTTAATTTTTAATTAAGTAAGTTTTATTAATGCCATAATAAATGTTGTTGTAAACTTAGTGGGGAGCGATATGAAGAGTGAAGGTCGAGAATAAGGAACAGGAAGGAAGAAGGTCAATGGGGGCTTTCCATACGCGTCAGTTACGGAAAACCTGCTTTTCACGAATCATCTACCTTGATGCGCAGAATAAAGCATGGGAACCAGAATTAACCCGGTTTGGCCAGCCGGATAAAACGTCTGTCCCTCGGAAATTCGAGAGCAATGAAAGGACATCTTGCGGGTGATTGATGCAAGAAAGCCAGATAAATTTGCTGTCTGTATGTCTTCGACGGAAAAAAGATCTGTCTATCGGTGATCATGGATATCAACAGGAGTCTGGCTGCGGGAAGCAAAATTAATTCGTTACGGCTTACGTGGAAAAAGTCAGGCTCATACTCCTAAGAGCTTTCTTACGGGCTCACGAAATAAAGAAGAAGGAGGGGATCAAGACGGATAGAAACAATGAGAAAAAACCTGAATCTGAAGAGACAAAGAGTAAAGTTTCTTATAGAACGAAGGGGGAAGCATTCCCCTTTACGTGAATCAATCGCGCGAATTGTTGGTCCGTTGCGAATTATCCCATTTCGTTCATAGAACCGCAAGAAGTGAACCTCCTGTAACGGTTTAAGGAATTCAAGTCGATCGATGATGAGTTACAATATATTCAATAAAACTTCAGTGAACGACTCGGATGTTCTGGCTACAACGGCTTGGTCTAAAATGCTTCGCACCCTAGGCTATGGCTTTGTATGCCAGCGTAAACGGTTCCATAGAGTCTAGAATGTTTACAAGGGATCTAATGAATTGCAATGAACAGATGACGTTACACCAAGTGTGCCTGTGTCTAGGACATGGTTCAGCATCAAGGGCCGCGTAGAGCAAGAAACGACCCTTTAACTCGCTCAGGCTCGGTCCGAGTATATACAAACCCTAACACCCTGGACGAGAAAGCTAGAATCAATGCCTACGGGATTTGTTTTGAAAAAAAAAACTTCCCATAATCTTGAGAGGTTTCTTACGATGCATTACAGGAGAACTACGAGTGGATGGAAATGGGGAGAGTGTAAGAGAAAGAGTCAATGGTCCTTTTCGCGTGCGTCAGTTGCGAAAAACTCCTGTTCTTTACGAATCGAGCCCCATTGATACTCGGCCACCATCAATTACGGCGCCGTCTCGCCTCCCCTGAACTGGCGCCTTAGGCAATACCCGCACTGCGCTTCCCCATAAACTTTTTCTCCTCTCTGCCTCTGTTTCTCACACTATTCATGTTCCTCTGTTCTCCTATTTTCCATCCCGTTTTACGCTACCTCATTTCTCTGCTCTCCTCATCGCCACTTCTCGTTGCGCCATCTAACCCCCTAACCCGGGCCCCTCCACTTCTTCCTCTGTCAGTGTTTATACTTTTCCTCTTTCCGTTTTTTTCCCTCCCCCTACTTGTTCTTTCTCCCACTCGAGCAGCCTAGTATACTTTCCCGTACGTCCGTGTGTCTTATATTTCTATTACCGTGTCCCTTTTAATCTTACAGCCTTCCGTATACTGTATAAGTTCTAATTATACTTTTTGCCTTTATGGGGTTGCGGACTACAATTTGTGGTATCCCAGTGTCTTTATGGTAGTTTACTTTTTCTCGGTTCTACTTATTACTTTTGTTAGATCTTCCTCTAATAGGGGCAGTCACGATTAGTTTCGGTTTTGACAATCATAACGGTTCAACAAGTATTCAGTGGAGCAACAATTTTGCAGACTCTTTAACCAATATTGTAAAAAATAGTACTTTTGGTTTTTTGAGAAGTTGCATAGAACTACTATCACGGTGTTTCGAAATTAGTTTGCCAAATACATTGTGAAAAAAGAATTATCACGATAACAAGAAACATGATTTCAAAACAACAGTTGCACTATGCTTATACAAATACTTCCCGAAAAGGCATAACTAAAACAAATGTACCATCTACAACAGGACATTGTCCAGTTATAGATATAGAAATTAAAAAAAAAAAAAGAGATCGGAAAAAAAACCTAAGTAGCACTCAATTCCCTTTGTCTCAGTTTCTCCGTCTCCCTCCGTCTCCCTCCATCTGGTTATAACTCTATTATCATCTCTCCCCGTTGGCCCTTTGGCGCCCATTTTTCTCCTCGTCGCCCGTCTCTCACACTCGAAGCCCACCGACAGGAACGAGCACCGTTCCGATCGTATAGAACACACGGGCGCGCACTTTTTCCGCGGAAGCCCGACATCCGGCATGTCAATCCGTGCCCGTTGCCCCTTTTAAGGCCATTGATTCCCAGCGGTCGCCGCTTGGAGCGCCACACTCGTTCCTGTTAGTCAAGAAACGTGGAAACTTTTTAGCGGCTGACGCTGGAATTTCAAGTGGAAAAATTATGTCGATAAATCCGTAATGCCGCCGATTGCGTTTCAGGTTATGGGACTTATATTGCCAGTACGAGATCGATCATATTGTTGAGGATACGGGGGTTGGGCTAGTGTTCCGATAAAACTAACCCATTTGCTATTGATGGCAAGCTAAATAAAATAAATACCATAGAAAAGAGACATCGACGCATTTCTCGTTGCTTTTTGCTCTCGGACACCGTAAACATGAATATTTTATTTTATATGTTCGCGGGATTGTGACAGATATAAAATTATTTGCCGAATTGATAGTCGGACGGGTCTGTTTATTATGCTTTGTTTGACGGTGCTTCGAATTCCCAACAAATGATGTGGCAACTTCAAGGACCCCCTTACTTTTTATGGGTTCGGTCAGTAGCACCCCTAAATTGGGGCTATTTCGACACTCTTTGTTGCCCATTTTCTGTTATGTATGTAGAAACTGAAAACATTTTTATTATTAAAATAAAAAAACCTAACCTAACCTAACCTAACTTTTTTTACATTAAGAAGCTTGAATATGGTAAATAAATAAATCAAAAGAGTGTAATCGAAAATTTGCATATTTGATAAATTCCGTTTTTTGTTGTTATTTAAAAATTATTTAAAAAACTAACCTTACTTTTGAAATGGTTTTCCTATAAAATCCCTCCCTAACAGTAAAAATAATCACATATGATATATGATGAAAATAATCATAATAAGTAGTTAAACTAGTCACGTAAAAAATACTCGCGTCAACTATTTACAAAGGGCGAAATATTCTGTCGGGTTCGCAGTATGCAATTTTCTTCAGCGAAACTTCATACTGACTTTCCAGTTTCCAATAATTGCGCTACTAATACAGGAACAAACTCATTGATAACTTTTCTGCATTGTTCGATAATAAGTCTACTTGAAAATGAGAAATACAGTGGAATGTGGAAATTCGAGAGACAGTTAATTGCATCAACGTAATTGGGGCACTGAAAACGTTCGCGTTATTGTCAATATGTTAAACACGGTGTAACGTTTAACGTTTACGGGATTAAACGTGTAACTACGAGTGCCTGGTCTTGATTGCAGAGAAATGACGAAGCTCTGAAATTTTCGTTACCAATAATTTCCGAACAAAGGAGTAAAGCTTATTAAATTTTCCGTCACATGACGCACCGAAGAGAAGTTTAGAAATTGTACTACGTTGTACGTCAGATATGTTCTAGATGCAAGAAAATTTCAAACTATTTAACGTTTTTGAGATGCAGGTAGACAAAGTTTGGAACAATGTTTTGCTTAAAAATTCTTTAACTACGGGAGATGTTGAAGAGACCAAAACCGACTTAATTCGAAGAATCTTGACACTTTCCAAAGAAAAGATAATTCCTTTAACCCAAGTTTTGAATAATACATTGGATACATTGGTACAACTTGTAAAACGTCGACACCTCGAAAATATCTAAAATTTTATAATGATGTGCAAAATTAATCTTCCAAAAATACAAATCATATTGAATGAACCCTATAATATGTATTCTTCAATTTCGTTATTTTCCAATGCGTAATAATAATAATGTTGCCGATGCGTAACTCGTTGATAAGTTTTCCACGTAGCTCGTCAATAAATCTGGCTGAAAACAGGAAAGACTGGAATTCAGTGCACGATAAATTTGAACGGACACAATTGGGGTGCCACGAGTACAGTGGGTATTGTTAATACGTTAAAACATAATGTAATGTTTAATAGTATGCAATGAAACGTAACGGCAATTGCCCTCAATTTTCGTTTTGGCGGTGATTGCTGGTCGGACAGCTGGAAAACGGGGCGTTTCGATGTTTTAGCGGGAATTTGCATCGTTAATGGATACTTTATCGATCGTGGAAAAGTAAGATGGTGCTGCGAGTAAAATCGACCGATTACAGACATTACGCTCGCGTCAAGTACGCTCTTTCGTACGAAGTTATGTGGCGTGTAAAACACACCATATACCACCTACACCTTCGTCCATAAACCACGGGATGCTTGATGATTCAAACTAACGGTAGTTCCAAATTTATTGGCTAATGACGATCCGTGTGAAACTGTTGTTTCCTGAGTTTAATTTAGATTTGAAATATCTCAGCTATGACAATTCTGACGCCTGGACATTTCCGAGATTTAGAAATTCTGGCGTTCCAAAATTTCTTTGCGTCGGAAGTCGTGGAGCACGGAAATATCCGTGACTTGTGGATGGCCGAGTACCACGAGAGAAAAGTAGGAAAACGACTCTGCAACAATCGTCTGGAAGAATTTCACTGCTTGCTCAATGACCTTTATGATGGTCGACGCAGTGCCGTATTCTTTTGATTTATGAAGAAAATTTTCAACTAAGGACGTTTAGACTGTGCTGGACAACGTTCTAAAAATCAATTGGAATTTTGTATGTTCGTGCACACCATATTTCAAACAGCAACGCTCACTCAGGATCTGGGTTAGGTAAGTTCTATGAAAGTATATGCACGTTTTTTGATGATTATTGTCTTAATGTTCAAATCTTCCGAATCAATTACTGTAATAATTATCGGCGTATTTTTTCAGGACTCAATATTATGTATGATGGTACAAAATTTAGATGAAAATTCCCTCGCAATTCAAGTTTTACAAAAAATTGTAATATTACTAGAGAAAATCAAATATGGAAATTAATGTCTATGAAAACAAATATAACTACTACAATTACTATCGTTAAGTGGCATTTATGCCAAAAATCTTCGGTTACTTATGTCATAGCAAGTGTTTAACAACTTGAGAACAATTTACGGCACTTGTCCTTAATTTATCGTTTTTTTTCATCTTTTGATGTGTATTATTTGTCTTGAAAAAAGGACCGCGATGTTTTGTTACACCCTGTATTTACCTTAACTATAATACATTATTCACCTTCAAAGTTTTTTATTTTTCTTTATAAATACGTCAAGATAACCGAGGAAAATTTCGATGTACAAGTAAGTGAATCTATTGTCCATGAAAGTGAGTCGAAAAATATCAACATCCTTGTCCCTTCAAAATGAAATTTTTCTTTGACCTGCATACATTTCCTTGTTAGTTAATACTGACAGTTTTTTGGTATTTCAAAAAAGTTATCCAACATGTACGTGTGGAATGTTTGAAATTCCTCGACCAGTTATCCACCAGTAGTTCAAGGATCAGACTATGTGGCCGCTTTTAAGGAACTTTCACTAAATTTGCCTAATTTTTCGGTGTGACTGTCGTATTTCCAGCGAAAGTTTTTAGTGTAAAATTTTCCAGAGCAACATTGGCGTGTTTCCAACTTCGGTATTCCATAGCAGCAACTATTGGACGTGGACACATATTTTGCTAAGCCGTCACTTTTGCTATTTCACCAGTTTAATAAATGTTGTATTATGAATATAAAAATAAAATTACCGCACGCAATTATGACTAGTGTCACTTTTATTGGGACAATAAATATATGCAAAATAAATATCGTGTCTCCGTTGAGACATTTAGCCAAAGGATAAATGCCAGGAAAGAATTGCTTGGAAAATAAATACTTCAAATATCGAATAAAAGTCTTTTGCAATATGGAATGCTGGAATCCGTAAATTCGAACGACGACTGGGTCATAAAATAAATAATAATTGATATTCGGTGACACCGGCGCGTCCCATTTGCTCTTTTCTAACGAGATTATGTTTGAATCCAGACAGGCCATTTACGCGTGTCGTTTTCCCTCGACCCAATGACTGTCATTCAACAGAGATTTGTCCGACTTTGGCCCTTTCATACTTTTATGATTAATGTCAACTAGGCGGATGAAACAAGATAAGACGTTCGTACAGCGATCAATATTATTTTTCGTCAAATAACAGAAAATACATTTTCAACTTCTTACAGTGTTTACACATAGACTTTATTGCAATTGACTCGCGACAATTTTCCAAGTGCGGGACAGTAAGGTCAAAGAATTCATGAAAATGAGAACATATCGATAGCTTCACTGTCTGTGCTTCGAGTAACATGGATCGATGAAATTAGTCTCGCGAAATTACGCGTTGTGAGAATGGAGCCATAGTGGAAAGTTATCGAGAGTCTATCCATGAATGTCAACCAGAGGAAAGATGTCGAAGAAAAACCAAACGCAAAACACCGTCTCAAAGACTTTTCCTTAGATCCAATTTCAGATCAGCACCTTGTCCCCGTCAAAACTTAAAAAAGGAATCCTTACCACGATCGTAGATTCACTATCGCCCAAGTAAATACATATTTCCCGAAATATATTTCGTCAAAGTGAATCCTTTTCTTCGTAAAATCAGAACGGACTGGTGCTGCCCGCAGTTTTTCCTTCAGCCGTGGGATTCCCATAGGGTAGAGATTTGTTCTGTACCCACTTCCACTTCTATGACCAGTGTCAACGGGACAGACAGGAGGAAAGTTCGGGGAACTAAAGAATTCGGTACGTACGTGGCTCCGAGAGAGGAGGCGGCACGTGTGATAACTTTTCCAGTTATCACCAGATGCTGGAGGCAATTTATTTCCCACCCTTCTTTCTCTCCGTGTACTCTCTAGCAGCCCAGTTTTTCGTCGGCTGAGAAGAAGAGTCTCTTGGTGCCTGTCCACGGAAGACACATAACGCAAACGATATCTACGGTATACGTATTAATACCGATGTAACCGTCCGGTTGTTTATGCGGCTTTTATTTTTCCATTATGCCGAAGGTCTACGAGAAAGGGGAAAGCAAAAGAATAGTCGGGGAGGTCAATTGAACTTATTTATAATGCGACACGTCTATGTTCCTCTTTTCAGTCTAGTCAGAAACTGAAAGCATTGTGTTTTAGGAAAATCAATGCAACGCTTTGCTGTTGTTTGTACGTACATAATACAGGTACAAGAGAATCCACTTGTTTCTCTAGGAATAGTCGGTGCAGCAGCCACAAACGGGACGACTCATGCAGGACATTCTCTTTTGGTGAATATGGCTACTGACATTTCTGAAGCCAAGAGAGATTTACAGTGAATCGGGAAACCGAAGGTTTTCAAATGCGTTAAAGTCGACCCGTTTGTGACCTTTACATCGAGGTAAATATGTGATCGTGGAAGGCGTATAATATACTAATTACGAGTTAGGAAGGAGATTGAAGAAAAGTTGGCACCCATAGTTGAAGTTTGTTTCTCTGATCTCCTTCAAATATGTGATCCCTGATGGGATCATGACGCAGTTTATGGTTCTCGGTACCTAACCCCAGCCTACGTATAGCATTAGATATCGATGACTCTAATTCATGATTCTGTATAGTTCGTACCTACAGGCAACGGTTTTCTACAAGTGTGTGGCTCCGATATAGGAACCCAGTGGATTTCACCCGAAAGTCAGATAACTTTAATTTTAACATTTGTTGTTCATGGTATATGTAGATTTTCTTTTGCAATTTGTATCTTGTATATCTCCGAGGTTCTTGGATGCAGTTTTATCCGAAAATAGTAAAACCTTTGTAACATGACAGTTCACTTTGTCCAACGAAACAGCATAACCAATACTAGACCGATTTTTCACTGTTCAATACACGTTGCAATTTCCAGACCACTTAACGCTACTCAGTGTATATACATTCTTTTAATAATTCTTGTTATAATAGTTCTTTTTAATGCATTTCACATTGCCTGCCTTGAAGAAAAGATCGTCACTAAAGTTTACAATATGTACATGATTAATAACTATTTTTGAGAAGCTTCTTTTCTGTACGCATTGCAACATCAAAGGATTAACGACTCGAGACAGAGTTACGATCGTGGGGTATATATTGGTAATCGTGAAGTCAATCCTAACTCTGAATGTTCGTCTCTCAATAGAAATTGACATATCACAAGCCCTCAACTTCGAAGTCTTGGGCGGCTAACTGACGACTGCGGCGGACGAGACACCGGAAGGAGCGTCCCTCCGACAGGATTGCGTCACGGGAAAACCCACGATCTGTGACGTTGTGATCAACGACGTTACGATCCGATGGACTATCGTGACCTCCCCTTCAGGTACAGAGAATCGTGCCAAAATTCCGCTTGAGTCCCCGAGGGCGCGACATGACTTTTCCTGACCTGAGGATGTCGGAGCGACTGCTTCTGAGTGTCAAGGACGTGCAGATACAAGTGAAAATTCAAGTAACCTTCGGGCGAGTAAAATCAACTTACTCTGATCAGTAAGATCACTCGAAGCATTTGGCAGGACGGGATTAGTTGAAATATAAGCCCTTAAAGTTTAAGAACTTACATTTCATTCTCAAATCTCAACATTATACAATCCACTTCAAATTTACGTAGCTATACAGTAAACTATTTGTTAACCGTATATTTGTTGTTTATTTCTGATATTAAACATTAGGTATCTTTTGACGAAATACACGAGTGCCGTTCAAGATTTTGTTATTCCCAAGAACCGCACGCGCTCTCTAACACTGGTATTGTGTGAAGTGGGATTCGATATGCGAAACAGTTACGCCCCTAGGTGGGACAAAGTGTAGGAAGTAAATACATATGTCTCTTTTCGTCGAGTTGAAAGTGTTTCTTCGTACCTTGTGTGTGTGAGTGAATGTGTGAAAGAGTGGCAAAGGGTGTGCGATGAGTATTTGAAGAAAGGGCCAAAAGAGCGATAAGCGAGGCGTGTGGCTTGGCAAGAAAACATGACACTGCTGTCGATTCCATAGATGAAAGTGGTAACGTTAAGACGTTAGATGTCGCACTTTACATATTAGGAATACGGAGATGCAAACGACACTTTGTTATTTTGGTTCACCGTTGGGTTGCACTCTAAACTTTGACTATCAAGGCCTACTTTTCTACTGCACAAAATTTATCATCGTTATCCATCTGAGTTCTACGAAGAGACCCATTCTTTTCATTTGTCATGAAAAGGGACACGAATGCATGTTTTAGGAAATGAAAAAGAAAGTGGATAGTAAATTCACAAACTTAACGATGATATACTACTCTATGTCGTAGTTAATGTACTTATAGATTGTTACCGAATTGTTCTCAAACTATTCTACGTGCTTTTACAAAACTGACGACGTGGTGATTGTCATTCTGGTTAATAGTATTCAAGTCTCTAACAGTGTAACTTGTAAGTGTTTTTGTAGTGTTGGTGTGTTGCTGTCATGATGATTGTAGGTTTGTATCTGCTTTGTTGTCGTGATGACTCTAGCCTTCGTTTCGTCACTCTTCTTTGGTGGTTTCGTAAATCTTGGATCCGCAGACCCGGGCGGAAATATTGGAAAATTTGCAACTATTGGTTAATTAGAACATATCTCCACTCCCTCTAAGAAGTCAAGAGGGGGATTGTACATCTCACGTTCTTGGTATCTGAGGTCTCCATTAGGTGAAAGTTTTTCGCGACCGGATGCTCGCCAGATATCTTACTGCCGCTGTTGGACATTTTTCAATTAATTTTCATTGTACTCTCAGACAGAAACGTTTTATTACTAAATCCCTTTCTAGAAATGTATGCACATCGAATGTGTGCCTGACTACAGTCGAAAAGGTACCTAATGTGTTTGATCAGTAAGTAATCGTTAACATCCACGATATACGTTTAATACAGTACACCAAAATAATTGTTGGTCTCTTATACCATATATAATAATCCTAAAGTAATTCTTGAAATACATTTTATACTGCAATGACTGTTATTTAACGCGTTGCGATGTTATTTGAAAATGAAAATAGGGCGTAACAGTTGTTCCCGGGAAGTCTAATGGGCGAAAATAAAAAAAAGTTTCAGACAGCAATTTTTCCGCTAGAGGTTTTATATGAGAAGTTCATTATAGAAATGAAAGAAGACGTAATTAATTCTATTACAAATCTAAAAAATCAACTAATGAAGGTATTTTACTTCCATGCTCGTATATTTGGCAGCTATTTGCTAAGAAACCATTCAGAAACTTCCAAAAAGGAATTCCGTGCAAGTTTGCTTTGTTTACTTACCCTCCTATTCCGGGTAAAGCAATTTAGGCCCTTCTGGAAAATTGTCTTAATATTCGTAGAAGGTAGTGGAAAAGGTAAAATACTGTGTGTTAAAATATGTTGCGGTTGATCCTTAATCACATCCTTGGACCGGATCTATCGTAAAAAAGAGGTACAATCACTGTCTTGAAAAATATCCTTAGCGCCGGCGATGGGATTTTAATAGCACATCGTCGCTTTAACGACGTCCCGGTAACTTCGTTAACTTCGTTATTATCCTGATATCTTATACCCCACCTGTCTGTCCTTATTCCACATTCAGGCTTCGACGTTATTATATTTTATTCCCATCATTAATAAACTTCTCATTACATCTTTCACTTTTCCTATCCTTCTTTTTCTCCATTTATCTTTACCGCAAGATATAAGGATTTCCATTGATTTCTAAATACCTCCGATCATTAATATCGCCATGGCATTCGTTTAACATTTTGCTAAGGTCATTAAAAAAATTCGACATTAGCTATACAGGGTGTCCCAATATCGACGGATTAGTCGATAAGCGCAGATTACCTAGGGGTATTATAAATCAAAAATGTAAAGAAAAATTTTGCGAAATTCATCATTGGATTGGATCAAGTATCTTAGACTGTTTTTGAGGCCCAAACGTCTACAAGCTATTTTCTAACAGGTCCGTGTTGTTTAAAATACATAAATAATGTTAGTCTATATTTTTGAGTTGTTGTGGTCCAGAAAAGCAATAGTTAGCGGATGATTCATCGATTATGGAGCATCCTGTATAGCCCGGGAACTTCGTTAGTCTGGTCATTGAAACGGTGTTTGCTACTTCTTTTTGTCTCATCGTGTTTAGCTTCGTTATTGTGCATTTCGTTATCCCGTACCTACGTCGATGTTTCCTGCATTTCATAACTTCATTAATTTCAGTTGACACCCTTTTTCCGTTAATTGATGGACGACCAAGGGAACACGTCGACGAAATTCGTATTGAACGTATGCATTTCACACAATACATGGTTGCGCGAACAGATCGAAGATGTCGGGGATCATTTCGACTAGCTTTGAAAGCATCGAAGTGGATTTTCACGATATTCCATCAGCTTATTCAGCAATTCTATGGTAACTTTACAACCTGTACTGTAGTGATCTTTATATTCGCCATGTCTTCCGCAGCATTTACCAGAATATAAGCTCCCGTTCCAATGATATCATTTGTAATACCAAATACGATGAATAATTAATCGTTATCGCGGGCGGTTTTCTACTGAACGTGAAATTAAATTGTTGGACAAAGAGTACCATATTGTTGGGCCGAGTACAAAAGTCGCTGGCGCTTCGGGTGAGTTAAATATGATATGCGAATATACTTGGCGCAAGCATAAATGTTCCGCGGTACGAGATTCGACGTGACGTATGATCAGAAAGCAATTTAATAAATTTCATGCGTTGTCCGATGACAGCGTGTCACCGGCAGATATGAACGATCATCCATTCGTACAAATTCACGAAGATCACGGGCGATCGAACGTTAAAATTTTTTATTAATCGTCGAGACCAACCGAGGGAACACAAGCCTGCCCCTCTAATTGAATATTATATTCAATCGCGGGAAAAATATCGAACCCATCCCCTGTAAAATAACGTCAGAATAATTACGGCTATAATGACGGCAAAGTAATTTACTATAATTTAACGTATCACGTAGTCGGATCAAACTGTTACAGTGATTACTATAATATCATTTAAAGGGGGGCGTCTCGTCTAGCCGGTCAAGAAAATGTATTTTTTTTTGTTACATATATCATTAGTAGTACGTCTGAAAAACGTGTTCACCAAGTTGTCGACCGAAATTCGAAGTATTAAAAAAGTTATGGCCCATACTTTGGTATGAAGAAGACAGAGAGCCCTGAAAAACATTTGGTAGTCACATAGGTATACGTTTTGCATTCCAACGCTAGTGTCGTATCGAATTTTGGACCACACAAAATGATCTAAAAAGCAAACTGTGTGCAAAAGGGAGTAAAGAATCTTAATATCAGCAATCTATAACCAGAAAAAGGAAATTAAAAAATAAATTTACAAATATCATCTATCTGTTAGCGAGTTGCACGAGGCGCTCCCGTCAAGGGAGGAATGTACATACAGACGGTTCCATAAAAAGTAGCATGAAAATCTATAATTCACTTCTTTTCGGCATTTGTTTCTGCTAATGACTCAGTCACGCTTACAATAAATAACCAATATCATGAATATTCCGAAATACCTCATACACTTATAATTATTTTTTATAGTATGACAAGTAACGCGTTTGAATACGATTCTATGATAAACATGATCAGCCCGAAAATGAAAGAGCTTGATGGCATACGGAGGACATGCAAATTGAAACAAGAAACGAAGCGACGTGTCATAGATTAACCGTTCACACGGACAATGTATTTTTTATTCCGGCGCTTCTATTTCTCATCCTACTTCTTAGAATACAATGATACCATTTTTCATGATTTTCGGACGTCCCCTCCCTCGGGTAATCTGAAAGAGCGAACTGGAGAGACGATTTTTCACTGTGCTACGTGTTTTTTCGCGTTTCGCTATTTATACGCCGTCCCTTTGACATATCGATCGAAATCCGACGCGAGTCCAATTTTTCAAGTGATATGGTTCCTACGTTCTCCGCATTTGTAATTTCGACGAGTAGTCTTCGTCCACTGTTACCTTGCGCGCGTGTGTGCGCGCGCACGCACGCACACAGAACTGCTACGTACCTATCAGTGGCATGCTCCTTCACTGAAGCGCGATTCCCACAGGTTTAATGCTATGGTTTCTAAGGTACTCCCTCTCCAAGGTACTCTCTTCGAGGTACTCAACCGCAGACGTAAACACTGTCGTGTGTCACTCAAACAGTATCTTGGAGCGTCGATTACCGAAGTGCGTGGTTTCTACCGACCGCAGCACATTTGCTTGCGGGAGCATATATTTTTTTTTCTTTTGCGCGGATGAAGGTGGGTGGGAGGGATTCGGCAGGGGAAATAAAGCTCTTTTGCATCATAATATACGGACAAAGAATTTCTCCATTACTGGTACAGGATGATCGATCGGAGCTTACCTAGGGTAGAGGGGACTTAGATGAATAATACTGCAAATTTGTTTGAGAAATTATTAAATGTCTATGGTACGTTTGAATTAAATCTAACATAAATAGATCTGTATGTCATCGATATTCAATTTAAAGTACATATTAGTTTATTTCCGTATGAATAATATGATATTAATTTACAGTGAAAATTGAAAGATGTGTGTGCGGGTTTATGAGATCTACACAACATTGCTGGATGTGTTACGGAAATAAATAGAATTAATATCGAATGATTCTGTTAATATCACGCTACAAAACTTTCCGTACGCCGCAATAAATTTTATTGATAATGATATTGAATTTCGTTACACGCTGTAATTTAAATTACGATGTGGATAATTACCCAATAGGGAATATTCTGATTTGTAAATTGTTATTTCCGGAAAACAACCTTCGATTGTGTAAGATCGATTCCTGTAACCAATACGCCGGGCGGAATTCAAAATTGGAAGTCCCTAGGACTGGAACAATTCCCCGGGGAATCGGGAAAGTTCGTTTTGCGTGAATCGGAAGCTCTAAAATTAACGTCCAAAGATTGCGCGCGACTTGAACCAAAAGTTGAATGGAGCTGAGAAGTAAGATTGCAGCCGGAGTTTAAGTTCGAATTTTTCTACGAACATATTCCATACGGTCCGGCGATGAAACGTGTTTTATTGCTAACGTTTAATCCGGGATTTTATTAAACTGACATTGTCTAGAGGGCTCTCCCCGAACTTCCTGTATCCGGCATTCCTGTAACGTTGAACCATCGCTGTCAGTGTCAGTCACAGTTTCGGTCGTCATGGTCCACCCATCAAAATCCTTCCTATCGATGCGAAATGTAAATTTACTGTAAATGACAGAAACTCTGATAGTCAGTCAATGATAATTATACCTATCGCGGCCCCTGTCAGCCGCAATTTCACTTCTCCAAAATCCATTCACATTATCCGCCGCCAGAATCAGCTTTGAGAGTAACGCGGTCACGCGTCTACTTATCAATTCTCATTCGTCAAGAAGACTTTCGTTGTTAAATGAAAGAAGTGTAAAGTAGATGGTATTGGAATCATATCCAGCACACGAGTCCCAGTTAAACATACATATACATACATAAATTAAGTCTGGGTTAGTCTCCGGCCCAGTAACATTTTAGGCCCCGCTTGTAAAGCGCGATATCTTCTCAAAAAGCTCAACCGTCCTTCAGCGGTTTATAGAAACTGTAAAAAATTCAAGGAATATTTTACAGTTTCGTTTTATTTTTTTGCTTGGTACGCTTGGCCAGTGGTGTGTGGGGGTGGTTACCAACCTCTTTCGCGACGCTCTGCCTTTTATCCTTCTTTTTACATTTCTCCCTCGCTCTCCCAGTTCTCTCTTTCTTTCTTTCTCTCTCTCTCTCCCCTGCGAGCAGCGTCGTTGCAATATCGAGCAGATGCGGCCGAATGAAAAGAACTAAATGAGAAACCGTATTAGCGCCGCGTTTCCGTACGCCTCATATAAAACACACGAAATGCTCATTCATGCGCGGACGTTAATGTACATACATACATACCACGTGGAAAATCGTACTTAACGGTCTCGCTGATTCGTCGAATGAGAAAAATTTACTGCAGTGCGGCTGCACCGCGGAAAATGGATCTCATATGAAATATCATCGACAGCAGCGGAATTCTCCCCCTGTTTCTTTCTATACCTCCGTTTATCATTTACTTTTTAAATAATTCCTTTCTACGCTTCGTCCTTGATTTTAATCTTACGGGGCACTTTGTCCAACTTTTTGATGGTATATCGATGTTAAATATAGTAAAAACTTTAGAATTAAGATTCAGATTTTCCTTGCTCTTGTAATTTAAGAAAACTTCAAGTTCCGCGTCGCGGAGGCGTCTTACGCCAAAGTGTTGGAGCCTTACACTGATAACGAAAGTGTTCCGGTGAGAAGCACCATAATCCTCGTAAAGGGAGAACGATTCATTTCGAATTTAATGCGGTGAAAGCTCGAAATCTTCTTTCTCTACGTAATTTCCTATTTCACGCGTATTCGCTGTCGATTGGTTTAAAATTATTTCACACGCTAAGGTAAACGACGTCAAACGTTTCAATCGCGTTTGATCCATCATGCGCGCATAATGTTATTTACTTATATTAAAAGTGATAAATTAATATATATTAATATTCATCATAATTTAACTATTTCATAACGAGATCAATAAATTCCTACGATGTAAGATTCTTGCGAAAAATTGTCATCACGCTTTGACGGTTTTCGCCGCAAAACCGCTACGTGGTCGTTTAACTTTCACAAAATACCGTAAAGTGCTATCCAATAAGGCGAGAAAATTTTCGCGGTTCCGCCATAAATGCATCACGATATACCGCGAACATCATGAAAATAATTCAACTGTAATCCGAGAACGATCGTAGTGCATCTAGATTGCGCGTTATTTAAATGGAGGAGCGGCTCAAAGTCGTTCCAGTGTTTGCGAGTGTCTGAAAGCTTTGGCTAACTCGTTCCCCGACGATCTTAATCTGCATTTGGTCCGATTGTTCGAGTTGTTGAAATGTTTTGATGCCACTCTACCGGCGTATAACTGTCGGCTAAAAGTCTCGACGATATTCCCATTACACATATTATGAATTCTTCCTGTCTACATATATTTATCGGAACGAGACACGAACTCGATCGTAATTGCGTTTGTCAATGTCGACCTCGTGATAGTTTAAATATGCCCCACGGGAGGGTCCTTTCCTGACTATATACCCTGGCCCATTGAAGATCCTCGAGAACTCGCGGGACGTGAATAATAACTGCGACGCTCGCGCCACTTGAGCAGACGATCGTCTTAGAGTTATTATAGGCTCTTAAGGCGATGCAAAATTAGTGGAACTCCTGGTAGCCGGAATTGTATTAAAGAACACCAATCGTCCACTCTTTCCATCTCTTCACCGTAATGGAGTGGCGGATATAATCAGTTTTATAGCTTGATACCCCTCGATGAAAGAGGAAGTAATCTTAACCCTCATACCGAGGTAATTTAGTTTCGTTTATGAAGTAAAATTGCTATCTAAGAACACGTAAGTATGCACTTGTACTTAATGTATTAGTTTTTTATTGTCCGATACACTCCACGTTATAAGTATAGACACATTTTTTAAGCCCCGTTTCAGCGTGGTCTTAATAACAATTTGATAAAACAATGAACCACGGAACTAGCAGTATGACGAGTTCTGCGAGTATGTAGCTAGTTTTTTTTTTGTAGGACAATTATTAAACAAATGACGGGTGGAAAATTAATAAAAGGGGTATACATGTACATGTATGTGTTACCGTGAAAGTCCTAAATTAGAGAATGTCAACATTCTCCGGTGAATGTCGACATATATTAAATAGCTCTAAATTTAATAATGAAGTATGACTTAAAAAGTTGTAAATTTATCGTAAATTAACGAAAATATTTTTATTCGACATGTACCATCAGTGCATGCTTAGTGTCGTTATTTACCAAATATTTCGGACATCGACCGACTACGTGAATGGTGACATTCACTGCAAACTGTCGAAATCTGCCAAATTTCGATGTTTTACAGTACATATACAAGCGTGTTAGGTGTATAGCTCCACATTGGAAATTGTTACTCATTTCTTTAGACAAAGCGGGAACTGTAATATAATTGGCATTAAAACAATCGTTGGATCATTAGCAGCGCACCTGCTACGTAGAAAAACAGGAAAGGTACTGTGTTAATTTAGTTAATTAACGAAACATCTACAGTGACAGGCACTAGAACTAAATATATAAATATTTCTTTAACAACGCTACGAGACTTATAATTATTTATGTTAAAAATTGTTTATTTTTCTACGCAGGGCCGGTGGATATTTAGTGCTCCGATGCAAAATTTGTTCACTTTTCTTGTGATACATGCGAGGATTGCGAAATTCTTTCGTGTATGTACTTCACTACAATCCACAGGAAACACACTAATTTATGACGCTGAATGAACAAGTAGTTAGGTTTGGGTGAAGAAGACATGATGGATGCCAATCAAATTATTGATAAGACTATCTGTAATTTCTTAAGGCTATCTTCTCAGGAGAATTGAATCCCTGTTACAAAGGAATAATTCGGTATCGGTTTACGTAACCCGTATATCATCTTATCGTTCCATATTCATCATGGAAATTCCTTTCATACGATTTCTTTATTACTCCCTTTGTAGCGCATCGCGATTTATATTTATACCATCGCGTGTAACTAGAAAGGTTACATTCTCTTCCGGAAAGAATACCGCGGTCCTCAAAAGAATACATTGATCCGACTTTAAAATATACGATATCGTCGAAGCGAATCGTTAAATTTCCGCGAAGGACCCAAGGCAAAAAAAAAGAACTTGAAATTTCCGACGATCTATCGTAACAAGTCACTTTGAAAGTTAGATCGTTATTTGCCCGCTGTACGATGCGAAACGCTTTTGATACGCTTGATATGCATAATCCGCAACTGCGGATCATTCAGAGCAATAGAGGTTATGGGTACAGCCGGGAAAACCGACATGACCAGCTGTGCGGATAAACCGAAATTCGGTTTGCCAGAATTTGCGAACGTTAATTGTATTACATTAATTTATTTCACCAACAGTGTTAATGATTTTCCCCTCGTCAAATTCGTTCATTCGATTCTACGGCGTTCTAAGACACTACGCCATCGCGTCTTTATTATGCAGAAAATTATTTATTTTGACAGTTTATGAAAAAGAACGATTTTCTCATCACACCGCGAATCGAACTCTGAATATCCGAATGCTATTAACATCGCCTATATGTCTCTAGTTAATTTCATTATGAAAGGGGTGCCACATTAATCGAAATTCTGCTCGCTAGATTGATTTAATCGATACAAACGTTTCGAAATATCGTTAACGCCGTAATAAAATAAAATACCTGGGCGTAGGGAAAATTGAACTTTCTATTAAGTATTTCATTCCTCCATTGTCGACGGATATCACAAAGTCAATCAAATCTCTTCGTCATTACTTTCATTAAGTATATTTTTAATCAGATATAAAAATTGCATTAATTGTTCCTCCCTTCTACACGTACACCAATATAGTACTTTCAATACTAAGGTTCCCACAAAACTACCTAGAGACACAATAACACCATATCAATCATTAGTACATCATCCGATCAGAATAATCCATGAAAGCCGTATAATTCGTGATATAGCGTCCTAATAAGTTGGTTCCGAAGTTAGCAGGCTGAAACGTACTTGTGTACGTATATGTTACCATAATCCAGAAGTGTGCATCATTTGAAGCATTGAAAGTTACGAGGATCGTTGCAAAACCCACACGATCAGTTGCACGGATGAACTGAAATTCGGTTTGTCCAAATTTGCTGTTCCGAGTAGTCCCGTCCTTTCTCGAATCCCCCCCCTGCCCCTCCCCCACCTTCTCTCTCTGTCGCTCTGTTTAACCGTTTGGATCTAGGAATAGGTGTCTTCCTATCAGTGGCTAGCGCAGGTCCGTGTCTGGGTTAGGTTGGTCCCATTCTAACGCAAACTCAGATCTGGGTATGAAACACTTGTGTACAGGTGTATAAGTAAAAGCCTGCAATTAGTTCGCCGTGGTAGGATCCCTATGGCTTGGTGTCCGCGGAGTAATTAGAAAAGTTTATTTGCTATAACTGAATTGATATTCCCGTTACTTACTTCCGCCGCCGTTCGCAATCACGTGTTTCAAGATCCCATTTCAGAATCGCCCCGTGAAAACGATCCCCTGGCTGGATTTTATAATCCCCTCTTACACACCACCCCCGGTACCACCAACACACTATCACCACCACCACCACCGCCACCGCCACCGGCAACGTCGCCCGAATGTTCCGGGAAGATTTCTTGCATCGCAAATCCGTAAAATTGTTATCACGATAGCTCACACCCGTGATGCTCGAACGGTAAAACTTTGATAACGTTTCCTTCTAACGGGATTTTAAATAGACTCGAACAATTGCCACGGTTTACCGTAATTCTATCAATTACGCGGGAGTATAGTGCGTTATCGATTATAGTTTCTACAGACACGTTAATGATACGCGGCAGAGTTTTGCAATTAATTCACCACGGCACCGAGTGAAATTAACAGTCACGTTGAATAGCGGACTTAACTGGAATTTGGTGTATTTAAACAGAGTGTCACGTTCGTAAGATGTGACAAGGGTGGTTGTGTGTAAATGTGTATGTGTGTGTGTGTGAGGGAGAGAGAGAGAGAGAGAGAGAGAGAGAGAAAGAGAGGAAGGAGGAAGAGAGTTTGTAATTTCGATAGCTCGCTGCAGATTTCCGCGGATAATAAGAGTTCGGATATTAGGTACGTGTTTCTTTTCCGAATCTTCTTTTAAAGGAGTGGCGCCAGGGCGTACCATAAAATTAATCTGCAGCATAGAAAACGCCTTTTCGATTCAGACCTTAATAACGCACGTTTGTGTACACTCGGCATATAACTGCGGCGGCTGTGACGTGCCTAGCATGCATTTCGAATTCCGTTAGCAGAGCGACACACGTCGAGCGCACAGCTATCGATTTTTCTCGATTTTTCCACGATTTTTCAAGGCGTCTCATACTGGCCTCGGCCACCCATAAATTACGTCTGGCTAAATTGCACTATAATGCAACAGCTTGGTATAGAAAATACCGCCCCGTAAATATCCTCAGTCCGATATGTGAAATTTTTTCAAAGGCTTTCGCCATACCACGTGGTACTCGTTGTTTCGGATATACATTTGTAAATCATATCGTTCACCATCGAACTTTTCATCTGTTTCGTGGCAGCTCAGATAGGGGGAAAAGGTGAGAGAGATAAAATCGTTTGAAATTACTTTGGTATTCTTTTTTTGGTGTCTTAAGAACGTGAAAGGATTAAGGGAAGGAAAACGTTTAACTTGGAAACGTTACTTTTGCGTGACTTTTTATTCAAGCGTAATTCACCCCGTTCTGTCCAATGGGGGGGGGGAGGGGATATAATTCGCTAACAAACCTGCTTTCATATTTTGTCTGCAAAAGTTTTTTAAAATTCATATAAGCGGCCCTTCCATTTGGCACGAAGCTTTTACGTGCTATTCTGTCCCAAGAGACAGGCTTAAACACGTTAAAAATGTTATACTGATGACACGTGGTAAAACTAGTATGTTATATACAAGCAATAGTCGTTCAATCTTACTATTGTAACAAAAGATCACGTTAATTAATAAAATTGAAATCGATAATTGGTAACATATGTATTTTAAAAAAGTGCACATTTTTTCAAATTTGATCGTAAAATACATAAAATTCGATTTAAAAGAATGAAATTGAAACACTGGAACACCCATCATATATTTCTAATCATCTATTGCGAATATCGTGCGTTGGAATATCGACTGGGTTTGAAATTATTAACTGTGCTCGCTTCACAGCAAAAGTAATTTACAAAAACCGACACTGCATGAAGTATCGATTAATAACAACTGTACGTGTTATGATGTTGGAGCTCATGATTTGTCATCGGTGCTCGATGTACCGGATTATTTTGTTGATTCAACAAAACGTTTTGTTTACACAGCCGAATGGCTCCCGTATAAGCATCAGTATTTCCATCGTTTCATGCGTGTGCATCGGTCACTGTTATTTGATCGACGTGACTCACGTTTTTTACGAAATACGTTTAAAACGATATTAAGTTATACGACCACACGCAACGCCACGATGCATCTGAATGCAACTCGAAAAATATAAACATTATTAAATCCCGCGGAGCTTTTCCACGCTGGGCCACCGTTTTTTTTTTTTTTTTTTTTTTTTTTTTTATTATTAAAAACTGTATTAAACTACTGTACAACGCCAAAATTCTCTCGCACTCCTGTCGTACATCCCCATTGTTTCATGTATACCAACCACAAACAGCTTTCAATCGTTCCGCATCCACGCATACTATTGTACGATTAGTGCTATAATGGAAATCAACTTGTTCCACTTACTAATTTCAAAAGTTTGTTCCGCGATATTGTACCAAATCGTCTCGCTCCTAACGGCTGATGATGCTTTACGAAAGAATGAATCGAAACTGTTGAACAAAATTTGTTCCTATCAGATTTTCCTTTCACGATAATGGCTTTATACATTGCTCATGTATGTACATACATACATAGCAGTGCACAAGATGCAGGATCACTCGAGTGCATGTGCACGTGACTAATATTCGAAACCGATTATCTCGAAAGCGACGGGACGTACGAACAAATTTTATTCTTCATTTCCGATTTATTGCAACAAAAAGAATCACTTCCTATCCACGAATTTCACAGAGACGGTTGATTTTCAATACGTAGAGTAAGGGTTTAAGCGACGATAATCTTCGAATGGGATTGGTGTGTTCAAAATACCGGTTCATTCTCAGCCGTGGCGCACATATACTTGCTCATACCGTATCAAAGCATTCCATTCAAGTATACGCACACTTGTATTCACTTACGTAGTCCCAACTGAGGAAGTTCATAGCAAGTTGATATCAGCTTCCGAAGGCATGTCACGAGTATTCTCGAACGTTTAAGGAAAATTGAACTATAAACTATGTAATAATACTACGTACAATATCGAAACGTATCGACGACGTATCAACAGTTTGCCTTGAAACTAAAGATTATGTCACGGTACTTACGTATTAACGGTATACATACATAAAGTGACGATCGCGTGCACCTAGAGCTTAAACAATCGTTAACAAGTAAAACCCTACATGCTTTGTTATTTCTCCTTTCGCCGTAGGATGTCGAAGGGTCCAGTTTTAGCGTAGGTTGCAGAGGACATCCTAGCCGATGTCATTAATATCACGTACACACGCAATTAATTTCAGTGAACGGAAAAATGATACGACATAAGCACATCGGGCTACCTAATTCTTGTTTGGTAGTTCTAGATGACGATCAAAATATGTTGCTTTCGTGTATAGCTTCTTGTACACATAACAATGTGCCTATTACACTGATGAGGAACATCAGTTTTGATTTCGGCTAGACAGTCACTTATAAGTCTCATAAAACGTGAATATTGTGCTGTTGTTCGAAAGGACCTATGAGCAAGTAGAGAACGTGTGATTCAGTTTTAGCATCTTCCTACTGAAACTATTGCAAAAAAAACGTACAGGTGCCAGTGAGCCCATCATCATATGCCTACAGACCTGAGTTTTTTTTAATATCCGTCCAATAGTGTGAATGGCGGAAGGTCAGTGAGACGAAGATTGAGTACGGGTACACTAAGGTAAGTAATATGTCTTAGAATCTGCTGTAAAACTAATAAACCCAGCGCTCTTTCTACTATTTATTGGTCAGCGTCTCATTTGACATGACACGAATGACCACTCGATACGGTATCCTTGTTGCTTTGTGTTGGTACATTGGATATACTGGTCATGAATAGCGTGTTTCATCTATGACCTCCTTTCTGATCTAACCAAAGTGACCAATATGGCCTAGGTAGCCGATATTACTGAGATGCTGGATTCATTTCATTCTTACGTCATGGAATCAAATAGGGGTAGGTCTCGGATCGGTTGACCGATACGGTCCAAATACATTTTTCTAAACACAGACACACCACCTCTTTTGTTATTATATGACTACTTAAAAATAAATCTTTATTCCACCTTCAATCAATCTCCATTTATATTCATCCTGTAAAATTCCACAATGTTGTCCACTTAACAAGAAGGCAAAACGAGACGCAGGACAAAGGATATACGAGAGAAGAAATTATAATCTACTCGTCAAATTGATCGCATCCCATATTTTGTACGATGCTCGTAAAACACGTTGATCTACGTCTCCTGACGTTTGCAAACAGATTACAAAAATCCGTTCGTAACATGTTAAAAACTCGTGTTTGAGGAACGTGAGTCTATGTCAGGCTGCACTGTAGTTGAAAGGTTAAACTTTCCACCCTGGGTTTTAGTCGCGCTTAATCATGAAATTACGTACTTTTATTACCGTATGGCCGCAATTTTATGAATCGCATGTTTCACGGAGGAAGCCGTTATATTATATCGGGTATAACGAAAATAAGCGATAAACGGGAGGTCGAAATAGTGAGGGCACCGGTTATATATTCGCGTGCAAACGGTATGGCTGATAAATACGAAGAATGAAATACGTAAAAGTTCGCGTTTGACAAATTTTCTCCCTTCTTTTTTTCACTTGTATGTACCGTTACCTTTATGGTATAAAATACAAGGTTTTGATCCATGAACTGGTACAAGTTTTTAATTTGTTCATTTACTAAACATATCCATGAGAAAAGCTGAACCGCCGTAGCTTTTCTCTTTACTTCTTTAAAGTAAGGAAACTGCGGGCTTGCATTATTCTAGTTTCGAATAACTCAATTACTATTTCGTTTTACTGTTAATTCAACGAGTGGAAAATGTTAAATTCAATATGCAGGTAAATGACTTTTCATTTATCACTCGTACAATGTTCAATTTCATTCGATACCATATCAATCCGAATTTCATAAAATTACGAAATATTATAAATGACCTTTTAGCTTCAAAATAACGTCCCGTTTGTACTGTCAAAGAATCGTTATCAAAAAAACTAAGGATTTTTGTGCAATGGTACTCTTCTAGCGACACGAGGGACCTTTTCTTGAAACCCGTTCTTCACCCTCTGCTGTGCCTCTCCAGTGTTCTACGTAGGGTAGAGTTAGACCTAACTGAGAACCCCCTAAAAAATTCTACGCGCGACACAGCCCCAGGCAAAAAAAAAATGAGGAACTTAATTCCACCACGCCGGCACGACCCGCGGCAGATAAATTGCACTTCTAGAAGTTAATGTTACTAATACAACGCATTTGCATCAGGTCTGAAAGATCGATGCTACCTGATGCAAATACTATACGTACGTACATACAAGCAAATCATGCCCGACGAGCAGTATAGCGAAAACCAGTCCATTATTGAAATGCATCCATTCGGGAGGAAGAAAGAGACAAAGAATCCGACAGAGACGACAGGGAGGGTAAAAGAGGAGAGAGCAAGAGAGGACGAGAGAGAGAGATCACTGGCGAATTGATTTTTCTGTCAGGAGTAATATCCAGAGAGCGCGTGCTGCACGCCCCTCCTATTATCCGGGGGTTACGAAGTACCACACGGTATACACACGTACACACGTGCACAGTCAATATGTAATGTGATAACTTGGGCGATCGGCCCTCGTATTGCATAATATTGCATAAAACACTGCGTGCATCCGCCTCCGCAGATGCTTATAAATACAGGGATATATGTATAAACGTGTATTTACGCGCACGCGCGTACTGGTGCTATTAAAACGCGTGCATTTTACGTCAGGTCGACGCAAGCAGGGGTACACGCCGTAAATACGAGTGTTGCACGGTAACTTTTAAATTTCTATAATAAATATCACCGACCACCCGCCCTCCTCTCTCACCCCCCCCCCATCCCCTTCCAACACGTGAAGGGTTTACGCGCACGTGAAAAATTTTACGAGCCTCTCTTTACTCACACCGAGAAAACCGCCGAAAGGACCGCGCCTTTTATTTTCGAAAATAGCTTATCGGGCCTCGAATTTCATTACGCCGCGCCTTCCGTTTTTTAGACAATTAGGTCGCGCGTAGAATTCGTTAAATTGCAAATTTTGGTGAGATAAAAAAACAAACGAGAGAGAATGGGGTGCTAATGTCAGCTACGCGGAAAAACTACGTGCCGTAGCGATACGGTTACTGATATTGCGGAACGTAGAGGACCCCCGTAAACGTTGTGTCTATACATACATATACATATATGTATATCTATACTTTAAGCCCCGCTCTCTAGAGCAGATACCAGATAAAATATAAATTCATCGGCAACATGCACAACAACGAGTTTCAACGAGTGTTCTCATGCACGGTAGATTTTAGGACGTGCCTCCGTAACTCGCGTTCCTTCTGCGTAGTGTTGCCTGCAAAGTACGAACTTAGCGCATGTAGTAGATAGAAATAACCTAACGTCACTTACTTCTCAATCACTTCGACGAAATATCGATGTCTAAGGTATGCTTTTAGATAACGATTGCTCTGTAATTGCTAGTCTGGTGGTTAAGGTGCTGAAACGTGGTGGTGAGTTAAGTAGAACAGAAAGGGTGGCGTGCACACTTTTAGACGACAGCGCCTCGCCGGAAACAATGCTTGTGTAAAATGGATACCGGCGCCGGCAAAAATACTCGTATTAACCAAATACCGGTGCCGGCTACGGAAGCACTCGCTACTTTTTTTTTTTTTTTAATGGTAGAATACACTCATCTATGCCCGCGTGGAATGTACACTCCATTGTCGAGATATTAAAAATCTATTGAGGGTTGAGCGTTCGAAAGGTGTTCATGTAACGTACATTGAACTGTACAAATTGGTTCTCCAAATCGCAATGAAACCAATGGTCGCAGGATAAAGAAAAAATGTTCAAAAAAATATATCGCAAAAGAGCGGAATAACGCCAGGAATTTAATAATCAGTAGCTAAAAGGAAATTTAATAAATCTCGCCAATTTACCGATAATTAAAAAGAGCATAATGATGAAAAATGAACAAAAAAATATGCACATAAAATATGGGAATATATTCCACGTGGATCCGTTGGAAAGATAAAATTTGGTAATTATCATTTCCTTTGTGACTACGTTAACCGACCTCGGACTAGGTTCAATTAATCATTATCATTGAAGTTCTTCATGTAATTATATGCATGACAGGATGTCAACCATTTTGTCAATCATTTTTCCCTTTTTTTTCATGAATTCGTATTTTCCCAGGCGAACGGAATGGAATATAGATATGGAGAAAGACAGGTCACACGACGAGTCTTCATGAATGTTGTCACACCAGCTAATTTTCAAATATGTACCTGGTGTTTTCAAACATTGAAAAGAGCTTGCCAAACTAGAAGCGCAGAAGTTACTGAAAACAGAACGTTCTTGGCGCGGAAGTTCTGAGTAACAAATGTTACACGCGCAAATATACAGCTGCAAAAATTACAAAACGAGGTAGGTAAACACTTAACTACAAAAATGGTTGTAACTAGAAGATAATATCACACGGAATCCGCGTTAGTACTAGCTTTCGTCTACATCCTCGCGTTCCCCTGAAGCAGATTTCAGAAATTATGAAACACCGTGTACACATAGAATCCTCGCATTTTCGTTCATGCCACAAACGAGGTGTGAAACATCCGCAAAAAGTAGCGGGAAGCCCATTTCCCATCGATGTACTTAGGAACCTTGCCTCCAAACCCAAAGCGTAGACGCGACATACCAAAACAGGTGCTACGTGAATTTCGTTTGAGAAATAACGTTAGTAGATAGGGATCCACCCCTTCCCATGTGGCCCGGTCCACGAGACAACATGGGCAGGGATATACGGGGACCATCGTAATAAAAGAAACGTGAAAATATACTATATTTAGAGATACCGGTTTTGTTTCGTTAATGGTAGGTACGTTTGAAATTATTTTTCAAAAATTTCAAATTTGCTGGATCCGAGGAATATGGCCTACCATCAGATACGTTGACTAAACGTGAAGAAAAGCAGGAAGACGAAGAAGATTAAGTAGTTACTTCATTTGTTTCAGAAACGAAAAGATGTTTCTAGTAGCGAGACTGAGGATTTGTTTTAGATCATTTTTCTTGCAGCAATTTTCCTTTACTTTTCACAGTTTCTTTTATGGGGACAAAGTGAAATTTGTAAATGCTTTGTAAAATTATAAAATTATAATAAACACTTTAAAAATTAATTGTACAACCTTTTATTAATATTTCAAAGAAATACATGTACTTAAAAATATGAATCACACCCATTTTCTATATTAAATCATTCAAAAACTGATTACCTTTGAACCGTGGAATATTTGAAAATATCCTTGAATTGTAACACTGTGTTTCATGTGTGTACAAGACGCTACCGAAATACTCTTAATTCATTGATTTTCGTTTATACAAACTAATTGTAAGTGAGAATAATAAAAGTTAAAGTGTCCGATACTTGATGACTCTCCTTCGGTGATGAATTGACGAACACCCATCTACACTTTCACAGAAATTACGTAATGACTTTAGTCTCCGTGATCATAATATCATTTCCCCGATGTCCCCACAGTATCATGCTGAAACTTAGTTGTCTTGATATTGACAGATGCGTCGCAACACATGTATCGGAAGTAGTCGGAACTGTCCCTCCAGTTTTAGAAAAATTGCAGGATAAAGATTTCGTTGGATGTAACACACTAAACCTTTGACTAACGCATCGAACGATCGATCTGCCATTAGCGACGGAGTACTAGGATACCGGAAATCGTGTTTTTAAAATTTTGAGTTATTTTTTAAAAATTTTTGGTTAGTTTTTTCATTTTTTTGAATTTGGGCTTGACTGTTCGAATCCTAACGCGGGAAGACTTTTTTCCATCAGGACTTTGCTATCCACAACTTTAGAACACAAATGAAACTCAAACATATTTGCACTTATTGGATAATTGTGGGGGATTAGCAAGTAGCCAACCACGATTGGATCAATATTAGGTACATCGTTGAGCATTATCGCAATATGTATTTTCAAGTTTCGACAAGTATTGCGCCAACATTGGATTCTAATACGAGCCTGATATTTTGTTACGGTATTGTGCTAATTAGAACCCAACATTCGCAATGTTACCCCTACTCCGGCAATGTTGTACGTTATTGCTCTCTCATTACTGAACAAATATTAGAAAACATGATTGCGCTGTAGTTATTGCAATATTCAAAAAATATCGTCCCGTTATTGTACGTCACTGTTGGTGCAAGATTTCTGTACCAGTCTCGGGATAGTACTGTAATCCACACTGGTCTAATTAAATAGCTATGATGAGAAACTTACATGATAAAACCTGATTTCAGTGATTTCTCAAAAATTGTGCATCGAAAAATCATTGATCTAGCGCGTGAATCCGACTGCGGAAAATTTCAGTAATGCTGTACAGACGTTCAGAGCCGGAGCGCCTTTATGAAGAAAATGGAATTGGTAATATCAATAAAGTCGAACTATGTCAGTAATATAAAGGTCCTTCGGTTGCATCGGCGCAAACCGGGAACTGCCGATACATTTCTTCTTAAATGGTCCCATTTAATTTTCGAGAGAACATTCCGATATACTTACGGGTATACCCGCGGCACATACAGTAAAAGGGGAAACGGCGGGGCCAGATGGTGGCAAACGTAACTGAATTGGTTCCATCATTCGCTGTACGAAGAAGAACTAGGATTATCTTTGAAACTAAATCAGCTCGGAAAGTTACGGAACTTTGTATATAGTAACTGCATTTGCTTCGGCAGTTATTAAATTATATAACTTAGGAAGCGTGCTCGCCGTGAAGGGCCGTAATTCCTTGCGCGAGAGGACTAAAGCAGAATGATTTATCGTGCTACCGAATAGCGTGAGTTTTATATCTCTTTGTCACGGAGACCTCCCCTCATCTTGCAGGCTTTAATCCAACTTTAATTCCATGTTATTGCCTCACGATTACAATCGAATTTCAAGGACCGTTTCATTCTTTGCGACGCAACATGCGAGTCAGAATGCTGAAGGCACTGAGAATGCTGTTAGCTTACTTACCACAACGCAATATGACAAGTAGTATAAACTTAAAACGGACGACCGAAATTGTTTTTATTAGATTAGGAGACTCTTTTTCATTCCTGTACTCTAAATAACATTGTTCAATGGCTAATTTGTCTTTCTAAAGAATTTTGGCTCCTATGGTATTTCAACTTGAAGGCTGTACTAGATGGGGTTATCAGACTATAAGATTAGGATTACCAATTTACACTGAACGGAATTCTGATAAACGCACCTCAAAATCTACAAATTTGGTCGCTAACTTGAAAGTAAAGGTCAGGGAAAACAGTCAGAAAGGTTGGATTTGTTTACAAGGCTTTGTATAATTAAATGGTAGAGTAAATAATAGTGTTTGCAAGTGTGAAATTTGTATAAACGTAATGCTTATTCTTGATCGATATTAAGTGCTAAGTGTTCATATTGTATAATTAAGTAGTACTATGCTGTATTTCGCAATATGTTGTATTTAGTAGTTGATTTGTTTTAATGAAAAAGAAATGAATGCCAAGAAGTTTACATTAGGAATTTGCTATTTAATAATTAAAAATCTACAATAGGAATTTTAAATGAAAGAGGCAAATGAAATAGACAAATAGCGAACGAAATTCATCGTTCAGTATACGGTACAAAATTTGTTTAAACTGAATGAAAATTATGGAAAGAAATATTCCACAAAAAGAGATTCTAAAATAACGAAATGGGACAAGAATGTTATTCTCTATGATGCTACAAAAAATAGATTACAGTAGAAACTCGATATTTGTCCGTTTGTAAGGAGCTCGATAAATGCACGTCTTCATCCCCATTACTGGTTGGGTTCCCCCTTGGAACCAGTCAAGCGAATAATATAACATGACAGCGGCATCCTTTGACAAGCTGCACCCCCCCCCCCCCCCCCACAAAAAAAGGAATAACATCCTTCTTGGCAAGGTAAGAGTAACAGAACGATGATACCTTTAGATTTTTAATTATTAAATCGCAAATATTTTATTAAAATATCGGTAAAGTTTTTTCCATTAAAATGAGAACCAAATACGATTTAATTTAGATAAGATTTACTTAGCTAATACGCGTTTATATGTATGTACACACAAACAGTTAATTAATGTTCTTTCAGTACTTGTTGATAAATTACAAGAACGAGTTGATACCCATACTTAAATATGTATATTACTTCTAGTATATCATAAATTAAAGTAGCGTTAGTTCGTGAGAATAATTACTTATGAGCTTATCCTGAGTGGAATATTTTCCTTCTAACGGTTTGTAAGCCCCCTATTGAATAGTCTAACGGTTAGACTCTAACCGTACGAGAGCATTCAGGTCTAGGGTTTAATAATTGCACGCCACCGGACCTGAGTTTCGGACAAATATCAGGCTTTTAGTGTAGTTGCAAGTCAACTTGTTGCTAAAATGCAATTATCAATCACAAAGCCGCATCTAACAAGTTTTGCGAAATAATACTAATGTAGTATTTAAAAAACTACGGAAACAGACGATGTTGAAAGCACCTTTCAGATTTCTTTTCGTAGAACAGTCCGTTCTATAATATCCTTTCGGTTTTAAGAAAATTCTGTACTTCACGCTCTGAAAGACGAATCTCCATCGCTATTTGTGTATTAGATTCACTTGTTTTATGTAAAATTGATATTGTAGCTTAGAAGCCCCTTCGTTAAAGGAATTTTATCTTGGTATTTTTATTAAAACAAATTTATTACTAAATGTATTACGAAATACAGCTCTATATTACTCAATTAGACAATATGAACACTTACCACTTTGATTTCTCTGAATGTTAGTCGAAAAAAGCTCTGGGTAAGCACTTTATACGAATTTCGTAGTTGCAAACTCTATTAATAATGTGTTACTCTGCCACTTAACTGTATAAGTGACTGAGGCATGGAAATGTTGAGAATCAAAGCCTTGTAAAAAACACGGACCTTTCTGAGAACTTCGCCTGTTCTCTCCATTCTAGTAAGGCGAAAAATTTGTAAACTTTGAAGCGCGGTTATAAAAATGTTACTCACTGTGTGTACATTATTAATTCGATACCCGAAAGAAATATTTTATACCGGTGTCGCAAGTTTCTCGTTTTATTCGAATGTTAATTTTTTATTAATTACGATGCTCAATCACATCAATTTACATTAGAAAAATATACTATTAAATTGTTAAACAATGGAGATGGATTAAGTTTGAATCCGATAAAAATACGGGAGCAAAAAGTCAGTTACATCATGTGCCTAATTAATACGTAAAATGCAAATTAAATGATATAATTTTTTTTTAGAGAATTGCAGTAGAAGTCATAAAGTAGATTATATTCACGGTTCTGTAGATTTATATTTAAACTAGCATCAATTTCGTTTGACGTTTTCATTTTCCGCGTGGTTTAATTTACAATAGAAAAGAATTATAGTAATTTCCTTTTAGCGTTTTCCATATCGTTATTAATTGTCATTCACATCTATAAACGCACATTTGTGAAGAACACTTTGTCAGGATATCTGGAAAATTTATCATTATCCCAATTTCTGTTTTCTCAACCATTATTTACCACTTTTCACCACAAAAGATTGAAAGGCACTACAAGAAAGGAATGCCAGAATTGAATAACATTACTGCACGTCGTTTCTAGCGTTCCATCCTTGTCGCGATGTTTAAGATTCAGAAATAAACGGCTACCAAAGGTATCATAAAAACGGACGACTTACGGCAGATTTCTCGCGTATCGTAGGTAACACTCAAAGAAGAAGCGATCGTGTCCCAGGTGACGATGCCTGTACGTTAGGTACATCAATCTTCGTCCTTCTTGGTTTTCTTGTTGCGCGCGTCTGGTCCGTTTGCGCCTTATTTATTCGAAGGAAAATTATGTTCCATTGATCGATGTTTTCCCGCAGGTTTATAAGTGCGAGCAAATTGCAGGATCTTGCTGCATTCTATTTTCCCATGTAAAATTCATGCCAAGCGAAGACGGTGTAATGCGTGTACGTACAAGCGGCGCCTGGAATGTTGCTGAGCGCTACGACTCCTTGCTTGCTAGTACCTTCCTAATCTAACCCAGAACTATCTCATACCTAACTTAAACCTAAGTATCAACTAGGAGACGCAATTGACCCGATGGACGCAATGGTCCCAATAGACCAGATGTTAAAGGGACTCTATGTACCGGGTGTACGTTTCTACGAACACCACCGGCAAGCGTGGACTAATTGTTCATCTCACTGCTGAACACTCCTTAAGTCCCCGGTTCTACGGTGCGTTGATAAACTCGAACCCCGTTGAAAGAGGGGACGCGAAAACACAAGAAAGTTTCGTGTACATTACACGAGATGATCGTGTTTCCCAACAGGAGACTAGTCCGGTCCAAGAAAACCGAGTAAAAGTGTGGAATGGGGGAAAAGGAACACGTCAAATCGTTCGTTTGCACACTTGTCTCACGTAGCTACAGCGTGACGTAACAGGGAAAGGACGTGGAAAACAGAAAGCTGCTCTGAAAATAAATCGATCCATCGATTCCTAGGGAACGTATGAATCGCCCCGCCGTATCTCAGAACAGTTTCCCTACAACGAGAGTAAGATGCAACGTGGAGGATAAAGAATCTCCGTGGATGGAAAGAATAAAGAAAGGACGATGAATCCGCTGGAGTTTTGTCGCCGTTGATACGATCACACGGCATTTCTGTCCTGGGAATTCCACGTAATACATCAAGTTAAATTGCAAATATCGAACGGGAAAGAGTGAAAATAAATCAGCCGCGAGAGTCTTTCGATTTCACACATTTTACACAGAAGAAACCGTGCCCCTGTTACCTCGATGGCGTCTCATAAACGAAACGACGGTTAAATAATGCGAGTAGAATAAACTTCGAAGAAGGATTTTCCATGAGATTCACCAGCCACGAAGAAAGTGTCTCGCAGTTGCTTTCGGAGCTTTGGTTTTGCTGAAAATGAAAACGACGCTGGGAGGACTGAAATGAAAGGAGTAGCAAGAACGGAGATAAAAGTCGGACGTATAACGGAGCGATCGAGATCAAGAATGAAATCTTTTATGATTTCCAGTCTCGATCATCGGTCTTGGGATGCCACGTTACGACAGGGAATATCAAATACTGAAGTATACGGGAAAATCGTGGTACCGATCTCCATTTTCTTCGTTTACCTCGACTGCGGAGAACAAAGGAAAATACTTGACGTAACGACAATCTGGTACAAAGAATGGATTTAGCTGTGGTTTTTCTACGTCTAGAAACTCTTTACGGACGAGGTGTACCGTGTAATGGCTATAGTGTTACACAGGGGATGCAAAAAGCGAAAAATGAACGGAGAGATAACAACGAATGTTTGAGAAATACGTTTCCATCTGAAACATACCGTTTCAGATTAGATTTCAAACAGCGAATGAACGCAAATGCGAATATAAGTTTCACATTTTTTATGCAAAAACTTTACAAGAGGATCGTGCGTCGTTTTCATGAATCTTGAAACTAGTCCATGTGGCTTTTAATAAATTAAATACAAATTTCAGAGCAACGAAAGTACGAAACTATTTAAGTAAAAGAAACTTTTCTAATTCTTCTCGGATTTTTTAGGGCACATTTTCAGCAGTATTTTTCCCCGTTTCCGAAGTTCGGGATAGTTGGCCGTACATCAACATTAAGATTGAACAGCTCATTTATCTTGTAGCTATTTCTAATTTTTCGAGCAGCTTTCACAAAGGGAACAACAACTCCGGCGAACGCATCCCTTTCGAAAGTGTTGAGAACTTATCAGATCTCCTCGGCCCATTGATTCCGCGCTGAGTATAAATCACGAACTTCCCCGGGCATAGTTTTCCTCCGAGGAATAAAGCGCAACTACATCAACAACGGCGCGGGAGCAAAAGAAACGTGAGTCGATAATATCAAAAAAGCATTTCCAACCAGATCCCTTTTCCGCGATATAACTGAACCCGGTAGCTCGGTACCGTGGCTTGTACATCGGCACCAAAAAACGTAGGGAGCAAATCGACAACCAGTCGTTTGCATGCTCGCCGCTTTTAGCCGGGCAGAACACAGAGGTACAGAGTATCCCGGGAGCACGGGGAGGAAGTACCGTAATCTTTCGAAAACAAATCGATCGATCGATTTACTTTCGACATATGAATCGCCCTCTAGTGCCTCGCCCGGAGTTTTCTCCCTTGCGGAAAGTCGCTTCCGTAGGACCCAAAAAAAGGTCCAAACAAGGAAAAGAACAAAAGGGCCAACGACAGGGAAGGAAAAGGAAGGAAAAGTGGTGGAAAGGAAAGAAAGAAGTAGAAGTCGAAGAGGAACGAAATGCAGGCTGTGTACAGAGACTCTGGGAGGTTTACGTGTATACGAGTCCTCTGTATGTGTATGCGCGAGTGTCGTCGCTGAGGGTACGATCAAGCAGCACATTCACCCGGGGAATTCCATGGCGATATCTGAAGTTGAGATCGCAAATATCGAATACGGAAAATCGTTGCCCTCTTCGAAACCGGGAAAAAGGGCGGGGGGGGGGGGTAGACCGCGACGTCGGTTAAAGAAAGAGAGAAAGGAGTGAGGTTGGAATGTAGAGTGAGGGGGAGAAAAATTGCGGTGGCTGGAACGAACGAGGAGGTATAGAAATGATGTTCGGAGAGAGGAAGATGTTGGTTGTACCTGTGGTAGGAGAGAGATTGCCTGTACACACATACATGCAGATACCTACAGGGTGCCTCAAGATAACCATGCGAAACTTTAAACCGAGATTCTACGTGGTCAGGGAGATGAAAATGTCCCTGATGTTAGCTATTTATCGCAACTGTTACTGAGTTATTAACAACAACAGATTAACCAATAGTGGAAAACTTGGATAGGATCCTGATAACTATCAGCACCTTCTGATCCCTGCTTGGCAAACAACAAACCGTAAAAGTTTTCAGTAGTATATTGTATAGAGATAATTTGGTACGTCTTCGTGGCAGTTTCAGAACACACGCAGGCTGTGTCTCCCTAAACCTGAAGAATGATCCCCATGTCTAATCACATAGAAAGTCTGATAAACTTTTAGCAGGGCTACGCTGTCATTGTATGTACAAAGGTGATTATGTAAACAAAACAACTCTTATATATATTTATATATGTATATCTAGTATGAGTAAGTGCAAGTCAGAACAGAATGACCGTACACAACAATCGAGGATAAGTGAGAAAAAGAGATGAGAAAAATAGGGGCAGACGAAAGTAGTTACACCACGGGGAAATGATAGTAATCGGAGAGAGAGAGACAGAAAGAGAGAAGGAGGGGGAGAGAGATTGAGAGACAGAAAGGGAGAGAGAGAGAAAGAGAAGGGGAAGGAAAAAAGGAAGGGAGAAACCGGAGGAAATATCAGCGAGATAGGTACAAATACGGCGCTATATATGACAGTTTGATGTATAGTTGAATTTTTATGCCGGCGAGAGATGTTATTGCCGCGTCACAGGATGAATCTCTGATATGTCGGAGCGGCTGCGAGGAAAGTTGGCAGCGAAATCGATATCGCATGATTTATACCTAGATTGAGTTTTTCCGCTTTTTCTCTATATTTCGTTCTTTTTCCGAAACGTCTGTTACACTTTTCCTATTTCTATTTTTCCACGATACTCGCGTCAATCCGCGTTTCTATCTCTGCGAAAAGCCTAATTCGTACTAGAATGCAATGCCGAAATCAGGTTTGCTCGATCAGGGTATCCGTATAGCCCTGTTCAAAGTTTCACGCTTTACGAGGCTCTGATTAAATTTCCGATGTGTGAGGAAATTAACGGATACTTCAACGAGCGATTTAACGGTGTTCGCGTTCCATGCAGCTAAAAACACGTATATCGGAAGTTTTGATGGACGTATTAGAAGTAACAATTTATCGTGCAACTTATGGAAAGTTTTATATGTTGCAATATTCGAGATTTAATTAATAGACTGATAAATCGTTCGAATTAGTATAAATATCGCGGTGGAATCAACTTGTTAATGAAAGTATTTTTCTCTTGAATGTTCCCAGAAAGTTTCGGTGTCACTGTGGGAATTGTAGAACCCTACCAGTTCGGAAAAGTAAACTTTAAATTGAGTTTGATTGCAAACCTTTAGGCAAACAGTCTTCCCAGTCAAAAATAATTGCAGACAATGACGTTCCATAATTGGAATATCATACAAAAGAGTGTTTAAATTTCTACAAAGTGTCTGTTAGTGTTTGCGCGAACCAAAGGTTTAAATACTGACAAGAGCTGGCAAGATCGCACGTGCCAGACATGTTTGAACAGCGTTTATATCGCGTTCATATCTTACTCGTAGTATATTTCACTATTGATATTATAAACATTATTTTCTGTAGCTGTTCATTGCTAGCAGGGAAAGTGAAAGAGACTCTCCAATGGTATAAAGATTGCTTAAACAATAATGATGGCTGTGACATTCCCAGATGTCATCAGTATGCAATGATTTATCGACATAAATGCTCCTCAACCAAGATCGGTGAAACTTACCCCAGAAACATAATGCTAAGGTCTATAAAATTGTTGAGTAGCTCACTAGGAAGATCGCGGTGCTGCACCGTGCCAATTCGGTAAAGGGAAATTTATATTTAAGCCGGCCATAAGTTGTGACACGCTGCGACATACGACCGGGACAAACAGTTTCAGCAAGTTCGGACTCCGGTTTTCTCAACGAATAGTTGCGTCTCGAATGGTCAACTTCCGACAAAGACTTACCCTCTTCTCGCCTTCGTTCTCCCTTCCCGACAATAAGTTCGCACGTAGCCGCGACCGGAACGCGTCTGGACTTAGGCCAACTACTTTTATGGCTTTCATGTTAGCGACACCGAAGTTGCAAAGGATAGTTCGTTTCTATCGACATGATGATTTGTCCGCCTTCACATTCGACAAAAGCCGCTCCTGAACGTGACCTATAAGGACGTACAGATGTAATTCACGGACGAGTCATAAATTTCTCTCTGAGATTATGCTGTTCTCCCTCCCTCTGTAGTTCTGTGTGCGTGCGTGTGTGTAAGCAGTTCTCCGATTTCTGTTCATGGTCGATGACGTAGTTGGTCATTGCGATACCGGCAGGTATTGCTTCTGCAACACTTGATGCGATGTATTCCAGACACGTGCAAGCCAACGTACAACAGGTGACGAGAGTAAACACGTCCGGTTGATTGCAAAGTGATTCGAAAATTGAATAGTACACTTTTTCAGCCGCGCGCGTATGTACTTACATACATATGTATTTACACTTAGCCTATCTCGTGATAGTATGATAGACACTTCTGTCTTAAAGGACATGGATCATTTCGACTAGGGAGTTATCAGCCTTTAAAATGACTCCATTATTTCAGGTGACTATATGCTGTTTGTTTCGAACAGGAAAAGAGGAATGTATCCCAAACCACTATGCATAACAAACGTATCCTTATTAAGTCAGCAAGCCTAACAAGTACAAGCAGAGCTTTAGAAGTGGAATCATTTACATCGCGTGTTAAAAGACTGCTCATCCTCCTACCCGACGGTTTACCCATTTCCTAAAGAATTCAGGTGAACCTGACCAGCATTCTAAAGTAAATTCTACTATGCCTGTAGTACTTCCTCCGGAATTCTATGGAAGGATCGATAAGCACTTTGTACCGATTGAATGGAAACATTGCACCGATTCTAAATACGCGTTAATTACTCGACATGGAAATGTACACTAAATACATATTGACATAAATACACTTTATTAGTCTATATTCTAGTGCAAGATTATTACAGCACACGCAATGATATCGACCGCATGTAGTGGTAATAATTGCATTGTGGAAACAAACGTCGTTTATTTGAGGTGTCCCCAATATAGTATCACCGGCAAAAGCGCGGATATCACCGCGTATCGTGCGGTCATCACGGTACATTGATCTGGGCTGGTTATTTTTTGTCACCAAGCTATCGCGTTGCATGCAGCATTGAGCCGCTATCCAGTCAAAGTGATCTCATATTAACGCATCAGGTGTGAACAAATTTATCTTACCCCGGCCAGACGTTGTCTTTCTATCGACATGGTCGTGTTACTTAAGTGAGGGAGGACCTTCTATATCGAAGCCCTTTCGAAGAATTTATGAGATCACGCACGAAGAATCCGCGGGAAGATGAAATATGTTACATCCAGATGAAACGCGTGGATACACGATGAAAATATCGACACGCTGACCTGGTGTATACGTATAGGTTGTACAAAAGTATGCGCAGAATATTACATTATGCTGTTTGTATTTATATTCGCCAACTAAAAGCTATTCTGATTGCGAGATTGATGGTAGTAATGATATAGCAAAGTACTCGGCCGAACATTGTATAATAACCGTAATGTTAATTAATCGATTTATTTAGTCATACCTGATTAAGTAAATACGCCAGAAGTTAATCGAAATAACAACAAAGCCCAGAGAACGTGTAATTTTCATGACAAAACTGTGTTTAGCTAAAATGATGACCAAATGTGGAAATGTTTAAAGTTATTGTGATCAAATTCGTAATTGATTGAATATCGGATCACAGACTTAATTAAATACCTAATCCAATCCTAGTACAGTACGTGTGGAAAGGTGGACCCAAGGGACTCCATGTTGGACCACACGTACTGAGTGTCTTTGTACCGTGGGGTCCGGCGTGCAAGCGAATTATCTTTAGTCCTACTAGCCGGGCACCATTTAAGTCCCCATTTGTACGTGTGCAAACCCGTCAGCGTAAAATGATTTTCTTACGTACCGACCCACCTTCTCCTGCCAGTTGGACCAGGAAATTAGCGTAGACTAATTAACCTTTTGACATTCGGAGGGAAGACTTAATCTTCATCGGGGTGAGAAAAGGGAGAACCAGACTACGGAGAAAAGAGAACTAGATGTGGAAGCGTAACAGGAAAGACAGTACGTACGAATTAAATTGCACCGGGTAGAGTTGGCGGGGTCGCGCTCGATTACTTATTCAACCCGTGTCACCCGTAACTCTAATCCAGATTAAACGATCGATCGCAGCAGATTAGCGCATAAAAAGCACCGGCAGCGCGTGTCGCGGCAGAACAAAGTACCTCTTCGGGTTGGCAGGTAGATGGGTAGGTAGATAACCATTCGTAGCGGTGGATGGGTGTATATAGGTGTGTATAGGCGAACGAGCCGCGTTTTTAGATTTAATATTAAAATTGGCAGGCCCGGGCCAGAGCAATCGGATCTGCGGTCATAAATTTATTAAGACGTGACGGCGCATAATACCACCGATCGAGGCAGAAAAATGTACGGAAAAAAAGGGAAAAGAGTGGTGAAAAAGTTTGAGGAACGTAGTAGAAGGAAAAGCTCATTTTGAACGTTTAACCAAGATATATAGCCTGAGTATTCCGGGTATTCAAGCAGTGTCTTCGATTGATAGTACAAGTACGGTTCTTTGTTCAAATAAATTTAGATGTCGTGTAGTTTATCGATTGAAACGTTCGAACCAGTACCGTAACCGAGTTTAATCGAAATGATAAAACGAAGGACTTAACGTTAGACGAGTAAGATAAATCGTAGATCTGGTAATTTAGTTCGTGTCGCTTGTATTAGTCTTCTATGAAATAACTTCTTTTTTCTACCGTCATAAACAACCCAGTTTTCAATATGGAAATAAGACCAGTGGCATTACCAAAGATATAATAGTATAACGTCGCAAATTCCTCTCGCCTTAAACGATCTTAACTCCTGCAGCTGCAATGATACTATTGGTAGCATAGTGATACGTTAAACGGCCGATTAGCATATTTATTTATTCATTCATGACAGGAAGATCTCTTTGCTCTCTCGTCTCTTATTAAACCGAAATTGATCGTTTTGCAAAGAGTGTGCAAACGCAGAAAATTCCCGTTGCTTTTTTAATCGATCAGACCTGTCCCTCCTCTCTGTCACATTTCTAATGGGGTTAATACGCGAAGCCATTAACCTCGTAATTACAGAATAATCCATTGGATTAACGTTAGCGTATACCGCAAATATGCTGGACGGCGCGATAAGCATGAATTATAGAACCAGCCACACAGTACTTTCCATCGACGTGTACACCACTCAGCTCCAATCCTCTTCTTCTTCGCCCTCTGCCGCCCTCTCAGCTCTCAGCCTCATTAGAATCTCACTTCTTCGCTTGGATGGCTGCCGAGTTGAATTCCGGCCAATGCGGTGGCCTGCTGTTTTTGGAATTCGACAGAGACCGTTGTTGCTACTTGACGAATGGCTCGCATGATTACTTTGTTTAGCATAAAAATAAGTCCGTTCGATCCTAGATGCCAAAACCAGCCCGAGAAGAATACGGTGCCTACGTTGGACGATTTATGAAACATCTGATATGAACAATGCCGCTGATGCGAGACTTTAAATTGAAATAATGGTAGAGATCCTCGCCAGTTAAATCCATGACTTCATCGGTGGTATCACGGATTATTTGATTATCCTGCTATTAACGATAGTATCAAGTGTTATTTAATTATTATTCACAGAAGAATGTAGTTAAATCCTGATAAAAACTGATTTGTAGCCTTTATCAAATGATCAGTTATTAGGACTTCTGATGTCAGGGATTCTTATCAGAGGTGAGAGGAGACGGGGTGGGATGGGGAAGAGGGGTAATGGGCCATTGTGTCATAAGGTGGGCGATATAGTACCCACGGGAATTCCGTCTTTTCACTCAAGCTCCTTTTGAATTTTAAACCACATAATCCCAGCACATCATAATACACTTTTCCCAGCATCAAAATCTCTTTAAACTGGGCAAGGTGGCTGCTACCGTGAAGTGGTCGCGCAAAGCCACACGAGAGTATGTACGTCTCCCCTTTGATCTTCTACTGGAGAATGAGCGTATAAATATACACAGTGAGCCACGTGATCAACATGTTTAGAGCTATGAGAATGAACGATAAATTTCGCTGTCTATTCCTCTAACGCTTTAGACGAGACTTTTTCCTCCTACTTTTTATGTTCGTTTTAATCTATCCTTGTATCTCGTTCGGCATCATCGGCCGTCTTTGAATCTTTCTTCCGAAGAGGGATAGCAATCTGCTCCCTTTCTGTCTATCTCGTCTATTCTTGATTATTCCTCCTCGTTTACGTCTTCGCCCGTTCAATACCATCCTGCTCGCATCCTCTCGTTCATTCATTCCCTTCATGTCTCCTCCTTCTATTCATCCCCCATTTCCGCCGCCTTCCCTTGTACCCGCATTCTCTTTCCATGCCTCTCTCCTCTATATCGCTCCGTACGTACCATCATAACCGGGGTCTCATCGCAGAATAAAAAAAAAGAGAAGGACAGGGAAGAGAAAAGGTATGGAAGCGTGGTCGCCGTATTTTTGGTGAACAACTCGATCATGACAACAAGCGACCCTCGGGCGCTTTCTCTCCGTCGTGAAAGAAGTGCACTTGAAGTTGATCGATTCACTGATTCATCTTTGTGCGCACCGATACAAGAATTGCGAGGTTTCATCCATTCACACGTACGAATTTCTGAACAGCTCAGTCCTCGTTATAAGAATATTTGAAACTTCTATCTGCAGTCCGGAGTGAAATGCGGGAAAAACTACGGGAATCATGGAACCCAATATCGTTATCCGATACGATTATCTTCTGGACGGTGTTCATTAAAAGATGTACTGTTTGGTAGCCCATATTCGTAATATATTCGCGTCACCGCATACGTTTATGCCGTTTTGGATATTTATACGGTGCTACACGTAGTTTCCACATACCTGCTGCACTATACAACAATGAATATTCATACAATTCGGCCGACCCGTATAGGTGTCCATCGGCTGTGATATCTACGTATGCCTATAGTATCGAATGTTTGAATTAGAATATAATCGAATATCGGAAGATCCGGATAATCTGTGTTGTTCGAACGTCACTGCTGTACTTGCCGAAGCATGATGGTAACAATTGCATCTTGCCACTATCGTCATTCTTCTTTCAGAAAAATAATTAGTTTACATCCACAGACTTATGCTTTCCGTATATAAAGATTATGTTCAAAGATTTGCAAAAGTTAAAATATTATCACGTGAATCATAACACAAATTCTCTGTATCATAACGTATAGCCAAGAATCAATCAAAATTCTTTGGTAAAGCGGATTCCGAGGTGCCGCAAATGAGAAAATACGAACGCTGCACGAGCAAGTAAACGTGGCTAATCGATATTCATTAATCTTCGTGAGTCGTCACTGATATTTCCAGGGTCTGCGAAGCGATACTTCTCGAAACTAGTATCCGATGCATCCATATCCATGAGACTCATCAAATTTGCACCGGCGTTTCAACTAATCATTTAAAATCACACGAAACCGTGAATATAATAAAAACCTGGGCCAACCCTGGCAGCCCTGTACTTCAACGAGGTCGAAATTTCATTTACATTTTCATAAGACAGCTTCACTGGATTCTCGTAGCGAGTGCATTAATGTCTGCCTGAGCTAATATTTCAACAGGCGAATGATCATTATCTCAGGCCGTACACATCGTACGAAGCTATGCAGATAATCCATACACCTGCAGTAAGTTGGCTCAGTTTCGCTCCTTGGCTTAGGCACTCCAGTCAGAAGGATGGGAGGTGGGAGCCGAGGAAAAAACCACGAAAAGGATCAGCTCGCCCCGAACCTCATTCAACGAATGAATGGACGCATTGTTACCTGCGGGAGCAGGGAAGCGGCCTCGTCGTCAGTCGTGGCTGCAGTAGGAATTCGAAGACGCGGTATTTATGACCGAGCGCAGCACCATTCTTCCAGCTTCGCCTGTCCCCACTACCCTATCGCTGCCTATCGTTGCCATCGGAGAAAAACGAACATAAGGCAGGACATGGGTGGGGGCCCAGTGCCTTAATGAAACCGACGATTGTGTAGCCGGCTCCGATTGTAATACACTGACCTGCGGTTTCTTTTGCCCTTAAGCCCCAATTAAGACGTTTCCTACCTCTGGATTAAGCGGCAATGGAAAAGCGGCTCTCTTTTCTACTCGAGATCTGGAGACGCTTACCTTCTCTCTTTCACTTTTCTACCTTGTGAACCGCTTGGACTACCCATCTCTTTTTCTCTCTTTCATTTTCTCTGTATGTATGTCTTCCTCTCTCTTTCTCTTTCTCTCTCTCGCTCTCTCTCTCTCTCTCTCTCTCTGTTCGGCAATTCTCCTTCTTTTTCAGCTTTGATTTTATCCTTTCTATGTTCTTTTAAGCCATAGGGTTGGTCCGTTTCTTTGGATTCGACGGTGGAAGAGCTTTTACGGGATTCGTGCTGCCGCGATCCCAAACTCTTACCGGAAGGAAATTTCTTAGACGATGTTAGATATGGATGGATGTGCCGGGAAACTTTCTCCTTATTCTTCATTTTTATTCAGTTTTCAAGGGAAAGGAAATATCACTGGAATATCCGTCAGTTCGTTAATAAGAGAGATGAGATAAAAAGATGAAGTATATTTTGGTTGCTCAATAAAAGAATTCGTGAGAAGACCACTCGTCATTTTGCCCCTGATCCATTAAGTCGATCTATCCGTTGATCCTGGTAGCGGCGGATCTCTCAGAGGTATTTGCAAATGAACTCGAGACCGGAAACTTCCTTAAACGATCACACAGCCGAATAAATCCGACAGTCTTTTCCCAGTAGTATTTTTTTCGTTGTGTTTGCCGACGGTCTCAAGGAAAAAGGCGATGCTGATAATTAACCAACCCTTTCCAGGCGTATTCAGAAGCTCGGTGACCGAACAAATATTTGAACGGTCTCTTTCATCATCGACTTTTGACCTGGATATCATCAATCTAGTGTAATACATCTTCTCTCTTAATACACGTGTCAAAAGTTAGCTTATCTCTCCCTATACGAAAACATTTCGAATAACACAGTCACACGACTGTTGTTTCTTGTATCGCTGCTATAGTATAAATTAGAAACATTGGTACGACAGCCTCTAAAACATTTGCGAAGTATTCAGTGACGTCGAGAGTAGAACGTCGCGTAGAGAGCATCGTAATGAACATCAGAATTCAGGATGATTTTCCGAATGTCGAGGACGTGTGCCACGTTTGGACGAACCCAAGGAAATTCAGATGGTAAAGTAGGAAATTTCTTAGACAAGTCCGACGGATGAATATTCCGGGTGCGTCTATAAGTTCTTGGTTAGGCGAACAATTCCGGATGAAAACGAAGTACATTCCGGAACGAAAATATGATAATTAAATCAATTTCATTCCGAATGTTTAATTCAATCGAGCGAGGATAAGGGGATTCTCGAAATCTGTCGTTTCCAACTGAATGCCCTCATCGGTTCTATTAACCAAAGGAAGAATCTATCGATTCGCTTATCCAAATCTCTTAAGTACCGTACCCACGGTCTTATTAGAAAGTGGTCGCGTTGCAGATTTCCACGGTGGGAAATATTCCGCGTCGAAGGACTCTAAAACAGTTTAGTCTGCAGTACACAGGCGATATGGTGCGCCTAGGTCTCTTGGGTTGAACGGGACAATTCGACAAAGTGCGAACACGAGAGCTTGGAACTGCAAGTTGCGTTTGCCCATACCCCGCCCCTTCCCCCTCCCACGTCCCCCTTAATGCAGCCAATTACCCGAAATGCCGAAATAACAGTCTACCCTGGGTACGGGTGAGGCAAACGAACGTGGATCGTACTTCTTCGTTCTTGTTTTGTAAGAAGAAACAGAATTCAGGACAATTCGATGAGAAACGAGGAACGAGGAACTATTTCCGTTAAATGACATAAAAGTTGCTCTAGGCAAGTTTTCTTTTGAAACGCAGATACTTATTCTCCTTGATGTCTTTCTGTTCTTTCTCGTCCATTGTCAAATAATCGAGAAACTTTACGAGCTCACGATCTGTGAATTTATTCTCCTTCGGATACGCTCGTACTGACTAGAAAAGAATCTTGTACATTGTCGTACGTATAATTAAACAAACAATTAGCTGGAAGATTACTGTACTTACGCCTTTCATTCGCACATTGGATGCCACGTAGACGGGTACTCATTGGAAATCCGATTTCATTATCATTCGTGAAGACGTACTGATAAGAAAAGAAAACGCAAAATCCCGCGGATATCTAATGATACTTAAAATCCAACGGCATGAAAACGGCGAGCATTTAATAGAGTTCAATTGGAATAAAGATCTATCCGAATTCGATCACGGGTTCAACAGCTGCAAATCGATGTACGCTGCCCTTAATCTCAATTTTAGATCAGCCATTGAATTGCAGGGCGTTCGACTACTCGGCACGGTTCGGAGAAGTCTTAACACTATTTAACCCGAGCGCCGACAACAACTCAAAGTGGTACACTCGTTAACCGCGAACTTAATTACTTACAATTACCCGAAACGGCGAAATAACAGGTTCACCTACAGGGAGTACCGAGTGCGAAGAAGGAGAGGGACAGCAAGAGGGGCAGAACGGAACATGGTTTTTCATCCTTGAATGAAGGCGACAGAATCCAGAGCAATTAGAAGAAGCCAGCCGTTTATTACGTAGCTGCTTCCGCTGAATGGGATACGAAAGGGTCGTTTTAAGCAGTCTTCATTGAAATCTAGGTTAACCCTTGCAAATCCTTTCTCCTATTCGTCGTTAGATAATTTTCCGACCGGCGTTGAAAGGGAATCGTTTGTTTTATTTCATAACTTTCACACGAACCGGATAGAAATTTCTATTCCGTTTTCGACACCTTTGAGTCACGACACATTACCTTCACCGAAATTGGTATAAAAAATATTATGTGCCAAACATTTATACCGCGCAATGTTCGGAACGCTAATCGCTCTTCAAATCAATTAAATTTTCATCTAGCAACGTTATCTTTCCCCGTTACTCCATCGGGATCAACGAGGATATCAACGGCTTCGACAAAGTGGTGGTAGCGACACTCAAATAGACGATACATCGTGTGATCTGTAATTTTTTGTAAATAATATTTTTACGACGAGAAAAACGATCATTCGATTGGCGGCGACAATTTTGTGTCTGAACGTATCATGAGCGTAATTACGCTTAATAGGACGAAACGATGACACATTAACAAAGTTCATTCGAGGCGTTGGCCGAGTCGAGATGCGAGGTGTTTATTTATTCTTTTTACACCAAAACGAAGTCAACGTAATTCCGAGCAATTATAAGAACCTACATATATACGCAGCTGGTTTTTCTCAAGCGTAATAAATGTTTTAAGTAAGATTTACTGAATTCCAGGTCAGCGAGGTGTTTCGCTGAAAAATATTGCCCACAACACCGGTATCAACGTGGCTCTCACTTTAACTGTACTTTATTTCCGTAAATGTTTCCTTTCGTCACTGAATTATTTTTATATAAAACAACGAATGCTTTATGCCGCAGACATTTCTCGGATATTAGAGGAACACCGAGTCGCGGACGGTGATCGTGACAAAGGGAATCGTCAGGTTTAATATTCCGTCAGTCTCGTTTCCAATTAGCCGTCCAAAAAGGTTCCCGGTCGTACGTGTATGCGCGGAGGCGGAGGATAAAAGAAGCCGTTTTACTTTTGACCAGTTCGAAAAAAAACGAGTCACGTGCAATCGGATTAACGTCGTTAGACAATCCCAGAAGCGCTTATCCTTCAGGCAATTTCTCCAGCATTACCAGGTGAATAACAAGCCTCGATTCGACGAAGAAGAGGATTGCAGGAGGTTAAGACCGATTCAGGTTAATTACGCGGCAATCTAACCTCGAAAAACGACTGGGCAATAACGGGGACTGACGAGTGGCGGTGGTTTTTTCCATTCTCATCCGGCAAATATCGCGTCAACGTCAACGGGATTTCACGGATACAACCGACGAGAACGCCGACGACGGGGATCGGAGCAATTAGAAGAGGCACGGCGCAACCCGTCAGTTACGAAGCTGTTCCAGCTGAATGGGGTGAAAGTTGTTTTAAAGCAAGCTTTATTGAAATCTAGGTTAGTCCTCGACTACCTTCTATTCGAGCAAGAGAGAATTCAACGACGAAGCCACCACCGCTATCATTACTACCACTTCGACTGCCGCCACCGTCACCGTCACCGTCACCGTCACCCAGCGTCCTCTCTAGGCAACGACAACGACAACGACAACGACAACGACGACGACGACGACGACGACGACGACGTCGTTGAATCCGGAGGGAATAAAAGCCCTCGGAGGCTTGGCAAATGCCCACGACTCCGTCGAGTACCGTAATTACTGATGTTGGCAATTAAGGAGCGCACTTTACGTTTCGCGCCTTCGTCGTCAATTAAACACCCCACCACCCCTCGACCTGCCCCTTGCCACGGCAGACCCTTTCTGCTTTCATATCCGCAAGATTTCTCCTATCGAGGATAACTCAAATCTACCCCACCCGCCTTCCCTTTCGACTTTGCTTGATATGTTTAATCCCTCGCATCCGTGTCGATCCTCTACAGGGTTTTTTTTTACGTCGTTTGCACGTTTAGGTAAACATGATGGCGTCGATTTTATTTTTTTTTTATTTCCACGCGGTTGTCCCAGTTTCGAGCGTAATGTGGGAATCGTATATTCGGATATTTATATTTTTGTCACTCACGATGAAACGGTCGGGCAATAAATTTGCGTGTCATTCGGCACTTAATGCAAACCACTTTAAAATTGGTAAACGTGTGTAATTAAGTGTGGTCAAATATTAGGAATCGCTTAAAAAAATCGATCGAGCGAATAACCATGGAAAAAAGTTCGCGTTTGTTGAAGAGGCCCTTCCGTTAAATCGGTGTCCATGAAAGTGTGCATTTAACACGATGTCCACCTTTTTTCCCTTTTAATACGGTATATCAAGGGAGTAAATACCCTGATAGTGCACAAAATGGTGCATCAATTCAACGTTCTACGTTTTATTAAATGTTTGAAATGACCGTTGATTAAGGATTAATAATTTGCCCTGAATAACCCATGCTTTGTCGTTGATTTTCCGCGTTAAACGAATCTTGCGTGAATAATTGAGAAACGTGGCAGCAAATGTAATTGCGAAATTGATTCACTTTCAGTTATCAATCGCGTTAATGGCCATTAGCAGATTTTTTTATTCATCATCCACGCTACTAATTTTATTAATATCATAACCTGGCCCTATAAAATATTCACTATTAAAGTGGAACACGGGTCAAAGTTCTATGCCTTGAAACAACGAAGAGTTTTATTACGCGATGTAATTTCAGAACAATTTCAAAACACTTCTCAAACTCGAAACGGAATTCCAATTATCGTCGCTGCGGTGCCCTCTATAATTAATTCGTTTCACTGTCAATTCAGTATCAGTGCTGTATAATTGATACGCACATAATCTAAATATGAACTGGTGAAATACCGTGTCCCGCAAGTATTCCACGAGTGATAGCACTTTGATAGCCAATCTTGGATAATACAAATACTGTGAATATTAAAAAAGTACAGTCATTCAAACTGTAATTTCTGATACTGGTGACAGAAATGAATCGTTCTGATTGGTCGAAGAGCTGTATTTGTAACGGTAGGTAACAAAATAATGTATCATTTTTAGAAAAAGGACATCAATGACGTTGAACTTTAAAAATTAACCACAAGAAAATATTTTGCCCCTCAGCACTTGTCTGGTCGATCAAGACAACATTTTCCTGAAATATTTTATCATACGTTTATAAGTATCCGGAGTGACCATACGATCCCGGGCATTCTTTCGCATTACCAGTGTCTTGTGGTAATATATTTATGGGGTGCGCATGGGTTTTCAATGAAGAAAGCGAACGCTAACTGACCGTGAGAACGTTGAATTCAGAGGAGAGAAAAGCTGGAAGTGACTGTCGCTTCGTTTAAAGTGGAGAAGAAAGATAAGAGAAAAGGGAAAAGGAACACGTGCGATATATAGATATACCAGGAAAGTAGACGGGCATCGTCGGGACAGGATCGATGAGAAGCAATTACCAGATTGTATTAATTGAATTAATCGATTCCCCTAGACTGATGAACTGGACCTGGCCTGTGATCGGGCACAGTATTGTTGGGGTTTTCGTGGAAACTTGGGCAACCAATCGGAGCTTAAAGTCTTAAGACTCTGTGGAACAAAGTGTCGAACGTACCGAACCGCAAGTATGTATAGCTCTACGGATTGAATTCTTTTTTCACCGATGTTTGATCCACACCTATAACGGTTACCCAGTATACTTTGCCTGGACTGTTGTCTTTCGACAGGATTTTCCAACAAGAGAATGTCTGATTTGAGTCCCTAGATGAAAGCTGTTCATGATTATTCGCGAGCAAATGTATTTCCCGCCACTTTGCTGGGCACCTGATACGAAGGCATCATAGGACCTGGAAACAGGGTAGAGGGCAGGTAATTGTAATGGAGAGCAATGTTTGATAGGTCTGACTTAAATTAAAACACCAAATTTATAAAGAATAATCAATTTAGGAAAGATATAATGTCGCAATAACAATCTAATATGGAATAAAAAGGAAAATAGATTTATTAGGAGAAGAAAATCCTTTTACACATAGCATAGTGGAGAGACAAATTAAATTTGAAAGTACTCTAATTTATCATCGAAACTTTGGGATATTTCCTTACTTATCATATTTAATTATGCATGAAAAGATTAAAGAGCTTCCAACAGGGTACTGCCGGCAGCTCGATACCTCATTCTATCAAGATAAAAGGTGCTACCGCGTTTCGGGCTGCTGCTTCGTTTAAAAAGCTAAATGAGTTTTTTCTTTAAACCTCAGTCATCGCATTTCTTTACTTTTACTTTAGGTAAATACGCCGTTACGGTTCCTGGCTCTTGCTAAGTTTTATTGTTTCAGTAGAATTTCCTGAATAGTAGCTCATCAGAGAAAATCACTTTGGGGCATACGGTCTGTATATACTACAAGATGGTTCATAACCTACGAAACCTGCTTCAAAGATAAGCTCGAGATAGATTCCATTTTGTTTGCATGATTAGCCATTTTTATTTGAAAATTTTGTTGACATTTGAACGCACAGTATATGAGCCATAATTAGATATAAAATCAGCTATAATCTGAAAACAGGGATAAATGTAGCACGTCTTCATTTTCCTGTTGCAAATCCATTCCGGAAGTCAGCCCCACATATTGTGTAACGTCCTGTACAGGGTCGCCGTGAACGTCAGGCCAATGCATGACTCATCCCCCAAGGCACTTACGGTAGTCGGTAATATTTGGTAACTTTACAATTCCTTTTGCGACAACTTCCCGTGGAAGTTTCGCTAGGAGGTCGCTCAATAATAGTTTAAGAAAATTAGCTCGTGCTACCAGCAAGTTGGATGCATAAGCAGGAAATTTGTCGGACGAGGCCGACGTTTCTCCTCGTGCAAAACCGTTGGTATCTGTATCGACATACAAACTTTCCCGCTCTAATACATTTAAGAATGTCGACGAGGTGCAAAACAGAAGTTTTCATAGGTGGCGGAAGGTCACCTAAAGTCGAGCGCCTGAGGCAAAACGCGCTCGATATTTGCCCGAAACTCGGACCGACGACGTGTAATTATCCTGCACCTGGTCCCATTTTTCTGCCTGACGTTCGTTATTTTACTCTTACGATGGCGACAAATATAAGCAAGGACTGCAAGTAAAAACAAAAAGAGGGATTGTGCTCGAGGAAAATGATAAAAATTAAGTCCCTTGCGTATCGGTGTGCCAATACATTAATGCAACAATGAAACTTTTTCATTTTTGAATTTTTTTTATGAAAATTGTATTAACATGTTGATGAAGTTCTTCTGATTAAAATAATACGAAATACAACATAATTTGGATTATTTATGATTGATCTGGATTAATTTAAGAAATGGGTTATGTTATGTAAAATTTAGTGTGTTTGGTATCGGTTTAATCAGAAAAACCTCACGAATATGATAACGAAATTTTCGCTAAAAAAATACAAAAATGAAAGAGTTTTATCGTTGCATTAGTGTTTAGTAGTTCCACGTTATTTATCTCGCGTCGACCTTTGCACAACTACTATTCGAAGTGCTGTAATCCAAGCAATCATATACAGCTGCATTGTCCAAATATTTAGACCCCGTACCAAATGCTATTGTACGGTTAGACTGTTAAATAGGGAGTTTGCGATCCTATTGAAAACAAAAAATTCATCGTCTTATTACTCTTGTTTTCAACAGAAGAAATCTAATCCTGAAGACATGCTTTTATCTTGCCCCTCGAGAACGAACAAATATCGTGCATTTAGTGTACTATAGTACGGATTTCTTTCCTACAGATGGCGTAACCGTCACGCCGGCTAATTACAGTGAAAGTTGGCAATAAAGCGCAACGGGTGGATTTGTTATTTTAACTTATTTAAAATAAAGTATTATAATTTTCTTTATTTCTCCTGAATCCAATCTTTTCAAACTGACTAACACATTTTAAAAACTCTTGCAAGGATTGACTTGAAGCTACATTACAACTTGTAACATCTTCGCATCTGATGAGGCTTCCGTTGGCGCCATGGTCAGATGACAATAAGATACGAAAGAACGAAACGTGGAAGTGGCAAGCGTAACGCAGAAACTTTCGGATTAAGATATTGCCGTTAGTAACAGGTTATTAATTGAAAACTTCCCAGTAAGTTATTAAACCCGATGAGAAGCTGTATTAGCATAATCCGAACAACTTCGCTGGCGAGGTTTACCTTCGACGGATCCAAATGAAAATTTCACGTTCAACATACTACACGCGCTAAATGACGAGTAGAAATTAAAATACTATCAAGTCAAAGGGGTAATTCGTAATGCGATCGTAACGATCATGGTTATTCCCGCGTCCCCGGCCGTGATAGGTATTACGACTGTGACAATGTAATCCCCTGAAATCCTGTTTCCCCCGGAAGAAGAATGATTTACATAAACCTTTTACTGAAAACGGGGAAACAGAATTATGCGAGATACCAAGTACAAACGGTATCGCACGAACTTCGAAAATCTTATTAGAAAATAAAAAAAGAAACAATGCAGTTACAATCCAATGTCTGTACAAGGTATATTTCACAGTTCATCGAGTAGAGACAATTATTCAGAGGCACTGAGATCCAAAGTCACTCTTATACTGAAAAACGAAGAGTTAGATACTACCTCGTAATTCACGATTATTGTTACCATATTTGAACAAGGTATTTTTAATGAGAACATTTCAGTTTCCTTGTTATGGTCATTATTATTCCTTTCCACAATAATTCTCGCGAAAATGTATTCCAACGGGAAAATTATACAAGTGATCACGCTAGGCTGGGAATATTTCCTCGAGAACCGCCGGCTGAAACTACTCGACTGAAGTATTCACGAAAACTACTAAACGTCCATCGACTATTCAACACGTGTGTTCATCGTCCGCTAATAAATTACGAGGTAATTCGTGAATAATCGCTTATTTCGCGCGAACATTTTCAGGGCATGAACAGTACGCGCTCTGTTACCACGCATTTAATTTGCATAATTCACTTACTACTCGCGGAACATGACTCCCTCGTAAATACGGTGATATCGTTATTGTGATTTCCATCGTCGCTACGATCCGCTGCCCCCAAACCTTCATTTTCGACCCCATCGGCGAGAATTTTTCGGAAATGAAATCAATAAGGAGGTCAAAAAAGATACTCGGTACCTACCTTCGAGTACTTTCAAGATTTTTTTTCGGAAAACTGTCACATTCATTAATTTTAATTTTATGTACAGATATTTATTCACATTTCTTTAACATGTCATTACTGAAATCGTCATTTGAAAACAGAATAAAAAGTTCTGTAATTGGTACGAAAGTGGCAGAAAAACGTCCAAATGAATTGGAAAAGAATGGAGAACCGTAGATATGGTGTCATTGTGTAGAGCAAATGTCAATTGTTGATGGATAGAACAGGATAATTCCAAGTTAAAATCAATGGATGCATTTTTTAAATTTTTATAAAATTTTCTAGAAATACGTTCTTCGGATCAGTGGAAAGCAAATTGATTCTTCGACTTTCGCGTGAGACTACTTCCTAGATTCGCTTATTCAATCGCTAACTTAATTAGGAAATAACATTTAAATTGACTGATGACCCGGTTACTTTCTTGAGTTTCTATTTATTTCGATTATTGCATAAGGAATCCGTGACGGTTCATCGCTGAATTAATTATAATTAACTGCCTCGACTGTTTCTTATTATAATATGCAATTAAGAATATTTCAGCTTATAATTCACAAGCTTGGAACAAGCTTCGAACTATGTATTAACTTACCCAATTCTACGATAATAGCAATCATAATATATTTCCCATTTATAACGATATAATGTATATACATATGTATATTAAAATATATGAACGTGAATTTTTTATTGTAGACCAACAATATATACAACATATATTTACTACATGAAGGAATATACATAGGAATATAAATAAATAAATAAAAAAACGTTAACAGATGTAGTTGCGGTGTTTGACGATAACTCGAAAACAAATAGTATTCTGTTTATCTAAAACTAGAAGTGCATAAATAAGCGCAAATTCGAAGAAAAAGTCGAAAATTCAGAAAAATCGTTTAACTTTTTTCCACTATATCTTTAACTAGATTCTCAAGACCGCAAAAATCCCGAAAATATAAAATAGAACCCGATTTTACGATGCTGTTGTAGGGGTAACCCCCCTCAAGTACGCCCACGGTTATATAATTCAAATTGCGCCAGTGTGTGTATATTTTTACGAAACCTCGTGTTATCTCGAGCGAAAAGGAAAAAATTAGTTAAATAGCTAGGAATTAAACCCGTGGTATATTACGCGAATAAACACGAACGGCGTAACCGTATTTCTTAATGATTTATTCTTGCCTCTCTGTCGATCCACTTGGGTGTCCCCGGAGTCGCGCGATTTAAACGGCTTCGGGGTGGAGCGTGGAGGGGTAGGGGGTCATTATTTTCCATGCCACTTTACACGTTTGCGCGTCGAACACGAACACGCATTATCAGAATCGGTGTGACTAACCGAATGGACGACGATATTAACCGTACCAATATAAATTTCATCCTCGACCTGGGTAGCATTAATGGCGGGTATATAAAAAAAAAGAAACGCAGGCCTACCAGGCGCCGCGCGTGGGGGAATTGTCGGGGGTAAAGTGATCGGGCAATCAGTCGATAAGGATACCTCGCCAGGGAATTAGATAACGGAGAATGCCACGTTAGCTCGAATGTTTGCTCTAACCGAATTATGCAGATTGCTAGGTGGCTGAAATTCGCGTGTACGGTTAGCACGATAATGTTACCGTGTCGCGTATTACGCGCGTAATGGGGGCCAAGATCATTTATTTAACCAGGTAGGTGGTGGGGGGGACCAAAGTTAGGCACCGGGCGTCGGGGTACGATATCTTTGGACGCGAAAAGATCGGTCCCGCTTTCAAGATTAAATATCCGGGGGTAAGTGATTGAAATCGTTTGAAATTTTTCAATGTAAGTGGTAGAATAAATAACGGTAAGGGTAAAGAATGATACGAATTTATAAACTAGATATGCGTCTTTCCCATGTGTCACAAATAGAGTTTGTGAATGATTTCTATTGTAATTTTCATTTCGCAGAGAGAAAAAAAAGGTACACAGTTTTTTCCGACGGAAAGATTCTTTCTTTCTTCCTGTCTGACCAATTCTCAAGATTCTGCCCGCGGGACGTTATCAACAACCTTTCTAAGTGTGTGTAAAAAAAAAAAGATGTGAGAAATCGCTGGAGCCGTTTGAGATTCCCAGGCGTACTCTGGAACGGGGCATAACGGGGTAAACGTCACGTCAACGGAAAATGAAATAAAAGGGTGATTTCTAGTTTAAATGGAAAGTTTCTCTTATTCTTCAGGCTCCACAGGAGATTAGCAGTGCAATTTCGCAACAGTTTTCGCCTCTCACGCTTTCCCCCGACTTGCCCCACTTTACCCAATAGCGATAGGATTTTCATATCCCACAGATACCAATACCGGATGCGTTTTCTATTTTCCATCGGGGACAGACTGCGCGCGGGGCTCGGCATAGCGAAAAATAAAATCCACTTTCTTTGTTTGCTTAGGTGTTCCGCGTTTCACGCTTCCATCCATGCATGACGCACGCTTTTCAGATCTTTTTCGAAACATCCCGCGCCACCGTCTTTACTTAAAGTAATGAAAAATCCTTGGAGCCTTCTGCGAACAAGATATTTTTGTAGATGATATGCACCTTCCTTGGTCGTAGGTGTAACGCCGGAATGTAATCCTATGTTTCCTACGTTACAAAGCTCTGAATATACCGGAGAGGTTTTAATCAACCAAGCTTGTTTAGAAATTACACTCTTTCACAGACTATGACTTGGTTTCTAATATCAGAAATGTATATTTATATTTTCCTCTTTTCATCACCGTTATTATTATGATCCTTTACAAAATTAATTTAATCGAATTATTTTAACGAATCTCGTAATTATCGCGTAACGAAAATGTGAATAAACCAAAAAAAAAGAGCCGAAAAGAAAATAAAAAAACTAACGTTACCTCATGTAATATTCATACAGGGATAAATTAAAGACAAATACACTTTGTCGCGATATAATATTTAATGCAATATCTCTAATGGATACTTCTTATATTTCATACACGTAGATAATGAATGCTGACCAATGTAATTATCTAGAAACCGTATGAACACGAAGAGATAGATTGCCGTCCATTGTGATATAACGATGGTAATTACCTTACGTATCCCAGCAATTTGCGCACAAATTTATCAAGTATGGAAGCGCGGCTATATTAAGGATGATACAGGATACAAAAACGAGTAAAGCCCCGGGAAATCGATAGAGTATTTAAGGAAGCTCCGAAGCGATGAAACGCGTAACAGGAAGTATGGTCTTTTTTTTTTAATCGCGATCTATAGCGGGTCGCGGGTCGGTGAAATTGATGGGAACAAATTAAAACGTGGATTTCCTGTTTCCTGCTGCCGATGTGAAAAATGAACACTTAATGTTTTAAAAAAATCATACAGCCGTATTGCTCGCCCGGGTTCGTGTCGCGGCTTGGGAATTGTTACGTCAGAGGTACGATAGAACTTTATAAAATACTGCGCGGATGTAAACGTTTTTTTACTGTACCCTATAATCCGTGTAAAATATTCACTTGGCATGTAGAGAGCGGGAAAAAATACGGGTGAAAGGAAATTCTTTTACCGAAGCCTTAAAGTGTAATAAAATGAAAAGATATTCTTACGCGCTTTTTCGTGGATAATAAACAAACTCTTGGTTACCAAAATAAGAATATCATTAATCTATCTGTCACATTATGGCTGACAAAATTATGCTATTTGTATCGATTCAAGAGGCAATAAACAAACTTTTTTTAAATCTATGTGAGTATAGTTGTCCTTCAATAAAGAATAAATAATGTAAAAAAAACAATTCGAAAACCATGGTTGTGTAAAATATATATGTACTTTATATTTTAAGTCTTTTTCAAAATGTCGTCATTATCCCTACCTGAACTATACTTCGAAACCACGAGATTAAGACACCAGCATTTACAGTGTGTCCTGCCCAATGTCATCCCCTTGGAAGGATTCGAAAGATCTCACGTAAGATATCGCTAGATTGTGGCAATTAATTTCTTCGCCTTACCGGGAGAGCCCTCGTTATGGTGCACGATATCTACTAATTAGTACACCTGCTAGTACATCGGATCGGCAGTGAACGGAAGGACGAACTTGTACCGTTGCGAACTGGTATCGAATCCTATTTCGGGATGCGCCGTGTCTAACAAGCATCATAACTTGAGGAACTAACTCCACTAATACGAAAGTGCACGCCTGGTGTCAAATATTATTATGTGTGATGCAGTTGAGCACGTACCGGTGCTACCATCCGAAAACAGAGATAGCTCAACACAATCTGCCAGCTACGGATATTGAAAAGAAACAGAATTATGGAACGAAGGTACTCGAAACTGTTATGGGAATTAATCGCAAATGCAAAACTGTTTTTTTTATGTCTAATAGGAGAGCAACGACTTAGGGCACTCTTTTAATTCTAATTGTTAAATTTTCTGCTTCGGCCAATAATGCGATCTAAAAACTCTAAAAACATAAAATTACTTACAACGGAAAAATAATGTTTTTAAATGACTCACCCATCCACAGTGAGGAACACACTTACTGATTTGAAATAACCGTCCTACGTTTCGGTCCTTTTTGGGACCCTCATCAGGGACATATTTCTTAAACTATGTTCCCTTAGTAAAAATAAAATAAACTATTATATCCGGAACATAGTACCAAGAAATAAATGAACCAAACAATTAAATGAAACCTTATTTCACTGTAACTACTAAAATAAATTTTATATCGAATGAATCACTGTACAATTATTAAAACAAATTAATAAAGAAATTACTAGATGAACATAATAATTAATCAACTTACCTACTGTGGATGGTAATTAAGATTGGAGACAGAGGGCAAGATACGTCTTACCCTTTTAATTCTATGCGGATAGTCATCTTCTTTCAACACATAAATAACATAAAGAGTTCAACTCACTGTTTTTTTCAACTCAGGAACCAGAAGGTCAAATTTAGATTTTAGCTTACCTAACTTCCCCCTATTATTATCAATAATAGCCTTCGAAGTGCCAAAATACCGCTGTTTTGCAAAATAGGGGCCTAATCTCCGTGACATTTTTGTGTGGAACAGAGAACGCACAGACCCTGATATGCACATGGGACCACCAATTTACACGTAGATGTGTTGAATTCTGTTAGGTCCGAAATAGAAATTGTTGATTATGGTGAAAATCAGGAATTGGGACCATGCAACATTGATGAGTTGTCGTGGGTTGTAGATGACATTCGGGTAGATTGCACGAGAGCAAGTATATCAGCTAGTGCACAATAAATCAACAGTTTACTTGGAGCTGGCAGTAAGATAAGTCCGAATGAAGTTTTCGGAAAACTGAAACTTTCCCGAAATACGAAACAAGTCTTGCTCAGCCCGGTTTCATTAAAACAGTTCGCGTTCGACAATCTTAATAAAAGATAAATCTCTCCGTCTAAAAGCAAATGCAAATATGCATGTGGTCGATCCTGGTGTACGTAGCGCAACGGTGTTTCATATTTCTTTTTATATTTTATATCCTTCGTACAGTGTAAACATCTAGAAACTTCCGCGTTCCGTATAAACTTGGCGTTTGTATGCACTGGACATCCTTGTGTACTAAAATTTCACCATGAACTTTGACGTACTTAATTAATACATCATTTTAATTACATTCTAGGCAACACCATCGACAACTTTCCGCTTCGACACTTTCATCGCACCGCGTACGACACCTAAGGCTCGCAACATCATTCCATTTTTAGAAATTTGTTGTATCTACATCCTAATGATCGAAAAGTTATAATGACTCTTGTACCATGTATCGAAAAATGAAAAAAACACATGTGTTTTAAGTACGCGTGGCTGATTTGTCAGTTCCTCTATCATTAGTCTCACTACATCCCTACAACTTAAACGGTATTTAACGGACCATAACCGGTTCTTTTTTTATCCCAATTAAATTTATACGTACATTCTACCAGTCATCTCGTCACACAGACGGAATTCGGGCCAACACTGACCTACCTTCGGTGTCTGGCTGCAGTCACCGAAAACCGAGCCATCAGCGCGTACCGAAGACGATCACAGTGGGGAAAATCCCACGAAACTTTGCATCGACCCTCGCGTTCCCGTCTCACGGCGAAAGTGAATCAAAACCCGACCACCTTACTTTTCCAAGTCTGGTAAGATGGTCCCATTCCGGGAGGGGTGGTTTCAGAGTGTAATACACACACATGTATTATGATATACCAGCACAGAGATATGCCCTCGACTTTATTCAAGCCTCGACTCGCATCGCGGCAAACTTTCAACGACGCAACATGCAAGAATAATACAGGAAACAAGACGGTACACGGAGGGTGATTCCCGAGTTCCGTCTTACAAGATGACAGATAGATACCGGCGGGATGGTAATCATGGAAAAACATAGAATACCAGTCGATGCAAATCGGCGAAAAGTTTCGGCCCCGAATCGATGAATCGCATTTCCAGCAACCAACGCCAGACCGTGGGGCAGAGCAAGGAAGGTGGGTTTCTAATAGCTGAACACGAACAATACCCATTATTCCAAGAACATAAAATGGCGAATCTGTACCTCTGTCAACTGCATTAAACTTTCGTCGATTGGAATGGTATTGTTCCCACGGTTGCCTACTCGTTGGATACTTGCTGAAACGAGTATTGTTACACAAATTACCTACTCGTTACATTTTTTTTTCTCTCCTTTATTCAGCACGCACCGGAGTCGTACTCGAATGTCGAAGGTTTGCCGGATAGAATGTGACGGATGTTGTGACAGAAGAGGCGTAAGACGTCTGGACGCGGAAAATTTTCTTGATCCTTTGCCGCAATCTTTCTACACTTTAGATTGCGTTTGGCGGTTAGGTGTAATAAGATTAATCGATTTTCTTATCCTCGGTATGTGAACCGTTGCGTAATTATTTTTGACGAGATACTGCGAGGAAAGTTATGTAAAAAAAAAAGATAGAATTTTCAAGTTCCCGTTGAAACTTGTAACTTCACGGATAACTTCGGCGAAAGTTTAATACTATTTTGCTCCTCCACATCGTGTTACTTGAACATGGTATCTCATTATTTACCATCCCGCCGTTTCTTTCTTTTCTATACCGCTTTCAAATCAGCGACCGTCTGAAAATTTATTTAGATTCCGCGTCAAAGGGGGCAAGAAACTTGGCAACTCACATGAATCGTATTAACTCGCGTGACAGTCGACGCGTTAACACGTTGCGGGTCGGGAACATAAATTTCTATCTTTCAATAGCAAATGCTCGAAGACAGCGGATATAAATTTACGTCCCGACGTCTCGTGTCCCGTGTTCTAAGGCCGCGACAATGTTCCAAATGTTTAATGCCCATAAACTCGATGCTTTATGCATTTTCACTGTCACCCTCGTTGGCATACATCTGGTAATTAGAATAAAAGTTTTCTAACAGAGTTATAGATTTACTGCGCGAGTTGAACAACACGGTTAAATGAACCTCGGAGCAATTAAGTGACACATGGAAAATACACTGCTTAATAAACCGTAAACTCCTCAATGATACGTTAATAAAACCACGATATTTTATGCTCGTCCAACTATCAAATTCTGCCGAATAAAACGTCGCAAAAATCGTTTCACTTTTCGACTGTCGGAAGACCCTTTAAGGTTTTTTCGTTCTAGCTCCTCAATTATTTCAACTGCACGCTTCGGTTAATCCGAATAACCATAAAATCGAATATTGTACAATTTAACCATCTCTAGCCCAGAACAAACGTCGAGTAGATTCGAGGCCGCGCTATCGAAGATAAAGCAACGGAACTGTTAACCCAGAATCTGGGTTTCCATTCAGTCCGACGGTGTACGTGATTCGTGTCATCTCGACAAATCGTGGAACACTTCGTGTTCCCGCGCAAAAAAAAGGACCATCGTTTATTTTAAAATCCTTCGACCGATAACGAAATCCATTCCGCGCTGCCGGTGCAATATAAGGCGTTGGAATGGCTTTTATTTATGGACTGCACATCACGGTCGTCGACCGAGGAAAATACAAAATTTACGACAACTCCCCCGGAAAGGTTGTCTTCAGACCTTTTCTTTTACGCTGGCCAAGGCAGATCCGGCGGAGTAATGAATGAATAAAAAAAAAAAGCATGCACACGCTCGAATGAAATATATTTTACACGGTTTCCCTAAATCGTACCGCGGCACGAAGAAAGTTATGTGTGTATGTGTGTGTGTGTGTGTGTGTGTCTGAAGCAGTGTAAAATTTTCATGGTTAAAAAAGATCGTTTTTTTTTTCTTCGAACGGCGAACCGATCAATAAGAAGAAACTCGCAGTTTCACTCGCCCATCTATTTCGCAACGAACATAACTGGCGTCGTTATGATAAGTCGAATGGATCATAGCAGATCGCACGGAGGGTCATAATATCTTTTTAAAACCCTACCACCGATGGCAAAACCCGTTTGCCGGGGGCCCCAAGGCAGTAAGATACGGGTATCTGAAATTTCCTTATTGACGAAGGTAACCCGAGCTCTATATGTGGTTAATAAAAAGCCGCAGATAAAATTTTGTTTGTCGACAGGATCACGCATGGGAGCAACCCAAAAAAAAAACATTAGTCCAATCGTGACTCGCTGGAATATCCTTTGCACGTAAGAGAGAACAGGTGAATCGACCGACATGGTATCTCTTTGATATAAATAAATAAATTTACTTGACAGAATGATTGTACGTGGAGAACAAGATCTATTAGAGTCTTTCACATTTAATGATAACTACTTCTCGTATTCCGAGTTTCATTCAAGCCGTAAAATAAATCGGGAGTTAATAATCCGTGAAATTTACGGTATGAAAAAATATGCTGATCGTTCCGACGAGAATCGACGTTCCCCGCCATAAAGTAATAAACCTTGAGCCGAACAAACTGCAAATTAACCGGCATATAAAGCTATGCATTAAAACTACCTCGGGAAAATTGATCCCTTATTAAAAATTCCAAAGCTTACACGCAAGCAAATTAATAAATCGCCGAACAGAGAGGGCGACAGTCATACGAATTTCCCGCGTATCGATTTCCCGTAGCGGAAGGGGTTGAATGGAAGATCGGTGACCGGCAAAGAGAGTGGAGCGCAGCGTATTCACCCAAATCGTACTGTCGCGGTAAATCGGATGGATCGTAGAGTGGCCCTGGGCTACCGGGCGAAAGGACATAATTTTTTTTAAAACCCTGCCTCCGATAGCGGTAACCGATCGACGGTGGCATGGCAGTAAGGTACAGAAACAGGGGGGTTTATTTACGGAGTGCGCGTCAAACGTTTCGCTCGACAATGAAGAGAACACGGAGTTTATGGTGCCATTCTTTTCTAGCGATCCTGACCCCACGATAAAACTAGGGGCGAAGGGGATCGGATAAGCCGCTCGGAAATGAGATGAGAACGATGAAAGCCGAAGGCGTTTGATTCTTCTTTCGGAGTGTGTATCGGGCGAAGAAGAAGAAGAAGAAGAAGAAAAAAAAACGAAAAGATACAAGAAGAAGACGAAGAAGAACTCTTTCTCGATCTACGAACAGAATTCTTTTCTACTTTACCTCTCTAGGGCAGGGGGAAATACTCCTTTTCATGAAATGTCTTTAAAGCGTCAATCGGACACGTGAATGTTACCATTAACGTTTCGTGACTTTTATGCTACACTTCTATTATTACCACTCGCTCTGATATCCCTGCGGGCCTAGAAATTGTATTATTTTACGACTCGAGGCGCCGATAAAATTTTATCGTTACACTTTTTCTATATCCGCTTTTTCCGGTATACTCCGACATTGGATGAAGTATTCTATACTTCAGATACATCTGTATGCGCCTGGAATGGGATATAGGATTCCTATACGGTGTTTCCTACAAAACGCTTTACGGCCATCTTGAGATTATCGTTTGCTCTTTAGAGAGTACCTTCTGGAAATATCTGCAGCTGTTGTTCGTCGGGATGCACCTTCAAGTTTCCGATAAGCACGTAAACATTTACGAAAGTCTCTATTCCAATTTTTTTTTGACGGATAATAACGGTGATAAATACGTAGCTAAGTCTTTGGCTGAATTATTGTATTTTCATCTATCCGTGTTGACTGGAGCAACGATGGGCTCAATACGCCTGGGACTTAAGTAATTTGTGTGTGTCTATTGGACAGTCTAGACTAAATTTGGAAGTGCTCGGCTCAAACATTTCTAACTTTCTAACACGATCAACATGCGGATGTTGTTACGTAACAAAAGTGTGTAACTAACATCGATAACATTGATATACATATTCATATTATATTTGATATATTCATATTTAATCAATTGCTTAAATTCCTTCACGATATATTTCTTATTGTATTTTCATCCCCAAAGGGTAGGTACGGTTGAAAATCGTTTTATATCGGAATTCATCAACACATTTTTTCAGTTGCAATCTGCTATATATTTGATATCAAATGAAGTATTCAGCACTTTCTATTAAGTCTATATGCGCATCGAATTGGTTATCGGATTCCTATTCAGTTCTTTTTCTGTAAACGATCCTATAATCAGCATCTCGGGAGTATCGGTTACGTGTGCGGAATAATATGTACTTCATTTCAATAACACGTAGCGAAGCGACGGTCCCGCTGTTGCAGAAGTTAAAAGTGGAAATTAGCTGAAATTACAATGCCTATAATACAATACAGAACGTATTCAGAGGACAAAGAAATTATATTGTCCGTTCCGTTGCGACTAGATATCAAAGTGTGTACGTTTATCGGCGATAATCTTTTTTTGGCGAAACGACTAACTGATACTACTATTACTAGCATTTTCAACCGTACAATTGATTTTATCACATCGATGTCGTTCCATTAATAATTTACTCGCATGATTTACGAACCTCTCTCAAAATACGAAATGTAAGCTCCCTACGAGTGTTAGAGGTCTTAATTTGTTTCAGTCAAATGACTGTTACATAATTTGATTTACTAAACCCATACGGTGAAAAGTTCAGCCCAAAATCACGAATACACTCCAAATGATTTTTCAGTTTTGGAAGCAGAAACCCAGTGTGTTTGTTTGAAGTTTACTTAAAAGGATAACTCCTTGTCACTAGGACTTACGTTAAACATATTTTTACTGATTATATTAAATATACCTCTCAAACTTTGTTGTAATGTATATTTGTGGAACGTATAAACTCTTTAACTAAAAAATAAAATTTCAATAAATGAAGGAAAACCTTAATAAATATACAAACCTAGTTTATTTACATTTTTCAACGATTTTATATCTTTTTACATAAAAAACTGGCTTCCCATATTCCTCTTTTGGATGTAAGAAAAAGAAGAGAGATTTTTCATCTAAACGATGGTTTTTGTCACCTTCCCTACGCCGTCCTAATTCCATACTTCGAACCCGAAAATAAGTCCCATCAAAACATTACCTCAAAATCTCATACAATTTCACCACAACAGATGTATTATAATATACACTGCACATTTAAACTAGTAAGTTAAATATTGGCCTAGGATGCCGCGAATTTGCAAATGAATTATTGCTACATTCGAAGATATCTCCAGATATTTCGGAAGCATCCACGGTACAGGAATGCACAAGGTATTCTGCTACTGAGAGTCGTACAATTATTTGGGGTTAAAGGACGACGCTGATATATTGGGGCGAGGTCTCCCGAGGAAACTGTCATCCACAGCAAGCCGGCAGTCGTCGACCTATTATATCTCCTAGGTTATTGGGTGCTGTTATGTTTCGCGTGATTTCCCCTCTACTTTATGTTTCCGTCTACTGATTCTGTTAATTTATATATAATGCGTGCCTCAGCATCGGAGACGTTTTTCAGTAGTGGTAGAATTCATTAAAATATGAAAAAAAAACAATAAAGTTCTGCAAACGACTCCCTATGAGAATGCAACCCCTATTTGAATGTTTTTTTAAAAAGTTATGTCTGTAGAATGATATGTCCAGCAGGACCTTTTTATATTTTTAATATTATCGGAAGAGATTAAAGTTGAGGAAAAAATGTAACTATCTTCGCAAACGAACTCTTGATGAGCGAGCTTAATTTTTCCCGAGTTGTTACGAACTTGCTATGATATAAGCAATCAAAGTTGCTTGGAATAAACAAAAACGAATGCTACTTAACGACAGTAATCGTAGCAGTCAGATATTTTTATTTACGTACGTTGATCTCTCCCAGTAACATTAAAACCAAAAGTCGGTACTCTTCGACCTACCACTTCGGAGAAATAATTTGGTTTTAAATATTTCAGAAAGGGGGTGTATCTCGACAGAGGGCAGTTTGCGGACATATTTTTATTGGTTTTTCATCTCATTGGTTTTTCATCTCAATTGTATCTCTGAGGTGTTGAACCATAGCGCAATATTTCTTTTAGTATGAAAGGGAAAGTTCAAAATTTGTAAGAACAATATGCTTGCTGAGATTACTCCTGCTGGACACGGTTATTCGAATTCCAAATCTTCTTCGATTCATTAGAGGAACTCCTCAAGTAAATACGAATAAATGCTACTCAACGCAGCAATCGCAGCATTCATATATTTTTTAACACACTTTGATCATTCCGAGTAATATTCATTAAAAAAATCGCTTTCCTACGTGCTATCATATGGGATATACATTTTTTCAAAAAATTCTTTCTAGTTCAACTTAAAAGGGATGAATCTCTGAATAGGGTGCTTTACGGATCAACGTTTATACGAACTTTTTTTCAACTTTCAAAGTATTTAACCGATACTAAAAAAGTTGTTCACACATGCAGAGTTAAAACCAGCATTTTTCATGACATTCAGTTTACAACTGGTACATATATATAATAATTCAAGATGAAATGACATGATGAAAGGAGATTTCCAGCTCCGTTAAATGGTTTTATTTAGTATCATTTCAAAGTAGGGGTTGAAACTTCTGGGAAATAGGTTCGTATTAAAGCGTTTCGCTGCCTCACTCGATTTACATTCCAATCGCCGGGGCGTTTTATTCGTAAGTGCATTTCACATGCAAAATTATAAGTCGTACATTTCATTTTACACTGTATCTTAGCTTATAGGAGCACCCATTTTGCATTCCATAAAGGAACTACGTGGAGCGTAAAACATTGTTACTTTAAAACATTATGGAAAACGTAAGGATCCGTTGCCAGTTATAAAAGAAAAATGAGAATGATTAAAGGCAATACAATTTATTACCACGTAGTTATTGCTTATCGAAAAAAGTTTTAGCAGGGTCAGTAAATATTTCCCTCGAAATTGAACAAAATTCGAGCACGCATTAAAATACAGTTTTCAAAAAGTCAAGCAACTCTGGGAAGCAGAGCTCAGGTCACATAATAAATTTTCCAAGAAAAATGAAAATGCTTTAAAATAAATTCTACTCTACACAAGATACTGCCGGGTCCACACTTTTTCTTCGAGTAGGTACGATAGCGCGCGAAGAAAAAATTCTTAAAATAAAATTAGAAGCACCTAAAGAAGAAAAATTTTTATAAAAAGTGCTCCATAAAATAAGCACGAAACTGAGATTCGAAAGCCAGATAGCCCTGTAAGTGCACACACGCCGAACGCATGGATTAAAATTTAATAAACGAAGTGAAAAGGAGAATAGCTACAAATTACAGATACACCAGTGGACTGTGGGCAGAGAAGTTTAACTGCAATGCATATTGCTAGATAGTATCTAAAGTGATCATAAAGCGTGCGGTATGCCGCCATAAATGAAACGTCAGAAGTACAGGACAGCAAACTTAACAAGGACTTAGAAAACTCAATATCATCGGCTTGCGGTAATTGTAACTCTGATCGGTGCTTCCCAACTATTTTCCAGCCCTGAACAGTCATAACGACTACGTACGAGTACCTACAACGTAGATAATGACCGATGATGTATTCGTTACAAAGAAATTCTGCATGAACCTATCTTGCATGTATACGTGAAGCAACGTGTAATGGGGGAAATGCAAATTTAATGGATGAATTTCCAATGATACACGGAGGCCAAGAAGAAGATATCACCGGAAGCGATACGTAAGATTCATTTTTAAATTGCCTTTAGACGTGCTCATCCTGTCAGGTGTTCTTAAAATGATGGTGGAAGCCTTTACATCGTTATATCCTGAATTCAGATACGCCATCTGATAATCGATGGTGGATAGGGATGAATCTGTCTAATGATCATCGTTAAAAACGTTGCGATGCAGGATCCTTTGAGGATTTTAAACACGAATCCCAATTCCACGAGACATCAATCGAATATTTTACATTTACTTTGGAGAAAATATCTCTATAAATTCTATTAAGAGGTCGGGATACCAATTCAATGATTAGGCAGGTCTGGGAATGGCGCAGGGGACTACGCGAGGCCCGTGCGAGATTGCCTAATTTTCTTCAACGAAGTGCATCTTTCATAACACAAGCATAAGGAGATCAACATACATTATCAAATTGCTTTGCGGCAAACTGAGGGAGCAAATTTGCCGCCAGCAACAAGACCAACCTTCGTTCATCGTTCCGGTAATTCTGATGCCTTCGTTAATGGCCGTCGCTACTCTCTGCTTCCGACCACAGTCACTGAATTATGTAGAGCCTCAAAGGCAGGTGATAATCCGGGGGAGCAGCGAATGCTAAAGGCGCGGTATTAAGCGTTCGTGTAACTTTTCGGTGGGATGAAAAGGACCGTTGCCACTGAATCGGCGGTCATCTCCCCACCGAAACTCGATTCGAAGTTTCCCTGACGTGGTCTCCGGGTAAAGCGTACCAACCGCCAAAGTGCCCCGGTGTTTCACGAATAATAAACAAACCGTTAATACTGTCGCGCTTTCCCAGCGACACCGTAGGCAACGCGATGATTCGCATTCCCTGTGAAAACTAATGTTCATAAAATGTCCATCACTCGATCAACTTTAATACGATGAACGTCCTTTGAGTTCACTCGCGCGGTGGTGTCCTCAACGCTGGTGTTTGAAATACATATACAGCTATAGGTACCGTCATTCCGCTTCTGTCGGAAGTTGACTGATGTTTGCGACAGATTTTTCCGTCCGACCACTGAATTACACTTGCAAATTACATTCACCACTTTGTGTCAGATTGTCATTCAGAATATCGTTGTGGATACTATCGGAAGACGGAATTGTGTCACCTGCCAGTAATGTTTAGCAGTATTTGTCTCTTTTTTTTGGAGTATTATACAGGGTGTTCTAGCCCACTCTATGAGCATTCTGGGGGTGATAGTTGAGATAACTGTAATATATGAACATCTTTAGTCCTCTATGTTGACTCATGGTAGTATTATTATAGAAAAGGAACAGCCAACCAGAGGATTTCGTTGGGCCCGGTATCGCAAATATTCCTCGTGTACAAGTTAATGTATTTTAATAGAGAAACTGTTTATACCATTGCGTAAACGAGCGTCTCGACAGGGATAGCGATGTAACACATAACCAAGAAAAATGTGACGATGCGTCTGTGTCACTAGATCTGTATTTATCGATGTCACCGAAGAAGAATGTAATTTATGACTATGGCCTTTTGTACGTAGACTAAGGATTGTCTCCGCTCGCAATCCAATGGCTTGCAGACTACTTTGCAATGAATTCGCATTGAAAAGTATTAAATTTCTACAAATAACTACAAACATTGTCATTTATGTATATGTCAAGACTGGCCTATAGCAAATCCATGGGACTCTATTCTCCTATGGTAGTCAACATTTTCTTCCTGTTTCAGAGCCTAGAAATTTGATAGGGTGGCAATATTGAAAGGTCAAAGTTTGAAACCAGTGTAGCAACTGGCGAGAGGCAAGCAGTCCTCAAGCTATCTAAACAATGTGCGACTGGAAGTGATTGTTCTCCTGCAAAATGAAAAATGATATTTTTCGAACCTCACATAGTAGCTCTCCCTTTCTCTAGTAGCGAAACAATGAAGGTGGTCCGGTAGTGTGGCAAAAATGGAGTCGATCGGTTTAACTTCCAAGAGACCCAAGACCCAATTCCCCGCAGTTTCCCGGCAGGCTTGGTCCACGATTTTAGCGATGCAAGTTCGTCCTAACGAACAAGTCAAGTGAAAGGAAGGTTCAGCGACAGAAGCCGAGCCATCCGACCGAGCAATAACGGATGGACTTTCTACCCGTTTACACTTTCAAAATATTTGACACTTTCCTAGCGCACCCTTTTCGATGGCTTTCGAAACTTTCCGGCCAGAGTGGACTCCACGGGAAGGCATAAAGAAAAGGGAGAAGCGTACCTTAGAAAGTTCGTGACGTTGACAACCCGGGACAACGTGAAAAACAGAGAAAAACAGGAGGACGAAAAATCTGAACGGGGCATGATGGAAAGGGTAAAGTTGAAGCCCCCAGGATACTGGCGATAGCTTGATGAGAGATAACAAACTTCATCTTTCTTCACAATATCCTTCCATCGTCTGTTAACCACCACGCCACTGTACTTCTGGACGGCTATCTATATATCTTCTTGTTCAACGAGAAGCTTCGGCGATCATTTTTACTTTAAATTTACTTGGTGTGTCGACCTACCGGCGTTAGCCGTAAGGACGAGCTGAAAAATTCCCTCGTTTTTTACCAGCGGAAAAATGCGGGCTATTATGTATTCGCTTATTTAGTCGAAGAAATGTACCTGAAGATTCCAGTCGTTTATTAAACTGCTTTGGCGGACCAGACATAGGAAATGTGAGTTTTTTCAACGAATAGATTGTTTCTGCAATTTTTTATAATTTTTTAGAAATTAACGAAATTATGAGACTTTCAATTGAAGTATTTTTTTAAATGTCAATCGATTGACTCCAACGAAAAAGTAAGGGATTTTGTTTAGCGTAATGAAATTATATGTATTTGTCCACCAAAATTAACATTTTGTTTTCAAAATGTCGCCATTTCTAAAGTCATTTATTTCAATTTCACTCTGACGTGTTATAGTAATTTAGTCACATTCGTACTCATTAAAAATTTATTAGTTTGTTGAAATGATATACATATATTATGCTAACAATGTTAAATAAACATCCCCGAAATTTGTCCAACATTCCAAAAACAACTAAATGGTCTAAAATCATAAATGAATATGACAACAAAAAAAAGCGCAAAGTAACGTCACTTCTTTAATGGAGAAGCTACCTTTTTCACCATGCTATATAAAAAAGTATTACTGTGTATGATATTGCAATGAGTGTACCATGCATGATAAATACGTAGGAGAATTAGGAGATGCAGGTGGACAGCGGAGGGAGTTTAAATAACTGCGAGGGGTACGTTTAAACCCACATATACATATGTAAATATATATACATATATACGTAAGAACAAGCACGCAAAAGCGGTTCCTTTCCAGGTAAAAATGAAATCCACGCCCAGGCCGAATCCTGAAATGATGCGCTCCAAGGGGAACTAGTCGCGCTGTGATTAAACCGAAAGAGAAATTTAATCCACTTTAAACTCCACGTTAAATTTCTCTCCCGTCCTCCCCTTTACTTTTTCGTCTTCTACCGCGATAATTCGCGAATCGATCTCGCTTCAACCACGGTGGAGAAAATGAAGTGACCGCAGAATGAACAAAACTCGGCGATAACCGGATTCCAGATGCTTAGTGGTGTGAAATTTCGGACGAGCATGTGAAAACAATTATTTTTATTCCGCCGTAGTCATTAAACGGATTTTCGAGAATACACGGAATATATGAAATCGACCAGATGCGACCGTACCGAAGGAACTTCTGTGGAATTAAAAATCTGGAATTTAATGAAAACAAAGTGTTTCGCGGAAGTTAGTGAAAAATGATCGAACGGAGATGTATGGCTCGCTGAAACCGATGAAAAGTGAAAAAAAAAAATGAATTTGTAGCGGTGTAACAGTTTTGTGTGGAAAGCCGTCTCGCATTTGTTAATATACACGCAACGGGAAATGAGAATTTCCATTTCCGCGCGATTGAATGCACCCTGTCGAGAGTAAGGATTTCCGTCTTTTGAATATCGCGTAAATTGTTACGTTCTCGTTAATAAAAACACAAAAAAAGAGAAAAAACCTCTTTTCATCGTTTCACATTAACACGTTCCATGCCGATTTATTTGAAACATCTTACCCTGGGGACCGGTAAACTTTTTTTAGTATAAACGTTCTCAGTTATGCTTAAAATAATAGTTTTACTTATTTTATATATTTAGATACTCGCACTGGATTATTTTGATATGTGCACGGGTGGGAGCAGTAGCGCAAACGCCTCGTATTGCATTAGTAGCATCGGAGGTGTTAAACCGCAGTGTTGTCGGGCAAAAACCTTTACTCAGCCAAAAAACGAAAAGAACCATGAGAAAACGTTTCCCGGGTTTGAAAGTCCAATTAAAATTAACGTGGATTAATAATAAAAATTACTGTCTCATGAAAATAATCGGAAAGAAAGCTCGAAGGCGGGAGTCGGAAAATTCATTTCTTATGGACCGACATAATCGCGACGAAGGGAAAAGCGTGGATAGAGATTAAAAATCGTCTATTAGAGATAAGAGGATTTGTCTTAAATAAAAAAAAAATATTCTTCCTTTTGAATGCAGCGATCGAATCGAGCGAATAGAACGAATGAAAAACACCTCATCAGGCACGACACGATGAAATATCACTTTCAAAGAGATTTATCGCTCCAAATCGTTATTATTAAAAAAATATATATAGGAAGATATTGTGACAAGAAACAGAAGAAACGAGTAGTATGTGAAACACACATAAACAACTGATAGTTAGGAAGCGAAAAATGGAACGGAGGTAGTAAAACCGCGATTGGATAAAGATTTAATTAGTGAATGAGAAGTTTGAAACTTTCCGGAAATTGCAAACTATAATCGAAGATCTATGTCGAACAAAGGGCAACTCCAAATATCCCGCGCAAACCGCAAGATGTAATACTTCGGACGACGAGTTACAGAAACGTGTACTTACTTTATTTAAATTAAACATAATTTTTTACAAAATGAAGAACACTTAACATTTACACAAAAAAAACCGTGTGTCATAAGTTATAGAAAAGCGATCAAGCAAATTCCATAGACAGTGGGAAACCAAGTCAAACCACCAGTGGGAGGCATCTGGTGGGGAAAAAAGGAAAAATGTAGCGCACTACATTTTCGGCGTAATCAGGAAATTTCCGGGAAACCAGAAGTTTCGAGTCAAAGTGATTTCGGGAGAAGCCCCGAAGCCCGATGGGTTTCAACGGAATACTTGCCGCGATCGAATCGATGAAATCTTTTCGAGTAGGTCGACCCGGACCTAGCCTGACTCTCAAGGATTTACGCGAAATCCGTCGATGAGAAGGTAAAAAGGCCGGAGAGCGGAGCATCGCGAAAGCGAACGGCGGGGGAAAAAAAAAGCGGGTGGCCAAGAGAGACCGTGGGAGAGGTGATGTAAGAGAGTGAGAGAGAAAGCAAAAAGAATAAAAAAGACGAGGGAGAATGGGAGAAGCAAGTGTACTGAGATAAGAAAGACTGAGGGCCCTCAGTTTGTGCTATTTTCTTGTCGTCAGTCCCTGGGAGAGAATAAAAGTTAGAAGACGGTCCGGAGAGGCGCGGAACCAATTTCCCAAAGGTACTCGACGATCCTAAAAGTAGTCTTCACGTGAACACACACGTCCTCGTACGCGATTCCTACCTTTTTCCCCCCTTTGTTCTCTATCTTTTACTTCGACTTATAGAATACCTACTATGTATGAAGCGGAGTTTCGATATCAGAGTCAATCATAACCAAGGCGAACGCTACTTCAGATTTCAAATCATCAGCTTTCAGGACTTTTGTGGTGGAAACTCGTGTATGGAAGACCGTGAAGTCTAGCGTTTTTCAGGATCAAGCAGTTCTTCTCTTTTTTATTCGTGCCGTTATTGCTGTGTCATTTTCACGTAGGAAATCTCCGGTTGTTTTTATTCGATTACTTTCGAGATCTTTTGCACCCCTATTTTCACCATAATTACATCCTCCTGCTATCTACCTTGCTCCAATTTCGTCCTAAAATTGAAATTCTTTGTAAAAACCAGTTATTCCTTGAACGTCTGAAAACGCATAGCGGCTTAACTGATCAACGAAATTGGACGAAACTATTAAGTATATGTATGTATGGATGTACATACGTACGTAAATACATAGATAGGCGGATATGTGCAATTTGTCGAAACTTCATAAACAGGATTTACAAATTAATATTAGCGCACTGCGGATTCAATTATAAATGTCAAATACGTGATTTTTAACAAAATCGATTAATAACGATAGGTAGAAAAATAGTTAAACTAAACCCATACGAAGTTTTATCCCCGTCGGAGCATTTTGTAGAATGTTACGGTCAAAATTAAAGCGTCAACTAACTTAACAAAATAATCTTCTCACAAATGAATATCGATTCTGATCATATAATTTGTGTAGTAATTAATTACGATTTATTTCGACGAAGATAATCTTTCTCCATAAAACGAAGGCTGACCATGGCAGCGGAACATTAACCATTCTACGGACAAATATATCGATCCGTATTAAAAATCTAGATCAAAATCTGGCACAGTTGGGCATCGAATTTTTATAATTTTTTAAACTGCCAACCGAAATCTGCTTTAAAATAAGCCGTGCAGGTGCAAAAACGTGAGATGCTCTGTAAAGGTACGTCCGAAAGCAGCTTCTATTATTTTACAAGTTTCTCGCGCGCATTTATCAAGTTTAAAATAAAGTTAGTGTGAATAGACTGCAGTAAACTTTTGCCCACTCCGCAAATCATATCACTCCAGAAAATTTTAAACAAATCTCTTTTGACACGAGCATCGCGTCGACCGCAGCGATCTTTCGTAGAATTTTTGTTACCGTATTATGACAACGTCTATTAGTTTTAACGTATCAACTGTACAAAAATATACGCAGGGATGGGTAGTATTTTCATCCCGCCGAAATTTTATCACGACGCCCCCTAAAATTTTTCTCCAAACTAAAGAATAGTGTGAGACGTTTAAGTCGAAAGTTTCCGATATTTTCCGGTGGTAGTCACCTGTGTTCCGACGTCATGCGTCGGTAGTTACGTGTCAAAGTACGGCACTGATTGTACAAAGATGGAAGGGAAAAGGGTGAGGGCTGCGATGGGTGGGTCAAATTAATTGTAAACAATCAGGAGAAATTGCAGAAGCTCGCGAGACACAGGTTGCACAGCTGCACGTACAGCAGCCGGTAACAACTCGTCGTAAATCGCCGATTGCCATCGTCACGGAGTTCGATCAACGTGCACGTGTATACGTGTGTGCGATGGTGAGCGAGTCGTCGAACAAACGGAAGTAGAATGGTGCTTGAGAAAAATATTATACCACCTTTTGGTAATTTTACGCGTTGAAAGTTTGAACGACTAACTATCTCGGTCCATTGAATTATCCAAGGTCTTGAAATCCTACGCTTCGATGCTTTTGTTGTTGAAAAATATGAGATATCGAATGACATTAAAAATCAATCGAATATTCGAGTGTCAACTGTAGCATTGAAACGAAATCACTGTTTTCCGGTGATTATCGAAACCGTACGTGTTGCGCGACTTGTGGTCGACCATACATGTACTACGTACATACATAGATACGTGTATACAGATAAGTCTCACAGTGGACGCACACATAGGCGTGAAAGGAGGGAAATCGTGAAGAAGCACTCGACGAAAAACGGTGGAAAAAGGCTTCACAATGAGGGTTGGAGAGAGCTCGGTATCGACCGCACAACTACGTCTCACTCTATATTTTTCTCTCTTGTAATACTGCAGTTTTGATACGAGCTCCGGCGAAATATGTATTTATGTAACTCCGGCACTGTTTGTTCGCGGTGAAAGAAGAAAGAAAAAGTTCTGTACGTGTACGTGAGCTTCAATTTATTTATGAATAAGCAACGCCGGTTATAACGGTAGAAACGGGAGATTAGTTTACACGGGGATTAATTAACGATTAATTAAAATTTACTAAAGCGTTAAATAATCCCTTCCGACGTTCGATGCCGCTGGTATTCGTGCCGAGTATACTCTGCACGTTTCCTACGAACGCTGAATCCCGAAATCCTCTGTTATTAGAAGTCAATTGTATGGAACACGTGAATCTCTATTTCGTGCCTACACGCGGAACAAATGGTTATTCAACAATGGTTATTGTAATGCCAGAAATTAATTCTAACAGTTAATACCCACTAGAAACTGATTTTTAACGTTGTAGTAAGTAACGTGGTGGTCCATGTTGCAAAATGGTCGACAGAGCCTGATACCTCCAACTTTGATGCCCATCGCATTTATTTTACGCATCAGTACAATAGGGAATCGAGAAAAAACCCGGTCACCTGTAATCTTGATCTGTCGCGCTAGATTGAGACGCATTGGCATCATTGACACAAAATTACCAAGTTTCCATATCCTATAATTTCCGTACCCCAAGATTTGTACATACTAAAATAATAACAAAAACACAGAACTCGTCGGAAAATGGAAGAACTCCAACTTCTATCAGGCCCTCTGTGCCCAATCCTGACACAACTATAACACAAAGTGAAACATACGATTTGTTGGAGCAGTAGAAAAAGGGCCCTATGGTCAGACTTCTCGATACATAAGACCCACACGTTTTCCCCAATACCAAAAGAAACTTCATCGCGATCCAATTGGAATTCGAGTTATCGGGCAGCTAGAATGAAACTGTAGAGGTTGTACCATGGCGTAACGAATTTGTAGGTAATTTTGTAACTCGCTGAAAGCAATAACACTTAAGGTGTACACCTGCTCGTTATCGTCGTAAATCACCGCCTCCAGATACAGAAGAGGAAAGAAAAGTCAGTTCAAGAGAGAAATAAAGAAAACGAGGCTATTTTGAAGTTTGTACCGAGTCACTCGTGTCGCATCAGCTTTATGCGTCCTAACTTTGTCCCTTTACGTGGCGATAACTTTCGAATTCTCGAGAAAATTTTTCGCCCCAATACTTTTCGAAAGTTACGACTTCAACGGTGTACTTATCGATACATCGTTCGTGAAAATATATCTATTAAATGAAAATTATGGAGGAAAACGTACGGAACACTAAAACAGGTGACAAATTGTCCCACTAAATAAGACAAAATTCACCATGGTTTTACGTTTGAGGAAAATTTGAATGTACAGGGTGTTTTATAACACATGGGACCTACTCGTAGACTTTTTCATTCTGAATTTTAACGTGGTAAAATGTCCACGCACGAAATTTTCTACGTGGGATATTTTTTCTTTCAAATAATAGATATAAAATGTTATGAAACTCCCTGTACACTTTCCGTAAGCACGCCTAACGAGTTGTCGCGCAGAATTTCTCAAGATGATCACGAATTATGAAAAATTAAAAGCAAACCAGTCGCCGGGGGCGATGAAGAATATTCTCCGAGTTCTCAGCTCGTGTGAAATTGCGTTAGGCGGGCAGGACAAGTTACAATTGGAAAAGTTCCGTCGACTCGCAAATCTTTCCAAAAACAGAAAGAAACCGAGGATGATGAGCACGTAAGACGGGATAGCAAATTATTAATTTCTGAAAGTCTAAAACTTCTCACAAGGTGATATTTCAAGATTACGGACGACAATATAAGTTTTATTTTCGGCCTACAAGTGTAATTGCACGATTTCCACTTGTAAACTAATTTTCAACGATGCTGGCGAATTCTAATAGACTTATTACAGCGATAATTAGAAACGTTGAGCATTCAAGTAGATCGGCTGCTTTCTTAATTATACATATTAACATAAAATCGTTATATGGTATTTATACTGAGACATGTATGTGTGTACGTAACATGTGTGTTAAATTTCAAGTCTATCGACGCTTTAGTTTTCAAGATCCAATGGTAACCGAGCATCGCGAAGCTTCTGACCAGACAACACGTTTACTAAACCTCTCTAACTTTGGAAATTGTTCGAAATTCATTTTAATATTTTAGAAACACAATTTTCAAAAAACCGTTTCAATAAAAAGAATATATACATATATTTTTAAAACTTCTAGACCCGTATAATCTCCAGCCGCGGCATTCCTATAATCCCGTGACTCTGACAATACTTTCATTAGTACCACGCGTGCACTTTTTTCATTGAAGTAATTGAAACTGGTTCGGCAAGTTTCGCCAGCTCGGCGAGAAAGGAGGCCGAAGTTCAGGGAATCCGGTCTTTCAAGATTTCCTCCGGATTTTCCAACGTCGATTGGCGACCCCTCATTGCCGTAGTACACCGCGCCATCAATTTCCCAAAAGTTTCCCCCGTGGTAGAAAAAGTCTATGCAGCATGAAATTTCACGAAAACCGTCTTTGACGTACATGCTCCACCCGTAGCGTTCGAGGATGGAGAAATCAGTGGCGGGCGCTTCCTGGTGCGCCTCTTACATAAGCCAGATTTTATATTGACGGTCCCTATTTCGCACGGCAATGTGTTTATAACATAAACCAGGAATGGGTAACAAGTCGACCGCAATCGACTGGTCGATCGTGAAGCAATTTTTGATCGATCATAGCCGAGAAGAGCATTTGAATAACGATTTTATGAAATCAAACGGTCGTGGCTCTTTTAGCCAAGATTTTAGTAGACAGATAGCGTCACATTTTTAAGAAAAATAATCGAGCGTAATTTATATTATGAAGTTGGTCACTTGTGACATATAAACAACGATGATATACAAGGTGTCCCAGGTAACGTGCACGTCCCTGAACCAGGTGATAGCTGAGGTAATTCTAATATAGGGAAGTGACATTCGTAATGTCGTATCTTAATTTGTGGCCGAGTTATTAGCGAAAAACGATAGCCAATCAGAGGGCTTCGTTGGGCCTGGCGGCGCGACAGTAGCAGGTCTGCACCAGTAGAGTACTGTGCCAGTGGGAACTGTCGCGCCGCTGGGCCCAACGGAGCCCTATGATTCGCTATCGTTTTTCGTTAATAACTCGGTCACGAATTAAGATACGACATTACGAATCTCACTTCCCTATATTAGAATTACCTCAGCTATCACCTGCTTCAGGGACGTGCACGTTACCTGGGACACCCTGTATGTATACAACGGTGATGTACACATTTTACGAGTACATTAAATTTTCTGATACCTAGAAAATTGAAGTTTTGCGATCTATGGTTACGAACCCATGGCACAGTTAGAAAGGTCCAATATTAGTCTTGGACCAGTTATTCTCCTCCACCACTGTTTTGGGTACGTACATTTAATTCTCCATGCTAGCTGTGTAAAAATGAATCGCGTATTATCATCGACTTGTTTCACCGTCGCTCGATTCGTCATTTGATTGGACTAATCTTTCGCGATAAAATAGAATACAAACAGCAGGCTAGCACAGTACAGTCGTCTGATTAGAGAGACTGTTATAGTTGTCCCTTCCGGCAGTCTGAGAAACATTTGACGCAACCTGTCCTATATTTAGCTAATAAACCGAGAAAATTAGAACACCCAAGAAGTTGGAATTAGAAGCGAGGGATAGAAACCAATTAAACTCGAATCGCGGTAATAAGATGCAAATGATGAGCAGTGAAAAGGCAATTAAAGTAGATAAAACGCGCGATAAAAAGTTGGCCCCAGGTTAATGGAAGCCAAGAAGAGAGACGACGTGCTAGTTAAGCGCGGTGGCTACACTTAATGCAACGCGGTCTTTAAAATAATAAAGATTGAAATTAGGAAGGAAGCAGCTCGAAGGAATACGAATGGAAAAGAAAGGGGGCGGGGGGAGGGGGGGGTGAGTCACACCCGAGTTCGTTGGGCAAACTAAGGAGAAACCCGGCTGAATTAAGTTTTCACAGTGTGTTTACACAAAGTTTATGAATTCTTTCTCAAAGCTTGGCGGGCCAATGATAAACCGCGACGTGGCAGCCCGATTGAATTCGGCAGACGGTAGTTCCCTGTTCACCAGATACACTCGCACGTCATCTTAGCACACCTGACGGAGACGATCTCTAAACATAGAAAAACGAAATCGGGATGCAGGCGGAGGGAACGTCAAAAGCGCGGGAACTGAAACGGAAGCAAATCGTTAAATTATCTTGCTCCGTGAAACTCGAAGGAGCCTTTATAACGTCGAGACAAGGGAACTTCGATCATTACTCCGGGATTTTTGTGAAATAATAATAACCCGATGTGAATTGTCTGTGAAAATTAGAAAAGTAAACAACTTTTCGAGCGTTTTCCTTCGGAACTTAGCAAAGTACTCGTCGAATCGCGTGAAAACCAATTGCCCCGGAAAGCCGGTAACCGAGGAATCCGTTAAAATAAGTTTTTCGGATATCGGTCGGTCGGAATCAATTAGACAACATTCTTTTCGTTCGAACGATGAATGGCTGATAAAATAATTTCATTATCCGGCGTCACTTTGTAACCGAATTCTCAAGATAGGTACGCGAGGGAAGAGTAAGTTCAGGTAGTGGGGGATGGAAAGGAAATTAAGCAGAAGGATTGCGGCGGGGTTGGAAAGAAGTCATTGCCGCGGATAAGGTGCGAAAGGTGGCGGGCGTAGAAGAAGAGGATTAAGTTTTCCTCAGCCTAAGTTCACGAGTCGCCATAAAGAAGGCGGGAGGCGTTCGTGCGGGTCAAAAAAAGCCAGCTCGCCCGGGGTAAACGGGGCAAATTAAGCACGCTGCAGGAATGCAGTTTTCCTTTCCACAGCGGTGCCCGGCATTAGCGACGGCTTTGAGCTTAACGATCGGGCGGCACATCGTCGTCGGTAGCGAAAGAAAACGCGACGGAACTCCCATGCTCCACCTTTTTGGCCGTCACGTTCCGTGATTTTATGTTTTTCTTGCCTGCACCTGTTCCGCATCGATTCACGGTACGCTCGATATTTTATTTTTTTATTTTTTTATACTCTTGCGTAAACCCGTTTGAATTCTATTTTCTATTAAATAGACGCGTTCCGTGACGACGAGCATTTTTTAAAAGCTATTACGGTATTAAATTGTAGAATTTTATTGTCTCGTTTCGAAAGCCACCGATCACAAAAAGACTGACGAGTGAGTTCTACGGTTTCGCATTCAAAAATCCAAAGATCGGTTGGATTCAGCGCGGTTCGCCCGTCAAATTTCCCGATGGTCTACGGATAAATGCTTTTTTTCCTGTTTTCAATGACAGTTTCGTGCGTGCTCTGCCCACTGACGATAATCGATTATCGAGAAACGAACGCACCGCCAGCGGCACCCTTTGTTCGGCAGCATACCTCCAAGTCATTCCCATAAAAAACCTACCCTTTGCTCGCAACGCGTCGACGGGAGGGCTATTTTTCCGAAACAAACGTCATTCCGATTCGAACGTTACATTCTACATCATGTTAAACCCCACCGAACACCTCACGCTTTTATTATCCCGCCTTCGTCGTTGTGCTGACAAGCTACCAAGCGATCGATCAACCTTTGCCATTACACTGACGGGGTTGATAAGAAATTAGCGAATTCTTATCGCGCGGAGAATAACATGTTATTCAAACCTAAAGACACGCGGAACACTGTATCAAAAACTATGAAAGAGTGAGAATCGATTGCTGGCGAAACGTTTCGGTAACAGCAATATGGGGGTCGCTGTAAGCGTTGATATAGCGCTGTTACAACTACCGCGATTGCCCGTGTCGATCTTGTAATGGATGTCTAATCGTAGCCATGTGCTGTCGAATGTACTTCCGCACCCTTCACCCCCCCCCTCTCCCCTCTCTTCGGACCAAAAACAGATTGACACTGTATGTCTGAATAAAGGTTCCCGATTTTTATCGAATCGTCTCGTGGATCAAACAAATTGTATTTTCCTTTATGAAAGAGATGGGTGAGTTGTGTGAACGTAGCGTTGTATAGATGGATTAGTTTTTTTTTTTTTAATTCGGATACATTTTTCGTATTTGGAAAATAGAATATATGAAAGGGATCCAAAACATGAAATGACGATTAATCGTCAGAGCATTGAATTTATTAGTTACAAGTTTAACGAACGAATTGATCAATAACTGAATTTTGTATGAATGAAAGTTTTAACATGATTTAATTTCATTCCGAGCTATTTCTGTATTAATGTACCGTCGGACCCGTTATTTTATACAATTCCGACAATGAAATTCAAATTATTCATTAGTGTTCTATTTACATAATTTCTGTAATTATTAAGCAGCTATACAAAATAAAATTCTCTATATTAAATAAACGACTCAGTCACGCGTGTTTGGAAATTATGCCTTTTATGATTCTTAATTATACGTGAATTATAATATGATTCTTAATAATATGTTATTATAATCGTTTGATTATTTTCAATATTGAATTATAACTAGTATTTATTCATTTTTTAATGTCTAACTACTAGATTTGTATTTTTGGAAACAAATAACTCCTTCGGGTTGTCACTTTTGTACATGTAATATACAGCATACCGCGACCGTTCGGTAATTATTCCAGCCTGGATAGCGTTCTCGAAATTCCACGCGAATTTCAGAAATAATATCCTGACTGTCGTGTAAACAAAAAATAAAAACTCCATTCCGTTACATATCACCGTGACTTTTATGGCTTGAATTTGACGACAGCTCTGTCGCGACGGTAATCCGAATAGAAACGTACATTCACGGATAACAGAACAAGTTTTTCGAACAATCAAGTTGCACTATGACGACAAATAAATCGTCGTCGAAATATTTTCCGAAATGTTACAGAGCCATCAATACGTTTTAAGTGAAGAGACACGGGAGAAATAACACCGCGACGCGTTTGCGGCGTAATTGGTACGATATGTACTCGTCAAAAATATACCTATGTCGAATCGATATGTGTATTCCACTGTCGAAGCAGAATATTAATTTAAATCATCATGGTTGTATCAATGAATTAAATGCTTGTGATATCTATGCCAACTGTAGGAGACTTTTCACATTTTTATCAATGTACTATTTATTTTTCGTTATATCGATTCACTGTGGTCCCACAGATTAACTCGCGAGCCATTCAATTTTGTAAACGTTTGGAATTTGTTTCGGATTCAATTTTTCCGATATTTGCATGGCTACCATTCTGAAATTACTCGAGCAAAAACGCACATCTTTCTTTGGTAAGCTCACAACTTAGTACAAAAGTCTTCAATATCGGGTGAAAACTGCACGAGATGTGGATTTTTTAAATATACAAATACCCGTGATTTTCTAAACGAAAAAACCTGTCATTAACTGCGATTTCCTGGAAATTTCATGACGATCGGTGCACTGTTTTAACAGCACTTGTAAACGTACCTCACACACATACACACACGCAAACGCATGCGCGTGCAACAAATTCCCCTCTGGCGAATGCACGAGTCACTTCGTTTAATAATTCATAATAAACATGTCGGTAATTACCGTTAATAAAATTTATACGACCGAAATAGTCCGCCGCCGTGTTACGGCGTGTTTCGGTTAACGAGGGAATCGTGAACCATTATTAGACGTGTCTCTATTATCAGTTAGAAAATCCTTAATGTCCACTGATAGTTTAGATACCTGCAACATTGACTAGGAACACTGCACGCCGATTCCCGTGATCTGTAATAGACATCTAATTACAGTAATGCGGTAATGAGGCCACATAGCTGCGACGATCGCATTCCCCTGTAATTCCATACATCGTTTAGGCATCGAAAACACGCGCCCAATACCGGACGATCCAGAATTTAAGCTACATCGTGGATGCCTAATCGTGTGTTAAGCGCATAATAGGCGATCCAGATTACGAATGTATCTCGTCAACAAAATGACGCTGTCCATTTTAACGCCGGCGAAATTGTAATCGTCTAAAATTACGGCTTTAAACAATTTTTCCAAGTGTGACATTCACACATACATGGTCTGCTTAACAATGGATTCTATACACCGATACGATGATCACGAATTATTCGTGAAAACACCTGAGCAATCGCAGTAAAAATGGTAGTAGTCAGATAGTTGCGCATTTGTACGTTACTGCTAAGTATCTGGGTTTCAAATAATATTCGTGTAATAACTCAATTAATTTAATAAACTCAATAATCAAGGGGAATTTAAAAAATTGTTTACGCTACATTTTCGTTTTGCATGGATTTAACGGTCGACCCGTCGATTATGAAACTGCCTGTAGGTACTACATTCATAACGTAGCCATAAAACTCGGCGTTGTATATCAAAATAATCTTTCACGTCCCGTAAAACGAATTTCGGAAATTAGTTGGTAAAAAACGTAGTATTCCCGGGAAACGCGGTTAATACGTTATTTGAAAATACGATTAACAGTAAACGGGCACTTTACATCAAAGTTCCGCCGGGGTGTTGCGCTAGTGGAAAAGTACGAGTCCACTAGATCACCCGAAATTCCGAATAACTCTTTCCAGATTAATGAAAACAAATAATTCATCATAACCGCAACGATATAATTGCTGGAAACATTTCTCTCGGGGGCAAGTTAGATATTACAGCACAAATCTCGCGAAGCAATATTCCCAACAACTCCGACGTATCAGTGGTGTTTTTCTGCCCACCGTGTCCCGCGTACCGCTGCCAGGGTAAATGGATTAAGCATAGGCAACAAAATGTCTCTCTCCGCGAAATGGGTGTAAAGCGTGACGGTAAAGAATGAAACAACATCCTGTGGCTCTATAAAACCGACGTATCCGACGACGATCTTCTAAACATCCTGCACACAGTCCTTCCGAAGTGTAGGAGGTAGTCGGGCAACGGCAGCCGGCAGACTACGTTGTCCTCGGTGCCGGACGAAAAACACGGTAAGTGGTTGCAAATACGGTTGGCTCGATTTAGTTGTGGCCTCTTCGTAACCGTTGTGTAAAAGTGCCGGATTTCTCTTTCTTCTTTCCCTCCGTTCGCGTAGCTTGGTTTCCATTACCGAGGGGTAGAAGGAGCCGGGCGCTAAACCGAGACGTCGGGGCGAGGTCGTCGTCGTGCAAACGAAAAGGACAGATCTATCCCCGTCATTTCTCAAACTGGCACCGGCTCCGCTCTGTTCATTCTCTCTCTCTCTCTCTCTCTCTCTCTCTATCTCTATCTCTATCTCTTTCTCTTTCTCTTTCTCTGTCTCCCCTCCTTTCGCCGGTACAAGACCTTTTACCCACTTACCGCCACTTTGTGCTAATTGATTTCAAGTGTAACGAATTGTTTTGGGCGCGTCGCGACGAGCAACGAACGTTCACGCTCGTGCGCGAGATAAATGGGTTACAGTGTCATCTCAGCGGTGCCGCGTACCATCGCGCCCCTCCATCCGGAAAGGTCGTCCCGCAATGTCCGCGGAGAAGAATTCGCGACTGTGCTAAGTGTGACTGCTCTCTTTTGACCAAGGAGATTACGAACGCGCGAGGGGACTTCTTGTCCCGGTTGCAACGAAATAATTATGCGGGATGATACACGTTCCAAGGTGTAGCCAACCCGTTGAACTGTCATCGTTTTAATGACGACGATGACACTAACGATGACACGTTAACCAGCTTGTTGCGTTTTATGATTATAGCTGAGAACGTGTGAAAAAGTAAATCTCATTTACGGGGACACTTTTAATGATCGCAAGGCAATTGTCGCGATGATAAAGGGACCAATAAAATAATGGTAATACCGTCACGATGCTCGGGGCACAAGGTTTAGATGACCACATACCGCTGGTAAAATACACGCTGTTGTAATAGGAATACTCGGGAGTTGTGAAATGTTTCTCCGTACCGTTTTCGCGGAAGAATCTTGACAATTCGGTAGAGCGATGTCACGGCGTGTAACCAATGCACGGTGAAATTTGTTAATTACATTTCAAGCTGTATCCGGACATTTTTTGACAATAACTATGTTGAAAGTGATATGCGGGAGATTGTATGTACATTCAACGTGACATCGTTCTTCGAATATTCGGCGAATACGACGAAAGGATGTTTGCTGTTCCTATCATCCCCACTCGAAAGAAACCTGTGACAACCTAATATGCAACTGTCACGAACCACGTCATGGTCATAATTTTACTGTTTATTACTGCTTCCATACATGTGTTTGCATAATAATGCGTCATCGTAGAATTCCTGCGAATAGAGTGAAATACGGCGAAATGGATACAAAGTCACTCTACGGTGAATAATTTCTGCAAGCATCATGTACTACCGGGGTTCTCCGTTTCAATGAAAATGTACGAAAGTTGTTGAGCAAATTTCAGTCGTGTTAACAAGAAATGAAGTTGATAAAATGTTTCGCGGAAATGCTAGAGTTAGGTCTGGCCCACGTTTGGGTTATGCCTTGGGTTAGATCTGAGCTAGCGAAACGGGGCTAAGTCCAAAGATTTAAATTTCTATTCCAACTATCGGCTTCCGAGCGCTGAACATGATTGATTCCCTTTTCAATGTTGGATCTCCGACCTGCTTCCGTATAGCCAGTATCACTGCACCGTTGGATCAAATATGCTAATAGGACTGCGACGTAAGTCCAGTTACAAACAGACACAAGACTATTGCATTTGATCTTCCGAATGAATACGACCTATATGACTTCCCCATTGAATAGATTGCATTGGGATGAATGAATCTCCCGGAATGTATTCGCTGGAAACTGATATATTTCATACAAATGATCTTGAAAGGAACAAATAATTCTCCCGGCGGAAAACAGTAATAATAGAAGTACACTTCTTGCCATTTTACGATTCATAATTTAAAAAACAATTTCACGGTCAATTAGCTCAAGCCACTGGCTGGTTTTCCGTACGTTTAACCCAGATCGAATAAACTATGACAGATCCAGAAATGGAGTACCTATAAGGAGCATGTGATTTCACTAACAGAAATAAAAAGATATTGGTAAACGAGGCAGGTTCAGTAGCTTTCTTTTGGTCCAATCGATCTCAATGTGACGTTGATGATCATCATAATGACAATAATAAAGTGTAAGGCAAAAAAAGATACGTCGCATGATAGACTGTTACGTCCTACATAATAGTGTCACTGATCAGCGAAGAAGGGCGTGAAGATTATCAAGAAATGTGTGTAGAAAATGAGTAAAAAAAAAATTCATCTTACAAAATGGTTTTTTAAATTTTCATACGATGCACCGATTACAATTTCAGTTTCACGTCCCAATAGTTTTATAGATTAGTGACGTGTGTCTGAAATCGATGAACCATATTACTTGTATCGTTCAACTGATTCCGTGTACACCATATTTTCTTTCCTTTTACTGTTCACGCCCGGCTCTTCTCCCGCCTTCCTCGGATACGCTCAACACTTACCGACGGTCTCTAAATTGATTCGATTTTCCCGTACCAGAAACAATTATGTCAGCGTGGGACGTAACTGACAACCTATCTATGAAACAATTCTCCGCTTCCCGGGCGAGAAACGATCGTTCCTGTTCTCCGGACGAAGAAACGTGAAAAATGAAACTTTACCGCACGCCTGTTATGACGGAAATGAATACAGATGTTTGACAGTCACTCACCTGCTGCTATGCTAATTATACGCAGCATCCGAGTCTTTATATTCGCGACGAATCACGTGCGAAACACCTACGGCCAAACAAGTAACAAAAAAACACACCGGAACAAAAACAAAAAGGTGTCCTCTAAATGAATATACACAAAATTTCATTTAGTCACCTCACACACAACGTTATACGTTCACACGCTGAATGTGCAGTGCGGCGACGGTAAATTTACATTTAAATTTAATTTAATGAAACCGTTCCACACGATCACGCATTGATTATCTCCCCCACTCCCGTCCCGTCCCCCACCCCGTAAAAAGTAGAAAAAAAAGTCAAAGCGAAGCTATATCCACGACTAGAAACAATTATCCCGGCCAGGACACGTTTATGAAGTCGATACCCGTGGCAGTACCACACAGAAATGATCCTTAAACACGTATCCGGTTTCCGGGAATGAAAACAAATGAAATTTAATTCGGCCAGCATCGCCGTTCTACGTGCACGCAGGGAAATTTTACGCCCTGTCGCGATAAATCTGAATTTAAATCTAATTTAATGAAACAATTTCGTACAGGCAGTGCAACGGTTATTTTTCACGGGGGTGGAGAACCGGGGGGGGCGGAGGGGAGGGTTGGCTGTGGCGGCGTTGCTTCGGCGGTAAGGGGTGACAGGCAGACCGGAGGTTTGGGAATTGGAATTCGACATTTTCGAACAAGTTTCGCCCCCGCGAGTTAAACACACTTCCACGGCAGTTTACTACGTGCCATTGTAACCAGCTGCACGATCTACCATGCTACCCCCCTCCCCCCCCCCCCCCTCCCTGTATGTATTGCAAGGATGCAGACTGGAATGGTATGCGTACGAGTAACTCGGGAACTTTCCGCCTAAAGATTTCCAGGGGGAGGCCTCGAGCAAACTTTATCTTTCGAGTGCCTTAGCGGCAACTGAAACCCGGCTGGTGTTAAACCTCCCCCGGTCCCTTGCTTCTTCTCATCCTTTCCCGCTGCAACCCGTTCCAGTAGACTTTCTTCTTCTTCCGGATGCCAGGCTGGAAGACGGGCTGCCGGGTTTACCGGGGAAAACCACGGATACAGAGATAGCACGGTGAATCGCATAACGGGTACCGCGAAAGACAATTTCATGGCCCCTATTTCGATGTTGGTAGCGCTTGATTTTCACAACTCGCTTGGTGACGCTTTTACGTTTACACTAATACGTACTCCCTCTGTCCCATAATACTTGATAGTTTCCCCCTTTTTCCTTGTCCCACATTACTGGATATGTTTCCTTAAAATCAATTTCTTGACAAAAAACTTAGTAAGGTGGAGTGGGGTAAGTGCATAAACGGGCTCTTATTAAACTAATATGAGAGAAATTGCGATATCTAATATATAGCAATCTACTCAAAGTTGATATTAGAAATCAAAGATTATATTAGATATCGCAAATTTCTCTCATATTAGCTTAATAAGAGCCCGTTTATGCACTTACCCCACTCCACCTTATATTTTTATTTAAGACTAGTTTATTTTTTAAAAATGATAGTTCTACTACGTAAGTACATCAATAAAAATATTATGTGTGAAAATGAGAATTTTTATTTATTTAAAACAGAAAGAGCATTCGCTAATACTTCTGCTTTTACTTCTAAAGATACAGGTAACGTGCCATTGATGATTTGACGATCCTTGGCCATATGTGATTGCATGTCATTATTTCCTCCATTGACTTTGATTGTTTCAATTATACAATCTTGAAGAGATAACAAAAGTTTATTTATTGTATCACGAGGCATGTCATTAAAAGATTGCGTAACAAATTCGATAATGTCATCAATAGTAGATGGATTAGTTGAATAATAGGAACTTCGGATAGCTCGAAAATATCCCAACCCAAGATATTCATATCGGGACTATTAGGCGGTTGACAGATCAAACGAGTATCAAACTCATCCTTTATGGCGTGTTGGACAAACTCCGAATCGTTTGGTAAAATATGAGGTCTAGCGTTGTCTTGTAGACTAAAAATCTTAGATTTAATCACTTAGACTTAATAGCTGACGATGGGCATTTAAATCACGTATTCGAAACAGCTCTACATATAGAGCATTTTAACCTTTTTGAGTAAACTATTCAGTAATGTGGGACAACAATTTTCGGATTTTTTTATCGTTTATGAAATAATGATGAAACAAAGCAAGAAGATATGGTTATATTTATGGTGAATGATGTCTTTTATAAAGAAGTATGATCAATTAACCTCATAAGAAAAAAAATTGAAATTGAGCCATATATTTCGAGAAGTTGCGGCCACGAAACGAAAATTATCAAGTATTATGGGACAGAGGGAGTATTTTATATTATAGGTAGAATCTTTTGGTATCGTTTTTGTTTGTAAAAAGAATTGTCGAAAGTGTACCTCCAAAGAATATATTAGTGGTCACAGTTGGATTAAGGCAATCCAGGATGTTGGTCACCCTAATTATAGGTAACTCTAGTGGAAGTAAGCTGCTTTAGTTTTTGAAGTAAAACTGTTAAACGTGGGAAGCCTGCATTTTGTGTACGTGTTTGATACTGTTTCAACAAAGTATGTACAAAATTTAAAGACCTGCAAATAGTGCAAATCAATTTAAAAAAAATTTTGTGTCATGCCTGACGTGATTAGGCCACTTGTAGTCATTCGAAACACGTGAAATAAGATTTTATTAAATTTACGTAGGCGTGGTTACACTTGCATCTAGGATAAATATCGTTCAAGAAAAACGTTAGCTTCGTCGATGTGAGACTCGATTTTCACCGTACATTTTGCATCTTGCGTGTACCGAAAAAGAAAAATATTGCAAATGTTTATGTTATCCTAGCCCGTGAGATAGCGAGACATGTACTTTACATATGCGTCAAATTTCAAGTCGATCGCTGCGTTAGTTTTTCAGATACGATGACGGCTTATTTGTAAAACGTAGTTTCGAGAAAAATGTCACACCTCTATAAAACTAATAACTGTTCGAATATTATCCTGACATTTTTTAACACATTTCCAATATCCTATACGTTACTAATATTTCGAATTTTAAAATGGACAACTTTATTTAAAATGTTGCGGTGCCCGAAATAAGTGCACTAACCGTTAGAAATTATCACTAAGAATTATCAATAATTTCGGAAATAATCGACTGGATATAATAGCACGTTGCACCGTATACATCAAGCGTTAAGTTTGAATACCAGCCAAATCGCATGAGAAACGATTTTGAGTAAATCAAACATAAAACACAAATACGTGTCATATGTAACATTGCAGCAATTTACACTAGATTTAATATTGACAATTTGTACAAACCGATATCGGATATTAACTTTTTATATCTTTCGACGACGCCAGTTTCAATAAAACAACTTCCGTGCTGTTTTTATTTTGCATGTAGGTATGTTGAATTTTCAACATCGAAATATCACAACAAGCACTGTTTTACTTGATCTAAAGGTTTAACAGTCTTGTAATTATTGTTTTACGTTTGTTGTTGACAACGTGAAAAACTGTTGTATTAAATTCGTTATCTACTTTATTGAAATTGAAACAAATTGGATTATACTTAACGTATAATTCAAAGCTGCTTGGAAAATTAGGGATATTTACTAGACTATCAAGAAACGATCATGGAAACTTCGAGAAGAACTTGAACCAACGGTTTGGTACTTGATATCGAACGCGGGCGGTTTTCGAATGATATGTACGAAATTGAATATGCAGAAGTGCAAATAGTTAGCTGTGTAAATAGTGTTTATTACTGGTTAGAAATTTCTACTACTTTGTGCTCTCCGAATATACATACGACAAGATTTAAGGAAGGGAAAATGGAGAAAACCAAGGGTGGCAGTTGGTTAAGTTTAAATTATGTAGTGCAATGAAACTCAAACTATAAGTTATACTTAAGATTTTAATTACGTTGCCGTAGTATATTACTCTACTCATAAGTAGTTGTCATCACGATAAAAATACATGTGCAACCTATAGTACGGGTCTGTTCATGCTCCAAATCTTGACACGATGATTATACACTGCGTTCCATATTTATAGATTTGCAGTAAATTAATAAAAGAAATGTTTAAAAAAACAATGACACACACGGCATGCGGAACATTGAAGGCTACAAGAATCTGTAATTATTGTAGTTTGATTGTATCGCAATTATTAAAGAAATGGCGAGCGAAAAATCTTACAAATGCTTCGTGCAAACACGTCAAAAGTGCAGGTCCACTTAAAAAATTGTCACTTAATTCTTTAAACTCAGCACAAATTTTAATGCATTTGGCATTAAAATAATAATATGAGTATTTACGGGATGTTGAATGTACTTTCTTTAAAACGTAATATAAAATATTGCTCCCCCCTTTCAGAAGAAACTTGAGCAAACGAGGAAACAGGAAAAATTAGACACGTGCTAGATGCAACAGTTTGTGGCACATGTAATCCAAAAATGTACAAAGATTTCAAACTGTACACTCAAATTTCCTATGGGTCATCAAAACTAGAATGGTCTTACCAAGTATAGTAAGAAACTCGAAACATTGAAATCCGTCAGTTTCAATAAAAACTCGAAACAAAAGCACCACGGGGTATGACTTGGCCTAAAGCCAAGAATTAGAAATCTAGAAACCCGAGGATGCCAAAACAGACTCTAGACAACGTAGTAGGAAGTCGGCCTAGAAGGAACCATACCCTTAGTCTACCTGTCACGCTCGAGTAATGATGAAACCTAGGTACAGCGTGTTAAAAGGGCACTGCAAATGAGGATGTTTATAGTCTGGATGGGGTAGTGGGAAAGGATCGAACGAAATGACTTTTTTATCAACGATGCCAAACAATAATAAACAAATCCAGCGACATCATTTTGACAAATGATTCTAAACTGATCGATCCGCGAAAGGATTACATTATCACTGGAAGAGTTACCGTTCGGACGTCAACGACGGAGTATACCTCAATGACGGAAGCGAGTTAATCTTCGTTAATGCAATTCTACCTGCCTGTCAAGATCCTCGAATATAAACAGGAGGGAAGCTAAGCAAGGAACAGGTATTTGCGGAGGGATATCCGGCTCTTCTTCAATGAAATTACAAAACCGGGCGCGATTTAATGCGTCGTCCGAAATACCAGAAGACTTTTAATTTTGTTAGAGAAAGTACAGACCAGGCGAAAATACGATACAAAAAAACAAACAACGGACGTAACTCAAGCTTTCATCGAAATGCATTTGCTGCATTAAATCTGCTTCCACCTAATAGGCTGCGACATCTACAGATATTGTATTACTTTGAAACGCATTAGTCGTGGTATTAATTATAAATCCAAAGTAATTCTCATTTCGACAACGAAGCGACTGCTATCAACGTAATTCACCGTGACGAATGCGTGCTCCGGTATCGATTCAAATAGAAAACCAAAACTCGTTACCAACTCGGCGAATTCTTTAAACAGCAAGTTCTGTTTAAAAAAAATCAAATAAAACTGACGACGAACTGATTTCGATCAACTTTATCAAAAAATAAATAAACTCCCGTGGAGGAACGAACATTAAAAAATCTCTGTCTCTTCTAATTCCAAAACAGATATCATTTGAAATTTTTAAATTCGGAAAAATTGATGCTCATTGTGAATTTCCCTCGATAATTGTTACACAATAGTCGACCAATTTTCCTTAAACAATTCAATGTGGTGAAATCTTATGAAAAAAGCGATGATTTCCTGCAAACCAACGATAGGTAATATGTGTAACGTGTTCATCGATTTTCACGGTGTGTCTAAAGGAACTAGAATCGGCCCTTGAGATTGAAACTGGCCGGGTGAATCATGCCCATCGCTACCAACAAGATTCAATTTGTAAGCGTCACTGTTTCCTCCGTGGAATTGAAAAGTCAGCTACGAATACGCCCTGGGAAACTTTTCGGAGATTCGGTGGAGAGTCTAATTATGGCGGTCGTTAGCGCAAGCGGGTTCAACGTTGATTCTGTTCCACCCTCTAACTTTTGTCGCGATACTTTTTCCTCGAGCCTTCCCACTTTCCCGGCTTCAATGTGTATATAACCATATTATCCATTGCATCTAAGGGTTTTACCGCGTCGGGATTACGGCGGAGATTAACTCTTAAATGCGCGAGGCAATTTTCTAAGCGGCGCCGTCGTCTGGACGTCCTTTGCCTGCAGATTCATTTCACCGTGGTTTCTAACGGTTAAACATCCGGTTGTTTACAGGCATTACGTGCCAGGCAAAAAAGTACCCGCCCAAGGGTAAGAAAATTATTTTCTGAAATTGTTACGGAACGAGCATTTTCAATTCTATTTCTAACCGCGACAATGACCAACGGTTCGTTAACATCGGGGCAAGTTAAGAGCAACATTTTAATTTCGTACCATGGATGGTCATTTTAAATATTAATTCGTTGCTTTGTTTCAACTTTCCTCGGATAACTTGAAGTTATAAAAGACTCCTTGAAGAGAAAACACTTGAAAAGTTTTACAGAACGTGCAAAAAAAAAGAAGAAGTTAATAGACACTTTGGCGTTTATTTTAATAATTTGTTTGAATGGTGAATATTCCTCTAACTAGTATTGAAAATGGTCTGTTATTTTTCGACAATCGTCTTGAATATCCTGCCATAGTTGTGACTTTGGAGAATAAAGTTTCTCTTGAACGTATCTGCAGACGTACACTATGGCTCAAAAGTATGTGGACAGTTCCCTAATTCTTATAACTATTTGAAAAAAATTATGAAATCGTTCGTAAATTTAATTTTATTTTATATATTCCAGTTCCAACAGCGTCGAAGGACATATTTTAATAATGTATACCTCACCGATAATTATGTAAAAGAATTATGTCTTCGTTTCCTCAACGTATCCACTGTGTGCTTTTATGATCACGTTTACCAGTTGTGCCATCTTGGCTATTAAGTTTTTCGTTAGTTCACTATTAAAACGATTCTATTCAGATTTTAGAATTTCCCGCATATGTTCAAATTTTGCACATCGTTTTCGAATTGGTTTAAGTATTTAAATGATCCCATAGTTATTCGATTTATTTCACGTCGGATGATTGGGATAGTCATTTCGTTATTTTTATATGAGAATCTTCTTGGAATTGCAGTAAATAATTTTTACAAATTTTCGAAGTACCAATGTTTCGTGTTGTGTCACGCATAAATGGAAAGTTATTACCAAATGTCCAATGTCCAGACGGAATTAGATGTTCTCTCAAAATGTCCAGATATCTTTTTTTTTCTTAAAATGTCGTTTATTTTCACTATTTCTCCTGTCACATTATTTCCAAAGCGTCACGGAACAACCTCCATGTTTTACTGTGGGCACCACAGAGTTGTCATTTAATTTTTCCGAAACTTTTCGACGAACAAAAACATACCGCTTTGACCCAAACACTTCAAACTTGGATTCATCGGTCCATAACACTTTTTCCCGCTCTTTCAATGCCAAATTTTTATGTCACTCAGCCCACTAAAGCCTCTCGTTTTATTTTGTTTCCGTAGCAATGTTTTTTTAACTACAATACAACCTTTAAGACCGCTCTCCATAAGATGCCCTTTCATCGTGGAAACCGAAATTATTTCATCCCTAGACCATGAATTTCTGGAACTATTTATAGCTTTATTATTATTATTATGTGGTGATCTTTTGTCACAGTTACTTTTCCAGGTCTTTCAGGTCTTTTTTTAGAGGAACAAATTGTTATAGCAACGTACAACGTAACTGATATTGTAGCTCACACAATATTTAAAAACTGCTACTTTCCTGCAATCGATCTTCACAGAAAACCCTTCTTTTGATAAAGTAATTTTATGTGAACACATTTCTGCATTTGTTTTCGTTCTTCTTCGTGCCCATCTTGCTTTCACAAGTATTCAAACTGAACTGATCTCGACAGAGCACCAGAGTGATCACTACGGTCTTCTAACAAAAATTATTGTAATATTTTAGGGTATTTTCACTTGAAATCGTATTTCAAAACGTTCGTGTTACTCTTAAGGAGACAGCAGACCTCACTCAAATGATGTAGTCATCGTAAACTGATAAACAGAACAATATAACGCAGTTTTTCGTTCATTGGATAGATTTTAATTTATTCAAGAGAATTTAATAATTAGTTTGCTAATTCAATGCCATTAGAATACATGACGTAGCTGTGGGCAATACAATTTACCAATGAATATTATCTAATAATTAAATTATACACTATATATCACAAATTTCATGAATACGGTAAGTGTCTACGTACTTATGTGCGGTTGTGTTTATAATTAATAATCGAGTGATGCTAGATCAGTTCATATAGCGTCCCCTCTACTACCTTTTCGTTCAACCTATGTATTTTGGGTAATTTCATCGAGAGCAATCCGGACATCTGGATGAAAATATATCGTCCTGGTGGAAATAAAAATTCGCATTTTTCTTAAATTGCTGAAGAATTTAGTGTCAAATGAGGCACGTTGCACTGTTCGATCAAGAATAAATGGTTGAAGGAAACGTTTGAACACCAAAGAATAATAACAGTTTTGATATCCAACTTTTATTATACCACATAGTCTTAGTTACAAACTTATTAAATTAGATTTACAAGAAAAGGATTTCAGTAGGCATTTTTTTGACATCCTGTATTCAACAGGATCGTAATTAACGGGCGATATCTAACGTTAAGTGTTCCCACGGGTACTTAATTATTTTCAATTCAATTACGCACATTTATTTTACGGATAAAAATGCTCGGAAAATATCGACACCATTTTTAACGTAAATACATTGAATAAAGGAACAAAACAGATTGCATTTTCCATCCGCATATTACTACAATGTCGATCCCACTTTACGATGCTGCATGTATTTCATTTTAATCCCAATAAAACGCTGGACAAACATTCCAGTTGATAAACGTTAAGTTTTCGATGAAATCTAAATGATTTTTTGGATATTTTTCTTTATTACAACGTTTTACATAATAAGAGCGGAGTTTCTAAGATCTTGAATTGATACTGCTCCAATTCGACACAATATTTCGCCTAATTTTTCATCAACCACTGATGATGAAATATAATCAGAAAGTTGAATGATTTCCATGGAACTCAAATTTTCCAAGTATTATTTGGATAATATATCAATTTTTAAAAATCTGAAAACTAAGTTGTTCTCACGAAATCGATCGACACTTATTCTACTTGTTAGTAGAAAACAAGTAACAAACGTTACTTACCCAAAGGGTACGATACATTTGAAATGTAAAACAATATATCTCCGCGATAACATTTCATTAATGTCAAGTCATAGCTAGTATTTGTTCAAGCGTACCGATAATTTGCGCGACGGAAGTCGTTGCAAAAGCTCAACCTAACCCAGAATGAGTCCTATTGCGGCAGATGTTGATGCGAGGATTTACTCACTGACAAGGGAAGGTCATACATAAATATAGTGTATGATGGGACCCGGGCAAAATTTCTAACTTACAGTCGAAATCATCTGAAATTTTTCCTCAGTAGCTAGTGCGAATTTGTATAATTCTAGGTTTATAAAACTCAGCAATCGCTCGAATCGCTGTATATAGGTGATTCCATAATGCGAAGCACATACATTCAGCCGTCAGAGTGACGATACCTCGCGAAATAAAGTGGGATTTATAGAGATTAAACTGTTCACGCGGGACTTTGTTTTCGATAAATTCCACGTCCATACTACACTTAGTTTTTCACAAGGAATCATCACCCCGAAGGTTGCACCGGCAATTATAACGGAACCCTGCGGAATAGGTCAAACGACCCAGATTTTTCGTTGTCCACAGTTCATTATGCAATTACGTTTAACGCGGGTACACGCGGAATCATATCCTTCTCTCGCCAAATCTAATTGTCGTTTCTAGCGCACTGGAATAACCGAAGCGTGTCAATGAAATATGCATCCACTTCGACGTCGTTCGAATGGAAATATGCAATTTATATAAATGAATTAATGAGTTATCTAAACCGCTTTCAACCTAGTTGACGACCAAAGCCCGGTCGATGTCCGTTGATTCGACGAACTCATGACGACGGGTGTCCCTGCGCATTGTCGAAGAAGGAAAACAAATTTGGCACTTTCAAGTTTATGCTTAATATCTGGAAAATCCTCACCGGCTGCACTAATTCGTCCTTATCTCCGAAGGTAACGTACCGCGAATGCCCTTTAGGATTATTATACCCGCAACGCTCCGCGTCTAGGTCGAAGGGTGAACGACAATCGCGGTTTGAAACAAGGGACGACAGGGTTGTGCGCGCGATTCCAACTCCTCTTCCATAAGATATCATGCTACCATAGCACCCATATACTCCCGGGCACACCCCCCGCATCGGTTATCAGCGTATTTACGCACACATGCACGCGCGTATATACTTTTAAGTCTATCTCACAGGCGCAGTGACATCTAATTTGCTCGCGAAACTTGCGTTTTCAGCTGAAATTATATTCTCGTTTCAGATAAGCGTCCATAACGAACATCCCACCGACTACCGCCGTAAGTCCGTTTCTCAATTCTCCCATACGAGAGGCGAGATATTAAAACGTGTCATTTGAATCAACCGCACGGGGGCAATCTTGGAAACGGCGCGGAGAAACGCTCGCGGTTATATTAAATTTTTGCTGCGTTTACAACCATCCGAGAACAAAGTGGCACGGTCGATTGTATTTTTAGAAAAATGTCAAGGTACATACACAGGGCGTTTCACAACCATCGTATTATGCGCTATCTACAATCTTCCCTGTATCCGTATAAGGCGAACATGTAGAGAAACATTTGTTGTTTGTCGCAAGCGTTAACGAATTACTTAAAATAACCAATAAAAAAAATAGAGCGTGTATAAATTGTTTTGGGGGCTGTTGTTCTGTAGTCACCTTCCACCACATCGCCTGGGTCCCTGATGCTGAGACAGTGTATACATACTATACATTGCACGCAGCATACAGTGTTATGCCGGCATAATGTATGGCGTATATTATTGGCTGAAGCAAAGTGGTGGGAGAGAATAACGGCGAGTGCGTGTCTAATGAAAATTAAAGTTTCGAATATCTCAGTAACGAGTGCGCCGATGACAAAGTGGTTTCATACGTTTTCTTCCTTGAGACACCCAGAAGAATGCCTAAACACCATAATTTCATGATTGGAATAAACTTTAGAACATGTAAATTAATTGAATAGCTATTTTACGCTAGTATTTTGCGGTCGATAATGATGTTCTGTACTGAATTAATCGTTATATTCAATATCAATACATGCCCAAAGTAGGTCTTATTGAAAACTGGAATAAATGATAGTGCTCGTTTCGTTGATACAAAAATGCTAAAACCTTTGTGAAAGCATGGTATCGAAGTTTTCTCTCTTAATTAGAATTTTTTTCATCAAACTCCGTTGATTCATTATCATATTCGGAATTTAAATTCCGATAGTGGTCAAAGTATGTGAAAAAAATCCAATATTAGGCTGTTCCAGTTATTTTCCCAACTTCGGGTAACGCAAATTTTACTCCCCTTGATTAAAAACATTATTTAAGGTAACTTTCTCCATTCTCTTTACAACGTTAATACACCAACAGTAATTAACAAAAACAATGGCGTACACTATTGGCGATAAAATCGTAAAACTCTATCGGCCTAGCATTAGGATTCTAAGGTGATCGAATACAGATTAAGTATGTCAGATCTTGAGTCACTGTTCAACCAAGTAGATAAGGCATTTCATATTAAATAAATAAACGATAACATCCATAAAGCATCGACGATTCCGAACGGAAAGGTATGATGGGGAAGGAATGATTGTAAATCGCAGCAGGTGGGATCCGATATCCGAAAAATATCCCGACATAAAATAAAGCATGGAAATCTGAATGGGAAAGACAGTCGTAACCCGAGACGAGGTGGAGAGGGAGACACGAGGAGACATGGTCTGTTTTCATCGTGAGATCGTGCCATCCCGAACGGCGTGTATTCGATCCGGGTACGGGGGGGGGAGGGGTGCCGGTGGATTCACGGGCACATACATAACCCGTATATCTCACCGATGCAACGACGTCTAATTTAGTCGCAGCCCTTGCATTTTCCGCTCTATATAAGGATTTTCCCCCGACGCCTGCAACGGCAGCGTCGCGCTGGATTATTGTGCGGACGAAACGAGTATTGCGCTGCAAATGACAATTTGTTAGAGTCCTCCGCGTTTTCTCTCCCCACCAGCGGGTGTTCACCGCGCTCCACCACCGGCACACCACCCATCCCCCTGCTTCGTTGAACCGGCACCCCGTGCTGGAAATATTTCAGGAGCAGCTCCCGGTTCTTGGCATCGTACGTTCCGCGAAAGAGGAAAATCGTGGGTGGGACCGTCCTGGCAGCTAGGGGGTGAACACCAGGAACGGGGGAATAACCGACGGCAGCGCCACCAGCACCGTCACTATAGTATTGCATTCTTTTGTCTCGTTTCTGCATGTGGAATTGCAACAGGATAGAAGGCTGACTGGATGGTAGTCGTGGTAGAGAGGGGAACTATCCAAGTGGTTCGGCGACGGGCCTGCACATCCCGGGCACCAGGGTGGGCAATATGATAAGGACGTATTTTAAGGTTCGATGAGCATCGGTTTTCCTCGTCCACCTTGTACTACCGATATACCGCATTCCTTCGGTACCTCTCAATATCGCCGAGTTCAATTGATCGTAACCCATTTTATATATTGGGGCGGTAAAAATGTCGCGTTTCCTTTTTTCTTTGCCCTCCCATCCACGAGGAACTCTTCTCAAACCTCAACCCCCTTCTCTTTCTTTCTTTCTTTTCATTTTCTCTGCCAGTCCTATTCTTTCTCCTTTTGCCGGTGTACCATCGTCTCTTTTACTTTGATTCCTTCCCTTCCCAACCGTGAACATTCGCACGGAAGGAAGCTGGACTTGAAATCTTTTTGAGACCGAATGATTGCGCCCGAAGGAATCCAATAAACGCAATCCATTGTTACTGCAACCCACGGCTAATTGCAACGGAGGGACCCCGAAGCATTCAATGAGAATCCGAACAAAATCTTTAAGAAAAGATATCGTAGAAAATGTGATTTACCTTGTCCCGATGCGATTCTTACATCGATGTCTTTTCTTTTCCTAGCCAATTGTCCAAAAATCTTATCCATCCAACCTGATCGTTTTGCATCCGGTCTTTAGTCGTGGCGCATTTACATGATTCAGGGGCGCAGAAAATATGTATATCCGGGGGCTTACAGCGATGCGTTCTATCAAAACGAACGATATGAAATACTGAAACCGTAAACAAAAAGGACACGTGGCCTCGGTGCTCGCGCCCCGAGTACCCCATTCGTACCATTGAAATTTCCAAATAAAACGACTCACCGTACCGTTTCTTTCCGATCGTCGAAACATCCAACAGACACACGCACCCCGAAGAATGAATCCCAACGGGGTTGAAAGTTCGCGACAAAAGGTATCCAATAAACACGCTAGCATTGTTACTGCAAGCTCGAGCTAATTGTTGGGGAAAAGGAGCCACGAGATCGTTAAGATCGATCTGATTTTTCTTCGGGGCGCTTCAACCCGGCTCGGCCTCGAGCTTTTCGGTGCATGCTGGAAAGAGATACGAATCCAATTTCAAAAGAGAAGGGAAACGCATTCTTTAGATGCATATTCCCCTCGAATTGTCCAATGAATCTCCTTTGTCGAGTACATCTTTTAAAGAGGCTTTTGTAGCTTTTGTACAAATGGACGTGAGTAATGTTTAGTGATATTTATGTTCGGTGTGTGAATAGGGGGTACGCGACAAAACGTAGATACTTCTTGGCACGGAATTTCGTAGCCGGTATTCAATATCAAAGGAACACTGCACCATTTACGTTCTATTTTTTTCTTCTTTTTCCTTCCTTCCGCTTTTTTTCCCCGCTGCAATATTTAAACCCTTTCACGGTGTTATCGTACACCGCGTTTGACGTGTGAAAACGATCGTACTGGCTAGGCTGGCGGCACGAAATCGAGAAAACTATGGCCAATTGAAAAACTTCCGTGCCCCGATAAGTTTAACAGAAACATTTTATGTAACGGAATAGTTTGATCGCGATTGCCGACTCTTTTCGCCAGTTCGAATTCGCAGCCTTCTTAGTATTCATTCTGCTCCTTGTACTTTAGTATCTGACGATACTAAAAGAATTTCAGAGGAGATTACCAAGTTACTTCGGGGGCGGAATACAAAAGTGTGCGGTGAAGAAATCACAATAGAACGGAGAGGAAGAAATGATTTCGAAATATTTCGGACTTTTCAACGATCGCGAGTCCCTTTCCAGTCTTGCCTCTGGTAATTCCCGCTCATCAGCCTCGGCACTTAATTACGTGTTACTTGTCGCCGCATCGTATGAATATTAATTGTAACGCGCGATCGACCAACCAGCTCGGCGTATCTGAGAAAAATGTTTTCTACGCGAGCGAACCGATTGCTACGGTCCCGGCATACGCTCGCTAGGGTTCTTACGGGATTTTCGGGGGAATACCAAACGCATTCGGTGAAAACGCTGATATAATATGCACCACACTGCGGGTAGTTGAAAATAACAATAGCTCCTATCTGCGCACGTAGCCTGCATATCTGCATTTGCTGCGGCATTCGGAAGATTTTGTATTAATATTGTCGCTGCAAACGTCTCTATTATATTCCATTTTGATTCACCCACGAGGGTGCGCACTACGAGTACGAAATCATGCTCGCATAATCGATAAAGCATAATCTAAATTTTAGTCCCAGCAGTTTATGGTAAAATACTGGATGTCCCCTACGTTCACGTTGCAATTTAAAAAGTTGTAGGGGACCCCAGCCAGTCACCTGAGGATAAGTGAAATTTTTTGTTCCGTCAGTGAAATCTCCTCTCCCGGAGTGCCTGGGTGAAAATACCTCCGACATCGGTCGTTTCAAGTCTAATATGGTATCGTGTGATTATTCAAAAATCCCTGGAGAAGAAACATTCAATTTTCTTCGCATCTATCACATTAACGCTAGAACTACCAAGTCAGTCAAAAAGACTAGTTCCTAATTTCTAATAAAAATCATAAATTTAGAAAGGTGCGTTTTCTAAAGTTCTTCATAACTATGATTTTATATGTAAATCATTAAATCGGTCAATTTGCTATCCTCCTTTACTTCCCTTGTTTCAAACATATGTATCTAATGTTTTTAGATATACCGAATTAATCCTCGGTAGTTCTAGTGTTAAACATCTTTGTGCACTGTGTCCTTCATACCGTGCGAATGTAATTTGGTACCATAACATTCTTCAGTCGAGTCAACGAGTGATTTTTTTATTGTCGACGATCGGACATAACCGGATGTATAAGTCATTTCAAAATGGGCAGAGTTACAGGGCGGTCGGAGAGCAGAAACGAAGTTCGTGCTCGAACACGGCTCGGTGATTCGGTGGCCGGTAGAGCGAGGACCCTGGCGATGAAATGACGCGACGAAATCGGACAACAGGACTACCAACGCCGCGACGCACAGCCGGAACAGTGGAAAAGTTCGGCAACGTCGGAGGAAACGGATAAAGGTATTGGCGCGGCGTGGCTAACGGGTGTTTACGCGCGAAAGCTTTCGTGACAGACGCGCTTTTTGTACGCGCGCGCGATGCACAAAGTACAAGCCCTTTTGACTCCGGGCAAGAAAAGCACAATCCTCGGTAACACGAGTTTCTTTCGCGAAGAACGGTACACCCTGATGAGACAATTTAACGAAATTCGGATTACATTCCACGGAGTCCTGTGAGATGTTGCAAAGAACATTCGGTTAATTACAAGAAACCCGTTAATTACAAGTTTGCATGGGTACAAGGAAAGCAAAGTTTTGCGTCAGTGAAAATGCATAAATAATTAAAATCTTATCGTTCTCCCTAGCGTCCACCTTATCCAGGTTCCCCAACGTCCTACGGAAGAAAACTTAATCCCCCACCACTTACCCTGGTCCGGTCATACGAATACATCATTGGTCCTTAGCAAAGTGGTGGTAAAAGCAAATTTATTCGCGACTAATCTTAGCCTGGCTGCAAGATTTTTGCAAAAGTCTTTTGCGCGAAACGTTGATGCTATGAAAGTGGAAAAGTTTTCAACAAGTACGAGGAAACTGGAAATAAAATGAAGTAACTAAAATGAATAAGTAGTGAACCGGTTCATTGCCAGATAGATCGCTTGGAATTCACTATTGTTTCGAAACTCGTTTCATCTCCTTTCCGAACTATGACGCGGGGGCAGACTTTGCCGGTCGTGAAATTCGACCTCCGCGGTTGCGCAATTAATCATTTTAAATCGCCCGACACAAGAGGGAACCCCATGCATCGGGATCCCGGGTTTTGTTTACCGGAGTGACTGTAGCGTTTTTTGTCAGCCGCGGATAGGGGAAGTTTTGCCGCGAGTCAAACGAGAAGTGTTTCGCTAGTGAAAAATAAGTTAAGCACGACACTCAGGCTGGTGCCAAGGAATGCCAGTTGCCAAACGACTGAAGTTGCAGCGAAATAATGAGTTTTTGCTACCGGATATGAGACAAAGCAAAACGTAAGATGCGATCTACTCGCTGCTTCATAATCGTAAGAATTAATTAAAATGGCATTCTCGTCGTGTTTTTTTCCAACTATTTACAACCCGTTTGTTCCACCACCACCACCACCACCACCACCCCCCCCCCCCTCCTCTTCCCCCAGATCTTTTTTTAGTCGGTTCTCGATGTACGTAAGTAATGATAATAGCATTTCCGACGTAACAACGATTTCTATTAGAACGGCAAGCAGGTCGTGAATACATTTTAACCCATGGCTGTTCCCACTGGCGGATTAAAGTGCATACTTCTCTCGGTGTAATTAAAAGATTACGATCAAAAAGCTTTTGCTTACCTAGGCGCCCGACGTGCTTCCCGTTGAAGTAATTTGCAAGTTGGGTGACTCTAGTCTCACTTCGCGACGCTATAGATGTGTGTAACGAGTGATAAAAATAAAAAAAGGGAGGGGGGGGGGAGAACTTTGATAAAATACCAAAGGGATATCGTCACCGTTAAAGAAGCGGCACGTGAAAAGTCACATTACGGGGGGTCGGACGTTTCGTATGAAAATTATCATTTTTTATCCGAGGGATGAAAGAACACGCGTAACACGCTGTCGGTGCACTTTTATGAAAAGAAACGAAAAGAAAAGGGAATCGTACGTACATTCAACGTTGAAGCAGGTAGCAAACTACCACCTAATTCCGGCATCGATCGCGAATTTTCGACGCGGCGCCAACAAAACCGCGTCGAATTACAATCACCGTGTTTAGCCAGGCGGCTGCCGCTGTTTACCACCAAGGAAATTAATAATTGTGTCCCGTCGATTACATCGTAATTAAGAAAATATCCATAATGTAATTCCATCAACTGCTTTATTATCGCCGTGATTTTAGTTTACATTCCTGCGGTCAAGTTGCTTAACCACCTGCTCAATCAAGCTCATCCCTCCCCACACCCCTGTGTGCACTCTTCGACTCACTTAGTTTCTCGGCCTCAAACTCAACTGCGCCCATCCCCCTTTACACAAGGACCATCCTTTACTCTTCGAGGGACCGTAATTGCTTCCGTTTCACGTTCAACATTAAATAAAACACACTCCAGGTTGCTTAATCGCACAGCCAGGCGTCCACAATACAACGTATCGGCTTGGATTTCACGCGTTTAACCCGCCGGCTGTTGAATTTTCCCAGAGGATGGCGGGGTAGAGGGATGTCAGGTCATCACTCGACGCTCGTTACCGAGGAAATTATCAACCAAGTGTTTTGGAATCGTTAAGAAAGGACATACTGCCGTCACGGTTCCAAAAAATCTGTTTTTTAATTTTTTTCTCAATACGGATGAACGCAAATGAGTGGTAGAAAATGCGGAAAATTAGTTTCGTCTTAGCGGATGATGATTTTAGATTCGTAAGAAATAAAAGTGTGACCATTTACAGAAATTTTGAAGTCCAACGATAAATATCGATAACTAATTAATTTTGTCGTGGTGTTTGTTCAGTGAGAAACGTGAATTTTGTAATTTCGGAAGATTCGACAATGTATTGACCCACACTACCTTCGACCATCAAAGCGATTTAATTCGCGCAGTCTAATTCGCACGTTCGCATCAACCACTTGATGCACATTTAGATCGAATAATTACAACTCTCGTGAATTAACATAGGCCCCTTTCCGTAATTTAATGCGTGAACATGGAGAACTTTCGAGTGATCCTCCCGCGAACATTTAGTGCTTTCCAGTGTATTATCTTCCCTCCACGATTACGCTCAAGTTATGAACCATTTTTCAAAATTTAGCTCTTTCCTCCGTAAATGTGCGGCTAACTAATTGCTAATTATTGAGGATAAAAATGAACGAGTCCAAGAGAAAGTTAGATAAAAAAAAAGACAGCATCTGTGATTATTAATTACTTGCACGGGAACTGTAACGATCTGATCGATGAGCTAAAGAAAAATCTAAAATACCAGGTGAATTTTCGCACTCTACAATAGAACGGGGATTGAACATTTTCTCATTTTGGCGATATATTAGAATAGGCAAAAATGAGCTGCGCGAGTCGCAGAAGAAACGCAATATCAGTCTGCATGTTTCGCGTGTTTCTTGAATGACAGGTGAGCGGTGTCTCGCAGCCATAGGTAAATTGAATTTATTTTTATTCCGTTTTATTTACACGGTCGGCGTCCATTATCCGCCCTTGCAGCTAATGCAGGAATTGAATTGCCCAGTGGCAAAAGCCGCAGAGTATACCGACCACATAATTTCGTTCGTCGCGAGGGAAAATGAGGGGTTTTTAACTTGTTTACCCATTGCGGTTCTAACGAGACCGTCGTACCATCATTGTTTCACGGGGATCGCCTGGACACGCAGTAGAGTGCGTAGAGAGATCAACCAAAAAGTGATAGGCACGCACCAATTGTTTCGCTAATGACGTTATAGAGCACCATTTGATCGCCGTCGACGGACAGAAGCTTGTCTTTTTGTTCAACGCGGTTGGTGCTAATTAAATATTTCAACCGCATTGAAAATAGTAATTTTAAATTTCAAAATATGAACTTAATCATTAATCGCCACCTGCGTCGGGCTAAATTATTGGATAACTTTTTTAGATAAATACGGTTGCTGAAACTATGCGGGGATTAAAACCAGGACCCCACACTGTGCATCTAAAAATCAGCAAATAGTTTTTGTTTTTCTCTGTCATTTCAAGGAAGTAAATCTTTTTTTACGGCAAATGCTCCCATTCCCATATAATCAACCTCCAATTTACTGGTGTAAATAGTTATTCGTTTTTTTTGGATTACAATTAAGCGTTCTAAATGTTATTATACGGGGAAAGATAAAAAAAGTCATCAAAAGTATGTTACGGTAGGATATAGGAGCGTATGGACTACGAGGTGTTAATCAGGATGTAAGTTAATTAAAATGGCTGCCCGGCATACTGCAAAACTACGTGAAATGTGTTTTCAGCATCGCCAACAGTTAAACGCAACCATATACATGTATGTATATCATAAATAAAAGTCGATTCTACCGTGAATAATTATTGTTGTTCTGTTTGATTTAAGTTAGTGCACATAACGAATGGTTAATTCCTAGGTGAGGTTATTGGTATTGTAATATGCACATCGGCTAATTAATCTCGTGGGCACCGAATAGTTACTGAAACGCGAACTTTAAATCCCTTCGAGATTATACCGGTTGGCGCAGCTACACGGTCACATTATGCAAACGCTGAACAGAAAAGACTAATGTAGCGTCGCATGAATGGCTCGCATCATTCGGTAATTGATCTAACAAGTAATCTAGCAACTTGTATGCTGCATATTCGGAATAAGTTTTTCGGTTAATTATCAAAATTGCTAACGCAACTTACGAATGCTACAGGTTGTCCCTGTTCTCGATCTAAAGTGTTATTTCCACACCTAACGCTAATTACAGTCCCGCTTTAATGGTTCCCGCGAGGTGGACGTATTACTATAGTCACAAAATTTCCGTCGTTTTACGTTAGACACGGAGCATTTCGCGCGCCCCTAAATCGTAAAAGGTAACGAACGACTCGTTGTCAACCTGTCAAAGCTTTGTCGAAGATGCAAATCATTTTATGAATAAATCCTACCGAATTTTTATGGTACACCACACACACGTTAAATAAATCCTTTTTTTCGCAAAACCAGAAATGCTTCACCTCGCGCCGTAAGACAATATTCCCCAATTTTATAGTAAATTCGATGTATAAATTTTGTTTAGTAATACTGCATCATTACTCGTCGATTTACATTCTTCGTTCATTTAATCAAGAAGAAAATAACTTTTGTCATGCGTTACGCGAGGCAATTTTTAACTCCCAAGAGTAGTGGACATACTTCGACCATGCGATGTAACGATCCTACATAAATAAATCACTACTTTATACTGTATACTTTATACATCGTTAATGTTACATTACGAAATTAAAAAATTACCAGACACAAGGCTCAAGTGAGCTCTGAGGACCCGGATCTATTAACTTGAGATGACTCCGCCAACCTGTCACGCTGCCTATTGGTATATTGGTATGCCATTAAATATGAAGTTTGTGAACGGTCACTTCAAACGACAGAAATAACTATATATTAGGGGGACCGGAAAGTAATGTCGTTTTCTTACATTCAATTCCAACAGATTCATTTTTAATGAGTTTACTTTTAATCAATGATGTAATTACCCTCATTATCAACAACCTTTTGCCATCTAGTGTGCAAATTTTCAATGCCAGATCGGTACAAATTAATTGGTTTTTCAGCAGAATATCCAGAGATAGGATTTCGGAGACCATCCAAATTTGCAAATCTTTTACCAATTAAAAAGTGTTGCAGCGATCGGACTAAATGAAAATCCGATGGTGTAACATTGGGGGAGTATGGTGGGTGAGGCAGTACCTCCCACCCCAATTCATTTATTTTTTTGAGGGTTCTTCTTACACTGTGCGGTCTTGCATTGTCGTGTTGCAGAATAACGCCCTGTCTGTTGACAAACGCTAGCCACTTTTGAATTAGAGATTGATTTACTCGATCCAATTGTTCACAGTAAAGGTCTGCATTCACGGTTTATCCAGACTTCAGCACTTCAAAATTAACAACACCGCGAATACTCCACCAAACACACAAAAGCGCCTTTTTGGGGTGTAAACCTGGTTTAGCATTACTACGTGGTGATTCATTTGGAGAACCGCTGCTTTTTGCGTTTTGGATTATCATACAGGACCCATTTTTCGTTTCCAGTGGTCAAGCGATCAAAAAAGGGTTCTGCATTGTGCCGTTGAAGCAATGAGTTGCATGTGGTGCATCGGTTAGATTTGTTCTCTTCGGACAGATTATGGGGGCCCAAACACCTGCCCCGCTTACTTTCCCAATCTGCTGCAAATGTTCTTGGATGGTCGAACAAGGTTGCTTAAGACTATTTGACAATTCCTCAATTGTCTGACAGTGATTTGCTTCCACATCTGCCCTTAAAATGTCATGCGCAGAAACGACATTACTTTCCAGTCCCCCTAATACTTTGAAAAAACAAGGACCTGTCGAAGCAGCGAAACTAATAGGATAACAACGTTTCTAATTTGTGACTCACCTATCTCCTGATTCGTTATCCTGGCACGGCATGCTGTAAAAGCGGCGAGGACAAGAAGAATTGACAGGAGCATCCGAATGGAGGCGGACATCTCAGCCCGGTGCATCTCGACGCCTCAATGTCACGTCACCGTCACGTCAGCGTCGCCGTCACCACGTCACCGTCACGTCACTCGTAGTTCTCGCAAGTGACACGAGTCCTTCTGCCTCTCTCTTTTCGTCAGCGGCACGGTCCAACTCCCTTTGAAAAAGGGTTAGCACGAGCCGCCCTTGTCTGGGGTTCTCGTGCTCTTCGTTTTCCACCGCAGCCAGGAGCTTCCTTCTCCTACTCTACCAGCGAAGAGAGTTCCCAGCTTCTGATGCTCCTCCACCTCTTTTCACCGTGCTAACTCGCGCCAGGCTCTCTCGAAACCACTTTCTGCGACTCAAACTCTCATCTGTCGATTGCCAGGGGTTTCCTTCTCTTTTTCCCCCCGTTACTTTCTCACTCCCTTATGTATTTCTATCTCCCTTTAACCTGCCACGGTACACTCGTCTTCTTAGGGCCCTCCACTCATCCAGGCGGCGTACTTTTGTGCGCGCAATGTAACCCCCCCGGTACTCCTTTGGTTTCTTCCGTGGCCCTTCAGCACCTTCGAACAGAAAATCGTATCGCCATTTGTCAGATCGATGCCACGTATATAAGCATGTAACGATATACCCTTATCGGGGGACGCGCGGGAACGTTTGATTAAATATCAACGCGACAAAAGAGAGTCAACGTGCGAGCAGGATTTTATGAAATTCAATTGATGCGTTTCACGCGGCACGTGATGGACAGTGAAAAACATCCGCTCGTATCGCCCGGTCGGCAACGGATCTGGCGCGACGATATTTACGTATGGATGTACCCCCGTTGGACGGTCTACCGGATTAAATTATTCTATCCCGTTATCGGGTTATACATATAGCCCCGAATTCAAAAACTCTTCGTCCGTATCACATATTTATGACGCGCGCAGTTAATTGATCACGTGTTCATTGTGTTTGACTAGCGTTTCATGCTTGTCAAACAATAATCCTGTTGTCTTTCCGTCGAACGGTACGTGTGTCTCTGGCACATCGAAAACCATCGACTTTACGACAAACGTTATTGATACGGTTTAAAGGGGCGGGGGGTTAAAGTGCAATATAAATACTGTTCTGCCCAAAATACAGCGGTCTCATCAAAATCAATGGTCCACAAAAGCAAGGGCAATAAAGTGCCATCGAAACAGGACCGACTTGCATAGATTTACCATGACGCCGATGTAGTGTACAGAATACCATGCAAAATTATGCATGCATCCTCCCCTAAATCACGTTACCGTCCTCCCCTAACTTTTAAGTTTAACTTAACATCTGTACAATTTTTGTATTTGACGAAAAATTGAATTTTTTTTGTCTTCCACACTTTTCTAGGTAAGATCGAACGTTAATGTCTCCTGTCCGTCCCACTTCCCCGATAGAAATATAAATATTGATAATTCACACAAAGAAAAAAATTCGAAAAAAACCACTTCACCCACGCGGTATTTGAACTCGAGCTGCTGAGTCAAGGGTCCTTGCGGCTGGTCGCTGCGACACTGGAGTCATTAAATTTCGCGCAAAATTTTCGATGCTTCAACGTACATAGTAGAGACAAATTAATTTTTTCTAACACACCTATTGAGTAACCAGAAATATCACACCGCATTTTTTCACTCCTTTCATGAAGGTATCACATCGGGAAAAAAAAGTGTGTGCGAGAATCGACGACGTTAAAAACTCAAAATTCTGCAAAAAATGTAGACCTTGTATTTAACTTAATATTTAATACGCTTTATATACTCGTCGTCGGTTAAAAGTTACGCATAATCACATAAAATATCTTCGTCTCCACGCTTCCGAAGGCTTCTCTACATGCCACTGGCAGAAGCGAGCACGCCGGAATAACCAAACAATACGCATTATACAAGGCCCAACTTCGAATGTAAGCCCTTCCCCGGATAGGTATTACAAATCGAGCTTCGATTCCCAAACTTGGCGCAGTTTCTTGGTTACAGTTAGCCCCATTATCATAGCAAGATTTACGACCGACAAACCGTACTCGTCGTTGCGTAGAATGCGGATCTTTTCGCGCGGCTCGAATATTGCAAGAACGATATCGAGTGCAAACGTTAACACGCGAATTTCAGTCGATCGCACCGCCATTCATGTTTTCCACCTTTCACCTTCCGCCCAACCCGTCGTCGCTTTCCACCCCTCCCCCCCTCCAACCACGTCCCAGATTGTTCTGTCTCACCCGCTCTCACCCCCTGTGAATCCTATTCTGCTGATTCTCCTGTCTCGCGTGCGGGGGTTCGTATTTCTGTTCAAACAGCGATTCCACACCCGCCGCTTGCCGCTGGAATTCTCGATCCCCCAGTGTCGCTTGCTGACGTTATGCATTCGTTGTAATCGCGTCCCCGTTTTTTGTCGACGGCTCGCGAGTGGAGTTTTCGAAAATGTCACCGCCGACTGCGTCCGACGGGTGGCGCGGCTTTGGGAGTGGAATTCCTTTTCTCCTATTTTTTTTTTATTTTTATTTTTTACACCAGCGAGAGGAGTTTCAACGCTTCCCACGCGAGCCGAGAAACATTGTCGCGCGATCCAATTACTTCGGGTGTGCATAATTCGGGTACAGAAATTTCGGGGGTGCACAATGAAACTTTTCGGGAAGAATATATAATTTATGGATAAATACCGTAACATTTTATACGGTGGGTAAAATAAATGATTAAATGCTCTTCAATTTAGCGCGGCCAGGCGGATTGATGACGTAAGCTCGACGTGTTTGTGAATTTTTAAGAAATCCTATCGAATTTAGATCACTTTAATGCAGAAACTCGTGAAATTGAATAATTCATATTTGAAATGGGCTTATTTATTAAACGAGCAAGGGGACGGAAAGGTAAATTAGACCGTCCGGTTTCCGTTCGCTGTCCGATGCCATAAATATGTTGCGTGAATTTAATAGGGTATCGAAAACTTCATTAACGCTCTAATAGTAATTTAATCAAGGATTTGTTAATAATATCCAATTACATTAACTGAACCGAGATGCACTACACTTACAGGCAAATTGCCCTTCAAAATATATAGTTATATTAACTACTTTCAAGCACGAACGACTATCGTCGCAATTTGTACAATCGTTATTCTAAAAACTGTAGCTGTGTGCGTATGCATATAAAATACCAAATTCTAACGAAATGGAAATTCTGAAATTCGAAAAAAAATTAGCGTTCTCATGGGGAAGTGTGACAGATACGTACAATTACTGATCTCTTCTCGATCCTGAATGGCGACCATTCAACATTTAAAGAAATTCTTATCTTTGATAATTATCATAGCAATTCTTTAAAATTTTAAAAAGTCTCAGTTTCAAAGTAGCAATTATATAAACCTTTTATTACCAACGAACGACGACTGCATGATTAAAAACCTTTCTCTTTAAAATCCGCGTGATCTTCAAAAATTTCAACAATTTCCATTAATCGACAGATCCGTGAGTATTTCGAAACGAACACACGGGTCTCGTCACGGGGAATTAATATCCGTTAACGGATCAGCAGAATTCTTGTTCAACACTCCGTACGTGCCAGGGTGCAAAATACCACGGATTCTTAGGAGAGGTCCCAGTTGGAATCTCCCGACGAAACACCATAATGCGCGGAATGTAATCGACTAGCTAACCCGAGATTTCCATGTAAATGCATCGACGCACGTGGAACTATTCGGTGGTCACTGCGAGGTTGAGATTGAACCCTAACGATCCTCTCTTCACTGATCTCTATACGCCCATAAACGTGCTGCCGCAATAAGAGCGGGCTTGACAATAGGTGAATCCGACGGCCACGGGAATTCGATTGCGCTAGATATGCACTTCAAATGCAACGTCAGTCTTTCAGCCCGCAGGAAAAGCCCGGAGCACTGTAAGCATCCCCCTTTTATGCCGCGTTTTGCGCTTTATGAATATTCTTTGAATTTTAATGCACTTTTTGACGATCATCATTCAAGTGGATTTGGAAGATCGTCGTTGGGACGCTTTGGCCGTCGCGACGCCTCTTGGCACGGTGTACACGGGGTCGTGCTTAAAATTCGAAAAAACATCCCGCGAAAAATTTAGGGGTAACTGATGATATTAGTTGTATAACTAGGCGATTCGAAAGTATGCGAAATTAATTTAGGTGACGCCAGGGTTTTCTTTGTCGCTTAATGTTTTGATACACTTGTTGCAAGAGTAGAAGACATTTTTACTTGATGTTGCCACGTGTTTCTCAATTTTTACAATGGGTGTTTTAAACAGTAGATAAAAAATAAGCGCATTTTATCGTCAACACTTAATTTTACTCACACACGAAATCACATTCTGCGATTAAGATTGCATAAGTGCCGCGCTTTAAAAGGTTTACTTGTTTGTAATTTTGCGGTTGTTTAATTTGAAAGTTTAACTTAATTTTTCATGGGCAAATAAACAAGAAAACCCGTAATTTTTGTAAAACTCCAAATTTATTAATGACATCCACTTCCTTTATTAATAATCTGTTCTTCTGCGGAATTAAATTCCACCATTATTATTGTTATTAACTATGCGTGTCGTCTGTTATTTTAAATTCTTTTAAAAATAATTTGAGAAACAGTTAAATAGTAAAAAAAAGTGTTTACAAAATATTAATCAATAATAAAAAAAGTTTTTACTCAAAACGAATGCACACACAAAATGGAAATTTATTGGAGTACCTTTATAAATATAAAATTAAAAAATATTCAAATGGTCTGAAATTCGAAATTGCGAGAACCAAAATTTGTCAAGCTTGGAAACTCTGGGTCGATATTAATAACGAACACCGAATTCCGTACATTTTACGCATGAAAACCGCAAGCCGCATGAATTTTTAAAAAATCCTCCTGCTTTGAAAACCAAAAATCCTGGTGATCTAACCCAAACTTCACTTTTTCATAAATTTTATCAAGATTGGTTTACGGATTCTTGAGCGATATCGTATACTCACGCAAACATAATTTTGATAAAAGTTCTCCCAAAATTACTGGCGCCAATTTGAATCAAAAGAAAATGAAACGTAATTATATTTCAATGGACAGGTATATGTTACAAGAGCGGCACTGTTCCTTAGAAAAAAAGAATTCCCTCTTATTTGCAACCGCAAACGATCTAAATTGTTTCCTTCGTGTGGACCTCTTAAGAAAATTACTGGTTAACGAGTGACAAGTGCCTAATTTAGGTCCCTTAACCGTGACTCCAACTATTCTTGGTATTATAATACCTATTCATCGGGTAACATGCGATTTTCACTTCAAACGAATTTCCAAATCTCTCGAATTTCGTTCTCAAAGAATACATTTGCCAGGCACGATTTACCTGCTGAGAAAACAAATCCGGTTTCTCGAAAATCATCCGCAAACTTATTCTCAAATTACTTTCTTTTCTTTCTATAGTTTTAGTAAAATCATTAAACCCGTAAGAAAGCGGCACTTATTAAATCGAACAACTTTCCAAGGTCAATTCATATTTCGGTCAGATTGTTTATAAAAATTTGTACAAAAAAAAGTTGATAATTTTGGAGACCTACGGAATTATAGAGAGCTGCTTCAAGAAATTTGTTTTAATTAATTAGTGGTCCTAACGATAATAAAACATATAAGTACAAAGCAAAACGAATATAGAAAAACAAATTCTCTAAATTTCGAACTACCAAAAAACCTTTTTTAAATTTCGAACATTTTTCTTGACAAATTTACAATAAATCAATAAACCACATACGTCCAATTATTTCTTATTTATTCCGCGCCAACGGTTAGCTAAGGAAGTCTTATTTCGCTAAAAACTGGTTGTCTTAGTAAAAAGGTATCTGTCTATTCTAAGAAAAAAATTAACCGCCAAGTGGATAACAAGAAACGTTCAGTTTAGACGTGAAGAAACAAGACTGTGACGAATCATAACCGTATCTTTGCTCCCTGGCTTCCGAAAACTGGGTTGCAGGCATCTTTACGCCGTATTAGATGCAACTGCTGGAAAAATGGGTAAGCGCGACAGAGAACGGAAGCGATGACAGGAGGACAGACGTGAATAACGACTATTCTTCCCCACTCAATTTCGCCAAATCGCGAATGGAACAGTCACCGTTTGCTGTTATTTTTATTATTATTATCGTGGATTGTTTTCCATTGATCGACAGCTTGCACAGTGGACCAGATTAGATAGCGTCATTTGACCATCGACAACGTAATTGAGAGAAACACCCCTCGTTTTTAACTCGAGTTTCAATCGCGCCCAAGTAATTCAGCGGCTAAAGTTTCCCCGGTCTACGTTCACTGAGGCCGAAGAGTCTATTTCGTCAACGCAAACGTGCGTCCGTTGATTAAAAACAACAAAAGAAAACGAAAAAGAGCATCCAGGACTGGGGACACTGTTTTCAATTTCAAAGACCTTCTCCTTTATTTACGCTCACCTTTGTGTCACGGTCGAAATTGCTCGATCGCTAGAGTTCCGTAGAACAGATACCGAAGGTCACAAGTTACATAATTTCCAGGTGTCGCAAAGTTTGTCGGAAGTCATAATGGATAGTCCTCCACGATCAGCTTCCGGGGATTTTCTTCCCCCCAATTAGCGGGCCGTTAATCTTGCCACTTATTCCAGACACGTCACGGTAACTCGTCACTCTAACGTGGATACACTCTATTCAAACCGGCAGTCTTGCGTCTCATCCGACAAATCCCATGGAAAATCCAAGAAAACCTTTGGCAAATTGTCTCTCGATCACAACACATGCACGCGCACACATTCATCCACACACTTTATTAACGGCAAGTTCCTCGCACTCGGTTAACCGGCAACTTCCTGCGTTACAACTTGTTGAAAAGTTCAAACGATCGATTTCGCAACGCCGGCACGCGTGTCATCACGACTTTCCGCACGATCCGCATAGTCCCAGTATCTCCAGCGAATCAGTTACAAGGGTGGTTCGGCGAAATGTGCAGTGTTTGCCGCGTCAAACCATAGCCATCTCGGTTCTCCAGCCTATTGTCCAGAGTCGCTTGCCACGCGGATAATACATTATCCCCTGAGACAGGCCAATATTACCACCGTACCACCTTAGGCCTTGCCGAAGGCCCGCCGCGTGTAATCAGTGTATATTTGCATGAAACCTAGAAACCCGGTGTTCCCGTGCCCACTGTTTCATTCATAATCTCAAGGTTCCAACCTGACCTTCTTCGTCACAAACAATATATTCGCATGTCTCAACCCTGATCCGACCTATGTCAAACAAAGAAAAACTTTATAGAACGACGAGAATTCGCATGACAATTTCAAACACCTAGTTTATACTCGGGTACATTCGACGTCCGGATTGGAAGTTAATGCTTTCGCGCCCGGTTGACGTATCGTCTTTTTTCCTTTATCCTTGTCGCACGGTAGCCTGTGTCTCGCTCGCGCTCGTTCAACCCCCTACGGAAGGCAGGCACAGGAAGCTAGAGGTCGTATTGCAAGGACTGCACGGTAATCACTGAGAGCCGCGTTCCGTGAGACACGAGGCGCGCGCCGCTTCCCCGACGGAGTGCGCCCGGAAACACCCGAGTACACCCGATCGGCCACGAGTCCTGTCCACAGAACCAAAAGACACGCTGCCCGTATACTGACAATCGGACCTATTCCCCCTGTCCCCCCTGTCGGAACACGCCGGTCTCCAGCCGCGAGATTTCCTTCTCGCGGCTTACGAGGATGCGTGTGTTCTCAGCCGAGCGAAAGCACACCCCACCGGGAATCCCCCACTCTTATCGATGCAGACGACCGTTCGCCGTGAAACACAGGGCACCAAGGTGCGCCGAACTATGTTGTATTTCGGGACTTTGAAAGAATATGCCCCGGTGCGTCCCACACTTTTACGGACTTTTTTTTTAGCTGTTGATTTCGAGCGCCGAGGGAAATTGCGAAAAAGATTATTCTTCTTCTTCTTCTTCTTTATAGTCGCATCAACGTCTAGGTATAATTGCATTTCTATTTTGTTATAGTCATACAGAATTTATACCAGATCACCATACGAAATGTGTACGAGTTACTTAAATTACGTTCTTCACTTTTTTAGGGTCGGTTAGGGCACTTTTTAGGTCACTTGAAATGTTATAATCAGATCTCGATCTATTGTACCTGCTGCAGTCTATAATTACATGTTCTATCGTTATCGGTACTTCACATGAAGGGCATATCCTTTGGTCTTGTTTATCTAATGTTCGTTGGGGTGGAACTATGTTGCTTGATTTTTTTGGTGAATCAGATTATTCTTCGGTGAGATATCCGGCACCAACTTGTAAGTGAAGGGTGAAGAGTTAGGAAAGTACAGAAATAGTGTAAGTTTGGCAAAGGAATGGAAAATGGCGGTATTTATAAGGAAATGTATAATGCAGGTAGTGTGGTATTTAGTGAGTGGTGAGAGAAATTCGCGCCGGAGACACCTGAACGTAATTTAAGTAACTCGTACACATTTCGTGTGGTGATCTGGTATAAATTCTGTATGACTATAAAAAAATAGAAATGCAATTATACTGTGAATGATAATAAACCGGGAGTTTCTCTGACGATTAGGTTTTATTAATATTCATTAATTTGTTGTACTTTAACATTGACATAAGAATAATTCTGTATTTTGTGCTTCTTTATACAGAAACTGTAATTGTTCATGCTTTAAACGTTATTCGTGCTCTTTATGAAATTGCGCGCGTTTCTACGCAATTTTTTAATCATTGTATTTTAGAATGGGTATCTCAATGCTTCTGAAACCCCCGGCGCAGATTGATTTTGATAAGATTAATTTAATATTAATCGGAATTGGACACGGAAAAAAGAGTATTTTAAGGTGTGCGTTAGCAAATTAATAATAAAGGGAAATGTTTGCAACGAGTTTAACAACCTCGTTGAAAGGATAATATTGAATGTTTATTCAATTTATACATAAACTTCTATTGAAAATTTTTGTTGCAGCCGAATACGTTATGCAGCTCTATTTATATGTGCCTTTACATTGTATGAATTTCATTCATTTTATTTATACCGTAATAGGTAATCCCAAAATTATCAATACTTTTGTCTACCTACATTATATCACCATTCACTATTATTAAATAAATCAGGCATTATGTACTTTTCACACAATACGTATTAAATTACGGCATTATAATCCGTATAACAGTTTCATAAAAAAACAAAAATAACTTTTGAATATTCGTCATTATAAAATATCGAATGAAAAATGAAATTAATTACGAGTACAGTTTACAAAATTTTACGTGGAAATGTCAAAAGATATGAATCTTTAAACATTCTAACTACGGGTCTCTTTGAAACAAATAATCATGGCGACTTGTAAATATTTCTGTTACTTCCTTCCTAGGAGCAGAACTTTCGTCATAAATTTGATCGTGACCGGATCGGTAGTTGCCCTACAGTAATTTGGGCCAACATGCACGTACGTTTCATGATAAAAAAGAAGAAATCCCAGCAATCTAATGCAATGCGAAATTTGTATAAATAAATCATCATTTGGATTACGCGTATCGGAGTCAGGTGACATCACGATCACCAGACTATAACGTGGACTAGGCTTTCGCATGGTTTCCACACCCTAGGCACGTACACGTTGCGTAGGGGTAAGAGCCATAGAGAGTCTCAGCCGTCTCGGCGAATGCGGCAAGGAGATTTGCTTGTCGTGGCTTATGAGAATACATGTACTCCTTCCTCCCTGCTGAGTGCATCGACGGAACCGAAGATCGTGCTATCTTTCCACGGTTTGTACACCCCGATAAGGTGAGAGAGTGAATATTTTCGCGCATTGGTATGCACATACATTCAACCAGATACCACGCAGGAATAACGTTTGACAACGAGGCGGCGGAAAAAAAATATCTTCCTGTGCTGTAGAAAAATTGATAACTGGGTGAGAATTTTTGTGATATTTTCTAACTTTCTGTAGAACGTATGAAATTGTTGTGGATGATGTAACAGCAGGAAATTAATATTTCGTTTTTTATTGAAATATTTTTGACTGATCATTAGGTCGATGATTTTCATAATTGAATCCATATTATGAGAAGAACGGTAGGGGGTGTTTTTGGAGATTGGAAAATCTGGTTCTGAAATGTACTTTCGAACTGGTACTAATTGCGTTAAATTTAGAACTTTTTAACGAAAGTTCCAAGTTCTTCGAATTCAATCAACTTCCGTTCTTTTCCAAGCTAATTGTACTTTAAGACCTACGAATTTTTCAAAAGAAACGATGTACGCCACTTTGGCTGCCATAACTTAAAAATATTGAGCATTTCCAAATTTTGTTTATAATGTAATAAAACTCGTGTATCGCAACAATATTTATTGTAAACAGAGTCAACATTTCTAATACCATTGAATGTTTCTCTGTTTCCAATGATCACGTCGCATTTTGAGTTTTACGTTTCAATCACAAAAGAAGCCAGCACAAAAATCAGCTTTCCGTCAACGCGACCGATTGAGCACAATAATCTGGGGTCTAAATCCTAGTTAAAGCGAAAAGGTATCCTAAGGTGTGGAGGAAAAAAGGTGGGGAGAGGGTCCGGTTACTCATAAGTCCGCTAAGCTGGGCCCTCTGACATAAAAGACAAGGGGGCGGGATCCATACCACCACCATATGTATATCAAATACTTGCGATAAATACAGTAATCTCTCTGTAACTTTCTGATCTTTTTCAGCAGCTGATATTTCGCAACATTATTTTTTAATTTCAAAATCAAATTTGGAGGAGTATTCTATTTATTACACATTGAACTATGATGATAAGATATACACAAAAAGAATATATAATTTTATTTATTTATTATTTATTGATAATTAATTAAATTGCTTGTCGAGTGAAACTTGTACTTTTGAAAATTACGTACAGATTTCTTGAGTAAGACCTGCTTTTAAACAATCACGGTGATCGGTAAAAATCACTGTTTATTGAAGAACATGGTAGACATCGTGCATCACTAACCAAAGAAGAGAACAATTCGGCGTGCAAGTGCCAGCAACTCTTTGAGATTGTGCAATAGAACGATCGAGGCCGCACATACGTACGCGTCGAGAGCTATCTTTGCCGCTGGTGTCAACGCAGCAGGTGCTCTCACGAGATTTGCTTGTCGGGGCTTATGAGGCCGCATGTTCGCTTCCACGAAGAAGAAACATCGATATTATAACATCATCCCAACGATACCGGGCGAGTTAACTCTACCCCTACGAGAACATAATTCCTCATTATATTTAGACATTCAAAAATATACGACATAAATTAAAAACACTGTTTAAGGAGATCCACTGTTGAAAAGGAGTACACATTTTTTCCTATTGCAATTCTTCGAATTGCGTATTAAAATTTAAATTTTTCAAGACCCCCGAGACAATGTGCATCGTACCAAACGAAATGGTGCAGGACTGTACCTTTTTCATTTTTTAACACTAATTTATAAATCCATTGACTTTCTACCCTCGGAGATCCCTTTGAAATATACAGGTGGTCTCATTTAAATGCATCAGTCTGCATAACGAGAAATAAATGAAAATGTTTATTCAGGTAGTTTCGATTTATTCGTTAAACAATCACCTCTTTCCAGTCACGTAATATCGTATAAAACAGAGTTGTCCAAGATTGCTTCACGGGCAAACTTTACGTTCCCTCTCTCAAGCGCCCCTGTCCCACCACTTCCTCGGGCCCAATCGTACCTTCGTATAGTGGGCCCTGGTAAAATGGTGGGGGAAGAGTTGGGGAAGATAACCTCGTCTGTAAGCAATCTTGGACAGCCCGGTATAAAAGGTTCGTTTATTTAATTCGTAACCTGTCCGGTGGCCAATTATTCAAATATAATTGAATACATACATAAAGAATTAAGTGAGGCGGGATCATCCGAAGCAAAGAGCACGATGATGTATACCCCAGGAGTTGCGAACGACCGGTCGTTATTCGGTTCAGCAACAGTGCGGCGGGACTTTCTTGTCCCTAGCAATGCGAATGTCTGCCGCGGTCTTTTTCGTATTGTACAGAACTGCCGAAGAAAGAGGTTCGTTCAAAGTCGTAGTAATAAAAGTCGAGAAAGTAACTACCGCGGGGTTAGTTGTTTCGCTTTTCGATTTTAATTTTCGTGAGTACACGTTGCAATTACAAACTTTAAGCAAGTATTGGAAAAAAGACAACAAAAAATTAAACATGTCTTGGCAGTTAACCATGAAGCATTCTATTAAACTTACTTATTATTTACAGGAATTTGTTTACTTTTCATCGGAAACTTGTTGTAAATATGCAAATTTACATTCACGCTACAGTGGACAGAGCTCACGTCTCTCTCTTTATTTTAAACGCAAGGATGTTAACTTTTAACCCCCCCCCCCCCCAATCTTGTTCCAAGAGATACACCCGAAATATCCGTCTAATTTTTCGCAAGCTTTTTATTGGAAACTAGATAAACGAATACACGAAAAATGTTCTTCGTAAATAGTAAAAGAAAGAAGTTTCTTTCTGGGTCGCAATCCCCGCCAAACCAATAAACAGATCCCGTATTTCTCAAGGCATTTGTATCGAAGGATCTGAATTGCAGGAGGTCAAAAAATTCCTTTCTTCCGCCTTCCGAGAACAAGTTTCGGCAGTTCCGAAGACTGCCTATGATATCCCGTCGTCAGAGTTTATGGGAATGCACGTCATTGTCCCTATTGTGAGGCCCCACCTGACTCGTGGGCAATAGAGCCCTTTAAGATGTTCGTAAAGACGTACGAACATTCTCCACGCATGATCTCCTATTGTGGTGAATGTGTGCGGCACACACGGGACCCAGCCACATCGAGATTATACACATTCATACGAAAGAATAGAAATTTGATTTCTACAACGAAATCGCTTACCATCTATATAAACGACCGGAACGCTGTTCCTCGATGAAAAATTTATGTTCGAAGTGATTTATACGAATAATTATGACATTCTTCGACGGGAATCCCCTCGAAGCTACCCATTAAACTTGAAATGTCCGTCAAAGGGTGTTTAACGTAGGCTAACGTGCACAAAGATGCGCATTAAACAAAAATGTCAAACGACGTTGAAGTCAATAATTTTGCATAACAAAGTGAATAACGAAAGATTCTAGGAAAGTTATCTAGTCGTTAAAAGGCCATCAGTTTACCATGATGAAGTGCCTTCATTCCAATTTGTAAGAGAAATATAATTTTCCGAATTAAACAAAAAATGTGAGGAAGAACAAAATCGTCGTTGATGACATTTATCAATAGATTATCGAATGATTTAGTTATAATTTGTGTAAAGTATGCGAAATTACTATCGATTTAGAGAGGTTCCTAAATATTCTAAAAATTAAAAAAAAAAAGAAAAAACTGGACCCCAGTTCTCATATTCCCCGGCCAAACAGACGACGAAAAAATGATCTAGCTTAGTTGACTATATTGTGTGCAGGTAATTTCCCGTCCACTTCGAAACAACCAATTGGTGTTTTCGATGTCCATAGATCATAGGAAATTAATCCGACGGCCGGCCCGTGGCGTAAGTTCGTGGTCACGGTTTGTAGGTGTGAGTTGATCAGTTGATTGGTTAGGATACTCTTATACGTTTCACGGTATGCGCCTAATGCGATTAGACAGATCCCCCCTATGTAGAGTAGAGGGTATTACCGTCATGGCCCAGCAATCGGGATTCAAGTGACACGCACTGGTTCCCTGCTATTGCAGTAATCGAAAGACAGTAAGTATCTGATCGACAGTTTAAACTTCACATTTGACATCGGATCGAGCATCATCCGTGGGATTCGGCATTTTTTTCCTGGACTCGATCAAAGTATCATTGTAATTAATTATCCTCGTTCCGCTTATTTATCTTTCTGACGTAACTCGTTCGGACTAATGATCAGGCTAATTGGATGGGTCACGTGTAGGTTGAGGATGAATCATTCCGTTTCGGATCGATTTCGATTTTTCGAAAGATTCGAAAACCTGAACTTTATCTGATTTTCGTTCTTAATTCGTTATTCCCGGAATCTTGGAGATAGGAAAATGAACCAGAGGGTATCTAACGCAGAATTTCGCGAGAATACGATAGTGCAGGCTCGACGCGATATCATGAAAACTGAATGAATGGCATCGAAGGAACTGTAAAATAACCTTAAAACTTTTAGTTTTCCAATCGCGATTTAACTAAATTTTGTACACATCGATATGGAACACATGCCACGGCACTCCACGTGAGATTTCCGATAGAAATATATTGTATTCAATTTGCACAATTTTATCATGCGATAAAAAACCAACTTTTTTTCGATTTTCATTAACGTGGTACAGAGGACTCAACGTCGAAGCAAGTCGAATTACAATTTTTCGTTCCGTTAAACATCATGCACATTACAATTAAATATTACTTAGAGATGCACGATAATTCCGCCAGTGGAGTTTGTGCCATCGCCACTCGTCATTTTCCTATATCACGTACCACCGTAAATTATTTTATTGTTCTCGGTAGCGCGTTCCCCGACAAGGCTGATAACTGTAATTATCAAATATTTACCGTATACCCGCGGGCAAGACAACTTTGTGGGAAATTTCTTTTCGTTTTCGAAAAAAAGTCCTCAACGGAGTAAACTAGGAGTCGTAAGTAGACTCTTGGGTGTCTATCTTGTGAGGTTAAGCAGGCGTAGCGGTTAATTAGCTCTTCGTTCGCTGCTCTCAATCCAGAAAATCAACAACGCGACGAAGAAAAATCTCTCTTTTGAAAGTCTGTCGCTCGCGGCGCGCATGCGAATCTCTCCTTATTGTTTATTGCTTAACGCGATCGCGGAAAGTAATTTGAATTTAATTCAGTGTATCCGGTTCGTTTGCATCGCCGGGATAGAGAGGGCGGGGAAATTAAGAGGGATAATTTTCAAAGCGTCCGTACTTAAATTAGAAAGCGTTAGAGTACAGATTTTTCATCCCCCCGACGGATAGTTTGTATTACAATGTAAGTTTCAAATTTCTAGTCTTCTTCGTTGCACTACTTAAATTTCTCTTCGTGGCAAGTGTAACCGTTAATTAGCTCCCTCGCAAACTCAGTTCACGTTGCTTAGCGGAGAAACAAAGTGAAACGTGATAATGAAATTTTCTCGGAATTATCACGTGTAATTAAGTGCATGCCAAAATTGAAAAAATTCTCTCCAAATCCCCTGCTTCCCGTTCGTCGTTCGACGTTCGTTCAAAGCTTACTACTAACCGGCCGAGAGATCAATTTAAACCGAAAATTCCCTAGCATTCCGGTACCTCAGGAGTGCCGCAAATGTATCGCAAAATCTCGCAAAATCGTCCGACGATTCTCGAAAAGTATGCGTGTCGAAATCGTGGTGGAACGGGTCGCGGGAATTTTGAGGAAATCTCTGCCTTACGTTTGAATAAATCCGGTTAAGAACCGGAGGAGGTTGGTTCGGAATATAACGCATTTAGCGTTGGTACGTCATACGTACCAACCGTTTCTCCTCTATCGTTAAACAGTCTTCGCGAATATCGTCGGTGCAAATATCATCCGGCAGGTCTCTGCACGGGATTGAGATTCCGTTTCAGCGACGTGAGTTTCCTTCGGCTCCGGATGGGAGGAAATACGAGTGCGACTGTTATTGGAGGATCCTCTCTGTCTCTCTCTCTCTTCCTTGGTTTACCTACCCCTGTTTCTCTCTCCGTACCCCCTCCCCTCCTTATCCCACCTATTTCACCTTCTGTCTTCGTTTCTCGATCTCCGCGCCGGTACCACCTTTCTCTTTTCATCCTATCGCACGTGTCGCTCTCTCTTCTTACGATTCTAGGGGAATCCGTGCGCCTCGCTCGCAGTTTCACTCGTGCCGGATTAAGTGTATATCAGATAACAGGGTGGTTCGGGTAGAATTGAATGTGCCAATGGCGGTTGACTTATGATTATCGTTGAATTTTATCATTCTTTTCTTCGAGCTTCCCCCGTGCTCTAATCCGTCAAATGGGAAAAGTGTCCGATTAACCATGGGGTCGAGCGTCTCTCGCGATACAAGCCTTAATTTCCCTGACACGTGACACGCTTGTAGATTCTCGTTCTTCCCGGCCGTGGCGCCCGGATAGAGAGAGAGACCAAACGTTGTACAGGGCGTAACGAAATCCTGCGACAAAAAGCGTTGCTAACTCTGGGTCTGCGTAGCACCTTTTGGAAGCGAAAAAACAACAAGGGATTTTTTTTTTTATTTCGCTGATATAACATTGTTAAAAGTTACTATCGCTTTAACTTAAACGAGGCGTATCCACAGACATCGAATAGCAGCTCGGTTTCTATCACCCCTGTCACGCATCCGTCGTTTATAATCCGAAACAACTAGTCGGAGCTTTTTATTGGCCGCCACGGCATACAGTTCCCGACGTTGGGATGAACTTTTCGGCTCATTAGATGAAGGAACCTTTAGCTAACGTTATTGGACCACCTTCTGCCTCTATCTACCTTATTCCACCGTTTCTCGGTCCGACTCCCGGATTCTCTCACCGACAAATATCTCTCTTTCTCTCGGCATAGCTTTCCCGCTACCTCAGTCACTGTTCCACTCGAGGGATTAAGTGTATATCAGATGATACGAGATTCCGTAGAATTGAATGTGCCACCGGCGCTGGTACAGTGCCGGCGATATACCGGAGGATTATTCTGTTATTTTATCGGGGACCCAGGATCGAACGTGCCGGAGGGTTACACCGTCGGGGGTAGAACGGGGTAACCGTGGTAGTTTCACCCGGCGAAATGTGGTGGGCGTCCATATTTACTACGGTCGAATTTTATTCATCTACGGCGATAAAAAAACAAAGGGTACAACGTATAAGGGGCCTGATATCCTAAACATCGGTTTATACGCGTCTAACACACTTGGTTAGCCGACTGCCGATAGCTCGACAATTATGTTTACACGCGAACCGTGTCGGACCGGTTTCGAAACTGCCGAGATTAAAGTCGGGCCCCGCAGAATCGCGTGTTAGAACAGCCGATTCGGGAGACGACGACGATAGGTGTAACGCTGTGGTCCTTCGGGGCATTCGATGGCGGGGGGAAAAAAAAGGAGGATCTTGTCGGAGAAACGAGATGTGTTTTCTTGAGTAGGTGTGCGAGTTCTGGGGCGATTATCGAAGGAATTCATGGCGCTTGGGGAGAGAAACAACTGGAGATCTGGAATTTTCGGGAATGGATTTTTTTTCTCTGAACAAACATGCGTGTTAATCGCGCAATAGACAGGTTCTTTTTAACCGTTTATCGAAAAAGAGTCATCAGTGCGATTTGGAAGATTCTACATTGAACGGAAACTTTATTTTTGAGTTTTGATGGTTTCTTTAGAAAATGCATTGGTTTGACTTGATTTTCAATTTTTTACGGTTGAACCGAAGGAGATAGATTCAAGGTGTTCCATCAGAAGCGTTGGAAGAATGGTTTCTTTTTGAAGTTTCATCGTGTACGAAGTGCCTTTTTATGATATCGGAATAAAAAAAATTAATCGTATTACCGCGGTGGATGAATAATTTGAATTTTTTAAATGGAATGTAGGTTAAAATTGTATATGGTCATATAGTATGTATTGCATCGAGTACCTTCTCCTGAAAACGATTTTTAAAATTGATCACGCATCAAGAGTTATAACCATTCGAAAATATCGTTTGCTTTCAATTACATTATATTTATCAGTACTTTAATTTTACATTACAATGGATGTTCGAACTGGGACATTTTGTTCTAGTTTTGTAAAACGAGGAATTTTTATATAATTTCTGAAAATTCTGATTCTTATTATTTGCTATTCTTCCTCAAAAATAGCTATAATTGATACAGGATGAAATTTTTAGTATGGAAGATAAAAGACCAAGAAAAAATACAAGTCAAATGATGTCTCATTCTCGAAACAACATTTTCAAAAATTCTCGTGGTTTTCCATTTCAACCACTGATACATGTGTTCGTATGAATTTCTCTATTCCTATTCACTCTTCCAGAACTAAGCTGTGAATTTCCAGAATTTTGGTAAAAAAAATATTGTGAAAAATGTCGTTGTATGTACGCTCGCGATATCGCTTGCATCCTCGAAAGATAGCGAGATCATGGAAGCGAAACCAGAAGAATGGAGTTTGAAAATAGTGTCGCAGATCTGTTTTCCTGCGAAACTAGCTGGCTCGGCAGACGCGTTGTAGGGGCATCGGTGAATATGGTCGCGTGATAAGAAACGTGCTTCGATTTAATACCGGAAGAATTTTGCGATTTCCGCAGAAATCGGCAAAGTAACCGATTCTGATATGATATTTTATCCATCCCTCCACTATGTCAACGTCATTGAAAAACTCGAGGGACCGAATGTTTGCCTGTTATCGTAACTCACGCTTAATAGGTTACATACCTTTGTCACCACGATAAAAAAGAATTGATGTAAAACAAAGTACCATAGGAGTTCGTTTTTAATTGAATTGAATTATTTTTAATAAATGTAAAAATTATCATATAATCAAATGCAACGGACGAATCAGTATTTTTTGGAACTTTTGACGCGTTAACAGCATTTCACCATTTTGAATGTCTCTAAATGGCAACTATGTACAACAAACTTTTTAAAAATTGGACATTTATCGTGTAGGACATTCAATCACGGTCGAACTGTGCTTTGATCGCAATGACGGTATAAGCCATTGTTTTCAACTTTTACGCAACATAACCGAGTTTATTAAAATACAAATAAAATGTTTTAGTGGGCGAATAGCGTTTACGCTTTTCGATAATTGGCGTGGAAACCGATCGATAGGTAAAACAAAAGATTATTATATATTGTATAACATATATATGTATAGATACTTCACAAATGAATCTTGAGTGTGTCGATTAAAACACGCGATGAAAAATGTCGGAACAATGAATCTGCCAGTTACCATGTCCATGTATACGGAGGGACGGTCGAAATATTGACCAGTGAGTGGACAAACGATACATTTTTTTATTTTCTCACACTTTTTTCATTTCAGATCAAAACCATTGTTTCACGCACCCTTAATTGCAAACCGAACTACAGACAGTCAATCTATTTTCCATGCTCCGACACATACATTTATCAAAATGAAATTAATTTAAAAGTTCTTGATTCTGAACGAAATCGATACGGTTTTCCGCTTCCTTTTATTCGTATTTGCGTTGTTCTCACGCATTCGCGGAATCCTATTGAAACGATGAAAGCAGTTTCACCGTACGACCCTATATTGGAGGGTGCCAAAGCGGAAAGTTATCGCGAGTCGAAATAAAAATGTCGTTCTAATCTCTGTTCGATCGTACGGAACCAAATATCCCGTCACAACACTATCAATACCCATGCATTATTCAGAAGCCCGTGCAATCGGATTCGATACATCATTCCCCCCATAAAAAAAGGCGACAATAGTAATTAATCTCAACAAGATTGTGCCTACAGTGACAAAGGGAAACGATAAGAACGAATATGTAAATGCTCGTGTCATACGAGACATGATAAATCTTTTCGCTCTGAAACCGTTTCTTTCTCTTCTCTTTTTTTCGACTACCACGAAGAACTCCTGACCGAGAGGCAGCCTTTCAAAGGCACCGGCTACTTACTAGAGAATCAAGAAAGGATTGAAAAGGACCTGGTGAACATGGCAGCCATCCTGCGGCGGGAATACTTGTCTGACGTCCGATTCACGAAAACGAAAAAAGGGGAGGGGGGTGCAATCGAGGAGACCCTGAAAGGCCGATCCCTTTTGCGGCGCGGTAGATCGATCGAATGATAACGTGAATCTTAGTAATGTAGCTGACAGATCGTTTAATTAAGGAATCTTAAGAGCCCCGCTTCGTACTCAATGGGAGTGATAGACAAGGGGACGTAAAGCTATAGCACTGTTCATAAGTAATGGACACACGGGGACTAAATTCGCCACGGCCGGCTAATTAGCCGTTTTCAAACTTTAGATGAAAAATTATGTCTCTAACGTTATAATTTTTAACGTCATTTTCGTTAACTATAATGAAAAAAGTACATTTTCTTAATAGTATTGAAACCATATTTTATTTGTCATTGTTCGCTTTAAAATACAAGTTTTAATTAAAGACCGGGCATTTGGCTGGTTCGATAGAAATAGGTAATTAAATTGTCCATAGATGTAGTGTTAATAGTAAAAGTGACGAATGTCATATACAACGAGTATAAATAAAGTTTAATAAATTTTAAATTTACTTTAGACGCAAGTACTCCTATGAACAATTGTTTAATGTGTTCGGCGAATATTTGATTCAAAGCCAGCAACTTTGAATTCTTTAATAATTCCTACGGATGTAATGAATAGGATATTAATGCACTTTCGAATTTGTGGGAAGCTATTTGTTGGATAGCATGGTCATTAGAATATTTGTTGCACGTAGACCATGATTGATAGCCTATCGTGAAGTGAAGCGATGGTCGAAGACTAATGACCTCCTTCTTAAACGTCGAAAAAGAGTTATTTCTGCAAGCTTACTATCCCTTATTATAGAACGGCGCTGCAGCCAGCCCCGTTATAGGGTGGTTGTTTAATAATCAAGCGACTTTGCGTGGGGTAGATCATAGAAGCGGCATGCCAGAGTGCTTAATCAAAATTCTATCGCTCCCTGCACGTTTTCTGTAGTCTTTCAAAGTAGATCAGTACTCATCCTTTCTTTTATATCTTCTCCTTGATAACTTTTATCCAGAGATACATTTGTTCCCGAAGGGGAAAACGTGCGAGAGGTGGATGGGGGAGGGGGGGGGGGGGGGTAAGTAAAAATGTTTGGTACGTTCGACAAATTTCTCATCCCTTATTAATTTTCTACCCCGGTGGAATTCCGACGATATCGAATCTCTTTCTCGCGAAATAACGTGACCCTAATATTTCGCGAGCGCTGTAAAATGAGATGAACTATGATTCCCTTTATCGTGGAAAATGAGTTGATATTACATTCCGCGCCCGGAGAGTTTACAACGTTAATAAACTCACCGGCGTCGGCGGAGTGAAACATTAAGAAAAGACAGGTGGTAATATGCTAATCGGGTTGCCTCCCCACAACCTGTTTAAGGCTATCGCGTGAAACTGATAACACGATAAGGAAGTCGGCTGTCACGATGGCGCAACCGGCCAAACGGCTTCCATCGTGAACCTCATCGTTTTAATTGGTTGCTAGTATTGTTATCGACTGATTAAAGTAGAGTAATAACGATTAAATTATTAATTAAATACATTTATGGGAGCGGGGAGGGGCTGGGGGCTACTGTGCGGTGGATGAAGAGAGATATCTTTGTGATTTTTTAATGGGAATAGTCCTACGCCAATGGGAAAACTATTATTATTGTTTAAGTGAAAAGTTTGTTGAAAAATATCAACAGGTGTAGATAAAGTGCTTAGTTTAATTTGTTTCTGACAACTTTGTGGAAATTGTAGGTAAACAAATATAGCGCACGAATTGATTTCCGAGCGCGTGTACTTGCATCCTTTCCACACGATAACTCTATTAATTTTTTATTTTTTTAACGGAATTTTAGACATGTACAGCTATTATCTTTGGCCTGTCGAATCTCTGCTTTTACTTTTTACATAGCAACAAATTGTTTTGCGTAAAATGTCAGTCTTCTTGGAAAATAACGTAGCTTTTCCAATATTTAAAAATTGATCGGTTATAAACCATAAACAAATTTCGCAGATGGTATATGCGTACCTACTACTATTTTTTTTACATATTCCACAATGCATCCCTCTTCAAATAATAAAAAAAAATGCAAATCAATTCATAGTCAAATTTTTTCTATATAAATTTTTCATTAAGGATGACAAAGGTATGCCCCACCGTTAAGTATACTAATACGACCGTAATTAACAAAAGACATCGCCGTTCCCGAATCGTAGCGAATGGTAATCTCATCAACGTTTCGACAAGATATCCCATAATTCAAGTTTTAGCTAACCGAAGCTGGAAGCTATTATCCTTTATAATGAGTTGAGAGTGTAAAGCAGTTTGCCTTTCCATCGATTTTGGCGGGAACTGTGACGAGTAAAACATTTCCCCTATCCGATTCTCAACACCCTTCGGCAGCAGCTCCTCGATGATAATTATCACCGTAACCATCAATTTTACAGTTAGCCGACCTATTAGTTAACGTAACCGTCGGATCATTTAATTAGGGAATCTTAACTACGTCGTTTGATGTCCGACCCGTTGTCCCATCGTGAGATGTCCGACGATTTTCTAATTGACGCAAAGATAACGAAACTATTTGTGTGCTTGAATGGTACGTTTGACGAATTGTTATTGGTCATTTTATCCCGATGTTCGGTTAATAACCCGATCCTAACGAGATAAAGTATCGTGTATAGCCGATAATTTCATTGAGTTATGAAATCTGTCGCTGGTTCGATTCGTTGACCCTTCTCTTCTATTTTCCTTTATCCACGAACCGAAGAACTTAATATTCATCGTTTCAACGAACGAGATTGCCGTTTAGTAAGGAGCCCGACAGCTCGTTAGTTAAAGAAATCTACGGGTAAAGTATGGGACGCTGTTTCGGGGGAACCGTGTCTACAGCAGCCGTCACCGTGACGTACAGTATAAGACGGCGCGCGGTGAATTCAAACGGAACTGGTTATAATCACGTTTGAATGTATCGTTATATCGTCGTTCCGTGTGAGAGAGTCATAGAGAGATAATTAGGTGTGAATAAGAATATACAGTGTATAATGAAGATGTAAAGATACGACCGTTTTATTCCAGCATGAATTTTCATTGGGAATTTATTTCACGCACAAACTACGAGAAATTCGTTTATCGTTTACACATAAAATGCGATAAATGAAACGTGTGTTAGACTCGCGATGAAATGTATATTTCAATTGCTTTCATGTATGTATGTACACTATTATGAAATATTTTATGTTTGACTGAATATGATTAAATAATTATTCACGTGGACCGACGTTTATGTGAAATTTAATAACCACGCGGCAAATAAAGTAGCGAAATCCCATAAAAGGTGGTATTTCTACATCAAAAATGACCACTTCAAAAGAACTCTGACTGTTAATTGAAAGTACTTTTAAAACCGGTTACACGCCCGTCGCACCGTCATTTTCACCGCCTGTTTTTAAATAATTTGTTCGTTGTTTGTTGTCGCTGAGCAAATACAAAAATACCTTTCGCGGCGATCACTTTTATTCATCGAACTTTTATCCGCGATACAAGAACAAAGCATTAATTAACACAAAATGCATTACTTCTCGCCAACTAATTTAAATAATTGTTCAGTGGTCGAATTAAAACAAAAAAAATGACTTCATTAATTGGTTTCCAGGCTTTCGCTTTTACATTAAAAGTGTACGTAATTACTTAATTTAAAAATTGTATATTCAAAATTGTGCTGTACTTGACAAGTTACAGCATTTTTTACAAATTTTCTAATAAAACCAACCGCTGAAACCCAATCACATATTTTTTCGTTAGATCGTTGACATTTTTTATTAAAAATACATACCTACATATCGTCATACAGGAACGTCGCACCCGCGGCAGGTATCACTGAGAGCGCTAAAGTGATTCGTATCGATCAACAATTATCTAAAGCGTAATTTTACAATCGACGTTTTCCCGTCGTAACAGCGCGTTTAATCGCACGACACGATTCTTCGCTATTAACGTAATTATTTAAATTACAGCCTAACCAGCGACGTGACGCGCGCCGGCACGTTACGTTCTTCCCGGCGGTAGATAGCGACCAGGCAATAGGTGTAAACGCGTTGCGAACAAGTATTAATCACCGCCGATCGTAAATTGATCCGCGATCAGTGCCACGCTCTAAGCGCCGCCCGTCCATCGCAATAACGAGCTTCCGCCGGTAGCCTGGAAAGAAATCGAGCGGAGAAACGTACAAGAAACAAGCAAGAGTGACCAGACCGAAGCAAAAGAAATGGAGGTACACGTACCGAGTTTGCTCGCAAAATCGCTCTCTATTAATTGCCGATGTGTTGATTGTAGATTGACTTCAATCGGGCACGATTTGTGGCTAGCGGTAATTATGACCGGTTTGTCCCGAAACTATAGTACGCCGCTTCGAAAGAGAGTTTACCTTTATTAAGGTAAACAGAGAGGAGAAACAGTCGGGGACGCGGGGTGTCGTTGGTGGAAAAGCGACAGTGGGCTTTGGCAGGGTGCAACTGATGGTGTTGTTACCCTGGGCATTTGCTACCGTCGTCACTGGGTGCCGCTTACCACTGTGGCAACGCGAGGATGGGACTACAAAATATCAGGACTGTTTGATCTGTTCCCCCATTTACTCAAATGGCGTGAAATTCAACAAAGCTGCTGAGTGGCATTGGCTACTGTAGGCTTGAATATCCGCGGCCAAGCGCCGCCAGTGCTCATCGCTGTACTCCGCGCTTCACCACCCTTTTACGCCTCCCAACCTCACCTCCGTCCATCCCGCGAGCGCCCTTTTAAAGCACCACGAAATTCCATTTTGCCCTGGGCACCAGCTGATTAAATGCCTCTGACGGAGATGTAAATTCTCGCCCGCGGAAAAAAAAAATGAAACGTCCGACTCTCTCTTTCCCTTAGATACATGTATTTACCACCGATCCACCAGCCAGGGTCCTCTATTTTCGGGTCAAATTTGGAAGGGGAATATTTTTTTCTAGAACAATCGGCCACTCGTTAGCCGGTCGTTGGTGATATTCGAGACGCGGCGTGCGATAATGCTTGAAACCGCTGTGTTTTCATTTCGCGCGGGTCTGGAAATGGAACACTTTGAAAGTAGAGTACGTTTGAATTCAGAACGTAGGGAATTGCTCGCGGACCTTTACGAGTCGCGTCTTTTAATTAGAAAGATGATCTACGGGTACGGGGATCGTCCCGGCATCCCGCTGGGAAACGGAGGTAAAACAATCAGGATCGATATTCGGGAGAGAGCGGTGCCGATAGACAAAGTCCGCGAGACCACAACCACTGTCACCATTTTCCCGAACGTCAAACCAGCTCTGACGATCGTTCATTCACATAAACCATTTCGCCCCCACCGTGAAACCCGGAATCGTGCGTCCACGACGTTTTAGCCAGCGGGTATTTAACCTACCGAACGGAACACATCTGACCACATAACACGTAAACGATCCTGCAATTAGCAGCGTTCCACTCAATATCAGGGGACCTATCGCGGCGCGATCTTTGATGATAATCTTCTTTTCAGAAATTCCATTAGACGCGGGAAGATCGACCGATATTATCGTAAATTGCTCGTTCGACGGATTTCACCGTTGAAATTTCTTACCTCGCGCTCATTAGTAGTGGCTGCTGGTGCAGCAGCCAGTCGTTCTATCTCTCACGAACTTTCCATTCGGTGGTTTTCGACGGGATGGTGCAAGGGTCGGCAGCACCCTTGAGCGTTAACGGGGAAAGGGGAGGACAAGTTCATAGCGGTGGCAGGGACGGTGTATTTATTGTCGGGATGTTCCGTGGTAACCGTTGGGTGTCCCCTCTACAAGCGAAGGATTCGCCCTGCAGCTTCTACACCAGCATCACACTCGACCACGGGAATAGATGGTAGGCGATGATTACAGGTTCGGAAAGCAGCCACACGGCCGGCGCATAACGACGTTCCACCATCGACACGCGTTTCGTTATAAAATATACCCAACGACCTGTTATTCGTGACAGCTACACTTTCTGGATTGGGGCTGGCTAAAGTATACGGATAAAGAGTTCAACCCTTTCCAGCACACTTTTTATTTTTAAGAACCTCGTATGTTTTTGCTTTTTTGTTATTCTCTTTTTGCGATGTTTCTACACACGCTTGCTGCGGTCTGAGGGAGGATAAACATAATGTTTTGTGCGGTCTGATGGGATGCACGTGCCAAGTCTTGTATTTTTCGAGTAAGCCTCAACGCCTTTCTTTAACAATTGGAAAATCAGTGGAGAATTCAATTTTTTTTTGTATTTAATCTGTCTGGAATATTAATCACTTGGTGTGTATACCAATTTTCTGTGGGGTCCCTTAATAGGACAATGGCTAACTTGTAAGATTAATAACCACTTTTTGTTTTTATGTTTCAGATCATCCTTTTTATTTCCGGCAACAACTACCTATTCTCTTTTTCACGCAAATTTTACATTTCTTTCGATTTCAGTATCGGTATCGAAAATGTTCTAAAAATATCTAAATATGAGATACAATCATTCGTGAAATTTGAGAATAATCCGCCAAACGATTTATTCACAAGGAATTCGCAAAGATGTCACACGTTTTTCCATCCTCTATCGGCGGAAGCCACCTCTGTGCAAGGCAATTTATGCTATAAACTTCATCGTTCCCTCTATAATTACATAATCGAAGTTTCAATCGTTTCAGATGTACCGAACGCCACTGTATACGATATATTACTCCGTAACAGACACATCCATCTGATAAGCGAAAACGAGAAGGAATAAAAGAGAAATGAAACAAGAAACTAAGATGGAAGGGCTGGAGAAAGGTATTTCCAGTAAAGTCGTAAACTGGAAGTGTGGGGTGGTTTTTTTTCCCTTTTTACCGACCTCTTTCTCTGCCTTTTCCGCATTTTCTTCCGCCGTTTTATTATTCCGAGATCGCAGCTGTATTTATCGCTGACGGAAGTTCGACGGAAGGCAGCGAGGCGCGAAGTTGAAACTGATTGCGTGGTGAAACAAAACCGAGAGACGGGATGATAAAGGGAGACGACAGAAAATTGCAGGGGAATTATCGTCGCGGGATCTAACGCGTCATGAAAATTAGATAACATTCCGACGCCAACAATGAGCCGTCCATCGGATCGCAAACGAAGCCGGGCCAACTATTAAAGCGAAATTTAAAATCCCACCTTTGACATGCCCGTTATCGACTCGATCGTAAGCCAAACAAATAGGGCGAAGCAATGACCCAATCATCCCAGGTGATTGATGTTTTACCTCGGTTATCGACGGAGAAGTAATTATAATCAATCGTGCAGGATGTGGAGGTCGTTTAATTCATAAAAGTTTCTGGGTGACCGACGTATCCTGTAATGAAACTAGTTCCAGCTGATACTTCGGAAGCCCCGAGGTGTATTCACCGAGCAAAACTCGCAACATAGTTCTATACAGTTGCCATCTAAATGTAAAGTCCTATCTGTAATGCGAGTGTCAAGCAACTTTACGCGCGACTTTGTATCTGTGCACATGTATGGGCAAAGTGACCCGCGCATTGTGCAACGGGGGCACAACGGCCACACCGTGATAAGACAGTTACCACGGTGCTGCAAACAGTGATCACTGATAAGACGGACTGTGCGGGTGGTTGCGCGACGATGAAACGGAAAATCGGTTACTAATGTCACTTGAGAAACGTTCAACGCTCCGTGATGCACCTGGCGCGGACTTCGTGACCAGAAAACGAAACCCGGCTCTGTCAGATTTTTTTTTTTTGAGCTCGTCCACATTTCAACCGTTCCGAGTTCAGCTCTCTGCACTGCCTGGTACGCAGTATGTTAGGGCTGCCAGATTTTCGTCACATTACTATTTCGTTCTGTCAAAGGGAACACATAAATACCAAATACGAAATCCATTTCGACGTATCGAAAGCGTTCCGAATTGCACCGAGTAGACCCCTGAAGCTGTCCCATGATCAAAACACATGCTAACAGGAGTGCAAAATGGCAGAGAAGAATGACGACGGTGAATAGTGTTGAGAACTATCGGGTCAAACAAGGAAAGGGACCCTCGTGGTTCGTTACGCTGTCTGGACCTATCAGGGGTCCCAAATAGTTCGTACTCAGGTAAACTTGTTGGGCTCAAGTGTATACGTAGCATGAAAAGAAATAAACAGGTATACGACACTTGCACAAGCATAACATGGAGAGAAATATTTGAGGCACAATGATTGGTAAGGATGAAACGACGAAGAAATTCCCATAGAACTGCGCGTAAATATAAAATAAAATGAACACACGGGAGACCGAAAGGAAGATTCTATTGTGGATTCTCACGCACGGTTCCAAAGGATCTACCTTTTCATTTCCGTAGAATGAAATTGAGCAGTAGAGAATACACATCCTTTTTCCCAACACATACAGTCTGATATATGTATAATAAGATTTATTTTACCGTTGTGATAATCAAATAAGATTAATAACAATTAACTGATACTCAAACGTTGGTTTTTATGGGAAGGATCTCCAAAGGTTGCAAATAATTTTTTAATTTACTCTAACACAAACATCGTTATTGCGAAAGTATTGAATTAATTGAAACAACAATATGGAATGATATATCATTTTATGAAACATTCTGCTTCCACATATCCTTCTTTAATACCTTGCAACATTTAAGATATTTTTTGTAAATATGATCATTTGGATGTCAAGTAATCGTTATTAATATTGTTCAAGAAACACTTGAATCGTGGCTTAAGGGTAAATTCAACCCATTGTATTTACCTTTTACATTTTCCCTTGCAGCAAATAATTACTCACATCCCTGGACCTATTCAAATCTTCTCAAGAAACCTTGGAGCTTGTCTTCGAATGTATCAATAGGTCGGAGAGAAGTCGTTTGATCAGTTACAAAGGGCATTCGTATACTTGCGCCATGTTCATTCGCCTCTGGCGACTGGAAACTTTGACGTCTATTTATCTGGGACGAGTACTTACATTACTCCAATTCAGAATTCTTTTAACCTGTGTCTGTAATCTATGTGAACTTATGTTAATCTTATCGCGCACTTTCTTGTATGGACATGTTTCGGATTAACTTGAACCGTTTAGCAGATGTGCTATCACGTTTCCGGTTTTTGCGTCACCTTAACTTTGGTCTTTGCTCAAGGACACTGTGCGTAAATAAAAGAAAGGTATTTATAGATTTTTGTTAACCATTCATATTTTTGTACTTCCTTTATTTATTTCAAATAAATTAGCATAACTTAAGGGAAGTATACTAATATTTCAATTAAAAAATAGAAAAGCGGTAAAAATTAACGTTTTCACTCTCAAAAGTGTGCTCTCTATAATTAGCCCTTATCACAAATTCTACGTTTGTTTGCCGCACTTTTAGTCGTGTCGTTTGTGGTCTTTTCAAAATTCAAAATATCTTCAATATTTATTTGGAGGGTACATCTTAAAATTACCGCATTGAAACGCATATTTATAGTAAATCTGGAAAAATAACAAATGTACAGCCATGCTTTTCACTTTTGGATATCTCATTTTACTAATTATAAAAGTCCTGCGATTGAGGTAGTGTGAGCACAAAGGGAACATCTGAAATGCGCAGACCTAGCTGGGTTCGGTAGCCTATCAGACGAATGTTTAGTTGTCTAGGGTTATACAGGGTGTTTCATTTAATTGAAATACTTAAATATCTTGAAAACAATGCAATGTGCGGAAAATTCTACAAATCAAAACTTTGAACAGACAAAAAAAAAGTAATATCTAAGAATCTTATTTTTCTACACAGCATTCATAGAAATTGATATAAGTACTATATAAAAATCTATGTACACATAGATGAGAGTTTGCACAAAAATTCATTAGTATCCGTTCAAAAAAAGGGATTAAGTACTTTCGATTTGTAATTTGGCGATATTTCCATAGGTGACTAAAGAGTCTAGGGAATTCTGGTGTTTTCCCTAGATTTTTTGCGTGGTCATTGGGCTAGGCGCCGTATTGCGCGGGTATTTTAATCGAATTTCAAATTAATTTCCCGGTTTTTCACTTTCTAGTGATCTTCCTTAAATATCCTATTACAACGGTAACCTTTCACGTCAAGGTTTTCCCTTGTAACTTTAATGAATTCGCTGTAGTTCACGAGGGAATGCCGCGCAAATTGTAATGAGGTTCGATCGGCGCATTATTATATTCTACGCGGTAGGTACAAGGAAAATCGGTGCTCCACGGGGTTCAGGCGATTAGGAGGCAAAACATGCTGGAATTATAAACATTACACGCTACATACGCTGTAAGTGGGTTTCAATTACGCCGTGGCGCGCAACGTAGCTGTGCGGGCCACATTGAAGTAAGTTTAATTTACAGGGAAATAACTTGACGAACTCTGAATGAGCCGTACGACAAAGCTTTGTCCCATGTGCAATTTCATCACCAATTACAAGTAGTTTTTTGCCACCGTCGCTAGTCGCCAACGTGAATCAATGTATTTTTTATTAAAAATTGGCCTCTCGTGAATGAAAATATCAGACATTTCTGAAACTCGATATTTCTATTTCGTTGCGACACAGCAGAGCTGCCAAAATATCTTCAGTTTATCACTTTCATAATTTGAAATTGGTGAACATTTCTTTAAAACCGATGATTTTGAAACGTAAACGGTGACGGGAATTGTTTGAGGACATACATGTTATTATGAGGCTTTACTCAGCCCTTATTAAACATATAACAAAATTACGTTGGGCAAGTCATCGACTTTTTATAAGTGATCACATGCATGTTAGAACTTCTGCCACAGGCTGTTTGTTAGGAAATATTGTTCTTCATCCGTTCCCACACGTGGACTCCGTAAAACAAACTTTCAAACTGTAATCGCTATGCACGTGATACATCATATATGCACGGCATACTTGTTTATTATTCGCGGAACGGAAGTAGAAGGAAGTAGACGCGAAAACAAAGTAATTCAGTTTTAATAACACTGAAATATTCAATTTTAAAGTGATAATTATTCAACCCAATGTAAGCTTTACACGATTGTAAGTCATTGTTTTACAAGATTTGTTACATATATAGGGTTGATCCTATACAGGCTATAAATAAATTGCAAATAAACCTAGAATAGCGTCATTACTTTTTATAGTAACCTACTTCTATAAAATCCAATACACACACAAATTAGCACTCTCACATATTTCCGACTTTTCAATCGATTCAAAAACTGTAAACTGAACAAATACTGAAAGGTATGAAATTTTAAAACCCTTAAATAATCCGCATTTTGAAATTAATCGATGAAAAATTATGGAATTTTGTTTCTAACTGCCCTAAGCCAAGCTTAATCATAAATACCGAATTTCAAGTATTTCAGTTAAAGATTCCAAGAGATACAAATACTCAAAACCTTCAAATCGCCGCCATTTTGAATTCAAAAACATGGCGACTTGAAAACCTTCAAGGTTGTTCCTCTACAGCAGCACATTTTCATAAGCATTTATGATAACCTTGCTTTTTCGCCAATATGTAGGACACACACACGCACACACTACACACAAGATTTGATCGCAAATCGCGAATATTATTCCGTCATCGTTAATATTTACGAAGGAGAAAGAAAAACAGTTTCACCCAGAGTCAAAGCATCTCGTCACAGAACGGAGAAATGCATAGTAACACACAGGCGCGCCAACGCAGATGTATGTGTGTATGCACGTATATACACACATACATATATTTCTCGTACCAACGGAGGCAAACGAGTGGTACACAATATGAATCGCAACGATCGAAGCTTCAAGTGGTTATATTCACCAAGGTGAAAAGAAAACGGCAAGTAGCAACTCTGGTAAGAAGCCCGACGTCGAGCAGATAAAAGTGAAACTTTCTGTCTCCCCCCACTAACTCGACGACGTACCTTTTTTTCTTATTTCTTTTATATCCGGACACGAAATCTCGCGAAAATATTTGCGGGCGTGAAAACGTTTATACTGAATCATGATTCCCCCGAAATTCCGTAGAAAATGTTTTTTAATTATTTTTATCTTTACTATCTTCCTAAATATATGTATTTTGTTTTATTGGTTCACCCTATATAACCCGATTTTTTTTTATGTTTTGAAACCGCAGAAGCGAAAATTTTTAACTGTTTTTTATAAACCTGAACTGAACTGGATTAAAAGTATTGAATTTCAAAAATTCTGTACGAGAAGTTTAACAAAACTTAAATGTTCGTCGATTTTAAACGAAAAAGGTAGGCGATTTACAAATCCCGCGTGAAACACGACCAGCGGTTATGCCTAAAAATACAGATATAACTTGAAAGTTTCGTTGTCGCTGGAGTGTTAAAATTACCATTACTTATAATATAAAATAAGACTCTAATGAACGGCGAAGAAGTGCCGTAAAATTGTAATCCCTGATTATTTCCATCTAATTATTTTAACACTTTCGAATTTCAGGGCCACTGTCGACTACTCACTCGAACTCCTGAGAAACAAAGTGTACCGATGTTATTGATAATTAGAATATCCCTATTCCACATTTCTGGTGTATCACGTTCTTGCTATACCCTATAATTTACGTGTCGGCACGAATGTTCCAGCCGGAGGCTCGACTTTTATTATCGAATAAGGAAAAACACGCGTACCGACACAATCGCCCCATCGAAATAACTCGAGGCACATGATTTCGAAGATAAATGCTTAATTAAAATACCCGAACGCCGGCATTCGATTCTCTTCGGTGCGAGTAAAATCGATGTCGTCTCCTTCCCTTCGTGAATCGACGGTAAATCATTTCATAACGCTTCCACATTCGTGGGAGAACTTTTATCGCCGGCGGTGAAATCAATGTGACGTACGCATACGTTTTAATTGGACAATGATTGGTCCTTGCCCTTCGCGTTCAGCCGTGTTCGGTAATCCGGCGTGACCAGCGATGAGACAACAGACGATCAAATGTAACTTGATGGATACACATCGGTTTTCGGGAAAATACATGTTTACCGATGTCACTCGCTGACCAAAGCCGGTGTGTTATGCAGTGGCACAGATACCAGCGCATGTTTAAACCCGACATTTGTTACTACAAATGAGCTAAGCACTCTGTAGTAAGTGCACCCGAACGAGTATGTGATCACTTGGACAATGAAACTTCTAAATAAAGTTCAACAGAGACCGCGTTGGTTTGTCCGGGGATGCGTATCGGTTTCATCGCAGACCAGTAAAAACATGTCGATATTTCTGGCAGAAGGAACAACCTTTCCGGAACAATCATGCTGAGCAAATAATTGAGAACCACTGGGATAGGTATGCCTAGAATCATCGCCTGCAACGTCACAATTCATTTAGCGTAATTTTCATCGAAATCAACCCGATGATCCCCGAGAGAATATTTCTTTTGTGTCTGCGATCTTGATCGACCGTCGGAATATATGTTTGGATTCGTTATCAGTAGAGTTAGAGTCGTGGTTGTCCGATAGTGGGGCGTGCCATTTGAAAAACTGACAGTGGTGTTATATCATTTTGGCACATTCACCTAGAAAAAAATATCCTCGCATTCTCGGCAACATATTTCTGTATCACCAATAGTTTCCATGATGATCGAGTAATGTTAAGCCCAATAGGGTTCGAGTGAACCACGAAAACCGTGCGCATTTATCGAAAACATTCTGTATTCAGGCAGATTTAATTAAAAATTTGAAGGACAACATAAAGTCACGCGTTAAACGGATCGATTGATTAAATAGAATTAATGATTTATAGTTTCATGTGTAAAAACGGTTCCACGAGTGAGGCTGCCTATAGGGCCCGCACAGCTGTGGACGACGACCACATTCGAGGCAAACTCACTTTCCTCGTTGGTTTCACCAGGAATCAGATTTTCCTTGGAACACGATAACGTCACTCTAGTGCTTTCTATCAACACAGAAACGTACTAGTGAATCCGGATCCCGAAAAGAAAGAAAAAAAAAACGTGCAACCAACCAGGTTGATGCCAATTGATTGAATTCCCGCTGACAATAAGATGAAATGTGTCCTTTCAAAGAAGCAACAAGCAACGAAAGGGAAAGTACACGTAAACGAACCGAAGAATTACAAAGGAAATAGTTTTCTAGTGACAAGCCGGAGCGAGCCTTTATCAAAATACCAAGAACGGTAAACGGGCAAACGGGAGTGGGTGGGAGTTTGGAATCGGTACCGTTTCCCGTCGAAAGGAAGTATTTTCATCGGCTAACAGGAGAACGAGACGGGGATGAGAGCGACTTATACAGAGAAAAATGTTGACTCTAAAGGATCCTCGAAAGCCGGTGAGGTACGTGTAGATGGCGAGATAGCGGTACGTTTAATATACGCACACGCGTGAAAACCGGCTCCTGTACGTGAGTCAACACAAACTAGTTGCGGCTGGCTTCTCCGTGTCTCTTTCCTTCACCACCTTTCACCATCCCTTTCCGATGTACATGTATACAGTGACCGAAATGTCTTTCCCTTGAAAATTCCCACGAAAACCGAGCGATTCCCTTTTCTCGTTCACTCTTCGTCTCCTCGGGCTGGAGAAAAAAAGAAAACGGGATCGTGTACGTTGTACACGCTCAACGTATTTCCCGCACTCGGATTCTTAGCGACGTCTCATCGGATTCCGCGCACGTTAAAATAAGCGGCGCATCTCGCTTCCGTTCTCTATGACACCCCTAAAGAAGGGCTGCTGAAGGATTTCAAGCGCCAGTTTCAATGATATCGCGATGCTATGGATTTTCTAACGGGCTTTAATTTTTCCTCATTTGTGCTTGTCATTCGCGGCAATGACACGTGCTATACAAGTACGGTACAGGGTGTTGCATAACTGGTGGATTATTTGCAGACCCTGGAATCCCCATTGGCTGGACCGTATGACGGTCTGTCCAATGGAACATTCAGAAACTCCCAGGTCAAAGATTATCAGTAGCAGCGGGAGTCTTATTGCTCGAAATTATATGGCCACGCTCCACCTTTGCTCTGGTTCGACAGTGGTTTTTATACGATAATTTGAAAATGCTTGCGATAATAAGAAAATATTACGTCACACTTTCACATGACATTCGCCTAGGGAATTGATGGTTGGTAGATCATCCGTCTAGTATACGACACCTTGTACAATTAAAAGGATTACATAAAGATGGAATGAAACCATATGCGGTGTTCCACGTTAAATGATCAGGATATTTGGAGCCATGTCACAGATTTTGATAAAATTTTCACGTGTTGTAGGTAATGTCACAAAAAATTTTTAAATATCTATAGAAGATGTTCTATCTACTTCAGGTGAACTAATGATAGTAGAAGTGGAGGATGTTTCATTACGTTTATCATCCGATTGAAACGTTTATTCTAAGTTACTGAGACCCGCACCTGTTTCTGGAATAATATTAATAGGATTGACGACATTTCGTCTCCTTATTCTAATGCCGCAAAGTGGGGAAATGAATACCCCGAATTCAAAATCAGATTTTGAATTTCGCAAACGATCGGAAACGTGCCGCATATTCTCGTTGCACGACTTGTGTTTTGACAGCTTCAAAAGATTGCAACGATACTGAGATTGCATATTGTAAATTAAAGCAACGGAACTGTATAAAACACTAAAAAATGACAGACGTGTACTACTACGCTCTATATTATAAACTCTATAAAGCGTTACATTAAAGTTTTAATGTTTGTTATAAAACGTTGAGCTTTTCTGATCTAAATAGTGTTTTCTTATTTCTCTATCTATTGTAATTAAAGAGTTATAAATATAAAAAAAAAACATGCACGAACCCTCGACAGCTTGTAGCTTAAAAAATATTAAGTATTTGAAAAATTCTTTCAAATGGATTTCATCTGTACTGTATCTACAATATATTGAAAGTTTATCAAAATCCGTCACATGGTTTCAAACACCTAATCACGTGACGCGGAACTTACAATATAGGTATGTCATACATACATATGTACGATATATGTATGTATGTGTAATAGTCGTCCGTTCTTTCGTAGCACAAGGTCAATTCTTTAATCTCCCATCTCATTCATTCCAGCGGTTTGACAGTTTCCATTTAAATCACGTTTAAATGGACGTACTCTAATTACCTGACACCGGCAGTAAAATTAGGTACATGGCTACGCTCGCTCTTGCATATGTACGTACGTATACACACACACGCGCACGTATGTATCGATACATAAGCTGCTGCGGGAATGAACGAGCTAAATTGCTGCCACTGACAAAAACAAACAGAAAAAAAAGAAATGGCTAAAAACGACAGAAGTAAAAATAAAAATAAAAGTAGGGTCACCGGACGAAAAACTATGCAGCTCGTATGCGTAGAGTGGGGTATGTATTTTGTTAAATGTAAAAAAGGGACGCCGTGTTGTCCTGCTTTACCACTTTCGGGCAAATTTCGAATTTTTAGAAGGTATTTTTTCATATAGACACTACTGGCGGGATAATATTAGTATGTACGTAAAATAGAAATGAAAATAAAAAGAGCTATTTGAAGAAATCCACGCAGGATTATTTTACATTTGAGTTTTTTGCGCCCTTGTGATACGCGAATAAATTTCGTTATATGCGAGCATTGTTTATCTTCCATTGTTACAGTGGAAAATTTGACCGGAAATACAAATGTGTCTTCAACCGAACAAAGTAATTTTCATCAAATCAACAATACTGTTTTCGTGTGCTATTACAGCATCTTTTTTCATGCATTTCATTGTCGAACATACCAATTTAGTAATACCAATTTTTACGATTATTCAAAATTCTATGCTTTACATTTTTCATCAGAATTCTATAAATGTGCTGCTATTTTATTTCTGCGTTTCTAGTACACAATTCAGGGTATTGGAGCAAAGATTCTATGTATTTCGCGAAATCAATATATATTCCTGCGGAGCAATTATACAGGGTGATGTATTTAACTGGAAACACCTAAATATATTCGATACTGATGAACCGTATGAAAAAAATTCTCGTGAGACATTTACGGAGTCCGATGAAAGTAAATACCGAAGTCTTTATAAAAATCATATACTCATTTTCCATATCCTTATACCGACATAATAAAACGAATTCAACTTACGATCAATTCGGGTTGAATATATCGACCATTGACGTCAATGCGCAACATCTTTTTATTTTTTTCCATTACCGATATATCTATCTTACCCAACACTAGAACTTGCCCCGCAAAAATTTCTCCACACGTCCAATATTAATAGAAATACTCGAGCACTACTGTTTAAATGCACCACCCTTTATAACAAAAAATAAATGAAAATGTTTATACCGTTATTTGTGCCTTATTAATTAAAGAATTACATATTTTTAATCACGGAATGCAAATCAGCTAAGACATGTCGAAGAACAGCGTTACTTTTCCCCTTTTAATGCGAATACATTATTGACCACGGTAAACCGATGGGAAGAGTAACGCTGAGCGGGAAGCGATGTTGATTGGTTCTGCGTGAAATATTTAATTGCCTCGGAATCCTAGATTTCCGAAAATAGTCATATATATATATATAGGAATCGCAATGAAATATTCAGCCGGATAGATCTGAATATCGATATAGCATTCCGGGGGATATAATCCCATTTGCCAGCGTAAGACCACCTCATTTGGTTTCAATTAATCCTACGCTACATATTCGTATGTGTGTACGTTCATCGATGTCCTTAATCGAGCCGGAAGCACTTGACATTCTCTCGATATCGAAGCGCAACGCCAGCACCGAGACCGTACACGTTTTTCCTACTATTTTCATTCGATTAAAAGAATATTATCCGATCTCCCTGGAAATTTTTAACGAGTGCTAATTCCGTTTTCTATCGAATATACGGTTGCCTACATTTCATCGTCTCTTTCAAGCAGTATTTCTATTCAGGTATAGCAGAAAAACTATCCCAATCCGTATAACCGAAAGAAAAAAGTGAAAGATGTTTTTTTCACGGGAAATTGATGAAATTGAAAGTAACGATAAACACATGTATTACTATTAAGTATCTTTTTACTCGTAGGTATTATTTAGATTTGTCTTGTAAGCAAAAATGTGAATACAAGTCTAGCAAACATAGGTGCAGACATGATATTTATAGAATGGACCAGAGCTCCCTATTCCAAATAAAACTTTTTCGCTTAAATAAAGCAAATCAATTTTAAATTCCCTCATACATATGCATTAGTCCAATAACCTTTCGGCTAGATATATGTACCTGTAAATAGTTCAACCTCATTTGTGTATGTATGTATGTATGTACATACGTGTGATATATTCGGTCTTGATGTGAAGAAAATTAAGTGCTCGGGGCGGACATATCAACTGCATAAAAATGTTGAACTTATCATAAACGAATCAGTCATCGCGTTATTTATGAGTGCATCAAACATCTTGTTCTGAGCGCATAGTCTTTACGAAGGAAATGAGTTCTTTTACTACCGTGAGGTATCTAGATATAGATAAGCGTAGTTCATATGCATACACGCTTCTATTCGGTTATCGACGAAACCGCCCCTCAAGGCGGTTCGATCAACTAATGTAAAACTTCCAAAGTGGTCCACCGTTATATTTGGGAATGAACTCGGTCGTTTCACAGTCTCGTTAATAAACAAATGAAACGACGCTATTTGTGACTAAATTCGTATTTTCACTTTGATTACTTACATAAACGTGTATACGAATGAAACATTATGTGGTATTTGTATGAATGTATCAATAATATTATATGAAAGTCGGATTGCGTGATTGCGAAGTGTGAATGAAAAGTGTTTAGACGACTGTCATGAGCGAGCGAGGAATGTTTGTATCGGGTGACTGCGTGAGGTGCGAGAAAAGAGTGTTTGGACCGAGTGACAGTTTTTCGGTTGGATGTATCGAGTGACTCTTTGTGCGTGGATCTAGGAAGAATGCATGGTGACCCGTGACCGAAAAGTCGGCACGTGGCAAGAGTGTGTGTATGCGTGTGAAAATGAATGAGGGATGAAAGTGTGTGAAAGAGAGTTTTCCTTAAACGAAGAGCGTGTCGGAGACGACAGAACGAAATCGGGAGTCGAAGAGGAGAACGAAATCGGGAGTCGACGAGGAGAATTGGTTGCGAGGAGTTGCGAGGAGTTTTTATTGCGAGGAGTTATTTTGTTGCGAGGAGATTGTGATCGGGAGTTAGAAATATTAATTAGTTAGTAATAAACACTTTTTACAATTAAACAAACAACATCTTGTTTCCACCACGAAATATCCCACAATTATTAAATTCGAGCAAAAGTAATAACGGTTTGTATCGTTTCAAATTTGACGCTGGTTTTTCTAGTTACCATTGTATTTCGGGATGGCTATGTTATACATCGTTGTAAACAGTAAAATATGTACTACTGATATCTAGTTGTGTATCTTGTTTTCAGTGTCCAGGGTTGCCGAGTATAATCGTTTAAATTAAGCATAGAAAGAAACCATTTTGGCGTGATTTTGCTAGATAACTTTAAATTAGGATATAAAGCAGTAGAAACTGCTCAACATACCAAGCTTGCTCCTAGCCAAGAGTCAATTAGCGAACGTAACTCAACGTTGGTTCTAAAAATTTCGTTATGCAAACGAAGGCCTTGAAGATGAGGAGGGTCATGGAAGTCCTTAAGCTATCGAGAATAATTATCTACTTACGTAAAACGAGCAAAGACCAATGATTTCGATTTTCATTAATAAATAAAATTCTTATCTCTTTCGTACCTCTCGGAATTATATACGTGAAAACAGCCCTTATATGTTCCACCAATCTAATAAAAACGCGGGCCTAACACATACCTGACCAACAAATTTCCAGTAGCCAGGCAATATTTTGTCGCTGTACCAATTAACTTTTAGCGTTTAAGTTTGGCGTGATGGGTTCGACCCAGGTTAGGTACCAGGTTTAATCCCGGCGCGGTGTAGGACGTCGTACAGGAGGCGATAATGTAGTAGAAGGATAGTCGGACCCATAAAATCGCTGGTCATTTAACGGTGTATCGTTATTGGTCAGCCTCGGGATTATAATGAGATAGCATATTGGGATTAAATGTATTAGTCCGGTGTGTAAATGAAATCCCAAAAAGGGGTTGGAAGTGGCGGTGAAGAACTTGGACAGCAAAATAGGTACCAAGGAATGAAAGAATGAACGATAGAACGAACGCAAATTACAGGTTGACAAACAGCCATAAACAGACTGGGTAATATGGTAAAACAATCTGCCTAGCGATATACAGCCCTGTACAAAAGTATCCGGACACCTATGAAATTCATGTAAATATTGTATTTATGCTACAATAATATACCCATTTATCAATGAAATTAATTTTTTGAAACATTTAGTTATAGTAGAGTATACAGAGAGCATAGTTTACACAATTCTTCTTACAAAATGACATAAAAATGACTAAATTTCCTCTTCATTCATATGCTCTCCCCGTTACGAAAACGCGTACGAATTTATACAAGGAGTATACTAAATAGATAAATCCTAAAAATACACCAAATAGAATGTGAGAAATGAACGGATTGGAGCTAACATCGTCTAAAACTGTATAACCTCATATCGCTTCTATATGTATATTCCGCTTACTTTGCTTTATAATAACTTTATCGACAGTATTAATTAATAAATATTGCTGGTCTTACCCAAGAACAACATCAAGATTAAGGGACAACATAAAACATCTATAAAAGAAACTAAATTTAAGAAATATTTAGGCGGATTTGGCAAATGCGTAAGTGTCCGGATACTTTTGTACGGGGGTGTAGCTGTGCCCATGTCGGACTTGTACGGATTACTATAACGAAGAGTTCAGTGTACGTCCAGGTACATGCTGATGCATGTATGTATGTACGTGTAAGTTCAACGATAACGTAGCTTGGCGGCTCGTTATCGCAACTTCAGGAATGACTTGCTCAAATAGAGCAAGGGTCGGTCCCGCGAACACCGATGCGTACAGACCTTTGGCCCTCTGTTGTTCTTGTCGTGGTGTGTCGTCAGTATCGAACATTATAAATGGTGCTAATTACATTCTTCGATATTGCCGAATATCTTGCGGAATTTTTCAGCGGTTCCTTATTACTCTAAGATCCGTTGATCAATCCATGCTTCGCCTATAGCACCAAGATTGAATACACTACCCAACGTAATGATATGCATGGACGCCGGTATCAGAAAATCGGCATTATACCGAGACCTTATGATGCAGGCTGCGTCAATAGTTTACTGGTAGAACGTGCTTTCGGTGTTGTAATCAAAGTACGGAGATAGCCAGGATGACAATACAGTACGTGTAAAACTTAGATACGAACGTTGTAATGCCGCGAAAGTTTGCGGAACTGGAGATATATTAATCGAACTCCACCCAACTTTCGATTATTCAAATAACCAATACCTACGGTGGATATGTACCGATGCGGCACGTTATTGAATCGTATCAACCATTCCGCCGTGTTAACGTGAAACGACTTTTGTAATACAGTAAGCAGTGTGATAATAACGGTCTTATATTACCCAGGCATTCCAATATCACGACAATTATATTTTAAAGGAACACAATACTCTGAACGTGAGCAACGAACGTGCAGTACGTTCCTTTTGAAGTGAAACTTCCTAAGGCACGGCAGTGCAAGTTCATTAATTAGGATTTGGAGTGAAACGAAAAGTAAAACGGGGGTGATGTGGTGTTTGAAGTGAAGGGGAAGAATTGTCACTCCCCCTTTCTCCCTTACTGACTCACGCTGTACTGACAGCGTGGCAAGCGCGTTTCACATTTTCGTTTCCATCTTACTACAACGATAGAGGACCGCCATCTGACGGGTGTGGTTACGGGTCTCTTTCTTTATTTTGTTTAAATAACAAGATTTGGAAAAACAAATATAAAAAAAATATTTCCAATATATATTTGTACATGTAAGTAACACGAACCTACTGCAATGCTCGAACCCTTGCTTAACGTTCACAACCACTGTGGTTATTAACACATTCACTGCCAAGCTTAAATTATATGAAGTTATTTTCATTGCCACTTATAATTTGAGTGATAGTGTTTACCAAAGTTAACAAATAAATTTTATTTGTTGTATTTTTTTGAAGTTTTCTACATTTGTATAATTATGTTTGTGGTCACAAAAAATTTGCTAATTCAAAACCTTATATGTCATAACACATTGAAAATAGGACGAGTATACTCGTCTTGGCAGCGAATGGGTTAAAAATCGGTCGAGTTTATAGGTTCTTGATCCCTTATAAGTTAAACTAATCATATAATTTATTGCATTTTACTCCAAGCCTGTCTCTCTTTGATTTATTATATTTAATATGACAAACCCTGTTTCAACATTTGATCAGCGGCTTACCTAAGGAAATACCTTTGCTAGGCGTATATAATGTATATTACCTACTTTGAATACTTTTATGATCATATCAATCATCAGTCTCATTTTGCGTAACGGATCATGCAGTTGCAAAAAATTATTATTTCCAAAGTGTAAGTTTCTTGAAATTGACATTTGTATACTTATTTCAGGACACCACTGTTCCGATGTACGGTATTTCAATACTCTTGCTCGTGCTTCAATAACTTTGTAACGTAGGTTCTTGCACCTGAGACATCAATATTATCAATGGAAAATAAACTTTCAATGCCTCTGCACCGTAGAAATTTCTCCGTAACTCTGGTCGTTTTTAACAAATCGATTAGTTTGCATTACAATGTATTCAAGAATTTCCTCTGTTACAAAAAAATCTGAACGTTCTCTCCAGTAAAATTTGAAATATGCTTATTTAAAGAACAAACAAATATAAATTTATGCAGTTTCAGTTCATTATTTTTTCCTCACGTTCATAATAAATTGCAGTTTTATCATTATCAATATCGTGACTTTCAGTAGATATTGTAATACTAAATGTGCGTTTTATACTTTTAAATACTTCTTCACTAGTATTAGAATAAAAACGCCCCCATTTTACTCAACAATTTTTTGTTGCTCTACCCAGAAAAAAAGTTTTGTATATTTCCGATCATTGCTCTTCACTGACTACGTGCATATTCGCTGCCTGCAGCTTGGCTTGTAATGCTTAAAACACAAACGCGCATACGTAGATATATGCGTCATCGTTGAAAATGCCCAGGAAAATTCCGCACATATTTGCGCTAGCGATGCAAATGGGTTAACGACACTCGATTTGTTTTTATATTTATTTTATTCCAACTTCAATTATTGTAGATAGCTAATCGGCGAGCTAAGGGGTTGTAATTTTCATTCATTTATTGCAATATTAAATACTTTCGAGAAATTGCTTAACGTATAACTTACTCAATTGCAATTTTCGCATCATGAAAGCACTCACTACGTTCGTGAAACAGACCATATGAAACCCTGTTCACAAATTCCTCCGAAACAATGTACCTACGTGCAAACATGCACCTCGATCACGAAAATCGCGTGTAGATATTAAGGTAACAACCATAGTGTTTTTAATTCGACAGTTTGAAAACTCACCAAAATGGTCATGGCACTTCAAGATGACATTGAAGGGAGGACGAACACTTTTCCAAGGTCACTAAACACGACTCTTGATAGGACATATAGTTTTCAGTTACGTACAGTTGTTAACTTTGTTTAACAAGTTTTTGTTTGTTTTTCTTTACAGTAAATATATGTACGTTTGGCATACTTCACGCTGAATTAAATGATCTTCCTTTTAGAGCTAGAGATCCGCACAGTTCGTCTCTCCTGTGACAGAGAAATAATTTGAGAAGTGAGATACACGCGTTTTCTACGTATATACCTTTCTTTCACTTATATTCTATTTGTTATTGTGCCACGTTCTATTTAATGTTGCATTAATTTGAAGTGATATTAATTCTTCAGACGGCAATACGTTCGCGTATAATTTACGCCGTATATGACTGTATGTACAGACAAGTTTCACTTTGAACTCGCGACACTTCTACGAAGAGTTAAAGTGATATAAAGAGAATATTAATTTGCATAATCGGATGTTTATAGTAACATAGCTGACGAAATACGACGTGATTAAGAGGCTGTCGCCTCGTACTTACGTTTAAGAAACTGAAATAAATCGGTGACGCTAATTACAATCAGGCTTGTAATTAACCGTCGCTGCAATTCATACGTAGATTGGATCTAATTGAAGGCCAGCTACTCACTCGTACACAAAAGATCTTTGACAGTCGCAGTAATTGTAATTAATGGATTGGTAGATAGTCATTTCTACGGAATTTCGCGTTAAAATTTCGACGTGCGGTCCGGGCTAATGAAACAGCTCGAACAGGATTGTAAAGTTTTACAATTCCAAGCGTCATTTATAAATATAAATAAAGACACGCGGTGGCAATCGAGTCGTTAACGCCATCGACGAGTAAATAATGCAATACGAGGCCATGTCGGCAATCTCTTTTCCACGTCAACAGACAAAAAATACAGTGTAAATCAATGTGGGGCGTGATAACTTCAAAATGTATGAAATATTCATTATCGTCGTGGAATCTGAGGAACAGGCCCAACTTTTCATTCTGCAGGACGTGTCTAGAGGACCGTAATTTTCGTTCACCGGTGAATTATATCCAGCTCCTTAATGAGCCACGCATAATGGAATAACCAATTCGCTGTTCTTCAGCCTCCCGGTTGTTCTTTTTCTTGTTTACTTAACCCAAGAAACGAATTTGCCCGACACAGCTTTTTTAGTCATATTTCTATATAAAAAAATTGCAGGATATACAACGCCCTCTACAAATGATGGCACACGTGCATATTGGATCATTTCAGGTAGAGTGATTTTTTTTTTATAGTACAACTCACATTTGAGGATTGCATAAATAAATCTATAAGTTTTTATCTATGTTTTCCTTGAATGCCATTTATTATATGAATTTTTCAAAGCGCCAGAGGTTTAAGACGCGAAATCTTAATCTGCCAAAAGCAGAAAAGCACACAAATGTCAAGCTGCAAAGATCTCATATTTCAATTGAATACAGTAACCATAAGATTTAATCAGATCATGATTACTTGCTGAGTATCAATCACCCTCACACTAAATTTTAACTACCCCACGACTTGCGGGTGAACGTGTATGTATACAGGCGGGGACTCTGTTTAAAAGGCTCGAATAGATTATTCAACAAGAAGCAACATTAAAAATCTCGTAATCCTTATGAATGCCACTACAGGTATATCAGCCATGATACAAACCCCCCGGCCTTCCAGCTGGTATTCATAACGGTCATAAGTTTCTTTTCCTTTCTGCTCCTCCGTGGCAGAAAATCCGGCGGGATTTTGAAAGAGGAAGGTGGCCTCCTATATCAAACTCATTATCTATTGTAATAAAAGGTGAGCGTGCTTCATTGTTATAATAATACAGCAGTAGACTCTGCACCATTCGAGTGTATTGTGCGGAATCTGATGAGGTCACCACATACAATATCAAAAGTCTGATGAATACAATTAATTCTAGTCTAACGTTACCGGCGAAAAAATATTTCAGAATCGAAATTATCGGTAAACAAATAGTTTCCTCGCTGCGTGCGAGTCACTTCCCTTTTTTATCCTCTCATCGCACCATGGATAAAGTAATCAGAGAAACCATCATTGAGGTGGAACAGTCAGGTAGACAGGATAGAATTGATAATGCAAGGGGATCCAGGGTACGGAAAAGAAAGGTAGGAACAGATTCGATAGAATCAAATGTGTTTGAGGACAGCCAAGATGGAATGGAAATAAAACACGTAAAAGTGTCAGGATATAGAGGAAGAGTAAAGAAATTGCATATATTGTATGTAATATAGTCCAGGTTGTCAAACACCTGTCCAGCAGCCGGCCCGAAAAGCCCAAACTGAATATTTCAAACAACAAATAACGGAGAGATTTTATGCTTAAAAGAGTTAGCTAGAGTCTCTAATCAAAATAAAACTTCTACGTCAACACCAAGAAAGGGTGCAACATTCTCCTCGATTCTAAACAAAAAGTGTTTTCATTATTTTACTGAACTAATTGGAATCTGTTCTGATTACAGAAAATGCAACGTCTACCCAGTTTAAACCACTGCGGGGACTTAACCTGTAGAACAATGTATTCCAATTGCGTGTTAATGTCACGCAGTTGGAAGTATAGCTCGACTGTAATTCGAGCGGAAACAAAATGAGATGATAATGGAACGGTTTTCTCGACATCGTTATTGACGATGGCGCGAGAAAATCGAATAATTCGACAAGGTGGAACGCGTGGTTTACCACGCGGGAAGGAACGTATCTTGGACGAGAGAATAAAACGATAAAGGAGAGAAAAAGAGAAAGACAGAAAGAGGGGAAAAAAACAACCACTGGAGATTCTCGAATGAGAACGAACAGTCGACTGACTTGCATTCACCGTTCCGAAGCGCCTGCGGCCCTCCTTCCCCTTTTCTGTTTCTCTTTTTTTTTCGCTCTTTCTATCTATCTCCATCGCCCGCTGACGTCGGCCTGAAATCAAGACCGGCTACCAGTTTTATCGTTTTAGTTTTCCGTTTTGTTTTATTTTCCATGATCATTATAACACTATGCATCGAGGAGGAGTCCCGTCATGGTTAAATTCAATTATTTACTGCTTCTTTTGTCGAGACGTCGCTACACTACGCGACGTTAGACGTCGTCCGTTATCGACGATCGTTTCCTAGGAAAATCATGCGGAAATGGAACGAAAAGGCATACAACAAGGTCTCTGTGTGCTGCGTACAATATTTGACGTTTTTCTCGGGACTGATCTGACCTCGCAAGGCTGACATCAGTTAGAGAGTGTGTAATTTTTCTCAATCATTACCAATCCTGTTACTTGACGAGCTGTTTGTATGTTTCGTTTTGCATCGTGATGATCCTCGGCCATCGCGTGACGCCAGACATGTCGGTCGTCATTTTATTGACAGTAATATGAAAACATAATGAAAGGATATGAAAAGCGGCAAACGGGAGTTTACAATTCGTTTTTCTCTACGGATTGGAAATTTTATAGAATTATTCTATTCATGGCGTGCCAATTATAATTTTGTAGCAGGATTATGCATTAGCATTGTCTAACCCGGAAGACCTGATTTTAAAATATAATAACATACTCTCCCTTAAGGCGCATCAATTCTTTGTGCGTCGCGAGTTTTTTCAAAGACCATCGCTCCATCATAAAATTACTTTATAATGTCAGCCATCAGTAACCACATTGTGTTTTACCGTTACGACACTGTAAAGGCCATCCCATCGACCCGATTACGATTTCATCCGATCATTTTAGGCGTCCGTTCTTAAAACGCCATTCCCACAATTCATGATTCCCTGCCATCGACGAACCGATCGGTGACGATTACATTGCCAATAAAACGCTGAAGTTGAAAGAAGAAGAAAATTTTCTCGCGTATCAGTAAAATAGTTGACGATCTTTGCCTGTAGAAACAGTTTTTCTTAACTACGTAACGGTTTCACTATTTATCGAGCAAATGCCGAAGAACGTAATATAAACTGGAAATTGCACTTCGACAAAATGAAAAATATTGAAATATAATTAAGGAACGCCGTCACTGTGAAGGGCGAAAGATCGGTGTTTTCGTAAATATTGTATGAAAAAATTACAGTGGGATATAAAAACTTTGTTTACAACTCAAAGGTGTGCAGAATGATCCATTTAAATTGAGACGCTCAAATGTTTTGAAAATAATGCAGCCTAGAGAGAAGAGTCAAAGTAAATGCAGTATGTTGAAATGTTCATATTTCGTAACATTATTAATAATATTAATATTAACAAACATAATATCAGAGTTTGATAAAGCAATCCAAGATTACGCAAGTTGGAAGAATCGACCTGATTTTCTACGTGTCCTCTGCAATTTCCAAGCCAATCGCATACAAATCTACTGAATGATGATGACGATCACATTAAATAAATTTAGTTTTCATGTAAACGAGACTTTTACAAAAAAAACGTACTTTTAAAGCGCCGACGACTCCGACTATTGTTTGTGTCCAGATCATTGGAAAACTATAAAGAGCATCGACTGCGTCGCGTATAATCCAATTATTTGCTACCTCTTTTTGCGCGACAGTTTCATGCAATTCAAGAGTTCAGTTCGCAGCCTTTTTCCACGGCTTCTTGCTCGGCCATGCGACATCGGGTGGACTCGGTTATTGGCTGTTACATCGAGAAAACCGACGGCCCGTAGAAATAAAGGGACTCGGCGTCACCGTGGATCCGTTTCGTCGCAGCGAATAATTGCTGAAAGCAGCAGTTTTCATGCGTGCATCTTATTGCGATCGCGATCATCGGAGCCGGTCGCGTATCGCCGGCAATCATCTGCCATTCCCCAGTAGTTTACACGCAATAACACTTCCAAGTCGACGAGAAATGATTTTGAACGTCGCGGCGAGTCCACGTCGAGCAGAAAAAGTCGTGCAAGAGGAGGTGCGATAAACGACAGAACAAAAATGGAGTCCGGTCGACTTACAAGAGACTATTACTGATCCTACTCGGCTTAAAGTCTCGTCATGGTTAAATCCGCTTATTCCTTCTTCCTTCTTTGAGACACCACTTTAAAAACTCTGATCAGGATCTTTCTGATCCACCGGGATATACGTTACACCAGCGAGCAAAGGAAAATCTACTTGCAGACTGATTCTCACGAGATTGATAAGTGAAGTGTACTAAGACAAGGGATTCGGTGCAGTAATTAAAGTGACTGAATAAAAAAAAGGGGGAGAGGGGGTGGCGGGGGAGAAACGAGTGGCCCAAGGAAGGTGTTCGAAATCCGAATGGTTGTGCACATTAAGAACCGAATTTTCCAGTTGTCGACTTTAAATCAATTGCTTTCCTGATTCGCGATCGTTATAATGCTACACCCGGCGAAGTCCCTCTCTTTACGGGAATCCAATTATTTTACTCCTGCTTCCATTCCTTCAGCTGCCGGTGACTTTTTTTTTAAGGCGGAACAGTCTCGATCGAGAGGAACAAGACGATTGAAGATCTCTCGACGACGACAAACGACTCCGTGTCCAGAGCAAACTCGATTACTCTTTGCCCGGTTAGTTTCTCCAGGTATCCGTCTTGCATGACGGGGGGACTCATTATCAGGGGAGCTCGAGAGACACGGAAAGGGTCGTGGTGTCTTGCATAACTCGGGCGAGAACATTTTACTGACACGGTCCGACAAAAGAACGGACAAATTTGCTACTCGTCTAACCACCCTGCGATCCCGTCGATACACTTTCATGTCGATCCGTCCGGATACCGTCAATCGGAAAAACGGGAGAATGAAAGCATAGACTATTTTTCTTTTTAAATACGAATGATTAACCGAAGTTGCACTCTTCTACTTAAAACAAACAGAAACGTGTCTATTCCTGAGCTAATCGAGAACACCACCATCACATCACCGTCTTTTCAATGGAGAATTACGTTATCAAACTCTACGAATACGTTCGTTAAATCGCAGGTGACATCGTTCAATCTTGATAGTAGGAAATAAATGTTATATTTTAATCCAAAAAATCGCAACCACTTCTGACGGAATTGATCCAGTACAATTGCCATGACTGGGCTAATATTATCGGTCACCCCCCGGGGGCGAATCTTAACCGAATAAAACAGTCTTGATTTCCCGCGCTTGTTCGACGAACAAAGAAAACAATCGCGTCTAGGTGCCCGATACGCGGGTATTCTGCGGCTGGTACCTACGATAAATTCGTCATCCGATCGCGTCGCGATTCGGACGCGGGAGATCGAAGCGGATAACGTACGACAGAAAGGGAAGAACCGAGAGAGAAACGATGAATTTACGCGAACGAGACAGAGGTCGACGGCCATTAATTGGAGTGGCCCCAGCGATGTGATTATTTTCATGACATTTCGATTCAAATCAAACGCATTGTTAAACCATGCCTCATTGTATGCCAGTTCCAATTTGCAGCTATATTTTACTCGGTGGCTAACAGTCAACGCCTCTGCCGATATGCAGTACGCGTGATTCCAAACAATTCCGTGACATCTAGGCAATGGCCCTGGGCAGCCTGTACGCACACACTGATTTTTTTTTATTTTTCTTCTTTTTTTTGCACGGCACAAGCACATTCTCCATTCACGATTTTTCACCTACACGCGCACCAACGACGTAGTTAAAACGGGGACATTTAAAGCGGTACCGTAAATAATTTCAGATTTTTCCGAGGGAAATGTAGGAATTGTTTTCAAACGGTGTACGTACGAGATGCATCGTGTTTTCGAGATTAGAAAAGTATCTCGAATGTTTAGTAAATGTTTCGGTGAAATTATATCGACCCTGTTTGATAGTTTCTGGAAAAGGTCTGTGAGGGAGGGAGGATTTAGAAGTAAAAAGTGTTTCGCGGGTAACCTGAAGGTTAACTGTCTGGTGGAAAAAACAACATGGTAATAAGAAAATCACGCTTCGGTCGGTGTGGTTTGAAGGTTGAACGCTGTTTTTTATTACATTTCAGCGATTATCTTCAGGAACTATAAAAGATATACTCGTGAGATTTTCAACAATTGTTTTTTAAAAAAGGTTCCGGGTGTGGAAGCTTTCTTCCGTCGGAATTTATATTAACGTCTGTAAAAACACCGGTGCTGATATTTTCCAGAACTTTTTAGTCGGGTATATTACAACTTTTAGCACTAGGATTTTTCGAAACGTTGTTTTGATAATGAGAAACCATATTTTTTGTGTTTTTATTTCTCCGCCAGCATCTGTTTGCGTACAACAATTTTTATCTTCACGTATAAATAATAAACCCACAGATCCGACCATTAAAACTTGCAAAACATATATGCTAGAAGGCACGGAAAAAATTTCGACGTTCTATCTTCTATGGTTCTCGGGCAAAAGGAGCGCAAAAATTTAAAAACATTACTTTCGCAGCAATTCAGATAACCAAATGTGAACAGTAAAAAAAGGAAATCCAAAAGCCGCACACATTCTGACACGGAACTAATAATAGGGGAGCTCTAATTAACCGAATAATCACAGTGAAAAATCAATGCCGAGGTTTTCTAACACCGCGGGTTGGCTCAACCGCGCCGGTTAAGAGATTAAAAGGATTCTACGAAGATACATGATTTATAAGTCGCACTTAAATACCAAGAGTAGGTTTCCCGTGGCAGGCGTCCATAGTGTAAATACTGGGATACGTCTTTATTCCGCTAACAAGCAAAAAATTACCAGATGAACCAGTTACACTCGTCTGGTTGTCCCGAGATGAAATGTTAATTGAATGCATTTCATCGCGATTTCTTTTGCACGAAGCCATCCAGTTGTATAGGGAATGGTGCCAACATTAACAGAATAAACGTCACTAGGAGTTACTAATCCGGCCATTTCCCCATGCTTTAACCCCAGATCGTCCTGGTAACATTTAGTGATTTTCTATTATTTTTTCAGCAATATCTAGTGACATTTATTTATTAATGAAACAAATTATCATAACTCGTTAATACAATAAAACTGATTAGGTGTGTGATAATCTTTTGCACGTCGGTTACCCTCCGTCGGTTTTATATCTCTATCGTTTATACACGTTTATTCACGCCACGAGCTGTGATCCGTTCCTCGTTTGATTTGCGACAACATCGAACTGCTCGCCCGGCATCCTATTTCCGATACGACACGGTACGTGTCGAAAAAGGACTATCGGAAACTCTAAATGACGTTTGTACGACCCGCCGCGTGAAACTTTCATATCGATTAACCGACACGAAAGTTCATCAAGATTTCTTTCCGTCCGACAGAGGAAAAACGTTCTCGTGCCATTGAAATTGTAGTCTCGACTGGTATCAATCACGGGTATCGGGATGAAAAAATTGTTTCTGAAAATGTCCACTTTCGTTCGCGTCAGGATTTATAGCAGTGTAACGGCAAAGGTGTACTGCAATGCTCAAAAATGCTAATACAATAATTTTCGAACCTGTACACACATAACTCCTACCAATTTGCACTCGAAACGTTTGAAACTTCATATCTGACTAGTCTCCATGCAGCCGAGATATTATAAAAAAAACTTGTAACATTCTCTTTTTCTAATTGTGTTAATTAAATTTTTCAAATATGTTTCACGAATTTAAAAGAAACACGAAAAGCTAGGTCGGACCGGAAATATATGCATACATCCGTTAGAACAGGACCGACGACGCCTTCACAATTACGAATTATAATTAGCATTTTAATCACGAAAATTTTAGAGGCCATTTGTAATTTAATACTTCCCGTGCCTCTACCGTGATACGCTGCTCCATTCCTCGCAGCGCGATGTTTAATACAGGTGAAATTGCATTTAACTAAGAATAGGGTCGTGCCGTTTCGAAATATCGTCTGACACCAAGCCTTTAATCCTTTTAATCCTTCAAGTCCTAATCTTCTTAGGACCGTCAAACTCGGAGATGCATTAATTTATACATCAACCCCGATTATTTGACTCTGCTCTATTAACCTCATAATTATTGCACGTAATTAATGATATAACGACAGACGCGTTAACAAAATCCCGTTAAAATGCCACCATATTTAAAGTTTTGTTATTTAAAATCATCGTCTTAGTTGCTTCCTAATAATTCTCTCCGTTATCTTTTTAATATACATACAATTCAGAGTGAAACTTTTGCGTCACAGATTAATGAAAATTACGAATAATTTGCCCCAATGCCAAAAGCACCAAACTCGTGACGCTGTTGTAGTAAAAAACAAAATCCGCGAAATGCTGGAAATAATTTTTACAGAGGAACGTTATGAATATAAAGGTCCATTAGGACACAACAGCGTCGATCATATGACGGTGCACTGCAGAAAGCCAAGTTGGCTCACTTAGGAATTCGCCGGAAATGCATATAGTGACTTTACGCGTTACCCGGCAACTCGTTAGTAACTTTTTCAACATTTTTTCCCTCCTTTACATTGACGTGGATAAAACTAGAGCTTTCAAGTTTGCCCGAGTATAGGTGTGCCAATTTTTCATTAATATTCCACGTAATTTTAATCGTCTTACTTTTAAACTTCGCGCGCCCGCCAGAATAAAACGAAAAGTAACTAGAATCCATCGACGCGAAACTTCGCGAAGTTCGACGTAATCTCGAAATTTTCAATGCCGATCGGCATGATGACGTGTAAGTATGATTTGCAATTTAAAACATCGGCGATAAATTCGTTCAGTTCGAAGACTTATTAAACGGGAAGGGCGGCGTTCGGCGACAATAACGAGCGTTAAAGACATCAAAGAAAGAAAAGTGACGAGGTATAAGCGGCGGACAGAGGAACACAGTGAAAAGTACAAGAGTGCCTCTGATGAATGCCCGACACGAAAAATAAAGCGGAGACCAAAAGGGAATTAACAAGCAACAAGAGGACTTGATTTATTTGACTGGTGCCAGTCTCCCGGCCAAAGCAGCGAACAATAATAATCAAGCCACGAGAAGATACGGACAGGAAGAATGCAGCCGGCGAAGAAAAATTAAAAGTTACACTGGAAAAAATAAACAGATACCTCACCAAGATCGGGGAACATAAAGCAAATGAAACGTAGGAAGACAGATATATAAATAGAATGTCGAGGAAATCATTTGAATAGAGATAACAATGCATGGAATAAGGAAAAAAATCATTTCATGCGGTCAAAGAGTCATTGATTGCACATCGCAGATCATCTTAATCAATATGCCTGTAAATCAAATTTACAGAGAGATCCAAGAACGTTACATCATTTTTGTGTAATTCTCGGTTTTCAACAAAAATTAATTATAACACGTCAGGAAGGGCGTGTTTGATGTAAGTAAAAAGTTTATAATTTATTACACACTTTGTAAGACTTTAGACACTAAAATCTCACGGTGCTAAATCCTGTTCTTTCTGATTATACTGACCGAATTGTGCATAATGGAAACGAAACAATATTTCCCCATGCTGTTTAAACAGAGCGTAGAAATAAACAAAGTGCCCAGTATTTTTGAGGAGTGAGATTTTTCCACGGACCTGATATTACAAGTTTGTGACATCGTGTACGGGAGAAGAATCAAATAAAACAGTCGATGACAGAGTGGGGAGAAAATTGCGTTCTCAAAACGTTTCGTACTCTGAACGAGAGCAAACGTGTTTTCCCTTGCATGTGTACAAACATCTCTTGCGCCGAGGAACAAGTAACCTGGGAACGAACGAGAGCAAGCCACTTGTATGGGGGGGAAAAAAATGACGAAACTTTTTTAGTGGCCAGTTCTATTTCATGAATTTCCTCTGCCTCGGTCTCGCGGACTTCGCCTCGTTTTTATTGGCACCCTGCCACGAATTTAAAATTACGCGAATAGGTACATTTACCTCTTTGCCGGTCTTCCATAATTTACTTGTATGAGCTGAGTCCCCCTATCGGCAAGCATTCTTGCACGTCCCTAATTGTGGAGAACATGCTTCGAACATGCTTTATCTCGCCGCGAAATTGAAAGCGCTGTTTAATTAGTAACCTAGTTAATTACTGTCAGTATCTAACAGATTCTGATTCAGTAATAATTCTATAAGAGTCTCTTGCGCTACACACGTTATACTATACAGTTGATGGCAAGGATTAATGTTTTTCTTGTTTAGAACTTTCTACAATTTTGTATGGAACTTGTCCATTTAAAATTTTTGAAAGTATGTACATGTCCCTTGAAAATTTTATGCAAAAGCATTGAAAATATTATACAGGCAGTCATCAAATAAACATCATTAACACTGAAAGCAACGCAACAAGAAGATCCTTTTTTACAAGCTTCTCCTCCAACGGGACCACCAAATTTCCTATTTATTACTGTTTCAATATTTTTCGATTGAAAGGAACGTGACATGAAAAACAACTAAAATATCATTTCAATCCTAGTAGTTCATAGTGTCTGGAAATAGTTGGCGATAAACAGGCCTTGCCCTGATTTCACAATTTAAAATCTGAATAAAACAGGGATGCATGTAAGTACATACATACATTGTACCAAGGCCCGACCCATCAATCACTACCACGTTGTTCCGAATTCATTTGGTGGGTGCATTATTAGAGCAAACAATCCCTGATACCTTTCTTACTATTCAAATGTTCGCGAATAATTTTCCCATAAATTTTTGAACTTGGCGTAGAATGGCCATCGGGCGAATTGGCTCTGGTTGCTCAGAAAACATTGAACTATTTGATATAAAATACTTATGCTGGCTCTGCCATGCAATTTTCGAAGAGTGCTGGAAAACACTGGACCCCCCTCCACATTTCTTCCATTCTCTCTTCCCTTCTCTCTCTCTCTCTCTCTCTCTCTCTCTCTCTCTCTCTCTCTCTCTCTCTTCATCGACGAATTTTCGTCGAGATATTTTCACATTTCAGACCCCCGCTCCTGTCTAATCCACACACCAATCTCTACCTTCGTCTCGATGAAATTTAAGACACACCGCAATTCGTAGAATTCTTGGGCGAATCGCTCGGCACGCGGAAAGAAGTTTCGTGAAATATGCTTTTCATAGGTCTGATTGCAATTGCCGCATAAAGTATCGAAACAGTCTAGACGAGATGCGGCCGCACTGATTCTTTGTTTATCAAATGAAACGTACGTACACGTGCGAATGAAAATAGCCGAAAGTAATTGAAACGTTCCGATAAATTGTGTTCCAAAAGGCAAGAAAACTGTCGACGGTTAAACAATTACGTCACTTTTCTGTCCAGGTGGGCAGCTTGGAATTTTATGTAAATTGAATCAAATTACATAAATGGTTGTAGTTTAAAAATGAATTACAAAGTCGTGTTTAATTAAGAACGCCGAGCTGGCGTCTCACGGTTTTATTTATTAAATTTTAATAAAAAAAAGAGCGTATTATCCAACCGTCTGTATTATCTGTCATAATAATGTCGTGTTTAAATTCTTATGGGTTTCATAAAAACAATAAGGGGAAAGACTCAGTGGCAGGACGAACCTCTAGCCGTCCTCTGTCGCAGAGCGCCTCCGGTAGTTTCATTTCCTCTCGCGCTGCATATTCCGTTATTAGCCCAAGCGCGTAAAGAGGTAGACAGAAATGTTCTGTCATCGCAAATAGTCGACCCTTCCTGAAATTGCCATCAAAAGAACGCAAATCTTCGAAAATTATATCTACTCGTTTACGTGATTAACTAAAAGAAAGTTTGTGTCTTTGAAACCCCCAGTCATCGCGTTGTTGAATGTATTTGTAAGTAGATTGTATGTATGTACGTACAAATGTATACAGACATATAGATATAGGTTGCCAGTTGGCTTTTTAACATTTTGCTGATTTTTTAAAATGTTTCATTATCTATTAAGAAAAAAATACTCGTCGTTTTCTAATGATTTTTTAAATTATGTATCGAAATTATTTACAAATACAAAGTTTAAAAAAATAAGGAGAAAATTATAGGAAGTATGAATATTTAAAAAGTTTCAGTGCACCGCATTTTGAAAACAGAAAAAAATAGCAACTCGCAAACTTTCGTGATACATATTTTCTACCAGGATAATTTTTATCGTACATTTAAAGAAGATCGTTTCCTGGTTTCCCAGATTTTTTTACACACACGCCCACCCATACGAAATGACTTTACAGCAGAAGTAACGACCAGCGGTCTTGCCCAAAAAAATGTTACAGTCCCACGTTCGGTTTTCAATTTATTTACACCCCCGATTCCGCGAGCCGTAAAACGGAACGTGTAAACATTCCTGCGATTTCCAAATTAATGTTCCATGCGACACTTGTTACGATAAATTCATCACGAAGCCGCAATGTATTTTAAGATAATATATTTTTCATTTATCTAGAACACCTGATTAACGGTGCACACATACATATACGTCCTTTGCCCACCGAATTATGGCGCAGAGTCTGCGGTTCCCATTTATTCATCGATTTTATTATGCATTATCATTAAGTGTTTTTTTTTCCAGAATGATTAATTGTTTGTCCGGTCGACGCGTATCCTTTCCCCCGACCTCCAGCAAGGTGTGCAGGTATTATCGATAAAATAAAAATTCGTTACGTACTTTCACGTATATATTTTGTATTGTGTTGAAACAATGGAACCCACTGCGAACAAAAGGATGGGAGACGGGTGGTGTGGAAGAAAAAGATGATAAAATGGCAGGCACGGTGGAATATAATAATCCTCGCGGACGCATAATGGAGTGTTAGGACTATTTACCACTCTCCGAAGGCACGAAATTATTTCGATGATACCGTTACTGAAGACAATTGGTCACAACGGTCCACCTATCGTGACGTCCAGGTACCTGTGCGATCGTATCGTAAACTGATATCCCGACGGAGCCACGATCATAATAGATACAGGCGTGAACTACATACACCGATGGAAAAATCATCGTCACGCGATTGGAATCCTCGTTTCTCTCATCTTGGATGGATTTCAAGAGAATTGTTACGAACCAATATAAAAATCCGGATACCGGAGACAGAATGCTAAACTTTGAACCTGAAGAGCATTAAAATTACGATTGTGATTCTACTTTCAAGAAATTTTCAACCGAGAAGGGTCAGTTATATTTAACTTTCCGTTGCCACAGAATTAACGCTGGTTCTAGATTTTATAAAGCTTCCGACAGATCCAATATCAAACAAAGAATTTAACAAGGGTGCCCCGTTTCTGGGTTTACCTACATGCGAAAAGAAGTGTTATTAAACGTTATTCAAACACCGAGATACATTGCCAGCATTAAATGCTGTTAAAACACTAGCTGACACAGATTTAACACGTATCAGTCTGTGCTTTTTGTGTTTCCATTTAATTGCTTCATTTGCACTTTATACACGACGAAAGTATAATTAAACATGAGAAGAATTACCGGTACATTCTTAACTGTAATTTGCGAAAACATTTTTACCGTTGGTCTACAGAAATAATCTATATCAACGAGTATCTGTTTAGGATCAATATTTTTACCGTTATTTCCAAAATAAGGTCGGCTATTTAGTCTGACAACGATTATTTAGTCTTGTGAGAGGTCGTCGAAAAGGATGCTGCTATGTTTTTTTTATGTTTCAATTTCCGGTTCTGCAAGGTATTTTTTAGATGTGACATCTCGTTAGAAAAAAGCCCACATTTATTAGTCATTTTTGTTTAAATATCACTGATATTAAATTAACTGTCATGTTTAAGATACCTATTTTTGACAGTATTCTCCAGCAGACATACATATACATGTATGTATTTTTTTAGTATGGTTCTCCGGAAATTTAGTCAAAGAGTTATTTAAAGACGTGAGGAGCTAACCAATCGATGTTTCGGAATATCAATGAGTAAAATAAAATTGTGAAAAATTTTGAAAGTAATTTACGGGCTAACCCAGAGATATCACGTGTCAATCAAAGATTATTTCGTACGTTACATTCCGCTTCTCCCATTCAGCATACGCAATTTCGCGGAGAGCATTTGATACCCGGCGTTTTATATCTCCAGCCCATAACATTTCTCTTTCCCCTCTTTTCGCCCCTAGAATGCTTTTTTCCCTCCGAGCACGTGCTTCCATACGTGTCAATGGTAGGAATGGACGTCTCATCCCGTATTAACCCAGTTTCGGACGTTTTTTTTCGTTTTTTTATCATTTTTTTTTCGTACCCCGTTCTACGAGTAGCGCGGCACCGACTGTACCATACTGGGATTTCGGAGAGGTGGATGTAAGGATGATATATCGACGGTATACATTAAGGCAGTGTTTGTGTTTTCTATTAGGCTAATCAGGACCGTGACTCGGAATACGGCGAGTGGATGTGTGCCCGGTTGGTAAGGAAGACCCTGCACGTATGTATGTGTATGGCTTTTGTATGTATACTTATGTATAGAGCGAGTAGAAACGGGAGCAGGATACGCGTATATGAATATGACAGGAACGGAAACACGAGCCGGTCGGTACGAATTTAACGACTAGATCAGTGCAAGGATTTGGATGTATATTTCGGTGGAAAACCGAGGTGTTGGCCACCTGCTTCACTCCTGGAAAAAGGACCAATGAACGAGTTTCCAGAGGATCATAAATCAGAAACGATAGCTTCGTTTCAAAAGCGTAACGCCTACCATTTATCGAGGCCCCTTTACTAAGACCCCTGAACACTAGGAGATAGATTCCTATTACAAACATATCTCTTCGATACATCTATTATCCCATATTCACGTTACGCTCCTGAGGCGAAGCGGGCGTTTGACGCCTCGGACCGTCTAGCTGCTGGCTAATTGGGTCTTTTTCAGAAGTAGTAGGGCAGGAGGCGAGCACCTCGTTTTCGGCCTGAAAGTGCGTCTAAATGACAACACTGGTCTAAACTGTATACATATATTTGATACATACAGGGTGTAAAAAAAATACTGGGACACTTTTTCAATATCGATAGTACGCACCAAAAGATGAAAGAAAAGTCTATAAAGTTTTGTCTACATACCACCCCCTATCGAGATACAACCCCTTTTGTAGGAAAATTTTTAAAAAATCATCTCCGAAATGGTACGTGGTAGAGGAACGATTTTGATTGCAATATAACCGGGGGAGACTAAAGTTTGCGAAAAAAAATGTCACTATCTACGCAAAGGAAGATTTAGTGAGTGCCCTTAATTTTTCACAAGTTGTTACAAATCTGCTACGATATAGGTAATCGACGTTGTTTAAATTAAACAAGAATAAATGCTATTTAACAGCAATAATCGCAGCAATTATATTTTTTTCTATTATCTTTGATCTTCTCCGGTTATATTACAATAAAAACGGGTCTTCTACGACGTACCATTTCGGAGATGATTTTTTAAAAATTTTCCTACAAAAGGGGTTGTATCTCGATAGGGGGTGGTATGTAGACAAAACTTTATAGACTTTTCTTTCATCTTTTGGTGCGTACTATCGATATTGAAAAAGTATCCCAGTATTTTTGTTACACCCTGTATACGTATACGTGTATAGTTTGAAGTGTGACATAAATATTGCGAGTAGCCAGAACTTGTTGGAAAAAATCAAATGCACCCTGTATATCAAATCTTGATTTTTCTTCAAAGTCTGGCTAGAAGTTGACTTATTATTCACTTATGACAAGTGAAGTACTTCTCAGGGTGTCTCATAATCAAACGGATCATTTGTCACGATAGATTCCCTGGAGTCATACAAGCAAAATGTGGAAGAACATTCTCCAAAATTTTCTTATTACGGAGAAACTTCACGAGAAAGTTTCAATAGACACGTATGTACACATACATGAAGGCGCGGTAATTTTAGAGTAGAAATTTTGTTACAAGGATATTCTAGAATAGGAATTTTGGAACGCAGATATTTTAGATTCTAAAACGTAGAACGTAGCAACTTGGTATCGCGAGCAATTTAGAACGCACAGTTTGTTGCCGAACGGGTACAAGTCAGTGCAGGCGTATCAAACGTATTGCGAGTGTTTGTGATGCAAACACTTGATACCAATTAATGGTCCTCCTCGGATTTTGGAAATGTGAAATGGGGATTAGCTGGGTCCAATTTTATTGGTAGCATCTCCGGTTTAATTGATCAGTCATTCTTTCGATAACTCGTTTTAAAGAATGAATGGTCAAACTCAGCGACGATAGGACACCCCGTGTACTTCAGGACCCTCGAAAATGCGCAGAATAACAGAAAAATTAAATACGTTGAACCCCTATTATATTATTGAAAGAACAATATTTTATTGAGCCACTAATTAATTTCGTTCTTTGCTAGAATGACTCTCTTGCAAGTTAATAATCATAAGCACGCTGTTCTACTTTTTATTTATCCGGTGAAATATAAGACTTTAATAAAAAATGGTTCATCGTGACTAATAAACCGGAAGAAGTTCGAAAAGTTGAGAAAAATAGGATACTTGAAAAAGAAAAAGAAAAGGCTGAAATCAGGCTATAGTGGTTACTTCGGGGAGGAAAAAAATGAGTCGTAGGGTAACTAAAGTACGGCTGTCCATATTTTAAGCTCGAAAGTCTTTCGAGGCTGAAGTCGTAGGAGAAAAAAATCATATTCCTGATTCAGTGTAACTGGGATGGCCGATGGGAAATTCGTATTTAACCAGACGGAGATGGAAAATGGCGCTGCTAGGGGGAGGTTTAACGGCATTCCCTGAGAATGCTCAAACCGGGGGAATTTGTAACTTTATAACTTTGGCAACTCCGCGTGCTCGACGACCGCCGTGCGAAAGTATTAAGTACGGTGATATATATCGGTAATATACTTTCCCCCGTGTCTACCGGGATTTTAGCACCGACGATCGAATCAACGCCGGTCTCAAAGGGCAGTTTGCCGCCCTACATGCTCCCCGGGTTAAAGCAGTGCCGTATGGCACGAAACTCAATATCATCCGTGAAAGTAAAACCGTCTACAGTTTTGTAAACTGGATCAGTCGAGTGCTTAGACATAATCGTGTCACAATGTACGATCCTCGTTACGGCTGAAATATTTCGTCGTACATTTATTCCGTCATTGCGGCGAAACTTGTATTTCTGCGGATTGCGTTCCGCGAACCACTCACGGAAGTCGTGTCTAAGAAAATGAAACATGTACCGTGGAGAACGGGGTTACGCACTGTTAAGTTTTCACCAAGTCACTTCTACGCGTTTCTTATTCCAGACCTTGCTTGGATGCTATTCTTTTTATCTGAAAAATTCCCATCTATTACAACGAAAATGCTTGCACGCACTTCACAAGCCCTCGTAATATCATCACCAGGGTTCCCTTTTTTATTTCTGGAAACTTTGGTTGTAATTGTAAACAATGATGTATTATGTCTAGGTGACATTCGATGTCCGTCGTCATTTCGATTAAATGTTGGACATTATGGGATTTACCTTGAACAGTGTTAGAAGAGAAAGTTTTCATTGAATTCAGTTCCTAACATCCCGCGGAGCGGTCCAATTTTAAGGAAGACCATGAGCTCGGTTAACTGTGGGTAAGAAAATTTCCGTGACAAATCTTACACCTCCGTTACGGCACAAAACAAAGTTTTTGCGAAACTGTATGAGCGCGCGCGAGCGCATGCAAATGCAAATTATATTGCCAACGAGCATTCACACTAACTGGGAAAGACCAGCACACACACACACACCCACGCGGACCATTCTAAAAGCGGGACAGAGGTACGAAGTGTAACCAGTTAAGGTAGTTACCTCTCGTTTTTTTCCTTTTGTTTTTAATGTACACGACAGCGAGAGGGCTGAAGTATTGTGCAAACTGACGTACAGAAAAATGACGGCCCCACCGTATTATACAGCTGGTACAGAGACAAAAATATGTATGCGTATGTATGTATGTACAGGTGGCATAAATTACGATGCGACGATACAAGAGAGTGTTATTTAAGGGAGCAGGTTTCGCGGAAAATTTCATGCCAAAGCGAATACCAAACCGTAACGATGTTAATTCGTTAATTACCAAGTAGGAAGTCTCGTTATCCTGATTCGCGTGTGATAAATGGTGCGACGCGGAAGAATGTTTGTTTATTGAATAGCCAGTTCGCAGAAGTGAGAAAGCGAGGACACTACACCTGCTTCGTTTTACACGTGAGGTCGGTAATATATTATCTCATTACGTATGTAGATACAGGATATTGTATGCGAATCTACGAGACTGTGGAAGGTGGAAACGAACCGGTTAGAGGAGAGGTGCCTAACAGTGTAACAGTAACTCAGGCGGCCAACTGGACCGTCTCCCTTCACCAGGAATCGTTTACTCCCGCGGCTGGGAAATGTCTGATTTCTTTTACTTTTTTACAAACTCAACCACTCGTGGACCATAGAGATTAAGGGGCCCCAGCATTTCGAGCTCAAATCGTGTGTGACTTCAGCGACGAGAACGGAAAAAATATGAACTACAAAGGCTCTAGGGGAAGACACTCCGCATTCCGAATCTAGATGTATGCTGCGTGTATGTATTTGTATAGTCGGTTACTCCTCTCACGGTCAATTAGGGTCTGAGGTTTTTTAGAAATGTTCATACACCCCCTTCAGACAAATCATGCTCATGAAAGTAATGAAAATAGTTACGTAACCAGTTGAAATTAAAAAATTGTAAACAAAATCGTTCTTCAATCCTAGTACCACTAGGATTATATAAAAAATGTTGATAAACAATTATTTTATTGCTCATTTCCTTATAATACATGTATGTGGCTAATCATACTAATGTATAATTGTATTCATTCAAATAAAGTTAAATAAAATGATAATCCAGGAAGGTAGAGAATTATCAGATGTTCATTTAGAGATTAGTTTTATGTCGCATTCTTTTACCAACCAACTATTGTAATTAGCCTGATTTTATGATTGATAGGAAGCTTGAACAATCTGCACTGTTAAAGTATTGTATGCCCGATGAAATTGAAGTTAAACCTCTAGCCCAAGGCACGTAAAGGAGGGAGTCCTTCCATCCTGCGCGCCTCTTGGGTCCGCTTCATATTACACGAACGTAAAAAAAGTATTACATATTATGTTCCTTTTCTCGCACAGCGTCAACAAGCAGCAAAAAGCGGAGGGTGAAGGAACCTCCTCCTTTCGCGTTTTGGACTAAACTCTATTCAGTAGAGATTCAACTACAATTTGAGGAGGTATACATTGAGGAGTTCATGGGCTCCTCACGTAGTCAGTGACCCCCCACTACTCACTATCCCCTAAATACTGTAGGACTTACACGATCCATATCCATCATTTTAGTGGATTAATAGGCATAGTAGGAGATTGACGAGAAAACTTACCGTCTTCTACTCGTCTTTTGTTTCGCTAGTTTGAGGTCCGTTCGTGTCCCAACAGTGCTCTTTTATTTTGATCTTTTAATATTACCATGATCCGATTTTCTATACAATAATAAAAATAATAAATTTAGATTTTGTATAAATCTAAATTTGGTCGCTCTAAATTTTCCACTTCTCAAAAATTTTCCACGCCCTATAGCGTACCAATTGAAAGACTTAACACATGTATACATGTATGTACATATACCCTTACCGTACCGCTGTACTCCCTAAGAAGAGTAAGGAAGAGTGAAGACACGCTCTTTCCCGGGTCACATTATCAGACGAACTGACAGTATTTAAGGGGAAATTTAATATTATTCTTTTGAAATCTCGGCCGCACGTCCATTCTCAGACGCTCCTCGTTTTGTTTCACGTTGAGATCTGTAATCTTCAATGAATACAAGTTATTACATCGGAACGAAGAAAGCACACACATAATGAACCGTCTTTAGCATGATACGGTTTAATTGTGAATAATTATCTAGGCCGTGGCGGATAACACTTGACTGTTACCGGAATACGGCACCAATTTAGTGTTTCAATCTGTAGACCCTACAGTTTAAAAAAAAACAACGTAAGACAGAAAGAAAGAAAAAAAAAGGGGAGATAGCCGTCACAATCATAAGTACAGTGACAGTAATTAACGTAACGTGAATTTATAATAATGTAGAGTACTAACGAGCACAGCTTGGTGTTCCTTCCAACCGTTCTTGAAATGACAAATGCAAAAACATCCCAACCTAACCCAGGCCCGCACGGATTGCAGATCCCTCGAAGGGACCGCAAAGAACGCGCCTGCGCAGCTCGCTGAGTGGGAGGATTGAACGCCGTAGTAAATGGTGATACGGCTAAGGTCGTGGAGCATTATAATTCAATCCCTACGGTTACCCGCTTCGCGGCAATAAATATTCTCGGCTGGCGAAAACTCGTGTTAACGCGCATAAGTAAATCAGTGCTGTTGTCCGACGGACCGTGTACATGCGGCCGGACCCGGTCCAGAGTGCAGAACCGTCAGCCGTGCGAGCTCGACTGCTACCGATAAACGCAGACGACCGGTTGTTTTCTCACATTTTGTTCTGGCGATTGATCGGAGGCCAAATTGTCAACCGCAAAAATGACGCAGATAAAAGCACATTTTTCAAGTAGCAGAAACAATTTTTCGTCGGCTCCGCAGCGCCGTTAATATTGTAAAGTTAGATGATTTGGAAGAATTTTTTAAATTGGATTTTATTAATTTTATTAACCATTTATTACGGAGACTTCGACAGTACAAATAATAAAAAATGGAATCGTTTAAGAACTTTGTTGATCCTTAGGATCCATAGGTAGTAAATGCAGGTTAAAATAAATCGTACAGGATGTTCCAGCAATACCATGGCAAACTTTAAGTCATAGTTAAATATTTGGATGATGTACGAATGTAAATGATAAATGTATAACGGAAAGCAGAATTTGTATTATTAGAATAATGAATTTTGATTAAAGTTCCAACCACGATAATAAAAATATTATTACGGTTGATTTAAAACCACTTTCGAATAAAGTTCCATTCTGAAAATCTACTTTATCGATCGTATGTATTGCGGAAGAAACGTTTCCTTGCTATAACGATCTAATTTAGAATCAAAACTACATTATTAATATAATTATACTATTAAATTATTAGTATAATTATACTATTAAATTATTAGTATAATTATATCATGCCTTTATTCCTTATTGTAGGTGGAATAAGAAATGGGTTGGTTAAACAGTAAGTATAATTATATTAATAATTTAGTT